>CM032060.1:12726919-14045721 GCA_018831715.1 Matsumurasca onukii | reverse complement strand
TATCTTTAAATTTCTTTAGTAATGTATATATATTAAACAGAAAACGTTCACTTAGGCCTACTAATGTTATTAGCAAAGGCTAGTAAAACTGAGTAGTTCCCTTTTTCATCTTTTAATAGACACACAACCAGTTTCGGGAGCTAAGCCCATATCGTCTCAGTGCTGTACATGAACAATTGTCTAACCTTTTTCTTATATACTCGTATATATAACTTAATTTACTGAGTATACTCTTATCAAGGGTGAGGGTGTATTTACCAATTAGGTTAAATAAATAGGCTGTGAGGGTTACAAACATTTCTTTTAACCATTGTTAGAATACCACAAACATTAACAAAGTTTTATACTAATTATTAATCTGGTAAATTCTTATAAGGGGGTGATTTAAATAGTTGGAACCCCTCAAGACAACTGTTCGGCATGCCCAGATCCCGGTCCAGCTCCAGCAGGCAATCCAGGTCACCGTCACCCAGACGCCAGGAACCGCCAGACTTACAAGAACAGGTGACACAACTAACAGCATTAGTTACGAATCTCAGTCAGGAAAGCCACGGTTTAAGAGAGGCTATTGCTCGGTGACCTGGATTGCCTGCTGGAGCTGGACCGGGATCTGGGCATGCCGAACAGTTGTCTTGAGGAAACCGTCCGTCTTCTGGCCGACTGTGGTGTGGCTGGTGGGAAGTTCTGTTCCCGTGTGATGCGCCGCTGCTCCGCCGTGATGGGTCTCGGTGTGTTGGGTGTCGTCGGTCTGGGTGCGGGCACTGATCCGGATGTTGAGGGCCGTGTCTTGGGATTCACCGTAACACTGTGTACACTTCCGGTGGATGACGAACCTCGCCTGACACACGAGCGCGTGTTCTTAGCCGGGTTATCCGTATCATTCACTGGGTCACTCGCGGAGGACAGTCTCTGACGCGGAACTGACTTGTGCGAAGGGTTGTTGCTGCCGCTCCGCACGCTCTCTCACCGATGACTGAACCACCGCACCGCGCCTTCTGCCCAGCTTGAGTAGCCGGGGAAGATCGGTACAGCGGCTCAGCCACCGGAAAGCCAGCTGGCAGAAAAGTACGGCAGCGAGTAGGTCCTTCCAGAAGGGAAGAAACCCCCCAGTATTTCTTTATTTCTTTCAAAATGGAACAGGCAATTCAGACAAGGAGGTAAAAAGAAAACGGGAAAAAACAGTAATGAGAAGTTAGGTATTTAGGGCTTTAAGAACAGTGCCTCGTAGGGCGTAATTACTGGTCCAGGAACCTCACCTTCTTCTTCGACGCTGTGGTTGTTGTTGTTGTATCTGAGGTTGCTGTGGTGGTCCTTGCGCCTGTCTCGGTTGTGGGGGTGGCTGTCTCTGCTGTTGGCGTCTTGGTTTTTGTCTGGTCAGACAACAGGACAGGAACAGGAACAGACTTTACCAGGCGCCCTCAACCAACTTTCCACCGGTACCACTTGGTCAGTTCCAGCGCATCCTCGCAGGACTGCTTGTTGTTGTGACCTGCCCGTCCTACAGCTCTCCGACGACTAACACGCCGCACCAGCCCTTTCTCGCTCCTCAACGAATTGGGGAGCAAGTGGGCCGGTACCGCGCATCAGGCGCCGAGGAGTTGCAGGGCGAGAAATTCAGGCCACGGCTAAGCCTCCCCTTAAGGGGGAGTGCTTGCCCGTTCTTTTCTTTAATGTTTTTCATGAATACAAGAATCACCCAAGGCATTGGGTGGAAAATAAAGGAGGAACAATTAACAAAGTTAGAGAACAAGAGATTCTAGACTATTTCTACCGTGTAGCAGCCTGGTGCTGCCGGGAGGTCTGTCGCCGCTGCAGCGTGTAGTGTTCGTAGGATGTTTCTGGACGGGGCGTCCGCTGGATTACTGGCGCCTGTAATGGGCTCCACCCTAAATGTGTTGCCCTTCAAATTGTGGAGCAACGTCAGGAACAGTTTTCTGGCCAGGTGGCTCCTGAAGACCCTTCCGCCTCCACTGCGCAGCGCCGAAAGTGTGGATGCGTTGTCCGTGTGTAGTATGATCTGAAAACGTATCACCCGCGCTAATTACCGATTAAGCGGCTCAAGTCTTATAGTAGTATTCTGAGTAATGTAGATTAGGCTAGATGTATTTGCATGCTTATATCTTTGCTTGTAGTAACCTAGTTTTTTGTTGTTGTAGGTGCATGACCTGTTGCTTGCTGCTTGAGCTTTAGGTGATTACGCTTTCAGAAATGATGTCGCTGAGACGGAGACTGCCCCCGCTGCGGAAGATTTGCAAACTCTCGCCCCAATGCACTTACTGACGGGGCGAGTAGTGAACTGTTATCTTCGCCTGATCGAACGGCGGAGCGTAGTGGCTCGCCTTGGGTGGCCCATGGTGTGGGCCCTTGACACAACATTTTATGCGGAGTTCAAGGAAGGCAAATTTCGAGAGATCGGATTTGCCGGACTTGGACTAAATATACTCGTACGAGATTTAGTTTTTTACCGATACACCTATCCGACGTAGGGTCACGGGGTCACTGGACCCTTATTGTTGTCCGCCCGAAGATGCTAAGAGTCGAGGCTTACGACTCGATCGGTCAACAGCGGTCGGAAGAACTAAGCACCATCCTCGAGTTCCTAGAACAGTACGCCACCGCCCAGGGTCGCCCGTTTCTTAAGGACGCCTGGACCTGTGTCGAAACCTCTCCGGGCATCCCCAGTCAAACTGACAGCCACTCATGTGGGCTGATAGCCAACTCCAAGACACATGGCTATCACCCCGGGGACTTCTGGTGCGAACCAAAGTGGAACCGAATCTCCAGGTGTCATCCCCGACTACATCCTCCGGCGGTTACGAGAACGGGATGAATCTGATTCCAGCCGGCAATCAAGAAATCAACGGTGGAAAGTGTACCGGGAGGACGGTACCTTCTATCGAATGAACGCACGGAAGCTGAGGCGTACGGCGGAGACAAGGCAGCGACGCTGAAGCACCAAGACTGTGTACGGATTCGTTTACTCATCGATAGAGATGAACTTTTGTCCTAAGTTTCGTGAAGATTTTATTTGTTAACGTTTCGCACTCTGCATTTTTAGTGTATAGTGAAGTGTTCCTTTTTGTTTTGTTATTCCTTACATACCCGTGATCAAATAGTCTACTTAGCAAATAATGTTTCTGTTGCTTGTTATGAAAGAAACCGTTATTTTTCGAAAATAAAAAGTTTTTTGGCTCAGGAGTTTTTTTTCTTTTTATCCTTTTCTTTTTTTTTTCGCCCCGACGTCTCCGCAGGGTGTGACGAGTCACTTTTTTGGGTTTAGAATAAATTAAAAGCCCACCGGCGTGTACCCTGCCTCTGTTACGTCGACGGGCGGCAGCAGGAGGCACGCACTGAGGAGTAAGGCACTGTCGGTGGCAGTGACCAGTGCGTCCAGTCTCTTCACTCGCCAGTTGAGGGCCGCACGACGATAACCTGCGCTGCTCCTGTCGATTCACGCTCGTCAACCGTCAAAACACGACACGCCGTAGGTACTTTCGTGACCTACCGTTTCTTTTTTTCTTTTCTATTTGTTAACTTTACGCTTTAATAATATTACGTACTTTTCGATCCGTTTAACTGCGCTTTTAACCAATTTTACTTTTTCGTACATAGATCAGATAAAATTTCATTTTCAATATTAAATACTTCATGCTCGGTTTAAATTCCTTGCATTTACTTAATTACTTTTTTCAATCTACTAGTTAACGTATTTCCCTCACTGATTGAACTCCATACACTGTACTTCACACAAAACCCGAGTAAGTGTAGCTTGGATATTCTGCTCCTTCTTACAAATCTCGATCGCAGAGCCTAAACTTTTGCCGGATTCCCGTCTTCCCCCGTCCTCACCTATTCCCTTTTTCCTTCCGTGTCCCGACAATGATGAGCCTTTCGCATTGACCGAGTGAAGTACTACCGTACTTCATATTATCGTAGTGAAAGCCTGAGTCGCTCCCATCCTAACCCAAAAGATAGTTAGGGACGCGTACGATCTCCCGACCCCTGGGAAATACCCACCTCTCGTACTGGGCGACGTAACGTTCTTTTCTTGGGAGACCATTACCCCGCGGTACTCATATCTCGACCCCGGGAGTAACTGGTCGTCACAAGTTTTTGCAAACATGGCAGGTGGCGTTTTGTTTTTAACTTGTAGCTAGACTCAAAATACGAGTATCTTATTATAATGTTTATGTTATTGTTTCAACTGACCACATAACTGTGTAAGTGGTCAGTCTTTTTTCCAAGTGAAAAACATGTTTGTACATATTTTATAAGTATTGGAAAATAAATCATTTATTCATTCATTTTTATTCATATCCAAGCTCTTTATAAACACTTTGACTTTAAAACTGTACAGAGGATCAGTAAACTCAGTGTCTTTTGCTAGTTCATCAAAAAAGGTTTTTACTTTTCTGGATCTTTTGCTTGATAATACTGGCTCCACATCCCAACTTAATGCAAGTTTTTTGGCCTGCTCAACAATAACGTCATAGTCTGTCCTAATCTTGTCAAGGCCTTCCAAGCTTTTTTCAAGGAGATTTGTAGCTTCGTCTAAAGACAAGTTTTCTTTCTGAAGAGTTTTGAAGTAATGTTAATTCTTTCTAATACTTTACATTGAAAAACAAGCATTAAAATGAAATTAAAGGTGGACATTTGTTTTCCGATGCCCATTGCTTCAGTTATTTCAGAACTCTTTGACGATGTTAGAATTATTTTTGACAAGCAGCTTAGTACAGATTTGTAGTTTATTGCTACGGACATCAAGCAGTCGAATCTTGAGGACCATCTTGTGGGACACAACCTTTTGAGAGTCATAGCAACAATACACGTTTCTTTTGATGTGGCTCTCAAGGCCTGCCACCTCGGAAGACTTTCGCTGAAGTATACGTAAATATGATTTATCAACTCATAAAAGATCGTCACTTCAGTAATGTCACTGACAGCATCATTTAAGACTAGATTTAGATTATGTGTTGCACAGTGCACATACTCGGCATTTGGTGAGACTTGTTTTAAACGTGATTGAACACCACTACGGCTGCCCCATCATAGCCTTGGCCTCTGCACTTGGTGATGTCAATATTTTGTTTATCCAAAAACTCACAAACTTCAACACTCATTTTTTCTGCGTTTTGTTCTTTTAAAGCTATAAACCCCAAAAACGCTTCGTCAATGCTTAGCTTGCTTTCTTTTACTGACACGTACCTGATAACAATTGCCATTTGATCTACTTTAGATACGTCCTGTGTAGTATCTAAAATTAAGGAAAAGAAAGGAGCTTCATTAATTTCCTTGACGACGTCACGAAGAACATGGTTTGATGCTAACTCTATCATTTTATTTTGTATGGCTGGGGACATGTACTTAACTTTGTGGGTTTCTAAATGACTACTCAAAAGGGGATCATATTTTGACAACAACTCAATTATATTTAAAAAATTTCCAGATGAGCTGTCAACATGACTTACATTTTCATTTCGATGGCCTCTGAATGCTAAATTGCAAGTTGACATGGTTATAATAACGTCTAAAATTCTTTTTATAATATCCCGCCATTTCCTAACATTTCCTTCAATCATTGACTTTACATAGTTTTTGTTTTTCAAAGCACTATAGGTCATACATGAATTCAAATGTACGTACCACGTTTCGTGTTCTTTTATTTTTTGCTGATTCCCTTCCAGTCATTAATGTTACCTGTAGTCCACGCATCCCTGAAGCGTCCATCGTTTCTGTCAGCATACAACCAACATGGTTCACAGTAAACACCATTTAGAGTTGGTGAGTAGCAAAGCCAAAATCTCTCAAGTTTTTGTCCGGTTTTAGTTTTTAAATAATAAAAATCGCTGTTAAAACTTCTGTTAGTCTCGGTATCTTTGGGAAATGGGCCTTGAGGCCTACATGATTTTGATTGTAATATAAAATATTTTTCTTCTTCTGTTAAGGGGCTTTAAAAAAATCCCAAATCAGTTTTAAATAGCCCGGTATTATGCTTAGGGGTTGGGATTGAAGAAGATTCGGCACAAGGTTCCTTGGTACAATCAACTAAATTTACTTCCGGGTCAAACGAATCGTTTAAGCTAGATAATGCTGCGCACTCTTCGTCAACACACTCACTATTCGGTAGTCCTACACCTTCACTCGGCGTATTTGAAAATTCGGCAGGCTCCGACTGTACTGCAGCAGTTGCAAAAAACGAACTTATTTTAGGAAGTTTTTTAACTTGTTCCTGTTCTTCTTTTTTCCTTTTCCTGTTTTGAGCACCACTTAGTTTGAATAGTTTCCCAGACATACTGTATTAAATCTGAACGCTACAGTAATTGCCTCAACACTAACCACAGTGAAAAACACACGCGAAACAAAGAACGAAATATTGTAGGTTAGGTGCACAGATTGGTTTAGGCCGAAGCCTAAATTAGCCCACCTCCACCCCACTGAGTCAGCCAATACTTGGCCTTTTCACAGTGGCTTCTCCGGTCGTTTCGCCCAACCGGTTCATCCGACATCCCCGGTTCGGGTCCGAGAGAATCTCGTCCAATCTGCCCTCCTCCCAGATGAGTGCCCCAACTGGGAACACTCTTCTGGATCATCGGAGACTCGTCCGAACACATTGTTCCACCACTTCACCTTCCTACCTCACTCCATTTCCATCCATAATTTTCCGATTCTCATTATCCATACGCACCGTCCAACCCTTAACTCCACCTCTTCACCTCATCCTATCCTCCCACCAATCTCACCTTCACCATCCTCCTTCCACTGCCTCTCATATCACCATTCTCCGACACTCCTTACCCATACCTTTTTCCACCCACCAATTCCATTCCTTCACCTCGTCCAATCCTCCCACCAGTCTCACCTTCCCACTCCTTCTTCTCACCACCTCTCACTTACCTCCTCTCACGTTTCATTTCATTATCAAATATACTAAACCTCGGTTTCTCCTATTCTTTATATTTACACTCGCTCTTTGCAGATCCTGACTCAGAGCTACCATATTCGTCCCCTAGGACCTAGGGGGTTCAAGAAAGAAACAAAACACATCTCAAACATATCTCATTTATTCCGATCAAACACTTCACCAATACATGAACCAATCCTTAAAACTACTCACCAGACATCATCCTACTCTAGCTCTCCGACTTCATCTTACTCTAAATCCTCCCGTTTCCTCAGTACACATCATTCTACCACCTACGACACAATCCTTTTGGCCATCGCCAGCACCCTATCCTTTTTCCACTTCAACACCTCCTGGTGCAGAGGGCAGGTATCCGACTGTGCCCTATGCCTGCCCTCCCACCCTCGCCCCTTGCACCCCACACACCTCAGTTCAGCCTCCTGGCATCCTGCCATGACATGTCCACCCCCACACCTCCTACATACCATTTCTCCACATTGCCTTTGCCTGCCCGTGTGCCTTATAGCCTGGCACTGACGTACACACCATACTGAAAATTCAGAATACTGACAAGCTTTAGAGCTGGCGCTGCCATCCATCACGATTATCACCTGCCGGTAGACGCCGATCGTTTTCCCCTACTCCCTTTTCCTCCGACCTGTCCTAATTCTTTCCTCGCTACTTTGCAATGATCCCTCTATCCTTTAGCCTCATTTCAGCCTTTTCTAAGCCATTCCTTTAATTCTTCCATTTATTGATAGTTTTATGGATCTAGCCATTCAGGGGTCTCTGTTTGTTCTCGTTTTCCATTTTTCTATCTTGTCCTCCATGACTGCCTCTGGGACCATCCTCCTTCCACATCTCCTTCTCTTTGACTCTCTTCTTTGACCATCTTTACCATTCTTTCCATTTCTCCATTTTCTCCTCTTTCTTTCTCGATTTTCTTATTCTTCCTGTTTCCACTTTCATTCTTCTCCTTTACCTTCGATTTCCGATTTCTCGCCACCCATTTTCTCCTAGCACCTTTCAGAATCTTAATTGATTTTATCTGTTCTTCTTCTTTCAGACTCTTACGCCATAGTTTTTATTTCATTCAGCATTATTAGTTATTCTTTCATTGATTCGATACCCGGATCAGCCATTTCTTTTCCTAATTATTCTTTTACTTCTTACGATCGACATGACTCGATGACTTGTTCTAACACTCATTGAAATCCTTTCAACATGAGATTCCTTGTCTTCTATCCATCTTCTTTCTTTTCTTATATCATTTCTTACTATCCCTTCAGACTTTAATTTTTGTTTCTTATACTGCCGTCTCTGATAATCTCTCTCCGTTAACACGTCATTATTATCTGGTCTTGGGTTCCCGAGATTCCGATTGATTTCTTCCGATTCCGACGATTAATTTATTGATTTCTTTTCGATAACTTCCTTTATTTCGAGACTTATCGTGATTTCTTTTATTTCCAGGCTCTACCTGCTCTCTCATTTTCATTCCTTCCATTTTTTTTCCTATTTCTTTCCTCCATTTTTCCTTCCTCCTCTTATCGTCCAACTTTCCATCTCTTCTTTCCGTCATCAGCCCATTTGTCGCTTTCTGTCTTATGCATACCTCCGATCTCTTATCCTCCACCTACCATCTTTCCTCTTTCGAGTTTCCGATCGAGTCTTTTTTCCATCCCTTCATCATCTTTACCTCTACCTCTCTCTACCTTTACCTCAACAATACAACAACACATTAACACACATTATATCAGTTCGGGCTACGCCATTTATCGACTACTCTATACACTTTATACCCACACTACTACTGTCCACTAAGTTCATAGCCATCTGACAAGTAGCAGTCCTAAGAGCAGAGCCCTGCACTCCCTCGATACCCAGCTACCAGCCACTCTTCTTCTCACCTACCTCGTCCGTCCGCTCCACCTGCGAACAACACCAACACATTAGCCACATAACATTCCAAGCAACCTCATACAGCCATTCAGCCTCTCATCTTCGTACACCCTACCCACACTTTCACTCTACCCATCAATAGCAATTCTACTCACTTCCTCCTCCTTCAGCACCCGTCTCTTCCACCTTCAGCACCCGTCTCTTCCACCACTCTCCTCCACAGATTCCCGTCACCTCGTCTCACTTCCTCTCAACCTCTTCTCACCTGCAACACATCATCCCTTAGTATTTCCATTCTCCAGTACCCATACTTACGCCTCAGTACCCGGTACACCTTGGTCCACCGAGCACTAAGCCACTCATGGTTAGGTGCACAGTGACAGTAGGTATTGCACAACTGACGAGGCATCAGGGGCCACGACAGGGTGGTGTGTGCAGTGGTTGTGTGCCTGCGCAGTGCGCCCTGTAGTTGAATGACTCATCAGTGACCAGTGGTTGTGAACCGCTCTCACGCCGCTCACAGTACGCTGTACAGTACAGGGCTGAG
The DNA here is from genome assembly GCA_018831715.1 of Matsumurasca onukii. Classification (NCBI taxonomy): domain Eukaryota; kingdom Metazoa; phylum Arthropoda; class Insecta; order Hemiptera; family Cicadellidae; genus Matsumurasca; species Matsumurasca onukii. Next base: position 14,036,371 of record CM032060.1, on the reverse strand, counting down.
GAGAGAAGTGACGCCTGACGGGCGATGAACGAGTCCTTGCTAGCACAGAGCCACAATCTCATTCCATTCAAACCCAACACTACTAATTAGTTTTACTTACTATCTAACGAACAAATATGGCTTCAGTATTTATCATTTTTGGGCATTTCTTATTTGCTAAAGTGTCAACATGAACATTTAATTTTTCATTTTGACACCGATCGCCGATGACTGGTAAGCCACGAAGCGGAGGGCGCTTCGCGCCCCCCGGAATGCCACGCCACCCCGCACGGAGGGGCTGCGGGGGTGTTATTTACGCCACTGTAATTACTTAATGTGTCTTGTCTGATGAAATTCAATAAAACATGCATGTCTTTTGTATGTCTCGTGTCTAATGACATACGCCACATATCTGACAGTAGAAACTGTTAAGTATATTGCAATATGTTATTAGAGGAGGATACAGTTATGTTGTTGCTAGCAGTTATCAGACGAAGACGTCGTAGACGTAGGATATACATTAATCGTATATATTGGACCCACCCTTATTGGACTGCAAATAATGCTACTTCAAGCTAATCAGTCATCACTCTACAGCAGAATGACCCTACAGAGAAATTCAAATAGTTTTATAGAATGGAACAAGCTACGTTCAACAAACTTTGAAACTTACTGAATAGACCACCATATTTTGGTGAGGTGTACCCAAAGCGGCACAAACCATGAGAATGCACCGGGAATCGAACCCGTAACCTTCCCAAACTGGAGTTCGAAACTCTCCCACTTATCTCGGATGCAGACAAACAACATTGCTTTTAATATTGTTTTAATATGAGAACGGTATGTCGTCCCCATTCAACCCCAGTAACACAACCAATTACCATAGCTAATTATGGAACCACCTAATATTTTATTATCTTACCAGTAAATTCCCGGCGCCGGGTCTTCGTCCCATTCGGTATTGGAGTTGAGAATAAAACCCTTCAACTCCATTGTTGGTCCTATGTTTTTGTTTAAACACAGATATTTGTTGTGCGCCTATTCGATTAATCCAGAATTCTTGGAGGTAACCAAGAAAATCTTGAAACTGTGCCGTCAATCCTTTAGACGCAACAAAGTCGATGAGGGAGTCCAGGCCTTCTTGTATTCTCTCTGCAGGCAACACGGCAAGTGCCAATGCCATTCTGAGACACTTCTTTGCTTGAGGATTATCCCTCATCAGGGTACCCATCCTTAATTCATTGTGGTGCTTCCACACGCTCTGAAACAGTTTGCAATAAAAATAAGAAGTAAGATGCTTAACTTTATAAAACGCAACAGAAAAATGAAATAGACATTATCGGTAAACGGGCCTAAACTCTTACGATACAGAACAACGTATTCTATAAACCAATCTAATTTGAATATAAATAATATTTATTTTAAATTGATTGGGTCAAGATAAATAGTAGGTAAAACCATAGATTTATGAACTGTGAACAGATTACAGATGGATTGTAAAAATCCAACTTTTACGATTAATTGGATTAATTTACAACGTTTCTTATTTACTCTGCTTTTTAACCGGTATATTATCTGTTGTAGTTTAAATTCCACGATATGAATTTAAAATGAAATTGAATGAAAATTGGAAAGTACTGAACAAAGATCTGACCGTGAGAAAAATTGTACACAGACTTCTGGAGTCGAGAGCACGTGCGAGGCAAAATACGGCGAATTGCGTCGGAAAATATTGCTCGCCCGTTGCGTAAATATATTTTTAATTCGTTAACCTTTCGTTTTAGGACAAAGCGTTACTGTAACATTTCGGTAGGAAATTTAATTTACTGTCTCGTATGGGTGGTCAAAAATTTGATCTGATTTATAGTTAAGTCAATATTTTTGAAGATAGCCAACCACTTCATCCGCCATCTTTAATTTAACGTCCGCCATTTTGAAACTGAAACTAATTTGGAAACTTCTTACACATAAGTCGTTCTGATATAGTACAAGGAACCTTAATGCCGAATTTCACGTAAATCGGTACATAATTGCGCCTGAAACTGCGGAAGAAACAAACGGACAACATGCCAAACGGTCCAAGAGGTCGAGTTGAATCAGAGACCTTCGCTTCGCTCGGTCAAAATGTTTATTATAATTATTAATAAGTTATAATTTACAAAAATGTTATACAATAAGATTTGTAAATTTGAAGCCTAAACACGTGGAATTGCAGTATGGGCTGTTGAACTCAAACTTTGATTACAATAATAAATAAACATTTATTGCTGCAGACAATACAATTGTATAAGCAATTACAAAGGTATCTTAACAGTAGAAACTAACGAAGTCTTCGTTGTTTTCCAAATAATCATTAGTGGAATAATGAGTCTTACCAATCAGATAATTTTTTAACTTCTTTTGGAATATCTTAAGGTTGTCTTCAAATTTTATTTCTTGAGGTAACTTGTTAATTAGTTTGATTGCGTTGAATTTTGAATGTTTTTCGTAAAGGGTTTTGTGAGATATATTTTCTAATAGGTTTTTCGGTCCGATATTATAGGGTTTTAATTTTGTGGTTTCAAATGTAAAATATTGTGGATTTCTTTGGCAAATTTAATTGTTTCAAATATATATGTGTCTGGAACAATAGTCCATGTCAAAACTAAAATACTCGTAGTATTTGAATATAAACTCATATCGGGGGACATCACCCCTGGGACCGCCACTGTTTTATACATTTCAGCACAATGTTTAATATAGTATAACTTATGATATCCCTAAATGCTTACTTTAAAACTTAGTTTCAATTTCCAATGAAATAGCTCAAACTGCAAACCGATGTTTTAAGAGGCGTTGTTCTCTTTAGAACAACACACAGTACTTACAATAAAGACCTTTATGTTCGTTAGATAGCTCTAGCCAATGACAATTTTCCAAGTGATTCCTTCCCAAGAATAGTTTCACTTCTTTTCCATATTTTTGGTGCACTGAAAATGGAAAGTTGTAATCCTTTGGAGGCTGCCAGTGGTTATTTATGAGGTTGAACTTGGTAAATTTGTCAACTTGCTTTCCTACATATAGCCCTACGTCGTAAACTACCAAATTATTTATTGAACCAGAAATAGAATCCATTTGTTCAGAAGCAACAGATGCAGTGAACTCCACATTAGACTCGCACAATCGATTTTTGGTAACCTCTTGGGTTGTACTGGCACAAGGAACAGGACCTAGGTCGGTGGAAAGTTTAGCGCAGTTAACAAATTCCATTTCACAATCAGAACTATTTAACGAAATTGAAATAGGTTGGTCTTGAAGGGATGTACTGGATTCAGGGAGAGGATCTAGGAGAGCAGGGAGAGGATCTAGGAGAGCAGGGAGGGTTGGTTTTGCCTCTTTGGCTTTCCCGAAGTAGTCGTCAAGCGTATTCGTAGATTTTCGTGTTTTACTTGTACCGGGAAAAATCTGAAAATAAATAGTCTGATATAGTTGAGAGTTCTTCAAAATAAAATTTTGAACAAACTGAAGTAATATTGTAATAAAATAAAAGCACCTTACGGTCACGAAATTCGCGTAAAAACCTAACCACAAACCAACTCCCCTGTTGTTGATTTTTGTTTATGGATATAAACACATTTGTAAAGACAATGTTTATTGAGTTTTATAAAACTTCAATAAAATGTATAATGGTTAAAAATACATCTTATAGACAAACGCAAAAATAAAAAATAAACACACATTCACAAAAATAGTCTATTAACCGCTGAATAGTCAACAATTAAAAATATATAATAAAATATTGTTATAATATATTTGCCGTCAGTACAGGTCAGCCGTCATTACTATGCACTTGGAGGAGCGCGTGGCGGGCGAGCGGCGGTTGACGGGTATGAGGAGGGGGTACTTTTCTAAAAACATTGGCTCGCGACTGGAGCTGCCCGGTCACACGCTTCAGCCTGACTTATGACGGATAAACATTTCCTTACTGTTGTCCATAAAGTAAAAGTGTTTTTATCTTAAAAATGTTTTCCGATCAAGAAAAAGCAAAATGTGTTTTGTGGTTTAGTGAATTAAAGTCAATGATTTTAGTGCAGCGAAGGTTTAGATTCACTTATAATAAGGGTGCACCTCATAGAAATAACCTTCGTCGATGGTATAATCAGTTCATTGATATCGGATCATTAAAAAACGTCGCAGTGTGAGCAGACCTCCATTATCCGAACAAAGAGTTGATATCATCAGACAGTCTTGCATTAGGAGTCCCAAAAAGTCTATCCCTCGTCGAAGTCTTGAACTAGGAATACCGGTTACAACAATTCACAAAAATATGCACAAAAGGTTTCATATGCATGCATACAAAATTCAAGTTCTTCAAAAATTCAGGCCGTCCGACAAGGAAAAAGGAGTAGAATTTGCCACTTTCATGCTAAATGAAATGGCAGAAAATGAGTAATTTTTGAATTATGTAATTTTTTCCGATGAAGCAACATTTCACATCAATGGATGTGTCAATAGACACAATGTACGAATTTGAGGCACTCAAAATCCTCATGAAAGTTTTGAGAAAGAGAGAGATTCGCCAAAAGTTAATGTTTGGTGTGGTTTGTCAAAAGAACAGGTTATAGGACCTTTTTTCTTTCAAGAGAAGAATATCAATGGAAATGTTTACCTGGACATGCTTGAGAATTACTTCTTTCCTCATATTGAAGAGATAGAAAATGAAGCTTTTCAGCAGGATGAAGCTCCTCCCCATTACAAGGAGATTGTTCGAGACACATTAGACGAAAAGTTCCAAGACAGGTGGATTGGTAGGGGAGGTCCTGTGGCATGGCCTCCAAGAAGTCCGGATCTGACCCCATGTGATTTTTGTGTGTGTGGGTACATATAAAAACATAGTTTACTCTGAAAACATTCGAAACTTAGCTCATTTAAAGGACCGAATTCGAAATGCTCTTTCTACTGTATCTTCTGACATTTTGATCGACGTTTGGGGTGAAATAGGTCATCGTTTAGATGTATGTAGAGCGACCAACGGAAGTCATATTGAAGTGTACTGAATATGTAAATAATAAATTTAAAATGTTAAGATTCCAATATAGCAACTTCCGTTTTCATAACATTTGTTGTTTTTTTCCTATTTAAGATACAAACTGCACCATTCATTTGTGAAAACCCTGTATATGTTATGGGTATACATTAAAAATGAAAATAATAGAATTACATTAATTTTAAAATAGTTTTTAAACTTCATGATTATACAGTCGAGGTTCTCAAGGATTGGTCTGAAATATTTAAATCGTATATTCAATGGGTAATGCAGGTGGGTTGATTTATTATAGTTGCTTAATAGTCACTTACATAGTTGCCGGACATCCCATGCACCGTCAGAAGCTGGTACGAGTGGAGTGCCCATGGCACAACTTTGAACGTGGCATCTATTTGAATACGTGTAGTTACGTCCAAGTTCTTTTAGTTTGGGAGATACACAAAGGAGTACTCTCCAGCTGTTCTCCTCCTAGGCGTTCTCGCTCTCTAAGAATTTGAACTCCAAATCTCCATGGATTTTGAACTATACTAACAGGTTTGCGTAGTCCTGGAGACTTGTTGGTGTTCTTGGGGTTAGGGTCTTTCTCTCCTTGTAAATTGTATATTTCATTTCCGAGAATTCCACTGAAGAGGCCGCTTCAGGATTCCTGTTACAAAAATCTGAATAAAAATATTGTTTCACTGCAAACATAGTGTTTAAATTTAATAATAAAATTAACATAATACTCTGTGGATGAATAATCCTGCTATTAAACTCTGCTGTATGATCCTGTCACTAACTTTTTTCCCTTGGATTGTCCCACTGGATTCTTCTTTCATAAAACTAATCGTGTATTTAAAACTTAAAACTGAAAATCATAGGATAAATAAGATATGCACCAACACTCACATTCATTTAAAGTTATCCTCACACATTCACAATATCCTCGCAAGTACCTTTTTAGCACACACAGGCCGAAGAACACCGCTATCAGCACGGCTCTGGTGGACAAGTCGGGAACCAATGATGATACCTAAAATGTCCCTTGTGAGAATATTTTGAAAAAGAAACAAATGACATAATTTCTGATACCTTCGAAACTTCTGAATCGCGTGGAATAGGTTTGGCGTTCAGAGCATATGCTCGAAAGGGTGGATAAGCTCATAAGTGACGTGTGAGGCCGACGAATATCCTCACAAGTGTATATGTCAATACACGCGACCCGCTGGCAGAGAACACAAAAACGCAATTTCAAAAATTCAAATACCGCTTTCCCTTTTAAACTAACTTTTAAACACTTTTCTTTCCACAGGTTGGCTAGCTGCCCTATCAATGTGTCCAAATCGGAATGTGTCGCTATTCACCTGTGTCGTTATTAGAATGTGTCCCTATTCTACTAACGAAAGAATAAAAGTATTGAGCGAGTAGAACTAGATAACGGTGTTATCATAACTGACCCTTGCCTTGTAGCACGGGAAGTAAACAAATACTTCATATCAGTGCAATCAGTGCATGATTGTTCACAAATAGGCTATCTTAACTTAAATCAGAGATTGGCATCTTTCTTTGTTGAACCCACTACAGTTTTTGAGGTGTTAGAAGAAATCAAGGGATTAAAAAAATAAAAAGTCTTCAGGCTTTGACAGTATAAACACTTTTCTTGTTAAGGAAATTGCAGACATAATAGCTCCTATTTTAGTTCATATTATCAATTTAAGTTTCAATTCTGGAATATTTCCAGAAAGGCTTAAAGTAAGTGTTGTAATTCCCATTTTCAAAAAAGGAAAGTCGGTAAAATTAGATAATCTACGTCCAATTAGCCTTTTATCAATTTTTTCAAAAATACTTGAAAGGTAATGAGATCTAGACTTATTAAATATCTTACCCACATAAATTTTTTAGTTCCAAACAATATGGTTTTAGGAAAGGTAAATCTACCGAAGATGCTCTTGTTAACGTGACGGATTTAATTTATAACAGTTTTAACTCTAGCAACAAATCCACAGGATTGTTTATTGATTTTAAAAAGCCTTTGATTTAGTAAACCACGAAATTTTGCTTCTGAAATTGGAGGCCGCGGGTGTGAGGGAGTGGCTCTCAGCTGGTTCCGTAGTTTCTTGACGGGTCGCGAGCAGAGAGTGCGTGGGCGAGTGTCTCAGTGAGCCACTGTCCATCACAGCCGGGGAACCACAGGGCTCCGTCATTTCAGCCACCTTACTTTTAGTTTTTATAAATGATATGCTTGATTCCAACTTCAAGGGAAGCCCTAGTGCATTTGCCGATGACGTAGCTTTGTTTTACTCAAACAGAAGTATTTTTACATTAACCTACCATGTGTCAGACGACTTAAAAGTACTCAGGGAATGGTGTATTTTAAATAAAATGTATATAAATGTAAATAAAACTAAATATGTAAATTTTGATTTTAAGGGATTTGACCTGGTTGCTGACTTAAAATACCACAGTGTAAGTTGTGCTACAGATAATTGCAATTGTGAGTCTTTAGAAAGGGTACCAACTTTCAAATACCTTGGAATAACTTTAGATGAACGGTTAAGCTGGGAATCTCACATTAAAAAAATTCTCTCCAAACTAAAATTTTCAGTGAGAAAGTTCTATTTTTTAAAAAGTTTTTGCAAACCTGAACTTTTAAGGTCTTTATACTTTTCTTTAATTGATTCAAGGTTGCAATATGGATTAGTTTGCTGGGGAGGAACTTATAAATATTTAATTGATAAATTAAGAGTATTTCAAAATCACTTTTTAAGAATAATATTAAGTAAAAGAAAGAGAGACAGTTCATTTCCGTTATTTGTTGAACTAAAGATTTTGCCTATCCAGCATCTTTATGTTTTCAAGGTACTGAGATTATTTTATTTGCGTTGTGGAAATACCGGCACAACCGATCTTTTGTACGCAACAAGAAGTATCAATCGAAGGTATTTTAGAGTTAATAAAGTGAATAAATCTATATTTAAGCATTCATTTATATATAGTGGACCATCTTATTTTAACAAATTGCCTCTATGTATTAAAGAAACCGACAGTATTAAGTATTTTTCTTCTAAAGTAAAAGCCTTTTGTTCTGTCAAAAGTACATCACTTTCTAATTTAAGTTGCATTATCTAAAAGTAATTTAGTCTTAAAATATTAAATTATGTAAAGTCAGTTTAAATTAGTCACAATCACTCTTTTGTTACACATTATCGTTAGTTTTGTTATTTAGTTGATAATAATACAATGCACAGACGCCACAGAGTGCGGCTCAACTGGTAGTAAAATGTTATTGTACACTGGACTCTAGAAGTTATTTTGTTTTTGATTTTTGCTATCACTGGCCACAGTACTTGGAAGAGTGGTCAGTGTAATTCCAGAGTGATATTATTGTATATATTGTATGTAACTTATATGTTGGAATAAATCATTATTTCTCATTATTTCTTATTTCCCTATTGAACGTCACCGTTCGGTTGCAGGGCGCTCTGCCGTAATAGCCATGTGTGTCGAGCAGGTTCTTAATGTTGATGTCATCACCAGGAAGCTCGGTTGTAGAAAGTCGCGGGTAGCTTGGCACTGGTGCAAGAGCCACGTGTGATGTGGTGCAGATATCCTCTTTTGGCCTCTTTTCCTACATTTCGTGCCAAGTGAAAACTCAATTTGTTTTGCGGGGAGATTCAGATTCTTCACTGTCTTCTGGTTCCTTAACTATGTTCTCATTCACTCGTGCATGTCCCTGAAGGGATTTTACATGTAGTCTGTATGATGCAAAAAGGTCAGATAGTTGTTCAGTCACTCAGCAGAGGCGGCCCGAGGACCCGGCAACCCGGGCGGCCGCCCAGGGGCGCAAGGAGGACGGCGTTTTTAGGAGGGCGCCGGGCGCTGAGTGCATGCAGCTACAAAGGGAATTATAGAGAGAAGAGGGCAGAAACATTAAGAAAATTAACGATACCCAGAACAAAAAAGGAATTATATTTTAGCGTAGCTACTGCTACACTGTGTTATAAACACCCATGCGAAAGGATGGAGTGTTGCACTGTGCCCCAGTATACGTATGTCAACAGGAATCGGGAGGTGAGTCATCGCGCGCAACCACTGACTCCAATCGCAGACGGTGCCACAAGGCTTGTAGCCTATCCTCGCCACCCCTATCCCCCCTCTACTCACAACCATCCACTCCCTCCACGGTTCATCCACGGAAGTGAAAGGAGCGACATATTATTCGGTTATTCTTGACTGCACTCCTGACAATAGTCATGCTGAACAATTGTCGTTGATCATTAGATATGTAGGCTATTGTGGATCTGGAGAAAGCCTAAAGTTGAAGAGCACTTTTTGGGTTTCATACCCGTGGAAAGCTCTACCGGAGAAGCCTTAACAGAAACGCTGCTATCTGAGTTAGGAAAATACGGCCTAAACGTTCAAAATATGAGAGGCCAAGGGTATGACAACGGCTCGAACATGCGAGGAAAACATGCTGGGGTGCAAACACGAATTTTAAGTATAAATCCTCGAGCTTTCTTCGTGCCATGCAGTGCCCATTTGCTAAATCTGGTTATAAATGATGCTGCACAATCGTCGCTTAATGCCGTGAACTTTTTTGGTATTGTGCAGGAACTCTACAACTTTTTGTCTTCGTCAAATCACAGGTGGGCAGTTTTAAAGAAACAGTTGCCTGAGCTAACTGTAAAGCCTTTGAGTGAAACTCGATGGGAAAGTAGAATTGATGCTGTAACGCCTCTTCGTTATCACGTTGGAGAAATTTATGATACACTGTTCGAATTGTCTCAAGATGACAGAGTTGATGCTAAGGCCAAAAATATTGCTCTTGGATTAGCTAAAAAACTAAAAGATTTTAAGTTTTGTTGCTGTGTAGTAATTTGGCACATGCTACTGTTCAGGACCAACATTGTCAGCAAAGTCTTGCAGAAAGAAGACATCGACTTTGGAGAAGCAACCAAAATTATTGAAAAAGTGTCCGCATATTTTCAAACCATGAGGAGTGATGAAAGCTTTCAATCCCTACTAGTTGATGCCAGAGAAATTGCTGAAACTGTAGAAGTAGATCCCGAGTTTCCACAAGAGGTGGAAGTTCGAAAAAGAAAGATTAAACTACAGTTTATCTACGAGTCCAGAGACGAAGCCGTTACCGACCCAAAGGAAGCTTTTAAAACAAGTTTTTACTTCTTCGTTCTAGATAAAACCATAACTGCTATTGAAGAAAGATTTTCCCTAATGAAAGAACATAACAAGACATTTGGATTTTTGTATGCATTTCAAAACTCGCCCGGTGATGCATTAATTAAAAAGTGTGGTGACCTTCAGAACACTTTAACAGACGGCACTCACCGAGATGAGGAAGGGTTTCAGCTGTTCCAGGAACTTTCCAGTGAAAACTCCCATTAAAATACTAAGGTATCTAACAAAGAATCGCCTGATCGAAAATTTCCCGAATGTTTGCGTAGCACTGAGGATCATCCTTACGTTACCAGTGACAGTAGCTTCAGCAGAAAAAAGTTTTTCCACGTTGAAAATAATTAAAAACTATTTAAGATCGACCATGAGTCAGGAGCGACTTGTAGGACTATCTTTCATGTCCATAGAATTTGTCGTTCTTGAAAACTTAGATTTAGAATTGATTGTGAAAGATTTTGCCGAAAGAAAGGCTCGATAGGTTAGTCTCTAAGATAATATGCTATGTCACCATCATCAGGATTAATTTCACTTTATTGTCTATTTTCTGTACATATTTCTTTGACCATTAATTATATTTCACTGGTGATCCTTATAAAAAACTAGCCAAAGATATTTTTAGAGTTAAAACATTGTTTTTTATTTAATCATAGTTTTAATAGGTTGATGAAGATACTATAAATCAGTTTTGGAAGGTAGTGAATTTTTAAAGTGTAATATCTTGGCCAAGTAATAATTTTAACTGTGACAAGATTATTTCATCAAAGTGTCATATTACAAGTAAATAATGTGGCAAAGTGATTCAGAAGATGATGATCAACCCCGGCGTCGCCCTATGACTTTTCGACCTAAGACTAATAATGAGTTTCAAAGTGACTTTGAAATCAACGAAAGATTTCGTATGCCAGCTCAAAAACTTGAGGAGTAATTGAGTGTTCTTGGACACTATCTTTCCAGACCTACAGCAAGAAATCATGCCTTGACCGATAAGCAGGTCCTGTGTATAGGGTTACATTGGCTTGGTAACGGAGGACAATACCATGGGATAAGTGACATGCACGGCGTTGACAAGTCCACCGTCTGCCGAGCTTTGTTGTAAACGCTGTTAATAACACTATTTTCAACTGAGTTGTTGACTGGCCTCAAACTATTGTTCAAGTGGTTGAAGACTTCTATCGGATTGCTGAAATGCCATTGGTTGTGGGTTGTGATGATGGAACTTTAATAGAGATTGATGCTCCAGTTTTGAATGAACAACAGTTTGTTGATCGTCACTCTAACCACTCTATAAACTGTATGGTACTTTGTGGTCCTGACTACTCATTCTATTATGTTAGTGCTAGGTGGCCGAGCAGTGTGCATGATGCTCGAGTTCTGAGAAATAGTAACCTCTTTAACAGGATGGAAAAGGATGACGACCCTTTGAAAGAGGTATCATTTTGGGAGACTCTGGCTATCCTCTGCTAGATTGGCTGATTTCTCCCACAGAAGAAAACCTACATGATCCGGCCGTTTTGAGGTTTAATAGAAAACACAAAAGCACAAGGCGTATAGTTAAAAATTCTCTCCGTATTTTAAAAGAGAAATTACCCCGCTTAAACTATCTTAGGGTGCAACCAGTTTTTGCTTGTGAAATATTCAATTGTTGTGTGGCTCTATACAGTATAACTATGGAAGGCGTGCTGGAATAATTGCCATTGAGGTCAAAGACGATGTTGAAGAAAATGTTGAACATGAAGTCGGAAACTTGGCTGGACGTTTGCGACTAGATGAGATAATAAACAGGTAGTTATTGGCTTAAAAGGAATTTGAGAAACATTGTAAATAAAGAATGAAAAAATAAATTATGTAAAATGCAAAGTGTTTTTGTTGATACTTGGGTTATTTAATAACTAAAACATCTATTAATAAATTAAAAAAATTATCTTTTACTTTCCATACAAATTGTAAGAGTTTCTCATAGTATTTATTTTTTAAATGTGCAGTTATTACAGAAAATGAATTATGTACTTAGGGATGTAACGTAAACATATAAACATTTATGAATACTTTATTATTACAAAAATAAACTCTGAACTTAAATCTATAAAATTAACAAACTTATATATTTTCAACATTGTAGTACAGACAAATTAATTCTAGACTGATACGTATCAAATTAACAAATAAATGTTTGTGACAATATGGTTATAACAAAAATTAACTCTTGACTAGTAGTTAGCTTTGGAAAACCCTGTATATATACATATATTTTTGCCGCTTAGTCTGCGCTGTTTTATTCACTTTCAACTTGTTCTTCAACTATCACGTTTGAAACTGGGGTGTAGAACTGCATAGTGTACTTTGAAGAACAAATATCAAATTATCTTTCTAATTTTACAATTTTTAGAGATCTTTCATAACTATCTTTTTCTATAATTTCGACAGAGAGTCTAAATTAGTATCTTTATTCTTAGCTCTTCTTCCTTTTGTGTTTTTCGCTTTTCGGTTTTACTGGTTGTTGTAGTTGTTGTAGAGCATTCTGGTTTGGTAAGTTAATTGACGTTGGAACTGGCATTATCTTCTACTACAGTGTCTTGACTTTTGTGTTGTAAACTCCCTCCCCATGTTTCTTCTACAGGAAGGCCCAACATGGCCGGGCTGTCTCTTCCTACAATATCAGACACCAAGATGTCGATTTCTGTAAGTTTGGAATCTGGTCCTCCAGCTGCACCCATTTTGTTTGCATTGTCGAACTTTTTCTGGAAGGAAAAAGAAAAGTTTCAACTGACTTATGTAAAGATTAGTCTTTATAATACATTCAATTTCTTCAAGAATAAATCTCTTGGTAGTACAGTAAAAATAAATTTACCGAAATAAAAAAAGTTACTACAATAGTTTTATAGCTAAACTGTATCGAGTGCACTGTAGTGCTTTACTGTAGTAAAGCGTGACTTTCAATTTTGAAGTAAGTTATAAGTTTTGTTTTGGGTTCAATTCCTTAAATCAAGTTTGTTTTTGTAATAACTAATGCTCATACATACACGGTTTTTCACATTAAGCAGCAATTATTAGTTAATTTTACAAGAATAACGTCAAAATGAAATAATAATTCACACTGATGTAGTTAGGTATTGCAAAAACGTTCTGTCCTATCTACTTTGAATCAAAGAAACAATTGAAAACAACAATAAATATTTTAATAAATGCATGTGGTTAAAACGTGTTGCAAATTAAATTTTACTTACCATAGAACATTTTCTAATACTGTGCCAAACTGAGTTCCTAGTGTGGGTATAGTCCTTGTCAGAGATAATCATTCCTTAAGCTTGTGCCCTATGGTGAATCTCTAGCCACTTTTCATTTGCTTGGTTAGAGTTTTGGAAAAACACCCGAACAGCACATCTTTTGAATCTCTAGTAACCCTCAACAATTCAATCTTTGACCCTTTTCTATTTGCCATTTTTAAATTACGTATGTTTATAGTCCAAATGTCAAGAGGGGCCGGATAGAGCGGTTAGTTTTTTTTTTAAGGGGTTCAAATTACAATGTAGCAATAACGTCGTTGAGTAATGTGAAGTTACCCCTGAATTTGCAAATTAATAGTCATTAGACTTGCTAATTGGGCCAATTGTCTTTGACTGTTTATCGATTTACCAGAAAATAAATCTCTTATTTGAAACTCCCACATCTGGTGTCAGGGTCTTGCATGAAGCTGGACACTTTATTTCAACTTGGCCGTCCTGTCCATGAGGCCATCTGGCGTAGCTCCGAGGAACGGGATCTCGGCGTCAACGAATAATCCTCACTTTTCCACTTTTAAACATGTTGTATCTTTATAGGCACAAATCGCTACAGGCTCATTTTCCGTTCCATAGGCAGTGGAAAAAGAGTGAAAATACTTATATTAAAAAAAGTGTTTTCACTAGAAGTAGTGTCGCGTCTCGTACAGACTTTGGCGAAATTCGATGCAGTTAACAACTTCCTCCTTTCCTCCATCCACTTTTCACTGCCTGTTTGAAGCATTGTTCCTCGCTCTTTTCTCTATTCGTTTGTCTTTTTGAGACCCTTTAGAAAATCTTTCGATTTTCGTCGATAAATGTCTTCAGGCATGTCAGGTTTCATGGCGGCTTCTTCATAATGCTATGCGCTCTCTTGTCTTTACTTCTGTCCTTGTGTTATCTTTCTTCTTGGGGGCTGTAGCTTCTTTTTTTAACCTTCCCATGTTAGTTTTTCGAATTTTTGCTTCTTGCCAGATTTTTACTACACGGCCAGGACTCTTTCTGCCAATGAGTTTTCTGAAAAATATATTGACCTAAACTACATTTCTATTAAACCTGGTTATTAGATTTGATTTTAAAAGGTAAATACTTAATACCGTAGTTGTACAGGTTTAACTGCTACTGTTACTGCATTATTCCCGTTTCAAAACATATTATTGCTAAGGATAGAAAAAATTAAACAGGCAGAATAAAAAATAATTTAATTATGCCAAGACAAAAAATACTTAAAACCATGCGAGGAATATTTCAGTGGGAGAGGACCAGTTGATAGCCCCTACCGCTTGGACAAGGTTCAGTGTCTGACTGCCAGGTGCCATCACGCTACTGCTCACTAGACAGCTGATGTTCGTGAACAAGCCTCTCTTAAGTAAACCATTAAAAATCTAAATCAAAGTTTTAAGCATTGAACGTAGGGCTTTTATGTTCTTAGCATATCAACGCTTGTGATAAAGCAAAATTGCACTTTCATTACTGTTCAATTAGTAAAATTGGTCGAAAACAAGGTCCAAAGTACACTATGCAGTTCTACACCCCAGTTTCAAACGTGATAGTTGAAGAACAAGTTGAAATAAGAAAAGCAGCGCAGACTAAGCGGCAAAAATATATGTATATATACAGGGTTTTCCAAAGCTAACTACTAGTCAAGGGTTAATTTTTGTTATAACCATATTATCACAAACATCTATTTGTTAATTTGATACGTATCAGTCTAGAATTAATTTGTCTGTACTACAATGTTGAAAATATATAAGTTTGATAATTTCAGACAGAATGAAGCTTTAGAAGATTTGTTTTAAGATTTGTGTTTATTTCACCAAGCACTTCTCCTACTGATTATCGGATTGGAACTTTGTGTGGCCCACTCGTTTAAAAATGTGGTAAATTATTTATTTCAGTGTTTTTTGTAATGTGAACTGTAATTATGTTAATTTATTTTGTTGTTGCGTCGTATTGTGTAACTTTTATGTGCAATTTCATCTTTAACAACGAAGCCAACAGACGGATTTTCAACAAAACTGCACGTTTGACGATGATGTCCTTACATCGAAACGTCCCGGGGATGTAACAACCCTCAATCCAACATTTTTTTACTGACGGAGGTAGTTAAAAACCTGTTTTGTCGTAAGATTTGTAAGACCTTATTTATGTTTTCCCAAATAAGCTTTTTGTAGTTTAATTTTTATGTGTTTTTGTACAATTAATTTTGTTATAGATTTGTAATTGCCAAATAATCAAAACGCGTGTTGCAATTTCAACTTGACCTCACAAAGACACTTGTCTCAGTAAATGCAAGAAATCTGCAAACAGGTTTTTCTGGTTGTGAATTGTTAGTATCAATAGGATGATTCTCATTTAGGAATCTACCTAAGTAAATATACCATGATGACAACAACAATAACAGCCGGGAAGTGGACTCCAATAACATCTGGGAAGTGGACTCCCCATTGCGAAGTGGCTGGTAACCGTTGTATCACTCGACACCGGTGAGGCATCAGCAACCAACGGTTCAGAAAAAACCGTTCCACTACTACAGCTCTCTTGTCATTATCTTCAAAAATTATCAAAGCCTTTGAAGAGGGAAACTCTTTGGCCTTGACTCTTTGCGACCTCAGCAAGGCTTTCGACTGCGTGCCTCACGACATCCTTCTTGGAAAATTAAAAAAATATGGAATTGGGGGAATTGCATATCAGACTCTAAAAAGTTACCTGGAAAACAGAAGTCAGATAGTATCTATCGCTGGTGCAAATTCCAAAAATAGGAAAATTCTGCACGGAGTTCCCCAGGGTTCTGTACTCGGGCCCTTGCTGTTCATCATCCTTGTAAATGATCTGAGACTGGATGGTCGTGCCTTGCTTTTTGCGGATGATACGACCTTGGTCACTGAGGGGAAAGTCTTTGACGAGACACTCAGAGAAGCTGAAGACCTACTATCAGCGGCAAAGTCGTGGTTTACAGCGAATAAATTGAAGTTGAATGAAGATAAGACGCAACAAATTCTTTATACGCTCAAGCAAACTGTACCAGAAGAAAATACTGATACTGTCAAGCTGCTGGGCTTTTGGCTAGATCCCAAGATGAGCTGGAACAAGCATGTTTCCCAAATCTGTACTAAGCTCTCTCGAGTCTTATTTCTTCTCGAAAAACTTAAACATCTAATATCAGAGAAATACCTTCTAACTGTCTACCATGCTCTCTTCCACAGCCATTTGGCATACGGAATTCTTCTCTGGGGCCATTCTCCAGCTTGCGACCAGGTTCTGATCCTGCAGAAGGCAGCATTACGTAAAGTTTCTTTTGCCGCTGGCTATAGGGATCACTGTAGACCAATCTTCACTCGGCTGGGCGTTCTGACTGTCTTTGGCCAGTATATTTTAAACTCACTGGTGTATATGAAGGAGAATCATCTGGATTATGAACAGAGAAAAGATGTCCATAACTACAATACGAGAAAAGCAAAGGACATCAACATTCCTACTTTTAGACTGACTAAGTCCCAGAAATGTTTTCCAGCGGCTGCAATGAAATACTTCAATAGCCTGCCTGAAGAAATCAGAGTGTTAAACAATGCTAAGTTTAGAACTGTTATCCATTCTAAACTAATCCAGCGGCCTTTATATTCTCTCAATGAGCTAAACTCGGAGTCACTTTTTTAGTTTCCGTCGCCATTGTGTCGAATTAGCCAAACAAGCAAAAATAAAATTGACGCAATCTATCTGGAATACCAGTCAACGATGAAGAAATCAAGTATCAAGTAAGTAAGTAAGTAAGGCTGAAGAGGATGACAGCGCATACGCTACTCTATGTTTCGTGGAGGGACAGAGTGAAGCTTTAGAAGATTTGTTTCAAGATTTGTGTTTAAATCCACCAATCCCTTCTCCTACTGATTATCAGATTGGAACTTTGTGTGTATGCCTACTCGTTTAAAAATGTGGTAAATTATTTATTTCATTGTTTTTTGTAATGTGAACTGTTATTATGTTTATTTATTTCGGTGTTTCGTCGTATTGTGTAACTTTTATGTGTATTTTCATCTTTAACAACGAAGACTTCTTGCACTATACAACTCTAGTACCCCTTAGTGAGCCAATGTGTTATAATTATAGAAATTGAATATTAATATATCAACCTATTGAATTCTTTGTTTGAAGTTTGTTGTTGACGATGGGAGGATTTCAGAAGTTGAACTATTATTGCGGACATTGTCCATCGTTAGTGAACAAAAGGATCACGACGTTTCGGGATCTGCAATCTGATCCGTCCTCAGGTGAAAATAACCTAAAACATAACACAGAACATTAGAAATGAGCTAGCCTAAAGTAGTCAGCGTAGCTGACAGTCAACTCTACCAAACAACATGTAGTTGTTAGTCAAACAACAAATTAAATCTTAGAATTTAGGAATAGCCTTTAGAGAAAACAACAATATTACAAACACAAGCCATTATGAAAGTAAACAAGTCACCGGGTAAATTCAAACCAATCACAAAACCAGTTCGTCTAGGGTTAGCTCGTTCTGTGGTGGACGTGTTTTGTGATTGGTTTGAATTTGCTCCGGTGACTGTTTACCATGACTTGTGTTTGTAATATTAACAGTGTTGTTTTCTGGCTATTCCTAAATTCTAAGATTTAATTTGTTGTTTGACCAACAACCACAGTTGTGACTTGGTAAGTTGTGACTGTTCAGCTACGCTGACCACTACTTTAGGCCAGCTTCATTTTCTAATGTTCTCTGTTATGTTTTTGTTATTTTCACTGGACGGGATCGATTGCAGATCCCGAAACGTCGTGATCCTTTTGTTCACTAACGATGGATAATGTCCGCAATAATAGTTCCAACTTCTGAAATCCTCCCATCGTCAATAACAAACTTCAAACAAAGAATTCAACAGGTTGATGTATCAATATTCGATGTCTACAATTATATCACATTGGCTTACTAAGGGTTACTAGAATAGTATAGTGCAAGAAATAAATAATAATAGAACATAGCACCATGGGGTGAATATTTTTGCATTTTTTTACCGGTTTCAACTATTAAGCCCATCTTCTTGGCGATTACAACAAACAAAAGATACATATCAGGGCGCTATGTTCTATTATTTCATACACCATATTGATTATACTGTATAAACTATAGATTTTGTCAATATTATTATCAAATTTCCTTTGGAAAAATGAGATATTCATGTCGTCAGCATGGTAAGATCCAGGACCATGAAATGAACACCGATCCTGACCCCCAGAACTCGTTTTTAGCACTTCATCAATACTTTGGAGACATATGTCCATGTGTGTATCATCTCTACAGGTTTCATTTTTGTTCAATTTTCACCAAATTTGGCTCAAACGTTCATTTTGTAAAAATGTCGGTCGGGTACAGTAAATTTAGTGTTATTGAAATAAATATGCATTTTAGTATTATACATCAAAATACCAAAATGATGAAAATCCATTAATTTATTTCAAAATGGCGTCCAAAAAGGTAATTTTCCACTATAACAGCGGAATGAGTAGTCTGATTTGATTGAAATTTAATATGTGTTGTCCTTTCGTGATATGTAATATAACTTTCAGTAAAACACACTTTAAGTCTGAGGCCGAAGGACGTAAACATAGAGCAAATGTTTGTAATAAATCGTTCACTGTATAAAATTTGATAATTTTTATGAGATTATAATATTAAACTGTAGATGACCGACCTTTCGTTGATTGAAGAGCTGCGGTGGAAGCGCCAAGGGGTACCCCATAGACGTGTTGCCGTGAGAGACGTAACGCACAAATCTATCACTCACTTTTAGTTATTCAAAACTCTAGTAAAGTTTGTTTTACTGTTTAAATTATATATATAGCTACTTGCCAAAATTGATTTAACAGTTAAGGCTGCTGATGAGCCAGAATTCAGAATTAAAAACTGAAAAATTAAGGAGCTCTCAAAAAGCATGTATCTAATCGAGAACAGAGCGGTAAGAAGGGAAAGAAATAAGATTGGCTTCTTCACCCTGATGACAGGGCTCTTTTGATTGGGTCCTGTTGACCAATGAGAATGACTTAAAACCATAGATGATTACTTGATATATTTACAGATTAGTGGAATAGACTATAATACACTAACACACTGTTACTTCTTGTCCGTTGTAGAATAAATAACCTCAGTGATATTGTTAGGGCAATTGAGAATCGTGTTTGGTTTGAAAATGAGACTTCTATTATATGGGATTACATGGAGTGCGATATCCTTGGTGTTGTTTATTTTGTGCCTAAACTTTCTGTTTATACTAAATTTTGTTTTTATTTTAGTTTACTTGTTTTTATATTTTTTAGTTAGTATATAATTATAATTTTGGTAATCTAAGGTTAAGTGATAGAGAAGGCTCTAAAGCTATAACTTCGCCTTTTGACCAATTTTTCAATAAAGGCATTTAGTTATTTTGGGGACTAACTTTGCTGAGATATTAACAAAGCAAACATTTGTAACAATGGTTATGAAAATCGGACAAAATGCAACCTGCAGAGAGCTCACGCATATGTATACATAAAATGCATGTATAGTTTTGAAAAAATGCTCAAAACGAGTTCTGGACGCACTCATCTTATAGTCCCGGGTCTGGGTTTTACTATGCGGACGGCATGAGTAAGTCATTTTTCAAAAACTATATTCGCTAATAAGAAGTCAATTTAAAGATTATGTATTGAAATACTATATGTATATGAGGTTATATTAATTAAGTATAACGTTGTTTTCTGCTACTGAAACCAAAGTAGCGTTCTCGTCGAATAATATAATCCGCTTTTATATTAAACAAACTGACCCAATTGAAATGATACAGACCAATTCGTTTAATATAATAAGCGGCCTTGCCAGTTTTCTTATATTAACATGTATGTACACAATTATATTACTATATGTACAACTTAAGCCCTCTTGCAAATAACATTACTGTTCTGTAGGATACATTATATTTACATTATTTTTCTTTGGCTGCTTTTCCTTATTCACTTGATTTTTTATTTCTTGTACTGGTATGATGCGCATTGTATGTATTTCAACCTTGACATAGTGCCAGTGCGGTATTTCTCTAATACAGATTCCAAATACTCAAGGCGTTTTTTGTACTTCAGATTGAAAATTTTTTTAGGAGTTTTGCAGCTTTTGATGCCAATTGTTGTTTGTGTCTATCTGGACTTGTTTCAGAACTTCCACAAACATGTAGATGTTGGGGTGAGGATGTGTAAAGTTGCGTGACAACTTTGCATGGAACGACTCACATGCATTTGTCGTTCTTTCGGACGTGTTTGATGATGATGCCCAAATGTGAGGAGGAAACGTAGACTCTTTATCTATATAGTTTTCTGCGAGATATTCGGAGAATTCTTCAAGCCCGAAAGGTTGGATTGTCTTGAGGTCTTCTATAAATGCGTCTTCTACGTCGGTTGAGTCTAACATGGAGAGACCAAAAACCCAATGCAGCCACTTTCCACTTTCGGTCGGGGGCGTACTTTTGTAGTCTCTGCTGAGACCAAGCTGCTGAATTTTTCTCCACCAGGCCTGGGTCATCAGTTCAGCTGTAGGCCAAGTAGACTTAACAGCATTATGGATTGCAATTTCAAAATCTACGGTCACTAGTCCAGTAGGTTACTTCTTTCTTGTTAGGGAGTAGCAAATATGGTACATGATTGCCATTTTCAACACTGTGGATAGTAAACAATTGTAAGAAAAAATGTGTCGAATATGTAAATGTTCCGTCCATGAAAATGTGGTCAACTGTTTCTAAATATTCCAAGTTACTTTTAGGAGAAAATACAATAATTCAACACGTTCCATTTTACTCACAATGCTTTGGCGTAGCGGCTATCGCCTTCCGAATAGTTTCGCGGCAAAATGTCACTGGCTTTCCGTTTCACTGAATTAGACACAAACTGCCTGTAAATATTTGGACAGTGTTCATGTTTATGGTAACCGGTTTCTTTAAACAACACTTCTCCCGCATCGTCCGTAAAAAGTACTGCGTTACAAGTATTTTTAGTACACCGCTACTTTTGTCCGCACTCTGTTTTAATACTTTCACTAAATTTAAAACCTTTAAAAATTAGTAATTTTTACCCCGTTCACTTAGCATGGAAAACATGATGCCCGCTGCGCACTATCAAGGATCAACAAGTCACCACGAACTCTCAGACACAACTGGGTGTTTAGGCTGCAAATTTACATCCGTAGTGGTTTAAAACTGGTTCTTTCAGGGGGTGGTGACCTAAAAACCTGGAAATCCCCATAATGTTATAGTTTGAACCCTATTACCCCTTCCTGGTACCAGGGTAAACAAAAGAAATCGTTGGCGTAACAAACGTCTATTTTCGCCTCTAGTGCGCCCCCTTGGGCCAAAAGTTGCGTAGGCTACTTTGTTTATATTTATACTGTTCTCATGATTTTTATGTTTTCTAATTTTCATTTTATTTTGTCACGGGAAGTGTCGTGTGCACTGTTTTAATATAATACACAAAAAAAATAAGATTCGACAGAGGAGTATTCGACTTAAACTTTATACGAAATCCAAAGAAAAGTAGTGCTATAAGTAAGTTTTTTTAATTTTAACCACATATAAATTAAACTTACCTATATAACAATACTAATAAAGAAGTAAACGATGAAGTCCTTGTTTATACACTTGATAATTGGGGCTCAGCCCTGAAACTAGTCGTGTAATACTCGTAATATTCAGGGTACTTTATCGTTTACTTCTTCATTAGTATTATTCTATAAGTAGCCCTTTATGTGAACTAGTTTCTCCAATTTATATAATAAAGTATCTTTATTTTCATAACAAAATACTAAGTAATCAGGTAGAAATAAAATTAACAATATGATGTTACCTCCGCAAATAAAAATGCTATACAATTGAGGTTTGCAATAAAGTTCAGTTTTACAAAGTTATTATTCTTATGTGGGAAAAACATTATCTTAATAATACTAAATGTTGATTACTCCCTTAATTTATTTCGGAGGTTTGGATATGTTTATTTAAGTAAATTACCTATATGCTATTAAAATAAAATTGTTGTATTACTTTGGTTTGATTTCCGTGTTAGTTAAAAGTTGAGGGTTCGAACTTACGAGTATTTAGCCTAAACCGCTGTCACAAGAGCAGATCAATTTTTATACTAAAATACAAACTATACAAAGTAAAACCTAACCTGAAAAAACATCCAGTGTTTCTATTGATAAACTTTTCAGTAGGTCTAATGCTTTATTTCAGATTAGGCGTGAATTGACAACAACGACCCTATATTCGCCAGGCTATATCGTCATTTTTACCACCCGTACTGTCCCGTGATGACCAACCAGGTCTATTTTCGAGACACTCTGTATATTATAACGGAAAAAGGACATTCGGTTGAAGGTCTTGTGTGAAAATGACAGTTGTGTGAAAGTATAAAAATGCAGATTGTAAACAACTTAACTGGAGATTTTGTTAATCTCCGCCTAAGCTTGTAATTGAAAAAGACAGCTCGGTGACCACCAAACGTACATAAAAATCACAGGTTTTTATGCGGCTAAAAACTCCATTTGCATTTGAGCGTACTGCCATAGCCGATTGTCGTATCAAATATTTGGCGTTCATTAGTTTGATCATTTCTAGTTTAAATATACTGGAGGATACATCGTACTCACCAGGAGGATTTTGCACGTACCTGGAGTTTCTTGACGGGAGGGGCTCCTCGCCTGCCGGGACTACGGCGGTTCTTCCCGGGCCTGCACCACCTGTAGCTACAAGAGTCACCACGTTCATTCCACCATCACCGACGCTGCTAACATCACTAACCACCTTCCAGCAGCCTATGTATGGTCCCCAGACGCCCCCACCGACGCAGACGCCACCGAGACAGCCACTGCCTAGTATCACGATGCTGGTACAAGAAAATCTCACTCAGTTCTGGGCGGGCTTCGACCGGAGCTGGAAGAAGAAGACCCACCACCGCCAACTGGAGAAGTACAACAACTCTTCAGGGAACTCCGCCTAGAAACTGCGCCCTGGGGAGAGGACGTGTGGGGAGATACGCCACCACCGAGTGACAGTGTTCAAGACAGTGAAAGTGATAGTGGCAGAGATTCGGGCTCCACGCCTTCACTCCCCTCTGAAGCTGGACCGGACGACGCACCTTCGGGGGCACCCATCTCTATTCGACTGCATGAGGTAAATCTGCTAGACCCCATTACACATAAAATTGACCCCACAATAGAGTACACTACTCAACAGGCCGACGCAACATCGACGCCCTAGGTTCCAACAACAACCACACCAACAACCTCAACAACAACAACCAGCCAGGCAGCAAGCGGAACGGGGAAGAAGAGGAAGACAGTGACGTTTGCTAAAGACTGTTAGAATTACGAAGCCATGTTGGCAATTAATTTTAAGTTCTTAAAATAGCTTGTGAAATTGTTCTTTTTCCATTGTTCTGGTGTTGTAGTTAAGTTTTGTTGTACAATGTTGGTGGGTTTAAAAATAAAGAGTACTGGGGAGCACCTCTCCTTCAGAGGGGGCTTAACCCGTCACCGGGGTTGCCTGCCAGCTTGCTCATTAATGGCTGCGCCACGGTACCGAGTCTTCCCCGGCTGAGTTCAGCTGGTTAGAAGACTGGGTGCGGTATACCATTCATCGGTGAGAAGGCGTGCGGGACGGTGACAACAACAGGTTGTTGTTGCGATCTGCTCCGTGCTACAGCTCTCCGACGACTAACGCACCATACCAGCCCAGCTCACCTCCCCAACTCTTTGGGGATTTGAGCGAAGCCGGCATCGCGCGCCAGGCGCCGAAGAGTTGCAGGCCGGAGAAACTCAGACCGCGGCTGGGCCAAATGGCCAGTACCAACAAAAATTTATTTGAAAATTACCTTTAAAAGCGATTTTGACATTAGACAACGCTGGATCTCACCCTGATGAAGAGTAACTTACCTGCGATGAAATCCGTGTTTGCTTCTTCCCTCCAAGGCGTACTGGAGGCAATGAAAAAAAAGGTATCGACGGGGTTTGCTACAATTCATATTACAAGCAACAGAAGGTGAAGTAACAATAAATGATTTTCTCAAGAAAACAACAATGAAATATGTGGTCTATTGGGCAGCTGAATCCTGGGATGAAGTGAAAGCAGACACCATCAACAGATTTTGGAACAAAATCATGAAAAAAGAACCAAGCACAAGTCAAGAAAACGATTCAGACGATGATATGCCCTTAGCAGAACTTTTAAAAAAGCTCCCAGGGTGTTAAAACACGGAAGTAAGTGAAGTGGCCGAGTGGTTACAAAATGATGAGCCGATTGAAATCACCGAAGAAGCGATCGTTGAAATGATGTGCAACGTAGCAGAAGTAAGTGATGACGAGGATGGTTGTGCAAAGACTGTGACAGTGGTGACTCACGCAGAAGGACTGGCAGCACTGGAGACAGCGCAACAACCGGAAGCGACCCCCAGCGATACGATGCTACTCAGACGATTGCGTGACATAACTGCCAAGAAGCGATGCACACATTTTAAACAAAAAACTTTGGACTCTTTTTTCAAGTTTTAAATAGATTATTTAAAGTTACCTCGGATTAACGAGACTCTACTGTATAGATTAATATACAAAACACGTAACAGGCCTTGAAATATTTCTTTCTAGTGGCGGTGGCCCATTAGGACTCTAGAATGGATTCATCCCAGTTGGGGCTATTGTGAACAGTGCTTAAATATACTATAATTAATTCGTTCAAAAACCATGAAAAATTACATAAAGTATAGTAGTTTGGTATAATTTTCCATGGTATAAATTGGTATTTGTTTGGCTTGCAGAATCTGTCCCGGAATCAGGTACACCTAGACTGGACCATGAGAGGGAGGGTCATTTACAAAACCTGTAATCCCAGGCCATTCTAAATATTTCTTATCAGTGGGGGCTGGCTCATAAGGACTCTAGAATGATGCATCCCAGTTAAAACATTATTTTAAATAAAAAAATGTTAACTATAAAAGAGAACTAACTTCAAAAAAGGTTCTACTTGTTGGAACTTAATCATGTTGTTGATTTCATAAATTATATATTGTTATACGTTGTTTGTGTATTTATTGTCATAGAATTATTTATTTTTATGAATGTAAAAAAATAATATTTAAAAATTTGACTCTTCCAATTTGCAATGTATACATGTTTTTTTTATATTCCATCTAACCTTTTTTGAATTTAATATATTTATGTTAGTTTTATATAAAATATTATATGTTTATATATGCATGACAAAATTTGTAAACCTTGTTTTATCTTTTCCCCCAATTAGCAATAGCTAGGGGGGATAAATGTAACTGCAATGTATATATAAATAATAAATTTAATAAAGAAATTGAACATTGATAACAATAAATAATAATTTATTTGTTTGGCTTGCAGAAACTGTACCGAAAACAGGTCCTTCGAAACTGAACCCAGCCGAGAAAAAGAGAAAAATCATAGAAAGAATGGCAGAGAAATTGAGGCGATCTTGCGAAGAAAGAAGTTTAATATTACTCACAAGGGATATTTAACCTGAAAAATAAACGAAATAATTTATATAAAAATGAGATGGTGTGTGTCTGCCTGTTCCTCAATCACGCAAATACCACTGTATTCAAATTCAAATATTCTTTATTCAAAATTGTTAACAATAAATTAACATGAATAGTGTCAACTAGGTCTAAAACAATACATCATTTAATCATCCGTTTGTAAAACAAAACAATAATAGTATTAAACATTGTGAATTAACAATAAATATTACATCAAATACATCATACATATGTATAATCTATAGTATATTTGAACTCTAGCATTTTATTTTAAACAAATTCTCAAAAGAGTAGAAAGCCTTTGAATCAAGAATTCTTTCAATAATCTTTTAAACTTTTCATCTTGTATGTTTTTATATATTGTGGAATTAAATGATAAACTTGACCCCATTGTAAGTAACTTTTTTCTTAAACAATTCTAAATTATGGAGGGTAATACAAAATCAAATATTTTTGTGTTGTAATTATGAATATGCTATGTGTAACTAAATTGTTTGAACTTTTTCTAACTACCATTATACATTCAAATATATACAGGCTATACACTGTTAAGATTTCTAAATCAATGAAATATTGTTTTACTGACTCATTGTTTCTAAAGTTTAACATTGCTCTTACAGCTCTTTTTTGTCCTATTAACAGTTTTGATAGGTTATGACTAGAGGTCCCCCATAGACACAAATACCATGACAAAATGTGATTGAACATGAGCATGGAAAAATTTTTTAAAACAGATAAATTACAAAAATGGTAAAATTTAATAGCATAGATCCAGAGTTAATTTTACTTAAAGTATGATCAACATGCAGATCCCAACTCAGATGTCTGTCAATAACAAGACCAAGAAACTTGGTATTATGAACCTGTATTATATTTTTGTTGTCTATGAAAATGTTTAATTCATCATTTAATTTGCTTTGTTTTGTACAAAATGATATATAATTAGTCTTTTATGTTCAGAATCAAATCGTTAGCTGTGAAAAATCTTGGATATTCGCTAATTCGACAAAAGAGTGAATTTCTAAATCTGCAGTTGTTTTAGCAGACATGATAAGATTTGAATCATCTGCATAAAGGCAAAGTTGATTTTTTACTTGGTTGAGTTTACTAAGGCAGTTGGGCATGTCACTAATATAGCATATGAATAATAAAGGTCCAAGTATTGATCCCTGAGGTACCCCGTACTTAACATTTTGTGCTATAGATTTATATTTCACAACTTGATTATTAACTGTTTTGGATATCTCAACATATTGTTCTCTATTTGTCAAATAAGACTCGAACTAATTTAAATATGAATTTTTAACTCCTAAGTTACTGAGTTTTGATAATTTTACTATGGGAAATACTGTCAAAAGCTTTAGATAAATCCATAAAATTGTTACTTTATTTTTTTTCGTCCAGCGATTAGATTACTGATTCGACAAAACTTATTAAGGCTGAGACAGTGGATTTTGTTTTCTAAAACCATGTTGTTCTTTTTAATAGATCATACAGTTCCAAGTGTTTTACTAAATTTAAATACATTGCCTTTTCAAACACTTTTAGATATTGAAGGCAGGATCGAGATTGGGGATAATTTTGAATGTCCATAGTGTCCCCCCTTTTATATATTGGTATTATTTTTGATATTTTAAGCTGTTTAGGAAAAATACCTGCAATGAAAGAAGAATTTATTACATGTATTAGAGGTTTTACCAGCGGCTCTTTGGCATATTTAAGAATTTTTATTGGAACATCATCGTACCCACAAGACCATTTATTTTGTGAACTAAATATGTCATTGATGTCTTTTTCCTCTAATGGAGGGCACCTAAAGTTTGGGATCTGCCTGTTATCAACCTTTTCATTATGAAGTGGTTGATTTGAAGTTACTTCATTTAACATATTTTCTATAATATTTGCAAAAAAAATATTAAAACTATTTGCAACTTGCAAAGGATCTGAAACAGTTTTACCATCTACATTCAAAACATAATTATTTTCTCTAACTTATTTGTAGACTTCTTTGTTTTATTAATGATACCCCATACAGTTTACAAACATTTTCAGAGTCTTCAATTTGTTTATTGTAATAATCTCTGCTTTGCATCCATCGTCTTTAAATTATATTCTTGTTTTAATTTTAGCTGGTTTTAAGGATTTCTGACTTAGATTCTTTAGTTAATTTGTTCAAGTGTATACATTTTTTACCCTTTCAAGTCCTCAGTTATCCAAGTTTTCCTATCCTAAATAATTTTTTGAACTCTTGGAAAGGATAAATTAAATAGTAATGGAAAATATTGTGAAACGTATTATATTTATTTTCAACATTAGAATTGAAAACTGTTAACCAACTTTCCTTTTGGAGTAGGGATTTAAATAATTTCATGTTATCCAAAGAGAAGTTTCTTCCCAATATTTTAAGTGAGAATTGTTTGTTTTTGTAGCAAAGTTAAGTAATTCAATCATTTGTCCATCGTGATCTGATAAGGCAGTTATATACCCTCATATTTATATCTTTCTTATTTATGTTTGTTAAAAAATTATCTATACATGTTTTTGAGGTAGTTGTACTTCTAGTTGGAAAGTCTATTAGATTAGTCATACCGTGCCTTAGTATATTTTTAACTCTTTTGCTCAGAGATTGTTTTAAAATGTCAATGTTAAAATCGCCAGCTATAATCAACTTGGTTTCTTTTTAATAAAATTTTATTAATTTATCAAGCCGATCTAAAAACTCTGAATTTTCAAACTGTGGGGTTCTATAAATTCCTACCAATACAAAACATGAGCCATTTACATAAAACTTTGAGCAACAAAACTCAAATAATTTATCTTGACAAAGGTCATTGGCTTTAGTCACTAACTGTTTCCCCTTAAGCCCCTCCTTTGACAAAATTAGTACTCCACCTCCAGTTGTTGCTTGAGCGGGCATAATTAGCAACTTGATAGTAGTTTTGAAGGTTAAACTGTCCATGTTGATGTTACTCATATTATGTCTGGTTAAAACTATTATATCGGGATCAACTGACAAAACTATTTCTAATTGTTCAATGCGAGATAATAAATGTTGAATATTTTGGTGAAAAATCTTGGTGTTAAGAGTGATTATTGTGATTATTTACCTGGAGTTTTGAGACAGATTTGCTTGGAAGTTTAAAGAAGGGCTTACAGGAGTTTGAGGGCTTAGAACTAACAGATTCAGACTGTGGGGTAGCCTGAGAACTTTCCTGATAGTCTGTGATTGTCTTCCTTAGCTTCTTGAACCTGGGTGTGAAAGTCCTCTTCTGGAGTCTCTTGCAGTAGGTTGTTCACAGGATACAATGCAGACATTGCCTTTGTAGCTTGTTGGAAATCTACTATCCTTTAGAAAATTGTTCGGGCAAACGAGATCTCTCCACAGCCTACTGGTGAACATATAAGTGTCTTTAACCCTTTGGTCAAGAAGTCCTGTGTCAGTTGGTCGAACGCAGTGTTGTAGCCCTCCTTCAGTTTTCCCCAGTATCGTGACTTAGTCACAAGACCATACACCACTGCTCCATTGTTCTCCTGTTGACAGGTTAGTCTTGCTGTACACAGTTCGTCAGTTGCGGCTTTCCAAACTTTGCTTCTGAATAATACAGCAACTCCTGTGGTCATTTGACGATCATCATCAAAGTCCGATGAAATTGAGTGGGCAAATGCCAGAGAGGACTCATCTCTGAATTGGTCTATGACATCAGCCATATCCGCTTCCACAATTTGGATTTCTCCAGGTAGTATTGATATGACAGGTTGTGAGGTGTCTACAGTCTGTGGGGAGTTCACTGGAGTGATGTCCTGTAGGATAGTTTTAGCAATTTGTTCTGCTAGCTTATCTTTGCCTCTTCGGTTCAGATGCATCCCATGTACTGTGAAAAAGTGGCGGGGGAAGAGATGAAGAGGGAGAATCTTAGGTCTATGGCGAGACTTCAGTGCTAATTTTTCTATCTGTGAATTTATGTGTGTAATTTTGAGGTCGAGAGAGAAGGGCAGTCAGTCTCATCAGTAGTGTGGCTAGGATGAGGTTGGTATTAGTTGTTGTTAATTAACCTTCAAATCCTAGCATTAGCCTTTTGACGCCTGATGTTTCCACATTGTTTGATCCAGCCATTACCAAAAGAGAATCATTTTTGTTAAATTATGTAACATTGGGCACTTCCCCATTACTTGATGGAGTGGAGTCCTTCTTACATGTGAGGTTACATTTGTTGTACAAGTTCTCTGCTGCACTAGACTGGATGTTGTTGCATGGCTGTCAGCTAGAATCTGAAGCTTTGAGTGGGTTGTTTCAGAGATACAGTTTTGTTTTATAGGGGGGGCTTTTTATTTTTTTTAAATTGATTCTTAATCTCTCTTTGTAATTCAAAGTTGGTGTACTGAGCTGGTTCTTCAGTGTAGGACACTTCGTCAGATAGCACGGAGTATGCATTTGAACACTCAAGCTTTGTTGGTGTGACGTTGTATCCATTTGTTTTGCCTCTACGAACCTGTTGCCAATGATTGGGGTTTTGTTTTGAGTAAGTGGAGGAAAACACTGACAGCACTTTTGAGGTGTCCTTTTAATCTCTCCTATCTCTTTGTGTAGTTTCTCGTTTTCTGTTTGGAGAATTTCAATAACAGTCTTGAGGTTAGCTATTTCATTAGTGTCAGTTTTTATTTCTTTTACAAGGATTTTAGTCTGGAAATCTTGGTTGTGAATATTTTCAGAAGGCCTTTCCTGGCTAAGTTCCAATTGATGGAGTGGCTGTACCCGTTGCATTGC
Source organism: Matsumurasca onukii (assembly GCA_018831715.1). NCBI lineage: Eukaryota > Metazoa > Arthropoda > Insecta > Hemiptera > Cicadellidae > Matsumurasca > Matsumurasca onukii. The sequence goes on along the minus strand of CM032060.1, from coordinate 14,005,593 downwards.
GCTGAGCTCAAGTTCAATGCATCTATCAGTCAAAGCCTCTAACTGATAGCTGATGTCAATGTCGTTAGAAGTGTTAATTGCCTTGTCTGAAGTGCCATCATGGCGATTCTGGGCGTTTTCTTTACTAAGAGGTGTCGAGGTTGTAGGGGTGTGTGTTATGTTAACTGTTGGCAATACTTTAGTTTGGTCCTTGCTAATACTATTTCTGCTATTATTTTTAAGGTATTTGCTCTTTTTTGCACTCTGGCAGGCTTCTTCAATTTCTTTAATGGCTACTATAAGATTTCTATTTTTTGTTTCTTTATTTTGGATTGATGATTTATTTTCTTCATAGAGCGACAACTTTGAGAGCCTACAGACTCCAGTCTGTTTGGTACCATAGTCCAATACTTGATATACTGTAGATTTACCCTTAAGCTCAGACCCTTTAACCACTGACGGCCAAGGGGCATGCCCTTTAATTTTTGCAATGACAAAATCTCCAGTTTTGTAACTTGTCATGTTATTAAAATTTCTACTGTATGCAGTAAAGGCTACTCAATTCACCACTGTTACATATTTTTCAAGACGAGATTGAAATAAACTACAGTTCTGTTCTGAAACAAGCAGTACTCCTGTGAGTTGTGGCGATTGCCACCAGGAGCAGCACTAGCCTTCAAATAGTTGTCTCAAGCACCACCAGGAGTGTTGCTAACCAATAACAGCTGGTTCTGCCTTGCAAAGTTATGAGTTTTAGTTCAATATGTTAGTTCATCCACAGAGTAAAATGTGAAACTGGCTTGATTTTAATCAAGATTTGTGTTGGACACCCTGATGAATCGTTTTGTTGGTTGAATAAATCTGTGGCTTTTGCTAAAATGTCTGTCCAGTATAGCCAGATTAGATAAAAATACTAATGTCGAAACTTCAAAAAAAAAATATTAGCCAATCCTGAATTTACCTTGAATTTTGTTTCCATGAATTATTGCGGATATTTGATTATAAATAATTTAAAGTGTGTATATTAAATATTTAAAACTTATGGATTAAACTATTCACTGGAAAGAACTGTGACTGTAAGTAACTTTAAGAAGTAAAAGGATTACAGTAATCCAGTAAAACTGAGGTTTAGTCGAGAGGTTATAAAACACTGTTAAGCTGTTGAAACGTGAACATCCACAATTGCAATGCAATTGTACAGGAAGATGTATTTATATACCTGGGTCATATTCGTAACATGTTTGTTAATTTTATTATTTTCAAGATTGCGGTCATTGATAGGACTTCATTACATGTGTAAATTTATAAACCCAATACTGTAACAAGAAATTCTAAAAAAACTGTAAAAGATCTGAAAACTGTTTTGAAAATCCATACAAGCTTTAAAATATAACCCTCTACAAAAATAGTTCAGAGCATTTGTGTTGCATCTTCAATCGTTTGCTGGGAAAGCTTGCTTCAGTGTGGAGAAACATGCTTATGATACGACAGGTACGTTAAATCTGAGGTTGGTATTAAAGGTTCGCAGTCCGCACCGCAGTCGTCCTCTGGACCTGGTACAAAAAATAGGAGACATAGCCTATTTATTAAATGAATCATGAATACTATCAACATAAAAAATGCTTAACCCCGCATATCTAGGTCCATATGAAATAGTATCTATTGACTTCCCACACGTAAATATTAAAATCAAACGAAGTTGTAAGGCCACGCAATGCATTAAATTGCGTTTGTTCCAGAAAGACAATGACGGTCAAGGACTACCTGAATCTATTACGAGGAATTAGGAACTACCAGATTTTACTCAAGCAACTAGAAACCACCACATACCGCAACATAATGAAATTTAGAACAAAATTTAACATTTTTCAATATGTTATCAAAGAAACCAATCAACTTTGTCGTGACCCAGAACTATTGACATACTCAGCCTGTACTACATCTTTAAATATTCTTTCAAAAGTACAACCTTCAAGCGAAAATGCCACGAGACTGTCTTTAAAGACCTCTGGGACACACCAGAAAACGAAGAGAATTATTTGACGCAGAAGGAAAAATATTGAAGATTCCGGCGTCGAACAGAACGGCGGAGAGGTGTGTGCAGGAGGTGAAGAAGAGTTTGCTACGGAAGGTTCTGGAGGAACATCAAAGATCTTAGAATACTTCACTGCAACATAAGATTGATCATTTCTTGTTTGCGTACCGAAACACACCGAACACTGTTACCGGGCTGACTCGAGCGGAATTGTTCCATAATTGGAAACGCCGAACGAGATTGTCATGGTTAAAGCCTAATTTTATAGAAGTATTTGGAGAAGAAGAAGGAAAATCAGAAAGAGATTGTCGATAGACATAGGGGGCCGGAAAGATCTTTTGAGGATGGTCAGCAGGTGTATATTAAAACGGTCCGGAATGAAAAGGTTTCTTGGGTACCAGGCCGAATTTCGGCGAGAAGAACCCCAGTGACGTATTTAGTGAACAGCTGTGGAAGGACCAGATTTTGCCACGCTGATCACCTAAGGGCACATGTAATATCATCATCCTCGTCCGAGGAGGTCACGCCAGATGCAGCCGAGCCAGTTTAACCTAACCCGTCGTTCCGACCCATTATATCATTGAGCCAGCCCTCAGAAGCCACTTCAGCCCAGCCCGAGGAAGCCGTTATCTCCTGAGAAGACTTCAGGACATCAGAAGCCAGCAGTGACGACTGCTCCAGGAGTTTCTCAGGCACAGCACAGTCCGCCACCCCTTACTTTGAGCAAACCTGGCCGGGCTGTGAAGAACTCCGAAGTCTAATTTGTAAGAAGAAATTAGCCTCATTCACATAGTTAAAAATGATTCGAAGTCAGGATCAAGTTAACTTGTTGTGTTAAAGTTATTTGAGTAGAATGGACATTCGTTTTTTTCTACACGAAGATTTGTTTAAAATTTGAGAATGTTTTTAAAGGGGTGGCGAGTATGAGTATATTGTAATGTAAAACATAGAGATTAAAACAATACGTGCTGTGCCTTGGCCGCTTCAGATTGGCTGGTGGATTTGTTGCGCAGGGAATGTTGCGCAATGGGATCTTCCGTTTTTGCGTAATTCCTCCTTCAAGCTGGCGCCTTCGTCTAGGAACGATCTAGTTCTTAAGGCAGCTATTAAGTTCAATATATTTTATATGTGCGGTTCCATTTTAATCTAGTTATTACAGTTTCAAAAGTACCCTTAGAGTATATGCACTTGGTTTGTTTAGGAGTCACAAAAATACTTATGCTTCTTTGGCTAAGTGGTCCAAAAATGACAAGGCTTCCTGGTCATGTTGTCAAACAAATATCAGCAAGTATTGTTGCTATTAGAGAAACTGTGCCCTCAGAATTTGAAATAAAGCCGAGAGAATTGATGTTTATCAAACATCGGGAAGCCGCTGAATTTCGGCAGTTTTTACTGTATGTAGGACCTGTACTTTTAAAACCGTTCCTCAGAGAAGAAATTTCTGTTGTAAAGCGCATTCTGGCAGAGTTTGGTGTTTTGATATAAGTATAAAATATAGTTAAATAAGTTCTGTCTGAAACAGATAGTAATTCATTTATTTTGGTTACAGGTTCCGTGGTGATCGGTGAATAAAAGATGTTAAGCACAGTTGTTAGTGCCCAGTATTATACGGAATATTTACCGAAGTTGCGTCCCATTATACGCGTTCAAGAAACAACATTTACGCGATTACTAAATCCTCGCGGAGAGCTAGAGGACAATACAGTAGCTCTTTCCTCAGATTAGTCGAACGACGCAGCCTTATGTATCCTGGCCTACCCAAAGTATGGGCATATGACTCGTTCTTCTTTCTTGCCTGGACCCAGAGTAGGATGAATCGAGTGAAACAATGGACAAAAAAAGCCAATATCTAAAAAAGGTACCTGGTTTTCCCCATCAACGTAATTCCGAACCATTGGGGTTTAGCTGCAACTGAGCCCTCGTTATCGGATAACGTAATAATTGGACCTCTTGGAAAATCCAGATGAGAAGAGTTGAAGAATATCTTTCTGTACTTAAAAGAATATACAATAGCCACTGGAATTGAACTCGAAGAAGAGTTCTGGCTTCACAGGCTTGTGGGTGGGTACCAGGCAGGGCCAAGGTACTAATAATTGCGGAGTACTCATCTACTATTACGCAGAACGGATAGCACAAAAGGCTCCCTGTCCTCGACTGCACTTTCCAACCGGAAATATACCGGGAAAAAATGGCCAGAATTATCTGCCGAGCAGAGGTTTTAGGAAGGACTGACTTGGAAGGACCACTTGTGGGAGGACGCAGTTCTTAACCAAGAAATCCTATAATTAAATACTGATCTGAGTGTTCCAATATTTACTTAATATATTGGATTTGAGTTATGTTCGTGAAAACGGACAGAGGGGTATTTTGTTTACACCAAAGAGAGACAGAAAGAGCAAGTACGTGTAAAACGTACATGTACTAACCACGACATTTGTGGTTAGTAATAAGTGATAACAAGTTGATTTCTAAATGATGAAGTCATATTAACTTCTTTTAACCTTCAGTTAGTTGGCACTGTCTTCCGCAAAACCATTTAAACAATAGTTGAAATTTAAAAGTGATTATAACGGGTGTTTTTTTTAGTGTTGTGGTTTTAAGTTGGTAGCATAGCAACACACAACAATCAAATTGAAATTTAACAGCTGATTTTTGTTTATTATGTTTTGCCATTTAAATATTCATTGTTTTGATGGTGATTCTGTTTGTATTGTTAACATGAATAGACTTACAAAAGAACAACGTTTACAAATTGTACAAATTTATTTTGAAACCATAGTTCAGTTCACCGTGCACGTCCAATCTACGGACGACACAATCGTCCATCAGAGTCAGCTATCGAGCTTTGATGAATCGGTTCTGCACTACCTACACTTTAGCTGATAATGAGCACGGACCGAAGATGCTATTGGTGCTGTTGAGCATAGTGTTGAAGAGGATCCAAAATGCAGATTCGTCATCAAGTAGCAGTTAGAGATGTGTCCGTCAACTCTATGGAAGGTTTTACGGAAGGATCTAGCCTACATGCTTGTAAGATACAGTTAGTGCAAGAACTGAAGCCACTGATCATCAAAAGCGCCGTGAATTCGTTGAATGGGCTGGTAAGATTGCGCTTGACCCAGTTTCAATAAGGAAAATCTTATTCAGTGATGGTGCTCATTTTGGTTAGGCGGATATGTCAACAAACAGAATTGCAGGATTTGAGCGGAGAAAACCCACAAGAGTTTGTTGGTGTGCCCTACATCCATTAAAACTACTGTTTGTGCAATTTGGGCAGGTGGTGTCATTGGCCCTTATTTTTCAAAGACAATGCCGGCCGACTGTTACGGTAAACGGGAACGCTATCTAGAATGATAAGGAACTTTCGTTCATCAACTAAATGGTTTTATAAATTTCAGAAGATTTTTGTTTCAGTGCAAGATGGCGCAACATGCCACAGCAGTTGACACCATTCTCTTCTTTAGAGAAACATTTGATAACCGCATTTATCTTATTTAGAGGTGATGTAACTGGCTCTCCACGATCGTGCGATATCACACCGTCAGACCATTTTCTGTGGGGTATGTGAAATCACAAGTCTACGTCGATAAGCCACAGACTCTGAACGACTTGGAAGACAACATCCGTCGTGTTATTGACGGAATACGCAACCAGCGTTTGGAAAATTTTTTTGAAAGTTGGACTTCCAGACTGCGCTTCCTACGAGCAAGCCGTGGAGCCCATATGCCCGAAGTAATCTTTAAACACACATGGCACACCACTGTTGTAAAAATAAATGCATTTCCATGGTAATAAAAGTTAATTTTCATTGGTAAATTTTATTTTCAAAACCACATCACTAAAAAAACACCCGTTATTTCACCTAATATAACATTTTCATTATAGTCAACATAGTTATAGTATAAACAATCTTTGGGACGAATTACTGATACCAAATTTTAAATAGTTTAAGTTTACATCATATGGTTTTAAGTTTTGTATTTCAAGTAAAAAATTGTTAATTTATTGTATTGATCTCAAGAAGCCTAATGTTATTAGGTGAAATATAATCTCTTTTAAATTTCAACTATTGTTTTAATGGTTTTGCGGAAGACAGTGCCAACTAACCGAAGATTAAAAGTGATAACCAGTGTGATAATTTATTTCGATAACAGTGTACCTAATAACTGTGTTCTCAAGGAACAATCAAACCAAATTGTTTATATGCTTTAGTACCAAATATAGCTGCTGTGTTGTACAGAAAGTCTAAGGTTTTCCTTTTTTCAGTACGTAGTGGGGAGTGTGACGGGCACATAAAATATGTTTTGTTTTTTTTATTACACAGGCAAGCTTTAAGCAGGCAGAGCGGGTGGCTTTAGCTGGCTATGGTAGGCCGCGCCGTCGCCTAGCAACGGCCCGCGCCTGCGCGCACGCAGCTTCCCCCACTACTAACAGAAAGAAAACGCCGTACCGCCCATGGTGTAATAAGTTAAAATGAAATATTTAGGGGGGTTCCCCTAAACCCCAGAGTCATCGGTCAGCAGTGGTGGGAGGAGCACGCAACAACAACCGAGAAGCTCCGTTTGAAATTCAATGATGGGTTGTCAAAAAGATAACAAATCTCTTGGCGAAATAGGAAGTGCACGGAGGAATGTCAAACCCTTCCTAAATGTCAATCCCTTATGTGCCGGGATTATCGGAAAAACTCGGTAGAAAATTTAAAGTTAGAACCGCGTTCAAAACACAGAATACACTTAGGCAAAGTCTCGTAAAAACCAAACCCAAAAATGGCACTCAGGAATCTAAAAACTGTATTTACAGTAAATTGTAGTTGTGATAGGGAGTACACTTAGGCAAAGTCTCGTAAAAACCAAAACCCAAAAATGGCACTCAGGAATCTAAAAACTGTATTTACAGTAAATTGTAGTTGTGATAGGGAGTACGTAGGTGAGACAAAAAGACCATTAAATGTAAGAGTTAAAGAACACAAAGACAACACGCAAAGGGTTTAGCAGAAACGTCCAAAATTGATCAACATTGTTGGTCTGAAAACTGGAATGAGGCTAGTATAATACATCGGGAACCTCACTTCTTTAAAAGAAAAATAATCGAGGCCTCATACATAAAATTAGCAGACCGTCCAATCAGTCAAGCTTCAGTTGAAATGAGGCCCCTCTGGCTACCGCTCATTAAAAATGAACTTAAGCGTAGGGACAACCATAATATTTTAGTAAATTTTCAACAAGAAACAACTCAAAAAACTCATAGAATGGTTTTAAGGACGCAAAACAGGCCACAGAGAACTTAACTCACGTAAGCCGCCCCCTTCTCCCATTAGCTGTGCATAATTAGTGATTTTTGTGTTTTTTTGTTACAGCTGGTTAGCCTGCTGCTAGTGTGTGTGACTGGCCTGTCACCGGCCAACCAGTTAGTCTAGGGTTAGCTCGTTCAGTTAGTGGACGTGTTTTGTGATTCGTTTTGAATTACCCGGACTTACTTACTTTCTTCATAGTGTGGCTTGTGTTTGTATATTGTAGTTTTGTTTTCTAGGCTATTCCTAAATTCTAAGATTTCATTTTAGTTTGACTTAACAACTACATGTTGTTTGGTAGAGTTTGATGGTCAGCCGCTGACTACTTTAGGCTATCTAGTTTCTAATGTTCTGTGTTATGTTTTAGGTTATTTTCACCTGAAGACAGGATCAGATTGCAGATCCCGAAACGTCGTGATCCTTTTTGTTCACTAACGAATGGAAAATGTCCGCAATAATAGTTCAACTTCATTGGAAAATATTCCACGAATTTTTTTCAGCAAGTTGAAATTTAAAAATGTGGGTAATTGTTTCCGTAGGTGACAGACTCTTAGTAAATTAAGGAGTTGTCTATTTGGATGTGCACACTGCACGGTTGCGAGTTGAGGAAGAGTGTACCGTGAAGTGCGCCAGTGCGGTGCCTGACGTGAGACACTGACATGGCAAGTGTCTCTCGCCTCTCCCTCTGCACGGAGAGTGAGCGTGCTGTGCGTGGTGCCTCCTGGTGAGAGACATTCTCGATGCAAGGCCCCGCCTCTGCACGGAGTGAGTGCCAGCATGGTGCCTGGTGAGACACTGACATGGCAAGCCCTGCCCCTGCACGAGAAAGCGTGCCATGGTGCCTGGTGCGAGACACTGACATGGCAAGTGTCTCGCCTCTGCACGGAGTGCCAGGTGCCTGGGTGCAGACACTGACATGGCAGGTCTGTCGCCTCTGCACCGGAGAGTGAGCGTGCCAGTGCGGTGCCTGGTGAGAGACACTGACATGGCAAGTGTCTCTCGCCTCTGCACGGAGAGTGAGAATGCCGTGACCCTGGTGGTAGACAGTAGCGGCGTCTGATGTCTCAGCTTTGATCTCGAACACGCTTTACACGATCTTTTTACAGGAGCTTCCTCAGACGCGTAATAATAACTTTACAACAAAAAATGCAAAGAGTTCTAGATTTTAGTAAGTGGTTCATTAAATATTGAGACAACTTTAAAAGTATGGTATTACTTATTGAAAATAACTTAAACTTGCTGAATTGAGAGTTTATTACAGAATGCATTTTACATGCAATTATAATAAGTCTTGACTTTGTTTACACTTATCTTAATTATTGTTGTTCTAAAAATATATATTGTGCAATACAGCTTCTTTACTATGTTAGAAACAAAATATACTACATTTTGAGTTTGTATTTTTTGTTTGAGTTTAATGAAGAAAACATTGGGAAAAACCTTTTGAGTGTTGAGAAGGACGAATGTCAAGCGATTTTCGCCGTTTGATGACAAACCCATGCATAAATACATTTCTTTAAAAATAAATGAAAATAGTCGGCCTGATAGAACGGTCGCACGTCTGTCATTAGATTTGCATCAATTCTTTCAATATAGAGATGCATTTGTTTTAACTAATGTAACTTTCATACATATTTCTTTAGTTTGATATGTGCCTCTGAAGATGAACACTTGCTGTTTGAAAGGCCTCAGGCTGATAAATATTATATTATTGGAATGTTTGCAGATTTGTTTTAAATTTGTATCGTTATAGTGTATCCAAAATTGTGCCATAATTCAAAAATGTAATACAAATTAATCTTAATGTGAGTATTACAGAGTTATTTTTTTACTACTGTATAAAGATACTTCAGAATTGAAACATTCAACTGTCAAATATTCTACTCATAACTGGGTTTGCATGCAGCGAAGAGATGTATGGGCTCAGATATGCACGCCTCATTGCTGACGAAGGCAGCAGTGTATATAAAAGAATACTTGAGTTGCGGCCCTACAAGTGGACCACAGTCGAGAAAATCGAATGCAAAAATCACCTGTTGAGAAATTTTTGCAACAGGCAAAAACAATTGGCATTAACTTCAAACAGAAGTAAAATAATTTTTTTTTTTTTTAGAAAAAAGCTAGGTGAAAATATTTTAAAATGCAGAAAGGATGTGGTGAAGGCTGCAGAATACCGGTGGACTGAAAAAGCCTCGCTCCCAGACAAAGTAAAAAATCTACCGCTGGATATTGTAAATATTCCAAGCCATGTTTTTGGAGAACACAAAAATTGCAGAGAAAGAGGGTATTTTTGTGATACGAAGCCCCAAGCGGCTTCTACTCCTAGTAACTTAGTTCCTGGAATGATTTCCGCAGACCTCTACCCGGCAATGATGGATGTCGTGAGGGACCTGAGTCGACACAGTCACAGTCTAATTATCAATGTGACTAGCAACAACCTCCATCATCGCCAAGTATAGGAGGCAAGCGGATCAACTACGCTCAGCGTGGATCCTACCAGGGGCGGTGCACAGCTGCAGTAGTGCAGTACAACACCGGCAATGCCCACTACGCACTACACAAGAAGATGTACCAGTCAAGTCCTGGGGCATTCTCGAAAAGCACAGGTAGGATTCATGAATATTATTTATTATTACGTGACCAGTGGTTTAATAAGTCTCATTGGGTTTTCGGCATTTTCATTAAACTGAACAACCATTTATCTGCACAAAATTTCGTTCAAGTTTTAGGCAACCGACCGAGAACGAAGCGTTGAAAATCTTTTGGAGGATATGATTTGTTTGTTATTTTTATAGCTTGTATAAGATGAGAGGTTGCAAGCCACAATTGTTTTATTGCTATGCTAACACACGATTCTTTACTTTCAAGGGATGAAGAGGAAAAGGAAGATTGAAAAACGGAGGGGACAGAAGTCACGAAAGCTTCTGTTTTCTACTCTCCAAGCAGACAAGGACTACGGCCCTGCAGCACAAAGGCCAGATCTAGATGAGAAAACCATGGCCGAGGTGACCGCCGAGTTTCTAGCCTAACAGAAGCTGTCGGCCGAAGACATACACAAGCTTGAACGAGAGACCGTGGACCAAGAAAGTAGAACTTGGCTAGAAATTAGGGAGGACTCGTCTAACGGCTTCAAACTTTGGCAAGGTGTGCAACATGAAGGCTACGACCAGTTGTGAAACCCTCGTGAAGAGCATTGTACACTACGTTCGACTGCGAAGCTATGGCATACGGCCGTAAAAACGAGCCTATTGCCAAACAGCAAATAGAGACTGCCATCGGCAAATCTATCGAGCGATGTGGGTTGTTCATTTATCATGAAAAACCATTTCTAGGAGCAACACCGGATGACTTGATAGATGATGGTGGCTTGGTTGAAATTAAATGCCCTTCCTCAGCCAGAGACTTGACACCTGAAGAGGCGATCAAATTAAAAAAATAAAGTGTTGAAACTAAACAAAAGTGTTGTTATGGAAATAAATAAGAAACACGAGTATTACTTCCAAATACACATCACTAGGCGAAACTATTGTCTGATGGCCATATGGACTCCAAAAGGCCTAAAATTGATAGAATTGAAAAAGATTACGATTTTTGGCTGACATTCATGGTTACCAAATTAGAAAGATTTTACACGAATTGCGTACTTCCGGAAATAATCGACCCTCGTCATCGTCGAACCATGCCCATTCGGAATCCGGAGTACATTTTGAAAGCCAGGGAGTCATCAATCGGCAAAAGAAAAAAGAAGAAACTAGAAGAAATGGAACATGGACCCAATGAGTTAGCTTGTGCATTGGCTTCTGAATGGATTAGTTTTGTAAAGTGTTATGTAGTTAATGTGTAATGTAATTTTGTGTCCTACTGTATATTGAAATGTAATCATTGTACTATGTAATTTGTATAGATTAGTTTTGTAAAGTGTTATGTACTTAATGTGTAATGTAATTTATGTGTTTACTGTGTATTGAAATGTATTATGTGACCATTGCACTATGTATAACTTGTATAGCATATAGTTTTGTAAAGTGTTATGTACTTAATGTGTAATGTAATTTATGTGTTTACTGTGTATTGAAATGTATTATGTGACCATTGCACTATGTATAACTTGTATAGCATATAGTTTTGTAAAGTGTTATGTAGTTAATGTAATGTAATTTATGTGTCCTACTGTATATTTAAATAACCCGTGTACTATGTAACTTGTATAGATTTGTAAACTGTTATGTAGTTAATGTGTAATGTAATTTATGTGTCCTACTGTATATTGAAATATAACCATTGTACTATGTATAACTGGTATAGCAAATAGTTTTGTACAGTTGTGTCCTACTGTATATTCAAATGTAACCATTGTACCATGTATTGTAACTCATATAGCATAATATTTTTGTCGTTTTCTTTAATTTTATTTATTTGAAACAAAAATTAATGCTGTAAAACATAGCTGATTTGTAGCTACCGGCGCTACCGTAAATTCTAGCAAATGTTAAAAAAATTGAAAATGAATATTTTTTATGTGTAAATTAGACAAATTTATATTAGTAACTTTACATCTTGTTTTCTTTAGGTTTCTGTGGATTGGCTTGAATTGGAATCTATTTATAAAATAATGAATATTTCATAATAAACCAACAACAGATATTATAGTGTTATTTATTTTTAAATAAAATACGGTAGTTGTTTATTTTCTGTATCCTAGCAACCTAAGCTAGTAAATTACAAAACCGATAATTTATGTGAATTGTTTTATATTAAATACACATTGAGTTTCACGACTATTAACCAAATTTAATTTCTGCATAGTGAATTGAATGCCAAAGTGAAGAAATTAGGACCTGTAAAATAACATTGACATAAACATATTTCACAATATACAACCAGTCAAGTTAAGATGTCGTATTAAGTTTTTCATTTGATTTTTTTTTTAATTTGTATCATACCATCCATACTCAGTATTCATCCATAATCTTTATCAATGTAATTCATCCAATTATTCATGAAAAGCTGTATTCATTCCACCATCATGTCATTTTATATCCATAATGGAAAAATATCAATTCGGCACTTATTTTTGTCAAAATCTTTGGTAATTGTTCACACATGCAATAACATTGTTAAATTTGTTTTATTTAAGCATGCAAATAAATAAATAAACATTCGTCTCGTAGTTACCGTATTTGTTTCGATATTAATTTCAGCTACTCAATTTAATTTTATAAACCAACTTTTATAAATCAATGTTTTTGATACATAAAATGCCTTGTTAAAATTCTTCTATAAGGTTTCTAAATTAAAAATTCACAATGAGGTATTCCAAATTCCATTTTGAAGGAAAACTTTGCATATTTTGAATTAAAAATATAGGGGGGTACATTCAGTTTTTTCTCAGCTTGTTGTAGCCATCTCTTAGAATCTTCCACTTCTTTATAAAAATATTTCCTGAAAAAATTTAATTTAATGTTAATAATAAATAATACTAAAATTATTATTCTTTTTCAGGTTTTTGGGAAGTGGATGTACGCTAAAGGATTTGCACTACACATTCAGATTAGGACACTCCACCATTACATACATAGCTAGGCGTGTGTGCAAAGCAGTAAAGGTGGTACTGATGAAAGAATGCATTCCCACATTCAGACCTGGACGATGGCTGGAAAATGCGAGAATTTTTCAAGAAAAGCCGATTTTCCAAACTGCCTTGGGGCTCTTGACGGGAAACACGTGGGATTGAAAAACCTGAATTTGGTGGATCTCAATTTTTTAACTACAAAAAATTCAATTCTATTGTATTATTTGTTGTTGCTGATGCTAACTATTTATTTAACTACATAGAAGTTGGCTCTTACGGCAGAGAATCAGACAGCACAATCTTCGAAAACTCCAAATTAAATTATTTAATCGAAAACAACCTAGCGAAGATCCCAGAAGGAAAACCTTTACCCGGAACACTCAGTCCGGGCAAATGCCTCAACTTTGGCATTTTGCCGAATACTCATAAGTGGAGATTGTTTCACCGACCTATGAACTACAAACTCGAATTTATCATCAGTATCGTCGAGTGTTGTATTCTCCACAACTATGTTAGGTGTTAGGGCCAGGGATGGCTATGACTTTGATGATATTTTATCAGTGGAGGGGTTGAATGTCATGGTACGTGAAAGATCTACTCGACAAGCTGGACGTCCCTTGAACCACAGAAGATATGTGCTAGCCGACTACTTTGTAAGCGAGATTGGAAAATTTAGCTGGCAAGACAAGTATTGTTAAAACCTATGAAATAGACTACATTAGACTATGTCAAACATCAAAACTGTTTCTAAACAAACTAAACCGCTACCTATATCTTCAAGTACCTACATGCAATGTTTTTTCTTATTTAATGGTTTAAGACTAGAAATTAATTGGGATGTCCTTAAAATCTTTATATACAGGGTGTTTGGTAAAAGTGTTCCAATAATTTATGTAGTGATTCCTTGCGTCAAAATAAGCAAAAAAGTTCTTATAAACATGGGTCCTAAAAATCTTCGTTACCCCAGTAGCCGCCATTTTGTATTTTTTTACTTAAAATTTATATTCCAGAACGGTTTGACCGATTGCTTTCAAACTTGGTATGTTGTTTATGTGTCACAAGGTAAATTTAAGACAAAATAATTATTTCATAAACCCACAGAAACAAATGGCGGCTGTTTAAATTTTTCAAACTAAAATACCATAAAATGGCACATAATACAAAAAAAATTATAAGAATAAAAAATTTGTATTTTTTTAATTTTACATAAAGGTACAAACTCATTTTTCCGAATTTTACATTAATACTTTCACTTTTGCGTCTTTACAACTGGTACATTACCAGTTGACCTTTGATGTTCACCTCTTAGGTGTACAAGTCGCATTTGTCAAACAGGTGAATATTTAATAATAATACGCCGACCATGTTATCCAATGAGACTGGCTACATTTGGCGTACGTGTCGCCACTTCTCTTTCCCCGCACTATTTATTTTCTGTTTGTCCACTATCAGTCCACTATCTTCCTTCTTTTCAGTTCACGGCCTCATTTTTTTACTTTTTTTTAAATTGCTGTTCCAATTTGGGGAAATAAAGCAACAAGGACAAAATTGTTATTTATACTAAAAAAAAGCTATTCGTACCATTTTCAATTTAAAACCTTGTTCATCATAAACCCATTCTTTCAAGAAAATAGAATATTAACATTCCCATGCATTTACATCCTTGAATCCTTGAACCCGGTCAAATTCTACCGATACCCCATCATAAGACACAGTTTTTTCGAGAGGTATTTGACGAGTCAAATAGTAAATTTATTAATTACTCTCCCGGGTTCTTAAAACAAATTCAAAATTAAAATTCTTCTATTTATGCTTTGAGACAGCTGAGTTGAGTTGGGGCTAGGGAAGCTCTACCATGGAATCTTCGAGTCCGTTTTGTCTTATGGCATAATATTCTGGGGCTTCACCAGCAGACAAAACGTAGACAGGGTTTTCGTCTTGCAAAAGAGGGCGCTTAAGGATCGTTTGGGGTTGGCTGGCTGAAAGCTGCAGAGGGCACTTCTGAGACAGAGAACACCTTGACCGTGCCTTCATTAATAATTTACTTCGCAGCTCTTTATATTTTTCAAAATCAAACTTAATTCGTAAACATTCGCCACAATATAAACACAAGGCACCAATCACAACTAACGCCTCAAATTATGTTTAATTTGGAGCTTTGCAGAAATTAAATTTTTATCAAGGTATAAATTTATTTAATAAACTTCCCGGTGAAATCAAACAACTACCTGGCCCAGATATGTTCAAACGCAGACTAAGATGTTATCTCTCTAAGGGTCCTTAGAGTTTGTCGGAGCTTTGACATATCACATGGCATGTTCTTAGCACCAATAAGCTATTTTAAACTGACTTAGTTTTATCCATAAATTTAAAAAAATTATTTTGTATTTTGTATTTGTATTTTGTATTTGTATTTGTATTTTGATTTGTATTGATAAATTATGCCTGACTTGCATCGAAATGTAATTGCAAATAATATAATGTCAATAAAGAATTTGAATTTTGAAAATGTGAAATATGTCAAAAGTTCAGATCTGAATTGTTTTAAATATTGATGGTAAATTGTTTTTACTGTGTGGAGAGATTTAAAGATTATTTTAAAAATGATGTTACACTAGTTAACAATGTTTAGTTGTAATTGATTATCGAAATGACGAGTGCTCATGTACTGTAAAATGATGTCACACTAGTTAACAATGTTTAGTTAAATTGATTATCGAAATGACGAGTGCTCATGTACTGTAAATATGTATTTATGGCATCATTTATTTGATTTGAATTGAGCTTATGCATCTGTCGCCAAGTGTGGCCGGTGTTATAGATATCGCTCAGCGTATATACGTCGGGCGTTTCGTACGCCGCGACAAATACGCCGAGTGTGGCCTTTACCCTAAGAGGTGAACATCAAAGATCAACTGGTAATGTACCAGTTGTAAAAGGACGCAGTGAAAGTATTATGTAAGATTCGATAAATAAGTCTGTACCTTATGTAAAAAAAAATACAAATTTTTTTATTCTTAATTTTTTTGTATTATGCGCCATTTTCATGGTATTTAGTTTGAAAATTTAAACAGCCGCCATTTTGTTTCTGTAAGGTTTTATGAAATAATTATTTTGTCTTAAATTTACCTTGTACACATAAACAGCATACCGTCAACGGTCAAACCGTTCTGAGATATAAATTTTAAAAAAAATACAAAATGGCGGCTACCGGGGTAACGAAGAATTTTAGGACCCATGTTTATAGGAACCTTTTGCTATTTTGACGCAAGGAATCACTACATAAATTATTGGAACACTTTTACCAAACACCCTGTATATTAGAACATTACATTGTGTTCAAACGTACGGGGGTTCCCACTGATACAAAGATATATATCCCATTAGCTGCCCACTTCATTATGAAGCTACGTTCACGTCAGTTAGCTACTTCAGCAGCGGACTTCTGACGAACATGGACATATCTTACTTCGCCAGAGCACCACCCCGTCCCTACGTTCTCTCCTGCCGGCATCCTGGCCGTAGGGGACACCGCAGCAGCAACCCATCTCCAGCCGCAGACCCACCTCCTACGACCACGATGTGGGCAGCCGTCAGGACCGGGATCACCACGTTCTGGACAACCTTCAACCCTGACCTGAAGGAGGACACGGACCCACCACCACCAGGGCCGGGACTAGAAAACCTGTTCCGGGAGATGCAACTCAGGACAGCACCTTGGGGGACCGCTGACTGGGAGGAGGAGGACGCGGACTACGTGGAGCCTGCTGAGTCTTCACTGACTGACATCGAGTCCTCGCCAGCGGGTTCCGTCTCCATACCCTCGACGCCTTCCTCGCAGCCGACGGAGGACCTCCCCTCGGGTGCTTCCATCAAGCTTCAACTAGAACCCGGAGCCAGGGATCTTCTAGATCCACCGACGTATGCTGTCAACCCGGGCGCCATCTTTCCCAGGCAGGACGTCCAGCTGGCCCCACCTCTACCTCGAGATCGAGACCCGGACGACAGGTACCTACGCCGCTGGGTGTAGACCTTCCAAGACCTTTCGGCGCGCCACCAGTGTTACGGCCCACCAGGCCCTCGCCGCTGATGTACAGGGTGATCCAGCGCTGGACAGAAGACGGCCTGCTCCTGCCGTTCCAGCAGCTCTGCAATGCCTTTCAAGTCTTTATCATCCTTAAGGCGGACGGCGGGATCAGGCCCATCGTTGACTACAGTCTCTGGACCCCCTACATCGTCACACCCAGATTCAGCTTGCTGTCAGCGGCGAGAGCGGTCCGGGACATCCCTCAGGGTAGCAAGCTCGTCAAGATCGACCTGAAGAGCGGCTTCCTGAAGCCATGAACCTTTGTTCCAAATATTGTTTACAAAAATAAAAGAAGTAATAGGAGATATCAAACCTAAAGTCTTTATGTCAGATGATGCGCCAGCCTACTACAATGCCTGGAGGCATGTTATGGGCCCAGTGCCAGATCAGCTATTATGCTCCTGGCATGTCGCTAAGAGCTGGCTTGAGAACTTGGCCAAAGTAAAGTCTCCCGAGAAGAAAAAGCTAGTTTTTAAAACGCTGAAAACTGTTAGGGATGAGCTATCTTTGGGGAGCTTTGAAGTTATGTTGAATCAATTAACAACGGACCTTTTAGAAGATCAAGATACAAAAAGCTTTGGAAAATATTTTAAAGAGCATTATGTCAATAGAAAGGAAATGTGGGCCTACTGTTTTCGTCAACATTTGGGGATAAACACCAATATGTATCTAGAATCACTGCACAAAAAAATCAACTATCTGGAAGGGAAAGTTGTCAAGAGATTAGACTTGGCAATTAAAGCTCTAATGGAATTCACACGTGACCAAATCTTTGAAAGATTGATCAAAATAACAAAATGTATGCCTTCTGAAAAAAATAAAAAAAATAGCTCAAAGTCACAAAGAAGGGTTAAAGATAGAAGACAAAGTAACTACTGTCACCAATCTTTCTTGGAATGTTAAAAGTTCCACAGATGACACAAAGATGTATGATGTTTTAAAGACTGTTGAAACTAATACAAATTGCTGTAATCTGAAATGTGAATATTGTAAAATTTGCGTACACAGTTACACCTGTACGTGTGCAGACAATGTTGTTAGACTTAACATTTGCAAACATATCCACGCAGTTGTCAGCAGAAATGAAGAAGAGACCTCTGTTGGGTGTAATGGAGCTGCCAGTGACGAAATTTCAAAAAAAGAAGAAATAGACACAACAATCAAAAGTTTATTCATACTTAAGACAACAGAAGATAAAGAAAAAAAGACTTCAGTAAATAACAAGATCAATGCTCTATTAGAAATTTACAACCGGACCTCTTGCAAGCCTAGCAGTGCAAATAATGAAAAACTTCAAAAATATTTGAACTTATGTTTGTCTATTTGTAATGAAAGTCAAGAAGATCACACAACAGAAGTAAGGAAAACGAAAAAAGAAAGATTGAGGTTCAAAACTCCCTGTTTTCAACCAAGAAGAAAACGAAGAAAGCATCTCTGCAGAATCCTACCTACAAGGAATCTTGCGCAATCAGGGAAGGTCTTCTAAACGCGGGTGAGACTCTGAACATCCACACAGAATTTGATCACACCTATTGATAGGTTTAGAAAAGTAAAAGTATTCATTCAAGCAAATGTATATAAAAGAAATTGATTAGGTTATCATGCTTATCAATATACTAATTACAGTAATGAGTATACTTATAGTTTATAACAATTGATTAAGTAATTTATTTTTTTACCACAACTTATATTGATTTTGTTTCAACCATTTACTTGGTTTTTTTTGTTTGTTATTTATTACTTTATATTATTAAATTTACATGTATATTATTAAATTATATTAAAACCTTCTATAGCTTAAGTTTTAACTTGCTGTTATGATGTGAAATGATGTCTATTAAAATAAACATTCTTGATTTGAACAGTAAATTATGTAAAGTGTAAAACATTATACAAAAATTTGTAAACAGGATAATTTTTATATGAAGGTAGACTTTTGTGTGTTAAATTCATTTGTTTTGTTATTTATTAAATTAAAGTACGTAGGGAGGAAAAAAATTAAAGACTTTATTTGATCAAATTAGAGTTAAACAAGTCTTGCTTATTATTGTTTATTGTGTTCATTCATGCGAACTAAACTTGTTCTTAGGGCATGAAAGTTTGTCGCATCTGTAGGCCAGATATGTTAAACAGCTCAATGGATCTTCTTCCAGCAGTCATTTAGCCCATCAAAACGAATGTTCATAACCATCCCCACCCAACCATGACCAACGTTCACCTGCAACACCACCGACATTAAAAACCAGGCCCCAGACACTACAGACAACAGTTCCAACCAAACAAATAACACCGCCAACATTACAACCTGACGAACCTGAAACATCACAACCCCATCAAACAATGAGTCCATTAGCCTACCTTTTGATATCTTCACTGATCATTGTGCTGAAAATTCTCTAGAGGTCCACGGTATTTTGTGATTTGGATGAGGTTGATAGTTTGAATACGTCCGAGCAACTTCCTTCCAGATGTGTCCAAACTACCACTCACAAATCAGAGGTATCTGTACCCCCAACGGTCGTCCTTTGACGTTACACCTACAAATGACGAGAAAGTCGAGAAAGTACCTGATGACGTACTGACCCTTCCAGTTACATCAGCGGCAGCTGAAAGGTAAGGCTCAAAACGTTATATTTTATTTGCTCTTTTGCAGTTTTATTTTTCTATTTTTTAAAAATGCTAGAATACAGTGCTTTGTAGGCAATTAATCGTAAATCGTTTCTAATAAAATAATAAAACAGCCACGACTTATACAATTTAATTTTTATACAGGTTTTACCTCAGTTCTTGATTGTTTCCAGATCATTTTTTTCAAACTGAAACTGATAAAGAATTATTTGAGAAAGTCGATGACAAGCTCTCGCTTGAGCTCACTGGCCATTCTGAGCATGGAACATGAACGCTCTCGAATGATTCACCTGGACGAACTTGATGAAGATTTCCTAAGAGCAAAGAAAAGAAGGGGATTGGCCAATTGGAGATAGAGTTAATACACACAGTACAAGTTTGTAATGTATTTGTTTATAATAAATAATTAGTAGCTAATTTATTGTCAGTTCCTTTGTTTTCAACTTTTTTTTTAATATTAGTTTGTTTACTGTATAGCTCAAACTCAAAAATCAGGTGTAAATTTAGTTTTGTATAATGTATTATAGAACAACAAATGACAGTATTATTTAACAATATTAAACCACAGGCCAAATTTAAAATTAACTTTTATTTCTTCAGGTTATTTCCCCAGTAGTTAAGGTAGGCTCTTTTGATCTATAAACGGTAACCACGACAAATAGATGCTACTGTGTAGCTCATCACTTTATCACCGTAAATTAACACATACAAAAACAAAACAAAGGTAGCTGAGTTTTCGTGCTGGTTTGTATTGGGGCGCACCTGACAGTTACACGTGGAATGATGTACAAAGTGGAAAAGGAAGCACCAAAGTCAGTTCCGCTCTCTTAAGCCATTTAGAAGAATTTGACTATAATGGCAAAACAAAGCTGCGCCTATTAAGTGACGGATGTGGAGCCCCAAATAAAAACAATATTGTTGTCCAAACTCTTGCACATTACAAAATCCAACCTATCACTCCATTGGAGGAAATGACGATGTATTTTCCAGTAAGGGGACATAATTTTCTACCTGCGGATCGCGTTTTAGACGTGTTGAAAATATCCTTCGAAAAAAATCCAGAATACTATAGAAAACGAATATGTTACCTTCTACAAAAATAATGAAGAAGTTAAACAACTCGGAGAAGATTGGAATGTTTTCGACACTACATGAAAGTTAGCAAATTACTTCAGAAATGTAGAAAATATTAGCAACACGAAAAGAAAATATTATCAACTATAATGCACAAGTTACAATTGTTAGGAAAATACTATAAAAGTCAGGAAATTGCAAGTGGGGATAAAAGGACTTCAGCACTATCGTTTTGACGAGGATGCGAACTACCTTACTCATTACAAAATACTGACAGCCATGAAACAATAGTGAAAAGTGTCCAATTGGAAACGAACTACCTTACTCATTACAAAAAGACTGACAGCCATGAAACAATAGTGGAAAGTGTCCAATTGGAAACGAACTACCTTACTCATTACAAAAAGACTGACAGCCATGAAACTATAGTGGAAAGTATCCAATTGGAAACGAACTACCTTACTCATTACAAAAAAAAGACTGACAGCCATGAAACAATAGTGAAAAGTGTCCAATTGGAAACGAACTACCTTACTCATTACAAAAAGACTGTCAACCATTAAACAATAGTGGAATGTGCTCAATTGGAAACGAACTACCTTATTCATTACAAAAAAAGACTGACAGCCATGAAACAATAGTGGGGAAAATGTCCAATTGGAAACGAACTACCTTACTCATTACAAAAGACTGTCGACCATGAAACAATATGTAAAAGTGTCCAATTGGAAACGAACTACCTCTCATTACAAAAGACTGTCAACCATAAAACAATAGTGAAAAGTGTCCAATTGGAAACGAACTACCTTACCTATTACAAAAAAGACTACAACCATGAAACAATAGTGAAATGTGTCCAATTAAAACACTCCATTTGGAGCATGGCATATAAAAAAAAACAAACAGAAAATGATAAAAATTCTCAAATGAGCGATTTAGGTTAAGGCACTTCTATCCTTTTCATTGTACAGTCTATTTTCCCCTATATTGCAATATTAATATCTTTCTAGCTCTAATAGTACTCCTGTAATCCGTTTAGGACACTTTATCGTGGCCACCCGGTATATAAAAATATAGGATGAACCTTCTTTTACACTACAATGTTATATATTTCCTGTTTATGACTTGTTAGTTAACATCAAGAAAATAACTTAATTTGAGGGTTCCCTTATTATGAAGCAAGACGTACCAATACAAAAACTTCAAGAAGCACTCATTTAAATGCAAACTTTTTCTAGTTACAAAATAAATTATAAATGGAAAACTAGATTTTCCTAACCAATACCTAATGCCCAAATTTAGTACGACCTGAGTTTCCTTTAACTCCTATCTCCCATATTCAGGGATGGCTATCATAACCAAAGTAAAATGCACACGCGACCTTTACTTCATTTCCTTCTTCCCCTATCATTTTTAATTCGCAAATTCGTTAGCTGGAAGATAGCTACAGGGAGGGCAACGAGCCCCGACTTTCTCATTATTGTATCGGTTTCTTTCGTAAATTTACATCTGTTTCTATAATAATTGACTTCTACAAAAGACAACAATGTTCAACTGTATGAATAAACACTTTGACTCTGTATACAATTGTATAGAAATGGCTCTCACGCAAGATGAGCTCCCGACCACAAGCACGTGGACAACCTGCGGCTAAACATGACGGGATTAGTTCTCTCATTTGCCACCACGTAGCAGCACCAAATTAAGCTAAAAGTAATGCCGTGTTTACTCGCTTGTTTAGTAAAAATTGTTAGTTTAACAAATTATATGTGTTAATTGCATACGTTAAATTCACGCTATGGCTCTGTTTTTTTTAATAAAAAAAAAAAATTGTAACTATTTTTTTATTACAGACAAATTAAAAAAAAACGGGTAGTCATTACGAGGAGTATTTTTTTAAACGACCGTAACCGTTTTTAGATTTTAAATCGGTCAAACCAATCTGTCGGAATCCTTTTTTTACGTTCCACCTCAGGGATGTGGCGTTGCCATATCGCTGTGCGGCGTGCGCGCCGCGACGGTGCCAAACTGTGCTGCACGGAGCTAGCTAGCTGCTTGCCTACCTCGCTGCGCGTACGTTGCATCAATAAGGTTCACACTAAGAAACTTTGTGCAATAAGTATATATCACGCAAAACACAACACTGTCTCAAGCGTTAAAATTAATAACCTTTGAAATGTTCCAATAGACGTATTTAGCAGTGTAGGCTATGTTTAATTGCGTTGGATAGTTTAAACATACGTATTCCTGTATAGTCTTTGACCAATTACAAAAATTCTATGACCAATTCAGCATGCTCAGTGAACCTTAAAGTAGTTTGCTGCTAAAAAAAATACCAACTGCAGTAATCCCCATAAAAACTGTCGTTCAATGAGTTTAGGCTTGAAATAGTCCTCGCAACTTTATGCACAATAACGCTCATAGGCTCGAAAGTGTTAATAAATACTGTATATATTAACGAACAAGTACAAGATTCAACAAACATCTGCCGAGTGGATGACGGCGACTGATATAATATAGTTTACAATTAGATATTTGTATGCCAATTTCATACTGAACTATTTCCCGTTACAAAGAAAAATTTACAATTGATAATATAGTAGAAACGAATACAAGAACAAAAACACAAATATTCAAGGGCGCAATCAAACTAGGCTTGGGTACTTCACAAGAATACATACAGTATTGTATTTAAACAGACGTGACATTTCACTGAGACATAATATAAGTAGGCACATAGGTGGTAGTCGCGACCTGTGTCTTAGTCATTGTAGTACCGACAGTCCGAAGACGTGACGCATCAGCTGACTGTAGCGCTGTCAGCAGTGTACCCTGTGCAGACTGCAGACGACAGGGTACACAGTCAGCTGTGCAGAGTCCTACCCACCACCAGTACACTACAGTTCGTCAGGTATAGCATGGCCGGTGAGATGGGCTGTAAGGCCATAAGCGGCCAGCAGGAAATCTCAAGGCCAACGGCCATGCTATAACTAACGAACTGTATTTCCCTCCACTACAGCAGCGCTACTGTGTTTTTTTCTCGTATTACTCTTCCCTTCAAATGTGTGTTGAATGTGTGCTTTCAGGAGATCGTGTGACTTATATTTAGCGTTTACCTCTTTGAGTTCTCGTTCTAAGTGTTTGTAAAGTGGTTTTTGGAATTGTGTTATACCTTTGTTATACCGTTGTACAACCGGTACACCATCATGGGTCGGCAAACCTTCAGACTGGCGGCTGAGCAGAAGCGTATACCTCCATGTCCATGCCGCAAAAGCGACGGTGTGTGTATAAAGTCATATACAACTGATATAAAAAATAAATCTGGGAAAAGGTTATATGGGTCATTATGAAGAAAAAATAAGAATAAAATTTTTCCAAAACGTTAGTTAACCAGATATTATTTTATATTTGTCACTAATTATTTATCATCTCCCACACCATTTATCGATTTGACTCAAACTTAACACAAATTTGTATCTAAGTAAGACCATTTAGGGGGAAATTTACCAGGATGTACTAACTTATAATTTTAAAACGGTGGCTACTTTATGGTATTTTCGGGGCATTTTTGGCGTTACAACTTAAATAGCGAATAAACGGCGAGTTTTACAATAAAATGTAAAGAATACCGTTTTGTAGCAAATCTTATTACCTATCTATTGACATCAAGGTCAAAGAAATACATTAAGAATCAACAAGTTATAGTGGAAACTGTGGCAAACCTCAAGATAATAAGGTGGAAAGTTGTCTGTTTTCAGCCAGAGTTTCCACTATAACTTTGTTGATTCTTAATCGATTTCTTTGATCTTGGTGTCAATAGATAAATAATGAAATCTTGCTACAAAACGTTAATTTGGCATTTATCGTAAAACTCACCGTTTATTCGCTACTTAAGGTTTAACACCAAAAATGCCCTAAAAATACCATAAAATAGCCACCGTTTTAAAATGATAATTTAGATCATGCTGAAATTTTTCCCCAAATGGTATTACTAAGATACAAATGTATGCTAAGTTTGAGTCAAATCCGATAAGTAGTGTGGAGATGATAAATTATTAATGACAAATATAAAATGGCGAATATCTGGTTAACTAATCATTTTGGAAACATTTTTATTCTTGATTTTTTCTTTATTTTGACCCATATAACCTTTTCCCAGAGTCTGGCACTTTACTTATGGGACACCCCGTATAACTTTAGTTGGATAAAATCAATAGAAATACTCCTGTAGTATGCAGTATAATACGGTTTTGATATATTGATCACAGCATTACGTAGGACCAAATATGCATATGTATATTTGGCCCTGGCATTACGATAAAATAGTAGTTCCATACGAAAACGAAACGGTTGGTTTTAATTGTTTACTCAAATACTGGCATGTTATATTGTGTTGATCAATATATGAGTTGTTTCGCAAATAAATATTGTATATTTTGTTAACTGATTGCAAGTTTTGTGGTTGTTTGTATTCGTGTGCTGGGTCATGGGCTCATGGCTTGTCTCTTGGTTCCAGACTACAACAGTTGGACAGTCCGACCAGGTCGACTACTATCAGTTCGGCTGGTGAATCCTCATGTCCCGATACAGGCAATACTAGTGTTTCAATGGAACAGTTTATTCCTAAGTAAGTTTATATTATGAAGTCTATTGATTAAATTTTACTAGCCTATATATAGTTATATTTTACATTTTAAATAACTTTCACTTTAAATCTAAGATCATATGCTGTAGTGGCTTGTAGTTTACTTTTAACTAAGTATTGTATTTTATCATACCAACACAAACAAATTTGTAGATAAATAAATAAATGTTATTTTTAATTTACAGGTAGTTTAAAAAAAGAAAGAGGAGATTTCATATGCGTATAACACAGACACTATTTATAAGTGAAGAATGATTTTATCTATTTTAATAGAGCAAAAACCCGAAGTTTTATCAGATGATTGCGTGAGGTTGAGGAAGACCAACCTTAGAAATTACAAACCTTTATTAATGAATAATTTAATACAATGTTTATTAAACATTTCTAAGACTTTAAATTGTAATTTAATATTATTGTATATATTGAGCTACCTGTACGGGTTTTAATAAAATATTGATTTATTAATTTAAATGCAAAATATCTATTATTATTATGTTTCAGCACAACATCTACACCTTTCCAAAAAGGAAAAGCCGTTTTTAGTTACAAACGGAAAAGGATTGTTCCTCCTCAACTCATGAAGTGGAGAATGACAAAAATGTAAGTTTTGTGCTAATATTGCATAAGAAAAGAAAGTTCAAGTGACATAACAAACTTTATTACCGAACAATGTTAAATTGTATTGGCTTGAAAAGCTTAACTAGCCCATTTTTTTAGGAGAAAAACTATAGACAGTGGGTCGAATTTGTCTTTGCCTTCAACCAGCAGTGACTCGTATGAGATATCTACCCCTTCAGTGTCCATATCATCACATAACAATCTCATCTCCAACGAAAATGACCTAACAACCGTTCCCCACGAAATCAGTTCTGCTCCTGTAAACAGCGTCAACACTGAAGACGTTCTTGTTGATGACATATTAGCCAGGTAAAACCAAACATTAAAATAACATATACAAGGTGTCTGAGATTTCTCTGAACATACTTTGTAGACATGTACGCGTACCTTACGTCAAAAGAATAATATTTTACCATATAAACAGGAGTCTCCGGCGAGTTGTTCGTCTGTCTGTGTGGATGTGTTTTTTACTAAAATGTTTATGAACCTTCGGCAAACGCAACAACAATAGAAAAACTATAGAGGTTAAGTCGCATTAGTGGACGACTTCGTTTTAAATTTGGAACCAAGGTACTCAGTACCAAATCATTTTTGTTTATTGTTTGTTGCCTGTTGTACAGGAAGAATATTACAAAACACGATGTTGTTCTACCTAAATGTGTGTTTTTACAGGGAGTACAATGAATTGATCATTGAATCTGACGGAAGGCCACCCAAGGATAATGTAGAAATGATAACTGGGCGATTTATCATAGATGGAAAACACTTTGTTAAAGAAATAAGATCACTTGATAATCATAGATTCGAGTGCGAACAAAATAGTAATGGGTATATGAGTCTGGTTTCATCTCATACTAAGTCTCTTGAGTGGAATCTAAAGTTTATGTGCCCATATTGTAAACAAATTAAAATCATCAACAGTGAGCCCCACAATGCCGACCCAGAGGCCGATTCTCCCCAGGTCTCGTCAACACCTCTGTCCCTTGCAGACCAGGCGGTTTGGGGATTCTCCTCAATCGGATCAGGCCACAGAAACATGGAAGAAGTTCTTTCGTCGATGAACGTTGCGCCCATTAGCGACAAGCTATTTAAAACAGAGGAACGATTGGGACAGGTATAACCACGAGTTCGGTTTGTTTATTTATATCATAAATGCAATTATACCTTTCCATCTATGTGATGGTTGTATCATAATCACATAAAAAATAAAAGGTACAGTAATCGCATAACATATGGCGCTGTGTGGAAAAGATTGAATGTACAAATCATCTAATCAAAAATCACACCAAAAGGCTGTGCAAGATGAGAGAAAATGGTATTGCTGAAAACAGAATACTTAATCTAACGACAATTAAGCGTCTGAAAGCTGCCGCACGAGGTGCAATAATTCACCATTCCGAAGAAAAAAACATAAAAGAGTTGAAAGAAGACTTAAAAAACAGCCCTCTACACGTCCTAGGCTACCATGTAGGTTGTAAGCCTTACTTTTGCCAAAAGATCGGTACAGGAGAGATACCCGAGGGCCAAACCTAGTTGTTCAAAAACGAATCCTCGAGGCTTTGAAGCCTTTGATCTTCAGAGCTGGGTCCCTCTGGGAAAACCAAACCAGCAACCTGGCAGAGAACTATATGTCACTGGTGGCAAAATTTACCGGAGGGAAGCAAATAAACAGAGGGAAAAGGGGCTCATTCACCTTCCGAACAAGGGCTGCTGCATTGGACTTTCAATACGGACCAATGTGGCACCACAAAGCCATGAAGTCAGTCCTCAAAAAGAGTCCTGCTCTTTTGGTGAAGAAAACCTGCCTAAGGAGGGAAAAGAGGGTCTTGTCTTGCAGGAAGTCTTTGATAAAAAAAGGTGCAACAAAAACAACTCAACAAGTCAAACCGATGAAACAACATACAGGTGCAGAGGACTACGGTGAACTTTGCAAAAAATTAGATATAGATGAAAATGACTTTGAAGAAGAAAGAAATGCCTTATTAAATTCATTGAACTTTTCAGAAAAAGAAAAGGCTCAATTAGAAGTAAAAACTCGTGGCCAAAGAGAAAATCCTATTTGGCTTGAAGAGAGGAAACTGAGGCTGACCGCCTCAAACTTTGGTTTGGTGTGTAAACGTCTACCGAAGTCAAAGTGGGCGCCAGTGGTGAAGTGCATCCTGTACAGCAAAGCTGCAACAAGTGCTATGCTGTACGGGGAAATAAATGAGAGCACGGCAATTGCTTCATTTGAGAAGAAGATGAAAAAAGTTGTTCTTCCATGTGGACTTTTTGTTGACAAGATACACAGTTTTCTTGCAGCATCTCCTGATGGCCTGGTTGGAGATGACTGTATAATAGAGGTCAAGTGTCCAAAATCAGCTGAAAATTTAACGATTAAAGAGGCCATTCAAGGAAAGAAGAACTTTTACCTCAGCGTAGACAAGACCTCTGGAGACGTTCGTCTGAAAACCACACATAACTACTACTATCAGGTATAATTGTTTGTACTTACTAATACAAAGATGTAAAACTTTAGTTGTTAAGGGATTAGTTCCTCCGGTTACATATGTAGCAACAATTTTACATGGTTTTGATTACATAGTGACCTACAATACAAAATAATTAATGTAACTAAAATAGGTTTATTAATTTATTAATTTTTGGTTTATTAATTGCATACCAACTAGTTGCTCCATTTGTATAATAACTGTTTCCTGCTATAAAACCGCTTATTGGAGAGGGTAATATGTTATTAATCAATATTGACTTAATTTCAGATACAAGGACAGCTCCATATAACGCGCAGAAAGAAATGCTACTTTGTTGTATGGACGAAGAAGGATTTACACATAGAGGAAATAGAGCAAAACGAGACATTTTGGAAGGAGAAGATGGAAGAAAAGCTAGTGTATTTCTTCAAGTTTGCTCTATTACCCGAAATCATTGATCCAAGAACGTGCCGCAGTCTACCAATAAGAGAGCCAACTACTACCCTGGCAGAGTTCGCGGCGAAACAAGACGGCGTAGATACCGACAAATAGCTTTGTAAATAAATATAGTAAACATCAGATAAACATGCATTTTTATTAAAGCTTTTCTCAGTGATACAAACTGTTTTATAGAACAACTCATGACATGTGTTATAGTAATATGTCTTGTTATAACCACTCGACCCGATTCAATCACCGTCCAGTTGCGTGGTCCTTCCGAGCCCAACCTAGGATTATTGAAATATTATGAACAATATACCTAGTGAAGGGTAGTCTTGAAAATACTGGTTGTGTTTACTTTCACAAATATTAAACCAACAGCTAAACACCATTTATTTATAAATAGTTGTAAAAATGTAATAATGGCAGCTTGAAATTAATTATAAATCTACATTCTACTACATATGCACATTATGTTCGTTGTTTGTTTAGAAGTCTTATTGGTTCAATATTGAATTTACCTGCTTTGCTTTTTAGGCATGCTGCAGTGATAAAACTCTAACTTTTCGAAGATCAGAGTATACTTTATAAACAGTGTTCTAATGTTACAGCAAAAATATTTACGTATAGCAATGAACAATGTTCGCAAGCAAGATTAGTGATAAGTAATAACCTAAAAGCTGGATCAAACAACATGCAGTTTACTTTCATTTCGGCTCAAGCGGGAAAATTATTGAACAGAGTTTGATTAGGACATACTGTAAACAGTGTACAGGATGCGTGTGGATAGACGAGCGGTGAGTGTGTAGTGTGCATGCACTACTGTACTACGCGCGGCACAGTTCACCACACGGGGCACAGTCCGGGCGGGGGGAAGGGCGGCGGCTCGTCCCGGCGCCAAGGTATATGCGCCGCAGACAAAAAAGGATTCCGATCGAACGGCTTAATCAATTTAAAATCTGAAAATTGCAACATTCGTTTAAAAATATATTCTTTAAAATGACTACCGGCGATTTGTAAATTTTTGTTTTAAACCCAATTTTTTGCTGCTCAAAACCATTAAAAAAATAAATATTAAAAAAACAGAGCCATTGCGTGAATTCTATATCTTGCCTTGTTAACAATCCGTTTTTTAAATTGAAAAACATTTAAACCGCCCGAGAAAACTGGGCATTACTTTTCGCCGCAGAGGTGCTGCTATCTATCGGGCTAGATTCTCAACACTAGGCCGGTAGGTTTAGCCTTAAATGAAAAAATAAACATATTATCTAGGTTTGCCTTGTAGTTCCTTTTTCAAATGTCTCTTAGTTTTATGCTATTGACGGTGAAAGCAGAAAAATTAGTAAAATAATAAAAATTGATTTTGATTTAACCACTGAATAATGTTTTATTATATAAAAGTATAACAAAAACAAGGTCGCTTCTGTCTACACTGTGGTAGACATCTTCAGTTGTAGAGACGAAGAAGAGTTAAAATAAATGTATAAAATGAAAAAATATAAAATGTATAGGAGTATAAAATTCAAAGGTAAAAAATTGCTGAAAATTAGAAAATTAGTGTTTTAAGACTTTATTTAAGACGCTAAAAATAGGTTTATCAAAAATCTAATCACAAGCAAACACAGATAAACTCTTTCTCTTTCCATAAAATTAACATTTCCGAATTTAACCTGCATATAAGAGCGCTATTTCTACCCTTCAAGCGGAGGGTTTGACAGGCCGCATTAGTTGAAAGAAAGCCTGCGCGGTGTCATGTGTTCCTTGGGCGGACGAATTCAACCTTTCTCTGCGGTGACCACTGAGGCGGACCCTTAATACACATTTGCTTGTTTGATGGTTTCAAGATTAGCATCGTTAAGGCAGCCTAAATAATGTATGTCCCGTCAGTGATTTGTATTGCTTGGTTTGCAGTTTTCCGTAATTTATTTTTATCCTTTAGACGTTTTAGTTAAGTTTATCTAATCTTATTATTTAAAATATCTAATTTTCAACTACCTCTGTAATAGAAAACTTGAGCCATATTATTGGAATAAATTTAAAAATTACAGATAATAAAAACCAAAACTAATACTTTAAATCATTTAACTTGCGAGGCCTTTCGCTAGCAAGGCTAGCATCGTCGGACAACACAAATTTTCATTTTTACCTCTGCAATGTAACTGTAGTAGGTTTGATTTTATTATATATATTTAACGTAGCTGGGTGGTAGAAAGGACTATAAATTGCGAACTTCATCCACGTAAATGACGTCTTTTTCATGTCATTTCATTATTTTTAACAGCTATAAACATCTCTGCCTTGGGCTTGGAAAATGGATAATTTTGATTCTGGCGACACACAGAACCTGGGACGAAGTACGAGTATATAAGGTATGTGTATGTGTAGTAGAGTGCAGTGACCCGCTGCAGTAGCTACTACTACTCTAGACGTGTTGTGTATCGAGTGCTCCTGTAGAGCAGGGGTGTGGGGGGTGAGGGTGTGGAGCAGCATCGATCTCGAGGAGGGTGGTGAACAGCCTATCACGGTGACCGCGGGGCACACGTCGGGAGAAATCCCTCGCTGCGGGATTCAAGCAGGGATTCTCTTTACTGGGACTTAGGAGATCATATGGAAAACGAGCTTGAAAACTTCATTTCAAAAAGAGTTTAGCCCTTCACGCCTTGAAATTACATGAAATGAACAATGTCTTTATAGTTATGGATAGTTTCTCTTATACAACTATAAAAGAGATATTGAGAAAAGGTTCTACTATAACTGCCACCAAAGCGTGTTGGCCGAAAACCCTATGGCCAAAACTACATGTTTGGAAAGATATGCAACCCTTTGAAGACGAGATTGTTCCATTAGCGCGTGTAGACTTGCTTCTTGGGTTCTAAGTCAAAATTCGCCCACGTTTTATAAGCCATCCGTCGATGCTCATCTCACGAAGTTCCTAATGGGCTCAATTAGCTGTGCCATTATAACGTTCAATTAGGTTTCAAACCACGTCGCACATAGACTATTGTTGACCAAATAACTGCAAGGTTGATCAATGTTTTAGTCAATTAGACAGTTTAAAAATGAATTATTTTAAATGAGTACATTTTCAAACTGAATCGACAACCAAGCAATATTTAAATTAGTTGCGGGTATCGTATTTTTAAACGAACGTTTTATATAACACACGATGTGAATAACACACGACTCAATAGTTTAAATGTAGCTTCGGAAATCGGTATTGAAAAAGGAGTGAGTACATATTACAGGCTGGGGATGGCGGGACTGCCGGTATCCCCGCAGTGACGAGCAGGAGCGGTGAGCGGCGAGCACACCCAGTGAGCGCAGTGATGTCGGTGAGCTCGGGTAGCGGGAGCCTGTGCTCCAGTGTGGACGCTGAGGACGAGGACATGTCCTGCCTAGTGACAGAGGAGTGGATGACCGCAGTGTTAGCCGCGTACCACGACCTACCCTCAGGCCAGGTGTCGGTCACCTCACTCACCCTGCGTCCCGGCTGTGACCAGGCTGAGAACGTGCTCAGTGACATCCTCGCCGTGTCTGTAGACTACACTACGGGCCCCCAGCAGCCTCACCACTTGCACCTCATCGTCAAGCTGCTTCCCCGCGACCCATTCAGCAGATACTTCGTCACCGAGGCACAGTTCGACCTACGCGAGATCAAGTTCTACACCAGGGTAAACACTAAACCCCACCACCTCCTTACCCACTGTCCCGCCAACAAATAAAGTAACCTCACTCACAATGTGTTTACTGCCTTCAGTTTACTCCATATTAACCTATAACTACTATTTCCTGAATGAAATGTAGCAAAAGTGTATACAGACCCAAAACTCTGACTAATATCAAAGTCAATATTATGAAATTTTTAATAGACATGTTCTAAGCTGAAGAAATTTCAAATGGATAAGCATAAACATCGAAGAAGAGAACTGTGGAAGGGACTGGTATATTTGACATTTGCAAAACTTTTCATTGAAAAGAAAAACAAAAATACCTCAAATTGGGTTTAAATCAAATCAGGACTTTGGTAGGTTTGTCACTTTTAAGAAAACCATTGAACATGGCCTGTCACTGTGAAACGGTTGTGCTTTAACCTGTATTACTTATACGTCATAATATCTATGTTGTATCTTGGTTATCTTTTATTTAAATACTTTTAAAGATATGAAACCTTTAGACATCTAAAAATGACCGCTGTCCCTACTTAAAATTTCTAATTAACTTCAATAACAAATTCCGGCTTTGGTTTAAGCGTAACAAATACACTCAGTTGCTTTCTTGAAATATAGTGCTGAAACACTCACTCCCCATGCACACCTTTGTCTTTCATGAGTTTCACCACCTCTTTACAATTTTTTCGGATTTACCCGAAAGCAAGATTCTGACTTAGTGATTGGACTCAAATATTAAAAAATAGGTTTCCAAAGAAAGGCCTGTACGTAGTATCTGCTAAAAACCGACAACAAATTACCAAACATCAGCTTTATTTAAGGGTAAAGAAGCCAGATTATTAAAAAATACTAAACTGAAGCTGTACAGCTAAAATGAAGCACTTAAAATGTTCCCAATTTTGTGCTAGAAACGCACCGTTTATCCGCTACCGCTAAAATAAGTTTTCTGCAAATCTCCATTTATTGTTTTTTGGGCCCCTAATTGAGAACTAACAAACCGATTTCCTTCATTTTCAATACCAGCTGTCAGTGGGCACTAAAAACAAGCATGCAAAGTTTCAATCAATTCTGTTCAGTTTTGCCAGAGTTATAGCGTACACTCACAGAAACACTCACACACAAAAACACAATTTCCTGTGTTTAGATTTTTAGTGTAGGTTTGCAATTAATTGGAAGTATTGATTGTATAAAATATTATACAGCATTTAAGTATACTACAAGTCTTAGGACGTTAAGGGAAACATTCGGTCTCACAGACTTTTTGGAAAACAAGACATCACATTCAAGTATGACGTTGAAACCAACTGCTAATGATACTGAGAATAACCAAAGTACTCAAGTTCTCTCCAAACGCCACAGGATAGGCTGTGAAGGACCAATTCTGTGGCCATCAAGAAGTCCAGACCTAACACCTTGACACTTCTTGTGGGAGTATGTGAAGATCATTGTTTTAAAAGAAAATATTCAAGACCTAAATCACTTAAAGAATAGGATCTATGAAGTAATAGCAACCGTTATCGAAGAGATGTTGACTAATATTTGGAGAGAATTTAAGCACCTAAAACAATTGTTCACCAAAAACAATGCTGCAAACTGAACTTTAACGGCAATAATTTTGATTGAACATTTTCTCAGGAGTCCTGTTTGCGACATTGTTTGTGTTGAAATAATGACTTTTCAACAATATGCAATGTTCTATAGTGATCTGCAATATCCATTCTACTACCCCAATGACACTATTGGACCAACAACTATGTAGAAAAGTAGTTTATAGTCCCTAGAAAAGGTCTGTAAAGTTTGGTGCATTTATCCTGCGCCGCTCAAAAGTCATTGAACCGTCTCCAGACTTAATTGACACTTTGCACAATTTCTCCAAAGAAAATTCACTGAAAAACCAATTTTACCGTATAACATACCTTGCACACATCATAACTACAGGGCAAAATATGTTTAAATCTTCCTTCATCCGTAATTTTTATCATTATCAAGTCACTGCGGAAAGTAATGAAGCTGAGGAGTGTCAAACTATGAAGTTACTACTGTACTATTTATGCTTTCAAACTTGGATGTAAAAAAAACAACCTTAAGTATTAACTGTGGATTTGACTAATGTCAAAGGAATCAAGGAGCGTCCAAGTCAAAAGAGCGTTCTACCGAGAGTTGAGAGTATATAACCCCATAGCACGATTTCACAAACCTGAAGTGACAAAACTTCAGCACCCAGAGCAAAACCAACTACCGATACATACAACACACAATAGGAGAGTTGAGAACATCCGGAGAAAACTGGTTGTAAAGCCAACAAACCATGTTTAAAAGTTATAGCCAATTTAGCTAAGCCAAACCAACATACAAAATCCCCGTAGGTTGAACTGTGTAACCTACCTTGCTT
Organism: Matsumurasca onukii; assembly: GCA_018831715.1. Taxonomy (NCBI): domain Eukaryota; kingdom Metazoa; phylum Arthropoda; class Insecta; order Hemiptera; family Cicadellidae; genus Matsumurasca; species Matsumurasca onukii. The sequence continues at coordinate 13,970,693 of CM032060.1, read as the reverse complement.
GGGAAGTTTTATCTTTAACAAAAGTTAAAACTTTTACATTTTTTCTATTGCATCTTTGATGATGGCTTAAATGATAGCTCATACAGAGGAAACGACTAACAACCGGGGCCTAAAAGCAAATTCAAAGCTATTTTGGACTAAGAACTTAGCAGGAAGTTTCAATGCCATGAAGCGGTATTTTTGAAACATTTAACTTTACAATTAATTATAATTGCCTTAATCAAACTGTCAAAGAGGCATATTATAGAATTATTTAGCCCAATATTCCTTATAAAATTTGTTAATAGGAAAACTTCTTTGAAACTGGTGTTTCTAAAAATATTTCATTCAAAGCTGTTTGTTCAGGCTAGTGTTAGGTCACTTTAAAAGTAGGCTTAATAAACTAAAAATTGTGTTTTATTCATTTTGTTAGTTGAGCCTTACCAGTGTTTTTTCATGTCACAGTATTATTTTTAAAACGTTGACAGCAAACATATTACTATTTTTACAGGGAAGGGAAAATGGGGAGATAAGAAATGCTAAATCTTGATAAGAGGTACCTCATTATTATTTCTTTCTCCATTCCGGTATCAAAATTAAAATCAACTTTTTTAGACACTTTTGTAAAGAGTTGCATATTTTATGGGCCCATTTTTAGAAGTAATGAATTGAAAAGATTCAAAGTTCTTGTTATTTATCAACTCTTGGCAAAAAAAAGCTTACCTAAAAAAATAATGTTTTTGCAAAAAATAATTTTAATACAGAAGAAATTAATAGTAACAGAATTGGGTTATATCTTCAGTGTAAGCAACATTTGCAACATTAGACAAACAAAAAGCTTCAGAGTTTTTAAGATTATCGAGGATACGTTCTATTGTAACAGTGAGCAAAACCAACAACAAATAGCAAAACTTTAAAGTTTTATTATTTTTCCTTTTTTGTCTTAAAATTATATTTCAACACCAACCACACTTGTATGATTAATTTAAAATTGTTACGCTTTTTTAGTACCATGCTAGTTTAGAAGCAATGCTCTTATAAGTAAACTAATACAGGTCTTTTGGCATATTCCTGCCGCCCTCATTCCACCCAAAAAAAGCAGTATACATGGGAATAAAAAAGAAATACTCATTTATAGAGGACACATATAATGATAGTTAATATTTCTTTCATAAGATAGTGCGCGCTGATACTACAAATTTGCTTACTTTACTGAGGTTAAGTAGTTGTCATATGCGAGGACTGAGTGTGCACTCCTAGCTCAGGTCAATTTCAGCTTTTAGAAGCTGTGTTTCATCGACCAGGTACATAGGCACACATTACTTTGGTAACCATAACCAACCATCTCCATGCTCTTTCTATACATACACAGATGTGTTCTCTTTAGTTACCGTGTCCTAAGGCGCACCCCTCTAATATTCTGCAAATTTCTCTTTTACCTTTAAGGTCCGCTATGACAGATACAAAGAAAAAATTATTTTCCTTTGATTTACAGGTTCGGAACTTATTGTGTTACAGGTAGCTCCAGACCTAAAGAAAATGCAGAAGGAACTACTGAAAGAAGGCTGTGAGGAGATAGACCTACCAATTCCGAAATGTTACCATGCCCGATACAACACAGATCTGGAGTCGATAGCACAGTCCGTCCTGATCCTAGAGAACCTCAAGCACCAAGGCTACTCCGGGAGTGAGTTTGCTCAGGGGTTAACCCTGCAGCAGGCGGAGTCCGCACTAGACGCTGTGGCGAGGTTACACGCCCTCTCTCTCGTCATGAAGGTCAAGCACAAAGTACAGCTGGACGAGAAGTATCCGTTCCTGTTCCAGACAGCGAGGGCATCCGACTCCTACCAACAACTGGTGGAGCGAGGTCTGCCCCAGCTGGCGCACTTCCTACAGAAGCGCCCGGGCCAAGAGAACATCATGGAGAGTCTCTCGGCGCTCACGCCTAACACCAAGGAGATCATCGCTGCCCTCCTCGCTCCAGAGGAGCCCATGTGTCTCATCACTCACACAGACTTCTGGTGCAACAACTACTGTTCATGGATGACAACACTTGCGCAGTACTCGACTGGCAGATGGTCACGTACAGCAGGCCGACCAACGACATCGCCCTACTCATAGTGAGCTCTCTGTCGACAGAACTGCGTCGTAACAACACTGAGCAGTTACTGGACGCGTACTGGGCAGCTCTCAACTCCTACTCGTCCCGGCTACAGCTAGACATCACCACAGAGCTTGGCTACGACCGACAGAACCTGTCTCGAGACTACCGCCGCTCACAGCTCCTTGCTCTACTGCTGTGTATCGGCAGCGTCGACGTGGCACTGGGAGACCCTCAGACAGAGCAGAGGCTGCTCGACGTGCTTCATGACCTTCACGATGACGGAGTCCTATCAACTGATGTTCTTGACCAATAACTTGTGCCAACAAGACAAACTAACAGTTTTAATTCATTATAAACTTGTGCCAAATCATTTTATTTTAGGATCTTAGAGCTTGGCAACTAGTTTATAATGCTCTTTTAATATAGTTTCAGCTTATGATAAAGATATTTCAACAGAGAGGATTTTAAGTGTGAAGATCCTTGGTTTTGTATACAAAGGTATTGTTTCCAAACCTGTTTACTAAGCTCAACCCAACAAGAAACATTTTTCATTTGTCACAGTTAGGTTTATAAAACAACGTAAAATATAAGACTTTTAAGCTTTATTAATATATTACTTAATCAATGGAAGCTTTTAATAAAAAAATTGAGATATTATATAAACAAAGATATCATTTAAGAATTTAAAAAAGCAAATCTAGTTAAATATCAAAAGTGAATTAATTAACTTAACAACACATATAGTTTTGACCAGAAGAAACTGGTTAATACTTTCCTGATCAATGAAATGCAAACATAAATTTATTTTTAATTTACTTTCAATATAATAACTCATGTAAATATTCAGAGTGAAATTCAAATTGCCAAGTTATAGTTAAGTTACCTTAGATAATAAAAATGTAACTAAAATAAAAAAGCTCAAACACTGTCCAGTATTTTAAAACCTCAGTATACATTTTACTGAATGTCACTTAAAGTTGCCAAGCTAACACAACTACAGTATTTACAATTACTTCGTAAAACTATTTATAACTATTTACAAGTGAACAAATTATCGCTCAAACCGCTTGATTTCCATTATATTGTACCTCGTACAGAGACTCAGTCTCTGGGAATCATGACACCAAATTAAATAAATCATTCAACCATTTAATAATTCCAAGCTGAACTTGATAGAGAAACTTACTCGTTTATAAATTGTTTGTAACGGATAGAACTAACTGTTGCGACAGAGTGCTACTAGTTAGTGTCAGGGAACATAAGCAGGCTGTGTTATGTATAATTGTCCTACATTCAAATATCTATTGTATAGTTGCACACTTGACATTTCTATGTAACAAAGTTGCTATGATTGTGAGATTACAATTCAACTTATAATCTACTTCTTTTTTATTTATTCCCCAAATCTAGCTAATCAGAATATAGCATTTAAGTTGAAATACTCTACTGTGTGACCATAATGTCATGATACAGCTTGAGATTAGTCAAAGTAACAGACCCTGGGATGGTACTGTGCTACTCTAGCTCACCACTCACAATTTTGTTAAGTGACTAATTGCTAACGTTCGGGAAGGGTCAGATGAGTGGTAGGGAGGACTTTGTAGCCCTAACTTCGCCTTGTTAAATAAGATAAACTTTACCTTTTTAAATTTGTAAAGCCATGGCTAACAAAAATTTAAAAGGAACATAATCACCTTAACTTTAAGTAAGAACCTCAATAACTTGAATCTGAGGGGGTTCAGAAAATGTGAGATGCCAAAGTTTTTGAAGGAACCTTCACATCTTGGGATTCTTGTATGCTGAACACCCTTATTCATATGTACAGTAGTCAAGTCATGCTATTTCAAGCCTCATCAATCTAAGTTAATTGCTCCTTAAGATGATGGCATAAAATCACTGCTATAAAGTTAAAAGCATCGCTTAACTTTACTGCAATAGGTTTTACATTTTTTGAGTTTTAAAGTACAGTAGAACATGATGGAAGTTATCATAAGTGCAGTCAGTGATATTTTTCGAATAGGTGGACTAGGCAAATGCCTAGAGCAGTAAAATTTCGGGGATGATTAATTTTTTAGTGGTATGGACCCCACAAGTTTTGATCTGAAAAAAAAGTATAACTAATTGTGTTAAGCCATTGAAACGGCTATTAGAAGTACTTTGACTAATTATATAACAGTATTAAGTTTAAGTTGATTGTAGTTTACTTGGAACGTCTATCCAGTGAGTTTGACTAACATGTTTGACGGAAATACAGTACAGTCTCTATAATCTGGCCGTTCGCCACTCCGACACGTCCAGTAATCCGGCGCTCTGACCGCGACTAGTCACCTGTTTTCAAGTCTCTACTTGTCTGTAAGGCGCGTTGACGTATGTCATCTGTATCGATTACCTCAGTTCCCTGCTGACAGTCAGAGAAGTATGCGTTGTTTATTGCTAATCTGTGCTTCCGTTCTGTACGGGCCATGAGATGTCGCAAAAATGTAAACATGATGCTTTGACAATGGATAAAAAGTACTTGATTTTAAAAATATTAGTAAGAGGTGATCAGTTAGCTACTCTTTTCAAGGAATTCAACATCGGCAGATCACATAAACTCACAGACATAAGTAAGAAAAAAATAAAATTTAATACTTTTTAAGAGTTGTGAATTAAATTTCAACATAAGAAAGATTATTCCAGGCAAATTGAGTCTTTTTTAGTGAACATCCACTAATTCGGCATTTCCGCTAATGCGGCGCTTACGATCCCGATATAGAGCCGGATTAGTGAGATCATACTGTACCTAGTTTTTGTAATGAAAAGCGCTTAGCACTATTTTTGCATGCCATTTTTGCATTGCAAAACAATTTGGACTTCTGATAATACACAACTTGACAATATTACATTCCATAAATCCAATGATAAATCAGAATCGGGTTTTACGCAAAAACAGCTAGACGCAACAAAAATGTTTGTAAGTAAAGAATGGTTTAAAGAGTTATTGGATTTGTTGATACAGCAGGCATTAGCCAATAACTTTTCTACGTGATCAGCTTACGAGGCATGTATTAGGGTGATCTTTGGTAAGAGGGGATAGACTTTGCTGGCATAAATACGTCCTTGCTACAGGGACATATAGATACTTAGAATACTTCCCTCAATACAGTTATTAAAACTCTACCATGCCTTCAATATGTGAAAATAACTGTTTTTCTACCTAAACATCAGGAGACTTAAGAATCTCCCTACAATGTTTTTATTCTATCGTTCTATACTTCTATTGATGAAATAGCAAGAAGAAAATTACAATAAAGTCATTTACTTTCTCTGGTTCTCAGATGAAATATTGAGCTTAAACTGAAAGATACAACTTGTGTGTTTCACGACTAAATACTGATAAGACTCAAGGTCAGCACTATGAGTCAGATGCAACTTAAATTGTACAACCAAACAAGATAAAGACAGTTCTTGATTAACAATGACTTTGCGATTCATAGAGTAAGAACAAATAGGCTCAGCATTACTGCGAAAAAATTATAATGGATTTAAAATTTCTTAATTTGTTCGGTGGTTTGGTTTATTTTATTTTTAAAATCCACTTATACAAATTTTTGCTAATCCAAACAGGGTCCGGACCCAGTTAGTTCGGATTAGCTGGACTCTAGTGTAGTCAAGATTTTGTTTCATTTTGGGAAAAAGAATTCTTTAAGAAGAAGAATTAATTACCATAAAAACAGCTGTGTCAACCTACATTAACACACAACCCTCAAAGGTTTAATTCTATTAATATAATATCATAGTGAAAACTAGAAATTAGGTTAAAGCAAAAAGTTAATTGCACAAGTCTCAACTTCTACCTTTGAGCTCACAAACAAACGGACATATACAATTCTGTAACCACCGTATGGAGGGCATGAAACTCCTGATTGAGTTAAAATTAGGCCTTGACAGCTTTCAAAAGATAATTGTATTATATTTAACTTCACCTTGAACTTTTATATCAGCTGTTCCTATACAAAACATCAAATCGGCACTGATTTCTTATCAAGCTTTTTATCAATTGCTTCATTTTGTGGTCTAATCAGTCCAGTTATCCTGAATTCCACTCCTCTGATAAGATTCTCCAGTAATCTCTACTCTGACTGATTCACACTTTATCAGACACAATCTCCTGTGCAATAATCACCTTTCTGCATTTCAGACAATCATATCATATATGATTGAGGTTGATTCCAAGCATTGGCTTTACTAGAAACGGTTTCACACACAAATATTCTAAGTAATATGATTTCCATGCTCAACATTAGGTTTAACTCAAGCCCAACTCAATTTGGTCTACATGGTTTGTCTCCTGCCTGTGACTCCCTCACTTACATACTTTTTATCGAATTTCTTTTGGAAAAATGAGATATTCATGCCGTCAGCGTGGTAAGACTCAATACTTGAATGCTTACTTACTTGAATACTTGAATTCTTCATCTACCTATACCAGCATGGATGGTGTCATAAAAAAATCTTTTTAGCCTTGACATCTACACAACAAGACTTTGGGCCTCTTCTATGTACTCTTCGAGTGTATAATAAGGATTTTTGATCAGCCACTTGTGCAGTACCACTTTGAACATCCTGAGCTTGAGGTCTTTCACTGATGGGCGAAGAGAATTATAAAATTTTTACCTGTTTCAGGGAAACAGTTTTAACTTTGATAGCCTTCTGAAAGGTATGTCCAGGTCACCAGCTGTCGGTGTTATGTTGATGTGTGTCAGAACGGAGGTTAAAACTATTGATGTTTTGCTTGATGGCGGTTAAGGCTTTGAAAATGTATAGATTGGTAATTGTCATTATTTTCCAGTTTTTGAAGAGTGGCTTACAATGGTCAATGACTCCGCTCCTGAGATGGTGCGAATCAGTCTTTTCTGAATAATTTGAAGTCTTGACACGGAACTCGCATGGCCCCACAGAAGGGTTCCATATTCCAAGTGGGAGTTAGCAAAAGCATAATATGCATTTCTTAAGTATGATGACAGGACACACCAATACAGTCGGCCCAGAAGGTACACTACTCTTGAAAGCTTGGAGCAAAGGGAGTTCACATGAGCCTCCCAAGTGAGCTTAACATCCAGGTTGAAACCCAGTAGCTTCACAACTTCATTTTCTGATTTGACACCCCTCAGGCCAAAAGTTATCTTCTGTGTCTTGTCTTCATTTAGAGCAAGTTTGTTCGACGCAAACCAGTCACCTGCACATGATGTCTGGCACAAGGCTTGTAGCTCCGCCACATTAGAGTGCCTGGAGGCCAAAGTAGTGTCATCTGCAAACAAGATGGTGGTGCAAGTCATGCACGACGCTAAGTCATTCATAAGAATTATAAAAAGAAATGGGCGAGTTGAGCCTTGGGGAACGCCATGTAAAACATTACTGGATGTAGATCTTACTCCATTTACTGCCACTACTTGTTTTCTACACTCGAAGTAGGCTGACAATATTCCCAAGGATGGCCCTCGGATTCCATAGAATTCAAGTTTCTTCAAGAGCAGACTACGGTTAACACTGTTGAATGCTTTTGATATGTCACATAGAATAGCCAGTGCTGACTCCTTTTGTAAAGTGGTTTCTCCAAGCCTGGAACCATGAAATGAGCACCTATCCTGACCCCCAGAACACGTTTTGAGCATTTTCTCAACACTTTATATACATTTGTATTTATGTGTATCTCTGCAGGTCACAATTTTTGTCCGATTTTCACCAAATTTTCACTAAATTGTTCATTTGTAAATATCTTGGTCAAGTTTGTTAGCAAGCAAAATCAAAGCGAGGCTTTGAGCATAGAGAATAGCCTTATAACACTCGTCGTAATAGAACATAAATATCTGAGGCCGAAAGGAGCTGTGAGCGCAGCAAAAGCCTCGTAACGCCTGTGATCATACAAAAGGCCAAGCTGAGGGCGAAGCTAGGTTGTGAGCGTAGCGAACTGCCTTGTAACACTCTTAATAGAACATAAAACTGAGACCAAAAGCAAGACTGTGAGTGGAGCCAATTAGAGTAACAAATTGCAAAGGAAATTCTATTCACCTGGTAATTAATTTAATCCAAGCATTTACACTCAGAATTTAACAGCTCATTTAATATTGGGTATTTAAAATGTTTGATTCAATTACATCTTCTACAGCACTTTAATGATTTTAAAACAAGCACTTTACAAAACCACTTTTTTAAATGAAGACTAGATAATAGTATCTTTGAAGTGAACTGGGTTCAAACCCATTTCTAAATCATGAATTTACATAACTGGTTTTGTAACAGTAACAAATCATCAATCTTACGTAAGACCAATTTTTGGAGATTTTCAAACTGGTTGTCCCTGAATTTTAGTTGTCCTATGCAAACTCCAACTCCAAAAACCTACCACTAAAGATACCTGACCCCAGGAAAATATGATATTGGTTACTATACTATCTGCAGCAGTATAACAAAATTAGTTTTATGACTGGAGTTATTTTGTAAAAGAGTTTATACTTAAAACCGCTCGACAATAAAGGCATTTTTATTTTTAAAACTGATTCTGAAAAATTTTTAAAATAATTCCCAGAAACTATTTGATTAACTCCTAAAGCCTACAATTTAATTTATGTGTAAAAATTCTTCTTAATAAAAACAGTAAAACTGAGTGTTATAAAAATTTTTTACTAAAAAAATGCCAGTTTGATACACAAAGTTAACACATTGTGGAGAACTACATGACTATATTATAAAATTGTTAACATTATTATTTTGACTTAACAAAAGAAATAGATTGACAGATAGGCTACAGGTGAATACTTAATTTTTGAATAAACATAGAATGTGTTGGCTGTATTGTAGGTTATCGCAAAAGTTGGCTACATTGCTATCTTGAGTCAGCTGAACAATACTTAGTCACAGCTGACTGGTTGTTTACAAGAGAAAGAGTGATAACAGTTGAACAAACAGAGATGTTGCACGAAACTATGAATCACAAGCTTCATTATGTAGAAAACTGTGCTAGAATCATTCCAGATATCTTATGTTTATTAAGATAGGTTCAAATGTTTTATAAGGAGTAATTTTATCATGTAGATAATAATGAATATAGCTTTACAATTTTAGTAAAGTACCCCCATTGAATGTAAAATATTACTTAAGACTTTTATAAATAAATAGACATTCAAAAGTAAAGAATGAGAAAGAATGTATACAATTTGTCAGAGGGATATACATTTACGTATGTATACATTTATTAACACTCCATCAAGTGTTAAGACCTCTGTGTCTTTTTGTTTTTATTAATAAATCAATGAACTGTTAAACAAAATTACAGGGGCTTTTGTTAGTATCTATAATTAGTGTTTTCTGTGCCAAAAAATTCCAAACCTGTAAGTGTTATGTTGATTGTGAAATCAAAACTCCATTTGTAAATACAAATTATTTCTGTTAAACTTCTTTTTTAGTTTAATAATTTATCTAAGTTATACACAGTTTCATTACAGATTATTTCCACATTTTGTTTGTTGAGAAGAATAACATTACTTTTGTTGGTGTTCCTCTGATTATTAGGTTTATGATTACTTAGATTAGCAGAATTTTTTGTTCCCTCCGTTACATTCAAAGTTTGATTCAACTGATAATGTTTAGACTTTCCGGATTCTGAAATGTCAAGAACCTTTTGCCCATTAAAACTACTTAAAAAAGTGTATCACTTCTGTTGAACAAAAGAAGAGTTTAAATGGAACAAAGGCTGTAACTTAATTACTATTGAGAATTACGCTGTGCAGTTTCAACTGGTTTACACTAGCTTATCATTATCAAGTCATGCATACCAGACAGATGTAGACTTACCGATGCAGTGACTCCAGCGGCAATGTACAGATTGCGTTTGTGCTTATTTGAGTGTTCATACTTTGTGTAGAGCTTCCTCCCCACCCAGACGGGTATACCTGCAAAACATAATACAATTACAACATTTTACTAAAATACTTAATTAGAACTTTAAAAAATTAATTTAGGTGCAATTAAAAGTAAACAATTTTACAAAATATGGTATTTATCTCCGTCGATCTGTCTATAAATTGTCAGTTTGGATGACGTGTTTCGGGTTGACTAACCCATTGCGAATCCTTCTTCCTTTCATATTTTGTTGAAATAGTCTGTCTTGGGGCCTTAATGAATAATTTAATAAAAACTTTTAATGCAACTAAGCAGTCTAAACTGAAGTTATTAACTTATTTTATGTTGAAATTGCTAAATGTTTAACTTCATCTGGAGGGTTTAATTTAAACATTTTTGGACAAAAGAATTTTGCTATGTATTAATTGCAACGTATAATTTATAACACCAACTCAACCGATATTACATCTTCTGATAAAATTCCGTATAAGCAAATTGACTTAAAACTGACAACCTAACGACAAATCTCCAAGTAGTAAACAGGAACATAAAATTCAAAATTTGAATGCAAATTCACCTGTCGGTTATATAATTTTGTTTATAAATTCAGGATCAATGTTGGCGGTGCTACGGCCTCGCCAGACTGCCTTGGGACGCGACCTTGCATAATTACACAGCCCGCGAGTGCTAAATCCCTCGGCCTGACCTTGGCTCTGTCAACTCAACTCTAGATACTGTAGCTTTCTTCTGACTGACTAACGGACTCACACCTCACACAACATACCGACTCATTTCACACATGCGGAAATAGCAAGTGTGTTCAGTAAGAAGGGCTGCTGTTTTTAGTTTCAAAACTGGGCTTTGAAATTCTTTAAATGCCTTGACTAGTAGTACGTTCATACGACACTCACAGTTTTAAGTTAGTTTGTTTCATATATCTATAACTGTGAGTTTTATACTATATATTTACAACCTTTTGATATTTAAAAATATATATTAGGAGTAAAGACTGTTCTAATAATGTTTGAACCTAAATAACATTAGTGAGCAGAGTTGATATATTATTAGTATGTTATTGAAAACTTGTATTTATTTTATAAATTGACCGATTATTTTATAAAAAATGTCCTGATTAATGGAAATATTTTAAGTAGTAGATCTACTATTTTTGCTAAAAAAAGCAATTAGTTCACCAGTGTAAATATTACTTTGCATATCAATAAATTAGAGATTTCCTGCTAGATAAAGCAATCTATCAAACTTGTTGATTAGTTAAACAAATATGCACTACAGGAAGTTAGATTGCTACTAACTATAATAATTTTGTTTGTCAATTTCATTCTTTATCACAATATTTTTTGGCATTAGTTTTTTGCCCAAAATCAATTGTGGTAAATGTTCTATTTATTTTGTTTTAATAATCAATTAAAATTAAAGAGTACTTCTTTATAAAGTGGTTCCCATTTAAAACCAAATCTTAAATAGTTTGATTTCTCTTACATTTTTTTTTTCTGGTACAACTACAAATTATTAAGAAGAAGGAATTAACCCATCTGTAATCAAGAACTGAAAGTACTTTATGACGGCTGGTGGGATCTAGAAACTTGTGATACAACAGAACGCATGACTAACCTATGATGATTGCTGGAACAGCGATGCCTGCCACTAATCCGATACCCACAGGCGCTCCCACTAGAGTGCCCAACTGCCAGAGAATCTTCTTCTTCCGAGACCACGGCTTCTTTCCCCAGAATGTGCAACCTGAAGGGCTGGAAAAACAAACGTACTATGATTCAGCATTTTTAGTGTAGTTTATTACAAATTATAGAGCTTAAGAAAATATTACAATAAAATTTAAAACAAAATGTTTAAATCTGCTAGTGTAACCTAGTTGATGGGACCACCCACATTTGTTGACTCAATTTATGGAGACACAAAAACAATGTTGGCTGTCGAGAGCGCCTCAAAATTAACTTCGTATGAAGATTGGAAAGTTGATTTCATCAGCATTTTATAGGAGCAAAATGAGGTAGAGGTATAAAATATATGCATTATTTAGTACTTTTTATCAATATGTGCTTAACAATACAATAGGATTCCTTCATGTTTTCAGTGCTCCAAACTTGCTTTAAGCAGCTTAACGCCGCAAGAATACAGTATTCCACTATACCAGCATTTAAAGTGCGTCGTAAGCACACAACAATAATCCCGGAATCTCACCTAAGGTAATGGAGATCAGTGATTTCCTTCATGCACAGCCAGCAGAACTCTGTACCACAGACAGCACAGGTCATGTGATTGCAACTGCCGTCGTCCATCTTGACAATGAGGACCTGACAGCTGGGACAAGGCTTGATGTCATCTCCTGACACAAACGTACACTTAGTCACAGCAAAACACAAGGGCAGTCAGTATTTGTCTAGGACAAGACAAACCTCAACCATCAATGGTCACTTAAGTCAAACTTGTAGGTTTAAATTAGGCAAGGCTTGGTTGTAAAAGTTTATATTCCTTTGATTGGAGGGAATACCTCTTTGGACACTGGTAACCAATCCCGGCATCGGATAAAGGCTATATTCCCTAGCACACACTCATCGCAGCCTAACTTTCTGTTCTTCCAAAAATCATTAATATTTTTTAAATTTTTTTACGAGGCCTTTTAACGGCATGGCCTTTTGGGTCTGTACAAAATAATCAAAAGTAAGATTGGATCAGCATTTTTATAATAATATACCTAAATAATATTACGGAATAACATCTAAATATTTATCTAACCATTCTTTTAGCTTTTTAGCGTTTATACAAATTAAGATCTATAAAGTCATTCTTTTAACTTTTTTTTTTATTTTTAGAGATGGACTGGTAGAATTGATAGCCAGCAAAATTAGGAAAAAGCCATCCCTAGTAATTTTGTACCCACCCTAATTGACATTGAAAGGCCTTATCCAAGATAATATATAAGCTAATATCAAATAAGTTTGTATTTTCACGTATTCATTAATAATTTTCACATTTGTCTAGGATAAGCCAAACCTCAATCGTTAATAGCCACTTTATTCAAACACTAAAGTGTTAATTATTGCAAGTGTAAATATAATATCATATCTTTGAAAATGTTGTCTAAATAAGTACTTTCTTGTCATTGATTTATAGTCCTTAAACCATTTCAACAACAAAATTAGTGACAACATATAGCTTGACGATTCAGTGTCCCTTTCTTAAAATCTGTAAGTACTATATAATGTTAATGAGCTGCAATGTAATTGGCAGCCCAATAAGCAAAAGATTTCAACCAAATATGTATTGCAAAACCAAAAGTAATTTTGACTCTTTGGCAAAACAATTTGTTATAAACAAACACTTGATTTGTCTTAAGGATATTTTTGCTATACATTATTTTTCTGTAAAAACTTTACATCCTTTATATTTTAAAATTCCGTAAATAGTAAGGTTCAAAACGAAACGGTTTAGTGACGGGAATGACACAAAAGCGATCAGGCAAGCCAGACAGCCACTGCTGAAGACACTTACGATGTTGTGAGTCTTGACTGAAGGAGACGGAGGAAGAGCGCACGTTGGGGGAGCGTTGTGCGCGAGCAGCATCACAGGTCTGGTTGGGGTGCCAGGCAGCCTTGCAGTGGTAGCAGAAATACGAGTCACAGCCCGGCCTCTCACACTTGATCTTGGGACAGCTGGCACACCCCGCAGCGATCACTGCGTAACTACAACACACACTCAACTGTCTACAGCTGTCTCCTGTACATCTCACAGCTGTCATGTTGACAGTTTGATGATATAAACATGAAGAAGTTTAAGTTTGAATTGTATAAGTGGTCATTCAACTTGTTCAGTTGAAGCTTGTAAGTATTTCAATAATATTGAACAGTTTGTTGTTTGTGTTAGTTAAGATATAGGAACTAATCCCCCAAAATAATCTTAACTTCATTGTACTCTTAAAAAATATCGTTGTTACTTTCATGTTTGTTTCCCGCTCAAGTTTTGAAACCAATTATTGGAAATCTGACTGTGAGTTGCAAGATGAGCCCTGGATCCTAACCTAATGTCAATAATGCTAGTAAAAGACCAGAAGAGCGTTTATATATACCCTTACTCCTAAATATGAAACATTGAACTTAACCTTATGAGATCTAACATCAACTTTAGACATAAATATTTTATGATTATATAAAGCAGTAAGCAACTGTCTGGCAAGGGCTCATCTCCTGCATCACCATCAGTACTTTAAGTGTAATTTTTCAAAACATTTTGAAACAAAAAACATTGTACACAAAACTTGTTAACACTCGTTATATCCAAGAACTTACTAATTCAAAGACATTTGGACATGTACCTCATAAATTATTCAAAATACTTAGTTTCAGTACATACATGTGAAAAACTTTTTAAATTAACACAATAAAAAGTTTTAATTTCTCTTTCTGAGCAAATGCAAATTTGTACTGTATTTAATCCTAAATCAACTGTTCAACATTTACACTTACCTCTGAAAGTATCACATAACTTCATGATAAACGGTAAAAAAATTCTAATTATGCAACGTTTATGTTGTTGTAATTAACTAACAACGTAAACATGTTCTACTGAGCTCCTTATCAGTGTTATCTACGCAGTTGAGTGTGACAAGCTCTAGTCGCAGTCATTGCACAGTTTGCGTTTTAGTAAATTAAAGAAAAAGCGACTCTACTTCTCTTTGTTCCAAAGTGAAAATGTAACTACACTCACCAACAGTCGGGGCTGGACACCAACGGGTATCTGGATCCACGGCCAAAACTCGCCGCACCATGAAGTCTTCGTATTTCTCAAACTGAGTCTTATCATTCAAGATCATACGGATATCTGCAACCCATTCAAAAATTGGTTTTAAATTTTCATTGATCGTACGTTTTTTGCTAAAACTCAAGCTTCTCTTACTATCTGTCTATTACTTAATTAGGTATTTCAGTTTCCAATATGAAAGGTTTATTACTGAAAAATAGCATTTTTTAGATAGTCTCTGTCATTATTAATGACTCTAAATTGCCTACGTTATTGGAAAGCAAACATAAATCATAACTGCTCCAGCAATCTCGTATCAAGAGCAATTTTAGCAATCTGAGAAAATTTAAAAAACGGACTCCATCCATTCTAATACAAATGGATTTTGACTCATTCAAGGTTATCTGAGCTAAGAACTGTAATTGTAATATGAATCACATTTATTTGTAATTTCTGATTTCAGTATAGAAAAAACTAATGTTTCGGTCCCGACTTAAGGTACTCTGCAAAAGACATATTTAATTTGCCTGAAAAACTAAGTTACCTTTGAAATCATTGGAATACTGGAGGCGGGTCCTGAAATTAATAAATTCAAGAGTGTCTGATATGCACGTTCAGGTGAACTTGTCCAGATACTTATATGCTTATAGTGTCATGAAATCAGTGGAACAAACCTCTCTGTGCATACGTAGGTAGCACAAGCATAATAGGAAACGCTAATGACCCTAGTTTACTAGAGAGAGAGAGAGAGATACAATAAAGGAATGTTTATTGTTGTGAGAAATGCAGCTCAAGGTCACGTCATAATATTGTTGTCCTACTATGCTAAATTAGTTACAGGACTACACTATCAGGAAGTTATGAAAACAAGGAGTTATTAGTATGACTTCACACTAACATATAACATTAAATACGTTAGTTGTCAGATCAGACAATTATAGGTATTTGAACTTTTAATACTGACTGAAAAGGTGGGATAGTTCCCAAAACCTTTTGTGAAAGAGAATGAAACGTTTGTTGAAATGGTAGGACTACTATCAGTTTTTTACCGTCTGGTATTAATATACAGTATCCCTAAAACAGTGAACCAATAATATAAGCTATTCTAATAACAACAGATGTCCACTGTTATTAGCTCAACTAAGGCACAGTTAAAGCATTTTAATAATGAAATAAGCAATGTTGTGCCCATTTTGTTTCACATGAGTTATAAAATCAGTTTATCACAAACTAGAATTACTTCAAAAACTTCCTAAGAAATTGCTAAGTCATCAAAATTATAAATAATTTAAAAAGGACTTGAAATTTATCTAATCACCAACGAGTTGTATAGTGATCAGGAATTTATAGACCACTCACTTACCACTCAGAAGTCTGGTGTTCTATAATACATTCCAATCAATTATTTTATTAGTTTTTTAATTGAACTTGTTAAATAATTGGGATAAAATTTACTGTAGGGGCTTGTAGTTTTCTAATCTTATTCATATGTTGTTATTGTTTTTACAATAAAAACACAATGTTATTAATTAGTACATTAGTGAATAAAAATGTTTAAAATTACATTTAAAAAATATATATTACAACTGCAAATATGATTAATAAATTGCAATTTACTGAAAACTGCACTGTAGAAATGGAGGTTTTCACTAAATCTAGTTTTTACTACAGTATGGTATCTAGATTTTCACTAAGAGAAAGCAGATGAAACTTACCGTTAGGGTGCATAGGTTCAGAGCACTCCGGACACGCAACACTGATCCTGGACTCGGAGATCTCGATGCGCAGGTACTGTTGGAAGCAATCGAAGCAAGAGCGGTGAGCGCAAGTGGACAGGCGGGGGAAGTAGTCGGTAGGAAGCTCGGAAAGACACAAGGGACACTCGGCCACACGTGCGTCGCTGGACATGCTGACAGTAGCCGCTGCGCCGGGCCAGGCAGCGTCCCCCGCTGTCGCTGCTACCGGTGCCGCAGCTTCACATGGTGTCGTCGGTGTGGCTGTAAGTACATGACATTGTAAACTAAGGTAGTTTCACTTTGGTGAAAAAAACACTTTGTTAATTAAAAAAATAGATACATTAAATTTAATATTAATTTAATTTAAAAGTAATTGAATTTCACAGAAAAGGTTTTTAAAATTTTGTTTTGAAAAGGATAAGATGTTTTGGAGGCAGTAAGAGCCTACATGTCAGTTCCAGGGGCAGATTCACAAAGGTACAAAAACTAGACCAACGTCTTAGACAATGTCTTTTTATTTTGACGTTATGTTAAATATTATATTATAACCTATGTCGGTTTTGGAAAAATAAGATCCTCATGCCACACAGGTCACTGACCCAGAAATATTTTTCCATATTAATTGTAGTTTAATTTTTAATGAATTGTCAAGAACTTCAAAATGTCTTATTAAGTTAAATAAGATTAGTAAATAACTGACAAAATTAATTATTATGAATGATTATCATTGTAATGTGTATGCTTTTTGTAAATATGAAATATAGATAACTTAATTTATGACTGTAATGTTATTTTGTAGTTTTTTTAATAGTTCTACCATGTTAAATTCTTCTCTGAAGACTAGCTTATATTTCTTTGCTGGTAATAATCTGGACAGGAGCAGTCTAAACACACATTTATCTTAATTTAATGGCCACTCAAAACCGTTTTCTGGACTTTTTCTTTCTCTCAAGAAAGAAATTAAACGTCTAGTGTATACTCATAAAATCACTACAGTATACTGAAACTTACTGGTATGTTTGGAAGTACGAGAGTTGCCTGAAGCAGCTCTGATGCGTCGAGCCAGCAACGGACTGGAGTAGAGCAGACGACGCAAGGAGAAGCGAGCGAGACCGCGCTTGTGCTGGTTACCAGCCGAACATGTCGAGTGAGCATCCCCTCCATCGTTCCCGGATTTGCGCATCTTCTAGCAAACAAAATACCATCTCACTTTAATATGTCTAATTAGCAATTAACTTGCAAGAGCATTGCCATGCTATACTAGCTCTTGTTGTTTGTAGGGGGGACGTTTCACTAGGTGTGTGATGGCCGAGGAGTCTACGACATCGATGTGGCTGCATGTCCTTAGTGCGCTCGGTTGCCTTGGGTTTAATTACCTCAGCAGATGCACACTGGTATTGATTAATACCTAACCTAACTTTCATTAGGTGCAGTTCAAAACTGGAGAGGTCCACCTTATATTACTAGCGGTGCCTGGCACGGATGAAAGTTGACAGCATTACAGTACTACCTGTTAGACCTTTTTGTTTTGTCTAGAGGAGGACCTGTTTCCTTTTTTCTACTCATTGATTTTAGGAGCTTGTGATATATTGCTGAAAATGCATTATTTAAAAGTAGCTAACAGTTTTTTCAAAAGTCTATCACTAATCCAACACCATTCGCTACTCCTTGGGAGCCTTGAAATTATAGCCAAGTTCTACTATTGTCTCATCTTTTAGCTAAATTGATACAAATCATTCTTTATTTAAAGCTCTAGAGCAGTTTAGTGGTTGTTGAGTGATTGCATCAACCATGTTAACTCATATTTACTACTGGCTACTGACGATATTGTTTCAAATGAAAGTCAATGTCTTAGTAATTTATTACCAAGCACACTCAAGATTGTTGAAGAATTGTTTTCACCGAATGGTGTTTCACGTTATTTTAAGAAATTGACATTTCCATAAGAAATAGGGCTATTCATTTCTATCGCTGTAATAATAGAACAAAACAAAAATCAGTTAATTAGCTTCCCAGCACCTACTGAGTCAACTTATATAATTGTACATATTATATTTGTGGAAAAAAAGGATCAAAATTGCAAATTCTTTATATTTTGTAGTAAAAATATTACATTTTTCAAAGGGAACAAGGAGGAAAATATGACAATTATACGCATATAGTTATATTAATTATATTATAATTAAAAAACAAAATGGGCTGCTAACTTCACTTGCTGTTTTGAGCTAACTAAGTTATTGCAACCACCTGTTTATCATTTGATGTTTCGGATTTGGTTGGCAAAAATCATAAACCTATCAGGATCAATATTTATCTCCAAATGTGTGAGGTGTATGGTCAAGGATTCATGAGTGAAGGTCAGTAGTGTTTTTGATTTTTTTAAATGGGCACAGCAACATTCATGATGAAAACCGTTCTGGTTAGGAACTGATGAACTGGCGAGGAAAGTCAAAAACAAGATTTGTGACAATAGTTGTATCAAAATCAAGGAACTCTCTTTAGATTTTCCCCAAATTTTATAAGGTTTTGTATGAATTGCCTCAGAACAAGCTTGGTTTACATAGGTTTCACACTATGTGGATTCCGAAAATCCTCACAGAAGATCACAAGAAACAGAGGCTGGCCTCTGCATTATGAAAAAGGGGCAATAAAGTCGTCCACCATATTGTGACTGGGGTGGAAACATGGGTAAAGCAAATTACAAAAAGGCAATCTACAATATTTTTGCAAATGCTGTTGGCAAGAAAGCTTTTGACAACTTTAGTGCCATTTTGCTACAATTCTCTTGCAACTTACAACTGGCAGGATTTTCTATTGAGGCACACAATTTTCAACAGTAAATAGTAAGCAGAGTAAAAGCGTTATAGATCCCATGCTTTGACGAGTGGATGTACACGGAAAGTAGACTGGCACCAAACCCTCGCCTATTTTAATTTGAAATGGTTCTGAAAATTCCCCCATACATTTGACTTTAGATTTTGTGTTTGTCAGTGTGTCAATAATTTAAATTTTGAGATCTAAACCCTGTTTTTTATGTGGAAAAGACTCAAGGTCAATCAATTTATACACCTCAACAAACAGAAGTCAAGTTAAAGTAAAAAATTAACATACATCATTTTCATCATTTTCTTACATTTAAGGATTAGTTTCAAGTTAAGATGTGTTCTGGAGAGCCTGTTAGGTATGAAACCAGCATTTTATTCACCAATTTTATATTCTAACTTTTTTTGAGCTCGGTCAGGCATCAGAGAGATCCTTGTAAGTTCAAGAGAGTAATGAGATCCCATGATAAATGTTACCATCAGTCCTACCAGCTTTCTTGCGTAATTGATTATGGAATTTTTCCATTCAATGCAAATAATTTCAAACTCCAAGATATTACTAATACTTTTCTTACTCTTAACAGAAGTAAACTAAACTGGAATGTGATGAGGATTGGAAGGGGGAAGGTTTTAAGCCACATACCTACCTCAAGGTCAACCTCCTTGAAAAACATTGTAACTAAGTAAAAGCTATCAGAAATAGTTTTAGCAATATTTTGCTACAATTGGCAACACTGTTGGCAAGTTAATTTCTCTTTTGTGGTCTCGGGCATACTCGTATGTTCATTGCTTAAGGCTTTAAATAAGCCACTCCTTAACCAAAGATTTAAAGGATTCGTCAGTCGATAACCCTTAGTGGAATGTAAGTTCTTTAGGCCTAGGCCCCGTATTCACTCAAGGCCACAATACAACTATAGGCTTGCAAGATTGGGTAGGACTAACTTGGGCACAGAGTTATATGGCCAAATCATAAATTAAACAACTTAACTGTCAAAGTATTTAACTAACCTTGGTTAGGATTACAACGATACGCCTAGCAGCCTAGGCCTACATTTTTGCTACTACAATTGGAATTAAAAGCCTAGTTTTACTTGAAGCTTCAAATACTTACTGACAACTATATGCTAACCCAACCCAAAGATACAAAACATTCTAAATAACGAAATTTGGTAATCATTTCAAATATTTTTTCGTAAACGTCAATAGCTCTAGATTCTACGAACTTGAAAGAGCTGATGACTCAGGCAATACCAAAGATAGAAAGAAGTTGTCTGTTTACCTTGACAGCTGTTAATGCACTTATCACGTATTTCTGGAAGTAGCGTACATCGCTGTTTGGTTTTAGAACGTACACAGTAGAACCATATTCGTGAATAATAATTCAGTATTAATTTAATACACGATACAACACATACACGAAATTTAAAAAATATTCTAAATCCACAATGCACAGTTGCACACGCGACTAATCACAAATCAAGTCACTCTTCGTCCTCGCTACTCCCTGGTCGGAGTCCCTTCGTCTAACGTTGCCTCGTCTAGTCGTATCCTCCGCCCTTCGCTTTGCCTTCTTTTCTCGGTATTTTCTTTGCTGTCTATTCTTCTTGTCCCATTTCTTATTTTTCTGTCTACCTTTCTACCACAGAGCATTACAATTCGTATTCTCTGTGCTTTCTACCATCTCTCCAAAGGATAAGGCATTGATTTTAAATGTATATTTAAAGTCAATGGATAAGGTGTTATGAAGCCAGATTGGAGTGAAATTTAGATAGCCTACCTGCGCTGCGACATTGACATTAAACATAATTCTATGTTTGATGGCTGCAACGACTGAGACCGTAAACCTCATATATTAAGAGAGTGTTTGTAAACTGTTTTAAAAAGACTTTTTTTATGTTCCTTGAATCTGAAGAATATAAAAAAATCTGTGTGAAATGTACGTGTTTTAAAGCTTTAAATGTAATCTAAAGTCAATTATGTACAGTACACGTATTTTAAGGTGAACATGACTAAACTACATAAACTTAGAACTTCTTAACGTTAATAAAATACAGTATAGGAACACTAAATTTAAAAATTAAATCAAATAAACCCAAAAAAGTGGAGGTAGGATATTAAGGTAAAAGAGATCAAGTTTAAAGTTAAAATTACAGTTGAAGAAATTGCCTTAAGAATATTAATATTTATACAATTAAACACAAGATAAAATATGTAAACCTTTCATATTAAATCAAATAAACCCAAAAAAAGTGGAGGTAGGATATTAAGGTAAAAGAGATTAAGTTTAAAGTTAAAATTATAGTTTGAAGAAATTGCCTTAAGAATATTAATATTTATACAATTAAACACAAGATAAAATATGTAAACCTTTCATATTATAGAGATAGTACAGACAGAGAACAATAGTAAACAACAGAATTGACTTTGTCAGTGTGAATAACCTCAGTTTATATTTGCAATAACTTTAAATCCAGTAAACAGTTCATTTACTTTAAATATAAATTTTTACAATCGTGGTTAATATATATTTTTAATTTATATTTTTAGTTATTTTTACTACACCATTTTATTGACTGCTACAAACCAAAAGTACTGAAGTATGTATGTATTGTACATAGTGCTTTCAACCTGTTGATTAAGTTTAGTGTTTCACAGTTGTCCAATACCTGAACCTGACTTTTCTGAAACGTCAAGTCTGAAGGAAAGAAACGAAAATAAACGTCAAAATACGTATTCATACCAATCCCCAACAACATGGACGATAGTGTTCTTGCTATGGAAGTAGATTTTGGAAGCTTTCCCTGCAATATTTCTGTTGTTCGCTATACTGACCGAGAACTCGTGCGTTGAAGAATATACAAATATTGCAATGGTGAATGTAATAATATTATTACCTCATAAGTTCGCCTTAGTAATTTGTTTTAAACAAAACCGTAGCGGATAATATAACTCCATCTTACCTGGGTTTTAACAACAATAATCCAGGACTACTTCTGTAGAAATAATAGAGCCTGATAGGTTTTATGGTATATTTGTCATATTTTACTTATTGTAGGACAGTGTTAAAAGCTTCATACTACACTGAGTGACAAAAAAGCCAAATTTAGGTTTGACACAATTGTTAAGAATTTGTCTGGCTACAAAAAATGTACTAGTTTTAGAACTTATTTGTTTAAAGGGATGCATACCGCCATCAAATGATTAAGAACTACCTAGGTAGGTCCACATTCCAAACCACCCTCGCTCAAGAATCGCTACCAACCTCATACGTCAATTATCATGATAGGCCACTCAACAGGCTGAAAATAGACCTTGGTTTGTTTACCTTGCAGCTACTCCTGCAATTTTCACTTTCTTTGTTGGAGGAGTGGTTCAAAACCATCTCCAGTCCAGGATTTGGTCTTAAATTGACCAAACAGGAAAGGAGTGTACTGTTGTAAATGGTGTCATTGACTATTACTATACTGTAATGCGGTTTGTTTAGTATAACATTTTTTTAAGTAGTTAATATACAATGTAAATTGTAAAACTCATTATAAAATCAAAATTTGAGTAAAGCTTTTTATTCTATGAATAATTATTCACATACATGTAAAAACAAGACTACACTCATTAAAACACTCATAGTACTCACCTTCATCTTATACTCATCTTAACATATCCTCTAAAAGGGTTCAGTGTCTCAGTCAAGCCATTAAATCAATGTAAACATAATTTCAAACCCCACCTTTTTAGAAGAAGTGTGTTCGGCCTTAATAAAGACCAAGAAACTAAGTAGCAGTAACACTCGTAGAGCTTTCCTTAAAGAAATAAAGTTCTTTGTCATTTCCTTTTTCCATAAGAGTAAAGATCTCTTATCAAACTTTAAGAATCAAAACAATAGTTTGTGAACGTTAGTTTGAAAGTTCTTAATAGTGGCGGAGAGCAATTTAGTAAAAAGAAGAAACGGAGTTGTCCTGCCATTTCCGGAGAAAAAATGGAAGTTAGTAGTAGTTTTTCTCCGGAAGTGGCAGATTATGAACGTTTGCCTTTTTAGGCAGGAGCTTACTATGTCAACTGGTTGACGAGCCTTAAAGTTGGTTGTAAATTTACTATTCAGATGAGTGGGTCCAACTCTTGGGTTTTGAACCCACCAAACCCTCTCTCTGTGATTTATTAGTGGCACATTTAAAGGTTTAGAATATATCAAAGTATTAAAATAAATTTTAGGTAAGTAAACTTTTGTACACCTAAAAAATTTGTGTATGAGCTAGAATTTGTTCAAAGGTTGTTTTGTGTTATTTGAATTGTTTAGTTTCAAACTACAAGCACAAATGGGGATGGGGCTCAAGGTGGTGGGGCAAGCGTTGGTGAAGAGGGAGAGGATCAAGAAGATTCTTCTTCTTCTTCTTCCCTGGTGAGCAAGCTGTGGTCAAGGTCACCAAACTCCTCTCCTCTTGCCAAGTCTGAAATCGCTTATCTCATGGCTGTACCTCCCTTTAAAAAAAATTGTTCTTTCAATAATATTGCATGGTCCTGCAAACTATTGGCTACTACTTTTAAAATTCCCAATCCTGCTCCTAAGCCTAAACCACACTGGTCGCATGTTACCATTAGGTTTTCAAGGTATTTCTTTGAATATTTCTCGGATGATGGACACAAGAAGAAATCATAATACAGTAGACTTCCGTAAGTTCGGCCTTGGTTTGTTTGGTCTCTGCTTAGTCCGGCCGGCTCTCTGAGCATAATCACGCTCACGTACTTGCCGGAGGCAAGCAGGAAGCAAGTCTTAACTTGTTTATTGTATTCTTTGTTTAGCTCATCGATTTGCGTCGTATATTCATACTGTGAGGTCGTCCTTACAGCATCGATTCACAACACAAACCTTACAAACAATAAATGGGTATTTTTTTACATAGGCACCAGTTAGTTCGGTATGGTCCAGTCCCAAGGTGGCCAAACTTACTGGAGTCTACTGTACCTCAGTACAGTATTTGTACATCATTGTATGAAAATACTTCCATAATCATCCAAGTAAAATCCAGCAGACCCTTGGCAGGTAATTAGAGCACAGAATCCAGGTTCAAACAGCTTAGGGGCGCAAGTTTGATCCTGGTAAAGAACGAGGTTCAGTGGTATAGAGGTTTATAGCCTGAACTCTCGTTGTTTAAAAGACCACTTTGTGAAACTGCTTGAAGGGGTCAGGGATAACAATAACTGACATTATATGTTCCTAACAGTTTTAAACAGTGTCCTTTCTTAATTATATTTTAAAGCAAAACTATTATTTTTGAACATTGTTTCAGGATCAATCAAAAGATGATGAGCTTGAAAACTTCAGGGCCCTATGGCGAAAGGAGCTGGATTTGTCTCCACAACATCAACCAGTTACGCAACTGCAGATAAAACCGCTGTAGAACCATCGGAGGAGACAGATGAAGACAAAGTGAGTAAGCTATAACAACATAAAAGTAGGGTAGTATCGTATCTTTGGTAAAAACAAAGATCATTGTATAGTGGTGTTTTCAGGAAGTCCGGAAATTCGTCAACTATGAATGAATGTCCCCATAGTGAAAACACTAGAAAATATCATGAAAATCTGAGATTTTTAAGTATGTGTCAGAGAGTTGCAAGTATCAAAAATAAAAAGGAACAATAAAACTCTTTGTTAAAAACCATGAACACACCACAACAGTGGCCCCTGCCACATTAAATTCTTTATCATTATTCCTACTTACCGCAACTAGGTTAATAAATATTTTCAATGCACAAAATCAAAGCTTTAAAGTTGTGCATTTAAAAGTAAAAGTTAATTTTTATGATTCCCCATAAAAACTCATTTACAATAACAATTTAAAAATTAAGTGAGAAAAAGGCTAAATGCAGGGTTGGTTAGACCTTTGCGCTCTATACAGTGCAGTGCAGTTAGGGAGCGTGACCGAGTGAGTTTAATTGTGCAGCGGCGAGCATTTCAAGCGGCCAACACTGTAGACAGCCAGAGTACAGTTGGCGCGACCTTGGCGGTGGCTGGTGTTCGCACCATGTTAACACAGTATTTTGAGATGTCCATGTATGTTTTTTCTGCACCCTGCAAATTTGTTTTAAATTCTCCTCTGGTAGTTTTGTTGTAAAACTTTGTTTAACAAACGGTTTCAATATAAACCTCTTAACTAAAAATGTGTGCTTTTTGTGTTATAGGCGAGAAGATTGTTTGTGAAAGGAGTTGAGAATGAACAGCAAGGTAAACTGTACGAGGCGATCCAGTTCTACAGGCGAGCTGTCCAGCTGGTACCTGATATCGAAGTTTAGACTCTATGAAAGTACAAACCAGAGACCTGCTATTGAGACCTCACAGGGTATGTTTTACTGCTTGCTTAAGGTTCATAGTGTGAGAACAACTATCCATTTGTTTTATTGTCAACATGTGTGCCATTTACAGAAGATACAGCAGAACCTCGATCAACTCCGGACTATCTAGGACCGCACACAACCTGAAAATCCCAAAAGTCAGATAACCAAGACCTTATAGGAGAATCTACAACTAGAAAATCTTCCTTTAGATACTGACATGATAAGCGTTAAGAAAATCACTAAAACAAATATATACAAACTATTTAAACACTTCTAAATAACATAACATGGCACTTATAAAATGTCATGTATCAATATATATTTTTAGTCAAAATAGATCAAGAGATTGTCTTAAGATAATAACGTCTAGAGATTCTACTGTAAAAGGCTATAAGCCAATAAAACCAAAAGTGTCAACAATAGGTTGCAGCAACTGATATTAAAAGTGACGTGCTTGTATCAGAGGAAGTAGCTAGATAAAATGTTTTCTGCACATCCAAATAAGCCCCTGAGCACAGTAGTTTAGCTGGAATCCAACACTTTTTAAACTAATAAACTATACAACTGTCTTTTGTCAATTAAATTAGTAAAGAAACTTGTGATGAGTGTAGTGTTCTGAAACACCACACTACTTGTTCCGCAGGTAACACAGATGAAACGCAAGAGACTGATGAGTTGGAGAATGAGGAGGAGGTTGAGGAGTTTGACCCGAGTCAGTCAGACTTGATGAGTCATCTACAGAGGATAATCTACCGCAGCTGTGTCATGTGTCAGCCCAAACAGCCTCAGAAGGTTGGTACAATTGCTGATCTCTGTAAACGCATCTAGTGGTGTAGTTTAACCCCCTAGTCAAAATTACAGAATAAATAGCCTATTATATATTTAAAAATCTGATGTATTGGAAAATTTTGCTATCCCAATTTGTCCCTCAGTCGTCTGATCTATACAGCAAAAAACCTACCTTCCAGTCAGCCCTTGAACTTAACTATATAGTGATTTTGCAAAGACTCAGTCTGCTGTCTGACTCAAAAAATGAAAAGTGTAATTTATACTTTTACAGAAGATCTACTAAGGAATGTAAAAACTCTGATAGAATGTAATGATTTAAAACCGGCAATGTGGCTATCTAAACGTGGCTTTTATCTGCAGACGACTCACATCTCCGCTCTGCCGGTGGAGATCATCCTGTACATCCTGAGGTGGGTCGTGTCTTCAGACCTGGACATGAGGTCATTGGAGCTCTGCTCTTCCATCTGTCGAGGCTTCTACGTGTGCAGCAGAGATCCCGAGATCTGGAGGCTGGCTTGTGTCAGGTACCAACTCTGACAAGCTATCTGTGTATATCAGTTAATCAAAGTAAGTAAGGGTAGTTCGGTTGAGCCAGAAAACCTTATTGTGGTCTAGTTGACTCTCTCAAGGTCACATGCCGTGGACCGTCAGATGCTACTGTAGAACATAACTCACTCATCACCGAGCTCTATATTTTTAACTGTATGCTGAATTCCCAAGGATACTATTTGATAAATTTTCTTCTCAATGGATGTTTAACCATGTTACACCAAAACTAGGTTTTGAGAGATTTCAAGATAAGTGTTGTTTTAGTTATGGCCAGAATAAGTGGGTTTGAGGAGACAACTTCAGTTAGGACGAGTTCCATTTCAATAGACACCACTGTTCCCACATCTTTCACTACTTTGGACATAACGAAATACCGTGATAATTACTCTCATTGAAAGAGTCATAGTTACTCCTGCCGTACATCATAATAACGCTTGTGAGCAATTGCTGGTGCTCAATAAAGTCAATACTTACTTGTTAATAGTCGTAGAAGTTCAAAAATGGCCTAATTCTTCTTTTCAGGTCAATACTAGGGAATATTTGACAGTGATCCCGCTAGTCCGAATAATTCACTAATTCAACAGGGGTCCATCCCAATAAGTTAGGATTAGCAGGACTCTACTGTATTAAGATTTAAGTTCAAACAATTTCAGATCAAAAGAAATATAATTTGATATTTTACTTGTAAAACCCATAATTGTGCACGCTTTTATCAAATTTGCTCACAGCTCAACTATCACAATTTCAACAGCAAGATCTAAGTGTGTGTCAAATGTGCTGACAGGGTGTGGGGAGTAAATTGCGGAGGTCTGTCCGAGAGCTGGAGGCAGATGTTCATCTCCCGACCGAGGCTGCACTTCAACGGTTGTTACATCAGCAAGACCACGTACGTCCGGAGCGGCGAGAACAGCTTCCAGGACCAGTTCTACAGGCCCTGGCACTTGGTGCAGTACTATCGCTACATCAGGTCTGTGTTGTTTTGCATGTGTAGTGGGAAAATTATTTTAAACAAAACAGTAAAACTCCACTTAACCGGACCTTGTTAATCCCGATCAACTTTGGTAAAAAATTATAAAAATCACAGGGTTATTTTCCAGAAAATAATAAACGCTTTAAATTACAAAATTCTGATTGAAGTTCAAAAGGTCAATCAAAACACTACGTAGTTAAAGCAAAACAGTTACCACATGTACTGCATGCATTAAATTAAAATGTGTAACATTACTCGTGTCGTGACAACTCACTGAGTTTAACTTTGCCACTCTTCCTGAAAAAAAACATTAAATGGTTGAAAGACAAAGCATTGACCTTCCATGCGCACATTTTCACTATCAATCTCATTAGTCAGCAATCAGTAATCTGACAATCAGTGTTGTTGTATATTTTATTGTTTTTTAAACTAAGTGTATGACTATGTGCATTTTGAGTGTTTATTTTAAATTTGTAAGTTTATCTTGTTTATTATTAAAACAGGGTGAGACAACGTTTCGACTTGTCTGGTCCCAGTTGATGAATAGGGTTTTACTGTACTCTAGAATAGACAGTAAAATATTAATCAGCTTTTTCCCTTTTTTTGAGTTTGATAATGGAAAGGAAATTGCAAGCCTATAACAAGGGCAAGGGTGAAAATGTATCAGTTTTTTTTTGTTTCCCTTTAAACTTAACCCTTTTGATTGTGTACTATAGAAACTTTATTATTAGAGTAATTGTCATCAGTGTAATTCAGTAGAAATTTATCCACCGAATCAATACCTCAATCTGCCGTTGTCTTAGTTGAAATCTCTAGATCTTAAATAGCATCAAAGAAAATGTTGTCCCATAATCACCTTGGTGCCATACATTATGGTGGAAAATGAAACTTAATGTGGAACACTGTTCCGTAACACTTGGGTTGTGCAGGTTTTTCCCCGAGGGACTGGTACTGATGCTGACCACTGCAGATGAGCCGCCGAGTTGTCTGTCGCTGCTGAAGGGGAGGCAAGTGCGGAATCCTGCAGTGATGGCAGGGCACTACCGGCTCTGTGAGGACAGAGTCACACTCACTGTGCAGAAGCAGGAGACGCAGAAGTACAGCCACCGCTCACGCAAGAACAACAACTCTCAGCCGGAACAGACCTTCCATCTGGTTAGTCACAGTGTTGCTTCAGTACAAAGAAAATCTGAACAAATTATCATTTAGTCTGTAGTTTTTGACGCAAGTACATTTCTTGTAGAAATTGTAATAAAGATATTTTGACTTTCTGTTTGGTCACAGATAAGTATTTTGTATTTTAAAATGTTTATTCAGGCAAAGTCTCTTAAACAAGTTAAGTTCTTCACTTCACTTAATTTGTTTAAAGTGACTTTGCCTTACCCTACAAAATATTCTAAATTGAACCTTTGCGTTCACACTGGTGAGCAGTATTCCATCAGTGCAGTATCACAATGGTGTTATGGTGGAGATAAATCGTATTGTTCACACAGAAGTTTTCAGTGTCGTGACAGTATACTGCTTCACACTGTGGTTCTCTGGAGAGCCTAGGAGTAGTAACAGGCTGAAAAGTGTAAGAGTAGTGAAATTTATTTAGTTCTAATTTGTGTAGTGGACTCCCTAAGAAAAATATTACTGTAGACTTAATTTAATTCAGAGTTAAAATAAATTATCCCAGTTTCACTTGTTGAGAATATGGGCTAAAAAGGTTTTGGTATTTTCCAAAAAGTATGTAAATAGCCTAAATGAACCTGACCTTTCTGACCTATACAGTTTAGGGCTGAATTTAAGAGTTTTCTCCTCTTTACACTATTCTTGTACTGCGCTCTTCATTGGTATGGGTTTTCTCTAACTTGAATAGGATTATTGACAAACTGATTTAAATTGCTTCATGTATGCCTAATTGAGACAGAAAGTGCTTTACTACTGAAAAATTCTTAAGTTTAAAATTATGATTATTAGTATAAATGAGAGTAACATGTGATACATTTGAGCATTTGGGACTTTTGGCTGAGAAAGAGGTTTAGTGCAAAGTACAAAGATAAAATCCCTTTACATTGAGGATTAAAAAATATTGTGAATCTAAATATATTTGTGATATGATGACGCTTTCTCAAAGTTTTAGACCATCCAGAAAATATCACAAGTTTCTTTTTCATGTTAAAAAACATCGGAAGTTTTCAAAAAAGGTTGTGATTTTTTAGCGAATTTGATTATTTTGAAGTGTTTTCCAAACCCCATTATGGTAGGTGTTTTTAAATTAACACCTGAAATTTGACCCATCAACTCTCCTTAAATACCTCTTGGCTTACGCACTTTGCCGCCCCTAGGCACAAACCTGGTTTGTCTAGTGGGAAATCCAGCACTGATACAGTTGTGAGTGCGATATTAACAAGAGCTGCTTGTTGCAGGAGTTCATGATCGCGCCAAGTCGGCTGAAGAAGCACCAGCTGCGATGGAACTGCTACTCGGTGTACACCAAGAACCGAGGCCATGAAACCTCCTCTTCCTTTGAGATTGTCGGATCCCGATTCCCCCCTCTCTGGTTCTCCCGGGTCAAGAGCTACACGGCTGAGTCTGATTACCCATTAATGTAAAGTTACAGATTTTATTTTCATAGATATGGTATATTTGTCAGATGATTAAATCATCTCAAAATAATCTCTCTGTTTTCAATTTTCCTGTTTATTGAGTGTTGTAAAGTAGTGTAATTTATTGATGTGTGAATTAATTTTTCACTAATTTTTCATGAGGGTAAGACAAATCTAATTTTTCTATTTGTACAAATCAAGAGTAGATATGCAGGCTGTCCAGCATACGGGAATTCCGGGAATTATACAGGAATTTTCTATACAGTATACGGGAATTTTGTCCCTAAACCGGAAATGTTGTGAAAGGGATTGCGAAAGTGGTGATTATGTCACAGACGAGTCTAGCTATCGCCCCGAACGGTCTCGAAGTTGTAATTTCGCCCCAGGCGCAAGTGGGAGTCAAGGGATTGCCGCGAACGGTATTTTGTGGCAGGCTAGCGGGAGTCAAGAGATCGTCGTGAACGGCAACGTAAATTGTAATACCAAATTCGTCGTGGGCACTAGAAAAGTCATGGTATTGTGATGGATACCCTGATATAAGTAAACCTTTCAGGATTATCAAAAGCATTAATACTGATTCCTCTTTACATATAAAGAGAATCCTCAAAATAGCCAACTAAATCAACAGTTGGAAAATATACATTATAAAAACTGGGTTCACAGCAATAACATTTAGAGATTTCAAAAGGCCTCTGCGTATATTTACTTTGTTGTTAGAATAAACCAGTTCAGTTTCTGATGAGTTTCAATCCTTTTGTGTTAGATTAGATTGCTTGGAAATGTGTTTCCTGACCATATGCACGTCAACCCTTTGGTTTATTGTGCTGGCTCCCTGTTCTCCTATTTAGGCAGCCCCACCCCTGTTTGCTTACAAAGCTCAAGGATCACGCTACCCAATTCAGATGGATGTAACTCCTGCCACTCACGAGACCCCAGAAGACCTGTTTTGTGTTGGTTTTGAACAACTACACTGGCTGTCTCTCAGATAGAAGTATATTTTACCACAGCTAAATGTTTAATGCAAACAACAGCTATTTGAACAAGGCAATAAAAGTAGCAACGTTTGAACACCAATGTTTTTCCCATCATAAACCAAAGTTGGTACTTACTTTGTGATGGCTATTGATTCATTGTTGATTGCAGATTGATTCATGGTTGTTTACTTGTAGAGGTTATTTTGATATTAATACTCACATTTAAAGTAACAGTTTGTTTATTTCAAGATAAAACTAATCATTGAAGCTATACATTAACATAATTTGGTCATTTCAATTTTCAACTAATAACAACTACTCAATTAAAAGCAAACATGTTATAAAAACATATATATTACACGTTTTATTAAACTGCTGAATTTGGGAATTTTCCCTGTTGGTGGTTTTAGATTTTATTATCTTTAGCCATTGACAATGGCAGTATGAAGTACACCTCATTTTATTCAAACCGATGAACCAATGACACTATCACCTAGACTCAAGTTTATATGGATCGCCCTTCTCCGATTAGTTTGGACTATCCAGTAATGAAAACATGAATACAGAAAACTTAAATATTGGCAATAAGATCAGTGATACTGAACTTCTCCAATAAGCATAAACTACAGTCTACCCCAGTGATGAGTTGACTTGACTCCTGCAGTCAGTGGTGAACTTGCTAACTTTGTCAATTCAAATTTGTCAATGATGTACAGTTATCAGCTGTGACTTCATATTTCAACTAATCAACAAACTGGTTTGGATTTTTTTTACTGGTCTAAAGCGGCTCAGATAGTCTCAGTGATCATCTGATGATACCCGCATCAACTCCCACCATCGTTTAGACATATCAGACCATCAACTGCGTGGTTCGGAAGTCACGTTAAGCCGTTGGTCCTTGTATTTCCATTGGTCATTGGGCTACTAATTAATGACCCATTCTAAGGAAGAGTCTGCCTTAGTTTGTAACAAGACTACACCTCATAACTCATTACTACCACTCATCACACTCATCTTCATTACATATTTGCCTTAAAATACCCTCATGAGAGTGGTCGGCATCTAAAACAGTGATTTATTCTAACCCCGAAAGATAGCAGCACAGTCAAGTTAACTCGTCAGGAGGACAAACTGTAATTCCATACCATATTGTCAAAAGTATGATTTTAAACGTTCGAAAGCATTGTAACTTACATTAGTGCAATACTGTCTTGCCGATACACTACTGGTCTTGAGCAGACGTATCTTAGTGCCGTGTGCAGAACACTGTAAGCGCAGTGCTATCGTTATAATTGTGATTGCACCGTAAAAAGTAAAGAATTCCTCACATTTGTAACAAAAGTGTATTTTTATTGTTGTGGCCAGGCCATGGAAGTGATCTAGCCTATTCTGTCTTTTGCTGGCTAGTCAACTCCTTTAAAAACCATAATAAACACAATTCCTAAACACGTATTATTTTGATATTGGAATGAAATTCATCAATAGCAATTAAGATCATAACGTCCAAAGTATTTTACTTTGCAATTTCAGCATAGTTTTACAATATCAACCCACAAATTAAAACCAATTAACTTCTTTCGTTTGCTTTTTAAGTTTTAATCAACTATTTGCATTTCATATAAAAGTAAAATACTTACAATTAAATAGACTATTATAGTTTTGATTATATACCGTTGTGTTTTATATTGTATTGTTAGTTGTGAAGGAGGAAAAGGCTGGAAGAGAAGGTTGCATGCAGCATAATGAAGATTGTAGTTATTTAGTTACATAAAAACTTGCGGTTGAGTGTGAATGTCATTACAATACATGAAGCATATGCTGCCAACGGACTTGAACTGAGGGAAGTTTCTTTGGAAAGGAGGGTTTTAATAAAACATCTATACTATTAGTATTTCGGTTAGGGTTGTCCGAGTGTTGAGATCTCGGAATCTGGCTGGGGTAATTCAGAATTTTTTGAATAGAAATGGTCCTTAGTGTGTGGAGGGTGGGGGAAACGAATAAAATTATATAGATTTTTTATTTTTATGGGGTTTTGAGGTCCCCAATTCCCCATGTTATATTTCTTTTTTTTAGTAAATATCAACGGATTTGTTTGAAACTCGACACATAGTTGTATACCATTAACCCAAAGACCCCTACTGGTTTTGGGGTTCAGGGGGCACAATATATGGATTTGGGGGTTAAAGGGGAGCAAGAAATAAAAAAATCATAAAAATCGAGGTGGGGTATCAAAAAAAAGGGAATATTATGCTGATTTCAAAAAAGCGGGCACCGAGGCCGTAGGCCGATAACTGGCGCAGCTAGTTAGAATTAATTAATTGAAATTTGAACACTGTAACATTCCTCAATACCTTTCTCTTTGGTTTTATTCAAGTGAAATTAGCTTGTACTGAAGTCAGCTGATGTTTCATTACAATTTTCGAATTTTGTTTTGAAACTATTTGTATGATTGACCTCTTTTCACAGTCCAAATTTGCATCACCTCCTAACGCGCTTGCTTATTCTATTTGAATTTAATATGTTAAAAATGTAATAAATAGAATAAGTAACTCGTGAATTAAAAGGGATAAAACTTAAGATATCAATAATCTACCGTGACTGGCAAATAGTCAAGTTACCTTGTCTAAACTATACCGTTAAATTTTTACAGAAAAAACTTGTTTAAATTTTGGTCTCAAACTATTACTTAGACTTTTCCCGTACAAGCAAACAATTCAGCATCAAATTGACATCTAGTAATAAGTTAATCACAGCCTTTAGTTGACCGTAACCCTAAAATGTTCTTATATCTTCGCTATGTAAAACTGCAGACAGAATTGTATGAATATTGTCTAAGATATCTTGAATTATTGTAAGTATAGGCTTTCATTAAGCTAGAAGATCGAACATTATGTACAGACGATTTAGCCAAGTTTACAGACCTTCAATACCAAGCAGTTTCAATGAAGAGTTTTCGTTAAAGTTGTAAACTGCTACATTACAAAGTGTTTACCTAACTGCTTTCTACGAGGTTATTTTTTATAAATATACAATATTATATTATATCTTGTAGATTTAAATCTAATATTATACGTTCCAACCACTTCAGGTAAAGGTAGATAAAGTCATAGTACAGTAGGGTCTCTTTAATCTGGCCTTACATCAGAATGAACCGTGCCGGATTACCAGAGACTGTGAGAAACATTAAAGATTTTTTAACGGTGAAGTAACTTTGAATATCCATGCAACTTTGACTGCGGAACACTCGTACAATAGCCTAATAGAGAGTCACCGAGAGATTGTGAAACACTGTCATGTTGACTGCAGTGCAGTTTTAAACATAAAACAGCTGGTTTGTCAGCAATGTCAGAGACTAACTGGACATGCCGCAGTAGCAATTGGTGGATTATAGAGACTGTACTGTACTTATCCAACAAAAAACACAGCAGAGCTACATACTTAAGTACTGTGAAAACTCAACTTCAATTTAAATAACAATATTTCATTATGTTTTGTTTGTTCCATCAAACAGAATACCCCTTAGCAACTCTTAATGTCATCAATAGAAAAAGCCTAAAGACAAGCTAAACCAAAAATATTTCATCAGAATTTTACTTAGGCAAGTAAGGTACGTTAGTTGACATTTTGTTTTAAAACCATATGGTTATCAGTCACCGAAGTTAGTGATTGCTTTTTGTGATGATATTGTTTATTATTTTTTTAAGGTATACTATTGTGAACTCTGTGCACATTTAAAAACAATCTTGATTTTATATATTATGCCTTGTAACCTGGATTTCTAAATGAGAATAGTTGTAGCTCTGCTGTACTCTTATTGATATATTAAACAAAAACCTAATTTATATTAAATGTAGAATTGTATATTGAAATGTATATTGTTTTAATGTAAGGTAAAATCTTAATGAAGGTCGATTTAATGAAGTGTGAATTATGAAGGCAGTTTATGGCGAATAAATTTAAAATGAGTATCATCCTAGTAGGTCAAGAAATTACGATCGCTCACTGTTCCTACCAAATGCACCAACAGCAACATTTTAAGAAAATAAAATATTTTATGTACAAATTTTTTCCTAAAAAATCACTGTACAATTCATAGTATACGTAAAAATCATGAAGTCTAGATATTAACTACTGTGTATTGCATTTGAATATGTCCTAATTTGTATCTAAGTCATTGTAATTATTTATTCAGCTTAAACCAGTGGTTCCCTTACAAGTCAAATTGCAATTGTTTGATTGTTTTGCTCTGTATTACCACTTTATCAGGTCTGATATCAATTCAACCATTAATCAATACTACAAGATTGATGTTGACTGAATTCTATATTGGGTGAGTTCTTAGTTTTCAGATCTACCTGACTTTCAACGGTACAACCTTTTGATAGTTTCAAATCATCAAACCTATACAAAAAGTATAAATTTTCCTTGTTTGTATCGAGTGCATCTCTTTGATACTTTGATGATGTTGTAAGTATCAAGACAAATGCAGTAAGGATTGCTTGGCAAGGTACAATATTAACATTTTATCCAACTGCTAAAATAATAACAAAATATACTAAGAGGTAACATTCAAAATTCAATGTAGAAAATATCATAAAAATATTGAGCAGGACATCATTGAATCCTCTGATCAGCAATCAATAGAGATCAAAATTGAAGAGTACAAAAATAACTGAGAAGTTACAATTATTTTATGTTTACCAATCAATCTTCACGCCTACTTGTTCTCCCAAACCCTCATTACATGGTCTATCTCGCTGGGAACCACTGAGCTACTAACTACTGGTAGTGACGGAGTGAGAGTCAGAGGTCGAGGTGAGCGTGAGGGGAGGAGAGTGGTAGGGGGAAGGGAGGGCATGTGCCGTGTGCCAGCCACTGCAAGTCCCTCACCGTCGCCTGGTACATGTGGTACACGGCACACACGACCAGCACGTGCATGATGTTGTGAGAGTTGCAGTACATGTCCAAGCGCCCCGGGAACCACTTCTCTGGCACCCTCATCGCCCCTATAGCACCCCCCACCAACGATATGGTGTCCTGCAACAACAGCACAGCCGGTTGTTAGCAACTATTGCAGAGAACATGTTTTTCTGTGCCAATTGCTTGTTTTTAGTTATTTTAAACTTAAGGTTTGAGTAAATTATAAAAAACCTTTTAAAGTGACTTTTATTATTTTAGACAAGGTTTATGTTGATATTAAAAGCAGTAGACATTTTAGTACCTGCCAGAATTTGAACCTATGACATTTCATATTCGGAAGTTGGAACTGGTAACAATAGCCCCTAGTCAGGGCTTAGGTGCATGCCTCCTAAACTTTTTGTTTAGAACGATGACTATTAATTAATGACCCAATCTAGGGAACAGTCAGCCCTAGTTTGTAACAAGACTACACCTCATCATCCATCAAAAAACACTCACCCTTCACCGCATATTCACCTTAAAATACCCTCTAGGAGTGGTCTGTGTCTCAAATCAAAGTATCAAAGACAGTAGGTGCATGCCTCCTAAACTTTTGTTTAGAACGATGACAGTAAAGAATTAGCAGAATTTTATTTACTGAAATGTTAAGTATTTTGCTGTGACAGAGGAGAAGATATATTCTATTACACTTGCTCTCTAGCACATTTACTTAATTAATGCATCAATTTGACAAAATAAATGAAAACATGTTTATCTTACTCAGAACAAGTTCTTTCGCATTAAAACAAGGGATTAGAGAACTGTGTTGGGCTGTACTAACCTGCATTATACAATGATAAAAGGCATCCGGGTGACCTCCGGCGTAAGGGGAGTATCTCAAGACACACAACAAGGCCCTCATCATGAACGGCATTGCGAAGCAAAGTCTTCTCTTCCACGGCGACCAAGCTTTCATCGCCTGCAACCACATTTACACTTCTACAACAATTCGTTCATAATCAATGATGCATACTTTTCAGTTGATTTATTATTCAGAGTTTGATCTTTGGTGGATTTTTCTCTGTAAAGGTGATACTAATCCTTAAAATGACGGAATGCAGATATTTCAACTTGACATGTGATACAACACAAGCTGTTCTAATGTTAAATATGTAAAGCAGAAATTACCTAAATAAATGACACACAATTTTAACTATACTTTTCCGCTTTTAACTGTAATTTCACAGAAGTAAAATACACAAAACGTTTTCAAAATAACAATTTACTTCTAAAAAGATTTACCTTTGTGTGGTGCCTCACTGCCTCTTGATCCTACAGATGTTGGTTTCTTCTTAACGGACGCGTGTTTCGGGGCAGTTGTGCCCCATCGTCAGCGTCGCACTGTGGTTCTTATACTAAAAAATATTTACATAATGTACACTCGCGGTACGCGCACTGTGTTGCTACGGTGGGAGGGCGGCGGTGGTGGAGACGAAACATTTTGTGCAATCGCGGGTGGATGGACAGCGACTGGAGTATGCATTATGCAAACATTTTTTAGTATAAGAACCACAGTGTGACCCTGACGATGGGGCACAACTGCCCCAAAACACGCGTCCGTTAAGAAGAAACCAACATCTATAGGATCAAGAGGCACCACACAAAGGTAAATCTTTTTAATAGATGGTCCTACACTGGGTCTACATAATAATTTACTTCTCAAACAATATTTATTGAATGAAAATCGAGACCCCTTGGTGCAACTGTCAATTCATCTGCTCGAGCCCTCTCGACTTGTTTTGTGTGCTCTAGTCAATAAAACTGCAAATAAGTATCATATTCTGGTCCATATAATTGAACGTTCAATTGACAGCACTTACTTATAAATTGAGATTCCAAAACACAAATCATCGCTATTGGTGTTTGGGAGGGGGAAGCTGCAATCCGGCAGGAAAAATGTGTATAATTTAAAGCAAAATTCTGACCTTTGGAGCATTTTGAAACCTCTATCATTCTCCCAGTGTGTAATGGCATGAGCTCTCTGTGAGGCAATTGAAACACTATTTGGGCTGAATTTAAGGACTGTCTTACAGTGTCAAATAACTTGATAATATTACAAACAACGAGATGTCATACCTTAACTAATCCAAGAATAGAGCATCCTGCATAGGTGAGGATAATCAAAGCCTGCAGGAAATAAGGCAAACAGGACACAGACGCTCTCACCATCGGGAGTGCTCCTGCAAATAGTAAAGTTATCAAAGTATCAACCAAAACACCATGCAATAATTCATTTCAAAACTCACCTCAATCAAATTGTTTATTGCATTAAACAATATTTACAATTGTATTGCAATGTTTAAATTATAAAACAAGTTAAGAATAAAAAGGAACAATAACACATTCAAACATGTTACATTAAATTTGTACCACAAGATTCAGTACAAACAAATTCAAGTTAGTATGCACAAAATCAGTGAAACATAAAAAGTGTATTTGCAATATTCGAATTGATTTGTTTTAAACTTTAAAAATCCAGTATCAGAACTACTCAAAATGCTAATGAGTATGTATTTACAAAATCATTCCAAGCATGTTTAAACGGTACTTTGATAAGCAAACCATACCAGATTTTTATATAATCCAGTTATAGTGTTTACCAAAGGAGGAGTTTATGTTTGCATTATGTCCATTATTTAAATTCCAAGATTGTTTAACTAATGCAGGTTGTTTGTCCATATAGCTAATTGTACACGTAAACAGCTATAAATTCAGAACCTTATTTCCATAAATATAGTGTTTATTCCCATTATATGCAATAACAGAATAGCTAATATTACTTCTGATAGATACAAAAACTTCAAACACTAAATGCAGATACTCACCAAAACTTTGGCTAACCCAGATTCCCAGCATGTCGAGCTGCAGAAGTCTGTAATAACAGTCCTCTCCAAGATGCACGTTCATGAACAAGTGATAGATGAAGCTTCCAATCCAGGGAGACACACTGCCGGCAATGTGGCACCAGGAGAGGAACACACTGCACTCCCATGGCATCAACCTGGGCACCACCAGCAGGATGTACACTATCGGCAGTCCTGAAACATTATCCAAAAAGTAGCAGAGTGTGTTGGTTCCCTCGGGTCAAAAAGAAGTTGTTAAAAAACTGGTTGTGTTTACGACCTAAAGAATTGCTGTATGTACAATATTAATGTTTTAATATTGTCCGTACTCATACGTTTCGTTGTAAACGCTAGTAGGACTCTAAGAGTTCTTTGAAAATGCTGAAGGTAGGCTAGTCACGAGGTCGGTCATGACACTATCGGTGGGGGGCAGGAGATCGGTTGCAAACGGAGGCGGGTACATAAGGTCGCCACGAACGCTATGTGGAGACCGGGAGTGCACAGATGTCGTTGTGAACGCTAGCGGTCAAGGACTCGAGGCACTGGTGCAAATAACGCTGAAGGGTAGAAAAAAGATATTTTTGCGAACGTTGGCGGGAGTCAAGACATCGGAGCGAACGGTATGAAAGTTATCAAATTCCTTAGATGTCAAATTAATGTTTTATTTCAAAAGTAAATATTATCTAATTATTAGCGCATTTCCTTTGAAAAGTAAGATATCCATGCCGTCAGCATGGTAAGACCCAGACCGGGACCATGAAATGAGTACCGACCCTGACCCCCAGAACACGTTTTGGGAATTGTTGATTTTTTTAAATGTGAAGCAGAATAATTTATCTGTTTTTTTATCTACGTGGCACCAACCAGTTGAAAGGCAACCACTGATGACTGATGACCGAGTTATTGGTATAATAACCTCGGAAGAAAGAGCCTGACCTGTCATATTGATCTTTATATTAACAATGCAACTGTCACAATCAATGTCGATCCATTTCAATACCTGTTTATTCAGGATTCCTGACTTGTATACTACAATAACTGAAGCATGTTGCGTTAATTTCACTCAAATTACTTTTGTATTGATTTAATCGTCCACTTTTCAGTGGTTGTCTTGTGAATCGCAGTAATAAAGAATCCTGAATAGTGTCAAACAAATCAATAAACAACGTTTTTTTTATTTCAACCCTCAGACCGAAAATTTTAAAAATCGAGTGAGAATTTAAAACGTGTTCTACATTGGATTTATTTATTAATCAACGGTAACCCATTTTACATATAATAATTACATAGTGAATTTCTTCAAGGTGGCATGCGTATGAATATGATTGGATTGCAGTATCTATAGGCAAAATAGGATGTAAAGTGCAATTTAAATATCTCAAGTTCTGATATTAATGTGTTTATGGCAATATTCCGTTATCTAAAACTTATATTACCGGCTATTCATTTCGGCAGTATATACCAACATCGTGGACCCTAGCAGACAAAAAGAAGAAACGTTCTA
Source organism: Matsumurasca onukii (assembly GCA_018831715.1). Classification (NCBI taxonomy): domain Eukaryota; kingdom Metazoa; phylum Arthropoda; class Insecta; order Hemiptera; family Cicadellidae; genus Matsumurasca; species Matsumurasca onukii. Next base: position 13,929,886 of record CM032060.1, on the reverse strand, counting down.
AATAAAAAGTTCTAACCCCTCCGCAACACCTTTGATTTCGTGGAATTGGCAACCGTCGGACTCGGGGGATTAGGATTTGGCACCGTTAGCTGTAGGTAATTGAGTTAATAGTGTAAGTATAGTGACGCAGGAAATCGATAGTTGAGTTGCCGCAGCGGCACCGGCAGAGTATACTTGCCATGAGTGATGATGTTGATAGTCTCGTTGTGCAGATAGAAGAGACTGAGGACACTGTCCCAGACGGAGAGGACGGGACGGTAGCCAGTGTGGATGTAAGGGTTGAACTGGAGATGGCGCGGCATGTCGCGCCAGGCGAGCAGCCGCCCCATGCTTACGCGGTGTCGGGTGCCATACTGACTGTACAGTGGTAGTGGTGAAGCCACCCTTGCGCACCCCCTCACCACCCACTCTATTGATCTCTTGTCTCTCTGCACACTGCCACTGCCTCAACTTGGGTTTCGTTTGGTTCAGTTTGATTTATTATAGTAATTTTGTTGTTTCACTTAGGGGTCTTCAATCTTCATGAATGTACATATATGACATGATAACTTCAACAAGTCAACATTATATATCTTTTGTAAAACAATACAATTCGTTGCTTAAACGCCAAACGGTCCTATGACGAAAAGTATTAGCTCACTATATTTAAATTAATGGATCTTTAATGATAGCTATTAAATCAATAATGACATTTTAATAAATTATAGTGGTAAGTTAATTGGTAGCTATAAGCTTGCGGTCGCGAAGGCTTGATATTGATGATACCATTGACCATTCCAAGGAAGATGGAAATTCAATTATGATACGTATTGATGCCCTTTAAAAGTCTATGTTAAATATGTATGAATAAAAATTTTAAAAAAACTGTTTAAAATATAAACATAATTATTTATTACAAACTGAAGAGTTAGAAATCGTAAGGGGTGACGTTAAAAAGAAATAAACTAAACACCTTTAGAGAAAATCATTTCTACACAGTTATTTTTATGTTTATTGTTACAAACCACTTTTGTGTTTTTATAAAAAATAATTTGTCCAATCCAGTTTTGTTATATAATTATTTGTTTTTATCGCCAATTTTTTACAACTATGGTCTAATTATAGTTTTACCTCGACCTGACGTCTCAGACTTTGCATTGCTATAGCTTAACTATTATATTTTGGTTTGATATAACGCCTAACGGTCACATCTATATAGTACTCGAATTAGTACCCGTGCTTGATACCAAACGGCCGTAAGTATTTTTAAAACACGTCTTAAATACTGTCTCTCGGCCAACGGTCCTAGCTTTTCGCCATATTGAACATTTGCATGGTACTAATATGTCCACCAGCATACGGCTTCGGCTAGCCGCATTAAACATTGTTACTATTGTGAACTCTCGTTAGCTTACAGCCTCCAGCTATTCGTTGTAGTGCGTACTGTACCTGACTTTGTTAGTAATAAATGTCCCTCGGCCTGCGAGCACGGCCACTTAAAATTGTAGTAGGTTTGTTACTATTTGTTTCACTCGGCGTGCCGTGATACAGATTTTAATTTAGGGGTTCTCTCTCTAGTGTGTATAGCGAGTACGGTACATCTGAGAAAACTATAAAAATGTTCAAAAATTGACAACTCGACGGATAGGTTTACTAACAAAGAGCACATAAATTATATTAGCCCCAATGTGCTTTTCATGGGGCTCCTGCTAATTTTGCTACCTGTCTTTCGAGTGCAAAAGTTGAACCCTTAGCTGTCTATGTTTTACGTGGGAAATATATATAAGTATAGTTTCTAGGGTATAATAATGGTTGAACCTCAATTAAACCTTAGTGAATGAAGATGAATAGACAATGTTTACCACAATTTAAGTCTTATATAACTGTAGGCCCATGGTGGCTGGCGGATTAGCATTTTAAAAAGTTAGAAAGATAACTTAGATGTACATCAAAATAAAATTCCTTGAGCAAAGGATACAAAGCCTCAAAGTTGATCCTATCAAAAAAGACGTCGGTTTTAAAATGGAAAACTTTTAACTTTGAAACGCTACCATTTCCGTTTGAGTCGATCAATCTACAAGGGCGGAAAGTTGGAAAATCTGCGGGCCTCGAAGGTTTATTTCTATGAAATAAATAAATTGTATATATAACGTTTAAATACACAAACATGTCAACAACACGTGCATAGCAATGGTACCAGTCAAAACTAAAATTTGGCATTACTCGTGAAGCTCTATTCTCGTCGGTTTGCGGGTGAACGTTCTTCCAATCGTGGGCATAATCTTGTGTTATGTGTAGAGGCAGAGAAAAGGTTTTTGCTCTAATTTAATTAAGGACCTACGTTATCATAAAAATGCCTAAATGGGTTTCTTCCATTGACTTTATTTAAAACAATGGTTTCTTCTGATTCCTCGCGGGCCGTTCCCCATTGGTTTTTTGGTTACCTACTAATTAGTAATTCCAAAAAACAGTAGATCTCTTCCACTAGTAGTCATGTAGCAAATTCGGTGTCTCTATACATCACCGTTCAAAAGATATAAAGGCGGCCCGGGACATTTTCACTCTGTATACAGCTCGAGACGAATAATTAGTGTCCTGTAATAGTATATCACTTTGAAATAAGTATGACGTATGTTCCCAATCCTCAAGTAATGATGTGGCAGTTTTGAAGGCGCCATCGTTTATTTATTAAAAAAAGAAGTATACAATACAATTATTGTGATGTCAATAAAATGAACAAAATTAACGGTATGAATGTGTGGATAACAATCAATGAACAATGGTCAATGAGGGAATGTTAAGTACATTGATAAGCTTACAGAATAAGTATATGTTTTCCGACTTAATTTGATATCAAGTTATCAACCAGATTAGAGCTTACAGAATGATGTTGGTGTCGCGGCGAACCTCTGTAGTTTGAAAACCGCTTTAATATGCTCCAAATATAGTATAGTAATCTGGTGAATAAATAAGGGCCTGAAAGCCTGTCTATAGTCTGTTCCCGATTGATTCCAAGCCCATCTCATGCTGCCATTGGTTGGTTTCCTCGTGACGTCAGGAAATCCAACGGAACTGTTCGTTGTCGTTTCTGCTGGATTCTGCTATTTTCCTATTCTGAATACGGGTGAACAAAAGTTTATTTTCTTGTGTTTTCCCATTCGTTTGACATTCTGGACGTATTGTGGAACTCCTTGAATTCACTAAGAAAGTATAATGTAAGTATAACGATGTAATCCTTGTTATTTATATAATGTTATCGTTCCGAGAGGACTAGTGTGCCAGACTTAATGACGCCATGAAGATGGCTGTCGGAAGTAGCAGTAGTCGTCATTCATCCGCAATGCAGTACTTAGCCGATGCCACTAATTACAGGCTTTTTAAGTTTGAAACACGTTGTTAACTATAAATGGAACCGTCAATTTTCTTTTTTGCTCAGGTTAACTCTTCTCGATTTAATATTTAGTGTTCTAATTTAGGCTAGGTTGCACAACGATAGACTGGCAAGGCCTTCCTTTTACTGTGTCCTACAATGTCTGAAAAGCCTAGATACACCTTTGAAATCCTATGAGTGCTAGGGGACTTGAAGCTTTGCTCTGCATAAAGTACAAGGGTGTCTCAAGTGCTAGATGAAATCCATATAACCTAAGTTAATAGCCAAGTAACCACTTTCATGGGGTTTATTAGAGGAATGTGTGATAATGGCAGAATATATGCACAACTGCACCAATTGCAGTAGCGTACATATGGCCGTCAGGGACGGATAGGACAAACGAAGTTTTGCGTACATAATTAAGCCAACCAAGTAGCAACCATTGTTTACTTATCGTTGGCAAAGTTCTTCATTAGTGCTTACTTTTGTCGTGAAAGCAGTTTAATCAGGAATGTTACCGTTTGGCCACAGCTTTTTTGCTCAATTAAAATGGGCGTTATGAGGCTGTGAGCGTAGCAAGCTTGAGCTGTGAGTTTGTCCGTAGCTTTGCATTTTAATTATTGCAAGTGTTCGATATCCAAGATCCAGCTTGGAACCGAAAATAACAGGGATGCCACAGTTTGGAAAAACCTTGAAATCTTGGAAAATTCTAGGAATTTCTATGTCTGGTCAGAGAATTTTAGGACAACACTGAATTAGGGCAAATGTACAAACTATATTGAATCCGACAATTTCTTGTAGAAATCCAGTTTGGTTTAGACCAAATTTATTGGACTTTCAGACAGAAAATTCCTAAGACTGTGCTTAGGGTGAAGTGTTTAAAATTTTCACACATTTTATTCCTTCTTTTTCTCAACAACAAGAATGGGCTTAAAAGGTGGTCGGATAGAGCCAGGGGGGTTATTGACGGGATAGAGATTATAACATAAGGAAGTAGCAATGTTGGAAGTAGGTTAATGTACTAAAATGGGAAAATTGTTTCACTGGAAGCATATGGGGCCATTAATGCTGCTGCATATAAAAGAAAAACGCAAAGACTCCATGCCAAATAAAATAATTGTTAGATAGTTTAAAGTTCTGGGCTCTTATTAAAAATCAAGCTTTAAATTAATTATAATGGTATAAGTAAAAAATTCATTGTTTGGTGGAAGTACCAAAGGTTAAGCGCTAGTTAATATGCAGCAGCATTATTAGCTCTCCTTATTTAAGTGCATTAACCAGTTGCAATCATCGTTCGCTGTTATTACTCTATGTTATAAGCGGTCGCCAGATTTGGACCTACGACTACTCTATTTGGCAACCTCATAAAGTGTAATCCAAACCACTGTTAAATGACACTAGAAAGTTTGAAAAATTGTTCAAAAAAGTCCTAGAATTTGGTCTTGAAAATGGTGTGGCAACCCCGAATAGACTGGGGTTGGAAATCAAACTCAATAGACTCCGTACAGAGATTCGACTCTGCAATGAGATTTTATTTGCATTATCAATATCAAGTTCTAACCCCCAACACCTGTGGTACCGAGAATTGGCGTAGAGATCTGACCCAACACTACTTCCGTCGATATTGAGTGCTTTAATTTTTGGGACTTCAGTTGTGTCATTAAATGGTTCTATGGTTCTTGCTTTCTATTGGTTATTTTTAATTTTTGATTGTAAGATTGGTAAGATAAAGGCTGTGAATGTAGGTAAACATTGGGTTGGCAATTAAGACTTAAAAACCTATTCAATGTTAACTCATAAATCTAAAAATTTGTAAGCCTACGAAACCCCTTAAAGGCCAGCCTGTCCCTTTTTGTATGCAGTCCACTTATGGTTTTAAAGCAAAGAAGAATAAGAAGTTATTGTGCTACTCTGGATTTGTATTTGAAAAAGTAAACATTTTAAAACTTGTGAATGTCTAATGTCAGCCATTGAACAGAACTAACATATTATGTTTTCTGTTACAGATGCCGCGTAACCGTAGGCGACATCACTCTCACTCCAGATCGCGGACTCCTGATTCGCTTGCCGCCCGCTCTAGATCTAGATCACCACGTTCATTTTCTCGGTCAGATTCGCGATCAAATTCACTTCATGATTATGAAAGATCACACAAGAAGCGTAGGAGAGATTCTTATGAGAGTCCTTATTTCAAATCTTCATACAGGTAAGTCTAATCTCATTTATATTTTGTTGCACGTTTTAACATCAGTGGATCATCACTTCGTGTTGAATTATGTGTGACACATCAAGGTTTTTCTTATTCTTATTATAAACATAGCAGGTGACAATCAACCAGATCAAATACATATAAATAATTAAAACTTTGAGTAAAAGAGGTTTTCATGCGGAAAATTCAGCTTAAAGAGGTAATTTCCAGTTTTAGAGGGTTAAGTTTCCAAATATTTTACTTAACCCTTTGCGGTCTCATTTCATTTTTAAATTTTTGTTAAAAGCTCCCCGTATGGGTTGCCCCTGTCTCTGTAAGCAAAATTTCAGCTAAACCGCTCTCTGGCACGGTGCATTGCCAGTCATAGAACCACTCCTCTAAGCGCAAGGATTTTGCGCCTCCCTAACAAAAGGCCACTCACTGGATTTGATGAGTCATTTTTCTTCAGTGATCCTCAGCGGTCATTGTGGCCCCGCACCGAATGATCCAATGACTAGCATTGCACCGTACCAGAGCGCACCGGGTGGGATTCAACCCACGCCAGACAGACAGGGCCAACTGTACGTCACTATAATTACTAAACCACCAGGCTGTTTGTCGTGGGCTGTCAAACTCACGCGTGAGTTGGCGTCGGGGAGGGAGTGGTAGTTTCGGTGTTCTCTGCTAGGTGCCGTTAGTGTAGCATAGTCCTTGCACATCAGAGACTGTTTCAACCGCAACTTATACTGGACATCCAAGCGTTCAAAGGGAAATAGCGTTTGTCGACCTATACTCAACACGCGACCTCATAGGGTTAAATCAAATTTTTAATTTAGTAAAATTCAACATTTAAAGGGTTTGTTATCATTGAGTGTTATGGAGATTTCAAGAGGATTTGAAACATATAGAGATATTGAGGCTCTACTAAATATGGATTTGAGTGCGCATAAAGATTACAAAAATGTTGAGTCCACAACAGAATGGAGAGGAAGGTTAATCTCAATTTTTGAATCTTAGTCCGCACAAGTCTTAATTCCAGTTTTGCTATTGTGTTGGCATGATCTATCGAGAAAATTTGTATATGTATGAGCACCCTCCCTACGACGCTAGCTTTAGCAAAGGTGTGGGCAAACTACCCTTTAATATGCCGTCATCAGCACTTGTTGAGTCGGGTATTGTTTGGGTGATTGCTCTAAAAACCAAGGTGTCCAGCGTACAGAAATTCTGGGTAAATTGGGATTTTATAGGGAAACTCTGTCCCTAAATGGGAGGTTTTGAGAAGAGCAGTCGTGTTCGTCACAGACGGTAAACGGAAGTCCAGAGATTGTCACAAGAGGTAACAAAAGTTATGATTTTGTCACGAGCGCTTAGGGGAATCTAGAGCTTTTTGCAAACGGTAACGAGAGTCGTGATTTGGTGTAGTTGCTAACGGGAGTCTAGAGATCACCCTGAAGCGTTAATGAAATTCGAGATTTCTTTGCTGACACAATGAGAGTCTAGAGTTTGTCACAAACAATAACCAAAGTCATGATTACATCTCGAAGCTTACGTTTTGTCACGGTCGTTAACGGGAGCCTAGAAATTGAAAACAGTAACTTGGTTGCTTTTTTTCCAATTTAACTGTGGGTTTAAGTTGTTTCTCAAAACTGGGAATTTGGGAGAGTTTGTGTAGGAAAATGCGAGAAAATACCCAAATGTTGTTTTTCTTGAATGCTGGACACCCTGTAAACACTAATGGATGAAGCATTGCCCAAGTGACCATCTCAAATTAAATCTTGATCAAGGTGTATTCCAAGGAATTTTGCTGAATAGACTTCTTCAAGCTTATTCTTTTAGTTTATACATAGCCGTTTACATATATTGACGGTACATATTGTACATATGTACGGTATCCGTTTGTACATGTTGAATTGGCCTTTTGGAATTGAAAATGAATGTGAAAATATTTTAAGGGTTTGTTTTGAGATTTAGTGTTGGATCAAACTTTAAAACTTGATGAAAGCTGTTTTCCCATTTTTTTTATATACGAGGCCTGGCTATTAAATAATGAGACAGCCATTAAAAATCGGTTTTATTTTTAAAAATTTGTACGATTAAGTGCTCCCCTTCAATACACTCCCCTACCCTACCCACACACCGTTCCATTAGATTTTTCTATTGGTCATAGCCATGCTGGAAGTATCTCTTTGTAAAGACATTTAGTAGCTCTGTATTTTTTTTGCTTCGCCTCTTCCAGACTCGATTCATAATTTTTTTTAAAGCAGACTTGATCTTTTGAAAAAGGAAAAAGTCACACTATGCTAAATCAGGCGAGTACGGTGGGTGTTCAAGCACCGGAGTGCCAAATAACGCCTCACAGTGCGTTATCCTGGTCCATGATCCATGATTTGCTTCTCACAACTCCGGCCGTATCTTTCGAACTCGGTTCATGCAGTGTTGACAATACTTGCAAATATTAAAATTGGTTTATAACCCCGTTTGACCCTCTGCAACCCATTTAGTCCTCACAGTGCCATTGATGTTGAAAAAATATCAGCATGGCTTTCTGGCCACCCCTCCCAGAGTTGAAACAGAGGCAGACCTCTCGTTCAACTTGGACGTTACCCATCTTTGGTGCTATCTCAGCCTTCAGAAAAACCTTCACACCCTTCTAAACCTCATTCTCAAGATAAGGACTCTTCACCGTATACCTCTTTTAACAACTTATAGCACTCAGCCAGAGTTTTTCAATTTTACCAGAAATTTCAGATTGATTTGTTTTTTATAAGACATTTTGATAGGCACAGCAACAAAACAAGTTATTTTCTAACCCTTCAGACAAAAACTGACAATAGTGGACAGAACAAACAAATTTTTGTTCTGGAATAGTCAACCCTACAATGCATTTGTTTCCCCCCAGATGAGATTAGGACGTGTTCAAAGTAAACAGTCTTGTTAATAGCCAGATCTTGTATGGAAACAGGGCGAACCCTTCATTTTGTAATGATGAACCTACATAATTGACAAAGATCGTTTTTTTAAAGTATCAGACCTCCTGCGTGAGGCCTGATGTTGTAACATTAAAGGAAAAATAAAGCACCTTTCGATTCATTCCTTGCTAAAGATCGGAAACAGTAGAGGACTAAGAGAGACTTGATGGTTAAGACATTTCAGACCAATATCCTTAACATGAAGTCTGTAATGCGTGTCACCGTAGGGTCAATCCATATCCAAGAGTCCAGAAGGGGTTGCTTCAATATATTTTTAAATATTTTACAGCAAAAGGTATTTTTTAGAAATAAAAAGATGCGCTTGGTTTGCCAAAACTTGTAGTTTGCCGATGGTGCCTATTCTGGGCCATCAGAGATGTGCGGAAAATCATGTATAGCCGCTACGATTCATTCTATAACTCAAAATTAATCTCTTTAGAAGGTTCTGAGCTTCAATTGAAATCCTTAGAGGTTAATGCTTTACCCTAAGTTTAAATAAGGGGAGTCTCAGCCAGTCAACCAGCTACTGAGGATGACTCTCCACAGCGAGGTCGAAACATTTGGCAGTATTTGTATTCAACTGTGACACGTGTAAACCGAAGCCTTAGATATTATTGATGACACTGGCTGCGAAAGCTTAAGATTTAAACATAACCTTTGATCAAAATTTGATATTTATATTAAAAGATAATTGAAAAGATTTTAAATGGGATATTTGTACTTAATTATCATACAAATTCCTACAAATAAAATGGTTTACTATGCATGTAAAGGGTGAGTTTTAAATGCCCCACTTAACTTAGGAAACAGGAAAGGAAATATTTTGAAAAAGGCTATACAGTAATGGGGTTCTAAAAAAGGAAATATGGGTTTCCCAGTTTAAGCAAAATTTCAAAACCCCTTTGCATTACCAGTCATTGAATAAGGTACAGTGGCCAACTGTCCGTCACTATAACCACTAAAATTGTTGGGCTGTCAAACTTTGAGTCAGGGGGAGGAGTGGTAGTTTCGTGTTCTCTGGTAGGTGTCGTTAGTGTAATCGCTTCGCTATATGCTATATGCGATGTGTCGGACTAGACTAATGTCCAGTTTTAAGGGAAACATCACAAGCTTATAACATAATCCCTTAAAGTATTTTTAAGACAAATTTGCAATTAAAAAAGTTGTACTGTATGTGAAATGTGGCATTTTAAAACTGATTTCTTGTAATCTTTAAACAAGTATAACAAAAAAAGTTGAGATAAAAAATTGTCTTTGCGTCTTTGAATTTTTTCCCAGGTGCCACAATGGGGGTTGTATTTAAAATATTTGAAGGGGCCCTCCCCCCAGTTTTGGGTGGGGGTGGTGACGCAAAGTACATCAAAATAAACTTTAGGATCCTATAAAAACATTCCCAAAAGGGGTTTTCAAAAGTTAAGGTCCCCCACATTTAAAACTCACCCTGTATATATTCACATTTAAACTTTGGGATTCCAATTTGGAGCCATACAAATTTCTGTATAAAGAATCTTTTTATTTTACAACAAAAATAAAAACCACCAGGAAAATATGAAGAAAGAAAGCTGCAAATCATATTTTTAAAGTGTCAACATTTTAAGGTGATAGCATTATGTCATTTCTTTCCAAATTAAACGTGTGCACTTTTCAAACAGTGTTACACCATCCAATAATGGACTCCATAGTAGAGTTGATTTTTCTGTGGTTACACGTTTGAATTTAGTGTTTAAACTTTGGTGTTAGAAATATCTTGTATAGTGTAATACCAAAGTACAAAGTTATTCATTCAGTGTGCCTAGATACGTGCTTATGCGTTCTTCTTGCACAATTTATGCAAGGGAAAGAAAAGTATAGAATTATAGCAAAACTGTGTTAGCGAGGTAATAACCAAATCAATCAACGACTGTCGTCCATTAACAAACCAAACTTGATAAAGAAATAAGGAAACCCGACTTGTTTACTTATTATGTATGTACAGTCTGCACCTGATAGGTACAGTAGTGTTAGCAACTGGTAGTGCAGTGTGGTGTACATCCTTGACGCGAATGGTTTCACTCCTTGTAGGGCATAGATAGCACAGGAGGAAATTGTAGCTCCAAGTATAAAATCATTCAGATGACCTTTCCCTCCCATCTCAGATCTGCTTCACGTTCTTGTCTCTAGTGTGAATGATGTTGATGCCATGCTATTCACTTTATTCTTCACAACTAGGAGTCTGTCCTGGCTGGTTAATTACTAATGATTGTAGTGATGTACTGTAGTATATTACTTTTTAGCTTTTAAAAGTCAATGTTTTATTCCAATATGCTCGCTTGTTCCTTTGATGGAAAAAAGCGCCGCTTGCATGAGTGAATCGAATTTGCTTTGCAATTTGTTACTCTTATTCGCTCAAGCCTCGCATCAGCATTCAGCTTTTGGCCTTCAGCCTCAGACTTACGTGTTATTTTACTGCAAGTCTTATTACAAACGCTTCAATGTATTTTCATAATCTTTGGTACATTGATGCATACTATCAAAATCATATTTTTCAAATTTCATCAAGATGAAATTACTGTTTTTAGATAATTTAACCCCTTTTCGACCCAAACTCCTCCCAAAAGGGTACTTCCGGTAGCCCGGTTAAAATAGCTAGAGACCAAACCGTCACAACAGGTATGTCCGAAACGTAACCCAAAAATTGTTCTAACTGCCGATTTTTGTTAATGGTAGTCAAAGTAAGCGATTTTAAAATATGGTTTTCCATCAACGGTGTTTATAGTCACAAAGCCTGCACCATCAGTCAACCATTATTGACTATTCGGCATATTGATTGACAGAAAGCACAATATGAGAGCACTGTCTGATTGTCACGGTTGTAGGCAAGGTACATTTGGATGGAGGGACCGAATAATATTGGTAAGGGATTGGCGAGGAGTGGCACTTATTTGACTATATATTTGCGTCAAATAATTTTCCGCTTAACAAATAACAAGTAACAGTCTATAGCATCCGTTTATTATTTCCGTGCTTGAAACGTGTACGTAAATAAGCTAGTAACATTTTCTAAAAGTAAAAAGAAGGATAGGAGTAGTTTTTCTCTAGAAGTGGCTGGAAAAGTCCGTTTCTTCTTCTTAATAAATTGCTCTCCGCCACTATTACGAACTTTAAAACTTACATGATCAAAAAGCCATTTAAATATCATATTATTACAGAAAAGTATTGGGGAACGGGTTAGGGTGCTTTAATTAGAGCAGCAGCTTTAGCAATGCTATATGGGTGTATACGAATACTAGGTCAATACCAAACGCATATTGGCGGTTTTCAATGGCGGCAGTTTGTTTAAATACTTGTTTTTCTAAATACTTAACTATCTGCTAAACTGTTGGTAGTTATTACGAGTAAATACGTCCGCATCCATTGAGAGGGGAATAACTAAGGAGTTTATAATTACGTGTTTCAATAGTGAGGCCAGAGGCAGGTCCTATAAACTAAGTTGCAAGATATTATCGATACGATTCTGAAGTAGACAAGAGAAAAACCAGACTGTCTCTCCAAACAGGCAAACTGTGATCTATACATACAGGCTTGTTAAAACTAACCCAATGTTCGTTCCCAGCGGCAAGAAAAAAATCTAGTTAGAACCAAAATTCTGGTCTCGACTTCTTAAAATGTTTGTACGGTTTACATGACGTTTGCAGACGAATAAGAATAGTTTGAAGAAGAATAGAAAGCTTTCAGAAAGGGGAATAACCTATCGATGTTCTATCGTATGAAGGGTAGCAGACTAGCGGTCCAAGGTCACTCACCTCCCGCGCTTTGTTAGCTATACTAGCAGCACTGTCCTGCTACATGACACCTGCCTTCCCCCTCACTGCGTTAATCAGTGACTAAATATAGTAGGCCTACTCCACAGCCTAATAAATTATGAAGTTTAAGCGCGGTGTGAACGGGAAGAACTAGATTATAACATTTGTTTTTCAAGTAATTACTTCAATTGGGCGACTATGTGGTTGGCTGACTGGCTAGGGGGAATTAAATAAGTGTAGAACGAGTGATTGTCGATAAGAAACCAACCTGGCTCGCACCGGGTAGAACTCAAATCATGTCAGAATAAAAAGTCGAACAGACGTATAGGCCTCCTAACTAGAAAGTCTACCCCCTACATAAACCAGGAGGGCAGAGAAGAAACCGTCTCTGTTGAACACATTGTATGTTTGAACGCAACTTGGCTTTAGGACTGAAAAACATTTTAACCGTAGTAATTCAAAGAAACATATATGATTGCTGTGCAATTATCAAAGACATATTCATGCAAAACTTACATTTATTTACTTAACACCTAGAATGAAGGCGACTGTCAGGCGGGAGAATGTTATACTGTAGCGTGCCAATTGAGTAAGCCAACATTAGAGGTGCTGTGCCGCGTGTAGGATACTACTTGACTAGCCAAGTGCATTCGCTTTCTGTAGACATCAGCGCTTGTTCCCCATTTCACTGGATCACCTGGTCTCATTCCTAGTTTGTGTCCTCGTGGCGCTTATTACCAATCACCATGCGCGTTGCTTATCATATGGGACAAGAAGCGAGCTGGAGAATACTTTCTGCCTTTTCTATAAACGTTGGAGTACAAGACATGTAGATACGAGTACGCTTATCAGCGAACTTCCATGTCAACTCTCTACCTGAAGAATTTCGGATCTTGACCAACAAAGTCTTTAAGGCAAGATTAAAGGAGATACTGGGAAAGAGACCGCTTTACTCCCTCAGCGAGCAGAATGAATGACCAGCCTCTAATCGCTTCTCATGGACCTATGTAAATAATGTATATAGTAAATTAAGACGCAGTCAGTTAGACGCAGTGTATATAGTTCTTTTATTATTATCGATGCAGTCAATCCACATAGTGGTCATAGACAAAGGATACAAGTATCAAGTCAAGCATGATTTATTCATGTCGTCGGTAAACTGTAATCCAGCTTCATGGAGGTCAGGTTTTGAGGATGATATAGGTCTAAAGCAGCTCAGATAGTCTCAGTGATCATCTGATGATACCCGCATCAACTCCCACCATCGTTTAGACATATCAGACCATCACCTGCGTGGTTCGGAAGTCACGTTAAGCCGTTGGTCCTTGTATTTCCATTGGTAATTGGGCTATTAATTAATGACCCATTCTAAGACGGAGTCGGCCTTAGTTTGTAACAAGACTACACCTCATAACTCATTACTACCACTCATCACACTTATCCCTCACCACATATTTGCCTTAAATAACCTCATGAGAGTGGTCGGCATCTCAAATAGTGATATCCCGACCACGGACCATGAAGTGAGCATCGATCCAGACGGGAGAACACGTTTTGAGCATTTTTGTCCGATTTTTATAAACTTTAGTAAACATGGTACTTTTGTAAATATCTCGGTCAAGTTCGTAAGCAAAAAAAAATCGGAATATCGGAAGCCCCTTTTGGGGACTGGGAGGAGTCATAAAAATGTAATTTTTATTATCAAATAACAGTCAATTCCGTTTTCCCTTCAAGATATGTATTAAAACTTGCAGTAAATGACCACGTAATCTGAGGCCGAAGCGAGGCTGATATGAAATTTATAGGTTTGGCTATGAACGTGAAATTAACAGCCTGATTGACGTAAACGGCAGAATTTCAACTGTAAAATCGATGAGCGCTACTCCACCGTTGACAGGCGGTCCTGACAGGTATCCGGTACCTGACGCACCTGACTTTTGAATTTTGGAGTGTAAGGTGGTAAAATGGAAACTTAAACACTTATAGTTGTTTTATTGTAGGAGTTTTTGTCTCGAGTGTTGTTTTCAATTTGTTCCACTTTTCTTGTTTATCCAACAAGAAAAATGTGTAGCCTATACAGTTTGTATACAACAGCCACGGATTATAGCATTTAAAGTCGTGTTTGAAAAATATCTAAGAAGCATGGGACAATAAATCTGCTGCCAAGAACTTGCAAAAGTTTGAATACATTTTCAATAATTTATAGGCATAGTGTCTAATTTTTAAACCATAACAGAATGAAGACTCATTCCATAAATTGTATCTATCGTTCAACCAAATAAACGCGGGTTTAACCGCCTTGATGCATTATGGTTATCTTAAACACAAACTCAGCTTGCAATCTCATAAACTATATAACAAACTTGAAAATGTTAACAAAAATACAGTAGTAGGAAACCTATATTTTCAACAACTGTTGTACCAAAATTGATACATTACATTATTGTTACCATATTCAAGAAACATCTGTAATTGTTTGAGTTAGGGTAAAACAGGGATAGTTGCTGCATGTGGGGCCGCGTGTCAAAGATGTAGCGATGCGTAGGCTACTGTAATTGCTCATCCATATTCACGGGTAGCGATCACTTTAACTTTCACTTTCAAGGGTAGCAATTGGAATCCAGGTGACGTAAACCACAGTGACGCTTGGTGACAAAGGGATGATTGCACGATATAATAGATACGTACACACCAAGATGATGGTATGTGAATGCGTGAGGTTGAGTTGAAGAAAGTGAAGGCTGTGGCGACAGGTGGTGGATGACCTTAGCCTATCTATACAGTACGTTACTACGAGTATACTCACAGTCACAGTGCTGTGAGTCATCTACAGTGCCTGGACAGTGGACATGCCCGTCGCTCTCGCTCTGTAAGTCTGTAGTAACTGTTCTCCTGTGTCGTTGTTAGCCTAATGACTGACAGGCGACATGCCACAGTTTGTTTAGTCAAATGTAGGTTACTGCCAACTATTTAGGCCAGTTTTTTATGGCCAATGTCAAATATGTTTGTGCTGTGTTAATATAGGCTCATTTTGTAATATAAGAAATGATTCTATGGGTGGAAAACAAAGAAACCAAGGATTACCTTTTTCCAAAAAAATGCCTGTTTAATTAAATACCAACTCACCTATCGTCGAAAGCCCGAACTGCTGCAGGCCTGGCGGCTTGACCTTTTGCCATGGACGTTCCTTTTAGTTTTAGGGCGTCAACATCTGCCAAGAATGGATTGGTCATAACTCAATATTTTAGCAATGTTTTCCGTTTTATTTTACAGAAGGTAAATGAGTCATCGGATCATAGATTTGACAAAGCCCTTTTTTCGTGCATAATAAAAATATCTACGTAAGTTTCAAACATTTGTCTCTAATGTTCCCAGTTGTTAAGGTATTAAGCCACACGTGAAACACCGAATTTCACAATCGTAGGTATCGATACAATTAGTGGAAAATAAGAGTATCTACAGATATTGTTTCAAACACGTGTCTCTAATTCTCAGGTTGTAGAGAACCATACCAGACGTGGGCCCCTCTTTTCCTAAGGAATTTACCACATGGTCCTAAATGTATTCGCACGCTCAAACTACTCGGCCTAGTGCCTCTTCCCCAAATGTTGTATGGATCTTAATTTAGACCTGAAAATTGATTATTAGCGAATTTCCTTTGGACATTGAGATATTCATGCCGTCCGCATGGCAAGTCCCAGGCCCGGGACCATGAAATGTGCACCGATCCTGACCCCTCCCCAGAATACGATTTGAACATTTTTCAACACTTCAATGCATATGTGTATATATAAATTATACCTTGTGTGTTATTTAAACAAAAGTGTAAAATGAAAACACTTAGTACCCTGGACATTTTATATGTATATATGTGTGTACTTTCTACAGGTTGCATTTTTTGGCAGATTTTCATGAAATTCGGTACAAATGTTCAAAATATCTTGGTCAAGTTCGTTAGCCAGCAAAATCAGACTACCGGAAGTACCCTTTGGGGGGGTAGTTTTTTATTAAAAAGGTGGTTTTAATTATTTAAAGACAGTAAATTTTATCCGATTTTGATAAATTTGAAATAAATATATATTTTGATAGTATCCATCAATCAGTATACCAAAAGTTATGAAAATCCATCAAGTCGTCTCAAATTGGCGACCAAAAAAGTTATTTTTCGCTCTAACAAACAGCGTTTTAAGTAGTCAATTTTAATGAAATTTGAAACACATTTTCCATTTATGAGACGTAGTAAACCCCCAAGTAAGGCTTACGAGGCTGTGAGCGTAGCGAACCCGTGATAATAAATAATACAAAGCTGAGGCCGAATTCACTTCACTCATTCCAGCGCCGCTTTAGCGCTTACTAGCTGCGTGTCGGCCTGGCTTTTTCATTAGATCATTGAAGGTTTATCTCGTAGGGAAGCGCGGATGAATATAGGTAATACCTCGAGTCGATAACCACGAACAATGTTCGATCAGTATTATATTTGTGTTTTTAAATTGTGTAATGCCTGGTGACTAGCTGTATCCAAATCACATCTAGTGATTACTAGTCAGCAAGTAATGACGTAATGTATTGATCCACATGCTCTACAAAAGCATTTCAACTGACGAAATCAGATTTCAACTAACAAAGATACATAAAATCGTTTAAAAGTAGATATTGTGTCGCCCCTTACTACTAGAGTGTCGATAGACTACGGGAGAAAACAATCCCCTCCCTTAAGAAATATTTATGTGTTTAGGAACGCCATGGTTGTTTTTCATCATTGATGTCCTATGGAGTAGTGGTGTGGGGTGGATCTTCGTTCGCATCAAGAGTTTTTATTGAGCAAAAGAGAGCGATACGAATCATTGGTGGACTTCCTCCTTGAGTTCCTGTAGAGGTGTGTTTAAGCGGCATAATTTTTAACGTTTCCGTCCCTTTACATCTTCAAAGTCGTAAGTGCCACAATCAGTTCACAAACTCATATTGAAACTGTTGGATCAGGTCACAGGTTCCGACCCGCCACGGAGCTAACCTCCGCACTCCCAGACACCGTTTGGCTTTGTCCCAACGGGACACGATATGCGCTGGAGTTATTTTTTTTAACAAGTTACCATCGAGAATTGATCCTAGAACCGAAGTTTCCTTCCTCCCTCGTTTGAAAAAATTTTAATAGAAAAGGAATTTTATAGTGTGGAGGAGTTCCTATCTGACTGAGACTTGATTAGTTAGTGTTTTATTCTGTATATTTGTATTGTATTTATGTATTAGCTCTAAGAATTTATGCTGGATGACGATTGCGATGTACAGATGTATCTTATGCAAAAAAAGATTTGACTTTGAACGCCCGTCTCTGAAGCGCCCTTAAAAGTAACCTTTTTCGAAATTTAAGGGCGGAAGTTTCATGGAGTTCGTATTTTTGAAGGTTTAACCGTTGTAATTAATACAAAATGTGGTTCATGAATATGTCGAACTTGGGTAACAGTTTAGAGCAGTTTAAGAGAAGAGAAAGAAGGAATCGATGTGGTGGTGCCGCTATGGATTTGTGAGCAGTGTGTGTGTGTGTGTAGGATAGGCTGTGTGATAGTGTATCTGTATAGTTTCCGCCGATGTCGCTGTCATACAGACACAGCTACAGTGTAGTCAGCACTAGTATACAGCTGTGTGTGTGTGTGTGTACTGTGGTGTAGATGTGTGCTTGTGTATGGGCTGTGTTACCTCCAACCCTCACCCCCACCTGCAACTCTCCCCTTACTTCGGGTAACCTTAGTCCTTAGTCGAGACAACATTCTAGTTGATAATTTGCTAATATATTTATTTAGATCATGTAGGCTCAAAGCTGAGTTTGATAGAAGAACCACTTGTTGCCTGTTTTACAGCTTTTGTACCTTAGCCTATGTTTACTAAGTTAAAAAAAATCACCGTACTTAATACGACACGTTCATAAGTTTTTATACTGATTTATTTAGTTTCCTTGGGATTCCATCATTGTTGAGTATTATCTTGCAATAAGCACGAACGTCATACAGTTTGAGGCCGTGAAGAGGAGCTGCATGCGTTTTTTTAAAAGTACGTTTTGTTTTATATAATTAAATAAACAAAGTTGTATCGTACAATCTTTGCACCAAGTGTGTTTGGCGTGTCGTCTCCCTAGCTATCCTGTGCAATATTACTTTCGAGGTTCTAGTTTTTAGCTAATACCAGCAGACCTTTCGTTCCACGCGTTTTATCAAAATACAAAATCGTAATTTGATAGAAAATGGATATTCGTCCAAACAAATCAATATGGCCTTTAAAAAGCAATTTAATACACGGAAACAATGAGATGCAATGAGAGGGGAACAGAAAAGAGCGTTTCTACCTTATATTCAGGGAACTTCTGACGAAGTAGCGAAGATCTTGGGGCGTTTTGGTTTTAAACCCATTGACCAACCAATTAAAAGGTTAAAGATATTCGTCCCATAAAAGACACAATTCCTCTTTCCAGCGCTGGTGTTTACAAAGTGCCGTGCAGTTGTGGATCGGTGTACGTTGGATAAACAACAAGATTGGTGTCCACTCGATTGAAAGAGCATATTCGACATACCAAATTTGAGAAAATTTCAAAATCAGCCGTTGCTGAACATAGTTATACAGTAAAACTAAACACCAAATCAACTTTGATTTTACAAAATACTTTATGCCTTACAGTATTATTTAACCGTCTGGAATAGTTAGTATATTTATTCACAATTTAAAATTATTTTTCTTTTATGTATACAGGATGCCTATTATCATTTTATTTTCACTTATCTATGATTATCATAGCATAATCGAATTGTCTTGTATTATTATTATTAAATATTCTTTTTATGTGGTTCACCCAAAATATTTTATAAGTATTAAGTTTTTTTCGGGCTGATGATATATGTGTAATTATCATGATTACTCATACTCTGATAAATAACTTTACGTAGCTCTGGTGCAAAATGAGTTATTGCATAATGTTAAATAATTTTACTTATAAGTGTAATTGCAATGCAATTCTATTTGTATTGTTGTTAATTTTATTAACAAACTATAATTATTTGAATAATATAGTAGATTTTTAACTTAGGGCATAAATAACTAAAGTATTAAAGTTTAAATAATGCCCCCTGATGACCTACTTCTGAGAGTCTGGGGAGAGGGTTTTATTGTGTAGTACAGGTCTGTTCGGCTCCAAGCAAATATATGTAGAGAACGCGATAAGCACTTTAGAAGAAACTACATTCTCTCATGAGTTCTCTTCCCAAGTGTTGGCCAATAATGTAGTTTTAGATCTAACATAACAGCCTTTTATAAAAATCTATATTTATAAAAGGCTTTGTCCTGACTGACTGACTCATCATCGCTGACTCAATACCACAAGGCCAGAAACTTGAAATTTTGCATGTACACATGTATATTGTAGGCACCCACCAAGAGAGGATGTTTCCAAATTCAAACATTTAGGGGGATTTGAGGGGTTTAAGCATTGGCAAAAATGCCTGTTCTCACTTCAGATTTTCGTTTCTAGCGGCTAAACGAGCGATCCGATGTTGAATCTGAGAAAAAATCGACACTGTTGAATACAATTTTCTATAACTTTGGTCCAGTACATTTTTTGTCTAGGTCTTATAGTTTTCGAGCTATTTCTTCTTTTGCAAAACACGGCAGATAGAGGTGAACAACGAGCAAGATTTTCGGAGATTCTCGCTAAGATGCGTGTTGGCCTGGTTATGTACTAAAATTATAAAACGGCGAACTGATAGTGAAACAGTATGATTTGCCGAACAACACAAACATTGATTTTTAGAACAATTTAGGTAAATATAACAACAAAATTCAATATTTAAATCCCGTAGCGTAGCAAGGGTACTGTCAGCTAGTTTAGTATATTTGAAAGTTTTGTGGTGGGGAGCAGTGTTTTATGGTTTTTGTAATTAGCTTTGAAAACATTATTGTGATGCATAGGGTCTACAAGAGTAGGTATTCCGTATTACGTCACGAGACTTGTGCATCCAAAAACTTGTTTCCGTGTTTACTCTCATTGAGAAACAACGATGAACGAACACGGAACAGCCCTGGATAAGGTTTAAAGCTGGCAGCTATCATCTCACAGATCACATTAGTGAAGCACTGAAGCTCGCTGTTTGGTCTCGGTGCCAAAATTTACTTCATCCGGGAATAACTGAAATAATTAGGCGTTCCAATTTCTCTACTCACGTAAATAGCCTGGCACTATTAAACGTCTCTATGCATCCAACTTCCAACTAGAGTAACTAGAGCCCTTCTCTATCTCCTTCAAACATCTTGGTCGGCAAATATTTTTAATTATTTTCGCTTAGTATATTTTTTTTAATAATAAGCGGGTTTATAGAAAGGTCGTTATCAGCGCTGCAAACGCTTACGATGTCACTAAATCATTGCTTTCGTCAAAATATGTTTCAAAATCCGGATGGCCGTAATTACATAACTGCAAAGCTCGTGAATCGATGAAAGAATCTAAAATATATACATATGTATAAAGTTTTGCAATTTGACTCCGGAGGTGATGATGGGAAGAAAACACTGCAAACCGCACCTTCTGCGAAGTTTCGATCTATTTGACGATAGAAATTAATAGCTCTATTTTTCAAAGAACGGAGCACTCAAGAGTCGCTGTCGTGTTCAACCAATTCTTTTCCTCGGTCCAAGGCCTTGGTTGATTCGGCCAAGAATCTACCCCCCCACAATGATATGGGTCTGTATTATCTGTACAATATTTTGTTGGACTGTGGTGGTTTTGCCGGTGACCTGCCCAGGCAATCTTGACCTAATCCTCTTGTTGTCACAGTTGCAAAATAAATCCACTGTCTCATACATAGCTGGTGTACGAGGCTTGGACATGGAGTGACAAAAGCAACGGCGCTCAGGCAACCGTTGGTGTGGGGTAAAGTGTGATGAGTATGATATCATACTGTGACAAGAGGCTTCAGGTCCAGATGCAACAATCACTATAACTGGTGAAGTGTTTAAACAATAACATTTATGTTTGTAATTCAAGGTTCTCGGTAATTTTATGACGGCAGAATAGCTGTGACAACTTCGGTCGCGAAACGCCAAGCAATCGTTTGATTTCACTTCGGCTTGCACGCAAGCTTGTTTGTCTGTCGGAACAGGGTGAATTCCCCGCATTCCACCACCAAATACCGGCGCAAGTGATGGACTTGTATACCAAGCTTGTTTGTCTGTCGGAACAGGGTGAATTCCCCGCATTCCACCACCAAAGACTGGCGCAAGTGATGGACTTGTATATCAAGCTTGTTTGTCTGTTGAACCAACTGACAGAAGGGGTGTGCTGTGTGTGTTGCAGCAATGAGAGAGCGCAGAGGTCACGCATGCACGAGCGCGGTACGAGCGCAGAGCGTCGCTACAAGCGCAGCCACCGGCGCTCACCTACCAGCAACCGGCGCCACCACGCCAGCACCAAGCACCGGGAGCGAGAGCAGAGAGACCGGGACAGAGAACGTGACAGGGACCGGGAACGTGAGCGGAGAGAGAACGTGAGCGAGAGAGGGAACGAGAGCGTCATCACAAGCGGTCAGAGCGGCGTAGTCTGTCCTCCAGTCAGGTGAGTACTCACTGATAACAACGTACTTGTCTAGAAGCAGTAGCGTCTCAGCTGAGCCGCGGTAGTAGCGCTGGAAGGCTATTTCGGTAGGCGCGACTATTTCCGTCCGTACTCGTCATCGCGAGGCGAACGCCGCGAGTGCCGGTGCAGTCAGTGTAGGGATGGAGTGATGGACGGCATGTGGTGTGCACACCGGCAGGAGCCTGTGATCCTGTACGAGCCGGTGCCGGTGCTAGTGAAGCCGCACGTGCGCCGCAGACCGCAGCCTCCACAGCACTACGAGGAGGAGGATACTGTGCGATGTCTGCCACACCGCAGTCGCCGCAGAACCTCCACCCAGGAGACTCCCAGGGTGCGGCGCCGCCTGGTACCTATCACAGCTACACAGCCGCAGGCACCGCCTCCTCTACAAGACTTCAGTCAGCTGAGTCTGCACGGGCCACAGCATCATCAGGTGGCTCTGGTCGAGTCCAACTGGTGGCCTGTGGTGCCGCCCCGCTGCCTCTCCTCGTACGTAAGCAGATCATCCATCCATCCATCCATTCACTAACCTCAACACCAAACGCTCTTCTCACTCAACAAGCAACGGTCACAACACAATATCTTACCATGTAACTGTTGCATTTCGTCAAGAAACACGTTGGCAATAATCATTATTGAGAAGTTAAAACTTTGTGAATCTATTATTGTTAATTGTGCTGAATACATTCTTGCTTGAGATCGGCTTTTGGGTTGAGGTACAGTGCTTCAAGAATCTACACAGAAACAAAGCCGTGTATTAATCACATTTTGTCATCCAAAAAGAACCTAATATTCGAATAAATTGGTTCAACCAATCGTTTAATCTATATTTTGGTGTCACAATTTGTAGATTTAACAAGATGTTCCACCTAACTTTCAAAGTTAAAAGAAATGACCATACCAGTAAATTTATGTTTTACTTTGAATAGACAGATGTATTTTCATCTGGATATGATTATAGAATTTAAAAGAAAGGATTTCATCAAACACTGTAACATTGGCGTCATTTATAAATATTTCGTCTAAAGTGAAATTTCCTAAAGAGTAAACTCTTTGTCTGAGGCTTTCACAATGACCCAGTTTATCTGTATACTCGTTTGTAAACTAACTCTGATTATAATCAATCGTACTTTAAAGCCCTTGTAAGAAATTTATTTGTGGATCAACATTTTATTCCGGTAAATTGTAGTAATAACAGAAACTGTACGAGTTGAGACGGAATTGAAGAAGGCCACTGAAAGCGGAGAGTGTCAAGAATGTGCGATGTAGCTGAACAGTTTGTGCTTGATATCCCAATCCCAATTAAGGACTATAAATAGCCGGCACGATCCAGTCGATTTTACACAATACTCCCTCCTCAGCCCCGTGTAACGAATACCAATCTGTAAACAAAGTCTGTGCACCTCTACACACGTTCAATCCACTCTTGATTTAATTATAAGTATTGTTTTAGACGTTTCGTAATTGCTCACAGATTCTTTGGTGGATACACTGTTGCAAGGTTGACTAGGGTCACAGTTTTTAGGTTTAAGAGGCCGCCGGATAAAGGCTGAGCGGCCTCTAACCGGGATAGGGAATTTAACGTGGGAAAATTTGCAAACGATGTTTTAAGTAGATCAACGTGCCAAAATGAGAAAAGTGTTTCAATAGAAGCATAGAGCCACTAATGTTGCAGCATATAAAAGCAAAACTGTAAAACTTCCTTGCTAAATAAAATTTGCATTTAGATTATTCTAGTTCTATGTTCTTATGGGAAAATCATTCAAGTTTTAATACACGTAATAAATAATTTATTTTTGACGAAAGTACTTTTTTAGAGTTCATATGCAGCATTCTCAATAGCTGTCTGTATGCTTCTATTGAAACATATTTTCAATTTAAGTACGTTATCCGGTCAAAAACATAGTTTTGCAATTTTTACTCCATGCCCAGAATGGGTCTCGCAGCCGCTCTATCCGACGGCCTCTTAAGGACTAAACTTTTGCCAAAATTCAATAAACTATATGTTTTGCCATAACAACCAATAAATTTAGTAGGACTGTTCGATGCTTTCAAGAATATTTTCCAATCAAAGTATAACCACACAGAGTAGTTGAGAGCCAAACGAACCCCCATTAACTTGCATTTTATCAATCTGACACCTTGTAAGAGTATTTGTTGAAAAGTCATTATGTAACTGTGCAAAGCACTTGAAGTTTTAGTTAAGTTCAGAATATTCTGTGTTGATATTCATTGTTGTTAATAGTTATCATTATTGTTATTTGTCGATTGTGTTGTATTTAACACGCATGGTTTTAATTACTGGCGTTTGCTTTTGTATTTTGATTCAAATTTGTGTACCAAGGTCAAAATATTTAAACACGTCGGCAAGTGTTAGGTTGTATTATTATTGTATGGAGTTTTGTTTATAGAACTCGCTTACAATTAAATTCGTGTTTTCAGCTCATAAGTTTTAAAATCTCATTGCAGTACGATTATTATTATTGCCGACTAGTATTGCATTTAGTGTTTATATTTCATTTTGACTTTGATTATTATTTTTATTGTTTCCTGACTAGCTGTGCCGATTGCATTTAGTGTTTATATTTCATTTTGACTTTGATTATGATAAGATATTTTGCATGATTGTTTCCTGATTCCTTATTATCTTATCAGTAAATCGATGTGAGTTCAATTCTCGAACTCGATAATTGTATTCTTCATGATACTTTCGAGGCAAATGAACGAAGAAGATGGATTTGCATTGAGATGAACATGCATATTTTGGTCTCGTGTAATAAAATTTAACAGTTACATCTCAGAAGAGTAGTTTTGAAATTTGAAACACGGCCAATCGGAAAGTAGCGGTTTACTTAGCGGTTACTCGAGGAATGGCAGTAAAAGTATTGCGTACTGTGTGTAAGTGTGTGAGTGTGTGTGTTGTGTTTGCGGTGGTGTGGGCTCGTAAACAAAGATAAGTTACTGCGGACAGAGACTGGCGAAAATAGAGGTGACTCATCGCACTCTTCTGTTCCTGTCAGATAACAATGCAAAACTGTAACTCTCTGTTCTGGCCAATCAACAGAACTGACCGTCTATCCTCTAGCTACAGGGTTATTACAAAATTATGATGTTCCCGATTTTGATTATAAATATCACTGGGTTAATTTGTTTTAAGACTATTTTAGTTGGTACCACTAGAAAGAAAAATTCTTAAAGTTTTATTTACATTGGTTTGGATGCGTACGATTCTACCAAAGTTAATGTGTTTTGTTCGTACAACAAAGTGCACGGACCTTT
Source organism: Matsumurasca onukii (assembly GCA_018831715.1). Classification (NCBI taxonomy): domain Eukaryota; kingdom Metazoa; phylum Arthropoda; class Insecta; order Hemiptera; family Cicadellidae; genus Matsumurasca; species Matsumurasca onukii. The sequence continues at coordinate 13,904,709 of CM032060.1, read as the reverse complement.
TATCTTCATTGAAAAATCTAAATAACTTTCTCTGATATGGTGTCACAATAGCTTTTCCGGAATTAGAACAAAATTCTACTGAACTAGGCTCCAAGATCCTTAGATACTCCCTGTGATTTTATTTCCTATGGGATACATTGAAGATAAGATGTACAAACCACCGTTATCAGATAACATACCTGAGATCCAGCAACGGATTACAAATGCCATCAAAACAATCGATCAAGACATTCTTATCGATATTCTTATCGATCATATGGCAAAAGCTTGATTATAGAATTGTCATCTGTCGCATCAAATAGTCGTACCCATGTCGAACATATTTAGTTCAGTACCTGTGACAAAATTTTGAGTTTTTATGACAATTTGACCATTTTGTTTCTTTGTATAACAAAACAACTGTAAATTATGTACTCTTGAAATCATGAACGTCATTTGTAATAACCCTGTACATAAGTGAACTGTATACTACGTCAGAATTGTACTGGTGTTATCCCTGTGTCAGTATTGTATGCACGAAGTAGTGTACAGGAATTTTATCTCAGATGGCAAATTCCAGGCTGTACAAGCCTACTGAGTACTGCCAACCTATATACAACATTTAACTGTTTAGTCATCATGCTAGTTTCTTCTTAGTCATATAGGCTTCTTATAATCAATCGCTCGTTTAACGTAGAACAAATTAAATCTTGCACATTCAAATATTTCTATTCAACTCTGCATCCGTAAACATAACTCTACAGTTGTTTAATATTCCCAACACTCTACCTACAAAATACACATACAGCAATACTAGGATGTAGGAAACGACAACTTCATAATTAAACAGTAACATCATTGTAAAACAGTTTCGTTATTAGGTAGCGGGTATTCATTTACCGCGTCTGAAACAAGAAGACGTGTACAGGTGTAGTGAAATTAGCAGGTTCGTTATTTGTGTCGCATGTCCACCTTTACAACCACTAAACTAATTAGTGGCTTGTTCTTGTTGCAACTTGGCGTGCGCTACTGCAATGTGCACTGTGTACACTGTACAATACTCTCTGGGACCTTCTTGTTAAGAGTACGCCTCAGTTGTGCGGCGACGCTTCTATGGAAGGGTTTACGTCGGCACGTTATCACCTTTCAAAATATTTTTTAGATTAAAACATGATATTTATGGAAACTAGAAGAGTATTCTTACACGCGTGTAGAGGAGCGTCTTTTTTCGAAATTATGCGTTTTTAAGTGTACAAAATGTAGCTACACAATTTTTAAAGTTTATTTGTGAAACTATTGATCAACTTATGAAAAATTGGGTTTCATACACGTGTTGTAAAACTCCTCTAGTTTGTGAGTACGAGTATATCATATTTATTATTGTCAAAATTATTTTGAAAGGTGAAAAACGGACCGTCGTGTCCCATGCAGGAGCTTGGTTTGACAGGCCGCATTAGTTCTTTGGCGGAAAAATTCAGCCTTCCTCTGAGGTGACCACTAAATCACTATTTGAGATGCCGACCACTCTCATGAGAGTATTTTAAGGCAAATATGTGGTGAAGGATGAGCGTGATGAGTGGTAGTAATGAGTTATGAGGTGTAGTCTTGTTACAAACTAAGGCCGACTCTTCCTTAGAATGGGTCATTAATTAATAGCTTAATGACCAATGGAAAGACCAACGGCTTAACGTGACTTCCGAACCACGCAGGTGATGATCTGATATGTCTGAACGATGGTGGGAGTTGATGCGGGTATCATCAGATGATCACTGAGCCGCTTTAGACCTATATCCTCCTCAAAACCTGACCTCCATGAAGCTGGATTACAGGACCACGCCACGAGTCCCAGTCACGGGATACACCACTAAGACGGACCCTTAAAACACTCGACTGTAAACATGTAAAACTGTATCGAAATGTACCCTACGAAAGAAATAAATCTCACACAGAGTGATTTCAGTTCGATATGAAATGGTGTGAGACAGATCCATGTGATGAACTTGTTGACATGAGTTGAGGCTATCTTGATGTGCTTGGTGCTGAGTTTACTGACTGAATCTGTGTGCTAATTGGGCTCTGGCTGGAGGTGAAATGACGTCACTGTGCTTTGACTCATCTACCTCCACTATCAGCACAGCTGATCACGTTATCAGTATCTACTATCTACTGTAGGCTAACTGCGCAGTCGCTCCCTGCTACTGCTAGACATTGCATCACGGCACCGCATTGATTTGCCATCATACAAGCAGTCCTGTCTGTCCTGTCGCTCAACATACATGATACCTGACTTTCATCAGTCAAGTATTCACTATGCTCTGTCCCGAACGAAATGTTTTTAGTTTTACAGTATTTAACTTTTAAACAAGTTAATCTCTGCCTTTCCTAAACGCTTCTCATTTTCTATAGTTAGAACCATCTTTACCAAATCTTCCAGCCAGGGTCCATTTACACCTTATTCGTTGAGTTATTGCAAAATGTATTGCATACAATTATTTATTATTCAAAGTATTGTTTTAAACTTTCGATGGACCGTGCAAATGCCTTGATATAAAACTGTCTTGTAGGCCAATTTTAATTGACCCTTAGCTAAGATAACAACTTTACTGGCTGACGTTTTTTTACTGATTTCTTTCAATTCGACATCTGCATAATATAAAGAGACAGACAGATGCGCACGCACAAAGGCATTGGTGAGATCATGAGAAAGAACTTAGTGACTGAGACTTTGATTGTGAATGAAAGCGAGAGTGGACAGTTGGCTCGAGATCAACATCTTCTCATCTTCATTTGCATCTGGACTCTGCTGCCTCTAATTGTCACTATTAGCACATTAGTACACACTCCAATCTTACACAAGTCTTGCCCGTCACTTTGGGTGATATGTTCGTTGTTTTGTTGGCTTGTTCTTTGCTGAGTACTTGTTTCTGTTACTAGCCTCATTCCTTTTGCAATACAAACTTGTTTGTTAAGTTTTATATCAAAATAATTCCAGGCAAAGATATGTTTCCAACTTTGAGGCATCTAGAGTGAAGACGAACAGGTTGTAACTCAACATTCAAGGGCGATATTTAGAAAGAAAGATTAGGGGCATCGACTGGGGTTGGGTTGTCAGGCCTTCCTTCGGGAATAATCACTTCACAACCTATTTCCGAGGTCTGTGATAACAAAATTTTCAAGCTTGAACGTATAAATATCATGAAGTAATTGCTTTGGATTGTAAAACAAAATTTAGAGGCGTGAGCCCCTGACTATAATCATCATTGGGGTTTCAAAAGCCAACACGCGTCAATCTTCTCTATACTCCAATACTTGAATTGATACACCGACCACTCTTGGAGGGTATTTTAAGGTGACTATGGGATGAATGCCTGGTAATTAATAGTGGTTAGGTTGAGAAGAGGAAGGCTTACTAATGGTGGAATGAGTTATAATACTTATTCCGCCATGATCTTGTCAAGAGTTATAATCAAAGAAAAAATATCTCTATTACATTATCATCAAGACAATACAATGTCAAAGTTATACAATTCATTTAGGAAGGCTGATCTTGTAGCAGGTTTCAGGTCTTGTTCAAATGGTCGCTTTTCAGTTTGCTCCAGTTCCAGTTGGCTTCTTTTGGAATTCCAAACAATTGTTTGTGTATTGGTTGATCTTTTTGTGCCAGGACTGTTTAGTTTGAGTTTGTTCTATAGTTGTAGTTTTTGTTATGTAGGCCTACCTGGATTTTGTCTGTGGCAATAGGGCTAAAAACTGTTTTGGTTTATTCCATAGTTTTTCTTTGTCAATGTCAAGATTAATGTTGGTGTAAAAGGATTTGTCAGCAGACTGTTTTGGGTTTCTTACTTTGGCAGTGTGTAGAGGATTTTGTTTGGGGGTTTCCTTTGGGACAGAGGGAATTTTCCTTTGAAGCATATGACTCTATGAACTCTGGGGATCGAAGTACTCTTCCGGTTAGACATTGCACGTGATATCTTGAACTCAGTGCGAAAGCTATTCTGACTAATGCTGAATAGCCTGGAGAACAAGGAATGCTTGAGTTACCCTGAAGCGTTGACATGTATGACTACGCAACTTGTACTGTGTATCGTGTAGGCTTCTACCCCGGCAGTCTGTGAGAGTATTGTTGAAACTGCGGTCACTCTGGCGTTGCAAACTTCACTCACTCACGCTATATATATATATATCCATCCCACCATCCTCCCCTCGCCCTGCCTCATTCCTCGCTATCAACTCATTCAGCTCACTCCTCTATACACTACTTCTCTCAACTGTTATGTGAACTGTGATTATTGAAATTGTGCAATAAAGCTGCTCTGAACTTCGCGATAAGAGTTGCAATTCCAATGGTTGGACCTCAGATTTATCCGTGATCGAACATTACTACCACTTCTTGATATAACTAAAAACGCTTTTACCAATGCTTGATCTGAAGAAATAAATAACAAACACAAGAAACGCCCTCTACCTGTTATCGACCCGAAAAAACTAACAATTTCTTTATCGGTTCTTGAGCTGAAGAAAGACATACTAAAAATGTTAACCGACATCACTTGCCTTATTTTCTATAAATATGTATTTATATTGCACAACACTGGCTGGCGACATACCTTTTTTAATTAAAAATTAAATTACTTTGTCCTTAATTAAAGAAAGTGCATAGCCAACCAGTATTCTACAATATGAATGAACCTCCTTTTAGAACGCCATAACGACAGGAATTTCTTTAGATGTGAACACATAAACATTAGAGTGGATTATTACTTAGAGTAGAGTAGACTGATGCAGTGTTCTGTTGTTTGCAAACTGCAAATTGTTGTCGTGTTTGCTTGTTGTGTCTTCTGGCAATGAGCCAACCACACGAGCACAACGCCAACAATACCTTCGCAGTTCCCGTCCGGTGCTGCTCTCTAGCGGTCATTTCACTCACTGCTACAAGCACTGGCCGAACCAAGAACTGTTCTTCAACATAATACCCATCCAGTGCTTGGGCGGTTGGGCATCAACTTCATAACTGACACTACCAGTACTGTAGTACATTTTACCAGCTCTTATTGGCTATTTCCACCCGTCCCCTCGCACTCTCAATTTTAATTTCCCCTCCTGACGTAATTCTACAGTGAATCAGTTCACTCGGAATAGCACCACGACTCGTTCTTGCATTCTCTGGCTTGTCATTAAAAAACTGGTATCAACGTTAAAGAAGGGAGGTTTTGTTCTGCTCAAAGATAGCATAATAACACATTTATGAAACCTTAAGGTGTGCCCGAGCATAAAAAACGGACAACGTATAAGTCAAATTTAGCAAGCTCTAGAATTTTGCGGACACAATTTGACGGGTTGACCTTGGAAATTGCATTAGTATCATTGTTAATGATAATGCTGTGAATTATCAAGAACAATGTACGGCATTGTTGCGAAGAACGTTAGTGTGAGTGTCGACAAGAATAACTCGTCCTGGTCGAGAACACATTCAGCACTGCCACTGCCAGTACTTCGTTATTCTCTCACCTCACTGTAGCTGTTCTCTCAACAGTCTACCCTGTAGCTGGACAGTGGACTGGTCTGCTCAGAGATGGCGCCTACATACCAACCACTAGTCTAACGGACCAACATCACTGAATTTGATTACGAGAAGAAAGGGCTGTTTGTTCAATGTGTTGGCGCTGCTGTTGGCGTGGTTACTACGCTTGCCTGTCGCCTTCCATTGAAGAATACCCGAAACTGATGAGTTATCAGCTAAGAAATAGACCCTAATGCATTATGTGCATTTCTATACATCCCAAGTTCATATAGAAACTTACAGTGCCTCTTCAAAGTTGTTAACAATGAATTTCTAAATATTAAGTCAAAGTGTTATCTAGTTTGATAACAAGATTTGACAAAAATAGCTCGTTACGTAATTTGAAGCATTTTCCGTGGTATGACAAGTGGCATGCTGTATTGCTGATAAGAAGCGGTGACCAGAAGGTCAAGGTGCCGTGATAGAGGAGGTCTGTGTGTGTGTGTGTGTGAGGGGTAACAGCTCACAGCAGTGTCGCGACTGTGGCGCAGAGTCACAGTAGGCCAGCGAGGCCGGAGGCTAATAATAGAGCGCATTTGGCTGACTCCGCGTTCGGCTCGCGACCACCGATATCTTTAGTTCCATCCCGGCGTCGTGAGTCGCAGTAGTTGACAGTGAGAGTTGTACGTGTGATGGGGACCCGCGCGGGGAACAACACGGGAGGCGGTGGTACGACGAGCACAGGGAGCTCGGCGCTCGGCAGGAGGTCCAGGTACGCGCGCAGTTCCACCGTCAGCGTGACACAGATGTTGTCGGACTCGTGCTCCAGCCTGCTGAACCGGCTGACGAGCAGAGTGCGCGGTCCTAGTGCGGCGGTAGAGCCCCGTCAAACCCACCCCGCGGTCCGTCACCACCATCACGCTCTGAGCACCAAGCAACCCGACCAGGAGAACGTAGAACCGCCGCGCCGTCTGCACCGCAGAGATCAACTGCACGCGTCCACCACCTCCATAGACCGGCCACACCACCATCACCACCGTAACCGCCTGGACGAGGCGACGCGGTCGCGGTTAGAGGAGAAGTACTCCAACTCCACGAGGACGCGGCTCGAAGACCAGTACGCGGCGGCGTTGGAGAGGTACTCGCGGCGGAAAGAGCGCGAGAACTCCGACGGCAGAAGTCTGACGAAAAGCGCGACTACGCACTCGGTCCTGCTGGCGGAGAAAGCCTACCCCTACGTGACGGCGTCTTCTGTGGTGCGCGAGAAGACGCCGTTCCGCACCGAGCGTAGCCGCAGACACGTGACCGAGGCACGTCAGCCGCACAAGATCAGACCCTTGAGAGCCGGCAACACTGCCGAGCTGAACGACTCTAGGCTCACGCTGGTGCCGACCAGTCCTCCGGCACAAGTCAACAATGAAGACCCCAGTGTGGCGGGGGATGTAGATACAGACAGGGACAGGGATGTTAAGCGTAAAGAGATTCAGAGTTTGATAAACAAATACACTTCTCTGGACGATGAAGGAGGTGAGAACCTGAGTGCTCTGGCCAGGTGTCAACAGAAGTACTCGAGTTATCTGTCACAGAGTAAACAACAGCAGCAACAACAACATCAGCAGAAGTCACACGGCAAAACTCGCGGTCCTAGTGCTGTGCTCAAACCCTCGTCCGCTCTGCAGGCTCCTCTGCCCTTGGCCTTGGCTCTCGTAAGTGCTTCTTCACACCTATACACACACACACATACACAGTGTACACCAGAACCGGCCAGTTAGTCGATCTTGAGCAATAATAACCCTGATCGAAATGCCAATTGAATGGGCTCCAAGTGTCCCTGTTCTATCCAAGTACTGTACTGTGATTATCGTTATGTTTCATTTCAAACTCTCCGATATTTCCCAATCAGTTACTTGTCATATCTTGTACATTCTTCAGATACTACAGCTTCTAAACCACTTTCTCAGTTTCACTTCGAATCTTTGATAAATAATTTTCCATCTGTTAGAAAGGAAATATGATCTGCAGTACCACTTCTGAACTTACTATTACTATAACCCAAACCCGTGAAATAAGCAAGTAAATAACCATTTAAAAATAGTTTTATGAAATCTAACCTTTTTCACCCTTTTGGTATAAACTCACAAAATTACTGCATTTCACGTTAATTATGTTGGGGCAGATGACGTGCAAACACACACACACTCACTCACTTTGCTATTTGTAGAGTTAGTTAGTTTACTTTGTTTATGAAGTGAAGTGAGCGTTGAAAATAAACAGCCATCAGTCTTGACGAGCGTCTGCCCAATGCTTGTCGCTCAGAGTCAGGTGTAGGCAGGTGGGGAGAGGGAGGGGTACATCTCGCCTTGTTTACGTCCCTTATCACTACCTCCACACTGACGTACTGTCGTTGATAACGCGGGTCAATAAATAATATTAGTAACCTTTTGATATACTAATCATAATATGAATAAATAATTTATTTGCAATTGATATTTTACAAAATAACACGTTGTTATGATTTAGTAATATGGAAACATTCCTCATGGGTGAAAGGGGTTGTCAGTCAGTATTCAATTATATGCAATTTCGGTAGTGCAATTTTATTGAAAAGGTTTCTAAACAAATAATAATAGTAATATTACATGTGTTATCTTCAAATTCGTTTTGGGTTTGTAGGACCCCTTATTTTTGTAAAAAAAAACCATTCAAAAGTTTTCTACAAATCATAAATAATTTTATTAACCTTTTATTTAAAAAATCTTTAATCAAAGATAGGTTAATTACACCGCTATATGTACTTTACTTCATATCTCGGTTGCACCAATTTTTGTTTAAACACTGCCATGTCTCATAAACCTGTCCTCGTAAATAAAACTACACTTCTGTTGTTTCAAAATCATTATAAAACAAAATTGCTAGTCATTAAAATAATAAATTAAAATATGTTGTAAAAATTTTGTTTTTTTTTTTAATTTTTTATGGAAGAAATTATTAATTCTAGGCAACTATATATGTCTGCCCACTATCAAAATAGAAAAAAATTACTTTAGTTTCCACTATTGCTAAATTTTCAGAAACATTTCTCTATTGATGTAATTCTGTAATTCGATAGTATTCCGTCCACTCTCTCCTGTCATATCTGGTAATAATTTTGGCTGTGTAAGTGTTCACAATATTACACTTTCTTTTGAAATGTTGAACATTTCCACATTGTTATCAAACTGTTAAATGCAGGTTTATTCATTTGGAACTACAGTACATGTATGACTTAGTTGTTTAGTCATTCCCTGGAAGTATTATCTAACGTCATATGTCAATCGTGTGGCATCGTTGTTGTTTCTATGTACAAGTTCAGGTGTAAAGCAGCAGGTGTGTAATCACTGCAGCATTATGTTGAGAAGTGGGTTGACCCAGGGTGTCGGCATGCCAAGAATTTGTCCAGTTAGTCACTTTGTATTTCTGTCACGCCAATCTCCGCTTACAGATAGTGTTCTCTTTCAAATCTAAAATTCCTTTCAATTTAATAAAAGGCAAATTTAACGGTGCACACAGCTAACCATGAAGTAGGCATTGAAAACTATTAGGAACAAGTTATAGTAACAAACTTGTATTAAAATTATTTTACGTGATCTGCAAGACCTGAATAGCTCTGGGTCCTAAAACAAGTTTGATTTTGGCCATATCTCAATGTTCAATGTTGCTACAATTTAGCCTTTTATCCACCCAACTGACACAAAATCCATCTGCTATAAATTATTTGTAGTTTTCAACAGAAGCTGAATTCTTTTTACTGCATATGAAACACGCTTGAAAAATCTTTCATCTTCTAGTTAAGTTATGATCCTAAATTAATTTGTAGTAAATTTCCTTCTAACAATTAAACATATGAATTAATGGAAGAAATTAATGATTTTATTTTGATTAAATCGTTAAAGTTAGTAGCCTTAGTTTTAGAATGAAAGGATCAACGAACAAACTTGGTACACGTGTAAATTTTTAGGTACAGGGCTATACTATTACCAAATGAATTTGAACATATTTAACTATTTTATTGACATATAATTCAAAATAAATCAAGGTACAATTTTTATACAGTTAATAAATGTAAATTCATGTTGATGAATCATAGTTACTTTTTACACTGGGCCTTTCAAAGCATGATACTTTTTAAATGCATCAAACCTTAACTTTGGTTACATTTAAACAATCTAATTATGAAACCAATACCAGACCTGAGCTGGATTGTGTTGGAAGTTTACAGTTTCAGATTAATAATAGCTGGGCATTGAGATCAACATTGTTGATGGTTTTGGGAAATTGCACTTATGACTGTTGGAACAGTTATAGTTTAGTGTCCAGTGTGAAAGTAAAAAATGTAGTGAAAAAAGATTTTGAGTTTGCATAGTTTAGTAAACATTGTCAAAACCTGTATTGAACAGCTAGCTTCACTTTGAGATACCTTTGGCGGCTATTGCATGCATTTTGTATGGGCAAGTTCCCTAACAATTTGTCAGAAATGCAAGCTTTCAGTACTTGCCTAATGTTGAGCAGATTTAAAATGCTCTTTACTGAACTTGTTTCTGTAATGTCATGTGTTTGGGTTTTGCATGCTTTGGTCATTTTGTCAGTACAAGTTTTGAAACATTTTTACAGTCTTAAAATATAATTATGTAATTTCAAATTCACCACTAATGTTGATTTTGATAACCGAATTATAGTTTTTGTTAACTGAGATGTTTATTAATTTAGTGTAAATGTATGATTGGTTTAAATGGTTCGATACATTCCATTGCATGTGTTTTCACAATGTTATTAATCTATCATTTTGTTTGTTAGTTATTCATTTATAATAAAATGAACTGTGACAATGCCTCATTTATAAACATAATTTTCATATTAAATATACATGTAAGAAGAATTTACTTGTTATGATTCCTCCTTAACCTTTGTTATAAAACATCTTAATCATACCTGCAGTATAGATCAAACTTAATTTCAAACATGTCGAGCTCAACAATTGGAGATAATATTTTTTTTACAGTTTACCAACTGTTTTGTTGTGAACATTGTTTTGTATAAAAGGGAACTCTGTTCTGAACTCTTTGTGCCACCACTTTGACATTTTAGACATTTTGATATATACAGAACTGCATTTGTGATGATAAGCCATCTTTGCATTTTAGAACAACAATATTTAATATACAATTCAATAACAACTTTTTTCCTTTGGTATTTAAAATCCACGGTTTGAGATACAGTAATTAAATTAATTTTAGTAGTTTAAACAAGTAAAGGTAAACTTAATAACATTTTATTTGTTTAGATTGTGTATGCAATAATGATTGAATGCTTCAAAGATCACAGATTTTGATCTAACTTGTATTTCCCAATAACTACTTTCAATAAAGTATTGTATTAATTGGAAAATCAGGTAAGTTGATGCAATTTCCCCTATCATATTATGGAAATTGCTTAAACAATTTAAGCATTTAAATTAAATTTTAACCAGACATAGTAGTTTTCTGAAACATCTAAGAGAAACCCAGAGTTGGTTGAAATGTGCAGTTATTCAAATGTGATAAATTCAGAAGATAGGAGGAGTCTTCCACAGTTTTCACAAGAAAATATCAATAATTTTTGATCACACTATTTATAAGTAAAAGTTCTTAAAATAAAATGCAGTATAAAAGCAAAACAACTGTATTTCTTCTTTTTTTTTAATACAACAAGTGTTTTTGGGGTTGTAGTATATTTTCCGAGACTGCGACACCTAGACTGTAGACTGTAGTGATCTAACCGTGTTAGCCGGCACTGCGCTGCGCTGCGTTCTGTTGTTAACACCGATGTGCGAGTGTGTGCGCTGCGCTGCGTTCTGTTGTTAACACCGATATGCGAGTGTGTGCGTTGCTTACGATTCTCAGCTGAGACGCTTGCTGTGTGTTGCTCTCATGACTATGTTTCACTAATGTCACTTGACTTGCCCTTAACCTGTATTTTGTAATAGTGATTTGTTTTATGACCCTAGAAGAAAGATTGTATGTCGTTAGACAATTTTGTTAACACGGCAATCCATTTTGCCCTCTCCTCTGTCTTATATGGCGTGCCCTCTACTGGGTCGGTTGGTAATGGTGCGGTGCGGCTTCGATGTGGTGGTTATATGGTCCTGTCGCTCTGGTGGTGTGGTCACGCAATGATGGTCTTGGTCCTGTGCCGCCTTGCTGCCTGGTCGTCTTGTACCGCCTGGTGCCCTCGCCCTACGCCCTCGCCCGCCGGCTCCCCTTGCCACTTCCGCCTCACAGAGCTCACGAGCACCTTCCATTGAGGACGGCGAAGGACGGACACCTGATTTACCACCATGGCGACATTCTCCAAGACAGATGTTCGTGAATAATACTGTAGTAAAGTACCAGTACCTACCATAATCTGTCCCAAACTTCGATCTTTCTAGGGTTAAAGTGGGTTTTCCTCTCGGTTTCCTGACCGAGTTTTTACATAGTTCTGCGGCTATACTGATGCTGTAGATGTTCTTTCTATCTTAGAACTGGGGAAGGTAGAAATCATCCAATTTTCTTTTAAATAATACATTTTAAAAGTTCTGGAAGCCTTAATTTGGAACAATAAGGAATGGAAGAATAATTAACCATTTTATTGTAGTGTAGTATGCTTTTATTTGAATAACTTTGAATAAAGAGATGTTTTCTGATTCATGAGTTACTTACTTATTTCACATTTGATAGCATAATGTAAAAATCTCTTGCATCAGGGTAATATCAAAATGTGTTAAGTACTTTTGGCTAAATTAGATTTTGCAAAGACTGCATGGGCATTTAAACCCATCAGTTCAAGTTTTAAATTAAAATTATAATTTAAACAATTTATTGGTACCTGTGGCTTGACCATCCACGAACGAGTATGTGGTATTTTGTTTTGTGAGTTTTTCTGCTATGCAAGATTATAATTAAATATATTTTTAAATTGTTCAGTTAAAACATTGTTTTGCATAAACTTAAAATCAAAATTATTTTTGTGGCTTCCAGTTATTTATTAGTTGACATATGTATAATTCTATGCCTTATTTTATTTTGCAGATAAAGTACTGGCCACCCTAGGTGAGGAACGTTTGGAAAAGTTGTGAAAGTGAAAGATTTACAGACGTAAGTAGTTTCCTTGAGTTCTTATGTCTATATACTCTTGAGAGTGCTTGTTATAATTTTAGATCAAACATTTATTTCAGGTAATCAAAAAGTAAATAGCACTGATTACAAGTAAAATATTTCTCCTCTTAAGCTCTGAAAAATTTATTTTTCTACTTGAATGAATCACCAGTGCAATATCTGAGCAGTTTATAAAATACATGTCCTAATAGCTTTGACCTTTGTATAAAGAATATTGATGAGTAAAATTAGTTAGATGTAGTGATAAATCAATAAAATGTAATGTTTGCCTAGAACATCGCATTGGCAAATTACAAACTAAGGCAATGTCTAATATCAATCACATTTTAGTACTTCTTGAACTTACAAGTAAATTGTAAATGAAATAAATTTTTGAAGAATACTTTACTAAAACCTCGTTTTTCTGAAAACCTGATTTATGACCAAATGAATTATGTTGTAATGCATACATATTGGTCACCTTCTGAAAGGACAGACAAGTTTAAAAGCCTCAGTTTTTTTAATGTTTTTACTCCTGCTATGTTAAAATTTTAACTAGTAAAAATTTTAAAATTTTATAGAATTTAATTTATTATAATGAGGATATAAACTAACTCATTTGTTTCAAAGTTCATAAATTACTATAATGTGGATACACACAATTTTCATGTTTTCACTTTTATTTATTTGCTATCAATTGAGTCAGAACTTTTCAGCTAACACAGAGTTAAGTGTAAGTATTTCGTCAGTAGTTGTTTGGCAAGGATCTCTGGGGACCAAACTCTACCCAACATATATCCATGTTCTGTCCTTGACTGTAAGTGTCCATTGTGTGAGATAAGTAACAAAGAGTGTTACGTACGATGTTGCAGTGAGAACATGATTGCTCTGAAGATCATAAAGAATGTAGAGAAGTACCGTGAAGCGGCCAAGTTGGAAATCAACGCTTGGACAAGATCACGAAGGACCCAGGACAGTGAGTAAAATGTTACTCTTTAGAGATCAATGTATAAAGGGAAATTCTAGAATATATATTCTTTTTAATAAGAAGGACCCAGACTGCAAACAGTGAGTAAAATGTTACTCTTTAGTTAAAGCTTTCAATGTGTCAAGGGAATTCTAGAATATATATTCTTTTTTGAATAACTTTGATAGCTTCAGCTCACCGTCTTGTGCTGCCAACCGGTTTCTGAATTTAAAATGAGACAGCAATTTCTTCAGCCAGTGCTAAGGTAGCAGCAGTACAGGTTGTCTCGGGAGTAGAGCTGGCAGCGAGGACACTGTATCATTGTCATCTCACTATTTCTGTCTATGATCTTGCCCTATTTCTCTTCTCAAACAATCCACTCTCTTTCTCACCCAATCCTCCGTCCTCATCTGTTCACTCCTGTAACTACAGCAGTCTCTTGCTGGCCACTATTTTCTATAAGAACATTTCCAACTGAGGATTTTTTGGGATCGGATTACCTTTTGTAATTTAATATGAATGTGAAATGGACTTCTGTGGGGGAATAATCTGCCGAGTTGTATGTAAGTATTTTTTTGCAAACTTGTAGCCTAGCAGTTGCAATGCTCACAAGGTAACTTACTTCAGCTGACCTGCCGTCTGCTGATCAAATTATAAATCAGGTTACAGGCAGACAGTTGAGCCTATTCAGCATTTGTTGTTTGATCCAAGTAACTATTTTTGTTTTAAAGGAAGTAAGTTTTTTACATTGACTTCAGAATATGGAAAACAAAATTACTGAGTATTTAAACTATTTAAATGAACCATCAAATACTTAACAAATTTTCAATTTTTTTGACAAAGGTTAATCCCGATTGTAATTTATGATGATAAAATCTACTTTTCACCTCACCTTGTAAATTAATGCCAGCTTATTTCAATTGTTTTTAACGCACAAGGTAACTTACTTTTTTGTCGATAGTGTACCTCATTGACCTATTGATAAAATCTACTTTTCACCTCACCTTGTAAATTAATCAGCTTATTTCAATTGTTTTAAATGCTCTACTAGATCAACTAACATTTCTCACAAGGTAACTTACTTTTTGTCCCGATAGTGTACCTCATTGACCTATTGATAAAATCTACTTTTCACCTCACCTTGTAAATTAATGCCAGCTTATTTCAATTGTTTTAAATGCTCTACTAGATCAACTAACATTTCTCACAAGGTAACTTAAAGGTGTGAATTATTTTAATTAATACATAGAAGGGGAATTTCTTTGCACTTTATAAAGTTAATGATCTAAATCACTAGTTATCCTAGTTTTTCAATTTCCAAATTAGATTGTGTTGTATAGTACGCCTATATAACTTTTCCTGAATAAGATTCACGCTTAGGTCTGGTCTAAGAAGGCTGTTGGGATGAGAAAGAATTGTTTGTATACTGTTAGCTAGAAGGCAATGCACTTCTTTGCCGTAAAGATTAAAGAGAATTACTAAACTTGGCCTCAAAGTGTTTATGGAATCTGAGATAAAGCGGCAGACCTTACGGTGTTTGATGTTGAAGAATATATTTTAGTAAATCTCAACAAGATGTTGTAATATTTTAGTAAAATGAATATTTTGTTCCTGATTTTTAAAAGTATTAGGCTCCTGTGTTTAGTATTTAAAATTTAAATCTTTGGAAAGATTCAATCCAAAACATCAAGATTCACAACATCAATTGATGGTTCTGTTGTGTAACTGTTCGTTTCTTTGTCCTGTTTGAATCATAAACACAACAATAGCAACATTTTAAAAAATTCATGACCCTTTTTTTCAATCTTATTCTTATCTTAATTAATTGATCCTTTTTAATAATTGACAATCCACTTCTGTTAGTCTAGCAAAGGGTATCAAGTATTCACAAATTCGGGACAAACTAGAATTATACGGCAGTTTTGTCCCCAAACTGGGAGTGTTTGGGCCGCACTTACTCTGTGGTCTCTAGTGAACCCTAAGGTGGTTCAGAAAACCTTGCGGCCATGACAGTATCCAAAAATAGTAGTAAATAGTAACAAAAGTTGTGCTTTTATCATGAAGAGTAACACAAATGGTGGTGGAAGTTTTGTTTTTTGTCGGGATGTAGACTGCTGCTAATAACTGATTCCAGACATTGCGGATTTTATTTTGACTCTTAAAAAGCCATTTCATTGGATTTTGTCAATTTGATTGCAAATTAAAGCCTGATAGTTTTATACTAAAAATTATAAATTGGCAAAATTTGTCTGGGAAAACCAGGAAATAAAGAGAATTTGGTATTTCTTGAATACTGGACACCCTGTCTAGGTACATTTCCTACTACGGTGTAGTGTCAATGAGCTCCTATTTCACAAGTAATGGTTGTGCTAACAAGATTGGTGTGGTTTCAGCTTGTGTGTGAAGATGCTGGACTTTTTCGACTACCACGGACACATGTGCATAGCGTTCGAGATGCTGGGTTTGAGTGTGTTTGACTTTCTGGTAAGTTCCAACAATCGAGGCACTTTCAAGGCAACATCCCAACCACAATCGATGTCCTCTACTCTCTTGAATGTTAGCTCAATTGATATTTTAATTTGGCACTAATTTAGATCTAGCTTTCATAATCTTACGATCTTAGGTTTTTTAAGCATATAATTAACTAGTATTTCCATTGGTCATTGGGCTATTAATTAATGACCCATTCTAAGGAAGAGTCGGCCTTAGTTTGTAACAAGACTACACCTCATAACTCATTACTACCACTCATCACACTCATCCTTCACCACATATTTGCCTTAAAATACCCTCATGAGAGTGGTCGGCATCTCAAATAGTGATTTAGCTTTAAACAATGTTTGCAGTGTTTATTCAGTAAAAGAGTTCATAAGCTCATTTGATTTGAAAATTACTGTCATTTAATTAAAATTACAATAATTCTTTTTAAACAGTTACATGAAAAAGAGTATAATTATTTAAAAGAGTCATGTTACAATTTGTAAAAAGGAAGTTAATATTTCTTTTATATTGCAACAGTAAAAGAAATGAAGAGTTTTACAAGGTTTAAGCTTATCCGCTTATGTAATATATAAAAAGGGGCTTGGATGAAATGATACAAATAAAATCTTGTTTATTTGTCGTTTAGAACAACAAACAAATAATTGATAACAGTTTATTGGAAGGGATATGAGAGGACGTTTTTCTTATGATAAGTGTTATAATAATAAAATGCGTTTATTTGTTGTTAAGTACATTTATACTCTGACAATATTGATTATCCAGCAAATTAATTGCCACAGTCAGTTATAAATATAATAATTATGTTACAACACAAAATACAAATAAACAATAGAATGGAATTAGTAGACTATCTTAGATAAGAAATCAGATATGTCTCATATAAATTCCCCATATATATTGAATCACAAAGTGCCAGAAACTAGTAACTACCTACTTAAAATCTTTAGAAGAACAATAAAATATGTCATAACAGTTTAAATGTTTTGTAAAATAAAAATAAATAAAATATTAAAATGAATATTGTATAAAATGTTTTACATTTAAGCGAATACTGAACCCTGAATTAGTTAATTTCACTAGTGTTGGAGAGAATTAAGAGCTGTGCCTTGGTTGCAGAAGGATAACAACTACCAGCCGTACACACTGGATCAGGTGAGACACATCTCGTATCAGCTGTGTTACTCTGTCAAGTTCCTCCACGACAACAAGCTCACTCACACCGACCTGAAGCCCGAGAACATACTCTTCGTCGACTCCGACTACGATCTCAGCTACAATAGCAAAAAGGTGCACTCTACACAACACTATTCCGTATATTATTCTAGCACCTCTGAGGTTGATTATAAAAATTGAAAACCAAAATTGATGAATTTGTTTGAGTGTACTCGGTTGTTAAACATCTTTATTCACTTACACTAATGTATTATGTACAAATTAACTGGTCTTCTGTATGGCAATGTTTGAAATATGGCTGCTATTCTTATACTCTTACTAAACAACGCATAAAGAATGTGTGTCCGTTCTAGGTCATAGACAAATTTACCTAAACTACTCCTATAGTTTAAAAGTTTTATTTTGGCCTTTTGTTTCTGTTAAATGGAACAGGGTGGAATTTCAGGAGAACAGGGAATTATGCAGGAATTTTCTATTTATATGGGAAAAGTCAGGAGTTATGGGAATTTTGTCCCTAAACCGGTAAATTTTGGCGACAGGGATTGTGAAAATGGTGATTATGTCACGGACGAGAAATCAGTATAAAAGTCGTTATTTCGCCGCGGGCTCTAGCGCTGCAAAGCGGTATCAAAGCGTTATTTAGCGCTAGCGGGAGTCAAGAGCAAAATAATGGACAAAGTGCTTTATCCATTTGATTGTCAGTATTGTTAATCATAAATAGCATTATTTAACTAAGTTTAGCATGTGTTGTACAGAAGAAGGCGTGAGAAGAGTGAAGTGCTGGGATGTGAGACTGATTGATTTCGGCAGTGCAACATTTGACCACGAGCACCACAGTACAATCGTGTCTACCAGGCACTACAGAGCACCTGAAGTTATCCTGGGTGAGTTTAGTCTGTTTTACACTCTAAACAGTTCTTTTCAGGGTCTCCAGCATACGGGAAAAGTGGGAATTGTAAGAGAATTTTCAATGTACAGGAACTAATCAGGATTTATGCGGGAACATTGTCCCTTTATTGAGAAAGGGAAACAGAGGTCTAGAGAGCGTTGCAAACAGTAACAAATGTCATTGTAGACATGTGCATCGTCACAGACAACTATAGGAGTCTAGGGATGAACTGTTTTTGCATTGAACGTTGGCAGGAGTTACTATGACTTTGTTGATAGCATTTCAATGATTTTATATATTTAAATGTGCATTGTGCAGCCTAATAGTATAATGAACCCTAAAACCAGAAAATCGGCTACTAATCTGAAAAAGTTGGAAATACATAATAATTTCATTTTCCCAGAATGCTAGACACCCTATTTCAACTCTTTGAAAAATAATTTTACTAGTTAAATGAGGAATAGTTTTAAAATCTACATTTTTCTGTAGATATATTAACATTTTAGACGTAATGAGAAAATATACATTTTGATTACACAACTATTTTAAAGAGATTAGATATTTATTTCCTCTAACATTAGCAAACAAAATGAATGTGTATTATTACCACGTAAAATTCTTTAACACATTTGCTGCTAGCATGAACCGTACATGGTCATAACATTGAATCAAACACAAATATTCATGTTAAAACATGTTCTTTGCAGAGAATGTGTTAATATGAATGCAATATAGTGAGTAGATGAATCCTTATACCAAGAGTAGTGAATATTATTTACTACTAAAAGCCTATCTGTTAAAATTGGGAACTTTTAATTCAGAATTAAGTCATTGCATTTAATATTTTTCTTCAGCATTCTAATAATTTTATCATACATTTTACAATGTTAACTTATTTACATCTCTTAATACAACTCCTTAGCCTATAAATAGCCATCCTAGATTGCAGGGGACAAAATATCTGTGAAATAAACCATCCTCCCACAGAATTGTTCTGTCTCATTGTATTGCCACTTTCCATCACCGTGTACTGATGTGTATTGTGTGGTGTGCAGAGCTGGGCTGGTCTCACCCGTGTGACGTCTGGTCTATCGGCTGCATCATATTCGAGCTGTACCTGGGCATCACACTGTTCCAGACACACGACAACCGGGAACACCTCGCCATGATGGAGAGGATACTAGGCACCATTCCCTACAGGTAGGCCTACTTGCACGTTACTATCAAATAAAGTCAAGGATTTGAACATTTCTTTTTGAATAAAAGTACAGATTTTAGTTAAGGAAAGCTTAGTAGGATCTGCAACACATTTGATATTCCATCTGTCAAGTACTAAATTCTTGGTCCACATATTTAGTCTCTAGAAATAACTCATTTTGCTAGATCACATTGGCAGCCAGTTGTTCGTTTGTTATGATGCCTGCACCAATATCTGAGATAATTTCAGTCACTGTTAGTTGGCTACAGTTTCATATAGCCTGATTGGCAATATCTTAGTAACAGAAATATCTAAAAATAAGTAGGGTTGTGAAATTGGACAAGAATGTTAAGAATTTTATGAGGAAATGATAACCGAGAAATTGTTTACCAACTTCATTATTAGAATGAGTTACTGCTTTCAAGTCCACATAATAAGTAATATGCATATTGTGTTAGGTAAGAGTAAGATGCAAGATCTGCTCAGTGTATTGAACATTATCTTATGAAAAGTACATTGATGAAACGTATTTTGTTTCTTAGGATGGCAAGAAAAAGCAAAACAAAGTACTTCTACCATGGGAAGCTAGACTGGGACGAGAAGAGTTCTGCAGGCCGATATGTCAGGGAGAACTGCAAGCCGCTCAGGGTAAGAAGACATTTTATTCATTATATGAATTTTAATGTAATATCTGGATATATTTTAAACTCTTATTTATAAACAGGTTTAAAGGAATTATCTAATAGTAAATGTATTTGAATATATCCTTTTTATTACTTTTGTGAATCGATTGGAGCAAAAATGTCATGAGCGGTCAAGTGTGTGCTCTTCTCATGCTCATTCTGATGTTTTATGTCTCATGTCTAGTTTATAATATACAGTGAAAGCTTTTAAAATCCAGCTAGACAGTGCATTTAGCTACCTAGCAGAGATCGGGCGGACAAAGCTTTTGAAAGTTTCTTTGTAGGTTTTAAAATGATTTTTTATCCACTTTGGCACCCACACATAGCAGGGCAAATCCCCAGAATATGGAGGCTCTGGAAAGTTCCTGTAACACATGACAAAATCTGTCATTAGTGGCTGCTTATTGTTGACATTTGAATTTTTACGTCATATTTACCACTCCCTGTCTGTACTCTGATGTGATAAGCCCTTCTACCTCTAATATGGTAAGGTCAATTAGTCAACTAGAAACAGAGTCAAAATCAAAGCCTTTTGGACACAGAGTCAAAAATATGTGTCAGTTGGAATTTTTTTTATTTTGCAAAATATATATGATTTTTTTTCTTCAATTAGGGGTGATTACAATATTATCTTTAATTTCCTGTACAATGGATAGCATAATGGATTTGTATTAACTCTGCAAATATAATAACAAATGAACGTTGCGTGTTGCAGAGGTACCAGATATCAGATGATGACGACCACGTGCTGCTGTTTGACCTGATTCAGAAGATGCTGGAATACGACCCAGCAGAGCGGATCACTCTGTCACAGGTATGACCAACATTATAATAGCTAGGTACGGATGAACAAAAAGCAGAGCATCATTTCAAATGTTCTATTCCGAACGGTGTAGTTGCTTTCTATTCATCAAGCATCTTAAACAAGCTATTCTAGCCAGTGAACTCAAATACATTTTTCTATTTTTAAGACACTGATACAAACAATTGTGGCACACAAGGATTAGAACTACTTGAGATTGGGAGATAATTTAATTCTCCAACTAATGAATTCCAACGTTGTTATTAATCGTTAATCTTTACCCTGCTTTTTCTGGGTAGATTTATGGCTAAAATTAGTCTATTCAAATTAAATCCTAGATATTGCAGATTTCTTTTAAAAGTACAAATAGCTTTTGTAATGTTTAATAAGGTAAACTGTTGTAGAGGAGGGCAGAATAGACTTTTAATTCTGAGACGGGGTAAAAATTTAAAATAACAGGAATTTTTAGGGTTGGACAGGAAAATACAGAATAACTCTAAAAATAAATAACTTTAAAAATTGACCATGGCAACAGAAAATCTTGTTGACACTACAACAAGCAAGACACATTTACTCCTGATGCAGTTTTGCACTTGAGATTATCCATCTCTAGGTGTCTGACCGTTAATACACTTGTGCATAGCCACTAATTCCTCAATCATTAGTAAATTGTGAGGATGACTATCAATTGGTATTTGCAATTGTTAAGTCTGTGCATGGCCGTTAATCAGCGTTTTCGATTGTTATTACTTGTATTCATGACCCTCTTCTCTGATCATAATAATAACAGGGTTTTTGATTTGCCAGAGTAACTATGACTCTTAAAGGTAGCCAAAAAAAGAAATTTCAGGGTCTATCCATCTTTAGAAAATAGCAGCAGGTTCTACAAATCTAAGACTTGATGTATGTTTCACACTATAAACTCTGTGCAGGCTATGAGACACAAGTTCTTCGACAAGATCCCGGAGCACCAACGCCTGGGCAGTGCGGAGCGCAGTCACTCACTGAGTAGATGAAGACGAGCCTCGCCAGTCTGACACACGCAGTACTTCTTCAGTCACACTGGCTCTTCGGACCTGCAGTCTGTATATAGTCATGTCAGATAGACCTCTCCTCTCGGCAGTCGTCTACCAATCAACACATCAACACACTCATTCAGAAGCTGAATCAATTTTAATTTTCCTCGTATTTTAAACTGTGTAAATAGACTTTCCAAACTTTCTCACCAGCAGAAGCCTAAATAAGCTAAGAAGAAGCACATAGAGATTTCTTTCCGCTCGAGTATTCTTAATTATGTATATTTTGTATTGATAAGTTGTAAAATATGTTCATACTTTGATATTAACATTGTTGTATGTTGAATATCATATTTTTCTTATAAATAATTGTGAAAACATTTTCCTTGACTTATTTTATTCCTTGTGTTTTCAGAATATATTTTGATTGCACATTTGCAAGAAACGCAGTGCTAGTTAACTTTTAGTTTGAGGGCTGCTCAGTCAGAGTTTTAAAACTGGAATCAGGTGATTGACTAAACTTAAAGAATGTTTAAGAAAGGAAAAGCAGGCCTAACTGTAACTTACTGAGGTGCTAAAACTGTGCTAGGAAAATATTACAAAAGTCAAAGGACTTGTCATATTAAGGAATAAAATAGCAGTTAAAACATATTGCAAGATTTAAATTGAACCCTGAGGCTTTGGCGGTGTTATCACTAAGAAAAGCTTCGGTTTTCACCATCAGCCAGTGTACGCTACAAGATTTAAATTGAACCCTGAAACAATATTTGTAACATATTGCAGTGCTAAAACAATGCTTGGAATGTATCTCGGGACTTAAAATGAATTCAGATATGATGGTGGTAAAAACCAAACTTGGAAGTTATCCTGGAAAAATAACAGCATTTTCAAACATATTATGGGACTAGTTACAGCACTTAGAATAAATTTGCTTTCAGAAGTTATTGAAGGAGTGGAAAAGCACTTGTAACTTATCGAGAGTGAAACAGCACTCTGTATATCTAACAATCTATCACAAAAGTTAACTACAACTCAGAACATATGCCACTAACGGCATTTGTGTACCATTGCTGGAGTGAAAAGATACTCAGAAGCCATCACAATAGTGAAACGGCTCATAGAACTCGCCACAAAAGTGGCAAGAGATTATTTAACACAATTAATTTTTCAATCCTTTTAGACTGTGAAAACCTTAGAAAAACTGTAAATTTTATTTTCAGGGTTCAACGGATATCCTGCTGTGTACTCTTAACAGATTTTTTTTAGTAATAGCATTATCAAAGCTGTCAAATTGACAAGGTCTTGCTAAAAGGTAGACTTACTAACTACTTTCCTTCAATGCCATATTTTTTTTATTCAGCTAGTCACACCAATAGCATTAAATCACAACAACTGCCAGAAGCTGAGGAAGTTCTTGTAAAACATTTCTCCATCTCCGGGGAAGAAATATAAAATGAAATGGCTGTTGTCATTTATATTTTTGACATGGCTGTTCTTTGCGTGGGAATATTCAAACTTTGTATCTAATGAGTGCCTTAGCTTGTTGAAGTCGGGAGATGAAACAGGTTGGGAGGTTTAGATAGCACATAAGCAGCAAATTTTAAATAATGGATTTTGGCTCCACTACCGCTCATTGGGAACCACTGCTTTAGGCTGTTGATAAACTACGCATTTGTTGTTTGTCTAACTTAAATGGATTTATTTATAAAATATTACCATCATCTGTTCGACAAGATTTTTAAATAGGAAATCACAATAAAATACAGGTAGGTAAATAATTTGATTAAGATCTAAAGTTGTACAGACAGCAGGATTAGGATGTGAAACAAATAAAACACGACTTTCTGTTAGTTTCTGTAATACATTGTTAATAAATAATATCAAAATGCATTTAATGCAAAAATAAAATCATAACAAATAAAATTATTTAAATGCATTTAATGCAAAAATGAAATCACAACAATAAAGTGCAACAAGTAAACAAGACAATATCGTTCAAATGTTTAAAATTCATTTAAATAAATTGCTTAAGCTATGGTTTCCTAAAAAGCGGTGACCGTAATGTGCCCTAATGTAGCGGTGAACTAACACAATATTTAAACAGATGTAGACAAAAACAACGTTTGACATGTTTACTTTAGTTGTCATAGTTTATTTACATATGTAGTAATGGACAAGCTGGACTTTTGTTTACAAAACAAAATGTGTCACCTGGTGAGAAAAACCTTAACTAGTTTTCACCGCTACTTTACGTCCACTGTTCTCTAGGAAACCACTCTCATCTGATTGTATTGAAAACAAAACCCACCGTCATATTACGGCCGTAATGTAGCGGTCACCGCTTTCTAGGAAACCATAGCTTTACACTGTGTTACAATTAAAAGCTTATAATAACAAGCAAGTAAAGTGAATAAACAACTATGCATTATAATAGTTTTTTCTATAAAAAAATTATAATTTTAGTTCACATTATCCTGTGTAGCCATAAGACATGTATGTAAAAACTAACAAATGCATTTAAACTGTGAACACCTGGCAGTGTAGTTATGGTTATGCAAACCAAAAATCATGTACAAATAAATTTGACTGCTAAAAAATATATACTTTTGATAAAAAAAATCCATGGTAAAAACTCTATACCTGTTCATCTTCAATGTTGAGATTCACAACTCAAGTAATAAATGAATTATGCTATGTTTGTAGAACATATATTAATTTGTTGAGTATTACTAGTAACACAAAGAGAGCTAACAATATTCTAAATAAATAAGTAAGTTGGAAGACTAGTAGCCAGTAGGGTAAAAAAACTGTAATTTACAGCATTGTTAAACAATGTATGGTATCATGATTTAAAAATACATACAATAAAAAGCTACTAATGAATCAGCATTATTTGATAATGAGTAAAAAGTAATAATACACTTATTCTAGCATGATTTCATCACAATAAGCTTTGATATAACTTCGATAAAATAAGTACAGTAAAATCTAAATATTAGCACCTTTTAAAACAGCTGATAGTTTGTTAAAATGTGTTGCATTCTTGCAACTGTACAAATATTATTCTTAACAGACAATATTCATGTTTTACAGAACAAAATATTACCTAATATGACAACAATAAATCAGTAATCCTACTGAAATGAAGT
Source organism: Matsumurasca onukii (assembly GCA_018831715.1). Taxonomy (NCBI): domain Eukaryota; kingdom Metazoa; phylum Arthropoda; class Insecta; order Hemiptera; family Cicadellidae; genus Matsumurasca; species Matsumurasca onukii. The sequence continues at coordinate 13,879,700 of CM032060.1, read as the reverse complement.
TTCAAAATTTGATTTAATTATTTTGTACTTTATTTTAATTTACCAACATTATAAATCAATCATAAAACAAGTTGTTAGTGTAACTGTTTAACATTGGACCTATTTTTAGTTTTACAAAAACTGTAACACAATTTAGTTACCTATCAAATAGTAACTATTGATTTTAAAACACTTCGCATACAAGTTTTGTCACTATGTTAAAAATTCCTAAATATTTAAAATACTTTGTGCCTGGTTTTAATCGACTTGTTAATTAAGAAAATACTGGAAGATATAAATACTGTCAAACAAAAAGTTTCAATACAATACATAAGTAACGAGAAGATTTGTTTCATAATCTTACATCCTAAATAATTCACTGTATGTGTTCCGTTGGTGTCTTACCACAACCTTACCATCATATTGCATAAAAAAACCACACGAAAAATAAATTAAAAACTAAAATCCACCGGCGGGCTTCAAGAAAATGCACAAAACCATGTCACTAACACCACACAAATAAAGACAATGTTCAATTTGGTTGGATCCAAAGAAAAGTAGTGGGAGATTTTAACAAAATTTTGAATAAAAAACAACTAATTTTAATTGGTTTGGAGTGTTAACCAGAGGAGTAGCTGCTAGCCAAAGACCCACCTTTCATCCATTCCACCCCAACATCCAAACATCACTACCAATATAAACAACTCACCAGAACCCAGATTACCAAAAATCATCCCTTGTGAATGAGTTTTTGACCATTTAGGTAACAAAGGTTACAAGTAAGAGCTGTACTGTGTAGTTGTTTAAATTTTTAAATATTCTAAACATTAGATTTTTAGAGCTACATGGTCAAATACTACTAATTTGAGAACCCAGATGTAATTACAATTTCCGACTTATTTTCTTTGGATCCAACTATACATTTTCAACACTGGGCAACTGGTTTGCTCCCAATACTTTTCAAGTGTCATATTTGATCTTTTTAATAGAAATATCAAATAGAAATTGCATTTGACAGATCCACCACTACTGTCAATGAGCAAAACACCCGTCATTAGGTACATGACATGTACCAAAAAGTGTTTGAACATTTTTGAGTGTTTAAAAGTTGATGTGGAGGGTAACTTTTGTAACACCCTATATAAAAACCTCCAAATAAACACATTAAAATACCTTAGTGGGCACCAGTTGCACCTTGCATTAAGAGCATTAAGATCGATTGCGTTGCTGGATTATTATCCTCGACCTTCTAGTTGAACTGCAATGTTGAAGAGTTTTCCCCATACTCTAATGCGAAGAAGCTTCTATAACTTCTTGAAACTTTCTTCTTCCATCAATGTACATCATAGCTTCTAAAAAATCAAAACCAAATCATTTTCAACATTTTCAAGTGATATAAATTAACAAAAATAAAATTATGTTAGAAAAATTTACAGGTGGTCAAATTTAAATCTTTGAGCAAGACAGTAAAAAATCTGATTTTAAACTTATGTTAAACCTTACCATGTCAACATTTGGTAGGTCGCATGATTCTCTAACCGCAGAAAGGAAGCTCAAAACAACAGTATTTTCAAAAGGTAGCAGACAGATCTTCAAAGAAGTGCCAAGGAGATTACACATTGAAGTTGCATATTGGTGACACTTTGTAGTTACAAGTAGTACTTAGATGGTGTGGTTATGCAAGGAATTTGTGATTAAATGTTGGGAAAAAGGTCAGGGCATGTCACCGAGCGGTGTGAGTAATCATGTTGGGTATAGTAATAGGGGGTGAGATGAGAGCAGGATGTGAAGGTGAACTTAGAACTGGTGAGTGGTTAGGTAAGGCAGTTGTGAGGGGTTTGAAACAGTACGTAAAATCTGCAAGTTTAAAAGGAAAGGTTTGGTAGGTTTGAAACAGATTAGGAATGGGAATGTAGTGGTGATGTTGCTATGATTAGGTGAAGCAAAAGGGGAACTAGATAGTTAAACAATGATGAAGGTTGCCGTAGATAGTAGCCAGGAGTTACTATTTAGAGAAAATTGTCCTCTACCTGTGCAGAGTGCTTAATCCATTCATATAACATGTAGTCAGGTACTCAGCACGACTAAGTGAACTCACCGTAATAAGTGTTGGGCATGACAGGTCTGACGTACTCGGGGCTTGGTAAGTGTAGTGGAACACATTGGTGGTGGTCTTCTGGCCTGTGAAAGGACTGGTCGCTTCTATGTGCACAATGATCTGCATGAAGTTCTGATCTGTGTAGATGATCTACAACAAGAACAAATTCAACCCAGGCATATTATAAAATAGGAAGCCAACCTGGGATCATTTTTGTAAAAATGCTAAGACAGCAATGATAATGAGGGAAAATATAGCTTAGCTACTGTTAAGTTATGACCAGAAACTAAACACTGTAGTAACAATTTGGTTCTAAGAGTTAAGAAGTTGCTCTGACCCAGATTTATTATTGAACAGGTTTCACTTACCGCCCCAGACATCTTCAACAAGGACCCAACGTCCACAGGCTTCTTGAACAGTATGTCGCTGATGTGTTTCAACTTAGGTCTGTGTTTACTGCGAACAAAGTTCAGTACAAAACTTAGTATACAAATGTTTCTTTCAAAGTTTCTATCCAATATTTTATTTCATGCTGTACTAAACAGAATTTTCTTGATATGATATTTTTGTCCTACTAATACATTTCTAATGTACCTTCACAAAATTTAGTACAACCTTCATGTGAATGATTTTCAACAATATTTATTGAGAGTGATCAGTTATGTAGTGGCTAAACATGTTTTTCTATAATTTGTGTTATACATCACCTTTAGGGGTGCAATTCAAAAGCCAAAGCTAGGCATATGCATGATTCTTTTAGCTTTGCAATTGTTTTAGTAAGAAAAAGAATTCTAAATTTGGATATACATGATGAATACCTGTGCATGTAGGCAACAATCCAGGCAATTTCCAGAGCTTGCCTCATCAGGAACCCACCAAACACTTTGTTGTGTAAATTACGGTCCTAAAATCACATAAATTAAGATTAAAAAACAATGTGATGTAAGTATTGACTGAAAACAATGCTTAGAATTAAGTCTGGTTCCTTAAGAGGAATAATTTTAAAGTCTTATTTTTGGTATCCCATTTTTTGTTGTTGTTAACAAATACTCTGACAAACAAAGGTGACCCAGATATTTGAAAGTAGATAAATTGGAAAACAACGTTAAATTTTTTTGATGCTGGATCAAATCAATGCTTAATTTTGTAAACCAGTTATAACTTTGATGGTGAAATCAAATGAAGAAAATCATTGCTGCAAAAGCAGAACTACCCTGTAATGGTAACCAGTAACCACACTTTACCATACAAATGTTTTCCATTGGTGTAATGGAAGTTCTTGAACCTTCTGGTTTTATAATTGACCTACCATGCTTCCCATACATACTCTGTTACATTGTTCTACAGAGCCATGGGACTGCCTTTAACACACTATCATTAAACATAAACATGTTAATTAAATTAATTATAGATAAGTAAAGTGTGCAGCTCACTTCTGGATGAGAGAATATGATGTTGGACTGCCTGGTGTCAGACATCCACACGTAGCCGGGCGGCAGCACCCGTCGGTTGATGGTGGGGTTCTCCAGGTCGATGGAGTTGAGGAACAAGTTGTGTATGACGCTCTGTTCCTCGGGCCCCGGCACTTTCGCTAACACTGACGCAATGTCTTCTATCTGCCTCCGCTTCTTCCTGGCTGGCAACACAACACAACTTGCAACTTAAAGGACTTGAGGGAGGAGTTAATTTCAACTTAAAATATCTGGATAACAGGAGTTTTACCCACTTAGCATGGATCACACTTACCACCTAAAAATTAATATTATCATTCGTCAACTTCATTTTTATAATCTTTTCTCATATCCTCAAATGATACCGGAACAAAAAACTTTAATACTAATAACAGTTAAAACGTCATAAGAAATGTAACAATGTAGGACTGGTTAAGCTATTATGCCCTCCTTGCTTTGCATCGTCTCCTTCAGTGTGTCGCCAGCCTTAGTGCTAAATCTGGCTAGTTGCGGGTTCTCACCGAGGAAAATGCATGAATTAGTAGAATATGTAACAGGCTCATATTGTTTCCATTCCCGGGTTTGGACCGCTTGTTGTATTGTTCCTAAGGGTTTGGACCGCTTTTGTTCCTAAAAGCGTTTTGTGATGCCCACAAACCCTAGGTTGAGTAGCACATTAAAAATGCCATTGGCGTAAATAGTAAAAAAAAAACAAAACAAGTGGGAACCAGCTGCCATTGATAGATAGGGAGAGAGAGTGCACCCTTTAAGGAGCTGAAATGAGTTACAAAAGGTTCCTAAAAAACCAATTTAATCAACTTAGAAAGCTGCCATGATTACTTAATACTTACCATCGCCACCAGCCATAATGAGTCTCTCCTGTTCGTCAGCTGGTGTCAGCTTGTTGACTGGTGCTGAGGCTGAGATGTTGGCGTTGCGTGCTGCCATGAGGAACACGGCACTGACGAGTTTCTGCCACTCGCCTCCGTGCTCCTGCTCTAACCACACAGTGCTCTCTATCGTAGACTTGCCCACTCCAGACACATGACCACTGATCCGTATGTCTGACTGTGCCTGAACATATCACCGTCGTAAACCGCTATTTTCTTTAGTGTACAGGTTGAAAACTGATGTTCAATTTTAATTGACCTATGGTTTTGAGCTTTTGGCGTATTTAAAATGCAATATCTGGTTCAATTTGCCTCACCCCAGACTGGGAACTGGGGACTCTCAGAACTTTTTTCTCCTGGAGAGATGGTTAACCTGGATTGATTATTCAATCATGACTAAACTTTTGAGTTTGGTTTTGGTTTGTTTTAATTTTATTTACATTATGACAAATTCAGTACACCACAATGAACATCTATATTTCCCAACTTAATTTACTAATTGTCAAAACTAAAGAACTGCTTTACACCATGTACTTTGGCAGATGCCAGATTCAGGCAATGATTTAAAAATAGCAGATCTTGCGTCTTAAATAAAGCTGAACAGTAAACCAATTAATTGCTGTACAATCTATACCAACCTTTGCCACAACATCAGTGAAAGCAATGTGATCAACGAGAACTGTGACAATGACGTATGGAGTCGGGGCATCCACAGGCTGCTTAGGGTTGAGAATGTACTTCATAGCAACCCAGGCTGAAACAAGAGTACATGCAAGTTACAACTTACAGTAAAACATGAAATAATAGTGGAGGCCTTCAATCTAATGTTCATTGGGACAAACATATTTTAATACTTTTCAAACTCTTCAGAAGGGGAAATTTAACCCTCTTGTCCTGTTAAAGTGAAGTCTTGATAAAGATTGATCAAAAAGAATGATTAGTGGCATATTGTAGAGTCAAGAGATTGGTTGACTGATATAAACATTTGGGTTCTTTCAGAAAAGCTATATGGTTGAAATATAGCTGGTGTTAACATGTAACAACCAAAATAATATCCAAAACTTTAGTTGGCAGAAGAGGGGGGTTCAAAAACAAAAAACTGAAACGTTAAGTTTATGGCAAAATTATGTATAACTTTTATACTTCACATTTTGTTCAATCTAAAACAGTTTTTCAGGAATATTATTTATTTAGTTAAAAAACTAGTTTTTTGTCTCATGTTTTGTTTTCAGGGATTATTAAATAAAGAGATTTTCTAGGGATGGAACACCAATTAATACTTATGTGTAGGTAACTTCGAGGTAAGCTAATGACCAACTGTTTAGTTCTATGCAAAATTAAAAAAAGAATAGCAAATTGTATTAGAAAAAAATACAGTGGTACAATATAAAATATATTAACAAATGTATCCCTTACCTCTTTTACCAAAACATTGTAAGTTCTGAATAGCCTCTACACCATATGAATTTGAGGGTACAGGATTATGGTTTGGATACTTTACCTGCAAAGATGTCCATATCCTCCATGAGACGTCCGTTCCTGACGTGGCCGAGAACACTGACATACTTCTCCTGCAACTTGATGTCGGAACTCAGCGGAATCACTGCCCTCTGCAGACTGTCCTACACAACCATCCTGACAGTACAATAGAATTCTATAGCAAGCATTAATAATGTCAAAAATGCACATTAACGCATCCACTGCTTGAGGCGTACTGGTACTCAAAACTATTCAAGTGCGGTTTTTGTGCTGGCAGTAGCCTATAGACCTGAACATGAAGAAATCTACACAAGATCAGAAAATCACAGGCAGGATGAATCAAGAAAAACGAAGAATCCAGAAAGAAGCAAGGGCAAGCTTGTTAAACTCCTGGCAGGATAGATGGGACAGAGAGATAACTGGAAGATGGACGCATAACCTTATCCCAACAATCAAAGACTGGATAGAAAGAAGCCACGGAGAGAGTAGCTACTACCTAACACAGGCTCTAACAGGGCACGGGTGCTTTAAAAGCTACCTACATAGGATAGGAAAACTACAAGATGGCATATGCGAAAGATGCAAAACAGAGGACACTGCTAGGACACACATTATTTGAGTGTGAAAAGTATACTACGGAAAGAGAGACTCTTTTCACAAGTTTAGGTAAAAGACTGTATACAAACAACCTCATTGAAACGATGCTAAGCACAAAGGAGCAATGGGAGACAGTTGAAGGCTGGGTCAGAGCCATAATGATGCAAAAAGAGAGAGAACTGAGACGGATAGAAGGTGACTAGAAGTCAGCAACTGCCTCTGACCAAGAAGAATGCTCAACCAGCGGTTCCTTGGCCAGATTGGCCAAAGCGGAGGTAGTTTTAGTGTTTTTAAATTTTTTTCACACAGGGAGTTCAATAAAAACCGGAGCCCTTATGGTACAAAAGCATTTCCCCCTAAGAAAAAAAATCAAAACTATTATACAGATTCAAATGAGATTTTCATGTTTTAACATGATTATCAGTGAATGTTTTAAAACCATGCCGTTAGAAATATATTTATGACTGTTATGAGATCAAGTTTTACTTCAGTAGGTCTAAGTTTTCTGTGTGAAAATTTGGTGCTAGTAAATGTATAAATGGCAACCTCTGGTGCGTCTTTGGGGCAATATCCCACAATATTTGACGATCAGTAACTATATAGATTCATCAGTTTCTGATAGGTAACTTTCAAACCACTTGACAGTTTTATTTAATAAGAACATTTATTTGTTTTTGTAGATATTACAGGTAAACATAAAATCATGTAACTTTGACTCACTTGAACTGATCGAGGAGGCAGTTCGTCTTGAGAAGCTGGCAAATATTTTAGCAAATGAGCTCGACTTTGCTTCAATGTACGAAATCCTGGCTCTAGACCCATCATGTCCATAAATTTCCTCCTCACTAAAGTCAAATAAACAAACTATTTAACCAGACACTAAATCTTACCAAACTTATTTTTTATATTTGCTAATTATGGCAGGTAAGTAAACCACCTGATTCTCTTTTTGATATTTCATATAGAATGAAAATATTATCATTCTGAAATATAGATTGAAAACGTTTTGTATTACAACACTGAGACTAAGATATAATCAATATTATATTTTTTTAATAATTGGTACGATTAGTTTAAAGTTTGGCCAAAGCATTAACTTTATAATTATAAGACAAGTTTAATATTAATTAAAATAATACACACCCTAGGTTATTGGCCGATTATTTCCCTTTCTTATCTCTTGAATAGCTTATAGTTGTAAGGTTGTATACATAATATACATTGACCCTATATTTACTGGAATGTTTCCAAATAGTTCTGACTAACCTTGAGACATGTTGTCAAATTCTGCATCTTTCTGAATTGTAGTCTGACAGAATCTCCTGAAATAGGATTTTTACAAATTTAGATGCACAAAATCTGATATAATTTAATCACAACCAATTTGTGCATACTTTCTAACAGATGATTATATTATCCACCTTTAAAATACCTGGTCAGCTTCTGTGAGGGAACTGCAACACAAATTGAAACTTACCAGTTCTTGATGAAGTAGGGTACCAGTTCATGAGCTGACTCATCAAAACCCAAAAATCACAGTCTTAGATCCAACTACGGTATACTACTCTGGAGGTATGCTCTTTGGGCAGTGGTGTAGTGGTAAATTTGGCAGAGTGGGAGCATAAAATTTTATCTGGGTTATCATAAATATTAATGTAATTGTATGGTACCTTTCTACGAAGCAGATTAAAGTATGGAACACCTAGGGAAGGGAAATCTGGAAACCTTCCCAATTGTTTAAAATTTTTATAAAGTCATGAAACATTGAAAAGCAACCTGTCTTTGGGGCATATAGCGACTGTCGTATTGGTGTTACCCAGAAAACATTTAAAAAATCATCAATTTTTTTAGAAAATTTTAGAAAAATGTATGGTTTAGAAGACTTTTTAAAATTGGACCATTTAACTAGAATTTATGGAGTATTGAAACATAATTGTTAAGAAGTAGGAAGGTGGCTTTGTTTAAAGCCCAAGGGCGATTAAAGATGTGTGTGCTCTTCGTTTTCTGTTTATTTTTTATACTTATGTACCTTTTATGCTGCTAGTTTTTATTGTACAAGTAGATAACATCTCATATTATTGTTTTTTGAAAACAAATTTATTATCTTATCTTATTATTTTAACACTACTTCAATTTATAAGCTATATAAGCTTCAAACAGTGGAGTATATCTGAATCCTTTAAGTTTTAGCGATAACACAATATTCCAGTGTAAAACTCGCTATTTTGTCATTGTTAGTCTTAAAACAGTAACAGGTTTTGCTCTCAATGTGAAACACACAGGGTTTGTTTTTGCTAAATAAAAGGTTATTGTTGATATTATACTTAGGTTTGGATTGTAGGCCTAAAATTATGTGACTTGGCATAAAAGATTGAAAACAAGAGGATTACCTCGGCAGTAATTAGCTATACTTACACACTTAGTGGCGCTTTCCATTGTGAGTCAAATACAAAACTCTTTAGTTCAGCAGAACACTTGTTTTTTGTTAGACCAAATTTACTTAAACGGAACATGATTGTTAGGTTTGATGGTTACAAGTCATCAGTTGTGTGGTCCACTACAAATTAAGTTACTGTACAAAAATTGTCACAGCAGTTGTACAACCAAAATAAATGCCATTTGATAAGAAAAGGATTATCAAAGAATTTTCTTGCTGTACTGGTCAGCCTTGAAATTAAGAAAATAATTTCATGTAAACTTGAAGTACAACCACACTGACAGTGACAGACCAAAAATCAGGCAGACGACGTCAACCTTGATGTTTTTCGAATTTTCTTATGCATCCCATAGAACATAGATAAATTTTATGTCTTTGGGTATTGACTTTAAGACATACATCATATTATTATCTGTTGAATGGAAAACATATAAAACCGTATTGCGTTTTGAACTAATGTATACCATATTCATGTATATGTTTTTAATTAAACATATCTTATACAATAAAGTCAGTCTATACGGGGGCTTCTTTTAAAAATTAGTAGATACACTAATTTATTAATTAGAAATATTTTGTCTGTCCATAGATACTCTTCAGTGTTTTGATAGCCAGCTGTTATGTGTAAACACACTGACTTTGGTATGTAGGTGTAGATGAATACATTTTCCCTGTTTGAATAACAGAGAAGTGCGAGCGAACTGTGAAGTTAGATAAGGATTGAACGATTAGGTGATTACCGATAAAGACTTTGACCTTTCTCTATCCTAACTAAATATTTACCATAAAGTAAAAAGAAATAATTTCTAGGGCTAGGTGAGTAACCGAACCTTTTCTTGGACAATACTATGATATATGTTTGTGCAAAGACTTTGTTTTTCAGCCTTAGAATTTGAAGCTGAGTTGGTTTGAAACCAGTATAATAGGGAAGATTGGTAAGTCAAACTGTCTGTTTATCCGTCAATTTAAGGAATTTTAGATTTCCACACAGACAAAAACATGGTGATAACGGACAAAATATCAATACCTGACAATGAAGAGCTTACTACTCAAGAAGTAAATGTAAGTGGTGTTGTTTTAAGAGCAGCATCATTCCACTTGGGAAAATATTGTGAATACTTCAATGATGAATTCATGCTTTGCAGAAAAGAACTGAACGATCCTCGTAAGTGCTTGGATGAGGGTAAAGCAGTGACAAAATGCTCTTTAGAGTTTTTCCAAAAGGTTAAGGGCTCGTGCTTCAGGGAATTCACAGACTATTACAACTGTGTTGACAAGAGCAGTCCTAGGTACGAACTGGAGCACTGTCGCAAGACTCAAAACATATTTGATTCTTGCATGAAGGACAACTTAAACATGGAGAGACCAGATTTTGGTTATTTTTGTGAGGTCAAGATTCATGATTCCACCAGACCAAAGCCAGAAGCTCCAAAACCTCCAGTATACTCTGACTACACTCCTGGGTTACCAGTAAACACTCCATTGTACCCGGGAAAGTATGGAGGCAGACAAAGTCATGTGTAGGTTAAGTGTTCAATTTAGTTATGTTCAAACATTATTGCTAGTAAATATTTAAAATTTACACAAATAAATCCTATCAATACCTAGGTTAATGATAAGACAAGATTACTTTATTCTTGCATTTTCTGATTGTTTAAAAAAATTAGTGTTAATATTTTTCACTATTAATTTCTGTCTACAAGCGCTATTCACTATTGTATGCCTATGTGTTGCTTAATTTTGTTTGTTGATTTAGCGTTAGCTCAGATTTGTAAAACTTCCACCGAAATAAATTATGCGTTTGTCCCAAACTATTTGGAGTTTTTCTTACTTTTACTAGAGTACTTTTAGTTCCAACTGAATCTTACTACATGACATGAAACTTGCTAAACTACTGACCGCTCTTCGAGGTAATTTATTAAGAGAGATATAAGATTGTATTAAATCTTCTCACCAATTTTCAAGGCTCCGTTTCAGCTTCTTTAAGGTGAAAAAGATGACCCATTTGAAGAAAAAGGCGAAGGCGAGGAGGGTTTTATTACTTGAACATTTCACACATTTAAAGTTAAAATCATGATTTTAACTATTTTTAAAACTCTTTTATGCTACGCCCACTGACTCAAAAGATTATTAAAGGATCATTGAAAATCTAAACTCTGGCCCATTTACTCTACATTAAGTTGGCCTAATATTAGAAATAATAAGCTAATTTCCATTCCATTGCCATGTAGAAAGAAACGTCGTGGTAAAGAAACAAAACGGTAAGCAGTTGCCATTTTTGAGCTCCCGAACACCTACTGAATTAAATAAAAACGTTTATACTGTACATACATATTGTGTGTAACCACTCTAAGGGCCATTTTTTCAATTCAGTCTTAACTGGCGGTTAAAGTTAGGTACCGCAGCCAACCAATAGGAAAGCTAGATATTTTTGAGGTTAGTTTTACTTTGTCTGATTTGATTTTGCATTTTGGTGTTACAGTTTGTATTTAATCATATGAGCATAATGTATACATGTTAAATTCAATACAAAATGGTAAAAGAATACCTTTATTGCATGAATGATCTTCAATAATTCATTTAAGTGTTTTGAACGTTGCATGAAAATGTAAACATTGCGGACTGTAATCAACTTAACTGGTGGTTAGTTAACCAGCTGGTTAGCAGGCAATTGAAAAACGGCCCTACATGTCACATTTTTCTGATTTACACAAAATTTGGTGCACATGTTTCTTTTGTAATTTCAAATTTGGTACAAATATTTCTTTTGTTAATCTTTAGGTTGAGTCCATTAACCAGCTAAGTCAGTCTACCCGTCTACTGAAAGTTTTCTCTCGGCGTTTCTCTTAATTGGTTCTAATGGACATTGGAAGACAAAAATATTTTAAAAAACCCTTAAATATATTTTTAGTTGTTGATCAAGTAGTTTTATGTTTGTAAATATTGTGTTAGGAAACAAACAATACTAGTAATGACAGAACGTCTCCCCACACTTGAACAGGTGGTGGAAATCTACAAATAGGGACTTTCCAGAGCATGGTCCATGTCCCGAGGATTTGTCTGCCTTTGATTGGATGCCTACTATTTATTGGCTCTAAACCTTTAGTTTTGAAATAGCTTATACGTGCAAAACCATATGCAAATTTTGTGAGGAATGGAATGTTGACACATTAAGTTACTTACGTGTTTCATGTTTGTCAAACAGCAACATTTTTCTAATTACCAACTTGAAATGAGAAAAATATCAATTGAACAGAAAAAATTAATGATTATGAGTTAATCTGGTATGAATTGATCTTTATTGCAATCATGTTTACTTTTCACAATATCAGGTCAAGGTCAAAGCTATTACTACAGTTTTCAGACGATTGTTGACTTCTTGACGAGAACAATATCATTCATATGAAGTGTTCTCACACTGTTTGGTAGCTATTTAGTTCTTTATTCTCTTTTATTTAGTGAATTATTTTTCAGGTAAATTTTAAATTGGCAATGGCATTTTGTGCTACTGGTAAGTTTAAATTTGAGATTTATCTTTCACTTATTTTCAAGCAATTTGAAAGCTTCTTAATGGGTTCTTATTTGGGTATCATTAAGTCATCAAAGTGAATAATTGGTTTCAAAATATTAATAATTTCTTCCTTTTAATTTTAAGTAAAGAGACGTAAAGACATGTTATTGATTTCTTTTATTATGACACAAAGGATTTTTAAAGGCAATAAACATATTAATGTACATAATACTATTTAGTAATATACATATTATTATGTGGTAATATTACATTACTCCTCCTTGTTGTTTACTATTTAATTCAATTGCAAGAAGCATTGGTGCGGTTTGACCTTATGATCTGCGGACCCTAAAATCTTTGTAGGCTGTAATATAGCCTACAAAGATCTCAAAAAAACTGAGGTAGTAGATATAAAATAAAATGATTAAACAAACTATATAAAAAATTTTTTAAGGAAAAGGATGTTATAATGTAGTTCTTCCGTTTCACAGCGTCAAAATATCACAATAATATTATTATTATGTTTTGACGATGTGTGAACCGGAAGAACTAGATTACAGTTGTGACACCGACTATGAGAGCCCAAGAGTGAAGGGATATTGAATTATTGATACATTTTGGTCATAAATGTTGAGTGGGATTAATTCCTAAGTAGAAACAATTCAGTATTCACTTTCTTTACGTCTTATGAAAAAAGGTTTTAAAAGAGTAAAATGTTTATGTTTTAATGTGTTTGTTTTAACATCTCATGTATTTTTTTATCGAATTTCCTTTGGAAAAGTGAAATATTCATGCCGCCCTCATGGTAAGACCCAGACCCGGGACCAAGAAATGTGTAGTAATCCTGATTCCCAGAACACGTTTTGAGCATTTTTCAAAACTTTATTTGCATATGTATATAACCCCTAGTGGCACTTCAAAAGAAAGCGAATTTTAATTCAAATTCAACGATGCAAAGAAAGATTTTTATGCCGACATCGGTTAAGTATGGTGCGACAGTGAATACACGGTTGTGACTCGTGGGGTTTGTAGATCACCAGCACAACCGTTACAACCCATTGCGCGGTGAGTGGGTGTTGGTGTCTCCTCACCGCATGAAGCGACCCTGGAGTGGACAAGTAGAGGCAACCTCCGACCCCAACACCCCAGAGTTCGACCCATCCAACCCCCTGTGTCCAGGAGTCACCAGACCCAATGGACAGGTATGTGTATCTTGCTATTATATTCTTTAAGTTATCCTATGTTTTATTTGGTTCTACCATCTTAAATGCTATGTACAGTTCACATTTTACCCAAAAGTTACACCTTTTTGACAAGATAAAATTTAAGATTTGATAAGATATTTTGGTGAAATTGATTACTAGGATTGAATAGTCAATCGAAGAAATTTACCTATGTGTTATTAAAATGCACACTAACCACACATTTTGCAAAATAATATATCTTAATTGGTACTTGCCTCTTGGTTGCTAAACTCAGCTGTGGACAGATGTAGTATCGTGAGACATTGAAGCCATCTAGAGACATTTTGAAAAAAATCTCTCCAATTTCATACTTAAATATAACATTCAGTCAATTTGTTTAAACAAATTACAACATTTTAAAAAATTAAACAATTTTTACCCTTTAATTCTAGAAGCGGAGATTATTGGGAAAAGGTAGATTATATTAAAATAAGTACAAACAGGTATATGTGATTTATTTACTAGCACTTTCGACAGTCATGCTGTCATCTTCAGGAAAAGCGAAAGTTACATAAATTATACGTAAGGGTTTCAACATTTGCACCCTTGGTCAGAAGCATTTATAACCAGGCAAATTTATAATTGTGCTTGACTAGGTCAGGTCTGTCTGATTTTGTTTGAAAGTTTGACTCCAATGACCAATATGCTTCTTATTGATCAAGTTACTCTCATTGGGCTAGCTCTACTTTACTAACGTAAAACCTTAAGGATTTCAAAATGTTTATTAAAATAAAAAGTACTTCAACAGTAAATACCAGCACTTCAAACATGTGACGTATATTAAACTACTCTGGGCAGGTGAATCCGGTGTATGACTCAACATTTGTGTTCAACAATGACTTTCCTGCATTGCTGGAAGATGTGCCCAGTCCGCCACAGAGTGAGGATGAGCTGTTCACGATGGCACCAGCTGCAGGAGTCTGCAGAGTCATGTGCTTCCATCCCAAGTCCAACATTACTCTGCCCCTCATGTCTCACGCATGAGAGATCTTGGATGTCATCGACAAGTTAGTAGTACTTGTAGAGTGTTGTCCATAATGTGAATTTTGAAAGTATTAAAAGGTGCAAATATACAACATTGAGTAGCATAGCTCAGTGTGCATGTGACTTTGTTGACGATGGAACTTTAAGGTTGTCCATGCACCAGGCATTTCGCTTCTTTTTTGGAAGTCCCATAACTACATAAAAAAAGGCTTCAGGGAAATATATCAAGACAGCAGTTAAAATTCTTCTATAATTAAAATATGTCCTATAACAATAATTGACTTGTACTTAGCCTGACCAATATTCTTAGGACATTCTTTTGTAGAATTAGTACTCTCTCCAAATTTGTAATAACACGGTTAGTTTTAAGCCCCATCTTTGAAGCAAATACCAAAGACTTTCTACCTAATCGGTTGCTTGCAGGTGGGTGGAAGAGACAACAGAGCTCGGGAAGAAGTATGATTGGGTGCAGGTGTTTGAGAACAAGGGGGCCATCATGGGCTGCTCCAACCCCAACCCCCACTGTCAGATCTGGGCATCCTCCTTCCTGCCTAATGAGCCGAGAATCAAGAATGCCAATCAGCTGACCTACTACCAGAAACACGGTCGTCCTCTGCTCATGGACTACATGCAGCGAGAGTTGCAGAAACAGGTGAGCTGCCAAACCAATCACTCATACTAAAGAAGTCACGATTTGGGCTGGCTCAAAGTGCTTAAATATATCTATCTTAAAAGTTGGGGAATGAAATGGTACCAAAATTCATTTTTAGTCCAATGTCCCTTCTTTGTAGAAGTGTATAATAAATAAGAATCCCTAAAATAAATCTTGAAAAATGATGTTTTCGCTTTCAGGAAAGGGTTGTGGTATCAAATGCAGAATGGGTGGTTGTTGTACCGTTTTGGGCGGTTTGGCCGTACGAAACAATGGTTTTGCCAAAGAAATATGTCCAACGGTTTACCGACCTGAACGCAGAGCAAAAGAAAGGTCTGGCAGACATAATAAAACAGATAACTACCAAGTACGACAACCTCTTCAAGGTCTCCTTCCCCTACTCCATGGGTTGGCACGGTGAGCAAATAAGAAATATGCTAGAATCTAGTGATCTTAATTCTATTACAACAACTATATTAAAATTCCTTCTGCATTTTTAAAGCCCAGAAAAACATATTAAAGAAATTTTGATATGATTTATTTAGTAATAAAGAAATTTTGATTGATTTATATCACTAACCTACAGTAGTTATTAAACTGGATACAAAAAATTGATAAATTTGCTGTCCTTTATGACCATGGGACTCAAATTATGACATGACAACACATATTTTAAAAGTGTTGAAGAGAGAGAAATAAGTGTCTGAAGTAATTGGGGTTTGGCTAGATCTGTAAATTTGCAGAGAACCATTAGACTGATTAAATCACTGAGTTTGAAATATTATTACTTACATTTTTCATTGTTAGTGAACAAGAAGAAGACTACAAACTTCAAACAAAGGAGTTATTAAATCAAATCCACTGAGTGAACCCATTTTAACTATTAGATTAACCTTAAACCAAAAGATTCTTTAAATATTAATCAACCAGTACGTATTACAGCTGAGTAAAATGTGACAATGTGTGTGTGACAGTTGATGATAGGTGTCTGATTGTCCTCAGGTGCTCCAACAGGGTTAAGACTGAACGGAGACAACAGACACTGGGTGTTCCACGGCATCTACTACCCACCACTCCTCAGATCAGCCACTGTCAAGAAGTTCATGGTTGGGTGAGTTCATGAATCACTACACTAGGCTTGGACTGATAAAACATGTCAACTGTTATAACGGAAATATTTTCAAGACACTCTAGTAGTCTACAACTCAATTTGTGTTGACTGTTTTAGGTATGAAATGCTGGCACAAAACCAAAGAGACTTGACTGCTGAACAAGCAGCTGAAATTCTACGAAAGCTACCAGACACCCACTACTCGCTTGCTTGAACTGAAATAACTTTATTATTGTTAAGGAAATCGGGATGAAGTCAAAGTATGTGCCAAAGTAATTTTCACTGACATAGTCTAATATGTGTTAAAATCCTACAAGTCAATGTGTTTTAAACACTGAATAAATAACAAATTGTTGTTTGGTAATAAATTACAGATATTTAGTCTTTTTGAAACCCATTTGGAATGAATAGGCTCTCAAAAAAAGTGTTGTGGAAAATACAAGATTTCTGAACAAAGTTTAAGCGAAACTTCAAGGTTCATGTCTACTTTGACTATCTTATCTTGACTAAAAAAACCTTGACCACTCACAATTTTATCAAATAAGCTTTTGTTGAGAAATTAGATAACATGATTATTATAAACACCTTAAAAAATAAATCGCTTAAACTTGGTAATATTTGTAGTTATATGGTCATCCACCAGTTAGAGCTTTAAACCCAAGGGATTGCTGACGGGATGGATTATTCAGGACTGTGCTCAGAAGGAAGCCTGCTTTCAGCTGTATAAAGGGTGACCTATTCCTACCTAGTACCAGGGTTCTACCGAACTACCAGTTGGATACAGTTGGCTCAACTGACTATCCCTTCTTTTTTTTACTATCCTTGCAATGTACAACAAAAACTAGACCGGCTGCCTGCAATGTGTAAATAGATACAATGGCTCACTGGGATGGGAGTCATGTCATGGGAAACCTTGGTATGGATTATCAGGTGGAAAAGTTGTGTTTCAAACTGTTGCTATTGTTTCCACAAGGTATATGGAAGCGTTTGGTTATTCTGCCTGTTTACATGTAATTCAACAACTTCAATTTTGACATTGTAGCACAAATCCAAATTAAATTAAGATAAACAACAGAGATGGAATCACCTTTCTTATCAAACACAGGTGAACAAAAGTCACATTGAGTAATATATAAAATGTATTAATTATAAGTCAATAGATAGGAAACTGGGGATCAATGGTACGAGCCCAAGCATGCAGCCCTCCTTGTAGATCCTTCACAACGACTGAAGTGTTGGAGAGAAGAGGTTGAAGCTTCCTGACCGCCTAACTGAGAGTCATTCCCTCTCCGACACACCATGCACACTGCAACATATAGATAACCGGTTCATTAGGAGAAAACCTTAGCTGCTACAGCTGTAATCTTTTTCCCCCCTGTTAATGCTGTTGTCAAAAACCAATATAAGTATTTCAAAAAACTCCAAGAAAAAAGATTTGAAAAAAATATGTTGAAACAAGTGTTGCAAATATTTTTTTTTTTGTACAGTAATCATTTTAATTTTCTCTTCTTTATTAAAAAGTAGTGGACTGATGATAATTATCATAGTATAATCCAAATATCTTGTTTGAGTAATTAATAACAATGTGTTTATTGTGATTTGTCCAAAGTTTTATTTCAATTTCTAACAAACCACATAAGTTTAAAATACACTAAATACTGTTTATTTGATAATTAAAATGTTAAAAGTAAAAAACAATTTTACTATATAACATAGTTTGCATACATTTTTACTACAGTATGTAATAGTTTAAAATCTTTCTTTTCTGTCATTTTTGCTACTATTAAGTCACCACAGAGGTTTCAAACTCTAGGGAGTGTCAAACTATACAGTTTCTTTTGTACTTAAACTGTATTCTCAGTTAACTGACAAGTGCTGCACCCTGTACAATCCTACCTAGTACCAGACTCACCGAGAGGTTGCGAGACTGTGACTAGTTTCTCAATGTTGCCGACATGTCTGTCGAGACTGGCTAGTGGGTAGTTGACGGAACCTGGGATGGAACACATCTGAAACTCCAGCTCCTGTCTCACATCTATCACGACACAGGGAGACTCTGACGCAAGCGACTCTGACAAATCTGCTGCCGATAACCTCTCCTCTCGGCTCAGTAGGCTTAGGTGCTTATCCTGCAAACAAGAATAGTACGCAATCAGTACCTAAGTAACAAGTAATGAAAACCTGCAACTTTTTTTACTGTTTAAAGGGCTCTGGAGTTGTTCTGTATTGATTAGTTGTAAGTAATTAAACTAGTAATAATGTAATAAAAATTCCAAAATGGCTTAACTTATTAATATTATTTTGGTAAATTTAATGAACAATACATTGAAACCAAATACAGTTTGAAAACCCAAAGTTACACTTGAAAACGTAAGAAATGATAAAGCAATGACAGTTACCTGCAGTAGCCATGTTTACCTTGTCATTGGCAGCTGCTCAGCAAAACTGTTCATAGTCTATCAGCTGTGTTATGGAAGGGTTTGTGCCGCAGACGGCACAGTCAGCTGACTTGGGTCTCAGTTTGATAGTGCGGAACGTGCAACACTCTCCGTCAAACAGGAGCAGTCTGGAGCTGAGTACGTCCGGCATTCCTAAAGCAATCTTGATCGCCTCCAAGGCTTGCAACGTCCCGATCACACCAGGGACTGGAACACAATAGTTGTGGCCTTTTGTACATTCTTAGCTTGTGGCATATAGGTAGAAAAATCAAATGACTAATTGTCAAAACATATTTATTTTATGGATATCAATAAATTGAAGAAGAACCCAATTTTAAAGTAAAAGCAACATGCCCTTGTTAAAGGTGGTGTCCACCATCCATGATTAGTGATTTACTCTTGTAATAACTGTGGTTAGATCTTATGGGGTTACAACAGTACCCCTCAAGTTACAACCATAGACTGGGTAAGCCACCAGTCTGAAGAGCAAAAATTAAAATGTTATCTAAGGTTAGATTAAAAACATTTTAGGTTATGTTTTTCGCTCATTTGTGACAGGTGTAATCCAGTGACAAGCAGCTAGTGGCTATAAGAAAAAAGTGCTGTATAAGTAACAAAGGACAATTATTTTAATTCTTTTAGGCCAGGCATTTTAGCCTGTAAATAATTATTAATAAATATTAAAAAATAGTAGACAATAATTTACAAGACTTACAAAGCAACAATTTAATAGAAAGGCAGGCCAATAAATAAATAGGTATAAAAGTGGCAGGTGTGTTAAATGCAAAACCAAGATGTTAGGTAGCTGACCTGGACCCAGGACTCCAGCGTCGCTGCAGTTGGTGACAGTGTTGGCAGGAGGAGGGGTAGGGTAGAGGCAGCGGTAGCAGGGTCCGTCTGCGTGGTTGTACACAGTCAGTTGACCCTCCAGCTGCAGAGCACTCCCACTGACAAGGGGGCGAGCCGTCATCACACACGCATCATTTATGAGATACCGAGTGGCAACATTATCCGAGGCGTCTACTACCACATCATACTGCTTCACAAGCTCCAGTGCGTTGTTACTCGTCAACTGTGCTCGGTGTCTGTCCACTACCAATGAACTGTTTAACCTGCGTACAATAAGTACAACCTCAGAAACAATTTAGTTTAGCATTAATCAAGTGTTTGGAGGATGAGGGTTTTGGCTAAAGAAACTACCCAACATAGTTTTAACTTTAAACTCTCCACTACATTGTCTTGAGGCTGATGTTATTGGAAACATTAAGTTTAAAACTAATCAAACTGTCCAATAAATAAATTGACTTTTGCCTAAAGCTTTTTATAAACCAGGTTCATACCTTCAAATTCTAGTATTTTTCCCATTTAATTTTACGAGATTGCAAGAACAAGTGAAAAAAAAGAACAACAACCCAAAACCTTCATGTTAGAAATGACTGTTATAAAGGGTTATTTTATTTTAAATTCAAACAACCATCAAGCCATTAGGAACAACACTATAGTTATATAGTTAGTTGGATAAGTGAATTAAATTAAGAAAATTGTTATCAGCGGGTCAAAAGTTTTAGTTGTCAGAGTGTGTGTGGGTAAGCAAATGCTCTAGCTCAAAATAGGTTCAACTAAATTGTTTGAAATCTTTAAATAGTTATTTGACCACAAAGTGTGGACACGTTGAGTATTTCTTATTTAATTTCCATTTTTAAAGTTCAGTTCTGGAATTGGGAGCTTTATTTGCTTTCATTGAGAACCGTGGTAAACTGAAAGAAAAACCTAAATTATTAACTCACTTTTTTAAAGCAATTGCAGCCGAATCAACTTTAGGCTTCCCCAGATGTTCTTCAATGTGCAGCAACTGCCTATGTAAGTTATTCTCTTCAACAACATCATAGTCCACTATTCCAATACGACCTGCACAAAGCCACTTTAGTATAAAATCATTTCCACGAAACATTTTAAATAAATAGTATTTAGGTTTAATTATTGTAAAGGATTCTTAATTTATTCATAAAATCAGGCTGCAAGTTAAATTACACTAGAGTCCGGCAAATACGAACTAATTGGGACCGGACTCTGTTCGGATTAAGCGGATTTTCAGCATACATTAGTGCATTTATTATATATTGACCTTATAAGACCATATATTGACTTTGAGTGACTAATATTTTATATTTAAATGTCAGATGTATGTATATCCTGTAGTACTCTGCCATAATAAACAGTGTTGAACTAAAAACGCAGATGACGGGCAGTACACAGATGGCTGTGGCAGTAGGGCTTACGTCCTTACGTGCATAACAATAGGACACTGACCTTTCCACGCCAACCACCGCACTCAGGCCTTTACAGTATGGTCATCCGTTCTAAAACAAACGATGACTCACAGTGTTTACTGTCAGTGTGTCGCTTGCTACTCCCCTGTATGGATGTGTTTTGTTCAAAGCTATTGTTTGAGTACATGTATAGTGCCTCATTGTAAGTGCTGGTTTGTTATTAAACACATACAGTACGACATAACTTGGAAAACTAGATTTATTTATTTTACCTACTAAACAATTTTATAAATTTTTCCCCCCACAGTGTTTGGATTAGGCAGATTTTCGGATTAGCGGGACTCTAGTGCAGTTATTTTTAACACTCTGGTAACCTGTAATAGAAGAAGTGTAGAATTTTTAAACTTGCCACACCATTACAGAAATGTTGCTTTGACTTTTGCAGTTTGGTATTGTGCGCGACTCCAGAGCTCATCACTCCAATGGCGGGGTTCGATTTCCGCAGTCACCACTAACAATTTGTTAAGTGACTTTACGGTAATAGTAGGTAAAGGTCAAAGTTGAGTGGTAGAGAGGACTTTGTAGTCCTAACTTTGCCTCTAAACAAGGAAATTTTTCCTTTTATTCAAGCAATTAGTGATGTGTTCCCACTCTTGGGTCATGGAATCAGGTGAACATTTTCTGCTACCTCTCCACTCATTCTATTGTCAAGGTTTTCACCTTCAACCTATCTTTTTTTTACTCTCCGTGGTTCGGAAGTCACGTTAAGTTGTTGGTCCATTCCATTGGTCGTTGGGCTATTAATTAATGACCCAATCTGAGGAACAGTCGGCCCTAGTTTGTAACAAGACTACACCTCATCTTCCATCAAAACACTCAACATACTTACCCTTCATCCCACATTCACCTTAAAATACCCTCTAGGAGTGGTCGGTGTCTCAAATAAAAGTATCAAAGTAATCTTTATTTAGCCAAACATTACAGGAAGCAGTTTTTTTCTGTGTAATAAGATGTACGCTTCTTATTTTGATTTCTTTATATACCAAAAGCGGTGTGTAGAGAAGTTTTCTTAATAAATATTCTATTTCAAATAACATGGTATATGAGCACTTTCAATGCTGTTTTCTTTAAGTAGAATAGAGTGATGGAACATACCAACACCGGCTCCTGCCAAGTACAGGGCTGCAGGACACCCGAGACCTCCGGCTCCCACAATCAGCACTGACAACTGCTTCAGTCTCAGCTGACCTAGATCAACACAAGTACGCTAACAGACTGTACAGTTTCAACACATTCTATTTCTTAGCAAATGCACAAGTGCTACTAAGCCTGCTGCAAGCTGTTTTAAGAAATACATCTTAAAATATCTTTTTCAAGCTTTCCACAAATAAATGAAAGGTTCTTACAAATGAATGTAATCATGTATAATTCAATAGTATACACACAAATATGTTTTACATTTAGCCTACAATAGTTACAAACGTTTAGATAAACACTAGAGTAAAACAGTTACTAGGATGGGAAGGTTGAAAATCATCCTTTAGAATATGCTAAAAGCCTGCTTTTGTAATTAGTTCCAAATGATTATCATAAAGTCACCTTAATTATGATCACATATAAATGCTGACACACAAGTTTTAGCTTACATTAGAAACTTACCCTGAACAGAAACTTGAGGTATAATCATTTGACGAGAATAGCGTACAACGTCCTGCTTGCTCAAGGTACATGTTGCAGATTCCTTTACACTTGTAATTACATTCTGCAATGAAAAAAATAAACAATCGATTAACATGTTGGATAAGACTGACTTTGCATTTTGAATTAACACTTCATCGCAATTTATATGTTATAACATAAAAATCGCTAGCATAATTGATTATCCTAGTTGTATCGACCCCCACCTACCCATCAGCCGCTTTACTATGCCTGGTTTGGAAACCAGTGGGTGAGTGTAGAGGGCCTTAAAGCTACACTGTATAGGTGGAAAATAGAGGCAATGACTATACACTGTGTAAATAGTGAAGAGTGTAACCAAGCTGAGGATGAGGCATCCCTTCCCCAAAAAATGTATTTGTTCGTAAACATTGCTACACCACCTTATGATCTGAAGGCTTCCATAAAAGGTAATTTCAATGATAATTGCCTTTATAAACTGCAAAGTTCCTAAAGTAGTGATAGTGTTATTAAAACTGCAAGTCAAATAAAAAGAGTTCAACTTTCTGAAGCTCTACGCTTCAGAAGTAGTAGCCTATGGCGATAGCATAGATGTCAGCATATTGCGGTAGGGGAAGGCCTAGTTGTTCTAGACAGTAATAAAAATTAATAACATCAATTTTCGTGGTAAAAAAAAGAAATTGGTACCTTTTCAGCAGTAAGGATTTGCAACGTTTCTTCTTTTTCAGTAAGAATTTGTTTCAAATGGTGGATTTCATTTTGTAGGTTATGTATTTGTTCATCAATGTCTGCCATAATTTTAAAGGAACCACTTCACCTATTTTGAAAAACAAATTATAGCAGAAGAAAAGTTAAACTGTTTCTTAGTTGTATACAATTAGAAAAAGATAGTTCATTGTTATATAAAGACAAAGAACAAGAAATGTTGAGGAAAGATAGGTTACTATTTCTGTTTCGACAACTTGAAACTACACTGTCAAACTCAAAATGTCATTAACAAACAGCTGTAAAACCCAGAACAGAGAAAACCCAGCTCCTTAAAAAAAGTGGCACACGAAAAAGCACAAGCCGCCGTCAACGTCATGTTATGTGAGTTGCGGGTGTTCAGGAACTTGTATATTTTATAAGCAATGCACCAGAATTAAAAGTTCTCCGAATTAAAACTAGAATTCAAGTTTTTGAACTAAAACAATAATTATTTCTACAATATTAAACGTTCGTACAGTCTGATAGATTTACCGTTGGACGAATATTATTGATTTTACTCTGTGGTCCGTAGCTAATAGCAACAAACAAAACATCAAGCTTCCCTGCAAATCCTAATGTTAACCTCAAAGTAGCAAAATGTTAAAATTTAGTAAAATTAGGGAGTAAAAGTAGTATTTTTGAAATTTATTTTGTAAAACTGTATGTAAGTTTGTTTTATCTACTGGAAGCAAGATGTTTAAGAATACTTTTCAGAGTGGCTTTTTATCGATATTGTACAGTATTGGCAGTAAACCATTGCAAATCTGGGACAAAAAAGTGCGGAATGGACACATAAAAAGGATAACAGACAATGATATTCAGTCCTTAGTCTTGGAAATAGTGGGGACAAACGTTAGTACTACATTCATAACCTGTCCGGCTGATCCAAAGAAGACTTTGGGTATAAAGTTGCCGTTTTTGGTTATGATCATCAAGAACTTGAAAAAGTATTTCACCTTCGAAGTACAGGTAATTTCAATTTTAATAACCTTCCTTGGCCTGTAGATATTATCTAAAAAATTTCTAGGTCGAATTTTCTTTGGAAATTTCTAGCTAACCCATGTATAGAATTTCCATACTTATCAATAATTTAAAATGATTCAACAACAGAAATCGTGCAATGACATGGTGGGGTTAAGAAATCTTAACCCTTGCAGCACGGCTATCGAAAACATCCTCAGACTAAACTTGGGCCTGAATGAGACAGGCATTCTCCATTCTCCAACCCTATTTCACTAAGTTATATTGAATTATTTGTAGTTACCGCTGGATCCGCTAGAGTTCAGGAGCATGTTGAAAACTCCTTCCAAATCGTTGTTGATGAGAACACAAAAGCATTGGTCCATCGTGGAGGGCAGGGGGTGGCTTTATCGGCTCATGCACACTAGAACGCCATTCTGAGTGCAGTCCTTACGCGCCAAACGAATATATCCTCACATATTATTTTTAGGAACCTACAGAAATTTGAAGTGTGTTCTTTTTTCAATTGTCGTTTGTAAAAAAGTTTCCAAATCACTGAAGCTTCTTGTTTTTTTTTTAGTTATGTCCATTGATTCCTAGATGGAACATAGGGTCTCGACGAAATTCCACCACCTATCGCGGTCCGCTGCAAGCTCTTTGGCCTCTCTCCACGTCAGTCCTCTCCTCTCCAAGTCCTTCTCAGTGGTTCGCCTCCATGTATTTTTTGGTTGACCACACTTCCTGCTTCCTTGCGGATTCCACTCGAGTGCCTGTCTTGCTATACAACTTAGAGGTCTTCTTAACATGTGGCAAATCCACCTCCATCTTGTTATAAGCTTCTTGATGGGCTCCTGCTCTGTAACTCTCCATAGATCATCCATTCTTATCGTGTTTGGCCACCAGATCCTTAATATGTATCGCAGGCATCTATTTACATAAGCCTGCAGTGTTTGAACTGAGGCTACGTTGATCTTCCAGGTTATGCCAGGGAAGCCTCTTGATTGTCATAGATCTTACATCCATGTATTGTACTTGGAGTGTACACTGACCAACTTGATCATGCTAAAAACAAGCATTCCACTCATATCAAACCAGAGGATCCAAAGACTACAATCTTTCAGTCCACTATAGAACAAAGTTCACCAGGAAACCTTTCTGCATTGGCCGAAAAATCATCAACATACTAACACACCCAATTGAAAAAGCAACTACAGGACTGGCTGCTAGAATGACCTGTGTTTTCAATCTAAGAGTTCTTAAACTACTGTGAAGATGTACTTAACTGTATTTGTAAAGCAAAATTCTGTTCCTCTTATGTTTACTAACTAGCCTACATTGTATTTCTTTATAACTCTACATATTGTAGATTTTTATGCTTGAATAGAGGTCAGAACATTTTTTGATTTACCTGTAGGAAATCTGTATAAATTTGTTCTAAAGATATATATTTTCAGGTTCTAGATGACAAGAATGTGCGCAGGAGGTTCAGAGCGAGCAACTACCAGTCGACCACCCGAGTGAAACCGTTCATCTGTACGATGCCGATGCGTTTGGACGATGGTTGGAACCAAATACAGTTCAACTTGGCAGATTTCACACGCAGAGCGTACGGCACAAACTACATCGAGACGCTACGAGTACAGATTCACGCCAACTGCCGGATACGCAGGGTTTACTTCTCCGACCGACTCTACTCAGAAGATGAACTGCCTGCAGAGTTCAAATTGTTCCTGCCAATACAAAACAAAGTCAAGCAATAATAGACCTAGTGCTCTGGTTTTTTGCCGATCAAACGCATTCCTATGCTTTTACAAAACCTGCTTTCGCTTCAGTGTATTTTTTAAATTGTGTTTGGTTTAAGCTTATTTTGCAGACGCAGCTAAATTATGAGAGGATCATTGATATAGCCAATTTAGAATTAAGACTGGAACATCAGAAAATAAAATTAGCCAACATAAATGTGTTATTATAATTTTGTATTAATTTTAAATAGTAGCGTAAAATCCATAAGTTTAAGTAAACTTAAAATTTTTGTTTTACAGTCAACATTGAATTACTTGAGTCAATGAATTAGGTTTTTCTTCTCTCATTTGCCCAACGTTCCTTCATTCCCTCTAACCGTGCTTTTTTCCCTTCTTCCGTTGAAATCAACCTTCTCAGTCCTGCTTGTTGAAATGTTTAGCAAAAATTGTGTGTATTTGTCATTTAAGGATCCTGAGCGTTTGGGTCTTGTTTGTCAAATTTTCCACTATATTTTACTTAAGCATACTCTAATAAAATACACTCATTTTTTCATACAACTGTAAACTTAGAACGGTTTCTTGTCAGAAATAGTTAAATTAAGGTGTGCGTATATAAATTTATTTAGCAAGTTAAATTTATACAAGTATTGGCTTTTTTTTCTTTTAATTGAAATTATAATATCCAATACTATAGCTCAAATTCTCTACGATTGGAAAGTATGTTTCACTTGTAATTAGATTCTATACTGATGAATGAAAATGATGAATCCTTGGCATTAGGAGTTTTTCTAACCGTTCAAAATAAAACAATAGTTTAATTTGATTTTTTAACATTTTCTACTTGTCAAGGAAGAGTTGTAAGCAAAATAATCTTGATTTTCTTGAGGTGGACCAATATTTTAATAATTATGGTTTCTTGACAGAAAATACTCACCTCTCAATTATCTCAAGGTAACCTCAGCTAATTACTTGACTTAAGGATGATACTGTGACTTAAAAGTTGATTTGTATTAAAACATAAAACTTAGAAATTAAAACCGGTCACATGCAATTGAGTGCTACAGTGCCGCTGGCATGCGTGATGGGAATTTCCTTAACACCTTAAGGTTTTTAACTTTGCCTCCTCAAAGCTATTCGTACCTTAATTGCAATTATGAAATAGTTTCATAACCATGGTGCCTGGAAACGTACCCTCAATTTACTTCCCAAATTTTATTTAAGAAAAAAATAAAATGTAATTTTACGCATAAGTGATATTATTGTTATCAGTAACATTTACAATGAAGTGACTAAATACCATGTATACAGTTTTTGTATATAGTACGGTGTTTATAACATACATTAGGAACATAACATTACCTTGGGTTTCTGGTTAGCCTAGGGTTTTTACAGTACCATTATAAAATGAACCTCAAGTATTCATAATTTTACACCAGATAGTGATTGAGTAAATTACTTAGATGCGTAGTACCATTGTATGCCTAATTTAACCTATGTAGGTAGTATAGAAATCTACTGTATTTTATAGTTAGTTACCAAGGTTTAGTCAAATTAACCTTAAGTATTAGTGTTTTTAAACAACTAATTTCTTACATTTTTTCTTTAGTACAAAAAAATGTGTTCTGCTATTTACTTGAAAATAAAATAAGTTTTAATTTGTAGTTTGTAACGAATTACATATCAAAAGGACTATCACTCATTACTGTGTAAAAAGTCAGTTAACTAGATCCTTTTTGAAAGAAAAATGTATATCAAAAGTGCAAAAGATATAATAAATTCTTCTTTAAATTCCAAATTAAAACCACTTAAAAAGTGTCTTTTTTCCGGCTGACAATTTTTTTATCACACTTTGGCACATTTCACAAGGGTAAACTTGGATACATTGGTGTATTCACTCCTGAATAAAGGATGGTATGTGGAACATCTTTTATGACACCCCTATCAACTATAGTGACCTAAAATGTGTTTTGAGTGTTTGCAATAAACAATGGCTGCTAAAGGTTTGGTTTTCAAGATATCCAAGGTAATTGCAGATTTGGTTTGATTATAGCTTTGAAATCATATGCTACTCTGTAAGTTTTGCAAACGTTAAAAGCTCTTATGGTTGTAATATCATGAACAGTAAATCAGTTTGGCTTTGAAGTGCAAATAGAAATTTAAAGCTATAAACCGACCAAAATACTAATGTGTAATAGTTTCTAAATATCTTGTAAAATAAAAGCTTGGCAGCTAATTTTTAGTGCAATTATTGCAAAACGTTTTAGTTGTAAATGTGTTATTTCGGATAGTAGTCATTTTTCCTTTTAAAATGAGAGGTCATTTGACCTTTGCATCTTTTTTCTTATTCTGTAATTCAAGATTGGTAGCACTGAGAAGGTTGTAGAGGGTAGAGAAGGTTGTTTGTTTCAAGACTATGTAAAAACAAACCTTTGCCCCTGTTAAAACTTTCCCACAAAATGGTTGTACTATAAGACATACATACAAACTTTGCAATATTTGGTGCCTTGATCCAGTGTGTACATACTTTACACTAAGCCCCGCACTATACCACTCGCAAGTCCGATAGTATGCTTCACATTACATGTTTTCCTGTTTCTATATTTTCTAAACTTCAAAACAAAATGACCTCTCTTGTAATATTCCCACTGATTATGTAATAGACCTATTGAATCAAAAAAAGTTTGATATAAAATTTTCTAGAACTTTTTTCTTACCAGAGTTTAATTTTGTATTACGGTAAATTGAAAAAGCTTTGTGTAGTCCAGCGCCTTTCAAAGTGAAGCAAATTAAAGATCTAATTACATTTGCTTTTTGTTATAGAAACTAACAGTGGAATGTCACGCAATTGCGTAGAAAAGCGCGTGCCTTGGTTAAATAAGTGCTCTGACTTTGACCGATGTAGTGTCAAAGTATAGTTGAAAGTTTGAACAAGCTTTAATATGAATATAGTACAATAGAAACTTGATAGTTTGATACCTTTTAAGTTACAATATAATAAGTTTTAAGTTTTTTTTATATAATAACAAAAATGACAGACAGATAAAGATTTTAAAATTGTTATACTGCAGTAATAATGTATACAAGCTATTTCACAATGTATCATTGGGTTTTCTTACTTTGTAATACTTTACTCATTTAATAAACAGTGTTGTGGTATTTCATTATCTCTCTGTGATAAAATCCTTTACATACTGGAAAGTTCGACCCCTTTGGTCCACAAATAGTCGAACTATCAAGTTTTACTGTATAACCTTTCTACAAAAGGTGTGCATTTCAATACTTTTTTAGTGAAGTTATTTATAAATAACCGTCGTGTGTCAAAAGTCCTTCAGTTCACCCTTATTTTATATGCTAAAACTAAATGTTCTGATGTTCAAAAGTTTTACTTATTTTGAATCATTTAGTTTTTATAGACTCATTATTTTAGTTAAGATGGCTTATTTTAACAATCTGTACAAAGTGTAGTCTAGAATGTAATACAATTTAAACATACACGTTGCTGATTCCTCTGCATTTATTTCCCCCCAATCAGAGTTTTCTTCAAGGATTATATTGAGCTTACAAGATAGATCAAATTACCATAAAGAAAATTCTATATTACCATTTAAAATAGTAATGAGGGGATGATGGATTAATTTCAAATCTTGATACGATATTGTCTGACTAAAGTAAAACTATATTGCACAAAAGTTAACCTAACTTAATACTTGTAAAACCAATCTACTTGAATTATTTAACTACTAATCCCTGCAGTTATTAGCGAATTACATAGGAAATACAGCTATTCGTCCATTCCATTGGTCGTTGGGCTACTAATGACCCAATCTAGGGAACAATCGGCCCTAGTTTGTAACAAGACTACACTTCATCATCCATCAAAACACTCACCATCATTCCATATTCACCTTAAAATACCCTCTAAGAGTGGTCAGTGTCTCAAAGCAAAGCAAAAGTATTCATTTCACTCAACATAAAAAAGACAAATATTACTAGGTTAAAATGTGTAATACTTCTACAGTTTTTACTATTTATCTAGTAACTGTGTGAACTGGGCAGTGGAAAGAAATAAGTACAGCACATACAACAATTTTTATTCATAATATAATATTAATATTACACTTGAATATTTAGAAAAAGGCTCTCGTAAAGTAGCTTGCACCAAAAACCAAGCAGTACTCATTGACATTAACAACATCTTATGTTAAATACTCATTGAATAATGCTAAAAAATAAATAAAATACACTACAAGCTTCAATAAAATCTAGAATACAGAGGAAGGGTTGACATATTCTAAGATTTTATTATTTATGCAACCCACTTTAGCAACCTTTTACTAACACATAA
The DNA here is from genome assembly GCA_018831715.1 of Matsumurasca onukii. NCBI lineage: Eukaryota > Metazoa > Arthropoda > Insecta > Hemiptera > Cicadellidae > Matsumurasca > Matsumurasca onukii. The sequence continues at coordinate 13,849,088 of CM032060.1, read as the reverse complement.
TGAAATAAGAAAGAATAGTACCTGTCACATTGATCTGAAACAGAAATCAAGTGTAAAGTAATCAAAATATAAAATCTTCAAAATTATAGTCAAAATAAAATAAATATATTATGTTTCATATAAAGATATAAAATAGGTATCAACGTAAAACTCATTTTCAACAAAAACGAATACAGCCTATACAACAGGAAAATAAATAAGGACATCTATGAATTATTTTTGCACAAGCGAGAGTAAACAGTACACCTGATGAGTTTTTGTATCTCAGGCAGGAATACGGTTTTCGGCTGATACAAATTAAAATATAAAACCAATTACGCAGCAATTGAGTAAAATTTTCCTAACATGAGATTCAACTAACAAACACTTAAAGCTTTAGAGACTTCCTAAAATTCAAAAACTCATAAGTTGGACAGTATATAGAAGTAGAGTAAATACAATGTCTAACTCTTAGTAACATATGGGTTACCTGATAATGGACAGGTCAATTCTTATTGCTGACTGAATGTCTCTAATAATAAGTAAGTAGACAGACAATAACTTTGTCTACAGCACTTTAGTAACACTTACTGTTACTATTGCATCGTATAATTACTTAAATCAACAATTCTACACCTAATCTGAAAATTTTACAAAGTAGACAAACTTTTATAATAATTACATCATAATTTCAAAGTGATGGTTGCTTATTTGGGTGGTCCACCATTGACGTAGTTCGCCTTGATCACTGTGTTGCCTTTGCCCTTATACATTCTACAAACATACACTCAATCAATCATTTTATACAAGAAATACACCTTTTGAGGAAATTAACTGCTTAAACAGTAACTAGTTATTCTGAACTAATGATCTATCTCAAAATGATGACGTTACAGACAAACACAGAGTAAACAATATATGAAGACACTTTAATATATTTTGGTTATTTTTAGTAATGGCTCAAATAAAAACTTGAATCTAACGAACAAATTTTAAATTTTATTTATGTTAAGAGGGGTTTAAAATGAGGTGCTGATGTATAGTCGAATTTACAGAGATCATCAAATTCAAATCTCTAATTTGGAGGCGAGACAAATCTTATTTGTTGATTACGCTGTTTGTTTCCAATTTTTGAATTGCCACATATAATACCTATTTGTTCACTTGTTGAAACCCAACTTAACGTTTGAAACTCTTAAAAAACTATTTGATTTCCAAAATTTTATTCTATTCAAAAAGGCTCAGTTCTTATTAGCACAAATCTTGTCAAAGCCCATTTGGCAATCCAATGATGACAAGCAGTTTTCAACACGTAAACAGACAACGTGGAAATCATTTATGGCTAAAAAGTGTTGTCACTGAGGCCCAGGACAGAGTCAAGTTTGAAAATTCAGACACCCATGTCGGTGCAATTGAGTTGAATAATGCTTTTAAAATGAAATGTATATGATACCCAATCAAACTATTTACTTGTGCCTGAACAGAGCGTTCTGGAGAGCACTTGGATTAGACCATTTGAATTGTTCTGTTAGAGTTGTGAGAGGAGGTGAGGTTCACTTACCCGTCACTGTTTTGCTGGATGGGGGCTGCTTCCTTCTTCAGCGGTGTGACTGAGTCTAGACCCATCTCTGAGAGAGCTCTCAGCGCAGTAAGTGCAGCCTTGAACAGATAAATTAATCAGTTAACCGGTCAAACTAACATTTTATACTATGTAGTAAACGTAAGTAAATGGTAGGCCTAATACTATTTGAGCAACAACCCTGAGTCAGCAACTTCAAAGCTAAGCTAACTCTGTTCATTTGCAGGTTATCAATACAATTGCGTAAAAAGAATGTCAGGACGACTCTAGAAGTTATTTTAATTGACCAGGTTACAAAGTGGTCTATTAAAATCCTTTGAATGAATTCATCATATATTCATCTTCTCCTAAAAGCATGCTTGGATTTACAATATTAGGAATTTGACAGTTTTGCATGACCACTTGACACTGACATAACCTCTTCTAGAAGAAACCGACTAAAAACGTCCGATTACAAGATACATGGCGGTTTACAATTTGGCACAACTGAAAGGCTTGATGTTGATTTTGTGAAACTATGAACCGGAAGAACTTGACGACTCAACTTGCAGCCTCTAGAGAAGAAAGGAATGACCAAAGCATTGCTCACCTGGTCGTGAGAGAGTTCGGTGGTTGGGCCGGAGCCGTGGCACACTTGCGGTGGATCCGTCGACAGTGACACTAAACTGAGGAACTCACTGTGGTTACCCTGCAATATGCAATCAGTCTCCATCATCCACACACTGTCACCTTGATAAGCTATTGATCTGTATCTATTGAGTTGGTTCAATTTAGTAAAACTTAAACATCTTCTCATTTGCAAACAGCCATCAACGAACTAATGAATCCTGGGAAAATATTGAAAGGTATTTTTAGCTGTTCAACCAAATTTTGCCAAGCCTAATCCTGAATTAACCATTCTTGATGTGAGTGTGACATTAAAAAAATATCAGATACATGTGCTGTAACTTGATTTCAGTTATTATTTCAAGACATTTTAACCTAATACTAAACCGTCTCTATCAAAAATTTTAAAACATTACTCATATTATCAGTTTAGCATCAAAAACTTGAACTTTAGTCAACACAGATTATTTTCACTATCAAACACTTAAAACTAGATATGACATGAAGAGCAGGCTTTTTTTCATACAGAAGATGGAGTTAGAAAAAGTTAAAGCTTTACATTAAACAACCAAAAATGAATACCTAATGCAACAAAATATTGTCCAGTATAAATATACTGTGCTCAATTGTGATCTATTGCACAAACAAGTCTGGATAACTATACCTTGGGGAAGTCTGAAAACTGTACTCTGAAGCCGAGCAGCTGAGCCAGGTACAACAGCTGGTCCTTCGGCCTGACAGGTAGCGTGGTGGGCGGCACTGTCTTGCCGTCGTTCATGGGTTCCACTGTCGCAGGTACTGTGCCGTTCAGATATTCCTTAGCCATCGCCGCGGTCGTCTGGATATTCACTGCATGACCTGTTCAATCACACTGGTTCAAGAGAACTGAACATTCTTTAGACTCTTTGATTTATCAATAAAAAAAACTACGCACTGTGGCAACACTTGAACGTGTGCAGTGTCTGTAATCCCAAGTCTGTAATGAGACATTCTGATGCAATCAGCTGTTTTCACTAAAATAATGGAGTTTGTTTCATTCTAGCAGGGTTCTGTGTACAAAAATGGTTCTGTGGTTCTAGTATAGATTTTCAACCTGCTTTTTTGGTCCTACCTTTCAGTGGCTGTTGTTCCAACTTCTACCTCGAATAGAAAAGTTGGTTTCTTGATTTATTTGAATTCTTAGTGTGTGTTTTCACTCCACTTCCTGTATCTAGACGACATCAAATCAATACCTCTAAATTTCTTTTTGAAGAAACTGGACATGAGACGAAAGTAAATGAGAAGGATGAAGAGGGCTATTGTAACAAGATACTTCTGCCAACTTGATTGATAGGTGCTTGAATAGAAAAGTTTTGAGGGGAGCATCTAGGCCTCGTAATTCATTTTCAACACCAAAGTCCAGTCGTAAGTTCGGTGCACCCAGAAGAGAACACAAGAAAAGTTATTTGAGAAGTAACTATTGACTATAGTTGTATAATAGAACCTAGCTTATCTCATAGGCCTGATGTTGTTTTATTGCACATATGGTTGGCATGGTGTGTAACAAACCTTTGGCCGGGACGCGGTTGTTGAGCTGAGGAGGGTAACCGTTGTTCTTGCTGCCACTCAGCTGGTTGTCAGACATGAGCAGCAGCCCGGGAACCAGCTGCCGTCCTCCACTGCCTCCCACTGTTGACTTCATCGTGTTGTCTGTCTCCACAAACGCCTGCACAACAACACAAAAATCACGCTAATCAAAATGGTGTTTTATACAGAAAATAATATTTTAACAGGGCCAAAGTTAATTTGCTTGAAATGTCTGGGCTCTGGTAATGAGCCTCTTATTATGAAAAAGTATCTGAAGAAACATCCAAATTCACCATATTCTAATTTGATTGTCTAGGTTGTCCACTATAAAATTTTGTCATTCAAATTTAAACTTTAGTAATAAATTAGCTATTTAAGTGTTTGAAAAACAATTTATTACTAAAAGTGAGTAAATCAACAAGCTGAGCTTACATCTTTTCCCAAATCGTTCTGAACATACTAAATGACTTTTTGTGATCAAAATTGATTGGTTCACTTGTTTCAAATTTCTAAATTTAAATTTAAAATATAAAGCATACAACACCTCATTGGTTTGATGCTAACATTCTAACATAAGTACTAATTAGCATATTCCTCTATAATTTTAATAGGCCTAGTTTTGGTTTATCAGCTCAGTTAATTTTATTAGGATAGGTGCTAGCTAACAAAGCTAACTGTCACTAACGAAATGCATATAGAAAACATAAAAATATTAAGATATAACTAACTACGAATGACTAGTTTCTGTGCATAGTCAATCTGAATTGATTTATTAACTGTGACGCTATCTTGACAAGCTCAGTGTTTAACTATATTAAAATGCATCATCCTCTTATACCACTGTCGTGTTTACTTTATGTTACCTCGTTGTCAAACTGCTGGCACTTAATAGCTGCGGTTTGGAAAAGTAGTTCCTTTAGTATCGTGTTTCAAATAACTTCTAGTCAATTATTTTGAGCATAAACCAAATTAATTCATTTTAATTTAACAGCTTATTAAAACACTCAAAAACTTCGATCAGAAACTAAACAGTTTCTTCGATTTGAAACAAAAGATTCACACCTCTATTTTTTGTAGATTCGCAAATAAGCAAATTCGATTATTAGTGCTGGTTGAATTGTCCGTGTCTGTTTTTCTCAGACGATTATAGAAATATACTCAGTGCTCAGTAACTTTCAACTCGGTTGTCAGTGTGTTGACCCATCACTAATTTATACAAATTAAGATCTGTAATAAATACAACCCGTTTTTAGGAATTTGCGAAACACAACAGCTAAGGAAGTACTATTTCATTTGAATTTAGCATGGTCTGTGATAATCAAGCTAAACCATTCATGAATTGTTAACATTTATAAATAAAAAACAAGCATTTTGCAGTTTTCACATTGGAGTTTACAAGACAGTTATATGATTAGGGCTCACCTTCCTGGTAACTTCAGCGGAGGTGAGCCTGGGTTTGCTGGCACAACGCTCGAGTAGCCGAGTTGTTGGAGCAAGCCTTCTGCCGCGTTTCTTTTCGCTATTTTTTTGTTGGGACCAGACCCGACAAACGAGTGTTCTCCCACGGCAACCTATTAAACAAACAAAATTGGACCATTTCAATAGTTGCACTTTGACCATGTTGTTTTAAAACTTGAGGTAACCGACAACCCAGCAATGGCTCCTGTCCTGCTGAGTGCCATAGCCCACATATATCTGTATGCTATAGGGAAGCATGGCACTTGTTTTTGTGGGTGTATGAGAATTGTTTTCTGCTATGCCACTTTTGATGCTTTGATTTGAGACACCACTCTTTGGGGGGTACACTAAGGTGAGTATGGGAAGAATGGTGAGGGTGATGAGTATTGATGAAGTGTCGATGATGAAGACTAGTCTTGTAAGTAGGGCCGACTGTTCTCCTGATTGGGTCATTAACCCCAACAACGGCTTAGCGTGACTTTGAACCGAGTGGCAGTTGTGAAAAAGTCATCACTGCAGTCCCAGGGGTTGAACCCGATTTGGTGCAAAGCATGAACTATGCCACTGATTTTTATTGTATGGTGTCCAAAAATTCTCATACATGCACAAAAATGAGCCATGCTTCCTTAGAGTATGATATGAAGACTGCCATATATTGTTGACTGACAATTGATTGATTGTTGACTGCCATATATGACGACTGCCATATATTGTTACAATGTATACGGTAATAAAGAATTTATTTATGAAAAATCAATGGCTTTTTTGAAGACTTTAAGCTTATAACTTGTTACTGTACTTTCCCCGTATGTTATGTTATGTTGACTTTTCCCAACGCATAAACAAATAAACTAATTAAATTAAAACAGTAGCTTGTTAGATTGTGGTATTACCTAAATACTAATATCCATCTTTGGCATATCATTACCCAATTAATTATATTTACAATGGCTTCACTAATATAGGAAGATAGGCAATCGATTGTTTCTTTTATTTTTATAACCCTTCTCTTCAATAATTGGGCTTTTGACAATTACCAAAGCAGAACTGTAAGACATTATTATACAATTATGATGGAACTGTAATTATTTTATCCATAGACCGATACTTAGATCCATAGAGTATTTATTACTGATACTCTTTTGTGGTTATATTAGTTGTGTGTCAAAATGTGGCACAGTTAGTAAATTAATTTAAACCAATTAATAATTAAGCACTTACTTCCATAAAGAATTCTCTTCTTCTTGTCTGGCCTCTTTCTTCCATTAAAGTGTAAACTGGTTCCTTTTCTTTTTTCGCTTGCTGGATTTGCATTAGCCTAGAAATGGGGTTGATTTCTTCTGGAGATTCTCCCACATTGTCTGAATTGTTTTCCTGGCAATTTAAAAAAATATTTATTTACTTAATTAAGAAATTGTGGAAAGAACAGTAGATCTTTAGTAGTTGTAATCAGAAATAAATATAAGGGCGAGGCATGTTTTGTTCTACGACCAACAACAACACAACATCAAATATTTCAGAACAATAATGGTACATCCGAACTAGTGGTGGCAAAAGGCAGGAAGTTTGGGTCTAATAATGTTATCAGTCACAACCGCCACCACTTGTTTGAGTCTGTGCTGGTTTAGTGCTCACTTGCCAGGAAATCCCTTATCTTATCAGTCAATCTTTCCTATCTCTATCTAATGACCCATGTAAATTTTGATATCATCTCAATCACAACATATTTTTATCCCTCAGATGCTCAACCCTTGTTACTGGCAATAAGTCTGATAAGTTATAAAATAATCTGACAGACATTCTCGCTGGTATCCAGCTACCCGACAACCCCTCATGTATAGTTATGTAACCAGTTAAAAACGCCTGGTTCAACATTACTCAACCCCTTCACTATCAAACTTATTAATAAATTAAGCACTTGTGTTTTAGCACTTTTACCATGTTCAGTCTAAAGGGTAATTTGTATGATCAGTTTCTCGGTTTTCACTTTTGATCCGAGACCAAAATCTAACAAAGTCGATTCCAGAACCTTTGTGCTCCAATGGCTAACCCCATAAGCGGTATCGAAGTCGTGATTTCAAAATAAAAAGGTTTTGCCTTGGAAACAAATACGGCTCTGGGGATAAAACTGCAGAAAATATAACGGAAAGTTATAAAGTTAAGTCAATTTTTGTGGATTCAATTTTTTTAGTGTTTTATTTTTAGTGTTTGGTTTTGTTTAGATTTTTAATGTTCGTTAGTGTTGTTCCCCACATTCGTTCTATTTTAGTGTCTTCATTTTGTTTTTGTACTTTTCCCTTCTTAAGATGACATTTCTTCATTTTGTAGTCCAATTGATATGAAATGAGAAGTATTCTTCTCTACTGACATTCCTTCTTTATTCACTTGAGAGTCACATGTCAGAAAAGTTTGCAAATTTAGCCATATGACTTGAGTTGGAAGGAACCGACAGAACCGAGATTCGATTTCTTCTCAGAACCGAGAACCGGTAAAATTTTGGAACCGACCCATCTCTAGTAATTTGATCTAATATCTTTTCACCAACACTTGATCTTATAAAAATATCTAAATTCATCAGCCCAGTATAGAATACAAACCTTATTTGAGTTGGAGCAAGTGACTTTGATGAGATTGCGGGACTTCTTCTTGTTGGGGTTGGGTTTACGTTTGATGCGCATGGCTCCGGTAATGTTGGCTGCTGTCACAGTGGTGGTAGGTGGGAGTAACCGTAACTGCTCCAACATCTTCTCTGCTGCTCGCTTCTTAGATATCTAATAATCCAAACAAGTTAGAGTGAATTTCATAACCTGTAGGTCTAAATTTGATATTAAAATGTTAGACAAAAGAGAGATTCACTTAAAAGGGATACTGGATATATATAAGTGAAAAGTGAATTATATGATCCCTTTGATTAATATTATTTGATTACACAAAAAAATAATGTTAATCAAAAGGTACATAGTTCTCATTTTTCACTTAGATTTGTTAGATATATTTAATACAGTACAATCTCACTAATCCGGCCCTATAGCGGATCGGAAGCGCCGGATTAGCGAAAATGCCGGATTAGTGGAGGTTCACTTAAAAAGGCTCAATTTGCCAGCAATAATCTTTCTTACGTTGGAAAATAAACTTATCTTAAAAAATTATTCTATTTCATTTTTTTCTTCCTTATGTCTGTGAGTTTATGATCTGCTGATGTTAAATTCCTTTGGATAGAGTAGCTAACTTATCACCACTTTCTAATCTTTTAAACAAATTATGTACTTCTTATCTATTGCCAAAGTACAGTACTATGTTTACGTTTTTGCAACAACTCACGGCCCGTACTGAGCAGAAGCACAGATTAGCAATAAACATCACTTTTCTCTGCTGTCTGCAGTGAACTGAAGTAATCGATACAGACAACATACGCCACGCGCTTACAGACAAGTAGAGACTGAAAGCAGGTGACTAAATGATCACGCGGATTACTGTTGGTAAAGCGAACGGCCGGATTATAGAGACTGTACTGTACATGAGAACTAAATTCCAAAAGGCCTTACATACAAAAATCCTTGCATTAAATAAGTATGATCATTAAGTTAATTAAACCATAGATTATCTATGAATTTCATTTAACTATTTTTACTTTATTTTATTTTTCTGTCATTTTTAATTTTCTTGCATGAAATGGATTTCTGATCTTTGTTGTAACTAGCCACAGAGGATCTAGAGTTAAGGACAAATTGATTAATTTACATTGTGTTGAATGCCAGACATTTCTGTAATTTGCAACCAAACACCCTCAGAGGATACCCGTTCTCCACTACATTTCCTGTTTACATAACTGAGAACAATGCTAGTCGTGTAAAGTTCTGCTCTGTTATGTACATAGCTATTTGATGTCAATTTAAATCCTAGAAAATGTAGAAGACATACATTTTAAAGTTGCTAAGTATTTGGAAAAACACACTTGATGATTTCAGAAATCAAATTAAAATTCAACACTAACTTAGTAACTTGTTTCTAACTTACTTTTTCCCATTGCCCTCCCCCATGGTTTCAAAGTTTTCCCCTACACAACACCTAGTTACAAATGTTCTCATATGAGGAGGTCCTTTTTCACTAATCACGTCAAACAACACTGTTAAATTCCTTTTCAAAGCCAGTTCGTGAACCAGTGAGATAGGCGACTTCAGTTCTGATGACGAATCTGCTTCAATATTCACAACTGCTGGGTCTGCTGCAGCTGAAAACAAATCAGTTTTGTTTTAACAAATTAACACAATCAAACATTCAATATGAGACTACAAATTCATTGCACTTACTGAAACTACCATAACACTGTGGTATTGTTGAACAACTTTCAACAGCAAACAAAATTATAGCCAGTCAAAAGACTTGCTGTATGAGCATTGGTAAAACTAGGTTTAAAGGCATTGATGATAACCAGAAAAGAAATAACCAAGTTATAGGCATCAGTGTGTTTAATTTAACCGCTGTTGCAACTCTTATACAAATGTTATACATGTACAATGCAAGGTGGCTTCTCAGACCACCCACAATATTTTAGTCATGGTCAAAAGAGAATTAAATTTGAGTAACTAAGCAAGAGTCCATATAATTATATTGGCCGTTAGAAATAATAGATGTTATCTCATGAAGTTCAGCTTCAGTGTTCACTAAGCAAAACCGCTTAATTTCATTATATTCCCCATTAAAGAGAAAAGCAGTTTTGAAGGACACCCTGAAATTTTTCAAACAAACAAAAAGAGTATAGTACTGCTGACGACTGACTTACCTTGAAGCATGGTGGGCTCGAGTGGTAGGTTGCGCAACTGGTCGAGAGCCTTGGCTGCCGCCGCGTCATGCCTGGCCGCCTGCGCTGTCAACCCCTCCCCACTGAACTCCCGGTCCCCCACCTTCACCGTCACCTTGTACAGTGACGGCGGCTTCGTTCCGTAGTACCTCTGCTGAAAGACAACCTCACTATACATGCTTGTACGACAGTTGTACACTGCCCAAAACTATAGGTGAAAAATCATAAAGTTTTCCATTGGTTAAAATGGTTCCATGACACGTATTAGGTTTACTCTCCCAATGATTTTGTTTGTACTATGTAATGTGTCTTTTTTACTCTATATGACTGTTTAAAGATTGAGTCACAGTCTTAATAGTCGGAGCTAACTGGGGTAGGTGGTATTTTGAGTTTTAATAAACTGATTACACAGAAAAAATGGGGAAAAAGTGTTGACCATATTTTTAATTTACAAGACAATATTTTGTACTTTCAGCCACTCTTCATACAACTTTTTACTCTACATATTTTTAAGTCATAATTGAAACACTGCTAGTTTTATATCCCCTTTCCAATAAATTAACTCAACATTCACAACAACAAAGAGAACAACACATGCAGAATTAAACACACAAAAGTAAACAATGGAGAATGAACCGGTTACAGGGACACTGATCTATTCTTAATAACTGCATGAGACCATGACTGTCTAATTAATATAGAAAAATCAATACTGTCTAAATTGTAACAATACTGTCTAACCCAGCTAAATTGTATATAGTACACAGCAGCTGTATTAGACACTCTACTTTATGTTTGACATAAACTACTGTTCTGATTTAAATAGCAGTTTTCTTTTTCAAATAGATAACTATATAAAATTAAAATTTATCAAAGGGTACAAGTTACACCTGTGGCCAAAGTTAGCCTGATTGACTTTATAATTTTTTTTCTTTTTGAGTGCATATGTATGTCTTCTTCATTAAAAATTAGTTTAAACACTTTTACAAATACCAGAAAATGTTAGTGTTTAACAATAACTTAAGAAATAACATAAAAGGTACATTCATTTAATACATTGAAAAATGACATCAATACAGTTATATTATTACCTGCGAGTTAAAACGGTAAGGTTGTTGTTGAGGTGGCTTATTGACGATTCCAGCAACGGGAGGAACCTGGGGAGGAAACCTTTCGTTAAAAGGTGGTGGCCGAACCTTTCAAAACAAACAAATCAAAATAAAACTTAAAACGAGAAAATCACCGACAAAAACCAAACAATAAGAACAGTGAGAGTGATGATACTAACCTGTGGGTAAACACCTCCTCTGTGGTAGGTGTAGTTGTTGTGAGCTGGGTAGGTGAAGGTGGGGAGTTCGACAAACGTGTAGATAGTCGGCTCCCCTCGCTTCATGGCCAGAGCGTTCAGTTCCACAGTGGGTGTGATGTTGTCTGTAAAAGCGTACATACATCAATCAATCAATATCATTCTAAATTTCTATTTCAGTGGGTGGAAAACTAATTTCAAAAATTAGTTAATTACTTTTGTAACAAGTAAGTTAATCAAACTAAAACTGATTTTAGACAAAAGTAGCAGGCTAAAACTACTAAAAAAGGAGATGGCTAGTTTTGAGCTGATTTAGCTAGATAATCGCTCCGATTGTAACGCAAGGACGCCAAACTTAATGGCTACTTTATTATACTACTACTCAACACGGTTTCATTTATATAAAATACTATATATAACTGTAGATTGGATGTGCTAGATTTCAGGATTTGGAAATAAAGACAACTTTTTTCTCGCAGAAAGAATGGAAGACCTTTTTCAACAAACTGGAATTACTACTTAAAAATATACTTGCAAAAGCTTACAAACATACAATTAACCATAGGTTCAAATATCTGAGCTGTTTTACTTATTACTATGGAAAAACTACATAAGTATGAAAAATCAAGAATAGTCAGATTTTGGTAAGAACTTGGTTTTGAAATTACATTTCTTGCCTTGAGCTCGAATCTCAAAGTTTTTTCCCAATTCTCAATCGATCTCGTCTTGCTTCTCTCGCACAAATCAACTATAGGTTAACTCTTTTAACTGATCAGTTCTTACCTAATTGATTGGAGCGCTGCTTTCTAGGTGATTTTAAATCAGGGTTACCACTTTCAATTTGATTTTTGACAAGGCGGTAGTACTAGCTGAAGGTTTAGTGGTAGAGAACTTGATAGCCCTTTCTTTGGTTTGTTATACAAACTTTTAATTGTTTACTTTGCTCGGTTTCTTGTCAAATGGTTAAGATTGAATGGTCAAAGTTAATTTGTTAATGTAACCTAAAGAGGGTCTACTACTGTTATTAAAAATACATTCTATTACATTTAAGTTTGATGCCTTTCTTGCACCTTCACGAAACAAGTGAGCAATCTGTGTTTTTTTCCTAGTCTGGTCCGCATTTTGTAGTTTTTAGTAACTAGCATTTAGGTATTTTAAACTTCAATAACTATCCAAAAGTAAACCACATAAAAACAACATTTAAAAAACAAAATATTTACAAAAAAACACAACAAAAAGTATTTTATTATAGCTTGCAGACATACAAGTTTTATACCCATATCCAAACTTTTTACGCTTATAGCCGCCATTTCTCATTTGTTTGTGTTTGATGTGTGAAATATTCTGTGACAAATGAACTATTCTGAGGTATCAAGTCGGCTCATCATTGTGTTTTTCCTTTATATATAATTCTAGCGTACTTACTCTTGCCGAGGCGGTTGTTGCGAGTGGTCTTGGGCGGAGGATGCTTGTAGGTAGTGGACTTGAGAGCATCGCTGGCTGCCAAGTGTTGTGCTTTCTTGATACTGGCGCCCTCGGCAGAGTACTCTTCCTCGCCCAGCTTCAGAGTCACGGTGAACAGTTTCTTGTGCGCCGGCCCTTGCTCACTCGTCAACCTGTACTGGTGCTGAATCTGAAACAAAACTTCAATGTCAATATTCAGACACTATTATGCTAAAACTATAATGTTCATAAATTTAAACAAAACGTTCCTTTTTTACAACTTTAAACTTTAGTAACAAAACACCTCAAGGAAATATCCATTCTGTTAAATCATTTTGGTAACGTAACTTTATATCAATAGACGAGTACTCATCTAATCATCAATAATAATGATGTACTACTAATAATCATCAAGTCATTAAAAGAATTCCCTCGGTACACATTTTGAAATAACAGATCTATTCAGAGCTAGATATGCCAATAACGCTTATCAATGTTCTATAATAGATAAATTCTATAAAAGACTAATTTCTTGAAAGATAACTAGTAATTTTACTATCATTACCTTGTTGAAACGTGCTAGCTCATTGACCAAGCACATAGGAGTTTTCTCTTTCATCAAACTTGCAAGTTCTGAATTTTCAGAATCATCTGTATTTTTAAGCGGAATTCCTTGGCCAGAAGATGAAACTTCTGAGTCTGAAAAAATAAATAACCTTCAGCTTCATTACATTAAGTTTACAAGCAATTACCATATGCAAATTGATGACATACGGGTAGACAAGATGTAGGTTTTTTACATATGCAACATTGTTGTTTGATTTCAGAACTCCCTAAAATCAGTATCCTAGTCCAAGATTGAAAAATTCTTTTGGTCATCACATTTTTTTTAAAGTAAATATTACAGGGAAGTAATAAAAACAGAGGTGGCATGAGGAACCAAAGTGTGCAAATACCTTAGAATTGGTAAAACCTTGATACACAGGCAAAGTTTTAAAGACCTGCTTTTTTATGACTGTTTTCATGCTATCCATGACTTATTCATGAAAACAAGTATAAATTTGATGTAATAACGAGATGAGTAGAAAAGTTCAGGGGGTGGCCATAGTTTAGAGGGTGGTCTTGCTTTGCACTAAAAAGTCCCAGGTTCAATCCCAGACGCTGCAGTAACAACTTTTACACTGACCACTCACTGAAATTTGAAAGTCATGTTAAGTTGTTAGTCCATTTAAATTGGTTGTTAGGCTATATTAATTAATGGCCTAATCTGAAGAACAGTTCGCCATAGTCTGCAACAAGACTTCTTCTGAACATCCATCAAAACACTCACCATTAATCTCAGAATATTCACTTAATATCATCCATGTACTGTACTCAAAAAACTGAAACACTTGTGGAAACAAAATGCATCACACATTCTAAGAGCAAATTGATAATTGTTGCCCTGTCTCATAAGTTTCGCTTATGGCATGTCTACTCCGTTCTATACGCACTAACCCAAATTGAGTTACCTAAAATTGCCATTTTCCTTTAGAATTTTAAACTTCTTGGTAGTTTATAGACTATTTATGCCAAATTAAGACTCCTAAAAGACTATCCTACTACAGGAGGATAAAATGTTTCTGCGGACCTGAGATTGGGTTGGCAGTGGCTGTGCTGTCCATGGTGGATTGTCCAGAAGTCATCACTGAACCTTCCCCTGAGTGAACACTCACAGCAGCTGAAACACACAGATTCATCACTTACCATTGACACATAAACTCAACACGTTTGGCGGGAATCAGCTGATATGCTACTGTGGGCAAGGGTGGGACTGTGTCCATCACATGCTGCGCTCTAACGACGAATCCGAACACTACCCAGCGTGCAACATAAAAATCCCTGTGTGCTGAGGGATCAATATCCCTTATTACGTGCTCCAACTTTGTTATTGACACGTCATTACCTCACGAAGGGTTAACTTATCTGGGCAGACTAGAAAGCGAGTGTTAGTGACCTCCAGTCTATACGGCTTTTAGGGCTGTTTGGCCAACCCTTCACCACATTAGGCCAAACAGGCAAGAATTCTGTTTATAGAAAAACAAAAATAATATTTGGAAATTGATGGTTGCATTAGATGTAGTGAAATTAGTTGTATCGAGACCAGTCTTAACATTACACTATACAACAAGAATTACTTACTTGAAAATTCTAACTCTAAAATAAAAATTTGAACTTTTACATCGCACACAAAATACAACTTCGGTTTTACTTGGTCTAAACCTTTCTTAATTTTTAGTGAGACAATGAATAAATTAATTATTCCTGCCATATTTTGATATATATATATATTTTACATTTTTATTTGATTTACAATAAATTAAAAAACATCAAGTCTACAAAACAGGCTTATATTTTGATACTTTCGTATCTTATTCATAGCCTAACATAATACTCATTTACATATATACAGATACACATTTTTACATATATTGTTTGGAAATAGAGGCCACCTTCTACAGTATGATGACTTTAGGATCGCTTAGTTTATCTTGTTAACCAAACTGTGTGACTTGTTCCATTTTTGACATACTTGAATTAGAACAGAGTAAAACACTAACCTGGTGTATTCACAGTAGAAGAGCCAGCGGACCTTTCGTGGTACTGATGCTGCATATGTGAATTTGCGCTCCTGAAATGTACAAAATCATGACTAACCCTGTGAATTAAGTAATTTAGAGTAATTAAGAGTCCAGCAGTGCAATAACAATCCCCCAACATATTCAGCAGACTCTGAGAATTCACATCTAAGCAATAACTGATTACAGTTACAATTACTTCAAAATGTAACTGACCACTTACTATTACTGTACTTGCAACACTAACACAGTCAAATTAATTTGTTGTACCAACGTAAAAAATTTAAAGGTAAAGGTTTTAAGAATTCTTTCAACAACTTTTTTAGTTTTGATTAAAAGCACATTTATTTTTCGAGGGTAATCCAGAAAGTAAGTTACGTTTTCGGTTACCTCCGCTAGGGGCGAAGCTAGCGAGGTCATCTTGGTATGTGGTTGTTCCCCAGTTCAGTCTGCATCTAGCCGATCAACTCCCAGGTCTGTGTCGTAATTCTTTACGTTACAGTGTCGCTTGGAAATGTCTTTGTCAATTGAAAATCCCGCGAGCTTTAAAGTGCGTGCAGTAATAAGGGTTTTGGCTGCAAAAATCTGTAAACCTATTGAAATCTATCGGCAGCTTTGTGAAGTGTATGGGGACAATACCATCACTGAAGGTGGAGTGCGTAAATGAAGCATTCGCTTTAAAATGGCCGAACAAATGTGCACGACGAAAGTTGAGTGGAAGACCCAGCTTGGCGAATGCAGAACTTGCGGGAAAAGTTAATGAAATCACAAAAATCAGCGAATGGGTGCAACGTTAACGTTTTTGGACCATTACCACAAATATGGCGATTCACTACTTAATCGGATTGTTACTGGTGATGAAACATGGGTGAAACATGTTAACTGTGAGACGAAATCACAGTCAATGCTGTGGGGACACACAAATGTTCCTCAGAAAAAAAAAAATGCAAACGATGTCGATAAGGAAGATTATGGTGACCGTACGAGTGGGAGTTGTTTCCTCATCTACCGTACAGTCCGGATCTTGCACCAAGTGACAACCACTTGTTCCCAACGATGCAGGAAGAAGTAACAACATGGTTAAAGGAACAAGCGTTGGAATGTTATGACAAAGTAATTTTAAAGCTCGTCCATCGGTATGATAATTGCCCAAATTTGTATGGCGATTATGTAAAAAAGTAGTATTTTAGTGTGGCTTTCAAATGTATATAACAAAAATCTTTTCCTATTCTTCGTAGAATTTTTATTCCAAAACGTAATTTACTTTCTGGATAGCCCTCGTATAAGGAAACGTGTGTTTTAATTGCTGTTAATCAATTCTTATTTGTAAGGGTTTCAAAAATGCACATTACTATTACAAAAACTATGACAAATCTATACAGTGTGACAAAAAAGATCCTGACCGGTAATTTATCTTTGGAGTGAAAGGTAGAGACACTGCACTGTCACTACTTTTTAGGGTAATTAGTGACCATGAGGTACCACCGGGTAATTTTGTTCTGCCCTCAAGGAGTCGGAAAAAAATCTTAAAAGAGAATATAGGTTTTGTGGTACATCAAAAGAAAATCTTAAAGCTGATACCAATTTTGATAGGGTCAACAAATTGATTTTCTTGAATCTTTGTAGGCTTATCCCTGATTTTTTTGTATGCTACAACGCCACAGTTGCAACATTCTCCAGATGGTCGTCTGTAGGACTCTTTCTAAAATGTTTTTATATGCAGGCTTTTTCACTCTAACATGGTCTTGTAAAAAGGTTACAAAATTGACAAAATTTTAAAAGTAAGCTTTTTCCAACAACCCTTAAAGCCATGTGGCTAATATTTTACAGACTGTACAGATTTTCCAAGTCTAGAATTAACACGTATTTTCATAAACAGAATCTGGAACTTGCTGCTCACGCCCAGTCTCCCTTCCCTCAACTTTACTACACTACCGCAACAACGGGTTACAATACAACATTATCACAGAACAGGCAGTCACTATGCCTGCAAAAAGATCTGCTTCGATTTTAGCAAGAGTGCTACCTTGCAAGAGTGAAAGTTACTCCCGCCAGAAAAATTTGTGGCAGTAAACAGCAGTAAAAAAATAAGTAGAAGCCGATGACAACAGTTGCTTGTTTTTGTTTAAGTCCATCCAATTGGGAAGCAAGCAATGTGTGAACATACGCTTGCACTTTAATATTAAAAAGAATATTGGCCCAGGTGATTTTGTGCAAATAACAAAGTTAATGTTTAGTGATTTACATAACCTGTTAGTTTTTAACTTTATTCATAAAGTGTTATTCTGATCCTTGAATGAACATATTAAAACCTCAAAGGATATAGGCCTAAGGGTAGAGGCGACATTCCGTGAGAAAAGTGAAGCCACTCAGCTCACTTTGCATACAGTACGTGGTGACTCTGACGGCTTTGTAGATACTGTAATACATTGTCACTTGTTTATAATATTTATTGGACTTAGGTTTTTATAGTTAACAATATAATTTTAAGCACATGCCCTTATCACAAAACAAATATATGTGGTATGCTTGTTACTGCAGAGAGATTTTCAAGTTTCATTCTGTTGCAAAAAAGGAATTCTGTTTTGGAGCACACTACTATACAGCCTTGCACAATCGAATTGCCACTAACAGTATAAAAAACAGTACAAAAAATGTATAACTGAAAATAATACAGGTTAGCCTACTCTTATTCCTTGACCCTACTGAAACAAAGCCTCCTTTGTGCTCTGCTCCATTCAAATGTGATTGATAATTTCCAATTTTCTTTTATTGCTTCCGGCATAAAACTAAGGCACGTGTATCGCAACGTACACTTTCAAATCAGAAGTAGTATCAGGAGAGTTTACATTAGTTACGTTATACTACGCTCTAATTTACTTCAGAGGCAAAAATGAATTGTAAATAAATAGGCCTAGCCCATCATCTGACTAAGTTCCGACATAAGCAAACTCCTCTTGTGATCAAGTGAAACCTAACCTAAGTTATATTCTGATCCAAAAATCTAGTACACTGTACTCAAAAATTAGTTGTATAATTGTGTTGTTAGGTTGAGCAATCAGTTGCTAGTTAACTATATTCTAGGCTTCCGATATCATACCTTGTCATAAAGCTAACATTCAGTTTTATTCCAAAAAACTAAGACAATTTAAAGTAACATTAGTTTTATGACACAGTATGATACCTGAAGCCTAAAATATAGTTATGACTCCGGCTGCTTAAGCCTACCTATTTAAGCAGTAGCTAAAAGGTCTGCCTGATACTAAGCAGGCTCGAAAGTACTTACGTTCCGTCACAGAAGTTTATAAACTCATCTTTAGAACATGCTCACTGGCATAATAAGCAAACCTAAGCTTAACAAGTTTAAGGCTAGACTACTGTGAGTGAAGAAATAACTGGATAACATTATAAAGTGAGGAGTAAAGATAGATAGGCCGAATTCCAGTTTTGCCAGTATCTTCACTGTCTAAGCTGATTAATTCATTGAGTAAATCAGACCTAAGACCTAGTGTAAGAATGTTAAATGAAATCAAAACATTTTCCCATAGTTGCAAGACTACCCAACAAGGAAATGTGCAGCCTACATAACACTGAATATGTAAAAATGCAGGACGAAATTAAGAAACAAACACTGAAAAGCTTGCATATTATATTGGTTAAAAGTGGATGGACCCTAAGCCTGCAAATAATCCAACTGTCCTAAATAAGAAATGCTATTTTCTACCACTAACCTTGTGTTATTATGCAGCTCGCTCATTGCTGAAGAAGTAGGCCATTAAACATTATGTTTTGTTCAGCAAACAAGCTCTCTGCAAAATTCAGAGCAGAAGAAGAAACGGATTAATATCATTCGTAAGGTAAATATACATTTCTACTCTTGCAAGAGTTCAACTTAAATCGGCAGGGAGGGTGTACAAGACCGGTTTCTGATGACCATTAATCATTTACTGCATACGAACCTCCAGATTTTACTCCTGCTCCAATCTATAATGCAGATATTCCGGTTACGGCCTGTTATAAAAAAGGAGGTATTAAGGAAGAGGGAGAATCCCTCACACTTCAATAAAAAATTGCCCACATACAATCACAAGTAACACAGCTTGCAAAACATCACTCACCATTGAATTTCTGTTCAGTTCACTTCCACTGCAGCGCTAGTTAGCAGAATCCAGAAGAAAACTATTTTTCATTCATAGAAGAAAAGAAATCAGATGATTTATTCTTTTGTTGTCTAACAACAGCTGATATCTTTGCAAGAACAAGTTTTGCTAATCAGATTAATAATCATTGTATTGTTGGTTGTCAAACTTATTATATTAAACATCTTTGCGTTAAATGATCTTCATCAAAACTGGGTATATTAACTGAAAACGAAATATTATAATTATGTATATAAATAATGTTGTAGACCTAGTTAAAAATAATTGTTATTTTGTTAAATTGGTTATTCTTATTCAATATTTCTGAGAGTGAGCTTAAATTTCTTAATTTGTTTCAGTAGCCGTCCTCTTTTTTTATTCGCTGAAAATTTTTAACGCACTTAAATGAACGCCAAAGAAGGGTATTCAAAAGCACTTTTTGACGTAATCGGGGATTTAACCCCCGGCCCAAAACGAGGGGTGGGGGATAGTCCGAAATGTCTCAAGAAAACCCCTAGCTTGCGAAACTGCATTTTAAGGGTCCTCTTCAGTGGTCACCTCAGGGATAAAAGGCTGAATTCGTCCACCCATCAAGGAATTAACACACGACACCGCGCACGTAACTGGCTAAACTACGGGCCTTTTTTCAACTGATGCGGCCTAACTGTCAAACCAAGCGCTTTCAGAGGTTTACGGCGGCCCGTTATCAAATCAAATCGTTTATTGCATCAGACAATATTTACAATTGTATTGCAATTCTTAAATTAAAGTTAAGACTAAAAAGAACAATTACGCACAATAACACATTCAAACATACATTACAATAGCATACACACTCTCATTCATCCCTTTGGTTTGATCACATTTTACAATACTTTTTACATTAATAAACATGATATTGTAATGTTTTTCACGGGTTACAAATAATAAGGCGTCAGTCTTTGTTAACTCACTATTTATTTACAGTCTAGTTAGAATTACACTAATGTTAAACGCAATTAATTATTCACTTAATGGCTACAAACTATTACACTTTGTACAGTTTCTTATTTCACTATTTGCACTTCACTGTCTATTCACACTCCGGCGCGAAGACCGTTCACTCACGTGTTCTCGTAGCACTCTTCAGTTGGGAATCCAACGCTGGGTGTCGATGCCTCGAAGATCACTCGCAGCTGACGTTCGCAGCGGGCACAATGAAGATCACTGACACTGTTCTCGCACTAGGGATGTGACCCTATATGTTCACACAGCACTTACACGTTCACTAGGTGCGCGGACCTTCTTACACAGTCTTACACTGGACTATTCGTTCACAAGGGGAACGCGGCCCCGATTCGTTCACATTCATTCACTGTCCGGAACTGACTACTCGAGCTCCTGAGGAGGGCTATATATGAGCCGGCGGACTTTTCTAGAAGGTTTAAAATAGGCACTTTCCAGATGTTTCGGGAGAGGTCTAGTAAACAAGTCGCTCGAAATTTGGTCAACGCCCGCGGTGAATAGGCACAGGCACCGAGGGTGGCGGCCGCTTCCAGGAAGGCCTCTAATACGCCCGTGAATCGATGCGCCGTCCAAGAGACCCGATGTCCGCTACAATATATTTAGAAACTAAAGAGGATTTTCGACAAGGTTAGTGTGTTGAGCCAGATTGCTCATAAGTTAATTTGTTTAATAATTTCACAAAAAACTTTGGCACTGTCCAAATTTTAGTGCTTTTCAACTTTATTTTGTAGACTTAAAACGCATAACTCCGAGAAGAAAAAACCCTCCATACACGTGTCGGAAAATCCTCTAGCTACCAAATATACTATGTTTATTAATGAAACAATCATTTTTAAAGGTGACAAACAGGTCACCGTAAATCTTTTCATTGAAGTGTCGCAATGCAATTGAGACGGACCATTAAAGAGTGAAAGACCGTAAAAATAAGAAACCAATTACCAAAGATATCCTCGAAAATAACTTTCGACGTTCCATTATCAAATGAAACCCTAAAACGTGAAAGACTTTTTGAATTTCTACCAACGTTTTGGTTTGCAAGTTATCAAAACCCTATGTGAATTTCAGGGGTTCACAGCATTTATACAATGGTGCAGCTTGATTCATGTCGGATTTGTTAAGCCAATCGTTTGGTAACTGGATACCAGATAAAAACCAGTTTTTATTTGGAACTTTATCGTGTTGTACCTTATTGCAAAGCTCTTGGCCTTCTAAACCCTTAGATTATATGAAACCGTAAGAAACTTTGGACTTACAGTAGAATCTCGATTATCCGAGTCTCGGTTAACCGAGTCTCCGGGTTAACCGAGCTAGTAGTAGAAAAAATTTGAAATTATGCTATTATAAATTTATGAGCTTTACGGTATGATGATACCTGTCATTGCATTACGTGCACACGTGATTGCAAAGCTATCTGATAGCTACTAAATCGACCAAATCAAGCTACATATACACGACTCATACTGTAAGCTAGAGCTGTGCGGGATCCCGGATTTCCGGTACCTGGACGGGATTGACATCATTTCCCGATTCCCTCCCTCTAGTTCCGAAAACTGCTGGTGATTTCCCACCGAATTTGTGTTTTGTATTTCCAAGTACTCGTATTGTTGTTGTGAGTGTGTACTTCTGGTAAGGATGAGATAAGGAACTAGTGATTGCATGAGCAGTTCTAAGTAAACAACCCCTTCCCCCCTACTTCCGTTCTGAGTGCCCCTCTCCTCAAATCCCGATGCCACTGTATCACGAGAAAGTGCTGTGATTGGTTATGTAACCCCACCCCTTATGAGGTTGCCTAGCAACAGCTAATGACGTAGTAGACAGCTGATCAGGATGCAGCAGCTCTCACATTGAACGCGCACCTGCCTTCCCCCTCCTGCTCACACACTGCAGCTGTTGTCTTCCCCTCTCTGCCTCCCTTTCTCTTTCCTTGTCCTTTCTACCTGTCTTCTCTTTCTAGCCTTCACCCCTCATCACTGTGCGCTGGTAGCTCAACAGTCTCATTCCTTCTCTATCTCACTCCTTACATTAGCAGCAACCTCATTGTGATTTACGATCATTTTGTGATTCATAATCCCGACTCTCCCCAACTGTTATTGCAATTTTTGGGGCTAAGTAAGTCAGTGTAATTCATTGTAAATGGGTGAGGGTGAGTGGGTTATGTAATAGTTGTAATGATCTTTGAGCATTTTATTTTAAAACTGCACCGTATTGTGAGCTACAAACGACGATTGATCATAAACAAAATAACTTGATTGAAGAAAGTCAATCTTATTTTATATTTCTGGTTGAGCCAACATGACTCATGTTTAAATTGTTCGTTTTCTTTTTGATATTATAATAAATACGTTTTGTCACGGCGTTTTTTGTACTCTTGTCACTTTTCCTGGTAGTAGCACTTAACCTCCGTATCATCCGAGTTTTTTCTTATGCGAGGTGGTCTTGGTCCCAATTACCTCGGATAATCGAGATTCTACTTCCTTTAAAACCCCAATTATACGGAGTGGGAAACAAAACCTCTCGACCATGATAAAAAGTACTTTAGTATATCTTACTAAAATACGCCAAAGTGTTTAATAGCTAACACAGCCTGTTTAATAGTTAATAGGTCCACAGCCGACTCCACCCCAGCCGCCTCCGGACCTTTCCGGCTTCGGCCCTGGTCGCCTCAGGCAGGGCACACTTTCTACCGACTCCGCTCCGGCCATCTCCGGACCCTTCCGGCTTCGGACTCCACTGGTCACCTCATGCAGGGCACAGTCTTCGGCACCGACTCCACTCGGCCGCCTCCGGACCCTTCCGGCTTCGGCACTGGTCACCTCATGCAGGGCACAGACTCCACCGACTCCACTCGGCCGCCTCCGGACCCTTCCGGCTTCGGCCCTGGTCGCCTCAGGCAGGGCACACTTTCTACCGACTCCGCTCCGGCCGCCTCCGGACCCTTCCAGGCTTCGGCACTGGTCGCCTCATGCAGGGCACACAGCCGACTCCGCTCCGGCCGCCTCCGGACCCTTCCGGCTTCGGCACTGGTCGCCTCAGGCTCCACAACCACACTACAACAACCGGCATATTAAACTCAGATCACAAGACATACAAAAGTCAGCCAAACTATAAGCTAAAAGGTAGGAAAAAAGCTTCCAAAAGGTAATAAAAAAAGGGCACACATACACTTCACCGACTTAGCTCCGGCCGCCTCCGGACCCTTCTGGCTTCAGCATTGGTCGCCTCAAGGGACGCCTGGAACTGGAACCGGTGAAAGGGGAACCGCCCTTATCCCAATGATAAGTAACTCTTCTCATTATGTACGCGTTGTTCTACTGTAGTTGGGACGTTAATAATCTTGCTATTCTGTATTTAGTTATACGGTGTTATGATGTAAAGCTCAACGAATTAGGTCTAGTGGTACACAAGCATGTGTACTTGACTCCGGAGTCGATGCAGTGTGCGACCTGTCTGAAGCGTCATCGTGAGCGAAGCGAACGAGTCTGAGGCCACCGGCCGAAGGCTAGTTACCGAAGTACATTTTAAACTGTGCTAAATAAGGAAAATTAGAATCCATTAATTTTATTTAACAATTGATTTGGCGAACTTTTAAATATATTATGGCTGAAAGTTTAAATATTTTGAAAACTATAATTTCAACTTAGTTTTGATTATTATTTATTAGTACCTATTTAATTTTAATACATTCTACTTCTTTAATTTACGTACATTGAGCTTTCCATTTTCCTCCGTGTCTTGGTCCTGTTATTAAAAATAGATCTTAATTTGCATGAGCTATAGTTTATTACTAAAGACATTTAGCTAATACTTAATTACACAAATTGTGGACCGAACCATGACTCGAACACGGATCTCTTGCCGGGCGAGGATGCAACGGTTAGGTGTTATTATAAATTATAAATAAATACTTTATTGATCGGTATCACAAGTACTGTGTGCCATAAACTCATCTCAGAATTGATAGCTTTAGTCAAGGCCGTTGCTTATAGGGGGGGGAGGGTTCTGCGTCAAGACCCCTTCCTGAGCTTTGATTATGCCCCTGAACGGCCTTTATACGTGATATAACAAATAAATACTATAATAATTTGTTAGTCAGACCAAACACCAACATATAATTTATTTCTTGTATGTATTAAGTTTACATTTTGTTGACAATACGACTTGTTTAGATTAAGGAGTACTAGTTACAGTATACTGATTAAGACTGAATAAATGATTCCTTAAAAATTTGAATTGAGCTTCTAATATAATTATACTATGGAAGTTTGAAGTAACACTGTTTTACACAAATTGAACTGAAGCCAGAAATCTCTGAAAATTGAGGAACTGTCCCTCGAGACCCGACAAACAAACCTATAACTTGAATATTTTGGATTTGATATTTTGCTTTGTATTTCAGTAGTTTTTAATAGTTTGACTATAAATTTGTCTTTTTTCTTTATCAACATCTTCAGGTTGCAAACTACTGTTTTGTAATTGACGGCATACTATTGTAATTGGCGTATGCCGTTTGTAAATAAATAAATAATACTAATTTTGAATCTTATTGTAGAATGCAATATAAAGCCTTTACTTTTATTTTATTAATGACCATGTATATCACATCGACTAGACGAGCCATTGTCTACCAAGCTTAAAACTTCTTCAAAAACACTGAAATCCTTGTTCTTTCTCAGTTCGTTAGCTATCATTGTTCTCACTTCTTATCCTGTGGTGACGTCATTGCGCAGCAAGCTTCCAAAAGGACACTGACCTTGCCAAAATGCAATGATTCAAAAGTGAAATTCTCGTTGGTAGAACAATGTCTACAACGGGTGCCGTCCTTCGACCTGCCTTTGAGGCATCTTTTGGGAGTAACATCGCCCACTAATTTTCGTAGCCAGACTCCTTGATGAACTCTGAGTCTATTAGACTCTCAAGATTGTTAAATTGCTAACTATCTAATAATATCTGTCTATCTACATTTATTGCACTAATATTGTAAGTTAGTTCACTGTAGTTGTATGTATTTAAAAGATAAATCCATTTTTTAATTGTTGATATATTTTTCTTTAATTCAATAATAATAAATATTATTGTTCAATAAAAATCCATTGGTTAGCTGTTAAGAGGGCCGGATAGAGCCCGAACGCCAATCAAATGGGATAGGGAATTTAACATGGGAAAATTTTCAAACTGTGTTTTACGTAGGTTAATGAACTAAAACGTGGAAAGTGTTTCTCTGGAAGCATAGTCATTGGTGCTACTGCATAAAAAAGAAAAATGAGTTTGGCTATAAAATAGAATTTTAATTAATGAATTTCGATTGTTATGTTCTTATGGAAAATCCAATTTTTAGTTCAGATGTACAGAAATAATTTGATGACGAAAGTAAAAGTTTTAGTGCTTATATGAAGCAGCATCAATAGATCTATGCTTCTCGAGAGAACATTTACACATTTAAGTCAATTAACTTGCCTAAAACGTAGTTTGCAGTTTTTATCCCATGTTATAAGCGCGGTACTCTGAATTGGACCTGCGGTCGCTTTTTATTGTACAAAAAATTCTATGATAATTTACATTACTTACATAAATTTGTGTACATACAGTACTCAGTTACGAGACGATAAGCTATGATTAACGGCTAACTAGTAACTATACAATGACGATAAATTACGTATCTATGAATAATGCCTTAATTATAATAACCTGCACAAAAGCCAGAAACAGAAATAGGCTATTTCAGATATACTCAGAACGACAATCGAGTGATATGTTACAGAGGGTGAGAGTCAGAGTGAGTTCAATAAGTTTATCGAGAATAAACTATAGAATAACTAATAATTTTTATTTTAGCATTAATTAGTGTTAATATTAACCATCTAAAAAATGAGTTCTTAAAACTGGCTCTCATTACTTATGTAAATTTTATTTTAGATCTCTTACAACGAAATGCACTTATATTCTGGATCCAGTCCAGGATTATGTTGATATTCCTACGTGTATTGTGTTCACTGGTTTTACCGCGTTTTAGGAGCGTACACTATAACCGAAACAACGCTCCCCTACTAGATATAAAATGGCGGTTCGATAGTAATGCCATTGACATTTTAAGTCGATGTTAATGCCGATTCTTCACATTATATCGATGTAAAAGTATCGACACAGCTTCGATAGCCACTACTATAGCCCCGCGCTCAGATGTGTGGTTGGAACTAATCCGAACTAGGTACTAATTTTATTGTAATAATTTAATTTAAACCTTTTGAAAGTACATTTTTCTTCGTTTACTTGACTATACCAGACCCAAACTATAATTATGCCCTAAACACTGTGGTACACATTTCAAATAAATTGAAAACTAATATATGTAATTGCAACAAATGTGAATACTACTGCAATTTATTTGTATTGTAAGTTATCGTGTTTCTAGTTAAGTTATCAAAACTGCCAATGGTTTTGATATACGATAAAATCAATTCAATTATATTGTCCACTTTAAAAATAGTCTTAATTCTAATAATAATTAGTTCATAATAAAAATATTATGGAATTCATTGCATGATTTCTATTTGTAGGTGAAGAAAATGAACTACGAAGTAAATAACCCTGTTATATGATTATTTTTTGCGTTGATTTTAATAGTAATATCATTGATTTTACATCTTTAGATAAATTTAAAGTCAATGGTAATATGTTCTTAAACTTATATTATTACAAAAATATTGTTCGAAATATGTGTTTATTTGTGTTTAAAATGGTCATGGACTGTTATTTGTTCATATCCTCTAATATCGTTGCTTAACAGCGTATATCAAGATCTAAAAAATCTATTAAACTAAGGGCAACGCTTATTACTCTATAATAATAGTTAATGCAAGACAATTTCGTCTTCCGGTTCATTTTACGTATTTATTTTGCACCATCATCATTTCTGTAAAAGGACCAACATCGATACTTATACTAAACATCGACAATATCGGAAGGACCAATCAAAGTATCAAGAAAAACTGCCCTTCAATTCAACGCCAAAAGCGTACGTTGTGTTTTGCTTGAATTTAGCAGCCGAATTAGTTTATGAAACAGTTTGAATTTTGTTTACAAAGACGATATTTTGAGGTTACACAGTTAAATACTATTTTCAAGAATTTAATTTGTGTTTGATTGGATCTCATAGAGAACTCTGGAACTACCGAGTAGGAATAACGAAGTGGGTCCCGTTCTACTGAGAACACAGTGAGGTAATATTGATGAACAGTGCTTTCTAAGTTAAACTATGTAGACCTATCGTACTATAAACTCTTGGATAAATAACTCTAGTTGACAATCTTTATCTACTTCTAAGGACCTCAGCTAGTTTTTAGGACCTATCTTAACAGTAATAGCAAACATTTTAAGGCCCAATTTAGGCTAGGGCAAGATGACAATCCTTAGCTAGGTTTGAAAAAAACTATAAGCACAAGTTAAATTTACTTGGACTTATATAGCTAAACAACTTAAATTGCAAATGTACTATAATCAATCTGTTTTCAATACATTTAGTTATCTTTATTGTAGCCTTGGTTACTCAATAGGCCTACTGGTTTGACCGCACGATAGTTTGATTTTAAAATCACCTGTTTCTTAGGCCTAGCCTAGTATAAAATTTTCAGCTTTCACAAAATCTTTAGTCTTGGACTATTAGTAGGATGGGCTGACTGCGTCCACCCATAAAAAGACTTACACGGACAGTTTCAAAAATAAAATTGAACATTTGACTTGATTGCGGTGGGTAGAAAGTTTAAGGAAGCAACGATTAGTGGGAAGCAATTACCAAGGGTCCAGGGGTCAAGAATTTCATTGATTTTATAATTACTAACAACAAACACCAATTACATTACAGCTCCAAAGAGAAGTTGGTGAACAAAACAATTTCTCTTAAGATGTAGTGTACAAAAATACAGATAGTGTTCCTCAATGTACAAATTAATATATCACATAACATTTTATTGTCAGAAAACCAAACATATTTAAATGATTATTAGCAAGATAAAAATGATAATAAACTTAGTAAATAACAACAATTGTTAAAGTTGTGCTATTAAATTAATGGTAATATCTTTGAGAATAACAACATTGAAATATTTGAGTGAGAAACGAGAATATAATTATAACATGAAATGGGCAGTATCATCTCTATTAACACTTTCACTGAGATCAACATGTTGACTTAACATGAAAATTGCATATGTTTACATGTAAATAGCAAGGTGGCCATAGGCAGCCGTAGCAGTGATAGTGTTAAAAAGGTATACAATGTATACAAAGTAAATGTCTTAACCTTCCAGAGTCGCACCACGGAGGTTATCTCCTGGTGTATTTGTGTTCATTAATCAAATATAAGCCAAAAGCTTGTGAATCCGTGTGCCTTCCGTTCTTCTTTCTTAGAGCACAATAAATTATAATTTAGCCACTTAAAGCTTTGGCGTAGTTAGTTTTTGACTGTTTATATTAGATCCTGGAGGTAACTTCCGTGATGCGCCTCCCTGCTTATGGGACATACCCTGTTTGCAGAAAGTTAATTCACTGTACAGAAAGTCAACTTATTTTTGTAGTTATGTTGATAAAAATGTCATACTGTAAATACAACAATGTTTTGCCATTTTTACTAAGGTTTTAACCACTTAGAAGAAACCTCCGGGTGCTCCCTCTTACGTATTGAAAATCTAAGCGACCACTAGAAGGTTAAAATCAAAATACGAGTATATATGACTTTTCATCATATTAGTTTAATTAATCAATCAATAATATCTTTATTCATAATACTTTATACTAATATACAGTACATGAAAACCTTTGAACCTGAAATTGTGATTTTGACCTATATTTTAACGGTTTTAGTCCTGGTTATTCGCCTTTAGTGTCACCACAAATAAGACAGCTAACAAAAAATTTACATTTTTGAAAGTGTCTTTCTATTTTATATTTTCTTTATGTAATTTACATATTTTAAATACAGTTGAAACAAAATTACCTTACAAAAACTTAATAATATTTGTGAATTTCACATATAGAGATTTCATGAACAGTCCAGCAAAAATCTATAATATATAAGCCAACACAAAAGACAAAAACAAAAAGTTAGGCACAAAAAATTAGAATTTATGAAACAATGCAACACAAAATGAAACCCTAAGTTATAACTGTATTTAAAATAGGCATGTTTAATAGTAGTATGATATTTTCAAATGGTACCCCTTGACAGAATGATATGTTTCAGACTTAGCTTAAAAATACAAATTCAGTTAGTACGTAGGCTTGTGACTGACCAATCAGAATAGCTACTCTTAATTAAGCACAACTCACAATTATATCCAATACGAGGGGGTGCCCAAAAATAACAGGAATTACATTATGATTTTACATAGTACGCTTAGAGGAGTGATTCAATGATTGGTAATGCACCGTACCAGAGAGCGATTTTGCTGAAATTTTGCTTACAGGGAACTGGGAAAACCCATACAAGGGTTTTTTTGAAAATTTAAAAAATAAATTGGAGCGCAAAGGGTTAAAGTCTTAACTGCGCCACGAATAAAGACGTTTTTCATTACACTATAAAAATCATATTTTATTATTTTTTTACAAATTTACGTGTATACCTTCAGTATACTCTTTATTTAGTGTAATGCATTTGTCCATTCATGGTGCTCCCAAAGCACCTCTCGTATTCCTTAGACTGAATGGCTGCACGCTTGTTTGCCTTTTCACTCCTTCATTTTCCTCATAACGGTGACTTTTTATGTCATTTTTCATTATGGCCTAATGGGTAACAGAAAAAAGTTGCAAGATTTGGCGTGGGGTTGGGTAGTCAAGCTGGTATTAGCGAAAAACTACCGCACTGTGATGGCTGCGTGGGCGGGCACACTGTCATGGTGGAAGAACACTCTCCAGACTACAATTCAGGTCTTTTTCCCCAAATCATCAGTTAACATTTGCCACACTGAACTCCAACTTCATTTCAGACAGCAAAAAAGTACACTCAATGGCCCTTCGGCTGTCTTGTTGCAATATTGATGGATTTTCTGAACATTTTTGTCAGTCTGAGAACTTGAAGGTCGTCACGGGCGAGGCTTCTCTTCAATTGACATGTCGAGCCATCTTGAATTCGGGGAATACACTCTGCTTTTGCTCAAAACATGGTCCTTGTAAGCTTTTTTAATCATTGCAACCGTTTCCGACATCGTTCTCACCAAAAAGAAAGCAAATCTTCACTACTGCACATTGTTCATTTAATGACACCATCAAAACAAAAAAAGCAGAACAAAAACTACTTTTAGAAAACACAGCTCCTCTTCACGGGCTCTCAGACTAACCATACTGAATGCACTGAACTCAGGAAGAGTTGCGCTTTCATCCCCTAACGGCCGTAATGCAAACTATGCGGTCTCCACCTTGCCACAGACCTGATTTTCGGTACTTTCGGGTACTTTCTTGTAAGCAGAACACTGATTCAACCGTTTAATTTCCATACCACTTGTCTTACTTGACTTATTTCTTTATCTCCTTTGGGAGCACAGGGCATCCAGAAGAGCTCTCCATCCTTCTCTGTCTCCACCAAGTGCTTTTAGTTCTCCCCAGGACTGTTTACCCCTTCGATTCTTTTGTTATTGTCCTCTTCCAGGTTTCTCGGGGTCTTCCTCTCCTTCTTGCTCCTTGCGGATTCCAGTCTAGGACCTACCCTCTAGTAACCTTGTGCCCTAGCCACCTCCATTTTCTCTCTTGAAAAATTGCAAATTGGAATTTGCAAATTGATTAATGTCTGATCTGTTTTCCTCCACAAATTTCTTTACCAACAGTAGCCAACACACACTGAATTCACATACATTTATTAACATAACAAAGCCGTAGCCCTTACCAGACTCTACCAAATTCAATGTAAAGATGATCAAAACGGCAAATTCTAGAACTGAGCAGTAATAGAATATTTTAATTCAAGAAAATTGGAAAGTTGAGGTTATGTAATTTTTTTATTCCCCACCCCTTCCCTAAAGCAGACTCCTTGCAGGTGTTTTTGCCTTACAGCTGTTTCCAGAGACTTGTGCCAAAATGTTCAAGACTAGTTGTGTCACTTCAGAACTACTCAGCTCGGAAAGCTAGCTTCCAACACTTGATGATTTAGCGTCACCCCTCCCACTTTGTTTATTGTAATGTACTTTACAGTTTGTCTATTTGTCTCTCCTCAATCCCCGCTCTCTCATGAATAATCAGTTTTTCATTGGATTTTTATGAAATAAACTTTGTTTTCAAGTGTGTTAAATGTGTTAAAAGTGGCTCTTCTTAGCCGAATTTCCATTTTTTCACTTATAAAATTGTAATGTAAATTCAAAAATGGAACAAAATGTGTATTTGAATTTTGTATTTTCACTATGAAACTAGTAGTATTTCTTAAAAAGTGGTCAGTGAAGTCACTGCAGTACACGTCATCTTTTTAATAAAACTTATTTCAAAAAGGTCTGATGAAAACTGTAGGCGTGAGGTGTCTCAAGAAAATGCTTGTTTTACTTTTTTCTTATGGGACAAAGAACAAAATGGCCGACAGGTACTGTACATGCTTAATGTTATTGAACTTATTATGCTTCAAAGAAATCAAATCGTGAAATGATACAAAGTCTCATTAGGAAAAGTCTCAAAGAGGGAAATGTCTACACAAATCGTCACAGTTTACTAAGATCAGATTTATGCCCAAGATTGGTTTGTCAGTAATTAGGATAAGACTTTGATGATTTAAGATGATAACCACTTAAGATGATTTCCACTCTCTTAAATCTAACCCTAACATTGGCCTTATGCGGTTAAGCTATAAATAAATGAATAAATAAAGTTTATTTCTCAAAATATTTACATTTTTATACATACATTGTAATAAAGAGAAATTGACTGACCACGATTTCTAGTAGTGTGGTCAGTTCAACAAAAGAAAATAACACAACAGTTCAGCAATATTGATATTACCCTTTAAATCGAGCTCTCTGCAGCGCTTATAACTAAACAAGTATGTACATGAGGATACATGTAATGAAACTAAATTGAGCTAATAAATGTATATACAGTTATTCTACAACAAATAAACGGAAAGTGAACAATGTTCCCACACTGAAAAAATGCTTTTCAATTTTTCATGGATTTAAAAAAATTTTAAACCATTTCGGGGAAGGTTTCTATTTCCTTCCCCTAGGTGTTAAAGTGCCTAGGTACCATACAAACATATTTATGATAACCCAGATAAAATTTTGTATTCCCACTCTGCCAAATTTACCACTACACCACTGCTTAGTTTCTGAACAAAAATACCATTTCCTAGATAATAAAGTACACATTTTAATTATACAGACATGATCTTACTAACTATTAGACCTTAATAACTAACAAAATTTAAATTACAACATTATTTAAAGCAAGTATGTTTTCTTGTTTAAGTAACTATTTCAAAATCATTATACAAAACCTATTTACACTTCTACAGTTTTTAATCTGGAGGCAATTTGTTAAAAATATTTTGGGCCTAAGTAAAAGTTTGACCTTCAAAATATTGACTTGTTAACTTTTGGTAGTCTAAATTTGTTTCTGACACAACTCCTTGTAATATAAGAAAAATCATTTGACGGAATATTCTCGCTTCTAATATGAAATTGCCTTAAAACTTTGTAGACAAAAAGATGTTCAATTGGAAGTATGTTCAATTCTTTATATAAAGGAAATGAACAGTCTCTTTTATTTTTCTTTAGAATTATTCTATTATAATGATTTTGGGCAGTTCTTAAGCGATTTATTAAATAATTGTAAGGGGCCACCCAACAATTTATTCCGTATTGAAGACGTGAATGAACTAATGCAAAATAAAGCATTTTTAGGAGACTGACGTCACAAAAATTTCTCAAATGGTAAAATTTTCTGATTGCAAACTTGAGTTTGCTGTGTAAAGATGTAATTTGTTTTTCTCAACTCAATTTTTCGTCAAAAAATACACCCAGATACTTTAGACTGCTTACTTTTTCAATAGTTTTACAACTACACGGCCCTTGTTTACAGCAGCTAATGGTATGAAATTTTAGAGAATTACAAAAAACAAAACTGTTATGATGGAAGTTTATGTATTTTGTTTTTTCTACGTTAATTTGCATTTTGTTACGCGTACACCAGGACCTAAGCAGGTCTTACTGTTCTGATTTGTTCTTGACCCAATACTCTCATGGAGGCGCCATACAAACTGTGTGCACTAGACACATTGTTAAATTTCTTATTTTGCTGGTTCTCTGAAGTTATTGCATTTACGGTATTTCATACTTCTCCTTTGCTGTTTTTAGTGAATACCCTTTGGAAACATGAGATAATCATGCCATCAGCATGGAAAGACCAGGCCTGTGACCATGAAATAAGCACCAATCCTGACCCTCGATTGGTAAACGATGTATTCGGGTTTAGACGCTATTTCAAGTTATGTAATTTAATAACATTATATACTTTATATTTAGTAACAACATGCGGCTACATAATGAAATTCTAAAACCTGATTCCAAGGCCAGTGGACCCTAAGAGAGTGTGCTCTTTGCACATACTTAATTGAATTTTAAATTTGTTGTTTCAGGTTGAAAACACAGACGTCACAAGATGACTACGACGAATGAAGAGAATACAGAGGGTACACCATCTACGTCTCAAGAATCGGAAAGCAAATCTGTTGTTGTGTCCCCTAAAGTTAGCTTGCCACAGGTAGTTTTGACCAGGATTGACGAAGGAGGCCTTGATGTTAAAATAGCTGTTAACAGAGCCTTGTCTGTAACAAAGAAGAAAAGCATCAAACGTTTGGGGAAACCCAATACATCCAAATCTCCACTCACGCAACAACTTCCTGCTGGGAAGGTCCTGGAGAAGCGTGGTCGAGGCCGCCCAAAGAAAGATTACAGTCTTCTTGCAGATATGAAGCCAAGATCTAAAGTAATTCTTGGTTTAACTAAGAACCTAAAGAAAGCTGCAGTGAACTCAACTGGAGCTAAGGACTTGTTGAAGAAAACTACACTTCTAAAGAGAAGTAAGATAGCCATACCCCCACTTAAAAAGACAAAATCTGTTCTTAACAAACCCAAAAGTGAAAATAAACCATCAATTACCCCACCTAAAGCCAATACAGCCCCTACACCAATGAAAGCTGACAAAACAAGTCCTCCGTCTATGTCGGACAAAAAAACACCCATGTCATTGAAAGCAAACAAAAAAGCTCCTGCTACATCAAAAGGCAAATTTGTTCAACAAAGTGTTAGTCCGCCCAAACCTAAACTTTTGCCTTTTAATAGTATAGACTCTGACTCCTCAGGTGATGAATTTCTCTATGATGAACTAATCGAAGAACTGGGAAATACAAATAAAAATATCATAAATGTAAAACCTGCTGTTGAAAAAACATCTAAAACCACTAACATAACGTTGAAACCTAATGCGGGCAATAAACCACCCACCATTGTCAAGGGAGGAATAGTGAAGAGAACTGATTTACCTCCAGACTTAAAATCCATTGCTTCACCAAGTAAACCGCTTATTGATAAAAAACGAAAAAGTTCTTCTGTAGAAATGGGAATTCCTGCCAAAAAGGCATCTCCTTGGCCCATATCAATTTCTACTACTAAAGCTTCACCCAAGCTACAGAAAAAAGCAAATATCAAGGGCAAGAGTGGAGAACTTCCAGCTACAAATCTTGACAGCCCAAGTAGCTCTCCCCCACAAGTGGAGTCAGTGTCAAGCGCTGTTCATTCAACAGCAGCAAACAAATCTTCAATTACGACAGTCCGGCCAAAAATGGGCCCAAAGCAGACTGCAAAAGTGGTTCCACTTTCAAAACCTTCCCAAGATGATTATTTATCGGATGAATACACAGAAGTAGAAACTTTGGAAGAAGCTGAGCACTTGTTTGTGAAAGCTAATTTGATTAAAAGTAGTAGTCCCCAAGAAGTCAAAACTAATTTAGTTAGACCCACATCACGCACTAATGCAAGAGATGACCCCAATCAAGATTTGTTGAAAATATTATCAGACGACACAGAAAATGTAGCTCAAAATAAGCAGCCTGAAGAAACTATCCTAGTCTCTACATCAAAAGCAGGGGTTCATGACACAACCCTTGTAACGAATGTGCAAACTGAAAATATTGAATTGAAATATTCCAATACCATAGCTGAGTCGGAAAAACAAAGTACACCTTGTGAAATGGAGATTGAATGTAGCCCTACACCTGTTGAAACAGAGGATCAAAACACACCCTTGGAAACTGCTAAACCTGTCGAAACAGAGGATCAAAACACACCCTTGGAAACTGCTGAACCTGCCGAAACAGAGGATCAAAACACGCCCTTGGAAACTGAGACTTACAGTAAAATTAATGATACAGAAAATGAACAGTTAGAAATGAACCTCCTTAAAATCTCTAGTGAAGCAGCAAGTTTAAGTTTTCCAGTTGAATCACCTGTGAAGAACATTGTTAAAGCTGGCATCTCCAAGAAAGAGGAAGTCTTCGAAAGCAAGAGAGATCCACCAGCTGTAGAAGAGCCACCGACACGAACTGTTTATGATCTCATGAATGACATTTCACTAAAGTATCCAAGTTGGAATCTCCACATTATTCCTGAAACCAATGCTTTTTGCATTGCCCAAGTCACAAAAGGACGACTTGGACTCCCCACTCTCAAAAAATGCATCGAACTGGATCCAGAAAGTTATTATGCAAAAGTGTACATTCATCAGTATCACATCAAACGTTTTGATAATTTTTATGACAGTGAAGAAAGTATTCTGGCTTTAATTGAAGAAATACATTCAATTAAAGCTTAAAATAGCCTTTGTGTGTACTTACATGTGTATATAAAATTTTTATTATTAGAAGAGTTTGGACAGTTGATAGTACAATTTCAGAATTTGTTAATTATTTGAACAATAAGGTGTATGGAAAGAGTGTACAGTTAATAACAATTTTTAATATTGTTTTACCCCTATTTGCAGTTGTGTTTGTTTATCAATTTAATTGTATAATTAAGCTTTCTTGTATAAAGGTTTTGTCCAAAAGTTTGTTTGTCTTGTAATAAAAACTTGTGTGTTAAGTAAACACTTCTAAGGGCCGTTTTTTCAATTGCCTGGTTAGCAGCTGGTTAACTAACCGCCAGTTAAGTTGTTTACAGTCTGCAATGTTTACATTTTCATGCAACGTTCAAAGTATTTAAATGAATTATTTGAAGATCTTTCATGCAATAAAAGTATAGTTTGACCATTTTTATTGAATTTAACATGTACACATTATGCTAATATAGCTAAATACAAACTGTAACACCAAAATGCAAAATCAAAACAGTCAATGTAAAACTTAACCTCAAAAATATCCAGCTTTTCTATTGGTTGGCTCCCTATCCTAATTGTAACCGCCGGTTAAGGCTGAATTGAAAAAACGGCCCTATCAATATAAACTTCCTTGGATTGGTTATGATTACTGATTTCTCAAAAATAATTGGAAGCGAAAAAGTCTTGATTGGAAAGCTTTATGCATTTTAATAGTGATAAATCTAAGAGTTTAATTAAGAAACTGTCAAAGCCTGAGAGAATAATGATGTTTAAAAAAATGACCAAAGTATGCTTAAAGCAGTTTTTTATGCATGGATAGTTTGTGTATTTTTACGTAACTACTGTAATGTTAAATTGTTAAAATAATTTAGTGTATATGAAATTAAATTTTAATTTATCAGATAAAACGGTTTAAAATTGACCCTGAGTTTAACACTGGCAATCAATAACCCAGGATTATATGAAAGCAATTTATTTAAATTAAGTCAACTTATGACTAGCCGGTGAAGACAACAGGAGGAACCCAACTGGTATCTGATGAGAAAAAAGGTTCGAAATAAAACGTATGATGCATAGCCACAAACACTGCCTTGAATTATAGCAAATTTCCATATTCGATTCAGGCTTTTTAATAAATTGTTAAATTTATTTATCATAAAAGTTTACATATAACAATTTTGTACAGTAAACATATGATACGTCACAAAATAGAATAAACGTTACACAGGGAAGACAATTTACCCAAAAAAAGGGTTTTCATGCTCTAAAAGCAGAACTTATTAACCTATTTCAATGACTCTTGGTATAAACATGTGTTACCGTACCTAACATGTCTTGAAAATCAACAAAATCCGACATGTCATACTAAGAAGGCGGCGAAAACTATCTCGGTCTGGCTAAACATGTTTTGTTAATTTTCAGTTCTACGAGTATGTTGAGTACAATTTTTTCAATTTCCAATAAAATAAAAGAACATGTAAATAATTTCTAAAAGTACTTTTTTTAAAGGATGAACATTAAAATGTCAGTTTTAAGAGGGGTGCTTTGGAGAATTTTAAGTACGGTCTGGTTTTTCTAGTCAAAGCCAATTTCATGTGGGGCAGCTTCAAAGTCAGCACTTCAGTATGCTGCCTAGTGCTTACTCATTAGAGCTGTTGAAAAATTCAGTCATGAGTTGTTCTCATTGGAACTATTTCCATTAAATCCTTTATTAAATTGATTATGTCTTAAATAATCATTAATTTTTAAACATTTTAATTTTCAATACACTTTTGCCGGTTAAGACATCATCACAACTGATGATGACTATATTAATGAAAGCGATCTTAAAAATTAAATTAGTTTTATAATATTTTTAAATGTGAATGATTATTTAAAAACTAACTATGGTTTTAACAAAATAAAAATTTTAAAACTAATTTTTAGTCAATAGTCAATTTTTTTAGTCAATCAGCATATTGCTGCAAGTTGCACGCTATATAGAAAGAAATGGCACAGTACACAAGAGTCGCCTGAATAGGTTGTTTCTCACCTCTCAGCCTTAAAATTAAATAATTGGGACACAGCACGTCCAAAAAGGTAAATACAGTAACAGATTAAGATTATATACAATAGGCTCCTAACAGCAGAGTTACATTACTCTGTTTAGAATGATGATTACATGTTCTCGACCTCGCTTCTCCTTCTTCCGTCTCAGCTGTGTCACTGAGAATGCCACATCACAGCATGGGCGAAATGTCTGACAACATAAATGTTAGTTTTACAACGCGGAATGATACCGGAGGCCTAGAATATAAACTGAAAACAGTTTGCCATTTAATTTTTGATTGTGGATTAATTTTCAGGATTAAAATTGAAAGATAATTTTACATAAGGTATGTACTGTCATTTTTGGGACTTTTTGAACCATTGAGACAAGAGAGGGGTTTGCCCATTTGTAAAATGCAAAAAGAAACTGGATCAAGAGGGCCAATACTAAAATTTGTTAGAGAATTCTTCAGTAGTCAAAAGTTTGACCAGAAACTTTAACCATTGGTTTGCATAATAAGTTCGGGAAACCAATTCTATTACAACAGTTTGTTTTTAGCAATTAAATTGTGCAAGAGGATAAAATAACAATTTTAATTTTAAAATTAACAATTTAAATTTTTTGTTGTAATTAATCCGTATTTAATAACAATTTTATTTGGATAATATATTATAGACAATTAAGTGAATAAAATATATGTTATAGAAATAATAGACACATGTCTACAGATAAAATACATTCTCCAAATTTTCTTCTATGGGGAAGGATTCTGGCAGCGTTTCCTCTCTGGATATTTAATTATACTCATGTTTAAACACATTTTATTTATAAGTAAAATTTGACAAGGGAATACTAGTTTCAAAAGTTTTTGAGAAGAAATGTTACTAAATCCTTTTGGCTGCCGTCAGCAATAATTTTTTACAGATCAAGATAATTATATCTTTATTTAATTGAAGGAAAAGTCAAAATTTAGTTTTATAACTTCATAACCAATTATGTTTAAAATATTTTGGGTGGGATTGGTTGTCATCTAAGCCCCTGCTTTCCACCTCCCAAAAAATTTAATGCTGAATACATTTTTACATATAACGGTGTGAAGTTAAGTCCGCTCGACCATGTTACAGTACAGTGGCTACAAGGGTGCGCATACAATTGGTATTAAACGTCAATATATATGCTTTTTAACATCAAAGCCGAACCCCTACAGGGTCAGTTGGATGGCTGCCCGCAACTCCCTTAACAAATTATTCTTAACAGAGGCTAGAACATCGAGAAAGGTGGATGTCTGCTGAAGGACAAACTCTCCTGAAGGAGCTATAAATGTTCCTTTAATACCTCCTTCTAGTTATTTTGATATGTCAGAACAAACAGCCTCAGGCTCGCAACGGCGTACCTTAGGTTCTTTCTACTGGTTCTTTACCAAGGCGTCGGCCAGCGACGCTGGCTGCAGGAAATGTGCTAGGCGGTTCGAGGAGACTGCCAGACATTTGCTCCTGAAGGCTAAATCTTTAGAGAATAGGAATCTTTTGGGGATGATCGTTGCCAGATATAGGTTCTGGATCATGCACTGGGGAGCAATGCCTAAGGATTGTTAAAGACATAGGTATCCCCTAGCATATCACACTCGGAAAGCACAATAAGCCACTTAAGGTTGACGTGTGGACCACGGGGTCTAGGAGGATAATACATCTCCATTTTCAATATAAACTGGCATTTCAGGCTAACCGTGCGGTTTTATGGTGCTTTTAAACATAAATAGAATGATAATAATTTATTCACTTAATTTTAATATTATATTTAACCTCAACAATCGAAAGTTCGGAAAAACCTCAGTATTTTGTTTAAAATACTGCGCTTTGGACTCCTGGGTCCAGTCACTTTAGAATATTCTCTAAGAGTGGTCTGTGTCTGAAAGCAAAGCATTTCCCTGACTGGGAGGTGGCCACCCTGACTTACCTGCTGGATTTGGCTGATAACCCCCTCAAATTTGATCCTGGATCAGCCCACAGACCCTTTTAAAAAAATAATTATTGTCAGTCAACTCCTAGAAATTACTAAATGGAACTACATTATTAGAAATGGGTAATTTCGCGAGTTGGGGAAGGACGAAAAGGTCTGGAAACTGAACTGTAGATTTGTTAGGTACGCTCTCCTTCAACACCCCCTGAACCCAAAATCTACTTATGGGCAATGACAGGAGTTTTAAAAATTAGGTACTGTGTTGGGATTTTCTAGATTTTTAACATAATAAAATTTTAACAAAATATAAATTGGAAGGCTTTGTGTTGGAAGTAAGATTGGTAAGCTATATTTTTTACAGATGATAGACCTAAATATTAAGGTTGGAGAATAATTTCCCCACAAATCACCTAAAATAACTTCAGTGTATTTTTGACTACTGGCTCGTGGGTCCTCCGATTCGATCTTACGAGCCGACCTTATAAATAATTTATACTTTAGGTACTTGGGCGTGTCATCTGTGACTATCGGCTGTAGCCATAGATTATTCATGGTGTGCCGTGCCGGACTGCCGACACAGACAGCAGACTCACAGTCAGTCAGTGAATCACCTGACTTCCAAACAATACTTATGACTACTTAGTACTTTCACACTTACGGTTCTCTAATTTTGGAAAATATCCAGTTTGCCAATTTATATGTGTGTGTGTACTGTTGACATTTTGCCCTTATATTGGTGTAGTTCCCATTGTTCGTGTTTATTTAACATATTAATGTGTTTTTAAGCTAGACAGGGCGGTGTACGTAGAGCCTAGGCCAAGTTCAGATGTGCTCCACAAGGTTTTGCTTTTAAAATTCTGCGATATCTTGAATTTAAAATGAAAATTACTCAGTGAACCACTGACTCGTTACCAGGTTGAAAATTGGCTTGGAGTTAATTTGTAAAAATGGGCGCACATGTGTCTAGGACAGATTTTGAGTGGACATACACAGAAGAACCTCATGCTAGCAGAAGAAAGGAAATATTGGGTAAGTAACCAGATGCGCCATAATATAGAGGCTACTTTTCATTTATTAATTTATTACTTTTTAGCTGCTGCTGCAGCTTAAGTTACTTAGACATTTTCCATTGTACAATACTAACATGTCACATGTGGTGTAGGCGGCTGTAGTATGATATGCGTCCTTAGAGTGTGATTAAAGTTTACCCAGAGCCTACAGGTAAATTGTATAGCAGGGCAAAAATTGGTGATAGTGAGCAATCATTGGCGGATACCAATCGTAGATGGGGCAATAGTGACCCCTACGCTTAAGAGTCGGCGCAACAGCTTTTACTCTTGCTGGTCCCTTTTTTAACTTTGTAGTTACCATCTAATTGTGTGATTAGTATGTTTAGTGAGACCTACGCTTATCACATATATCACATGGCGTACATTTAAAATAAGCGTTATTCCTCTCCTCCCTTCTTTGCCGCAAACGCTCCGACCACTTTGCATATTACTTAAGTACACGAGCGTCAACTCCAATTTTATTAAATCTTATTTAAAGCCACAGTTATATAAAATAGCATCTATAGAACAAACAATATAGGCATTTGACTTAGATTGCACAAAGCTGAACTTGAGAACGTTCAATTACGCTGCGGTTGTGAGATCTCGCTTCTGAGACTTTAATGTAGGGTTTGAGAGCTATTCCTGTGGGTAAGTTGTGATCACATGCGGACGCATATCATACTGCAGCCTTGTAGGCTATTGTACTGTCACATCCAACGTTTCTATTGATGTTTGACTGTGCAATTAGTTATTTTACAACCATAAAGAATTTTGACTTTAATTTTGCCCTAATTCCCTGCTTTGTTAGTTATGTCAATTTTACCCACCAACATTTTTGGCTATCTAAAATGAACCTCCTCCCACATTCAGGTTCACTGCGATTCACATGATAAAACATGAAAGTCGCATTTGTTTCCGTGTAAGTTTAAAGAGTCCATAGGTACCCGATAAAGTGAATGTGTTAAAAAAGGTTCTATTGTATATGCTAGTATAAATATTAAAGACAGAAGATGCTCAATATTAAACACAATATAATAAAACTAGTTTATTAGTTGTTATCACCAAACCCTTCGAGGGAGAGCTGTCCAACAAGCCCGCCATAATCTCAAGGGCCACCACTGAGTCTATGCTAGTTGTGCGCTAAAGACTAAAGAAAACACAAAATCAAACCCAGGACTCAAGCGTAAAATTATTATAACAATTTACCACAAAACTTAAATAAAACACTTTAAACACTTGGTCACATTGAACCGATATCTTAACACAAGGTTGCCTATACAAAGAGAATTCCTTTCTTTTTTAAAATCAAATCCAGACCTACTAGTCCTGAGAAAAACAGCTGTTATGATCTACATTAAACCATTAGCCCCACCACTCAGTAAACCTTATTGTAGTTTGTACCTTCAGTATATAGGACTGCAGTGGTGAAGAAGGTAAAGTCAAGGTTAGAAACAGACTGTTGATTCAGACCTTTAATCATTGCCGAATTGCTTTGCTAAGAAGTCAACTGAGTTTTTGCTGATACTATTGGCAACTACCTACTATAGTGAAGGCATGTTGCTTGTTAGTACTCTGCAGTTATTAGGTGTGAGTAAAAATGGCATTTTTATATTACTGCGTGTTTGAAATTACTTTAAAGGTATTGTACAAAAATAGTTATTTAATGGTTAGACAAGTTTGAAAATGTTTAATCAAATTTTGTGTTTTTTCTAGCAAAATATCCACAAATAAAGAAGCTTTTCGGGTACGACCCCAACTTTAAGTGGGTAGTCCTGGGGATGGTTCTTGTACAATTTGTGATGTTTTTCATTATGAAAGACAAATCTTGGACAATGATATTTTTGGTAGCATATTGCCTTGGAGGTGTCATCAACCATTCACTCATGTTGGGTAAGTAGTGCTAACATATAAATTGATAGTATTTCCTATTGATTGTCAACCATTATGAGAATTTACAGTTATTTGACTAATTAGTTGTTTCGTAGTTAAAACATCTTTCCACACATTTAACTTGAATTTATTCATTATTAAGTCACATTATATGGTTGTAAGAATATTGCTTGTAAGAATTTAGAATCACTAATCTTGTTGAATTACTTCATAGCTAATGGGTATTGTTGAATATTGGAGTTGCCAAGATTATTGAGAAATTAAAGTTAGACCTATTTAAATCAA
This sequence comes from Matsumurasca onukii, assembly GCA_018831715.1. Taxonomy (NCBI): domain Eukaryota; kingdom Metazoa; phylum Arthropoda; class Insecta; order Hemiptera; family Cicadellidae; genus Matsumurasca; species Matsumurasca onukii. Next base: position 13,805,539 of record CM032060.1, on the reverse strand, counting down.
ATTTAGTTGTGTGTTGTATAAACACATTCTTGCAACCTCTGTATTTTAAATTTCTTAGGAATTTAAAAATAATTTGAGTGATCAAAAAGTATGAGTCATTAGGGCCAGAATGTATTGCAATATGAAAAAAGTTTAAATGGTGAAAGAAAATTAACTAGTAAACAAGGTTCATAAAAGATATAAAAGAACTGTTTAAAATTGAGTCAAACACAATTTCTAAAACTGTAACCTTCCACATAATAAAATATATCTTATTGATTGTTATTGTTTGTGGTGTTGCTGTTGCTATAAAATACTGTATTTCTAAACGAATATTTAGATATTATTTTGATAGCGTTACATTAAGTTGATCCTATTTCTAAGCAAACAAAATATAAAGAATGTGTTTTATGTTTCAAGTCAGTTTTTGAATTTTAGCAATTCATGAAATCGCTCACAACCTGGCTTTCGGCCACTCCAGACCTTGGGCAAACAGAGCTTTGGGGATGTTTGCCAATCTTCCAATTGGACTGCCATTTTCTGTTACATTCAAGGCTTATCACTTGGAGCACCATAGGGTAAGATTCAAACCTTATTGTTTACGACAGCTTTTGATATGTATAAATTTGGTAGTAATATTATGATAATAATTTATTGTTTATTATTATTATTGATAATAAAATAGCAACATTTATTTTAAAAGTAATGTATTATTATTGTACATAAAGCAAAGGAGCTTAACATAATTTCTCTGTTGTCCTTCATAATCTGTGTTTTTATCTTTTTCTTTTAATACCTGGTTTCATTAATACTTTCACTGCAATTGTCATGTTAAAACATGAAAACTGCATTTTTATCAAAAGTCCCCATATTCACCCGATGCAGTGTTAGTGTTAAGGCTCGCCACACCTGTACGGCAACGCTTCAATACAGGGGTTTACGGCAGCCTTTCAAAATCATTTTACATTAATAAACCTGATATATTTGGAAACCAGAGAAATTTTCTGACACTCATATATAGCATTTTTTAAAATTATGCATGGGTTTTAAGTGTACAAAATAGAGTTGAAAAGCACTAAAAATTGGACAATTTAAAAGTTTACTTGTGAAATTATTGAACAACTTATGAGAAATCGGGCTCTATACATGTGTCAGAAAACTCTCTAGTTTCCAAATATATATCAGGTTTGTTAATTTTGTAAGGAAAAATGGGCCGCCAGTTATCTACAAGGGCCATCCAGAAAGTAATTTGTGCATCATATCTCTAGTCTTGATATACTAGAGGGAGTGTTCTTATTTCAGTACCAAGGGGATGAGAAGCTGGATACAGACATCCCCACTTACTTGGAAGCCAAGTTGTTTTGCACGACGTTCGGCAAGTTCCTGTGGGTGCTTTTACAACCCCTCTTCTACGCCTTCAGACCCGTCTTCACGTACCCCAAGCCACCGACACTGCTGGAGGCACTCAACGTGGTCATACAGATGTCCTTCAATGTGTTGGTGTGGTACCTATGTGGTAAGTAATCACTATTTTCATGTTACTTGCCTTGGCAAGATCTGTGATCTTGCTCTGCAGGGTTATCAAGTAAAAAAAACATTTAAAATTTGTTTAAATGTAAACTATGCAACATTTTGAAATTAACGTTCTTACGCCGTTAATTTGGTTTTGTTTTAAATTTTTGACAAACTCCAAAAAAAGATTATAAAGACTACTAATTTATGGTTCAAAAACAGATCGCAAAAGAAGCTATACAAACTGATGTAACCCAGTTGTAGGAGAATGCTTGAAAGGCAATCACCCTATTGGGTAGGCTGTACAATCACATAGCATCATAAATTGTAAAATAAATCCATATATTAAAGGATCTTTAGGCTCCCCAACAAAAATTGTAATGTAAAGAAAGACTACACCACTGAATAGTTAATTGCATTTAAATCATTTCTGGCCTAGCATGGTAAATCTTACAGACATCATATGTTTAGCTTCCAGAAAAGTAAATTTTAATAAAGTTTCTTTATACAGGGTGGCTGTATATCAGAAATATTTGACCAATGTAAAAACTTTGTTTTTAAAAGAATTGGTTCTAGCCAGCCTACTAATGTTAAATGTAAGTTAGCAAGTCTCTTGATGTTTCCAAATAGGCAAGATTTTACTTCGATAAAGCTTGTGATATTGATAATAATGTTAGGAACTGTGTGATGATTGTAATGTTTATTTTGACTTGCACTTGATTTATCACAGCACGTAGGCCAACATTCACAACGCTTATCTGTGACAACCTGTGCAAACAAGATAATGTGTCGGCACACCTTAGAGTGTGGAAAGTGTTATCAATTGTCTTATCAAAGTGTAGGTCTTTATAATACAAATATAGCTTTCATTTACCTACAGCTAAACAATGTATTTTGTAAATATCTGTAAATACTTACTTTGTTTATTGGTTCTTTTATTTAGAAGATTGTATTGGCTTTAACTACACTGGTAAAGAACGGAGAGACTTAATTATGTCAGTTGTTTCTTTGTTTTAACAAGCTAAGCCGAGAAAAATATTAATTATGATTTACAATTTTATTGTTAGGATTGACTGTAAACTGTGTCACTAACAATGTGCCCAGATCAAGACTATTAATGGTTTTTCTTTGAATTGTTCAACTTTGTCGAATCATCAGGAAGCGTTCTGTTAGATAAAACTTGCAAAATATACTTGTTATAACTATTTTTCATGGGCCTTTCATGAAAGCCAAAACCTAACTTGAGTATTAAAATTCACTTTTACACAACTGTATTGTAAGTGAATCTTTGTACTTTGTAATGAAATCATTGTACGGTCTACCATCGCATATCTTGTATTTAGAGGCTATAATGCCGTTGGAATAAATAAGGAAACAATTTGAACTTTTAACAACTTGACACAATCTATACGGCCTTGCTGTTATCTAATGAAGCAGTAGGTGAATGTTATAACTAGGAAGCGCATACAAATAGGAATAAGGAGTATTTCAATAGAATAATTGATAAGCCTTAGTAAAAGTTGTGTGAAAAGTCCAAATTTATTGTTAGGTGGTTCGGAAGTCACGCTAAGCCGTTGGTCCTTGTATTTCCACTGGGCTATTAATTAATGACCCATTCAAAGGAAGAGTCGGCCTGAGTTTACTAACTCATCTCAACCACATATTTGCCTTAAAATACCCTCATGAGAGTGTTTGGCATCTCAAATAGTGATTATTATGATTATGTTAATTAGATATGTATTTATTAATATTTTACATACAATTCTGGTCATATAAAACAAAATAAATGTAGGCTATACACTTTTTGTGAACAAGAGATTTTTTGGACGAATACTTTTTGTTGTTAATTCTAAAAGCATTCTTATCTTTAATAACCTATTGTTATGAACACATTTTAAAATATATGGAAGAAAAATAACTAAACAGAATATACATTAAAAAATCAACTGAGCACAAGTAAGTGTCAATATTAATGGACTATTCTAAATAATCCAACCAAGTGTCTAACTTACAATTGTATTGTTTTTTTATTACTAAAGAAATTTGAAAACAAAATGTGGGGACGGAAACGGAACTCGAACCCAGGTCTCTCACTTGCCAGGTGATTATGCTTACAATTGTATTGTGCGTGGTTGAATGCAGGTGGCAAGGTGTTAGCCTACATGTTTGGAGGCTCGTTGATGGCGATGGGACTGCACCCGGTCGCTGGGCACTTTATCTCCGAGCACTACATGTTCCGCAAAGGGTTCGAGACCTACTCCTACTACGGATGCCTCAACAAGATCACATTCAACGTCGGCTACCACAACGAGCACCATGACTTCCCCTACGTGCCTGGCTCCAGGCTGCCTGAGGTGAGTGAAATATATGAAGAAGGGAGAATATGTACAGAAGGGAACTTGAAAGAGTTTGGAGTGAAGAGGTCTAGAGCTCAAGATTTGTTTTGTTAATAACTATGAATTTTGAAGGGCAGCAAATTGGTAGAAAAATGAAAATAATGCATGCTTTAGTCCGACTCAATCTGGGTTCAAAAATAAGCCTCTCATAGCTTGTTTGAATCAAATATAAACATGGCAACGTATAGCCACAAGCGTTAGAGTGAATTTCCTGTAATGGGGGGAAAGTTTACACCCAAAGTGCCATTTCAATAGGGCATTTCCCCAACAAAATGGGTTTATACTATAAACACTATATTTATGATTTGATTTTGATGAAACTTGGTATAAAAATGTATTTCATCGTACCAAACATGTATACTAATCATGTATAGCGGATCCGTGGTGGTTTGGTATTGCTCTCGACTCTGGAGCTCATCACTACGATGGTGTGGGTTCGATCCCCACTGTCACCACTTACAGTTTGTAAAGTGACTACTAGTTGACGCTAGGTAAAGGTCGAGGTTGAGTGGTAGTCCTAACTTTGTCTTGTTAAACAAGACAAACATTACCTTTACCTTTTACCAAAAATTTAAAAAAATCCAATTAGCCAGACCAAGATGGTGGCAGAAATATTGTTTTACTGTGTACTGTATAAAAAAAAGGAAATTCACTCATATACTACTTTTCCTTATGAGTGACTTCAAACTTGTCTTATTTCCAGTTAATCTAACAAAGGAAACAAAGTGTTGATAACAGTGTTTTAAATTTAACTCAGTCAAAATAATATGATTTTTGAACAATAAGTAAATATTACTGTAGGTAGTCATATTTACAAGCATACAACCCTTAATTCATTAGATATATTGGTCTAGTAATGTAGTATTTCACACATTGTTGAAATAATTTGGAGTTTGGTACCCAAACAGTATCACTATTCAATTGTCTGAAATTGTACATTAATAGCCCAATCAAAACAATAACAGCATTTGTTCACACGCTACCATTGTATTGTTAGAGATAGTGTCAACCATGGCCATGATTTAGAACTTCCTGTGCCAATTTTCAACACACAACTTGCTTGTTTTTACCATCGATTTCAATGCAAATGTTTATGTTGTCTCTTTTTTCCAATTGTAATTAAATTAAAATAGGATGTAATGCTACACAGTTGTCTCATCAGTAATCATGAAAAATGATATAATTGTGTTCATTAATAATCTTCAAAAGGAGATATTAGCAGAGCTATGCGAGAAGATTTTCTTGCACTCAGTTACAATAGTTATTAAATGTTACCAAAAATTAATTAGGTCTCAGGCTTAGGCGGCCGGCGTCATTACTAACTAAACTAAAGCTTCCGGTGTAGACCGCGTCAATTGGCTATTTCTAACTTCTACTGCGCTAGTGGCGTTACCAAAAATTGTTTATTTATACGAAAGGACCCAAATCAGAAAGATTGTTGTTGAATTTCTACCAACAGCAGGTGGATAAAGATGTGTTGAATTTTGTAGGTGAAGAGAATAGCGGCAGAGTACTACGATGATCTGCCGCAACACCACTCTTGGACAGCTGTTCTGTACGACTTCATCACTGACCCTGACATCGGACCCTACGCTCGTATCAAGCGCAAGCACAGGGGTCTCTCGACGTAACTCCTACAGCAAAACTCCTCAGTTGCCTAGTCTCATTGCTGATAAGTTATTTAGTCAAATTAATAATATATTTTCCTATGTATTCAAAGTGTTAGTTACAAAATGTTCAGTGTTGTACACAGTTCATTTTGATGGCAGAAGATTTTTCCTCCAAGTCTCAGGGTTGCTTAAAAACTAAAAAGACTAGAAGTGTTTTTATTTATTTGTATTTAATGTTAGTCTAATGGTTCACCTGGAGTACAGAGCAGGTGAAAGACAGACCTTTACAGCTGAACCTTTGAATTCAGAATCAACCCGAAAGCAAACTCGGTCAAAAAAAGTTGGTGGATTTATTTTTTGACAGTGTTTAGCTACACTGTTTTCTTCTGGCAAGGTAAATAGGAAAAATGTAGGTACTATGGACAGATTGGAGCACTGACGTCACAAGATGGGCGGTCCTCTATCTACGACAAACAGCCCGGTGGTTTAGTGGTTATAGTGACGGACAGTTGGCCCCTGTCTGTCACAGCGTGGGTTCGAATCCCACCCGGGTGCGTTCTGGTACGGTGCAATGCTAATCATTGGATCATTCCGGATGCAGGGGCCACAAAGACCCGCTGAGGATCACTGAAGAGAAAATGGCTCATCAAATCCAGTGAGGCGGCGAGTGGCACTTTTTGAGCTTAGGGAGGTGCTAAATCCCAGCGCCTAGAGGAGTGGTTCAATGATTGGTAATGCACCGTACCAGAGAGCGGTTTTGCTGAAATTTTTCTGACAGGGGACTGAGGAAACCCATACGGGAAGCTTTTTACGAAAATTTAAAAATAAAATGAGACCGCAAAGGGTTAAATGGTATTGTTTACTTTTTGCACTAATGTAAATAATACTTTAATAGTATATTTCATCACTAGATCTTAAAGTGTAATTGTTTGATAGCTCAAGTTGAAACATACAAGGCAATGCAGAGATCAAAAATGCCTAGGGAGAAAATGATAATCAAAACAAACCAATATATCCCTGGAAAAAGTTCAACTTTAGCTTGGTAATACATGTGTCTTAGTCAGCTGTTTTTGAACAAGATGACGAAAAGTGTAGTTCCAGCTGGCATGGCTGGAACACTAACAAATTATAAAACGATTCAATGCAATTTTACATATGATGACGTCAGTGTTCTTAAGGGCAGAGTTTGCTTCTGCACAACTTTGTTGATACTTATCTTTGTTTCTATTTACCTTGACTTATGACTCAAATGAATGCATACTGGATATCTTGGACTGCTCAGTGCATTGGACCAACAACACACTTCTTATTGAAGACGCTTCCTTAAGCTCAACAACTGGTTGGTAAAAGTGCCTCTTATATTGCTGTGAGTACCAATGAACATATTTTTAGTTGCCATAAAAAAATATTTTGTCAGTGCTACTGTAAAACTTTCTCAAAAGACCATTCAAGTACTAGCTGAAAAGTCAACTTTAGTATTATTGTAACAATAAATGCTTGTTAAACATCTCTAGTTCCTTAATTTTAGTTTTATTTTTATCGTGTTAATTTTAAAATAACTGTATGAAAATAATATTTATATGACATTATAATGGAAACACATCATGAACAAATATTAAAGACAGGGTGATTGTAGCATTTACTCTGAATTGTGTACAATCCTTTATTTTAACAGATGCACAAGTTAGATGTCGCATCATATACAAGAACTTCTTTTTCTAATAATAGAAAAAGATGCCAGTATTGTTTTTTTCTTTTTAAACTGGTACCTAGTTTATTACGTTGGAAAATGTTTTACTAAATGATCAGTTTAGTTACCTCTAGTTATATGTATAATATAACTTATGATGTTATTTTTTAATTTGATTATTGTTCAGTTAATTATAATTATTAATTAATTATTATTATTATAGTTAATTATTATAAGTTCAGTTGTAACTCCAATACTAAGGACTAATGGAGACCAGACTCTGTCTGGTTCACTAGTTACATCAGTTAATAACTACAGGACAGCCCAGTTTGTCTTATTTTCAATAGGATTTGGCCCTAGTAGATCAACTACTAGTCTGGATAATTGGAGGACCCGAAGATTGTAGTCTGGTAGTTTGAGTTCTACTGTGGTTTTTATTGTAGCATACACACCGGTAGGCTACAGTCACGGACTTTATACATCTTTAAGACCAAATATGTTTCAATGCTTTCTAAAAAAGACTTTTAAACCTATGAGTTTTTCTCAGTTTTTCTTGTTTCTATCTCTCTAATATACTCTCTTTCTCTCTCTCTTCTTGTGTACTAAGTTGAACCTTTTTTTTGCCTTACAGCCATAAAAGCTTAAGTTAAATGACAATTTCCTATTTTGTAACTCAGTTATGATCATAGCTTTCAATATTAAGTCAAACTTGCATTTGTAGTGTGAGTGTAAATTAAAAGAATAACGTGACATTTTTAAAACCTAGTGAATATGTTATCAATGTTTTGTACCAAATCAAACATTGCTTTGTGATGTTGGGGATTTAAGTGTAGCTTTTTCACACATGAAGATAAGTGTTCAGAGGTAAATTAATGTGTCAATCCTCTACGCATTGAATGGGGTTATGTTAAATTTATAAACTGTGCTTTTACTTTACAGTTTAGACGTAGGTTTGAGATATTTTACTCATCACATTTGAGTATACAGAGCTTTTGTGCAGTCAAAAATGTTTATTTCAATAATTTGATGTATAAATCACTTCACAACCATCAAGTTTTATCAATAAAAGAGTTTTATGCATTCATATTAGTTTTGTATTTTTTCTACAGCCCATGTTATTTGCTAAGGTTTGATTTCAACTTATATTATTTATAGAATATTGTATTTTTGATTGTAAAAAGTTAATTCTGGTGGTAAAATAAAACCTCTGAAACATTCCACAATAGTACATTTGTCGTCTAACTATGAAGAGCGTGTAAGCCTCCCCCCTCAAATGAGCTTTGATAGAATGAAGAATTTTACAGCAACCAATAAAAACAAATTATTTTAAGTTAATTGTTCATTACCTTCTGCACTAATTTCATTTAAGGCAAAAGATTAAAAAACAGTGTATTTTGCTATTAAAAAAAGTAGTAGGCCTACAGGAAGCGGCAAAAAGATCTGATGTTTTAAAAATGAAAACAACTCAAACTTTTGTTTGTTTGTTCGATAATAATGATATTCTTCTGGAGATATTGGCAACTGATAAAAAACTGATATAAAACACATAGCAGAATTCATTCGCTTAAATTCTTGATTTTAGAAAAAATTGCAAAAGCTGAGGGGAGCGAGCCGGCCATGGAATATCCCCGAAACAGGAATCCCCACTTTTAAGACGTTTCGATAACAAACGCACAGTGCTCTGCCGTCCATTGATTCATGGCTTGTAAAAATGTCCGCTCTTACACTCGGGAAAGCCCCATTCCCACCTCCCCTGACTACATACTCGTTAAACTAGTCGGCATCGAAAACCGTCAGATCATTTTGCCGCTCCCCTTTATTATATGGATGTTGGTTGAACAAAATTGGAAAACAAAATCGGTTTCCATCAGCTTACTGTAATCAACCTTAGGCTCTCATTGCAGTATTGTTCACGTTTTTGAAAATACAATTAGTTACACTTTTTACAATTGCAAGGTACTGTGGCTTTAGATGACAATTTTTTGTGTTACAAGTCACAATATGTATCTTGTAAACAAATACACCTTGCAATAAATTTACTTTTGGATACCAGGAAATTCATTTTTACCATTCAACTTTAATAGTTCAAAAACATTAGAGTTTTTACACAATACAAGTTTTGAACTTGCTGTTACAAACAAAATCGAATAAAGAACTGTAGTCAAGACTCAAGTCCTCAGTAAATGTGAAACAGCTTGATGAGTATTGTATCTACAACACTAATTACATAGGATGAAGTTATCTGTGGTGGACAGAGACTTGTTCCATGGAGCCCGGGCCTCGCTCCAGCCGCTTAGACCCCTTGCTCCGCTCCCGCAACTCACACTCCGCCTGGTACAGTTTCCTCGTCTCGTTCAGCTTGTGAAACTCCTGGCCAGCACACCAAACAGTAAGAGGACTTGGTTTTGACAGAAATTTGCTAACAAAGACTGTTTTGTAATGGATTCATATATTATGTGATTAATGCATACAGAAATACTCAGTGTTTTGAATGTGCTTCATGAGTCAAAATTGTGCTGTAAAACCATGAGTGTTTTTTTAAGTGTAGCACTCTGGCTTATAGATTATATATTAAAGATAAGGTTCTTCAATTATTTGTACTCATTGAGGACATTATTACAGATTACTTTCATAATATCAAACATACTATGTAGAGTCTTATACAATCATGTAGCAATAAAAAAATATTGAAAAAAAAATTAATTGTTATGTTTTTTTTTATTAACTGAGGATTAAGGGACAATATCTTTGATGTTTTAAATTTTGATTACTCGTAAAGTGCAAATATTGAGGAACTTTTAATGCAATGGTTAGAAGTAGGGGCTCTATTCCTTATTACTGTTAGTGAGTGTGTTACAAATGGAGCCATTATGCAGCGCCAATTTAGCTCACTTCCTCCACTACTACTTTTGCTGCTGAAGTAGTCAAAAATATGTGCCGCTCATGTGATACAAAACATGCCGCGGTGGGACGTCAAACTTACGTCATGGAATGATGAGCGTGTTGTGATCGTAGGCTAGCGCTAAAGCTGGCAAACCTGGTTACCATCTCACTCCAGTTCAAAAAGCCATTCTGAAATTAGCTCAAAACTAGCGTAAAAGCAGCCGGATACTTATTTCTAGTAGTTTTAATGTGTTCAAAACAAGTTTTAGCATGGTAATTTTTTGAAATTTCTTTATACAACAAATCCAAATGGCACTTTTATTGTAATAACTTTAAGATGTTTACCTTCGCTTGAACATCTAATTGATGCTCTGTATCATTCAAGGCACTTTGGGATTCTGTCTTCATCCTCTCTAACTGCTTCACTAGGCGTATCAGTTCTGCCTGTAAAGAAACAGAAGAGTTTTCTTATTACTGTGTTATGCCAATATTTCAACACATCTTCTGCACATCACTTTAGAAATAAAAAAATCTCTGTGATAAATTTCTCCTATGCCAATACATTTTAGAAGAGAACCGAGTATTCAACAGTTGGTTTGTAAATTGTTGTTTTTGAGGAAACAACTAAATCAATTCTTTTTCCTATATTAGCTTTAATTATCTTAAAAATTATGTTGTTTTAACAAATCAAAATACAGTAGCTCTCGTAATTTATCACGGCAATCCAACGATAAAGAAAATTTTGCTAAGCTATGAGCAAATGCCTACATCATTCCTTGGAATTCTCTATAACAATCAGTTTATAACTTTACCTGAGATAAAGGGTCGAGGTTTAAGTCTGTTATGTCAGTCTCTGCATCTAGAAAATAACATGAAGTCATCTGGACAGAAAGTGAACAACAAAATATTTAGCTGTAGTTTAAAGTTCAAACAAACCAACATACAAAGGTATAGCGTCCTGATTGTAAGTTGGTATGCATTCCTATGATGTCAATGACCTAGTTTTAACAACAGTTTTGTTGTTGAAAAAATGGAAAACCAAACTTGAGAATATTAGCTATTGCCACCATCGTTGAAGCAGCAGCTACCATTGTTGAATTCTCAAGATTTTGCCAACGATGAAAGATACTCTTCAGAAACTACTAACTACCTGCTAAATTATAATTGCCTATATAAAAAGTGTTAAAGTACTTATCTGTTACTAACAACATGTCCTACTTTGTGGTTTGCCATACTCTACCTCTGAGTATCCGTAACCTCTCAGTCTCCAAGGCGATGTCCTTCTCGATCTTGGCGTTTGCACGCAGTTGAGCTTGCCATCGCTGATAGCCGTCACATGAAGTGTTTGGAGGGTTTACTGAAGATAACAAGAAGTTGTGTTATTAAAGCGTAATGAAAAATAGTTAGAAAGCTAAAATTTTATTATTATGTAATAAGTTTTATATGTATTTTTGAATGGACCTGACGATGAAGACATGCCTTTGAAAGACCTCGTCCGAAATAAAAGTTAAATACTGGTTTTATATTTAAAATTATTTTTATTAAGTTTTATATAATTTATTTGTGTTTTTAAACATTTTGTTGTCTATTGTATAATGTTAAAGTTCCAGTCAGATCATCACATAATTCATTACAATGAAATATGTACTTTTAGACTAAGTTGATGTACACATGGTTCCCTCATTTCAGTTAATAAGAAAACTATCTGTATTCTCAATTCTATAAGTATTATTTGGCTGATCACAATAAACTGGACAATTGCTAACTCCAGTCACCACTTCTTTGTCAATACAACCGGTAAATATTAGGTTTAATTTATCTTGGCACTGTCCAACCGTTATTGAGTCAAAGAAAAAGGTGACAAAACACTGCTTGTGTCATTCTGATTTTTGTTTTAAAACTTTAATATAGTTTATGTTTTACTTACTGTTAGGATCCTGTTTTTTTATAAAAAGAATTTCCTTTTCTAATTTTAAAATTGTAGCCTCTAAATTCCTGTTATCTGCAATCATTTTGTCTCTGAAATTAAGAATTAATATAATTAATTAATTACGACTAAATTAAATTACAATATAGATTCAACCCTTAAGCCAAGGCTCAAAGAATATCTGATATACACAAGTGGAAATGCAAATATATTACTTGATTCAGTACGAATAAAATTTCAATTTAAACACTTTTTTATAGTGTTAATAAAATATAATTAACTTTCATGCAGTAAATTTTTTAAAATTAAATTTAATCTTTTTTACTAGTTTGGTGGTTACAAACAAATTTGGTAAATTAAATCCCTGCATTTACAGTCTTCAAAAGTACTGTACCTTAAAGTTTTAAAACTTATAAATTGCTTCAGTTTAACATGAGTATAGTTGGTATTTTATACAATAATTTTGAAGTCTCAAAGAAATACTTAATAATTAAACTAGAAACAAAATTTAATTATCCGTATTTTTCTTACCTGAATTTAATTTCCTGTTCAAGTTCAGATTTGAGATTCATCACTTCGCCACTTTCCCTCATCGTGTTGTATTGATCAAACTTTTCCCTCGCAGCATGGTTGCGGATGGAAAGGGGAAGATGCTCGCAAGCGGGGAGGTTCAACAGAGGTGGGTAAATCATGTGATTGACATGCTATCTCGCATGTCTGCTGTTTGCTTCTGCTCATCCTTCACTCAACGTTATGTTTACATTTTCTCTTGCCTAAATTGTAAAAAACCGCCTCCAAAAGGCAGCAAAATACAAACTGAAGCTGGAAGTAAAACTGTTAGGGGGGATGAAACTTGTAAACATTTACCTAGTTTGAAAATTTTGATTCCATATTTAAAATATAATATTTTGTACACAAAATATCGTAATTTCTTACCAAAATTTACAAAATCTAAGATATTTTTTCTCTGTATTTGTCCATAATCTAAACCATTAAATATTCCAACAAAACAGAAATTCCATTACAACTTATTAATTATTTCCATTTTCATAAAACTCTTCAAATAAGCAGCAATGTATTCATAAACTTAAGAAAATTTAGGGCCTCATTTGGTAAAACTGGTTTTGAGGTTTCTTTATTACAAATACAAACTGTGTACAGAGATCAGAAAGGAAAAACATTATTTTACAATTATATCAGTTTCCATTTTATTTAAAACTACATTGCTTTGATAATAAAAGAAATATTTACACAAAAATAAGTAAATAGTTAATCTAATTTTGTCAGGTATCCTATTGAAAGTTCTAGTAGTTATGAAGTTGTATGACCTAGTAAAAAAAGATTATTAGATTTTGGTACTGAAAAATATATTGATTTATTAACTAGAACTGGTAAATGTTTTCAATTTCCTCTTTTTCCATAAAAGAGTTTAAGAACCTTATAGACAAATAAATATCTTAAAGGGTAAATATTTAACTGATTAAAGAGTGCAGTTAAATGATCGAGTTTTCTTTTATTTGTTATAGTTCTAACTATATACCTTTGCTGAATGAATATGATATTTAGGTTAGCACTAAAAGCATTTTCCCATATAACAATTCCATACTTAATTCAAATTTAACACTAGAGAAAAATATGACAAAGTTCCTTTCCAATTTGTTACTCTAGTTCGCTCCGTTCACAGCCTCGCTTCGGCCTTCGGCCTCAAACTTCCAGTTACATGGTCCATTATCGCGGGCGATACGAAGCTGTTCGCTACGCTCATAGCCTCGCTTCGGCCTCAGACTTTCATGTTCTTTTACTGTAAGTTACACATCTTGAAGCGATAACACATTCCAAGTTTCATTGAAATAGGACTTCTCATTACGTTGTAGCAAAAAATCAAATTTGTCGTAATTTTTAAACGATGGATTTTCCTAATTTTTAGTATATTGGTGGATACCAAAGGAAACATTTACAAAAGGAACATTTATACCAATTATGTGGTAACCAGCAGAATCAGACCAGCGGTCGGACGCTACCATGTGTACATAGCCAAGATCTATGGTTATTATAGTACACCGTCTGACGTTTCTATTTACTTTCCTTACTTGTTCCTCTTTGGACCTGACCACGGTTTGTTTTTGTACGTTTGCTAATTTTGACGTTTGACAAGAGAAGGAGCTTATTTTCGTTGTTTATGTACACTTTAAAGTAGCAAAATTTTAATGTTTGCATTAGTTTTATCTACTTGAAGTTTATTTCGTGTTGTTACGATTTTCGATAAGATTTATGGTAAATAGGATTTAATTGGCAGTGGTTATCTGAAACTTGTGCGTGTTTATACATGTTTCGTCTACAGTCCTATATCAAGCCCTAGGCTAAGTCTACCTTTTGATTATGAAGTTTTACTGTTAATCGTGTTGGTTACAATGAATTTGAACTTTTGCTGCTGTTTAATTAGCAGAGGTGAGTATTTTCATCTAACTGTAGTACTAGCCTACAGTGTATGCCAATAGAGTCGATTTCACATAGCTGCTACCGTTTAAGCTTTGATAAAACAAATAAAAACCAGCTTACTGATTAGTTGAAATATTTAAATCTTAGCTGAAAACCATTGGCAAATTTGCATTGATATAGTTTGCAAGATCACCACTGGCTCATGGGAATCAAGCCGATTTGATAATCCTTCTACTCTTCGATTTGTCATTGGGATGGATTACCCTTTATAGTAGCTCACCAATAGTATAATCAAATATAACTTAGAAGTCTTCAGTCTAGACTTTATAGTACTTTTCACTACTAGTGATGTAACTTTACAAATATCCACCCCCACACAGTAGACTCATGAATTAGAGTCGAACTTACAACTGTATATTGGGTATGCAGGGGTTAATCAGGACCCTGCTTCCGTGAGCGTAATGTTGACTATACAGCAAGATGGTAAAACTGGAATTAAAATTTTCAGTAGAATTAGATAGGCGGGAAATTGTGTAAAACCACTATAACTTTACTTTAACTAGCGAAATAAAAGAGCAAACTATATGCAACTATAGTAAAAACTTGATTGTTTAACACTCGATAGTTCGACTCAGCCCTATAGTTGGACACCTTCCGTGGTAACTTGATAATTATACAAATGACAGATGAAGAAAAATGTATAAACATATTTTATACTGTAGTAATAATGTGTAAAATAAGCTTTCTTAGTAATATATTCCTCATTAAATAAACATTATTCAGTGGTACTTCATTACCTCTTTGTAATAAAATACTATATTATCCCAACCCTGTGGTTAAGTGGAAGAGATAACTTTAAAGTCTTTCTACTTCACCAATAAAGACGCTTTTCATTTCATTTCTTTCGTTTCATTTCATTTCATTATCCCAACCCAAAAATGAATAACAAGAAACTAAATTCAAACATATGAAGTGACAACTAGAGTTGGGTAGTAGTTTGTTTCTTTTTATATATAGGCTAGCTGTTATGGACAGCACTAATTCCATTAGTTTTTCGTCAGTTACAATCAATGCGGTTATCCAGCCTGAGTTGCAATAATTTCGTCTTCTATATTTAGTACTAAAATAGTCACTAACAAAATATGAACGTCGCTCATGTGTTAAGAAACATGTTGCGAGGGATGCCCAACATCTTACGTGGCTTTGGCCTAGTGCAAGGGTCGGCAAACCATGGCAAGTTTAAGTTGATTCTAACTTGAATATTCTAAAGTTATCCCAAAACTAGCAAATAGCAAAATTTGAAAATAGCAAACAACTTTTTTGTATTTAAGTATTATTTTACTACTTTTGTCTTAAATTATTTTTACTTTTTAGTAAATTACATTTTTGGAGAAGTTGTTTTAGTAAGAGACTTTTTGAAATTAGTTCTCCTAACACTGGTGACAAGCAACAGAACATTAAACTATCTATATAGACCCAGGATGTAATTTTAACAATTCTTATTTTAATTTTACAGATTTCCAAGTTGGATGACGAACGTCTGAAGATTTTATCGATACTGAGATTATAACACCGAATATGTCATCACCAGTTGCAGAACTGCTAGTACAAGATAGTGTATGTGTGGTGAGTGTCAATAATGTTTTCTTGAAGGTTTAGGAACAATATTTTAGTTATTTTATTGCACCAGCCTAAACTAGATTAAATGTAGATTTTAAGGCGGAGGAGGTTACCAAATGATCAAAGTAGCAGGTTAAACAAAGTCAGCTAGCCAGTGGTCCCACCACCTGAAGGGCTTATTGTGCAAGGTGCCAGAGAGAAAGGAATAAGATATGCATAGTTGAAGAAGGATGGTACTGGATTGGTTTCCTTAATCGGTCCTGTGACTTTTTTTGCGCTGGAGAAGGAAAAAAAGACACCTGTGTCAGATTCTTACTGACTAAAAACCTCCCCACTCTTTCTTCATAAGACTGGAACCGCTGTTGCACTACTTCAGCCTCATGATTGTCTGCGGGCTACTGTACTACTCCACCAAGATCCTCTTTAATCTTGGATTGCATGATCTCAGATACCATCTTCTTCACTATCTGCCAGTTGGACGGGCTTTCCATCATCTTCCTGACTATGTTTCCTGGTGTTGGCACTCCTAATGCCTGAAAGCAGGGTCTCCAGGTGTCTGCAGGTCTCTCTATCCGTTTTCTCCATTTTGCTCAGGTACAGGTTGAAACTCCCATGCCCTGTGAGGAACTGAGCTAGGTTGGTCTCGCCAAAGTCCTTTGCACCCATACTCTGAGGTCTGGTATCAGCTCTCTGGTCCGTGCTCCAGTACACTACTGGATCCATTCCATCTCTCCTGCCATCGCTCGAGAAGAAGTTGCCGCGCCTGGGATTTCTCCATTTTTCCATGCCTCTCTGTCCTTTCTTGCGCCAACAGGTCCAAGGGCGGAGTTTCTGCTACAATGAAAGTTGCCGCTGTTGACACTGTGCAATACGCACAGCAGACTCGAAGTGACATTCTTCGGTCTCGAGACTAACAATACAGAACTCTGAAATTTTATTATTGAACCGTACCGGGTTTGAAGATGAACCAAAAAAGTGGGAAAAATGACCTTTAACTGGATAAAACAATAAAAAAGTATTTTTACTCTATTCTTCCCAGGTATTACATGGTTAGAGGGCAAAAACACCCGCTGCAATTGGGTTGCAACAAAGTCTTGTCACTTATTTGCTGATTGGCTGCTATGAAACATTACCAGTTTTATTAGCAGTAGCTTTATTTTAGACTTATTTTCTTTTAATTTTATATCGTTGTTGTAAGTTAATTTAGTTTTGATTGATTTGTCCAATATATTTGGCTGGGATATGGTAATATATTGCCTTTTTAGAATGAAGTGTTTATTGGGTAGATTATAAAATTATCAAGTTTTTGTTCTTAAGATTTAAAGTTTGTTGATAATAAATGTACTGCAAGTTTATTTCCTGTATATAGTAAACTGTCATAAGATGCTGACTTTCATAAGACTTTGTTTACCTGGAGCAGAGATCAAGTAGACCATTGATGGACCTTCTGTTGTAGTGAATTTTTAAATTTGTGGTGCACTTGTTTCAGTAGGCCTATACATAACAATTATCTTCTTATTTTCAGGAACTTTTTAAAAACTTGACTGAGAGTATAGAAGCAACTAACCAATCTTCTGAAAGTCTGGCATCTCCTGATCCCACAGGTAAATAAATCTTCTTAGATCTCTTTATTTCGGTGCTGTGTCCGTTTATTACCCTTTGGATAGTATTAATCAGTTTGCTCGAATACTAATTGAACATCACCACAATTAATTTTGAGATTATCTTTGTTGAAAAGTAACCTTGGAAGCTAAATCCAGTTTGATTTTGACCAAACAAGTTATTAGACACGAACATTTTGTTACAACTAAAGATTTAAGTTATAGCAATTTATTTTTTACTTTGAATTTATATGTGATACAGCAGAATCTAGTTAATCCCTAAGTTTGTAGGGATTCAAATTTGGATTAGAAGAAGTAAGTAAGGTATGACGTAAACAGACCCTGAGGAGACACGTGTTATTTACACATTGATCATTGAGAATGATCAGTTGCCCAATAGTTTGATGGTGTTTTAAGTAGATTCAGAGAAATGTGCAGCAGTGTATTGTCATTATTTTATAGTAGTTACAAACTCGTGCAAATATAAAACAACTGACTCACCTGTGTCGTCAAGAGATGAATTACTGGTCATGCTGAAGTGGCAAACAGTCAGATTATAAAAACAGTAATTTCTGTTTGGGGTGGTCACTGAAAGAGTTTCATGTTGAGCTTTTATTGTTTCTCTTATACTTTTATTTAGTTTATTGTTTTTCTTTATTCATTCTGTGATGTGATCAGACATGGACCTCCTAATATATAAAGTTCTATTGTACCAAAACATTGCTTATAAAACAAGTTTATTAATGGGTATTTCAATGTTTTTAGATGATGTTATTGGACACATCTTTGGTCAGATGATACAAATCCTTCCTCCGAAGAGAGACATATTTTTGGTGAGTAGAATCATTCTGAATATTGCAAAATATAGTAAGTTAACTGCATTTTGCTAACCATTACTCAATCATAACCTTTATTCAGTAATGCGTTAAGTTTGAAAACTCAGAATTTGATGAATGAAAATATGGAACTAGCCAAATTTGTCCATTATATAAAAAGTAATTGACCCTAAACGTAAGGTTTACACATGGTTCAAGTATATGGTAATTCCAGGAATTATGAGGGAATATTGTCCCTTAACTGGGAAACTGGGAAGATTTGAGAAAGGTGGTACCACAAGTCCTGATTTTGTCATGGAGGCTAGCGGAGTCTAGAGATTGTTGCAAGCTGTAAAGAAAGCTGTAATTTTGTTGCGAATCCTCCCGGGCAATCTAGGATCTAGGAAAGAGTTAAAACGAGAGTTGAGATTTCATTGCGACCGTTAGCGGGAGCCTAGATATTGTCACAAACGGCAATGGGAGTCCAGATATCTTTGCAAACACCAATAAAAGTAGGAATTTCTTTACGAATGCTAGCAGGAGTCTAAAATCATTACAAACGGTTACGAGAGTTCTGATTTTGTTGGGGTAATTAAAGTCGTGGTTTTATTGCGGGCACTATTGGGCAAAAATGTTAACGAATGTCGTGATATCGTCGCCAATGCTAATGAAAGTTGTGATAGTGTTTTAACAATTTTTGTACACCTAAATAAAAATTAAGCCGAAAAGTTTTGCACCCCAAAAGCGGAAAATCAGCAAAATTTGTCCAGGAAATAAGTTTATAATGTAATTTTGTTTTTCTTAAACACTGGACAATTTATGTCATTTGACACCCTTTTGATCTCTCCATTTTCAGATTGTACAGACGAGAAAAATATAGACGACATAATACAAGAAGCGAATGAATTGATCCGAACGACAACTCCACTGTTCTCCTCCACAGACAGTGGCGACAAAAGTGTGAGCAAAAGTTCAAAAGCTTTGCCGCTAGAAAAACTGAAAACAAGCGAATATTCCAGCAACAAAGAGTGTTCCGAAGCTGAGGGAGTGGTCAGGATAAAAGCGACGATGACAGCATCTTCTCTTCACTGGAGAGTGTCCTGGTCAAGGAAAACATGAGCAACGCAACTGCTAGTCAGAACAAGTTTGAAAATCCAGGTACTTCCGGTATTGAGCTGCAGAGCTCTGTTGAATTGGAGGAAGAAGAGTTTGGAAGTATGGAGAAACTACCAGAAACACAAGAAGTTGATGTGATTGTTGCGCCTGAAAATGTTCAAGTATCAGAAACCGTGAGAAATGAAAAAATCAGTTCAAGTGATAGTGATAAGAGCTTGAGAAGTGTAAAACAGATTCCCAAAGCTTTTTCTGAGGAATGTGTGACAAAACTGAAGGCGTATCAGGTCAAAACCTCCATGTCAGAAAATAGTTTCAAGAAAGGTTCAGAAAAATTTACTGCTGATCTTAAAGGTAAGTAAAGTCCTTTTTCTATGATTATTAAATTCCTGATTTTTTGATAGTTACCAATAAGATATTTTGGATATCACAAATTCTATTAAATCCAGCTCAGCCCAAACTGTAAGGGCACCAAATGTAACCTTCTGAATTAACTTTATTTGATTGTTTTTAAAACCTACAAATATCTATTATGATTAGGTTTACACAACTTCTTTGTCCTTGATGCACACATAATAATTATCACAGCCAAGATGTCAAAACACAATAACATTGTTTTATCAACAAATATAATTTTGTTGACAAGGAACACTAAAAATCATAGTTTCAACCAAAGGCCCTCAAGGGGGTTTTTCACATGGGGGGAGGGGGCTAACGTAGCGGGTGGTCTGGGTGGAAAATTTGCCAGGATTCATGGCATTGGTGTTTACTTGATTTAGTAGGTTATTGGGTTGATGTGAAAGTGCATGTTTTGAAGTGTAGGATTGTACTGATCAGTTAGGTTAGAAGTACTGAAACCATTTGTGGATGTTGAAAACGGTGTTGAGTTGATGATTGTGTTGCAGATTCAGAAAGTATGGATTTCTTGAAACAAAAAATAATGTAGAGGTTCAAGAACTGAAGATCTCTCACAGCAAAGAACTGCAAGGGTTAACCGAGCATATCAGCATCTTGAACAATAAGGTAGTATTTTCTTGGTTTTATTACAATTTCAATTTCACATAGGCCTGCTGTTGAGGTTGAGATGGTCTTTAATTTACTCAAATGATATGGGGAAAAATGTAATGTGCTTAAGACATTTGAATTTTAATATTCTAAATTGTTTTTGGAGAGGTTTTAGGAGTTATTTGTTTGAATCGAATTAATATTGAACTTATTGACAAAACATTTCTAAGAAGGAAAATGAATGGTCCTACAGCTTATTTGTGGCAAATTAACCAAACGCATGTTGTCTTTATTGTTTGCAGTTAGAAAAAAAGCACTCTTCTTATTTCAATCCACTTACTTGAAAGACAGAGCAGCAAAGTTGTTTGCATTCCTCCGTGTCTCTAGTCGGTGGCTACGGGTTGGCTATTTTTTGTGTACATTTTCTCACATCTCCCTCGGTTTGGCAATAATTCACTTATTTGTATTGTAGGTGTATGAGCTACAAAGAGACGCAAGGGCGGAGAGGAGCCCGGAAGCGAAGGACCTGGAGATAGAGAGACTACAGGAGGAGATGAGGAGTCAGGAGCAGCTGATCTCTGGCTATGAGCGAGAGAACCGCAAACTCTGCAAGGAGATATTATCTCTCAAGGTAAGTCCTGCATGTTTGAGTCTAATGGAATCTGCAGAAATCTTTCCTCGTGGCAAGTTTGAGGATACACAGGCTCTAGGTTGAATCTACTCTTACTATTTGGTGAAAAGCTTCTCTCCGTAGTAAAAAATGTTTTATGTTTATATTTTTATACTTGTGCCTATTTCCATGAAGTTATTCATGCCAAATTGAACGAGCCGTTTCATCACAAAGTTTCTTTCTTTGAAGTTTAAAAAAATAGTCTACATGAAATATGTCTAAATAAAAACACATTGGTTTTTAGAAAATAATTTAATATTTACAAAATAACAAATATAAATATTTTAACTAGGTTTAATGTACAAGTCAGCGAAGGTTCTGTACTTGTTGAGCCATGACTTTGACCGCGACGAGAGCTTCTTTGGCGACGGGCTGGATATAGCTGGCGGGCAGCATAAAGCCGAAGCGACCAGTGTCGGGCAGCTCTATCGTGTAAGTGTACTTGATACCAGCCTGAGGACACAAAGTCACTACGGTTAAATCTGAGAGATCGGTTATCTGTATGTTTAAGCGGTACTAGGAAAGAAGAATCAAACTGTGCAGCTAATAATGTGCGAGTTGAAGGGTTGAGAACTCATTACTTGATTGTTTGAATTTTCTGTTCCGTGGATATTCTTTAAGCTTTGTTGGCTGTGAAACTATATTTTATGAGTGAAAAAATGTCTAAACTTCAATGCAAGTTATGTTGAAAGTAGTAACCAGAATCAGGTTGATTAATTAATTACAAGGCTTGGTTTGTAGAATTTAACACGTTCAATGCTGCCAACATGAAAATTACGTTTGTTTCAATTCAAAACTCCAGGGCATCCGAGGTAGTGAGAGTGATAATCTACCATAATTATGGTATGTTATTATGTGTGTCACATTTGAGTTGACATTCATACACTCTTGAAATCCCCTCATTCCCCAAAGTGTTGAATAGCTAATTGTCTATTTTACCTAGTGGTTAATCCAGACGTTAAAGATAGATATTATTAAAAACTAGCCCAGTCAAGTAACTTACAATATTCTCTGCGGTTTTTGACTTCATTATATTTCTAAAATACAATAAAGAAACCTGAGCTCAGTAAACATAAAAATAGTTCACCTGATTTATACTTTTGAACTACATTTAAGCAAAATGCACTCAATCTCTTCACAAGTTAGCAGATCAACTATCACGCCTTTTGTGGCAAGGGTACCGGATAACGAAAAATACATACGGAGTAGGCGAAGGGCCCCACACGAAAATATCTATCTTCTATTGGCTGGGTTGTTTCTTCAGTGTCAAGTTACTGCGATGCATTGCAGCACAAGGCGTTTAGCAGAAATTCACAAATGGTAGGCGGATGGTAGCAGAGGCACTAAGAGTCTACTGTAGCTTCAAAATTTTCCCAAGGACACACACTAAAAAGTGTCAGTACAGGTCCAAAAGAGTTGTGTAACTACCGGCACATACACAGAACGGTTACAATACCAGAGAAGGTTGGCATACCTGTCCCTTGGCCCAGTCGTCAGCACCTCCCGCCGCAGCGTAGAGAGTGGTAGCACTGTTTCCCACTGTGTAGTCATGACCTCCTTGCTTCTGCATGGCCTCACCCATCATCACTCCGACACGCTGCAAGTCAGCAAAGTCTGGCGGTACCTTGCGATCGTAACCCCACGGGTAGAGAATGTACTGTCCGTAGCTGTGGAATGTCAAGTATGCCTGCAATCATTGACAGTTGAGATTATTTATCAGGGAACACTTTTGCTGTCTTATTGATAACCCAACTAAATCGGGCTGGTTGCATCTAGTGTCTACTTTAAAATTTATATATCAAAGTAAACATTAGAAATTTAGAAAATGTAAAGGCTATTTTTAAATGAACCTCCATTCCTGTACAGCTTGTATACAAGTAAAACCACGAGTGCAAAATATACATTGTTGAATAGACTGACTTATTTCAAATCAGACAATATGCTTGATATTTTGTTTTGCCGTTTTAATGCTCTCTCAAAACAAAACAATCTCTACAACTTATATTACCATTAGTCAAATAATACAGCCCTATTGACTGACAAAATAAGGTAGACATCAAGTTTTTTTGCAAATGGTTTTCTAAATTCCTTGTTTTGCTGACAAATTTGAATTTTGTCTAAGGCTTATTAAATAAGGCAGCTCTATTGTCTCTTATTTTTTGCAATATATGCTACAGCAATGTTAAATTTGTTAAAAAAAGCATGAAAACAAAAATATATATTAAAATGATGGTGTTTACTTAGATTTAAACTCGCAATGTGGATGTTAAAGAGGGATCTGTCAAAATGTTCCATATATCGAGTCTCATCTGGCATCTATTTTGGTTAACAGTTACATTGTTGAATTTCATGTGATTACCCTAAAGGGGTTCAGGAATACTGGGACACTTCAGTTCTAGTCACCTTCATGTTGGCTTTGTTGGCCAGCACGTAGTTGGAGATAGCAGTAGTCTCGGGCTCGGAGAAGGCTCGAGAGCCGGCAAAGATCTCCTTGCAAGGCGCTTTGCTAGACACGGCACCGCCCCACTTGTAGCCCCAGTTGCGGTTCAAGTCCGTTCCCGTGCAGATGCCGTTGCGAGCTCGGTTCTTACGCCAAAGTCTGGATAAGCAAAACTGACAAATAAGAGACAAGACAGAAGCTGGTCAGCATATTAAATCTAAATCTGAGCGACAGAAAGTAGAAGGCAGCAAATCATGAAGAAAGTCAATCTGGACATTTAGTTTCCTTCTAAATTGTAAATCCGCAAACAGTTGAATGAAGTCTCCGTTAGGAGAGATCAAGTTACTGTAGTTTAAAAGCAAAGCCCAGGCTCTGGAGAGAACAGATGGATTTAAATCTTATACATTGTCTGTATCTGAGCAAGACGGAAGGTATACCTGTCAGAGGTGTGGGAGTGTTCGTAACCGTCGGGGTTGATGACGGGCAGGATGTAGAAGTCGATGCCCTTCACTGTGTCCAGGTGACTGTCCCTGTTCTCCACCAGCTGGTTCAGGATGTAGGTGACTGAAGCCGGTGAGATCCACTCTCTGGCATGAGTACCTGAACATAAACACAGCACTCTTGTACGATAGAACTGATGTTCAAGTGAAGTTTGCTTAGTGGACAATAAAGATGCTTTATGAGTGCCCATTATGCAACAATTAATAAAATTGGTTATTAAAATATGGTTTGATAATCAATTTTGCAATTTATTTTATGTTGGCAAGATAACGCTCTTATATCAAAGAAGTTTTAAACATCATCATGTGCCTTTAAAGTTCACAAATCAAAGAAAATTAGAGTCAACAAAACCCCCAGGATATGCATACGCCCTAAACCCATAACACTAGTACATGAATTTTACCCTGAATTCAACCGACATTGAAAATGGCCGAATTTAGTGTGTTGGGTTTGTAAGTTCAGATTGAATTGGTCTTCAGATGCTACAAGTTGAATTTGTTTAGTTGTCATTATAGAATGTAGATTAGGTTTAATTTGATTTTAATAACTTGTCTGGTTAAAAAGGTGGCTGGTAAAGACGTGAAAATGTCTTTAAAAAACTATTAAAGGCCATCACTGGCAAACCACCTATCCTGAAACATAACTGTAATAGGAAGTTAGAAGTTGTGCTCTTTTTATCTTGGTTTATCTTTAACATGACATTACATACAGTTCCAACTAGTTAAAAGTATAACACACTAGAGTGAACTTTTCACTTGTATTGAAATCACAACAGACAACCAAAAAACTTGGTTATTATTATACTAAGTTAATCGGACTCAAAACAGTTTTAATGTCAAAAATAATTTTGAAAAATGGCAAACTTTTTTTGAATTGGCAGTGTTTTTAAGGACTTACAAACAAATTATTAATATCGTTAAATATTTTTTAGGCGTTCGTTTCTTAATGAAAATCATGTTCAAAACAAATTTAACTTGAATTTTGTTATGGAAATTATACAAATAGTTTAAGCATAAAGTAGTGTGCTCATGGGCTTTTTCCTAATTTGTTCACTGTCATAGCAAAGTCTCTTGTAATGTCTCATGTAATGTTAATGTCTATGTAAAGTCTCACCTCCATCAATCCAGATAGCCTTGGCGTTAGGGTCTCCCGAAGATATTTTGACCACCTTGAGTGGGCGGCCCTCGACCGAGTTACCGATGGTTTGCACACTGACGGTCTGAGGGTAGGTCTGGGCGAGGTAGTCGAGGTACTGGTGGATGTCGTCCAGTCGGTGGTAGTACTGCCAGCTCATGCGGTGTCCTGTCACAGCAAACCTTCAGTTTAGTATCAACAATGTAGAATCAAACAAAACATGTGTTTGAATCAAAGGAATCAAATATTAGGTATAATTGAACCCATCAGGTATGAAATCTATCTATTTCAGACCAACTGTGCTGTTTAAATAGTGGTTGAACGGAAAAACATAATCGTAATTCCTTTCAATTTCATATAGTATTCTTTGTATAAATAAAAAATTAAATGGTCTAAGTACAAGGAGATGCTTTCATATTCACTAATGACTACCATAAAGTTAAAAGAGAGAATATCAATCAATCATTCTTTATCAAGTATACTTTATTTTGACCCTGACAAATCTATCTACACTATTGACAATTACGAAATACATCAATGAGCATTTTTTGTGGGGTCGTTTTGAGAAATGTTAAAATACAAACCTATGTTGGGTGGTTTTCTACAGTACCCCTGTGCTCCCTTAGTACTTTTTTATAATCTGAGATAAACTTGCAAAACAAAAGCTTTACTTTAGGACCTAGTGAAGCTAGGTATTTTTTTATGCTGAAAATAATAGTTTACTCCACACTAACTAGGTCCTAAAAATGAAGCTTTTTGATACAAGCTAAAGTTTTTCACATACAACGCAATACCGTAATAGTGTGTCTCCAATACAATTACTTTATGGACTTAAAATGTTTGTCTACAAACTTGTAACCTGTACCAAAGCACAAGTCATAGTCATTTATTTTCATCATTTACATCAATATTAATTGTGATTAAGTCAAAGTACAATAATTAAATTAAATATTTTGCAGTAAAAATAACATTAAAAGATATACATACAAGTGTGTAGGATTTTAAACAAAACAACTAAAGTTAAATATTAGTGAAAAATGCACATTGTGAAGGCAAAGAAAGAAACAAAAAATCAGTTTACAAACCTGAGCTCTTTTATGTGGACTGTCCGATGACAAAGCGAGGTACTCGGGCAGCTATAAAAGCAGTGACTAAGAAGAAAGTTGAAGATACTTTGCTTGAAGGATTTAGGAGAGGTCTCGTTTTCAGATAGTTTGGTAGTTTATTAAAAGATTTGTGCAAGAGTACCAAGTGTTTCAAAAAAGTTGTGCGATGACCAGGATATTGCAGAAGAGCAGAGTTCGAGTAAAATGATGATGTATGTGGTTTCTACCGTAAAACTATTCTGAGTAAACAAAGAAGGCATTTGAAAATATAGAGACAAGGAAGGGGTATTTCTAACTGCTTGAAAAGAACTCTACAGGGTTCCCAGAATGGTAATTTTGTCATGAGTCTTATGATGTTCTTTTGCATTCGAAAGACTTTAAAAGCATCAGATGAGTTTCCCCAAAACATTATGCCATACGTTTTGGCATAATGGCATATTAACATGTATCTTATATTAGTATATTCTCTAAGATGAGATTGTATTTATTGCAATACGTAATTGGAAAGTTGGCTTTGCAAGAAAGTTACGCTGTACAGTTTACTCCATCAATAGTTACATTAATTCTAGTTACTGAAAATGAACCAGTCAATGGAGTCATAATATGTAAGAGATAAAATAGAACAGTAAGAAAAATTTGTACAATAAAAGCAGGAGTATAAAAATAATATTCTGCTGATCTTACTTGTAAACATTCATTTGTTGAAATTTAGTTTAGAGATGCCTTCTCTGGAGAGTGAGATCTTAGATAGTAAATTTAAAAATATAACAAAAATACTCAAAAAATTTGAAAATGCTTAATCCTAATTATTGTTAAACTTATCTAAATAGAAAAAGTATATTAAAAGCTAATTTCAATGTACAGGTGGCCAAATCTGGGTATTATACAAAATGTAATAATCACAAGCGAAATATGTATGAAAAATATGTATAACAACAAAATAAAGAAATCGTTCATGCTTCTTTACCAGTTCTTAGCTGACCAGTTCGGAAGAGAAAGAAACTTCGAAACTGTCCACCTGTACATGTGTTTTGTTAGTAAAGTCTCTTCATAACAAGTAACACACAAGGCACAGGGATGTTTGATACGTTAAATACAAATAAGTCTAATGAGTAATAACTAAAACATGTTCCTAAATACTTAATACTAGAGTTCATTTATACATATTGTAGCTTGTAATAGTCTTTACATGTTATATTTCTAACATTTAATAATTCACTTTCCTTAGTTATCAATTTTTTTAGACAGATGGTTCAAATATTGTAACTACTTAAAAGTATATACATATTTACAACCGTGCTTCATTTGTTCCAATTTTTAAATCAAATTAATAAAACAAGTCCATGCCAAATACGTCACTTGTATTTTTGAAAATATGTTAAAAGGATTGATCACCCCAGAAAAAGTTACTCAAAACATGCTCTCGTAGTCCATTGTTTAGGACACATTTTTTGGGTGTAGAGATTAGAAGTTGTTTTCTATGTTCTTAAAGGTTGTCTCTAGGTTTGTATAACCTGGTTAAAAAAAATCTTACGCTAATATTAGCAAAAAATGTTAAAGTTAGCCAAAAGTAGGTTATTTAAAAAGTGTATTATATTTTGTTCACAAGCAGTTTTGCCTTTTCATTGCGGTATAAAAAACATGAATCACTCCTACCCTATCAGAGGTATAAACCTGCATAAGTACGCTTCGGTTCATAAACGGCGTCGGAAACGGGGGACTACAAAACTATGTTTTGCCACTTTTTGAGTGAGCGGACAAAGTTGGAATATCGCTACTACCATTTCTCTTGACTGGCAAGGTCGGCAGGCTCAACTCTTCAAAGAACTGAACTAGAGTCGAGACAACCCTACTAGAGCTGATGTTTTACAAACAGATTTTCACCCACCCTCAATCAAAGATAAACAGATCCGCGGACGGATTTGACCTCATCACCCACCCTTTGTAGTCCTAATAAGTCCACTGGAGAGATATAATCAATACTATAATACTCTTAGTGGAATGCAAGAAATAAAAGAAAAATATGGCTCACGAGCCACATAGGCCCAAGATAAAAAGCAGTGGCTATTACAGTTACTGTTCAGTTAGTAGTGTTACTATTCTTAATGTATATGTATAAAACAATCATTAATCCTTTAGTTTGCTTTCCAATTTTCTGTGGATAATTTAAAACAAAGTCATTGTACTGCTGGGGAAAACTACATTGTCCAAGGAATATCAACCATTTAAAACCGCTGATGTACTGATGGATTTAGGGAAAGGAAGGGTGCCACTGTCTCACTATCAGAACTATTATGATCTCAGCTGGGTTTAGAGTTAGATGTGTGCAGACGACACCAGCTGCGCTTTGATTTGACAAGTAACAACACACCAACACCGATCAATAGTCTCTAGGATCCACCTGTTTCTAATGCTCCACTCTCAACTACAAAGCCAACACACATTTGAAGTAAGGATGTTTATGACACTAAAATAACATGGGCCAATCAGTAGTATATGAATCAGATTTCATGAAGCCATTCAATATGTTTGGTCACACCAGTCATTTCCAATAATTTCTTCTGAAAAAGTTAGCACTTTCACCTTATTTGTTATTGCTAAAACTAGCATACTTAATTAGACACTTAAAACTATGTAGGTAGTCAAAGCTTTTAATGGTGATTGACATGGCAGTAAAATTGACTAATTAAAAAATGTTGTTACACCACCAAAAGAATAATACATCATTGTTTAGTTTCCATTCGAAGATAAAATTAACAACATCAAAGTAAAAATGTCCATAACTTTAGGAGGCCCCCGGATAAAGCGGCTCACTCTGGGCACATGGAATAAAAACTGCAAACGATGTTTTTAACCGGTTAACATACTTAAATAAAAAATCTGTTTCAATAGAAGCATGAAGCTATTAAAGCTGCTGCATATGAATTCTAAAGCTTGTACTTTCGTCAAACAATAAGTTATTAGTTACGTTTTTTAAAACTTCCCATAAGCGCATACAACTCACTTAATTGTAATAAATATTTTGTTTACTAAGGAAGTTTTACGGTTTTGCTTTTATATGCTGCAGCATTAATGGCTCTATGCTTCTATTGAAATACTTTTCCAATTTTAGTACGTTAATATACTTAAAACATAGTTTGCAAATGTTCCCCATGTGAAATTTCCTATCCTGATAGAGGCCGCTCTGGCCATTTTATGCATTTCTGTGCTTAACACATACTTTTATGCTTGACAACCTACTGAATTTTCATCTTCTCATCAATTAACAAAGGCATGTGAAATAAGGAGGAGCAGAAAATGTATAGAGCAAAACATGACAAAGTTGAATTAATTTAGCTGTCAAATCCAAATGGTTTTCTATGTTTTTCCACAAAATTAAAAATTAAACATTTATTTTCTGCTTGTTAGTTATGGCCCTGTTATTTTACACAAGATTTTAATGTTTATATGTAAGACAACACCCAATTTCTGCGGTATAACAGTTTTAACAAGTCCTGATTTGTAATGAGCTTCCATATAAAACAATCAAAGTATCCATGTTTTAATTACTTCGGACAATAATTATTTAAGAAGTCGGTATTTACCTCTGCGCCCGTCCAAGGTGACCAGTTCCTCGGGCAGAGGTGGGTTCTCTGTGTCGATGGCGTCTTGTACGTTCTCGATAAGCACTCGGTACTCGAGCTGTGATTGGTCGAGCAACTCCTTCACCTCGGGCAGTCGCTCGGCTCGCACAAACACATCCACCTCCATCTGCCCATGGTTCCACCTCTCGATCACTGAAACCATTCGTCAGTTAAACTCCACTCAGTCTTCACTTTTCAAAGTGTATATTTCCTGTGGGCGTTTGGGATGTGAAATTATGCTTATGGGCATTTTGAAATTCAAGTTAACGTAGGTACTGTATTGAGAAATGTTAATTAATATTATGTTTTAAAGGTGATAAGTAATGGTATAGAATTGCCGATCAAAAGTTTTTTTAAATGTCTACGTTAACAAAATTTTTAATTAATTACAGTAATTAGTTTTGTAGGCATCACAACACGATTTTTGAAAAAGCTGTCCAAACCCGATGGGAAAGCAGTCTTTTTTGTCAGAGCTAATAGGTATTTGGCAGTGTAAATTGGCTTTACAGTTAATTATGAACTAGAACCCTATTTTGAGTTTTCGCCTGCTTGGTTTAGTACTAGCTGGCCATTTTGTTTGTTTTCCTATGAGACAAATGTAAAATATAACACATCTTCTTAAATCACCTCACCCCTTTAATTTTTTTCTGATTTAAAAAAAATTTGGTTTAAAATGATTATTTTAGTAATTTTGTGGGTAAGTTAAACAAATCCAAAATATTGAGTTTCTTTAGAATTTTGGATTTGTGTCATTATTTTACAAATGAGAAAATATAAATTTAGTGAAGTCACTAGAGCATATTTAATTAACTTCAAAATAAAGTTTTTCCCACAAACATCTGGTAAAATTGGTAGGATTGAGAGGTCCAAAGAAAATACATATTTTTACTTTGTACTTTTGGGACATAATACTTTTATGGACTCTCAATTTTGACGTGCCTACATTGTATGTTTTCAAGAATAAATAATGTCTTATACATACTTAAGCGCATCGTTTGAATGCACACTCTTGAGCTTACAAGTTAAGGTCTAGCTGGTTGAAAGGCCCAGTACAAAACATATATCAGAAATAAAAATGTTAAACAAGAGAGAAAAAATTAGAAACTGTGCAAGAGCTATTTTTGGCTCAGTTTTATGCCTTCTATGGAGCTGCACAAACAAAATATTTTTTTCTCTCTTGTTTAAAATACATAATATTGAAGCTGTTTGGTGATATCCTGAAAAGGAAATCAGCAATTAAAATGATATTTTATAATTTTCTTATAATACTTAAATTATAAACTTTGTAGTAAATTAAATTAAAACAAACATTTATTTGCCATTTTGAGTGTTCAATGTCCTACGATATTAGAGGTTACCAACATTAGATTTCTAAAGTTTTTTGTTTATTACAAAATCTACTGTACGAATTTAACATATAACTTGGATGTAATATTAGAATAAGACGTACTGCATCACCTGTTGCATTTAGGAAGGAAATTGGTTCAACCTATAATAATTTATTTAGCTCCCAACTCGATATACTGTGGAAAATTAAAGAATATATAATAGTTTTAATTTCAAAGAATATTTCGGTTTCCCTAACTCCGCTAGAATAAGCCGCACTCACCATCTTGCTCCTCGAGCAGCGCTAGCTTGCTCCGGTGGTCTGGCGAGGCTGTGTTGACACGCAACAGCTGAGAGCCGACGTAGTCTACTCTGTCGTCTGCTAGCGCAGCAGACAGCAGCAGCAGCAGTGACAGCAAGGCGTGCGCCATGGTGACAGCGCGCGCCTTGCTGTGTGTCGCGCTTATATACCACACTGACCCCCTGTCAGTAACGGTGCGCGCTCACTCACACCCACGCGCGCCACTGTCCAGGTGACCGCCACTGGGGGTTGTACACAACCTCCGATATTATATAGTCGTTCACCTACATTTGGGGATAGGCTGAATCCATACCTGTCATGTAGGATAAAGGTCATTGCTTATAGGTTAATCTGCTTAGAGGTTTTGCGACATCAAATTATTTTCCAAAGTCCCGAGTATTTTTTAGGTTCACAAAGAACCTGGTGTTTTTTCTGTCCTTACCAACACGGACTCAAGGTAGTCGGGCCTTTTTGCGACGGCCGTAGTGTCCCATCATAATACGCAGGGCTGTAACCAGGACTTTATGGTGGGCTGACCCAGGATCAAACTTAGGAGGGAGGTCATTAGCCTAATCCAGCCCGGGAGCTGAGGGAAGGTCAGGGGTCACCTTCCAGCCTGTGAAGGGGAGGGCACTCCCCCGGAAAAATGTGAACATTTGACCTTCGAAAATAGCAGTTTAACATTAATCCGACCCATAAAACCATAATTTTAAACTAACAAAAGACGTACTAATGACTAATGAGGGGTAACTTGACATTTTAGGGTTAAAGTTAGTTTTAAAGCACTTTTTAATGAATTAATCAGCCTTTTACGTTCAACTTGTGTTACTATAGCGTCACTTGGTCAAAACTCAATGGCTGTTTAAGTAAAACTGCTTAAAATCACGTTTTCTACATCACCTTAGAATTTGCATTGAATTACCTTATCGGAATAAAATTATACTCTTGAGAGCGAAAACAGTCATGGCAACGTTTCTGGTAGTTCCTTGCTCATTAGAGAAGGTTTTGGCTCATTAATGAGGTTCCTCGGTCCTCCCTTCTCATGAATATCTTCCCATTCCTCGTCCACAAGTGTGCAAACCCCTCCCTCTTCTTAGCAGCACGAGCAGCGAGGAACAGCTTCCGTCGACTAGGAGTCTTTCATTTATACATATGGGGTTGGACGAGTGTCGAGTGCTGATAACCTAATTGTAGGGCGTTGATAGTCTTCTTCTTTATTTTCTTCTTTTCAGTGAAACGAGGTTTCAAGATTGACTTTTTTTCGATTTTTATAGCAAGGTCTGCTTGGTTTCTCGCCAAAACCTTCTTGTTTTGTGACCCTTTAACATTGTATGTTGTGTCTAACAATGAAGCTTATTTTGTTTAGACGTCGTGACGCGTGCTTTGTACAATTTTTCTTGTACCATAACACTACTCAAGTAATTTCAATCAGGATATAAGTTTGTTGCTGTGATATACCCCGGCAGATATTCAACGTGTGCAGGTAGTTTGTGTAGAGCCAGGGCATTGAGCTTGAGAAAACCAACTTTCCTGGTTACGCCAGCAGGAGCATTTGAAAGCTACTAGTAGTAATGATGTCTTCGTCGATATTTAAAGTTAACCTGTTCGTCAAATTTAACAAGTTAAATGAAAATTAATTTCCTATAGTACTCCTTATAATCCCTATAGTAAATTGGGTTTAAAACTAACCACATAACTAAACACCATTACCGGTGTAACGCGATAAACCTTTGTTCAAATCCCGTGGAAGGCAGACGCAGAATAGTGGTTGGTTCTGTGTTTGATCAGTTTATTGGAAACCTAATCGGATAAACAGGATTTCCCCAAGCGTCTTCTTGAATAGATGTTTTGATTAGTTTATTTAATTCTATTGGCTTTTTCCAGGAAGCTCTCGTTTTAATCAGTTTTGAAAAAAGTAAAATCGTTTTAAATCCGTAGATCGCAAATTCATCTGTAACCAAAGTTGGCAACTATGAATAAAGGAGATCTTGGCATATAAAATATGGGTAAACATACTCCTTTTCTATGGACGTTACGTAAAATTTTAACGGCAGGACCGTAACTAAAATTTGAGAGTTCTGGGGCAAAAAATAGAGAGGGCCTTTACGAAAAGGGGGATAGCCCTAGTATTTCAACGAATTCTGGAGGTGCTCGTAAGTATCTTGAATTTAATCTCCACAAAAATATTGAAAAATATAGTACCTTATGATTTATTTTGTAAAAATTAACTTTCATTTAAACGAAATCAAAAATACATACAGCTTGCTGAAGGTCCCTAAGGACGACATCAGCAAGAAGTCGAAATGAAATTTGAAAGGACTCGACCCGAAGCTGGCAACAACATTGGCCAGTGTGCAGTAGTGCTACATTTGGCGGCGAGAGAGGGAGACAGTGTCCCGTGGCCGCCTCCGCTAATTCAAAAGTCAGAGTTCGCGAGTTTAATGTGTATCGGCAGTCCCGAGGGTGAGATAATTCCTCCCCCTCCTCTCACCAGCTCCACACCATTCATACCAGCACTCACCCTGAACTGCGAGTCAGCGGGCTGAGTGTCTGTGGGCTCACATCTTCCGGGGTTTGTTACAGGCAATGTTTTTTAAATAATTTCGTTAGTAGCGAATTTTTACTGGAAATAGAGCTATTCATTTCTCTCACTAAAGGGACGAACGTCGTAGAAAATACTGTTAGCAGTTTTGACTTTCCCAACACGTCCTGAGAAATCAAACTTTATAAATACTTATTTTGTAAATCTCCGAGTTCAGTTCGTTAACCAGTAAAATCGGTTCACCGGAAGTAAATAAATAAATAAAATAATAAATAAAGTAAATAAGTAATCTTAGGAAGCCCCAAAAATGGGGTTTATATAATAAAAGCTGTATTTATGATTCGATTTCGATGAAACTCAGTATAACAATATATGCTATCGTACCAGACTTGTGTATCAAAAATCTATAAAATCCGATAGCCAGACCAAGATTGCGGCGGAATAACGGACAAAATTTCGATCTCTTGAGCGGTCATAAAGGTCCAAAAAGTGGTGAAAAATTCCATTTCTTTTGTGATTTTCACCCCGTTATAGGAAATTTGCCAGGACGGTAGCGTTTGTAACAACGTGCGGGTATGTTTTTATTTTTATGTCCTTAAAATTTGATAAACTATACTTTTGAGGGTATGTTGATAGACTACTTGAAAGTACGTTGAAGTTGGCAGTTTTCCAGTTTAAGCTAGAATCCCAATTTTTTAGAAGTTTTTGTCGTGACGTTTCAAGTTACTGTGTTTCAAGTCCCTGCCACTACTAACTACTAGATTCAGTGGTTAGGTTAATACGTTATATACGTTATACGTCCTAGTTATACGTTCTGCAGGTAATTATACAAATAATTGTGGATATAAATCATTACTGTATCATTACTCCAGTTAAAAATATTTGAAATAGAAGAGTGGACCACATAGAAAGCAAATCTATCGTGCATGACTCTTCAGATGTATTAGGGGAAACTCCACAAATCGCTTATTTGGATTATCCCAGGTACCGTACATTTTCCTAGACACATCCAAAATAGTCCTCAAGAATCGATGTAAATCTGCTACGGATATTTTGTTCAGAAAAAATCTTTAAAGAGAACGTTCAGAGTTATAAAATATGCGTTTTATCTTTAAGATTTTATCTTAGGTAAGCGTGAAACATAGTCGAAGTACTAAATATATTTATGTTACAACCAAAAATGGCATTGTAACAGCTACCGGGTTGAACTGGTTTTGACTAACGAGAAAATTAATAGAGATACTTTAGAACGTAAAACAAACTTGCATGAGAGTTCCAAGAACAATACTTTCAAGCTTCCAATTTCATAGAGTATTAAAACAAACTGTACGTCACGGGTTCGTTTTAGGATTTTATACATAACTAAATAGCTTATTTGATTACATTTCTGTAACAACAGATTTTATAATTTAATTTTTAAACATCACGGAACCCCGCCATCCTGGTCCGAAGGTCAAATCAGTCGTCCAAGCATGATGCTAGCAGACTCTTCCTTACCTTGTTCCATGTCCTTCCCACTCCGTTGGCGAGCATAAAGGAAAACCCTGAAGGATGAGTTTGCTCAGCTAAAGATTTTCTTTGGCTGGCAGTCCATGTGACCAAACCAATTGTAAAAAATCACGGCTGTAAGCGTAATTTCCCTACCTATGAACCTTTTTGACTGCTATCTTGACGTCGAATTATTTCCTTTCAGTTAAAATTACAAGATATTTAGTTACATTAGCTCGTTGAGAAAACCCCAATAAGAAAATAGCAGTTCTGAAACAAGTGTTTCTGCGAACTGCGAAGAGAGGAGATGACGAAACTTGGGTCGGTCAGTGGTTAGGTTTCCGTGAATTTATAGGTGGAAACGACCGAGACTTTGCCTCGAGTTGTTGATAAACAGTATCAGCTTCAGTGTGATAACAACCACCAGCCAACTGCTTGTCAACTAATGAGTTCACATCACACTTCAGCTCAGTGCAATCTTAACCTATCCCAGTAGCGTCATAGTAGCGTAGCCAGGGGAGGGTTGCAGGGTCATGAGGTCCTTTCTAAGCGTGAACTATCGGGAAACCTAGGGGTGTGGAATGCAATTTGCTAAATTTTGAAGCGAAATTGTGAGTTTTGAGCCCTTTTGGGGGACCTAAAGCCAAAATCCTAAAACCAAAAGATTTAATACGCTGATTTCGTAACAAGACAGCAGTAATGTGATCAGGCGTTTTTATAGGTACTCTGACAGAACCTAAAGTACCTAGCAAATATGTTCAGATTCTTTGGTAATATCTATACTTGTGGTGAAATGGTGAAATAGGGGTATTAGTTAAGGGTTTACAAAACACTTGCTGACTTACCGTATTGTTAAATTTGATAGAGTTTCAAAATAAAGGTTATCCATTCCATTTGTCATATTTTTTAATTCGGAATTGTACCAATTATTTTGTAATGTGTTTTATACATTGTAAGAATGCAGTAACCTGTAAACGTAAGATGCACACCCGAGAACTAATTTACTGGTCGCAAAGAAACTAATACCCAGACGTTAGCAACCCGGATAGGATAAGATGCTCGGTGTTTGGCTCCCATGTGAGAGTCATAGTAACTCCAGCCGTTTTAGTGTTGCGTCGAAATCTTTTATATTTACCTTATTTTTGCTTATTATTATAAAATAGTATTAATATTATAGTTTTATGCTTTAGGAGTTACTATTATTTGTTGAACAATATTAAAATTATTCCATAAAATAAATTCTATTGTATACATTATATTCCTCAAGGGCAGTTTTGAGGCCTTTATCAAGGGTCAAGGGGAGGGTCCTGGAAAGCCCACCCCTCTCCTTGGCTACGTCCCTGGCCTATCCTACAGCAAGTTTTACCAATGAAGAAAGTTGCTTATTACGAATTGGCATCAAAATTATCTTCGTTACCAAATTTCCAACCCGAGTCTTACTGCTCTGATTGATAGAGACAGTGCAATGACGAAGTGCAGAATACACGTGACTCAACTGAACTTGACCTAAATACATATCCCAGCAGGGATATGCGGGTGTAGGCCTTTTAAATCGTATTTGCAATTTTAGTATTACTGAGTTTAAACTATTATTGTGTACATTTTCCATCGTTAGTGAGCAAGATGATCACGACGTTTCGGGATCAGCAGTCCGATCCCGTCTTCAGGTGAAAAGTAACCTAAAACATAACACAGAACATTAGAAAACGAGCTAGCTAAAGTAATCAGCGTAAGCTGACCAGTCAAGCACAACCAAACAACATGTAGCTGTTAAAGTCAAAATACTAATACTTAAAAAATTAGCCTAGAAAGTTTTAGTATTACTATTGGTTAAATATAAACACAGTTTATATACACTCTAAAATGAAGGAGTGAAGACCACTCAGAAAGAGTGAAGTTTTGCTCTTTCGGGTGTTGATACCCACCAATCTCATTAAAAAGTGGCTCGATTTTCCCTCTTTGGGAGTGGTTTTCACTCTTTTATATTTAGAGTGTAGTATCAGACGAAATTGCCCTTGACAAATTAAATCACTCATAAGATCTAGTGTGAATATTACGAGTTATAATTGTTCGTAAGTCGGTATATTACAGTTTAATTTCTCTGCATCACTGACTGTTCAACGATATGTTTCTTTATATGTGCAAATACTCTGGAGTAAAGTTTTACACTCATTAGTATATCTGCGTGTATAAACGTGTGTAAGGTCTGAACAGTTATGTCCTACTGGGGGATTTGACATTATTCATCATGGTTTGAAACCATGCGTTACCTGCGCGAAATCGTGCTGAAAACATGTCAGCGGAATACTTTGATTCGAGACACCGACCACTCCTTAGACAAATATGATAGAAATGTTTTAAAATTTCTTTGACATCCACAAGAGTTTCCAGAAAGTTGTTCAATGTGTACCTTAAACTAACTGAAATAATTGCGCACCTCACCTTTTAGGGTTGTTTTGAATTTCTTAGTAAACGCGCTTACAGTAGATTGAAGCTTTTGGAGAATTTTCATAGGAAATAGAGCTAGTTATTTCTATTGCCAGAGAGTGAGAACGCCTCCCAACAAACTAGCTTTAAATTTTGACTTAATTTTTCCAACCCAAAAACGGTAGTGTCGCCTCTGATAAATCTGATCTGATGTACGATCTCGTAAACATCCTCGGCGCGAGCAGGAGGACTGAAGAGATGCGAGTTGTGCCGGATTCGAGCGAGGCGAGGACCAGTTTGTTTACGATCAGCTGAGAGCCGGTGCCGGCCAGGTGTCAGCTGTAGATAGCGATCAGCTGTTCCACAGTATAAACAAGTGATAAACCCGTGATCTGTGGTGTAGATAGTGACAAGTGGTTCACCCGCCCACTCTCGCAGCGGCAACGGTACCTGTACCTTTACCCCGCGGCCCCGACCTTGCACCTCTCTTCAAACCAATCGCAACATTGTCTTTAATCGATATGTTTATGTGGAATGGGTTAGCTTTTTACTCAACCGTAAAACGTATAAAAGTTAAGATTGTAAATAAAATAGTAGTTCCAAGTTTATTTGAAAGTGCGCAGTAGTGGCCGTGAACTTTGTCCTATAAAAACAGAAATTTTCTTGGGATACCTCACTCCTACAACTTTTATTGTATTTGTATGAAATACACTTTATTTTAAACTAACTTTTTAGTGATTCCCCTGAGCTGAATTTCTTTTTCTCATTTCCTAAACATTGACATAATCCAAAATTAAGATTGTTATATTTTAATTAGCTTTTAATTTTACTTATTTTTATAGTTTTTGGGTTTTATTATTTATTTTGTTGTTAACTTATATAGTAACTTATTTGTCTTTTTATAAGTATTTTTGTTACAGCCCATGCAAATTTTAACCTTTGTCAGTGGTTAATAAAATATTTCTATTTATAATCAGGAAACTTTGCAATTTAATTTCCTGTTTTATTATTAAACTATAGAGTTTTATAGTGTAGTTAATTTGTTTAGTAGTTAGTAGATCACTGCAGTGCATTGTCATCTTTCAAATCAAACTTATTTTAAAAATATATAATAAAAATTGTAGAGGCGTAAAGTGTTTCAATAAAATGCTTGATCTTTTATTGTTCTTATGGGATGAAAATCAAAATGGCTGACTTCGGTAAATACGGAAAAGGAATGGGATTAGTGATTTCTTCGGTTTTGTAGTGTAGGTGTTGAATGAAATATAATTTCTTCTTCTATGATTGTTTTACGTTAAATCTAAGGGAATAAGTGCTGTTCTAGTTTTTGGTTTGAGTCCTTAAACTACTTTTAATCGACTACCTGTTTGAATAACGTAAACATTAGAAGCTTGGGACATACTCGTAATAAAATTCACGGAGTCTTTATTTCAGAGCTAACTTTCCAAAATGCTATAATAAAACCAAATGGCTTATGCTGCTGCTTTTATATTCGCTTCATATTGCTTTATTAAGATCATTACAACACTAAAGTTCATTGCAAAGGATAAAGAGGCACACATTTCATAAATCTGGCTTAGTGAAATGGGCCTACATAAAGGGTAACAATATGATATATTTAATGGTGTCATAAAAAAGATAACTGCTTTGAAAAGTGTTGTAACAAGACACAAATCAATATGTTTTGATTTGTTGCTTCAATATGTTTTGATTTGTTGCATAAACAATATACATTCAATCGTCAGTGTTTTAGTTATCAAATACATTGGTGGTGGTGGGGGTGTTGGGGTTAATGCTTCTTCGTTAGGATTTAAATGCCTTTGGCATATATAAATATTGGCTTTTGTTGAAATAGAGGCATCATAATTTAACAGCTTTACTAGTACTACCTCTCAGTGTTCGCTAGAAAAGAATGTTAATAAGTTGGAAAGTAATATTTAAAAAATACAAATTTGCAATATTTTAAAGATTTTTGTTGTTATTTTTATTTTAAAATAAATTTATAGCTTAACTAAAGATAAGGGTAGGCCTCATGTTGGACAAATGTATCATTAAAAGACGCTTTGATTGGGTTTAGTGACAAAGGTTTTTATTTCGGTTAAGAGTTCTTGTCATATTTAGCTCGAGTTCGGCTTGGACACTAAAGGTTATGTTCTAGGTTGTATTTAAAGTTTGGTTTGTATGGACCCGGGTTTGAACTGCCTCTAAAAACAATAAAGAAAATTCCAGAGATTTTTTGTGTTTGATACCTTAGAACTTAAGGCCAGACTAGGATTGCATTTGGGTTGGAATGATGCGCAACTCCTGAGCTCATCACTCCGCTGGTGCGGGTTTGAACCCGCAAGCTTGACTAGCAATTTGTTCAGTGATTACATCGTAGCGTGGGCGAGGTTGAGTGGTGGAGAGGACTTTGCCTCGTTAAACAAGACAAACCTTACCTTTTTTATCACTCTGAAAACTGTTCTAAATGTCTGGAATGTTTGATTGCAGGAGAGTTGGAAGCAGAAGGAGAGCAAGCTGATAGAGGAGAAGCAGAGGTTGCAGAATGAGTTGCAAGGAATGGTGTCCAAGTGTACGACAGAGGCACTGGAGGAGCAACTCAAGGATGCAAGAGAGACCATCGTCAAACTGCAGATAGAGTTGACAACACACAAGGTGAGTACAGTCACTTTCCAAAGTCTGTTTTGCAAATTAATAGGCAAAACTACACTCACTAAAGATATGTTTAGTGTACAGAAAGTAAATTATAAAGGAAATCATGAGATGATATTTTATAGAATAAGTCCATAAAAGTAGGACAATTCGTCACCACCTTAATTTTATAGAAGGGAATATCTTTACCTCAGCTGAGGAGAGTTCAGTTACAACTAAAACAAACTTCCACTCAAAAACCCGTTTATGGAATCAGCTCATCGCTTGCTGGAAACAAACTGATTCGCTGATGCCAGTATAGTAACAACGCCTACTTCAAAGTGATTGGCCAGTCTTTGCAAAAGGATACCATGTGGCTTGATAGCTCAAGCCATCAGAAGCCATAGTTAGGACAGTTAGCGCTACTAGTAGTTAACACTACTAGTAACGGAGAACCAATGCTAGGCTTCAAGTAAGTTTCAGCATCAATGCTCTTTTATTTTATTAAATTTATAAATTACCTGTAGTTTGAGGCTGGATGGTTGCGAGCTGGATAGTCTAGAGTCTACTGTATGCAGAATCATCTACAATTACACTATATTCATCCGCTTGTGCATTGTGTATCCGCAGGGCAAGAACAAGGAGCTGGAGGTGACATGTGAGCGACTGCGGGCCGAGACGTACAAGGTGCAGACAGAGCTGAGTAACTGTCAGTGCGACCGCACCATCCGCAGAGACAAGTACTCCTTCCTCGCTCCAGCAACGTGGGCTCTCACATCCAGGAGCTCAAGAACGTCATCTCTAGAAAGGATGTGGAAGTGAGTTGAATATTCCTTAGAGATCTGATCTTCCAGATCTTCATGTGAACAGCATCCAAGTCTGAGCGAGTAGCTTGATGATAAAGTTTTTCGATAGTAAAGAGTGGAATAGTGCAGTACACCGGGCCTACTGAATTGGTGAGATGACTCAATCTGGAATTTTTGTTAATAAATCAAAACTATCCATATATTTGCTAAACTTAAAAAAACTACTAGAGCTCGTTGGTTTTCTTCAAAAACTTTATTTGGAGGAGCTTAACCATCAGGAAAATTCAACAGTTTTTATTTGGGGACCCTCTTGGGGTTGGATGGATAAAAAAAACCGAAACTATATCATATATGTACTCAGATGAGAACAAAGGCTTAAGTGGTCAGAGTCTCGACTATCATCTAAAGCTCTGGGACAATAAACTATTCATACTATTCACAGTGCCAAACGTTTCGGTCATTTTACAATCAAGCATCTTCAGTGGACTTGCTGAGACTGGGCGCGGGGCTAAGGGGATGATGGCTACTTTTTATTTAAAAGGACAATGCCAAAATCTTTGTTACAGATCGCACAACTGAACACAACACTGAGTATTCTAAAGGGAGAGTTGAACAACCGAGACTTGAACCTGCCTTTAAACCTGGACGCACACAACCTGACCATCAGTCAACTGCAAGCAGCTCTGGTCCTGGAGCGACAGATGAACAAGGATCTACTCAAGGAGAAGGATTCACTCACCAGGGAGAACCTGGACTTGAAACGACAGGTGAGTGAATTTGAAACTGTCGCAGTTTAACTGTAGCATTACGTTTAAGCTTTTGAACCAGCGAGGGTCACCGTTTAGTTTTTCTTTTGAAAGTTAGTAGTAGAATAGCGGAAAAAATTTGAGGTTCAGTGAAAGTTAAAGGAGCTCTTTTTTAACTCTGCTAGTATGAATAAACTTTGACCTTCAAGTAATTGTTTATTAAAGACTATGCAAAAACTTGTATACACAATCCAGTTTCATTGATTTTTAAAATTCATATTTGTTTCATCCAAACATTTGTGTTTTCATATTTGTAGAACCCAACAGTTAAATTTAGAACTAACATTTAGAACTGAAAACAACTTAAACTACGACTGCTTTAAAAAGTCTGATCATTTTGTGCTTATGGTATATTTTCTACAATAAGCCAAGTTTATGGTTTTAAATCTTGGCTCAAGCTCTGGCTGTAGTCTTCAAAATTTCCTTTTTGCCCTTTTTACTCTAGGAGGTTGTCAAAAATCATTCTCTTGATTTATAGTTGTGTTTTTCATACTTCAGTCAATGGTGGGTTTGTAACAAGTACAATTGAGTGTGGCTTGTCTCGTATTGATGCAGATTCACAGTTCTATGACAGATATTCAGAGGTTGTGCTCTCTTGATCATGGTTACTTCATTTTTCAGCTGTAACAGTATCTGAACTGCAAAAAAGCCTCTTTGCGGTTGTCCAATTGTAATAATTTCATTTTACCGTGATACAGGTGCGAGAGCTGGAGAGCATAGTGAAGAGACGCCAGAGGTCCGACTCATGTTTTCCCGTTTCTGTGAATGAAATACAGACCAACACTCGACTGTTGGAACTGGAGAAAGAGTTGAGCAACCGCCAAG
This sequence comes from Matsumurasca onukii, assembly GCA_018831715.1. Taxonomy (NCBI): domain Eukaryota; kingdom Metazoa; phylum Arthropoda; class Insecta; order Hemiptera; family Cicadellidae; genus Matsumurasca; species Matsumurasca onukii. The sequence goes on along the minus strand of CM032060.1, from coordinate 13,762,323 downwards.
AGTCCATGACAACTCTACACAATCAGTTTGTCAACATGCAAGTAAGTGAAACACAGTGATTAAATTTTAAATGTGTAGATGCATCAATTTAAATGTACACATTATTTTACGTAGTATCCACATTACTAAAATAATATACAATTAAACTGTAATAAAACTACTTCCCTCAGAAAAATACTATTTCTTCTTTTAGAAAAAGTACGAAGATCACATTCAAGAACTGGAGAAAAGATTGAAGGAGTGCAAAGAAGAACTTCAAACTCTAAAAGCAACTCAGAAGAAGGAAGAAACAAATTTGAAGTTGAATCAGAAGAAAGTAATGAACAGGACGTCAGCAGCGATAAAGGAAGACACTCACCTCTTAGCGACTATCCGAGGTCTGAGACAGGAGCTGGTGACTCGTGAGAAGGAGGTCACCAAGCTGAACAAGGAGGTGGATGAAGTGAGGCAGACAAACCGGCGACTGCAGAAGGAGAGAGAGAAGCAACTCAACGCACTGCCGGTCAAGATGACTATCAAAGGTAAGCTCAACAATTGAAACAGAAGATTGGTTTAGAATGTAATTAAAATAAATTGTCAAGATATTAGGAATAATGTATTGAGGAAAACAGCAGTGTCTCCCTTTTTATGTGTCACAGTATTGAATTTTTCAAACACTAAAGTGTAGATTTAGAGTTTAATATTTGACTAAACTTCTTTTCAGATAAAGCAAACCTGAAGAGGGCGGAAAAGTCACACAGTGCTGACAACAGAATCATGATGAAGACTTCTCCAAACAATAATACAAATCCTTTGATGTTTACAGGTAATGGTAAAACCAAAAGAATAGCCATTTACACTTATTTTGGGACCTTAGGCTTGAGGAGTTTGGGAGTATAAAATACTGTGAATATAAGGATATGGAGAGGCATACATAACATTTATAGAATTTGGAATTTTGTTTTCGTGAACCTAATGTATATCATGCGCTCTATCCAACCATATTCCACAGATATACCACACCACTGCTCAAACACCACACCATCGATAAATGAATTTATCTTTCTTGTCTTTCACTACTTAGTACTGGTAACCAGTGTGACGAGAATGAAACATAACTATCGATATCACAGATTTGGTTACAAAACCAACCAACTAAGTATGTTTATTAATATTTTGTATGTGGTTGGATCCTTGGGAATGCTTGTGTTCCTCGTTCTGACTCTAGCTACATTTATTGTTTTGAAAAAGGGGCAATTTTCCCAACATTTACAAGGTAGTATTCTAGTCATGTTAAGCTGGTAATGTGGCCTTGCTTACCTCAAGATTTGATAACTGACCTTAAATGAATCGTTTCAAGATGTACATTTAATATTTGATTTGGCTTTGTAGAGCTGCAAGAAACAAACATGATGCTGAGTGCCAAGATAAAGAGTCTGCAAGAGGACGTGAAGAGGTTGGAGCAAGATCTTATCACCATGCACAACAAACGTCTTCATGATGTAAGTAATGATAAATAAATAAATATTTTATTGAATTGACATGTTTACAAGCATGTATCTCAATCGTCTACTATTTGATGATAACAAACTTAACAGTAGGTGGTGTTTCTACGCATTCAATTCAAAGCTGTCCTTTAGCTAAGAGACTACTTGACACATGTTATAGTTGTTTTAAAAAAGTTCGTTTTATAAAAGTTACTTCTGCAAAATTTTCTTCTAAAAGCTAGAAATTAATGGGCGGTTTTCTAAAGCCACCAATAGCTTATCATTTACTCTAAGTATTATTGGTGATTAGTAAAACAGATAATTGTTGCTGGTGTACAAACTCTAAAACTTGTTTTTTTGGATTAAGAAAGAAGAGGTAATACTCCTGTAAAATTGATGGTAATATATTTTTTAAATGTTAAAACACCCTTAAATTGTGAAACTTACAATAATTATTGAATGATTTAAGGTAATAACATCAAATAGTAATTCTTTAATGGGATAAAGATTTCTTTATTTAACTTTTCCCACACTAAGTTTAAACAATTTTGGTTTAAGTAACCTCATTCACCTTTTTTATAGAATCAAACATGATCCTGGAAAACCTAGAAGATTTTTTCTGAAGACCAAGATTTAATTTTGTTTATTGTGATAATAATTTATTCATTAAAGTGGCTTTTACAATGTGACTTTTGTTGTTTATGGCAGAAGCGTGGATTTCATCTTCAGGCAACTTCAAACTTCAAAGTGTGGTTTTGCAAAGTCTCAAAAAATAAAAATTATCTAAACAATAGATCCTAATTAACCTTATAATATTAGTTTTAATTCCCTTATGATAAATATATTGTCAGTAACACTTTTAAATTTTAATAGATTGCCAAAAGCAAGTTTTTTTGTATAACATTGTTTCAGCTAGTTAGGACTGAGTCACATTACATAATGGGGATTGCCATTGTTTCAATAATGTATAGCATTATCTTCTATTTATGTGCCATGAAACTAAGGTGACACAACTAAACTTACTCTTACTAAACTTACTGAGTATGTAGAAACTAGAAACTAACTAATTATCTCTCTCATTCATACCCAATAAACAGTAGTACTAAAATTCTTCAGATACTTTTCATCTAAAATCCTCAAGAATTTTACATCTTAAATTTACCTCTACTTTCTAATGATGTTGATAATAGGATAGTTGATTACGTGGAAAAACGACTTGTTTATCTATAACAATTCTTAGGTACAGAAGAAATGTTAAACATCAAAAACCCAACAAATTTATTTTAAGAATTTTTTACCAAAAGGTAAGCAAGATGTAAATTGTTTGTATTGAATGCCTTTGATTGAGTGTCTCTGACTGAACATGGTTGACGTAGCTGAACACTCAGCAGCGAGATCACGAGCTGGAGGTGGCGAAGTTGGTGGAGGAGAGAGCAGCTCTGCTGTCCCAGAGTTCAGCCACCGAGTTGCAAGGTCAGATCTACACACAGCAGATGGTCATCAACCACCTCAAGAACAAGCTCAAACAGTAAGTCACTGTCGTCTGCAGTAGTAGAAGGTAGGGTTTGCAAAGCCTCAAGAGTTACGACTGGTTGGACTGAAAACTAGTTGGCTTAAGAAAATATCTCTTATATCTTTGGTGGTTTAAATCAAGCAGATCTTTTGATACTTTGCTACCAAAAGATAGGGTATTCCCTAGAGGGTATTTTATTGTGAATATGGTATGAATGGTGAGTGTGATGAGTGTTTTGATGGATGATGAGGTGTAGTCTTGTTACAAACTAGAATTAAAGTCTTATTACTCTAATTAGCGCTTCTCAAAATGGTCCTCTTTAAAGAGCTTACTAACATTTAAATTTTAAAGCATATTCTGTCTAGACCTCTACAGATGATTTCTAGATTTTCATAATCATTTTCAAAGCTATTTTGGATCCTGTAACTAAACCCGATGATTTATAGATCCTAGCCAGAGTTCAAGTGGATGTCTCAGTTTTTCTAGCATCTTCATCAATTCCAGCTCTCCGTCAGATTGTTTTAACTTTTAATGGAATTTAACAGCATTGCCATAGAGTAAAAATAGGCTCTTGCTATCTAACTACCCTTTGTTAACAGTAGTAAGGATAAGTGGCTGATGTTTAATATTGGACCAACTTTGGTTAAAAAGGTTAGCATGTGAGTAGATTTAAAATTTATTAGTAGCTCACCAAAAATAAGTAGTAAATCAGGGTGAAATGGAAGATGATGAATAATTTTTCAATAATATGTAAAATGTAAACACTAAGTACTGATGTCTCAAATAAATAAAAATTACTTTACTATCTAGACGATACAAGTAGCTGTTATAGTTTGAATGATGAATGAAGCAATATTTATGTCCTACATATGGAAAATTGTTTTGCCAGGATGGAGGAGTTGAAAAATGAAGTAACTTTGTTGCGAGCCGAGAGAGACCATCTTGAGGAGAGTTTGGCTGCTGTAAACAAGAAGATGTGTTTCTTGCAGAATGCCCAGACACCGGTAAGTAATATGTAAACTAAGCTTTCTCAACAGGCCTTGTTGACCTTGGAAGTATACCGATAGGTCTGGATCTGTGAGAAAAGGGTTATTTAAGATGTAATCAGACAAAGCTGGGTTTCAAGCACTTTAAAAGAAATAACCTGCAAAATGGCGGAGAGTTAGTAGTTATTTAGTTAGAGATATCTATAATCTATCTAAATGCCAAATCAACTTAAGTTTTCTTGTTAGTGAGGACCTGGCAAACTATGTTGATTCAAATTTGCCAATGGCTGCAAATTTGTACCTGCTATTGGCTGCAACTTAAATATTTTACCCAATTACTAAGCCAATTTTGATTTGTTTTTTATTGAAACCCCAAAATTTAGCAGGATAGTGAAATTGATTTGTCATTGGGATAGACTATAAATTTCAGTTTAATGTTGATTTCAGCTTTTAATTTAACTGAAGGTGAACAACCAACATACTGACTATGAATTTTAAAAAGCAAAAAAGTCCTGATTTTAGTAAGACTTTTAGTCACTTAAGCCTGAAAAGATAGTATCCTTATTATATAACTGTCGGACGGTCGGACCTAAATATTTTTGTTTGAAAAGTTCATGACCATATGATATTAGTGTAGTCAAGCTTATTACGGTTGTAAATGAAAGCTTGTTACAGTAAGTTGTTTGTCCAGGAGAGTGGACAGTACAAGACTCTGCTGGAGAAGCTGGAGAATGTGGAGAAGAATCTGGAGATGAGGGAGCAGAAATTGAATGCAGTCAGGGAGCTGCTGTATCGTAGTACTCAGGTACCTCCCTCCCTCGCCTTGCCGCACATCACTCATGTTTGATTTCAAATGACACCTTGCATAAAGGATACATTCTGCAAGGGTACTAGAACAGCTACCTGTAGGCTTGACCCAATCTACTTAGCACATGTAAAAGCAACCTTCTGTGACTGCTACTAGAAAAGTGGATCAGAAAGGGTGTTCTCCTTTTTAATATTAAGACTAATAGTTGCAGGAATGTATTTTAAAGCTGTAGCTATAATCCACTAGCTTGGTTTTAAATAAAGAACTAATTCAAACCATTTATATATAAGTGTATTTAAAATCCTTTATTTGAAGATTTTGTAAAATTATCAACTGACACAATTTGATACAAGTTTCAATTGAACTTGTAGTTACCCTACTATAATTTAAAGGATTGGTGAAATTTGTGTTAGAGTCCTCTATTATAATCTACCCATTTCAAACCAGTTCTCCCTGTCTGGTTTAGGTTGTATAAATTTATAATTAGTATTAAAAATTAATTCTTTCACTAACTTTAAAATAGTTCAAATATTAAATTACACAATCTAAGGTTTTGTTTGTTGTGTCAGGGGCAAGGGGGCGGACAGTGCAGCGGCACTTGCAGAGACAAACTGCTGGACAAGAACCGACAGATCTGCTACTATCGAGCTCAGATGGACCGGATTCTGGAGGCGTTGCTGGAGATACGACGCACCAAGTAAAGCTTCCCTCATGCACACTACTTCTCACAAGGCTAATGTTCAACCTGTTAATAAGACTCAGTTTTGTATTCATTTCACCATATTTATACCATTCCATCTTGGTTCCTAAAATGTAGTTTAATTAGTTTTCTTTTGTTTTTCAAGATTTCAGGTTTTAGAATGTAAATTAGTTTGTACACTCTTTTTTTACTAAAAAATGTGAACTTAGTAAACTTTTACCAGTTTGTATTGACATTATTGTTTTTTTGTTTACACTGACATGAAATGTTGTGTTTGTAACTTACAGTATTCTAATAATGACACTTAGTTTTCATTTAGTTAAGAAGTTGTTATTGTATTTAGCAGTTTTTGATAGTTGAGTGTTAATTACTTTATTCTTCACCGTAATATGTTGATTTAAGTGTACTTCTCTAAGTAACATCAATTTGTATTTTTTTAATAAACTACCAAAGAATTAGCACTAATTATGTTTTTGTAGAGTAATTTGTACAACATAATTATTGTTGTTAGCCAAATACAGTATGATCTACATCAAGTAAAAGACTAGAAAACTGTTGAAGTCCTATTGCTTCCATCCTACTGTAGTGTCTACCTTTTTTATTACACAATTAACAAAGATTAAGATTAGATTGTGCTCAATAACAAAATCAATTAATTTAGATTCGTTTAGACTGGTTAGATTTAATAATTGAGCATATTTATAACATTATTTATTAGTATTTACATTTAGAAATACTTTTTATCATATATGACCCAGATTCAATTATAGGTGGTTTAAGCACATTAGAATTTGAGACAACCTTACATTGAAATTATAGTAGACAAATAGAGAAACTGAGAAACCTTATTACAACTGTGTATTAACACAATACTGGTAGTATTATACCTTGCTTTATAAAGTATATATAACATTATTTTCAATTACTAAGGTCTACAAATTTATTCTAAAAATACTTTTAAGTAGAATTAGACCTTAACAACCTCAACAGATACTTCCCTGAGCATTTGCTCATTATGTTAACTAACTGTTGGAGTCTACTGTTGAATTCAATTTAAAGTAACTTTTCCTAAAATGTGATCAGCAAGTGAAGTTTAATTAACTACAGTAAACTCCCGATTATCTGCGGAATTGTGTGGCACAGTCACTGCAGATAATCAAATTTCGCGGCTAAGCCGCAAATTGACGGCTGAAAGTACTAAAAAACAACAAACAAGTTTAGTAAAAGAAAGAAACGGACTTTTCCTGCCACTTCCAGTTAGTTTTTCTCCGGAAGTGGCAGGAAAAGTCTGTTTCTTTCTTTTACTAAATTGCTCTCCGCCACTATTATGAACTTTCAAACTAACAACTAAGAAGTAATTTGAATAAGTTTGTTGTATGATAAAATATTAACAACATTTTTCATGTAATACCTTTTTTCCTTCATTTCTATACATACAATATTTTACTGTAGCCGCCGTGGATAATCCGCTAAGCAGTAAACCTCACGCAGATAATCAAGAGTTGACTGTATACTATAAAATGAATAAAGTGGTTTTTAGCTCTATACTTTTATTAGTGTATCGTTTGTTTTAATTAATGTTTATTTAGCTAACAATCCACATTTTAGCTCTTAACAAAGAATATGTCTTTCATTTAGCTTCTATTTTTTGCAAGCCAAAGATTTACAATTCTAGTGCTTAGGTTTAGTTGTATTAGTTTAATTTGCCAAGATTTAGCCTGAGGTTAGTACATTAAATATTAATTTAAGTTAGCTTCTATGTGTGGCACAAGAAAATATTGATTTTTATCCATTGTGAAGACAACAATTTCAATAAACTTATTTTATGGAACCACCGTTTGTCCATTCTATAGGAGTTGCACGGTTTCTAAACTGAATTCAGTTGTCTGTAACATTAGTCTGCTTATACTAATGCTCCAGTAGACATTTATAGTTAAAATAAACCCCAAAATCAGACAGTTATGTTAAATATATAACTGTTTTATTGATCGGCACCGGAACACAACTAACAGATATTTCTTGCAACTTCATTTACTGCACCTTTTTGTCTTGAGGTATCAGGACTCTTCCCTTGAAGGCCCTCACATCCCTAGTCTCCACTCAGAACCGTGCAAAACTAACGTCAAACCTTTGAGCCACACCAAATTCAATCAAAACACACTTTATTATTCTAAACAAAGATGAATCTCGTACACAACTCTCAAGGTTTGCCTTGCTCTCTATGTTTTGTTCATGTGGTTGAATTTAATACAGTGTTTGGTGTACAATTACAACGAGCATTATTTACGCTTTTAATTTGATAACTAAGTATTCATGTATTGCACAGTGAACAGTTCAGTACCATTGAACATTGTATTCCACTGTTCATGCATGGTTGTTTTTCAGCTAGTCGTGTAAACCTGTCCTCAAAATAAGTTGTTTGTAGTCTTATCCGTTTGTTTTATATATTTCTTATAATTTATATTCTTTACACATTATGTAATGTATGATTTGCTTTAAGATCTCTGTTTTGTTTTAGTATTTAATATTGTTACTCAATTTTCTTACATAAATAATTTGTTTTTCACTTTTCAGGACTGCACATCAAATGAGAATTTGTATGTAAATAATTTTAAGTTCCTAAAAACGTACCCACCGACCAATATTTTTCTATCAAAAAGATTTGAATGTTTTGAGAATATTCATTCTTAAAATGTAAAACTATTATGGTAAGAGTTTGCCTCAAGTTTTGTTTACCTGTAGAGTGGTAGTACTTTCAGTACTGTTTATTTTGGTGGATACTGTTTTATTGAATAAGAATTAGACGCTAACTAACTCACTTAAAAAAACTGGAAAACTAATTTTAAAACTGGAAAACAACTGCTCAAAAATAAATTTAAACTATAAACTAACGGTTCAAAAAAAAATCAAACAAAAGTGCAAAGTAGTAAAACATTGTTGTTTGAGAAAGAAAAATGGGTATACAAAGGTACTTGCACATAGTTGATGATATAGAGTTTTTTGTCCAAGGATCGTGGTCTCGTGGATAAACAATTTTAAACTCCAGAATGTCTCTAATGTACGACTTAATGCAGGCCTAGTATTTGATAAAGCCACTACACTAGATAGTCGATAAAAATGGTGGACTATTGGTCAGTAGTTTGCTTATCAGCCATGAAAATGTATGTTTTTCTAGTAAAGAACTGTCTGTTCAAACCAATAAATTGGCCTTTGGCAGTTGTTTAATAGGCTTTAATTGTGAATTTTATTTTCTGCTGTTGTCTTGTCATTGGTGCGGCTGATTATAGCCTGCTTTGTATTGTTTCTTATGATGCCATTGTCACTGTCGTAGAGGTCTGTCTTGGAGCAGTCATAGCAGCAATCGTTGCATGATTTTTGAGGCGTATACACAAAGTTTTGTGAAAGTGCATAGTTTTTTGTGATGTAACGAAAATACCCACAAATTATGTTTTACATCCGAGGAAGACAAAGAGCTAATTGAGGCGATTTCCCCCCACCCTTCCATTTTTGATTTGAAGTCTCCTTCTTCTGTTCTCGTTTTAAATATATTATGCATGCTGTGTACTTATCATTTTAAGTTTCTTCATCTCCTATATCTTCAATCAACAAATAACTTAATACAATTTTTTCGAATTCATCTTAGAACAGTACACTTGTCGACAGTTAAGAAGCAACTGAGTTACCGTGAGAAAATCGTATCAGCGACAACAACCACTACAACGATAATCTCCGAGCAATAATCGTCCAAAGACTGACGTTGAACGATAATTGTTCCAGCTGCACCAGTGACAACGCACCTTAACAGTTTTTAAGCTAGACCAAAAACCAAAATCTAGTTTGATAGTATCTTATATCTGCAGGAAAACAAAACTTCTGGTTCATGGTACAGGTTTGAATCTGTATATAATGACATTTGATGATATTGTTGTTAAAGTTTTAATGTGTTGCACTATTTGCTGTAGTTAAATAAAATTAAAACCATCCAACACAATCAGTGTATCTTATTTAGTAAACCCAAGAAACATTCCTATACATTTAGAGTCCTGATGTCACACACTTATTGCAACTATGCTCTGTTTTAATTTGTAAGAAGTGAAAGTTTGCCATTTTACAATAATACGTGAACCGATTACCTTGTGAGGATCATTGTTACTCCATCCAATGTAAGTAACAGCAAAAGTGAACTCTACACTCGTAAGATGCAGCAGTTGTAACGTGTAATATAATATCTCTCTTAGGTTTCATGCCTGGTGTGTGTAAGCTGTCTGATAAGTGTGTCTGATTCTATAGAATTTATTATTTGAAAGGTGGATTTAAAATTCAATCATCCGTTATTTAGGAATTATTTATTATATTATGAAAATACCTAACAGTCTTAACAATACAATACATGTTTGATGTATTTGAAAAATATACACAATTTAATAGAAATAATCAAGAAAGTTAAAGTCAATGAAACACAATCCAGTCGATTTTAATATATGGTCTACAAACTGAAACGTACAGTGTAACGATACTAATAAAATAACTAATCAACTGCTAACAATGTCCTGGCTTACAGGTAAAATTAACTGAATATATAAATGATATAATCTATTATTCATCTATTACAAGCAGTACACAACACTTAAAAAGATATTTAATAAATAAGATGGTAACAATTTGTCCATTGAAGAACATTAAATGTATCCTAACTAAAAAGTAATCAAGATAAATTTTATTTTTTTTATAAATTTAAAACGAAATAACAAATATTATAGGTAACAATTTCAGTAGCTAGTACGGTACAGTCATTGATTATCTATCTAGGAGTTATTTATTACATTTAATTACACATTGAGATAGTGAGCCAATAAAATGATTAGCAATCAAAATTATTAGAAAGACTAGACTCAGGTGGATGAATAGCATATACTGTAAATAAATTACACTTACTGTATATTCTAAATACATCTTTCAATTAAAACAAAAATTACCTTTACAAAACTAAACAGTAAAACAATAGCAACAGAAACATTCAACTGGCCATATTGGCAAGATGTCTGTTCATGTACCTGTGTCTGTGGCTGTAGGGTAGCAACGGTTTAGGTTGCATCTATTGCTACATTTTCCCAACAGTTCTTGGAGTATATCATATGATTGGTCTCTTGTGTTTCTTGTTGCCGCTAGTTATCAGGTAATATCATCTTGGTTGTAAAATCAACTTGTATGGTCTTTTTGACTTATTCCTAACCTATAGCTAATCAAGTCCTGAACCTCCTTTAATCTAATGAAATGTTTCAGTCTTAACTTTGTGACTCAGCACTGTGAAGGCAGCAAAGGCATCGTTGCAACTGTCAAGAATATCTGCTTCTGCAAGTGTAAATTCCAATCCAAGTTCAATAGCATAAGCATATTTCACTTTCAGTTTGGCTTTAACCCAGTCTACCGAACTGCCTAAAAGAACAACACAATACTTTTCATTAGCTTTCAAATTATGCTGTATGAACTACTAATTTAGACTAATATTACAATTAGTTGAAAATTTGTCAAGTTAATGTCCGAGGTGCAGCAAGGATGGAAAAGACACTTTTGGGACGAGTGATGAACGATACTTTTTGACATGATTCAATGTTTTCAATATTGGATTCAATATACTGTATACAGAAACTAAATTAAACTGTGCTTTGAACTCAGCAGTATGCATGAGTTCACTCGGTCAGTTATAAATTCAAAGCTAACTTGTTGAAACAGTTCACTATATCACTATTTGAGATGCCGACCACTCTCATGAGGGTATTTTAAGGCAAATATGTGGTGAAGGATGAGTGTGATGAGTGGTAGTAATGAGTTATGAGGTGTAGTCTTGTTACAAACTAAGGCCGACTCTTCCTTAGAATGGGTCAATTAATAACCCAATGACCAATGGAAATACAAGGACCAACGGCTTAACGTGACTTCCGAACCACGCAGGTGATGGTCTGATATGTCTAAACGATGGTGGGAGTTGATGCGGGTATCATCAGTTGATGTCCACGCCACAAAAAGATTATTAAAAAGATCTCTCTAGGGAGTAAAATATCATCAAATCAAACCTTTATTTTCCTGGAATAAAAGTGCAACTTCAGCACTTCAATATATGTGTCTAGAACAGCTGTTTTAGAGAAAAATGACAAAAAGGGTTTATCAAGTTGGAAATTTTATATGGAACTAAATATCTGTCAAATGGTACTCACCAAAGGCTTTATACAAAATGTGGGCAATATTACCAAACTTGTAATTATTCCCAGTGTCCCTTTGGATTTGGTACTTCATGAGGTAAGCAAGTTCGTAAAGGTCCTTGTAGTCACTGGTTGGTTGTTTTGTGTAAGACCAGGGAAACATGACATACTGGCCGTAACTATGAAGTGTCAAGTAAGCCTGCAAAACAGTTACAGTTTAGTAGTGTGACGTCACTTCGTAAATTTCAAGCCTTCGCCGGTTTACAACAAGTATAAAAGGTTATCAGCAGTTGGATTGTCCACTAAAACTCGCACAATTTAAAAAAACAGCTTTATGCTAATAATTTACTAACATTTGCCTCATTCAATTTTATTTAAATGTACTAGTTGAGAAGTTGACTACTGTTAAAATTCAGCGCAAACAATGGTTTTAAGAATACAATTACACAAAATTTATTGTACTGTAAGTATTTTCAATGATTCAATAGTTTGTTAACAGCTATCTCTGGATCTTAAATCAGCCAGTAGTTGTACCCTACAATTTTAATGTTTTCTTTCTAGTTCACTTAAGCTCTTTTAAACAAAAACTTAGTTTTCAAATAATCTTGCAACGGCAGTTCTATTGCTAATGTATTTAATGGAAGAATCAAGCTTTTGTTCTTATAAATTAAAACACCATGTAAGTATTGGAATTTTAAATAACCAATTGGTTAATTTAAAATCTCTAGCCGTAAATAAACCAGTTGGTAAGCTATGTGAGTTTCTCAAGGTTTTTCTGCTATTTCACAATGCACCTTTATCTGTTTAAAAGTAACTTGCATCAATCCATCTGAGGATAAATACCTAGTACTGCTGTGTTTTCCTGCAGGGCAATAGAACTAAAACCTGGTAAAAAATTATAAGTTTGCCCAAAATTAAACGTAGATCTAGAACTTGACGCTTAAAATTGTGATGGGAAAGGTTATGTTGTATAATGGACCAACAAAATACCATATTCACTTAATGTAATTAAGAATAATTATATTGTACAAATGGTTACAAACTGTAATTTTAATTTGTAAAATGTCAATACATTATTCTAAATTTCTAATACCTATAACTATTCTAAAATTCAAGTCTGTTTTTGCATTTTGGGTGTTTGTTATATTCAGGAAAGTTCTTACCAACCAGCGATTACTTTCATACAAAAGATCCAAACACATGTTTGTTAGTTCAAGAAATTTATTTCTTGTAAAATTTAGTTGCTATGGATGCATACAACTTATTTTAAACTTAAACATTGACCCATGAAAAATTACACTGTGAATACTACAATAAAAAACAACTAATTAAAAGGATGTGCTGATCTAGAGAAGAGATCCACAGGAAGGTGGAACTCCAACACTTGGATGGAGAGGTAACACCAACATGCATATGCAGTTATTATCAAATGTATACTGTACATATTGCAGAAAGAATATGCAGTAACCATAATAATATTATTGTAATAATATTATGTACAAGCCATCTCAGTTGCTGCATTTTACTGGCTGCGTCATGATGTTTGTGAGGTAATTGGAAAATGAACAATTCTATTTTGTTAATGTGTGCTTTTTGTAAGTCTCTTAACCGTTAGCTAGTTGTAATGTCCTTTTATTAAAATCATGTGGACCAGACTATCACATTTATCATCTCAGCTAGTACAACAAAACAAAATTGTATATTCTTAATAGTATAAACATAAATTTTGTCAGAAGACAGCTTCTTATTGGAATTTAACAATAAATTCAAGTTTGAAAACAAACAATCCAATGATTTTTTTATTTGCTGGGTGAGGCCTTTCAGAAACTTGTTTGTTTTCAAACTTGAATTTATAAATTTTGTTTTGTTGTACTTGCTGAGTGATGGATTCGCAAATACATATCTTTGAGACTGGGTGCTGTGTTTATTTTCTGTTTTTTTTTTTAATTCTAGAAACCCAAAGTGAGTCAATGTGTCATAACTTCTATAATATTTTATATAAATCTTAGGCTTGATAGAACAATCATTTTTAAAGGGAGCAAGATGAACTAATAATATAGTGTAATACCTGTAGGTTTTTGACTTTACTCATGTATGAAGAGACGGCTGCGGTTTCTAGTTCCGAGAATGGCTGGAGTCCTTGGTAGATGAGAGCACAAGGTTCCGACACTGTGTACCACTTGTAGTTCCAGTTGCGGTTGAGATCAGTTCCGATGCAACTGGATCCCTTAGTTCTCGACCGGTTCTTCCGCCAGAGTCGATCCTGCATGAATGTGTACTCGTAGCCGTCAGGGTTCAACACTGGTACAAAGTAGAAGTTCACACCGGCGTACGGTGAGTTCCTCCCCTCTAGACTCTCCAGTACCTTGGCCATGATGTAAGTAGTAGCTGCAGGAGATACCCATTCTCTGGCGTGGATACCTGGAAGTAGTGTTGTACCAATATATTTCTTGATGAACCAGGTACTTTTGAGGATGTATTAACTTTTGGTTGCATCCTATATTGTACTTTGTTGAAAATTTTGAGTAAAATGACATTATAAAACATTTTAAGGATTTGTTGTAAGGCAGAACATAAACTAATTGTAAGTTGAGAGTGGATTTTACTAAGAGGCAATAGCTTAATAAGTCAACTGGAAGTTTTTTTTATTTTCCTCACAATGTTTGCAAGTATTCGAATGTTCAATAATCCATTTCTACTGTTCTAGTTAGTCCAAACAATTTGGGTTTTATTGTAGTTTACTTTACCTGTATTAAATATGAAATTCTACGTAGTCCTTTTAGAAAAAACATATACAATTATGAACGTGTGCAAAATCTCTGTACCCAGTTACTATTGAACTTATAGCCATACAAATTTAATTTTGTCACATTAAATTTAATAGTTCATCAGAATTAAAATATTTTTTTCTCATGAGTTGTAATTATTTAGTTGAGGGGACGTCCAAGTTTAAGGTCTATGTTGGTAAACACTTATTCGTTCGTATGTATATTAAATTAATAAAGACTTACCTCCTTCTACCCAAATTGCCTTAGCTGTTGAGTTGTCTGACTGCATTTGATTGGTAGTTATAATTTTAAACACTTTGATCGGCCGACCTTCGAATGTATAACCAATAGTCTCCACTTGAACTAAATTAGAATATCTCTCTTTTAGAAAATCCATGTACACGTAAATCTCAGCCAGTCTGTGATATCTCTTCCAGTTAAAACAGGCTCCTGAAAGGATATTGTTGCATCATAACTAATGAGTGTAGATTCAAAACCCAATTAAAAACAATAGATTACATTTAAAAACAACAGTGCACCTTCTTGTACATAGTTTCTTTTTGTAACCTTTTCCCAAACAGTTGATTAACTGGCATTAAAATAGTATATTCTTCCATCTAAGTTCCACAAATGAGTCAGGGAGGGCCTCCTGACCCCAATGACCAAACATCCTGGCCCAAAACTAAAATCTTGGATCCGCCCCTGAGTTACTGACTAAACAACAAGTTTAAAGGTATTTGTGTACTGCAAAATATCTCAGAACCAGAAATCTACAACTCTGATTTCAGAATCATCAGTCTTTCACCCTCCCACAATCATCAGATTGAAGTCTCAATGCAAATATCCTGTAGTTTTAAAAATTAAAAAAGCCTCTTAGAAAATCTTGTTTCAGGTTTTCCCTTACAACACATTTGTAATTTGAAAATCGAGTTCTGCACGTTATTTAAAGAGTGAACTGTTTCCACATTTTCCAATTTTGATAAGGTTGATGCTTTTTCAACAAAAGTATATAGTCTAGGTTCTAAACTAGTAATAATATGAGCTGATTTACCAGCTCTCGGCCCAGAACAGAGTGCACCACTCCTGGTTGCAACTTCCGGCATCTGTTTCTGAAGCGAGTCCTGTAGGTTTTCCACCACAACGTTAAACGACACGTTCATGTGATTCAGTTTCTCCTTGATGTGATCCTTGGAGTCATTCCTCAGCAGGAGGTCAGCTGCCTCGTGGCTCATCATCAGCATTTCCAACTCTGGTTTGAAACATAAAATTAAGTTAGCTTGTCTGACTTAGAAAATATGACAGTATCAATTTATTTTATTAAATGACTAAAGTAATTATTTATTTAATATAGAAAAAGCACTTATAGTTTAAGAACCCTTATGGCAATTTCTGAACTAACTTGATTTAATATTATTGCAATTCTACAATTAATATTGTCACCCCGAAAAGAAATCATAGGAAATTTGCTTCACTCATGCCAGTGGTGCTTTAGCGCTTGTGGTGCGTGCGGCGTGTTGGCCTGGTTCATATATATTTGTACCGTTATAAAAGTTATAGTTTATTATTGTTATCATATACTCTATTTATCACACATCCTGAACTAGCTGTAAAAATACACGGGTTTTAGGTACCGGTTCTTGGGTTGTGAACGTTCAATAGCTCGAAATCGTAAACACCTACACCTAAAAATATGTACTGTAGTATATTTTTAAATACAGGATGGGTGAGAATTAAAAGTCTCATTAACTAAGCGAATAAGACAATCCGAAAATAATTAAATGTATCATAACTTAACGTTAAATCATACTCCAAATGAATTATTTGAAACATTTAAAACATCATTAGAATCATCACCATTGCACAACAAAGAACACAATCGTGTTTTTGGCTCTTACGAGTCGCTATTTTTAGGAGGTTTGTGCCTATTAAATGTGGAATGTTGTATATAAATTTTCATTTTTTTGAATGTGAAACAATAAGTAAATACTCACCTCCAGACTGGACCATTGTGTTTAACATCTGCACATCCTTGGTTTGCATGGCAGTCACTCTAACTATCTGAGCTCCCGTGTAGTCTACAGGTTGCTCCCCTACACTCACTGTATCTGTGGTCTCACTCTCAGCTGTTGTCACAACACTATCAGCTGTTGAATCTGTGGTTACAACGCTATACTCTGTGGTGACATCTGCGTGCACAAGCACAGCTGTTAACAACACCACCACAATGCACCTCATCTCGCACACTACTGAGTACTCTCGTGTCAGTTGCCCTTGGCTCATTGTCAACCTTCGTCTGTTTTAAATTTTCATCACGATAATTACCTAGAACTGATGCAATCGTCCATTCTTTTCCGTGTAAATCTACGTAACTATAAGATATTTGACTTATCAGAGATTTACGAGTAGTAAAGCGTAAAATGTAACTACTCGTTTAGTTACGGCTCAATCGCTGACGGTTTTAGAGCCGTGTGTCATTGTATTCTACATTAATAAACAAGCAAAACAGCTCGGTAGTAAGGCAGTTTATTCAAATTCAACCGAATGCGTTTGAAGAACATTAAACACTTCTCAATACATTTAAATTGAGAAGATACAACTTTTATGTTTAGTTGTATCCGCTCCTCAATAACTCATTATAGAAATTTATATATACACAACCTTTTCTTGTTTGAATTATTTATTTTTATATATAAATAACATGTATACATTTATTATAAATTGAATTTAATAAAGAAATTGAAATTATGTATTGTAGTAAAGGTATTTGAAATTAGAACAGAACATAAATTACACTGCACATATTTTTATTAAAACTTTTACTACAGGTTTTGGGCTTACTCAATAGTCATGTGGGAAGTTTTATTAACTTAAATAAGTTTATGCAGAATAGTTTTCTAAAAATAATCTAAAATCTCAGTAAATAAAAAAATAGCTACTTACATTTTGATGTATTAAATTAAAAGTTTTAGTTGAAATTTGATTATGATTATCTGGAGGCATTGCATAATGCCTAAGGCATTATTAGTCTTTGAATAAATATTGAAAATTTCAAATTCAATATATTTAGGTACGTTCAAAATTATGGTATTTTTATCAATTGAAGACATCAGGATTTTAAAGATATCAAAATATATTGAGTTGAAGATGTCCAATTTTTATTTACAGACATAGTCTAACAATGCCAACAGATAATTAAATGTATGAATCAAGTGAAGTAATTACAATATCAGAAGAACACTTGGCTCCAGAACTAATTCATATACAATACAACAATTGGAATTTACGCTAATTGAATGATATCCCAGTCATCACCCTTTGAAAAAACGACATGGTATATGGGTTTTATATGTGCTTTACTATAATTTATTTTATTAGATTGCCATTTCAATTTACAAGGAAGAAACTATAATCCGTAGTGTTTGAAAAGAGTTGAAGTATGATAAATCAGCTTTGTTAAGAAGTATAACATTGTAAATTTCTCTGTTCTGTTAAACGTTGTAAAGTACACAACTCTTGTTTTCCAAGGTTTAAAATCGTATTGCCTTTGCGGATATTTTGTGGGCAAAACCATTCACTTGTTACATAAAGCATTAGGCCATTAAAATGTATTAGAATCAGTTAAAGAGGAATGCCAATGCTAGGCTCACAATCGTGCAGTCAACAACAAAGCTAACCACAAACTACTCTAGGAAGTCGAGCTAAACTGTGTTGCCAACTACACTTCAACTGCTTACTTCCGGTTTAGTCTTCAGATTCATTTCATTACAGTACAGTAGTTCTGAAGATACACACAACTCATTAGGATGATATAGTCATGAATAAAGGCTACAGTTTTCACAGACTAAATCACTATTTGAGATGCCGACCACTCTCATGAAGTTATTTTAAGGCAAATATGTGGTGAAGATGAGTGTGATGAGTGGTAGTAATGAGTTATGAGGTGTATCGTCTTGTTACAAACTAAGGCCGACTCTTCCTTAGAATGGGTCATTAATTAGTAGCCCAATGACCAATGGATATACAAGGACCAACGGCTTAACGTGACTTCCGAACCACGCAGGTGATGGTCTAATATGTCTAAACGATGGTGGGAGTTGATGCGGGTATCATCAGATGATCACTGAGACCATATCATCATTAGACCTATATCATCCTCAAAACCTGACCTCCATGAAGCTGGATTACAAGACTACGCCACGAGTCCCAGTCTGCTAGTAGAGAAGAATAAGCCACATTCTCCGTCTGAGAATCTCTTGGATCTTTAGATGTCAGCTGTGTTCTCTGAGAGTAAAGTTGTCAGCTGGAGATAATAATTGTAAACTGACTTTGTTCGCGTAAAGCCTTCAAGCCACGCCAAACTGAAAAAATCGAATTCCTTATCAATATAGGTCCTAAAGTGAAGTTGTTCGAATTATTTTGTCACAAGCTAAAGTTTAAAGTCTAAGACGCAGCCGAGGTCCTTGCCACATAAAGATCATCGAAATGACGAGAGAAATAGATGATCAAGATCAAACTTTATTTCCCTGGGATTAAAAGTGCAACTTTAGCACGTCAACACGTGTGTATAAAACAGCTGCTTTTGGCTTGAACGTCTGCGGGGTGGGGTAGAGAATCCCACACGACAATATAAAAAATCACATCGAACCTGTCTTCTTTACACTTGCTACTTTAAAAGATCCATTAACACAAGACATTCGAATAGGGTAGAACAGAACCTCATTAATTACCATAAGTTTTCCTTCTGTTGTGCTTCTTGTATGCTTAAGTATATTGTACATATGCAGGTTAGATTCAACTCAAACACTACACTAACGGCTGTGGCTTGTGTCGGCATTCCAGTTCATGCACACTACAAATTCCTTGTATGGAACATGTTTTTTTTAACTCCAGAACTTTCCTTTCAAGTCTTTACTGAAGTGATAATAATTATCCCTAGAAAGTTGGAATTAGGAATGTGAACTTTCCAATAAAACAAGTCTTCAATTTGCTCACATTTAATAACGTTAATATAGTTAGTACAATATTAGGCATGCTATTATTTTTGTTTTTTCATGTTTTCCTTTTTACAAAAATATATTAACTATAAATAAGGTAATAATTTTAATAATAATCAACAGGTTGTTTTCAAAGTGGGTACAATATTTTCAATTATAATTAAAAACGTATTGCTTTAGTAAAATACAAATAAATATTAACACAAAACATAATTAAGTAACATCAACATGACATTAGTTGTCGTATTTATTTTTATTTAGTATGAAACGGTCAGTTTTAAAAAATATATCTACACTGGTACAAGACAGTTTCTCTTCAATTATTCTAGTATCACATTACGTTCCTTTCCCTCTCTCCTTTCAAAATGTATAACATTGTTTAAACAATGAGAGAAATAACAATAATAATAATATTTTTCCTAACATTGTATTGTAGGGTCAACGCAGCTTACAGTTTTAAGTACTATAATCCCATTAGTAACAATAATTAAGTTAAATATAATTCAGTTAAGTTTCTTTTCTATTTTTGCCAAATACGAAATAGATAAAAATGTAATAAATAACTAAATTATACACTTTACATTTATAATAAGTATATGCATGCAACACACATTTTACTAATAGTTATATATGTCTTCTAAGTGCTGGAGAGTAATATGTCTATTCTACATCATGTAAGTTGTCCAGAAACCGCGAAGTTGATTATTTGATTGCGTGGGCACAGCCAGAGAGTTTTGCCATCCTGAAAACCAAACAAATTCAGGTAAAAAAAGTTGAAAAGTTGCAGATTATAAATGATGTCCGTTGGTTAAAAGAATTATCTGTTGTAACTTTTGTTTTAAGAAGAACACAACTTGTTGATCAAGATAGTTTCGAAGCTGCGCAGGACGGGCGGGAAAAGGGATCATGCAGAGAGGGGAGTCCAAAAAACGCCGCCTTAATAAATTTCCTTAAAAAAATAGTGCATACAACTTTACTTACCAGTCAATGTTTGTTTTTCCACCAAAAGAATGCTGAAACATAAAAACAATGTATCATTGGATTGAGCGGTAGCGACATTCTACCATTGGGAGGAACAATTGTTTTGTGATTGAAGGAATGTGTGTGTGTGAGTGGTTCTACCAAATCACAAGAGAAACTATATACACGTATACGTGTGCCATGTTTAACAGTTAATCATATCACTCCCCTTAACACCATGTTAGTTCATGGGACAGATATGTTTGCTTTTAAAAGTTTCGAGAGAAACATTCGTTTTCCTACAGAAGCGTTTTTCCATATTACAATATGGAATAGATATAATAGCCAAGGCTAAGCCACTGTCCTCCAGAGCTGGAGTGCGCGGGTTAAACTCCCGGTCGAGGAGTTTGGAGTTTGCACCTCAAGTATACCCTAACAGTCCACTCATCTATAAATAACAGAAAAGTATACCCTCAAGTATACCCTAGCAGAAAATATAAATATCTAATTGGCAATCTAACAATAAAATCTAAAAAGAAACTGCTCATGAAAGAAACACGAAATTCAACTTATAGAGACTAAGCTAGGATAATAACTGTTAGCATGTATGAACATTGTATACTTACATTAAAATGCTTTTTTTCGTGATAGTGGAACAGCGCAGACAGAAGAGCTAGGTACACGATTGTAGTAAGAGCGGTGCAGATGGAGTTGGTTGACGTGGGTTTTTCATAATCAAACCAAGAGTTCTCAAAACGTTTTAAGGGTGAGACGGAATCGGGTTTGAATCCATGACGGTCTGCTACCATGATTCGGGAATCTCGCCGTTCAGCCATTGAGTTTCTGACAGCACGCCGGTCTTCAGCCATGATTCGGGAATCTTGCCGTTCAGTTGACAAGCTTCGGACATCACGACGGTCAGCTGCCATGATTCTGGAATCTCGCCGTTCAGCCATTGAGTTTCTGACAGCGCGCCGGTCTTCAGCCATGATTCGGGAATCTTGCCGTTCAGTTGACAAGCTTCGGACATCACGACGGTCAGCTGCCATGATTCTGGAATCTCGCCGTTCAGCCATTGAGTTTCTGACAGCGCGACGGTCTTCAGCCATGATTCGGGAATCTTGCCGTTCAGTTGACAAGCTTCGGACATCACGACGGTCAGCTGCCATGATTCTGGAACAGCCATTGATTCTGTCTTCAGCCATGATTCGGGAATCTTGCCGTTCAGTTGACAAGCTTCGGACATCACGACGGTCAGCTGCCATGATTCTGGAATCTCGCCGTTCAGCCATTGAGTTTCTGACAGCACGCCGGTCTTCAGCCATGATTCGGGAATCTTGCCGTTCAGTTGACAAGCTTCGGACATCACGACGGTCAGCTGCCATGATTCTGGAATCTCGCCGTTCAGCCATTGAGTTTCTGACAGCACGCCGGTCTTCAGCCATGATTCGGGAATCTTGCCGTTCAGTTGACAAGCTTCGGACATCACGACGGTCAGCTGCCATGATTCTGGAATCTCGCCGTTCAGCCATTGAGTTTCTGACAGCACGCCGGTCTTCAGCCATGATTCGGGAATCTTGCCGTTCAGTTGACAAGCTTCGGACATCACGACGGTCAGCTGCCATGATTCTGGAATCTCGCCGTTCAGCCATTGAGTTTCTGACAGCACGCCGGTCTTCAGCCATGATTCGGGAATCTTGCCGTTCAGTTGACAAGCTTCGGACATCACGACGGTCAGCTGCCATGATTCTGGAATCTCGCCGTTCAGCCATTGAGTTTCTGACAGCACGCCGGTCTTCAGCCATGATTCGGGAATCTTGCCGTTCAGTTGACAAGCTTCGGACATCACGACGGTCAGCTGCCATGATTCTGGAATCTCGCCGTTCAGCCATTGAGTTTCTGACAGCACGCCGGTCTTCAGCCATGATTCGGGAATCTTGCCGTTCAGTTGACAAGCTTCGGACATCACGACGGTCAGCTGCCATGATTCTGGAATCTCGCCGTTCAGCCATTGAGTTTCTGACAGCACGCCGGTCTTCAGCCATGATTCGGGAATCTTGCCGTTCAGTTGACAAGCTTCGGACATCACGACGGTCAGCTGCCATGATTCTGGAATCTCGCCGTTCAGCCATTGAGTTTCTGACAGCACGCCGGTCTTCAGCCATGATTCGGGAATCTTGCCGTTCAGTTGACAAGCTTCGGACATCACGACGGTCAGCTGCCATGATTCTGGAATCTCGCCGTTCAGCCATTGAGTTTCTGACAGCACGCCGGTCTTCAGCCATGATTCGGGAATCTTGCCGTTCAGTTGACAAGCTTCGGACATCACGACGGTCAGCTGCCATGATTCTGGAATCTCGCCGTTCAGCCATTGAGTTTCTGACAGCACGCCGGTCTTCAGCCATGATTCGGGAATCTTGCCGTTCAGTTGACAAGCTTCGGACATCACGACGGTCAGCTGCCATGATTCTGGAATCTCGCCGTTCAGCCATTGAGTTTCTGACAGCACGCCGGTCTTCAGCCATGATTCGGGAATCTTGCCGTTCAGTTGACAAGCTTCGGACATCACGACGGTCAGCTGCCATGATTCTGGAATCTCGCCGTTCAGCCATTGAGTTTCTGACAGCACGCCGGTCTTCAGCCATGATTCGGGAATCTTGCCGTTCAGTTGACAAGCTTCGGACATCACGACGGTCAGCTGCCATGATTCTGGAATCTCGCCGTTCAGCCATTGAGTTTCTGACAGCACGCCGGTCTTCAGCCATGATTCGGGAATCTTGCCGTTCAGTTGACAAGCTTCGGACATCACGACGGTCAGCTGCCATGATTCTGGAATCTCGCCGTTCAGCCATTGAGTTTCTGACAGCACGCCGGTCTTCAGCCATGATTCGGGAATCTTGCCGTTCAGTTGACAAGCTTCGGACATCACGACGGTCAGCTGCCATGATTCTGGAATCTCGCCGTTCAGCCATTGAGTTTCTGACAGCACGCCGGTCTTCAGCCATGATTCGGGAATCTTGCCGTTCAGTTGACAAGCTTCGGACATCACGACGGTCAGCTGCCATGATTCTGGAATCTCGCCGTTCAGCCATTGAGTTTCTGACAGCACGCCGGTCTTCAGCCATGATTCGGGAATCTCGCCGTTCAGTTGACAAGCTTCGGACATCACGACGGTCAGCTGCCATGATTCTGGAATCTCGCCGTTCAGCCATTGAGTTTCTGACAGCACGCCGGTCTTCAGCCATGATTCGGGAATCTTGCCGTTCAGTTGACAAGCTTCGGACATCACGACGGTCAGCTGCCATGATTCTGGAATCTCGCCGTTCAGCCATTGAGTTTCTGACAGCACGCCGGTCTTCAGCCATGATTCGGGAATCTTCGCCGTTCAGTTGACAAGCTTCGGACATCACGACGGTCAGCTGCCATGATTCTGGAATCTCGCCGTTCAGCCATTGAGTTTCTGACAGCACGCCGGTCTTCAGCCATGATTCGGGAATCTTGCCGTTCAGTTGACAAGCTTCGGACATCACGACGGTCAGCTGCCATGATTCTGGAATCTCGCCGTTCAGCCATTGAGTTTCTGACAGCACGCCGGTCTTCAGCCATGATTCGGGAATCTCGCCGTTCAGTTGACAAGCTTCGGACAT
Organism: Matsumurasca onukii; assembly: GCA_018831715.1. Taxonomy (NCBI): domain Eukaryota; kingdom Metazoa; phylum Arthropoda; class Insecta; order Hemiptera; family Cicadellidae; genus Matsumurasca; species Matsumurasca onukii. Next base: position 13,738,281 of record CM032060.1, on the reverse strand, counting down.
CACGACGGTCAGCTGCCATGATTCTGGAATCTCGCCGTTCAGCCATTGAGTTTCTGACAGCACGCCGGTCTTCAGCCATGATTCGGGAATCTCGCCGTTCAGTTGACAAGCTTCGGACATCACGACGGTCAGCTGCCATGATTCTGGAATCTCGCCGTTCAGCCATTGAGTTTCTGACAGCACGCCGGTCTTCAGCCATGATTCGGGAATCTCGCCGTTCAGTTGACAAGCTTCGGACATCACGACGGTCAGCTGCCATGATTCTGGAATCTCGCCGTTCAGCCATTGAGTTTCTGACAGCACGCCGGTCTTCAGCCATGATTCGGGAATCTCGTCGTTCAGTTGACAAACTTCGGACATCACGACGGTCAGCTGCCATGATTCTGGAATCTCGCCGTTCAGCAGACATTGAGTTTCTGACAGCACGCCGGTCGTTCAGCCATGATTCGGGAAGTTCAGTTGACAGACATCACGTCGTTCAGCAGACATGATTCTGGCATCTCGTCGTTCAGCAGACATTGTCCTGGCATCACGTCGTTCAGCAGACATTGTCCTGGCATCCGTCGTTCAGCAGACATTGTCCTGGCATTCGTTCAGCAGACATTGTCCTGGCATCTCGTCGTTCAGCAGACATTGTCCTGGCATCACGTCGTTCAGCAGACATTGTCCTGGCATCTCGTCGTTCAGCAGACAGTGTCCTGGCATCACGTCGTTCAGCAGACATTGTCCTGGCATCTCGTCGTTCAGCAGACATTGTCCTGGCATCGCGTCGTTCAGCAGACATTGTCCTGGCATCACGTCGTTCAGCAGACATTGTCCTGGCATCGCGTCGTTCAGCAGACATTGTCCTGGCATCCCGTCGTTCAGCAGACATTGTCCTGGCATCGCGTCGTTCAGCAGACATTGTCCTGGCATCGCGTCGTTCAGCAGACATTGTCCTGGCATCACGTCGTTCAGCAGACATTGTCCTGGCATCACGTCGTTCAGCAGACATTGTCCTGGCATCGCGTCGTTCAGCAGACATTGTCCTGGCATCGTCGTTCAGCAGACATTGTCCTGGCATCTCGTCGTTCAGCAGACATTGTCCTGGCATCTCGTCGTTCAGCAGACATTGTCCTGGCATCTCGTCGTTCAGCAGACATTGTCCTGGCATCCGTCGTTCAGCAGACATTGTCCTGGCATCTCGTCGTTCAGCAGACAGTGTCCTGGCATCACGTCGTTCAGCAGACATTGTCCTGGCATCACGTCGTTCAGCAGACATTGTCCTGGCATCTCGTCGTTCAGCAGACATTGTCCTGGCATCACGTCGTTCAGCAGACATTGTCCTGGCATCTCGTCGTTCAGCAGACATTGTCCTGGCATCTCGTCGTTCAGCAGACATTGTCCTGGCATCGTCGTTCAGCAGACATTGTCCTGGCATCACGTCGTTCAGCAGACATTGTCCTGGCATCACGTCGTTCAGCAGACATTGTCCTGGCATCACGTCGTTCAGCAGACATTGTCCTGGCATCTCGTCGTTCAGCAGACATTGTCCTGGCATCTCGTCGTTCAGCAGACATTGTCCTGGCATCTCGTCGTTCAGCAGACATTGTCCTGGCATCTCGTCGTTCAGCAGACATTGTCCTGGCATCACGTCGTTCAGCAGACATTGTCCTGGCATCACGTCGTTCAGCAGACATTGTCCTGGCATCTCGTCGTTCAGCAGACATTGTCCTGGCATCTCGTCGTTCAGCAGACATTGTCCTGGCATCACGTCGTTCAGCAGACATTGTCCTGGCATCACGTCGTTCAGCAGACATTGTCCTGGCATCACGTCGTTCAGCAGACATTGTCCTGGCATCACGTCGTTCAGCAGACATTGTCCTGGCATCTCGTCGTTCAGCAGACATTGTCCTGGCATCACGTCGTTCAGCAGACATTGTCCTGGCATCTCGTCGTTCAGCAGACATTGTCCTGGCATCACGTCGTTCAGCAGACATTGTCCTGGCATCACGTCGTTCAGCAGACATTGTCCTGGCATCGTCGTTCAGCAGACATTGTCCTGGCATCTCGTCGTTCAGCAGACATTGTCCTGGCATCTCGTCGTTCAGCAGACATTGTCCTGGCATCTCGTCGTTCAGCAGACATTGTCCTGGCATCACGTCGTTCAGCAGACATTGTCCTGGCATCTCGTCGTTCAGCAGACATTGTCCTGGCATCTCGTCGTTCAGCAGACATTGTCCTGGCATCACGTCGTTCAGCAGACATTGTCCTGGCATCACGTCGTTCAGCAGACATTGTCCTGGCATCACGTCGTTCAGCAGACATTGTCCTGGCATCTCGTCGTTCAGCAGACATTGTCCTGGCATCACGTCGTTCAGCAGACATTGTCCTGGCATCTCGTCGTTCAGCAGACATTGTCCTGGCATCTCGTCGTTCAGCAGACATTGTCCTGGCATCACGTCGTTCAGCAGACATTGTCCTGGTAATTCGTTGTTCAGCAGACATTGTCCTGGCATCTCGTCGTTCAGCAGACATTGTCCTGGCATCGCGTCGTTCAGCGGACATTGTCCTGGCATCGCGTCTTTCAGCAAGCAACATCCTTGCATTACGTCGTTCAGCGGAAATCTTACTTAGGACATATTTCTCAGCATATCGTTCGCCGCCTAGTCTGGTTTCCATTGCACGTTGTCCTTGAATCTCTTCAACATGATGTTTAGTTGTCAGCAATCTGTTCAGTCTTAATTTCTCCGAATTCACATTTATCATAGGACTGGCATATTCATTCAAATTGGCTTTGACCCCATAGTAATTTTGAATATTTTGCATCGAGTAGTGTTTCATACCATCCCTTGCGCCATAGCAAAAATGTTCTTCTCTTTCTTGTCCATTTCGTGTTCCGTTCCGATCAGTTTCCATTCCGATTTCATCCCCATGTTTTCCAGCCGGCCAGTAGTTTTTGAAGTGTTCTCCTGGATCGTCATTGCCCCTGAAATAGAGAAAAATTATTTGTTATGTATTTTAAACTCGCCGAGGTCCATTGTTAACGTGTAAAGAACATATTGAGTTGACGGTATTTGGAATGCTTACAGGATGATGTTGTCCAATAGAGGCGTGTTGAGGTCGGCCATGATGCACTGCATGGGCTGTTCCCTGCCTAGGGCGCAGATGTTGGGGCAGGCGAGGTACAGCAGCAGACAGAACAGCTTGGAGAGACACCGGGCTCCCGGCAAGATCACCAGGCGAGTTCGCCGCATCCTGCACATCACATGTCGTCAGCAGGGAGAAACAATTTAGGACATTTAAGGGTGCGCCTCAGCTGCGCGGCGTCGCTCAATACAAAAGTTTACGCGGCGGCCGGTTTTCACATTTCAAATTAATTTTACATTAAACAGCATGATATATTTGGAAACTAGAGGAGTTTCCGACACGCGTATAGAGGTTTTTTCATAATTATATGTTTAAAGTGAACAAAAAGCCCTGAAACGTGGATAATTTCTAAGTTTATTTGTGAAACTATTGAACAACTTATAGAAATTGGGTTTCATAAAAGTGTTATAAAACTCCACGAGTTACCAAATAAATCATAATTATTAATGTTAAAAATAAAGAAATATTTTAAAGGTGAAAAATGGGCCACCTTTGCAGGGCTAGATTTGACAGGCTGCACCAGTTGCGGTCTGATAACTCAATGGTTGTTCCATCAAGACAGTCAATCATGAAATGAACAGATTTTAATAAAGTATTATGTAAAAAAGAAAAATATGAACACAAGTTACTTTGGAGGAGGCTTAGATGGCTTAACACTATATTTAGGGAAACCTTAACTTTAGACCTAAAGATAACCATATGCCGAATTAACTTTCCGTGACAAATTAATTAACCTTCCTCGTCAAAATTACTTATAACACAATTTACATCACGATTCAAAACCTGCTAAGCTGGTAGTCACGCACTTTTAATTTACTCGTAAATGTTTGTATTCAAGGTAAGCGTGGAAGCTATAGTATTATAATGTAAATAACGAAATAGATTGATGCGTGAGAAAGAACACAATTATATCATCTACTTATACTTTTTGATGCTCGTTGAGTAGTCCGTGCTTTTACCTTGATAGTCACACAGCTGTTCAGGTGACAAATAATTGATTTCCCTCCAAATAATAATTTTGATTTAATTTTTTCAAGGGAAATATATAACCGTCTACCTATGTACTGTATACAGAGTTTGCTTTAAAGGGGGTTTCAAACTTTGGGGTTGGGTTTATTGGGTCAAAATAAAAGGAAAATTAAGAATTATATTTGTTTCAAAAAACGCTTCCTTTACCTGCAGATTTGTCATTTTGATTTTTCCACCTATTATTTATTATCCCCCACATCACTCATCGGATTTGACCCAAACTTAGTGTAAATTGTATAATTTGTATCTAAGTAAGACTATTTATTGAAAAATTACCAGCATGATCTAACTTATAATTTTAAAACGGTGGCTATATTATAGTATTTCTAGGTTGCTTGTGGCGTTACACCTTAATTAGCGAGTAAACGGTAAGTTTTACGATAGAACGTAAAGAATATAGTTTTGTAGCGAATGTTATATTATGCTTCTATTTCCGCAAAGGGTGTAAAAATTGATTTAGAATCAACGAAGTTACAGTGGAAACCGTGACCAAAAGCAAGGTAATAAAGTTGAAAGTTATTACTTTGTTTTCAGCCAGAGTTCCCCCTAAAGATTGGCTATTTCTCAATCGATTTTTATTACCTTGGCGTCAATAGACAGGTAATAGGACTTACTACAAGACGTTAGTCCTTAAAATTTATGGTAAAACTCACATTTTATTCGCTAACTAAGGTGCAACTCCCTAATAAAACCATAAAACAGCCACCATTTTAAAACGATAAGGTAGTTTGTGGTGGTAATTGTTTCCATAAGTAGTATAACTTAGATACATATTTACATTAAACTTTAGTCAAATTCAATAAGTGGTTTGTGAGATAATAAATAATAAGTGAAAAACAAAATGGTAGTTATCTAGTAAACAAAGAGTTTTTAGATAAATGAAATTCTTGGTTTCTCTTTATTTTGGTCTAGTAAACCCAACCCCAAAGTTTGGGACACCCTTTTATGAACACCTTGTATAGAGATGAGTAACATTGTGGAATATATTCCTTCTCTTCCAAAATATTGAAACTATGGGACGATATTGTACACTTTTCCCGTGCCATTATACCCTTCATTAGGGCATGTTCTCCGACTGGTCTGCTGACCAATCTGATTTGAATGCGAGTACCTTGATTCAAGGAGAAGGAGGGTGGTAGGAAGCAAACGGGCGTGGGGTCGTCTATGTACATCAGGGGTCAGCACAATAAACCATAGGGACGTGCTCTTGGTCTCAAACCATAGTCCTAAATAATCTATTCTAAATGTAATGTGATTCGCAAATTATCTCATGGGCTTTTAAAATATCGTTTGCCAAATAACCGTGTTTTCCAAGAATATTTTTGGAAAGGCTAAGCAGGGCCGTAGTCAAGAGGAGCTGGGGGCGGACGAGTCCTTGTCTCCCTGCTCTTCCTGGAAGTATTCCATACTCCAGGTCTTGATAAGTAGCCCTAAACCCCAAAAATGGAATGGGCATGACGAGATGAGGTTAAGGGAACCTCAACCCAATACACCAAAATAACGTGAAAATGCTTTAAAAGGACCTCAAAGTTCTTTGTTTCACGTGTAAATGTTCAAAACCTTCCGGGGGACCACATTTTACTGGGATTCCTTCGCTTAATATAAAACCTCCTCTCCCTTTACACCATCTTGGTGTTACAAAGCAAAACAAGCAGGTTATTTCTAAAATTATATAAAAACACATGTTATAAGATCACTGTTATAAAATCACATGTTGAAAAACAGTAATACCTAGTTTCTTTTACATTAATAAAAGTTTCGTTCGAAATGTCTCATTATTTCCAGAAATAATATACTCGTACTTTAGAGTTTTGCCCAATCCTGTGTAAAAAGTAACGCTTTTCTTTATTAACAAAGTGAACATAGCATTAAAGAATCTCTATATCATTCAACCCTGACCCAGATCTGTATAAGCACTTTTTATAGTTATCAGTGCAGTATTACGTCTTAGTATATGCTATTCAGTTTGTTGATAAATGGTCAGCTGTCCATATCGTTGATCTAAAACTATCACTAAACTATATACTAAACAGAACACTTTTCAACTTTCAAACCAAATCTTGTTATTACATTCACAAATTTTCATGGATGAGGTGAGTTCGAAAGGTATATTCACACTGGATCACATTGACTTCAGGGTGCAAGTGCAAGCGTTTCTTTCTTGATAGGTTCTTTTATCCTAACACGAGAAATGCTGGCCTGGCATTACTTCCAACACAAACAGTTTTTAAACAGATAACATAATTTAAAGGTCCATGTTAAGGTCGGCTGACATTGTTCCCAACATGCCGGGAGGTAGGGCTTCAACTGCAAGTAATACAATAAGATTTTCCGGTAGATACACACTGAGGGAAGAGCTGGGAAGAGGTGCATTCGCAGTAGTTTACAGATGCATAGACGTAGCAAACGGCAAACAATTTGCAGTCAAGGTAATCAACAAGGACAAGTTGACCAACAGAGACATTATGAAACTTGAAATTGAAGCTAGAGTGTGTAAAAAGTTAAATCACATAAACATTGTTAGGTTACACGCAGTCATAAGTGATCCAAAAACACACTATTTCGTGTTTGATCTAATCACAGGTGGGGAATTATTCGACGACATAGTGAAGCAAGACAACTACACGGAGGAGTTGACAGCCAAGTGCATGGTGCAGTTGTTGGAGACAATAAGATACATCCACAAGATGGGAGTAGTCCACAGAGATCTGAAACCGGAAAACATCCTGCTAGAGAGTGTCGAAACGAAGATAATCAAACTTGCAGATTTCGGTCTTGCAGTTGAGGTTGAAGGGGATGAGATGAAGTGGTTCGGCATGGCCGGCACGCCTCACTACATGGCTCCGGAAGTGTACGAGACGAAACCGTACGGGAAGCCGGTGGACTTGTGGGCTTGTGGGGTGATCATGTACATCCTGCTGGTGGGATATCAGCCCTTCTACCACAAGAACGAGGTCCAACTGCAAACCATGATCAAGGCTGGAGACTACGAAATGTCCTCGGACACTTGGCGCACGATCTCTTACGAGGCCAAGGATTTGCTCAGAAAGCTCTTGTGTGTGGAAGCTACGCGGAGATACACGGCTGTTCAGTCTCTTGCACATCCCTGGTTCAAGGTCTCCAAGAAACACACTGTCCACAAACCAGAAACTGTTGATAGGCTGATCCAGTTCAATGCCAGGAGGAAGTTCAAGGCTGCTTTTCATACGATTTCTGCTGTCAGGTCACTTCAAGACGCCTTCCGGTCCCGCAACACCGCCTGATTTTCCAACTTCCTTAGGGAAGGCTTAACATTTCTATTGAAACTATGATAATTTGATCTTCACATTTTAACAATAAAGCAATAAAGCTAGACCAAACTATCCTTTTGTACTGTTACTCTAGTAAGTGTTTGAAGAAAATACAAAGACAACCACACCGACAAGTGCAAAAACTGTAACAACCTTTCAACTGGAAATTTCAATTGAAATGTTTTTAACCTTTGGGCTTTTTCCATTTGTGATTTTGTTTTCCCTTCTATAAGCTCCACAACCCCAAGTAGCTTTTGATTTTCACGACAAAACTTGTACAACGGTGTATATAAAATGTATGATGAAAATCTAAATGCCGGTTGCGTAGGATGAAATTGAAGTCATCCGGATGTTCAACCTCATACCAAGTTTTCCACTTGTCTTGTATCTTTTTTACCTTATAAAACTTATTATAGTATCAGATTCCTCAGAAGACAGCTTCTTATTGGAATTTACAATTAATTCAAGTTGGAAAACAAACTGTCCAATAAATGTTTTATTTGCTGGGTGAGGCCTTTCAGAAACGATGTTTCTATCTTCGGACCAAAACACCAAAAGTCTATTTTTAATTATGTTTAATGGGAACTTAAGTAAATATTTTTCGGAAACACTCCTTAATTAGCTTTGACAATTAAGACTTGTTGCAACTTTTCCAAGACCCTACTAAATGGACTAGGAGTAGGATCTAGTGAGTCAAGTGATCATTACTCAAGATCATTACTTGGCGTTAAAGTTTACTTTGAGATTTAACTTAAGAATGTATTGTAGTGTAAGCATGTGTAACAAGTACTATAATAAGTTAATTCAAGTTGGAAAACAAACTGTCCAATAAATGTTAAATCTCAAAGTAAACTTTAAAGCCAAGTAATGATCTTGAGTAATGATCACTTGACTCACTAGATCCTACTCCTAGTCCATTTAGTAGGGTCTTGGAAAAGTTGCAACAAGACTTCATTGTCAAAGCTAACTAAGGAGTGTTTCCGAAAAATATTTACTTAATTTCCCGTTAAACATAATTAAAAATAGACAATAATAATATCATACATATTACCTATTGTTATAATCGTTTAAATCATGGACAGGTTTCATTAGGTCATCTTACCAGCAAGTAAGTACTTATTTGGTATATAGAGTTTCTCCCTCAACCTCAAAGTCTCCCTTAACCTTTGATAGCTGAAGATGTCCAAAACGCGCTTTGGCACATATTAGTAAGTTATAGCCTACTGAAGTAATTTTTGATCTGATCGAGATTTTTTAAAACTATGACATTGAATTTTTAAAATAAATAGGATACCAAACAAAATATACAGGTATATAAAAATAAACTACTTATATGGCAAATGTGTAGTTTTAATACACTACTATAAGTAATTGATGCGTATACTCTAAATATCTATTTATTCGAACTATTTTGGTCCGGAAGCAGTAGCAGAAGACGAAGTTGAAGAACGCGCTGACCCTTTAGCACCTTGTTTAACTAATGGTGAACCTTTCAACGACTTTGTCATCTTAACTATGTGAACAGCTGCTTTAAACTTACGTTTTGCGTTAAATATTTTCAAATTGTCGACAGTGTCTTGGCTGTGATGTTGTCTGAGGATCTTGGCCTTATCGAACCAAACGTGGTCGAGAGCCTGCGCGGCCGTGAGTCTCCTAGAAGGCACTACACACAGAAGTTTGGTGATTAATTCTTTGGCATCGTCCGAGATTTTGTCCCAGTGTTTCGAGGACATCTCGTAATCTCCAGTCTTGATCAGAGCGTGAAGACGCCACTCGTTCCTGTGGTGGAAGGGTTGATATCCCACCAGCAGGATGTACATGATCACCCCACAAGCCCACAAGTCCACTGGCTTCCCGTACTTGGCGATCTCTAGCACCTCAGGAGCCATGTACATCGTAGTCCCGGCCATGCCGAACCACTTGGCTTCTTCGTTTGTCACTTGGACAGCTAGACCGAAATCTGCGACTTTTATATTCTTGGTGGTGACGTTTTCTAGCAGAATGTTTTCCGGTTTCAAATCTCTGTGGATGACGCCCATCTTGTGTATGTATTTCACTGCGTTCAACAGCTGTGTCATACAGTTCGCTGCTAGCCGCTCCGTGTAGTTTTCACTCTTGACTAGATCATCGAACAGTTCTCCTCCCGTCACCAAGTCGAATATGAAATAATGAACGTTCGGTTCACTAACGATGCCATACAGTTTCACGATGTTCGGATGATCCAACATTTTACAAATCCTCGCTTCACTTTCAAGTTTGTAAAGCTCTCTTCTGTCCATCTTTTTCTTGTTTATGACTTTGACTGCGTACGGCTTGAGGGTTATACGGTTTATACATCTGTGAACAGTTGAAAACGCACCAGTTCCTATCTCCTCCATTAGCATATATCTGTCTACAAATTTCAGTTGACTGACCGGCATGTCAAAGAATATATTTGCAGAGCTGATGAGTTACGTGAGTTAAATTTAGAAATTATTAGTTAAAGTAAATCTTAACGTTTAGTGAAATACATTCTTCAACAAACCCGATAACTTCTAGGCTGGATTGCACTAATCAAAACAAAACATCAACAACATGATGTCAATTGATGATTGCAACAGGTGAAATATATAGTTTAAAGTGTATTGAATACAAACTAAGATTATTTTCTTTAGATAAGGTCAGTCTAATATTTATACTGTAACACATTTTATTCTTTGAATTTTAAAACGTTATTAGTTTAATTGCCTAACTTTTAATCATTCCCTTCTATAGGGAGACGGACAGTTTGAGCTGTACACGTCTTAGCAAGCAAATTCAAGCTGCGTGCTCTAAGAAAAAAACACTGACAAATCCTTTTATAATGAAAGACGGCATCAGGACCTATGTTTGAAAGTTATACAATGTTTATCATACGTGTTTTCTGACCGGAATTTCTCACCAATAAACATTGAAAGTGGTTTGAATATTTCCGATTCGAATTGTCATTATGAAACTTAAAGGCATACATACAATACGTCGTGACGTATTATCTGCGTTAAAGTATCTTCACTTCTATTTTTACACAATTTTTAAAAAAATCATTTACACACAGGATTGAAAAAAGAAAAGTACTGCCACAGAAAACATCTCTGATAGACCCATTGCGTCATAAACAAACGGTGTATAACAACAATTCTAATAATGATGTATAGTTAGGTGCAAGGTCGGTTAAACCGTTGCGCTCTATGCAGTACATTGTAGCCCGCTTGAGTCGCGCCATGCAGAGTACAAGTGGCGCGGCCCTGGCGGAAGAGTTTTGAGTGCCTAGCAATCACTCAGTCTTAAGGTTAAAGTGTTGCACCATTGGCAACCATACGTGTGTTTAGCAGATAGCTTTTGCTTTTGGATAAGTAAAAGAGGAATATTCGCGGGAATCCAATAAACAAATCGTTGTTTACATGTAAATTTATTATAAATTTAATGCCACATTGGAACTGGGTGATTTACCTGTAATATAGCATTATAAAATATATAAATAAATTAAAAACAACTGGTATGGCATTTTGATTAAATCCAAACTCAATACTAACCTTTATTCAAGTGCTAACATTTATGTAGTACACGTACACGTACAGCACTGAGAAGGCCACATTTTATTTCATAATATCGACGTTAAAATCCCCTCGGCCCAAAAAAATTAAAAAATATTTCTTGGACCCGTCCATGAATATTTTTGTCTTTGACCACGTTCAAGTCAAACTCTTTCGCTCTATTGGACCGAGTACTTTTGAATAGTATAACCTCGATAAGTATTGTAAACTGTATCTTTAGTGAGCATAGGACAAGAGAGCGTTCAGTTTGATAGATTAATAAGTGCCACTCTTACATTTAGTTTCCTTTCTTCTTTCCGTTTGGCTCGAATACTTTCTTGATGTATCTTAGTATAAGGAAAAACAATAAGGAACATTGCTCCGCTGCGGTAATCCGCATCGAAAAGAATTAAGGGTAAACGGAAAGAAGAAAGAGAGCAGAGAGTAAAATTGGCACTTATTAATTTTAATATATTAAACCGAACGCTATGTTCTCTATGTTCACTCAAATATAATTTGTAATTCTTATTGTCGAGGTAGACTATACTAATTAAAACCCTTAGTCTAATATAGCGAAAGGGTTTAAGACATATTCAAGAGTAGGGGCATATTCAAAGACAAAAGGTACTCGTCGGCTCAAAAAAGATTTCATGACTTTTTCAGTCCGAGGACTTGGCGTGGAATTTTGAGCTTCGTAGTACGTCCTCTACCAATGAACTAAATATCGATGAATATATTTTTATTACACACAAAGATACCAATTATGTATTAAAATACCAAATAAACCCTTTTTATTCTTGATTATTAGAGAAAACAAGCACAATCTTGACCATATGGTAGTATACAAACCGTATATATTTGGTTGTCAGAAACTCAAATTGTTTAGGTTTCAGAAAATCCAAAAAAGTTGTGGTGTCAATAAATAAAATCGCTTCAGGAGGTTCTCCTTACAACGCGGTAAACTGTTTACGAAAATTCCACAGCAGCGTTGGCTGTAGAACGGTCTACATTAAAGAAGAAAAGAAAATCTGACATGATTGTATTTCCTAAAAGTAGATAGATAGATAGATGGAGTAGATAGAATACCGCATTTATAAATTATATGGTGTAATTATGATGTATTTTGAGGAATGACACTTTGTTTTGAATTCACAACATCTTTGTTTGCAGGGTAGACAAAAACAACTAACGAAAGAACGCTTTTTAACTATGATGATATTCTACAGTGAGCTCATTGACTACCTGTAAAAGAGTATTTGTTTAAAACTAAATATTTGTTCAAATTATAGAACCTTTGCCTTAGTTTGATAATAGGAAGATAGTTCAGTGAAACTACTGTAGCGTCCATTATATTAAAGCCCAATGATTGTGAAAAAGGAGTGATTCGTCTAAAGGAAATGTATGTTTTATCGTTGTTCTCGTGGTATATGATTCGTGATCCCCTCGCACATTTTGATGTTAAATACTCAAAAGAGCTCTAAAATGTACCACAATGTATTGCAATAGCGATACAGGTATAACAGGTTTGCATATTCAGATGATCCTCATCTTCAAATCACAGCCCCAGCAGTAAAAACCTACAATCTACAGTATTTTACAACATCCAAAGGGGTAAGGTGCTACTCTACCTACCTACTCTGTGGTAGTGCAGCGGGGATGACAGTTGGCGGGAAAGTGAGGGAGGTTCCCGCCAAGCCGCGTATATATCAGCTGCTAACCAATCAGGATCAGGTGTCCAATCTTACAGCTGAGCGGTTGCTGATGACATTACGCTTATCTGTGGTCTCCATGCACCCAGCTGCTCCTTCACCCAGTCGGTTATTGGTGATAAACTACTTGAGGTTATTTTCGCACTCCTTTATAACCTCGAAAACGTATTAGCAGTTCAGGGAAATTCTATAAGGAAGAAAAAGACTTAAGATAGTAAAACTCAGGAAAATGCTCGTCATATTTAAGGATTGAACATAGCTGAGTAGCAAACCCGTATAACACCATGAATTTTCAATGGAAGAACACATGTAGTTGTCATAATTATATACTCCATCGGACTCGTCATGCATCGTACTTCAAAATGTTATTACAGTAAGTAAAACCATCGGTTGAAGATATATAATGGACCACATTCTCCTGTTTTTGACCTTACTTTCGTGTAGTATACGTTAATATATCACAGAAGTTGAAGGGAACTTCGAAACAAGTCGTATAGTAATAAAGATGTTGAAACAAGTTGTTGAAACTCAGTTCTTCTTATTCTTACTAGTCAAATATAGAGTGACCCCTTTAAGGAATCTCTTACATTATACTATTAAGTATTTTATTTAACAAGTTTTATTTCTTCTCCTTATTCTTTGTGAACATTTAAACTTGTAGTTAATCTTAAGCTGATTTTATCGTTAAACTAAAATGCATGTTAGAGAATTTGGGACGTAAAACGAGGTATTTAGTGAAAGTAAAATAAAGCTGCAAATTATTTTACGTGTTGTAATTTTGATAATAGTACATACTCGTTTATTATAATTATGGTAGGTAGAAGGTAGAAAAGAAAATACAAAATCTGCTTAGGTACAAATGAGTCAAAATAATTTATTTTGAATTAAATGACCACTAAACTACTAATACTAATTCTTCTTAAGTGAATAGTTAAGAACAGTTTTGTTAGTTAAAAACTGAGTCTAAAAATATTTAAAGTTTATTTCTCATACAAAATAATACTTTACCGAAAATAATACTTAAAGTAAGGGAATTAAATATAAATTATATTAGTTAAGGCTACTAAAACACATAAACAAACATTGCTTGAAATGCATACTTAATACTTACTACTTACTGTACTAAACCTAACCCTAACATAACCTAAGCGAATAAATAAAAGCTTGTACATACACGATATTTAAGAACTATATAGAAAAGTAAAATAACATTGTCATACAGTACTCTTTTGGTCTTAAGTTAAAATAAATATCTATAGCTTACTCTAAATTTAAGTATGATATACAATCTCCAAATCAAACTTTAAAGTTTCATCGTTAAACATAAACAAACAAATGTAGTTTGTGTCGAGATGTCAGTATCACTGCACCCCTCAGTGATATTGTCCGTGCGTAGTGCGTAGTGCGTAGTTAGTGAGTAAGGTTGCCGGGTGTATCCTGAGGACAGCTGAGTTCTGATTGGTCGACACGGAACAAGTACGCTCTACTCATGTTGTTCTTGTCGATCACAGAGTAAGCTTTCTCCATCACTTCCAGGCTGGGGGTTCTCGTCCTCGTCAAGATCCAAGCGTTCCCTGTAACCATGAGTCGGGTGTTAGTTTCATCACCATACAAGTTTTCCCAGTAGTGTTAAGAAGCACACAACTTCAAACAGTTTTGTTCTCTTAGGCGACAAATATGAATTCACATGTCATGAACTACAATTGAACGGTGAGTTTGTTCAAACTTGTATCCTAAGGAGTGTTTTTGTGTCTATCACTATCAGTATATCACTATTTGAGATGCCGACCACTCTCATGGGGGTATTTTAAGGGAAGTATGTGGTGAAGGTTGAGTGTGATGAGTGGTAGTAATGAGTTATGAGGTGTAGTCTTGTTACAAACTAAGGCCGACTCTTCCTTAGAATGGGTCATTAACTAATAGCCCAATGACCAATGGAAATACAAGGACCAACGGCTTAACGTGACTTCCGAACCACGAAGGTGATGGTCTGATATGTCTAAACGATGGTGGGAGTTGATGCGGGTATCATCAGATGATCACTGAGACTATCTGAGCCGCTTTAGACCTATATCATCCTCAAAACCTCCCTCCTACCTTGTTTATGATCTTAGGAACAAAGTAGGGATGAATGGCAAAGTGGGAATCGCAACATAATGCCGAAATACCTTTTCGAAATCTTGTGCCTCCCGAAATCCTGACGGGGATATGACCATGGACATCATACATGTTCCCGCGTATGTTGCTTGAAAACTGATCACAGTCCGTGCAATGTCGTATCATTGAAAACTGGTTTTAATATACGCTCGTAGCTCTTGCCAGTAGTGGTCACGGAAATTTTATGTTAATTTACTTTTATTGTTATTTCAATATTTATGTCTCAACACAATGTCAATATTGTATAGTACACAACTTTTATAATGTTATTCAAAATAACGATAAAGCTTTTCTGCGACATTCATTGCAGAAGTTACCGCTTAATGCTTTAATATTACGTTGGACGTTGTGCTCATAGCAATCATATAGGAGCGACCACCGTTCCTTAGGAAAAAACCTCAAATGACTACATTAAAAAAGGCTATCGGCATGTTATGGTTGTAAAGTATTACGGACACCGCTTCCTAAGAATGCATAGCTTTAATAAAACATAAAGTTTTGTGAATGTGGGGTTGTGGAGACTCACTTGTGCTGATGAGAGAGCCGATGTCCATGCAAGAGTAGACCACGGCGTAGTTGTCATAGTCAGTGTCCAGGATCCAGTGGTTCATGGTGAAGTCCACTGCAACCAAACACAACCGTGTTACCAACAGTGACGTCATTACTGCAGTGACGTAGTTACTGCACAAGACAACGGCTAATATACGCACCTGCTGCTGTTTGACACGATGGATACACCAACGATAACTAATTTAGAAATTACTTCACATTGTCTAATAATTATTGTGTTTATTGCTCCGAGGTCTTTCAAACCCAATGTATTTATCTTCAGAGGAGCACCCAAACTATTATTATTATTAGACAACTAGCTGAGAGTACCCGCGCTTCACCTCGGGCTTTGTTAACATAGCTGTGTGTACATTTTAAGAAAATTGCAAAAAGAGTTTCCTCTATAACCTTAGAAAAACAATTTAGTTTGCCTGTTAGTTCCCCATCTTCTCCTTCCTAAGAAGACGGGAGGTGAGTGAAGGCTGCCCAACCTCAAATTTAACATACCTGGCGCATCATGAGCCTGTTTCTCTACACTAAAGCAAGATTTCCGAGCAAACGGTTGAAGATAGAACAAAAATGCTCAGAACTATTTTTTTAGAGGATTAAATTTTAAAACTCGTATGGGCTGTCAAAACTTAAATATCTTTTACGGGTTTCCTAGAAAATCACGTTACAGTATTGGGCTTATAAATTTTCACATGTAATGGGGTCTTATCAATGACCGCCATCTTGAAAATAATGAAATTATAAAATATGTTAATAGTCTATGTGTTGGCCAGGTATATATTGAGTTGGCCATATTCCTGTCAAATTGCATTAAAATTGGTCCTGTGGTATTTGCGTGATTGAGGAACAGACAGACACACACCATCTAATTTATATATATTTATATAGATATGAAGTAATTTCTAAATTATATAAATCTAATAAGAAGAGCTTCATCTCTCCATAGAATTCTCTTCTATTAGACTATGCATTGTGAACAGTTGTGATATTTGTATTATCTAATAACATCGTCGGAAATATTGTTGAACGATGAGTATTTGTTGTGAATAAATTATATTGACAATTTAAAACTTATGTTTCAATGGAACTTATGTATAAATTCCAAGACAAAATGTTTAAATGTTACATAATGAAAAAAGTTTAAATGTTAATATTAATTGAATTTTACAATTATATTATATTAATAATATAATTATGTTAATTATATTGTGTATAAGTTTAATATTTATCAACTTTTGTATGCATAATATCTTTTGTACATCTTTTTAATTCCCCCCCAATTAGCAATAGCAAGGGGAATACATTTTGTTTAAACTGTAACTTTGTATAGTGTAATTTTTGAATAAAGAAATTGAAATGTGCAGGAGGGCTGGTACTTCTACCGAAAAAAACTTTATTAATACACTGCAAAATCATAGCTTTTGTTAAGAATTGTTAAAATTTTGTAAAGAAAATTTACACCAATTTCGTATTTACCAAAATATAGTAAAGATTGTCTGGGAGTAGTTTCAGGACTCGTGGACAATACAATACTTGAGAGCAGTTTTCTCGTATTTCTAATGGTTTGATCATGGCGGCAAGTTTTATTTAACATTGATACCTCTGTACTGTATGTTTTGTTAATGTTTCAACAACTATATATCCTTAAAACACTGTTCGCCGCCATTTGAAAATATATTTGGTCCAAAACCGGTTATGTACCTTTTATCTTCTTGTGGACTTACTTGGCAAGTATTTCATGTAGAGCTTGGACTCATCGCCGCCCTGTGACAGCGGGTACAGCTGTCCCTTCATGGTTGACTCTATGTTCGTCCTGCGAACATAACGATCAAACAGCTGATTTAGGGTGTAACTCGTCATACGTAAGTGTAGAAGATACAATATTTAAAAAATACTACCTTTGAAGTGAATTTCTTGTAAGAGATTCCGTAACAAGCCACCATAAAACGCTGTTATTACAAGACGTGTGAAATTTTGTTTCTCTTAATAAGGCGGTACAGGCAATTATAATATATGCCATATACCCGCTCAATTTACAAAGTAGTAGAAAACAAGGCACTCTTTCAATTTTGACCTCGTTTAATGTAACCCGAGAGTCATCTGAGACACAATTAAAATACAAATGTTAATCAACTTAGGGGTATTACTAGGGGTAATTTAGGGGTATGTTAATAATAGAAAAGTACTACTCTGTTTTCTTGTCTTTGCTAACTATATTATAGTTATTTACTTATGTATCTCGTTTATCACTTAGAGATTCAGGACACCTTGTTTAAATACTCCTCAAAAATCAAAACCCTCTAAAGTTCTGAAGTTTGAAAATGTTTTCTAGTGGGTTTTCAAGTATAGGCTAGGCTACAGCAATTTGGGCTTTGTAATGTATAAATGTATAAAGATTGTAATAATCTTGGGGGGAAAGGTCCACCGAGTGGCTCTCCATGTCTTGGGGTTAGAGTCCCCAGTGGTTGTCAGCGGGCTTGCTTGTCGCGCCCTATCATGATTGTCCGTTCAGCCGAACCCAGTCCAATTCCCTCTAGCACTTCCTAGTCCATTTGGTAAAGCAATATGCCCCACAGACGTGGCAGACGTGCATAAAGGTAACCAGTCCCTAAACACTTGATCCTCTCAATCTAACATCTAATGTGTAAATGAATGCTCCTTCCTATACGAAAGATATTGTAGAAGATGTATATTTAGGTGTACTAACTGTTTGTACTTACAGCCAACTCTTGAGGGAGGTGACGATGAGTGCCTCTGTGTGGTTCTCTGAGCTCATGTCTGTGATTTCAGTGCTCACACATTTGCCGGCGAACTCCATCAGTGAGAAGTACCTCTCCATCTCGTACCAGCGGCCCAGGTACTGGACAAACAAGCAACGTGAAATGGAAGTTCATTCAAGTGAAGTTAGGACTAGAAAGACCTCTCCTGTAACCTCTTCACTTAAGGGTGTGACCTTGAATTTCGTCCCATAAGAGCAATGTAAAAACATGCATTCTCTTAGGACACTTCACGCCTACAGTTTTTATAGGATTTTTATGAAATAAACTTTGTTTTAAAGTGTATTAAATGTTTAAGTGACTCCGCTGAGCAGAACTTCTATTTTTGCATTTATTAAACCGAGGCATCAATCAAAAAATTGAAGAAACTTTGTATTTGAATTTCCTGTTTTCACTAGTAAACTAATAAAATTTTCAAAAAAGTGAGCCTTGCATGAGCTATAACTTGTTACATCAGTGGTAATAATATACTGTAGAAATACAACAAACCTAAATGTTATCTTTAAATACAATTACAAAAAAAACAATTAAATTTAGGCTTCACTAGAATATGATGAAAACTGTAGGCGTGAATGTCTTACAAGAAAATCCTTGTTTTACATTGCTCTTATGGGACAAAAACAAAATGGCCAACAGGTACTGTGCACTCTTAATCTGTAACGTGTTTACAGTAACAAAACATATCTGACAGTGCAAAGACAACTTGTTGAGTCCTCTGATTTTAACAATATAATATGTTTTTTGTAGGTTTAAGCATACCCACGTTGAAACACTCAATACTTAATGACAATACAAATATTAGTCTATAAGATGACACATAATGTAGGTTGGCTTGCGTAGCTCAAGAATCTATTCAATTGGAGTATTAAACCATCAATTTGATTTACTACTTACATTTTAAGATTTTTAGTTGACAGTCCAACCCCTAATTAAACCTGTCCATTACTTCAAAAAATCGGACAGGTGAATGAACATTCAAAACAACGTAGAAATCACGTCACCAAAAGCAAGCAAAGATTTTGAAAAATTGCGTGAGGAAATGAGAAATTTACAAATAAAATATGTTTTATATACCACACCAAAACAAACAACGCTATCGTCTAATTTGTTACAGGAACAATGATGCTGTACGTATTTAATAAGCCAAACTGCAATACTAAGCGCTGTGGTGAGTGAAGGTGATGGTTACCCTGGTGAAGTTGAAGTTGTCGACAGTGGTGACTTGTGGACATGCTCCCAGGAAGGGGATCTGTGCCCAGGTCAGAGGTAAGATGCTTAGGAGGAGCAGAGTGCACCGAACCAGCAACATGTCGTCTGCATAAACATCAACCAATCATGTTCAATCATACAGTCTGGAGGGAAAGTAAGGAATCTGGCTGCTGAATTGATTTGGGTAGTATTTGTAAGGCAGCAAAATTTGCAACTTCAGACTTATTAAACCATCTTAAGTTATGGTGTCACAAAAACGGGAAACTTTGGTTTAATTTATTTTAGGTTTGTTAACATCGGTTTGAGTTGGATAGCAGAAACGTAGCAAATTGATAATTTAAAATAATTTTTATTTCCTTTTGTTTTAACAAATAGTTGCACATGAAATAACAAAAACTGAGTGATAACCTTTTCTTACCATTTTCAAGCAGCTCTGAAAAGACATTTAGTTACGAGAATCTAACATCAGTATAGAATTTATAGTGATAATTACGAAATAGATATACACTGATTTTATCTCAGTAAACAGTTTGTTTTAGTTGTTCAAATAATACAAATTACCTATTTACTAATTTACTATTTATAAACTATCTATGTATCTGGTCAGGGGTGTAACCAAGGGGGATTTCCGGGTCATGACCTCCCCATGCTTGATTAAGGCCCCAAAATGACCGTTATTAAATATAATGTTTACGGTAGAATTTATTTTGTAAACATTTTATTGTACCCTACGGCAAATAATACGATCAAAAATCACAATAATATATTATTAATGCGTTTTTGGAATAATAAGCATAATATAAAAGTTTCCGCGTAATGCTCAGAAAGGCGAGAGCAACTATGACTCTCACAAGGTAGCCAAGCAGGAAAAAGCAACGATCTGGTTTGTTTGTGTGAATTTAATGGTCATTAGTTGATTTTTGGCTAATGATTTAGCTATCAAGTGTCCATCTAAAGCTTACAGGTTATATTCTAAAAGTTTATAGCAACTAGTTTATGAGTATTTGGCAATTATGAATTTAAAAATATGACAAATGAATGGTTAACACAATGTTACATTTTCAAACTGTATTCAATTTAATACGAGTCGAGCGTATACACTTAACTTTAAACCCTATTTCAGCACAAGTATTGTCATTATAAAATAATCTGAACATATTTAATCTAATCCAAATGTTATGTACTTTTTGCAGACAGCTTATAAAACGCCAGAGCGTTGTTGCAAAATAAACGTAATATATCTGTTGATTTTAGGATAAAAAATATCCCCAAAACTCATCATTTTACATCAAAATTTAGCAAATTTACCGAGGAGGACCCCAGACTTCCCTTTTTGCTGGAGGGTATTCCATAGCCCACAGGCCCCTCGATAGTTCCCTATATTCTGGAACCCCCTTACCAAAGTCCTGGCGACGCTACTGTATCTGGTATGTAGCTTTGTACAGTGTTCTTTGTTCTCATATGTTTTATGCAATTAATGCCATGAACATGAGTATGATTATGCCAATAAATATTGTTGTCATTGTGATTGGATGAACAATACATACTATACTTCAAGGGATACTACACAGTAATTATTGTTTTCTGATTATACGCTCTATTATTACCCATCTAGGTCACAATGAGCCCGCATACACACCCACACTCACACACACACACACATAGGTGCAGTGACTGTAGATTATAGAAAGTTCTCACTTGAACTTCAATACCTTTCTACGTCCTTGTTCTTCATGGCATTAAGGTCAAGAGCAAGGGTCACTGACTCGCTCACTCACGATACACAAGTACTGTAGGGGGATAAATATAGTGATAAATATGTACAGTGTTGATAAATATAGTGTGTGAATAAGGCAGCTGGGGTATTGGGCTTTCCTTATTTATTTTTACCTTTTGCTGTCACAGTTTATCATGTGTTTTCATTTTGAGATTTGTAGGGGACACATTAGTGACTACTGACTACAAACAAATTCAAACATTTGTTCCACCATACTTTGTGCTTTTACTTACAAGTAAATTTGTACAGGATTTGATCTATTTTACTTACTCTGTAAATTTAAAGATTCCAATTAAATAGGTTACTTATCAAAACTGAAAGGTTTCCTATATTGCGCCCATAATGTAGCGGTGAACGTAACAGTGACGGTGGACGTAACACAATATATAAACAGATGATGACGAAAACCACTTTTAACATGTTGTAATTATTTTCTAGTCAAAGTTTATCTAGGTATTGTAGAAATGGACGAGCTTGCCTTTTATTTACAAAACAAAATTTGTCACCTGGTGAGAAAACCCTTAACTAGTTTTCACCTCTATTTTACAACCACCGTTCTCTAGGAAAACACTCTCATCTGATTGCATTAAAACAAAACTCACCGTCATATTACGGCCGTAATATAGCGCTCACCGCTTTCTAGGAAACCATAACTTTAAATATGTGTATTAAATTATTTGACTACAAAAATTGTAATGTAGTAAAACGTAAGAAATCATATCGAGTGAGTTGAACTGGCAAGTATATAAACATGGACATATTCACTACGGGAGCTATCTTTTGGAACGGGTTTTGCGAAAAATGTGAACTGGAAGTAAAAAATGTGAATAAATATTTTTGCATTATTTTTTCGTGGAAACAAACATTGTGAACACAAAGAAACTGAGATATACAATAATTTATCAGGTGAAAACAAACAATAACAACTATTACAGAATCGAGGAAATTGAACGCCAAGAGATAAACATACTCTTTTCACCGGACATAACTTACGCACCTTTCTTGCAAAGTTTAGTTTTAAAAACAATCTCTCTCTCTCTCTGTCTTTTTCAGTTGCTTGCCTATCACTTTTTTACGTTTTCACTTTTTTGCAAAGTTGGGAAAAGAGAAGTGTAACATGAAATTATGTTTTAAAACCACATTATTTTAATTTGTTATATTTTTTCAACGGTTAAGTTAAAAACGAAACAAATTTTTTAATGTTATAGATGTAAATAAAGTAAGGCAAAAAAGAAAATTAGTTACGAGTATATACGAAGGGTTAAGACATCAGAATTAAAGTACTCACTATTTTTCTATTAAACAAATGTTAAATTAATGCATCGCAAAGCCCATCCTACAGTCTAAATATTAGTTTAAAATAACCCGAATTAATCAGTTTGCGATAGCGCAGTGTGATTGATACAGCTGGTAGATTGACAGGTACGGATTGTTATGGTGATTGTGATTGATGGACAGTTACCTGGGTGTAGTGGCAGCACTGCAGGGGTCTGGCAGAAGACTGCTGGGTTTGTGGGTCACCCAGTGCCCCCAGACCCTCACCAGACCCCGGCCCTGCTGTCCTCACGTCACCCGCACTCGCATGCACACGACATGCGAGTCGTCAAACACGTCAAATTATTGTTTTTTTTTTTTGTTTTTTTTAATATGCTAATTTAGTGCTGAAGATTTCGGAAGTGTAATATGGTTATACTTGTACTTGATGATTGGGTTGATGCACAATATAAATCGTCAAGTCATCAACATGATAGGTGAGCAAAAGCTTTGGAGAAATATAAATCTAACGTTCAAAATGCTTGCAAACAATAGGGGTTTGAACATTTAAAAACATTAATTTTGTTGGGATGTGATGTAGTTGATAAAGAGAATTTAACTAACTAATTTGCGAGGTTTAGCGACAAGGGGAAATATTTTACGAGGAATCTTAGTGGATGTGCCATTCTTGAAATTGGCTGTAAATTGGCATTTTTAAATAGTTATATGACAGCTACCAAAAATGTGTTTCAAAACAGCTATCTTAACAAAATTAAATAAGAATTTACATAATGATAAACTAAACATATTGACTATCACAAAACATGCTGGCAGCTATTACCTTAAGACGAAGCACTTAAATACAACGAATAATAATTAACTCTAACAAAATCTAAAGTCTCAAGTCTACAATGAATAAATTAACATTACAAACTTATTATGTAATACCTTAATACTAGTACTAAACAAAAAGGTTGCTACATTTCTTCAAAAATAACTTAAACGCATCACTAAAAATATCAAGATCAATTTCATAAGTGTTAACTAATCTTAGTGCTCTATAAACAAAGGAAAATTATAATGAGCCACTGTTCTACATCTAGGTAATGAAAATAAATTAATAGATCCAATGCTACTTTACGGTATGTAAAAATAAATATCCCTTAGCAAAAACTCACTGTCAATTAAGTTATTAATTATTTTATATGATGTGATTTGTGAGACCTACTGAAGCGTACTTACGAACTCGGATAACCTGCCAGATTTTTAGCAATAGCTTTGACTAACAGTGTTGGCATGGACAGTTCTTTTTGATAATCTGCACGCAATTTTACAAAATCGCAAAACCTTTATTGGTAACTTGAAATGTCGAATGTTTCAGCTAGTTTTGGAACTTTAACGTTCCTATATAGATATCAGTAAGGCAGTAGGACTAACAGCAATTCTAAATTTAATTTAAAACAAAGAAGCGTATTTGTTCTAATGTCAACTACGTTTGGAGTTTGTGACAAACCGTCAAAACTAATAGTGCTGATTCCGACTTGAGGAAAGAGGGACAAAATGTGTTTCTCCAACCTTAGAAACAACATAAGCATTTCCCATTAAGGGCAGTTCAATAACTGTGTAATTATGTGCCCGCCTATTCTGATATAGAGGCAAGACCACTAAAGTTGTCAGAGACTCGACTCACCTGAGGGCGTTCTCCCTTAAAAAACAGGCTGATACGCAGCTAAGCGCTAAAGCACCGCTGGCATGAGTGAATGGAATTTTCTTTGCAATTTGTTACTCCAATTCGCTCCATTTGGCATGCGGCTGTTCTATTACCAAGAGCGCTACGAGGCTGTTCGCTACGCTCTCAGCTTTGCTTCGGCCTTAGGCCTCAGACTTACGTATACTTTTACTGCAAGTTTTATTACATATCTTCTAGGGGTCAGGATCGGTACTCATTTCATGGTCCTGAGTATGGGTCTTACCATGCTGACAGCATGAATATCTCATTATTACAGAGGAAATTCGATGAAAGTTGGAAACTAGTGTAACTCGATAGTTTTTGCTTATGTTCTAACATTTCTGGAAGGAGGTTTTAACTCCTGCTTCCTGAGCCCACCCCACTCCCTCGGACATGGCCTTGGACTTATCAATATCTTTTTCTAAGTTATAATTCTACTGAAGTTAACACTCATAATTATTCAGAACTTTTGAACTATTCTGTGGAGTTTCCCATACGGTTGAGAAATTCCATATCTTTTATCGATGCTTTCATGAACGAAGACGCTTACCTTGATGATAGGTGAGAACTGTTAGTTGAACAACAAACATCAGGGAAGGAACAAGTTAAAAAGCTTGGAAGGATCGTAAAGTTCCCGAAAAGAATCTACGCTTATGTGGTTACTTATAAGATCCTAGAAGTTAGAGCGTCTAAATAGCACATACATACAAGGTGAGTTTTAAATGTCCCCCCTCACCTTAACCTTTGAAAATGGAAATGTTTTTTTAAATCCTTTAGGGAATGTTTTATAAACATTCTAAAGTTTGTTTTCACGTACTTTGCGTCGCCCATTTCTCACCCAAAAACCAGGGGGGAGGGCTTCCAATTGTTTTCAATACAAACCTCCTCCCCCTTGTGGCGCCTCAAAATAAAAAGAAGCCGTTGAATTTGTATTAAAATTCCCTTTCTTTTAAAGTGCCACAAGAAGGTGGGGTTTAAATATTCCAGAAGATATCTTTTCACAAATATGGTCGATTTGGCTATCCCAACATAAGGATTTATCAATACACAACCCTAAAATTTCGTACAATCCACTTCGCTAATTATATGTTCTCCTAATGAAACCAAGGCCTTGTCATTATTAATCCAGTAGTTCAAATCAAAATTTATACAGCTAGTTTTCCCAGATTTGTTCAGTTTTCGGCATTTCAAAATTAAATCCGCTGAATATTAAATAGTCACATTAGTTAAATGTGACTAACCCATTAGGTCGGACAGTAAATTATAAGCACTGAATGTAACGCCGTAAGTCAAAGAAAACTAAAGAATCTTCAATACGATAGTTATGTGTAAGATGAAATGCAATTAAACCAACAGTATTTGGCCAAATTCTTTAAATATTTAGCAAACTGCAAAAGAATAATGAGCTATTCATGCAAACAACGCAATTTTTGTTATTTCTAGATGTTATGAGGAATTATATTCACTTAGCGTATGCCCAGTATGGTTTATACAGCGGTAACAAAATGTAAATAACCAAAAACAAGGGTAATAAACAACTCTGTTCTACTTAAATGCTATTTTATTTTTAACAACTAACAATAAATATCTAGTGTGACGTAGGTATCTGGTGACACAGAGAACTGTCTCCTGGAACCTAGGAGTGAGGTGGGAGGTCGTCGGAGAGAGGTCATCTGTCCAGTCAAGGTCAACAGTCAAGGTCAAGGTCACTGGCTCTTGGGCACTTCGGAGTTCTTACTGACGACCTTGGAAGCCTTGACTTCGTTGGCAGGGGCGGCAGGGGCAACGGGCTCGACCTAGGGCAGAGATACAGAACTGTTAGATAGGTCCAAAACATAAAGTTAGGAAAACACTTGTAAGAAGAAATTGGAGGAGTATGAAATTGGAAGAATCACAAGGAATACTGTTAGTCAAAAGTATTTAAAGTCTCCTGACATAAGTTGCCATATTCTGGTCGGATTTAGAAAACCTTCAAAAGAAACGCGGGTTTTAGTTTTAAGTGGAAACTAAAAAAATACATACTGAACATTATTATTATACTGAGAACAACACCATTTGCCATAACATACTGAACAAGGATGGACAATTTTCAGCGCAAGGAAAGCTCAGTATCAACTCAAGACTGTATTCTAAAAATCATTGGACACCCTGATGAGATATTTAAAAATTCCGGGTGTGCCAAAATCACCGAGATATAACAGACAAATTTAATTTCTGATTGTACTCTTCTGGATTTTAGCGTATTTAGAAAACCTTTGACATCGGCTGTTGGATTACTCTATTTTCTTATTTACGTAAACTTACATTTTATTCTTTTAAATCCGCGCAGTTAGTCCGCTTAACCTGCATTTTCTGCGGAAAAGAACAAAAAGACACTTTTAGAGCTACTATTTCTTCTTAGATCCTGTCTTCTCTGAATTAAAACTCCTTTCTCCCTAGCCTATGACCCAAAGTGTTATCAACCCACCTTCTCAACGACCTTGACGGGTTCGACAGGCTTGGCTTCCTCAACGACGGCGTCCTTCCTGACTACGTCCTCAGCGACCTCCTTGACGGGCTCGACAGGCTTGACGGCCTCCTCGACGGGCTTCACGGGCTCAGGCTGGGCAGGCTCCACTGGGATGGCATCAGCTGACTTCTCAGCTCCAGCCTCCTCAACGTCGTTACCCTCGGCAGGCTCGGCGATCTGGCAGTCAGTCTGGTCAGTCTTGACGAAGAAGGTCCTGCTGATCTTGTACTTGTCCAAGACGGCGTAGGCCTTCTGCAGGGTGGTGGCTGTGGGGTTCTGGTCTCTTGTCATCACCCAGGCGTTCTCTGGAATATAAACAATGTCCGTCAGTTGTGAGATACTTTATTTTCTAAAGATGGGGTTTAAGAATGTATTTTTAGGGAATAAGTTAGACGGAATTGAACTGTTAGAGCTCATTGGAGACTATGCCTCTTAGGAAAAGACTTCTTAGATACACCATATAATTCACACGATCTTTATTATGATAGAAAACCTGCACCAGCAGAAAGCTACGAATAAACTCAGTTGGATGGTCATCTCAATTCTTTCAGGTTCCTTTCCGTACCACATTTATTAAAATAATGAAGATGGATTAAAACATATTTGAAAAACAAAAGAATGTGTTTATGAAATCAAAATTAAATATTATTGCACAAAGATGTGGTAAATTACTTTAAAATTACTTTTCGCATTACAATAGTCTAAGTTTTGGAGACTACTCTTTAACTACTTGATACGTTTTTTAGATTTTGTCGGTACTTACGGGTGTTGAAGAGGCCGAGCCTGAGCAGGACCAGACGACGGAGTAGCTGTCGTAGTCAGTGTCCAGCACTGTGTACGATGTTTCTACAGGGTCTGTAAAACACACATACAAAGTCAGCAACAAGAACATTCAAACTTTTAAAAATAATTGTGAGTTTTGAGTTAACTTAATGTAATGTACTTGTTACACAAATTTTCTTTAAGTTTCTAAGTTAGTCGAAATGGTGAGAGATATACGCTATGATTGCTAAAGGTAACACTTACAGGGCAGGGTTGAGTACTTGACATTGAGCTTGGCCTCAGTGCCCTTGGTGATGCTGCGGATCTCTCCGTTCAGCACGCGCTTGATTCCTGTCCTGTAACATTACAAAGCAATTCATGTTAGGAACACGCAGCGTTATACTATATAAATCGTGCATAACAGCAAGTTTTACCTATCACAAAATCCACAAGAACCGAAAAAATTAAATAGTACTTTATAGGTTTAAATAATGTACTGATGGTGAACCGCGAAGTTAGCCTTGGATCCTAACTTTTTGAAGTGCCATTAGAGACCAGCAGAGTTTTATGTATGAACTTAACCTTAAACCCGTTACTTTCATCTTTATCTAAAGTCCAGGCGTATTGTTAACATCAATATTTTACAACAGTTTAAAACCCAGCCGAGGTCATCTCTAGCTCACCATCAGTATTATTAACACGTTTACATAAAAGGCATACAAAATCAATGCATTGAAACTATCCAAAATCAAAGTACAGAATGATTCATATATTCACCGTTTCGGAGTATTTTCAATTAAATTAAGTTTAAACCAAATAAAATATCCCGTGGCATTTCAACTTCATACAATCTAAATCTCTTTATTTTAAAACTAACGTAACGCTGATTTTTATCTTCAATACCTATTTTTTTGCCGAAAACATTTTAACCCGTGGACGTACAGTCATACTGGTGAATGGCAAAGAAAGGGGGTTATCATCAAGTAGATGCTTAGTGCCTTGGAAAACAAACCGGCATCATATACGTAATTTACGAATTTGATGGTTGGCTTATTCTCAAATGAATGAGTTAGATGTTTAGGTGATATGGTAGGACGGTGGAAAAGATTCAATTAAGTGGTATGGTTGGTATGGAATAGTATGGGTATAAATCGTTGTTAAGGTACTCACAGTCTGTTCTGGATCTCGTTGGCGACGAGGATGCGCCCGTCCTTGGCCATGGCGTACTCGGTCCTGACACAGCGACTGCCGGCCTCTAGGACAGACAGGTACCTCTCTGCCTCGTACCACGTGCCAAGGTACTGCAACATCACACAAATCACTTAGACACTTGACACAGCAACAACACATTATTTTGAACATTATTTTTAAAAATTTTAGTTTTCTTTTATATTTATTTATGAATTTGTAGTAGGGGATGTAAGTATTCAGATGATTTTAACACCGAAGGGTTTCGAAAAGTTCTAATTTATTTACAGTAAATCCTCCGATAATTTGGGTAAAGATTACGTTGCTTATGAACTAAAGTAGTTAAGACAGTGCTAACATTTCAATGTTTGTCTAATAGCTGTTTTATGATACTTTACTATCCATGGTCTTTAGAAATGTCTAAAACTAAGGTTTCACGATCATCATAATTAATAGTAGAAGCATATACGGGTCCCCCTGACCACGGAAGAATGGGGAGTCTGGTTTAGTAGTCTAGTCTCTGTTTCTCTGATTAGACTCCAACGAGCGGTGAAGCAGAATTGCACTGTTAAATCTATCTTCGTTGTACGACTGGATTAGTGTTGTATGTTCTAAATAAAACTGTACACGTAATCCAACCATTTTTTTTCTAAGAACCGATACCAACAAAGCAATTGGTAAATGAATACTGAGTAAATATGATGTTTTGTGATGGTTATAAAACTGTTTATGTGTAATACGTTGGGTTCGAACGTGAAAACCTTTATTTCAATCAAAGTTTTCAAACAGAATAGCTGTTGTTAATAAAAGGTTTGTTTTCAAACAGAGGAGTATAGTTATAGTTACATATTTAATTTATAAAATCAAACTTAAAGCCGGATATTTGGAAACATATATGTATTTTTCATGTATGGTTTGACTTCAAGGTAGCCTCATATTTACTGCACTGGTGGTACCTGGTAAATTTATATTACTATGTGTAAGTATATTAACGGTTAGGAACTAGAGTTACCTTGTCCATCTCGAAGTCAGCCTTCATGAGGTGGTCGGGACACCAGCCGAAGGCAGGGACCTGCGCCTTCACCGCCACGGCGGCAACCAGCAATACACACAGCGTTCTTAGGTTCGTCATTCTGAAACAAACCAACTCGTTGTCATATACTGTCTCAACACTGTGGCCAAAGGAAAATATTTATATAAGTGTTTACTCGTTTTCACTAGATGTTCAAAGTATACTTATAATTAAGGTATGTCTGCTTCAATTTGAATAGCGAAAAGACCGCCTGTGTACGCCTTACGAAAACATATTTTCGGGTTAGTTTCATTTTAATAGAAAAGGAATCGTACTTTCTAACACATAGTTTTATTCATCCCAAAAACAAGAGAAAGCTTTCAAATTTATTGAAGGGTAATTTCTGCAATTT
The DNA here is from genome assembly GCA_018831715.1 of Matsumurasca onukii. Taxonomy (NCBI): domain Eukaryota; kingdom Metazoa; phylum Arthropoda; class Insecta; order Hemiptera; family Cicadellidae; genus Matsumurasca; species Matsumurasca onukii. The sequence goes on along the minus strand of CM032060.1, from coordinate 13,708,229 downwards.
AACAACAAAAGTAATTTTGTCTGAACTATACTAAGGTATAACCAAGAGGTTGGCGGTAAGGAGTTTTAAAAGTAAACATTTAGGAGTAATAAGTTTAACCAAAGTAGACATAGTTCACCGGGATTAAAGTTACCAAACGTCAGACAGAAATTTAAACATGTATTAATTTTTGTCAGGTCATGTGATGATGATTGTATACTTTTCTCGTTTATAAATAAATCAGAATTGATAACAATCCAACAAGTAAAACATGCCATATTGTTTTATATTAGTTTTGAATAGTTGAACGCTACTTAAGGGGATATATAGTGTTAAAAGATGTATTAAAAAATAAGACGACTGCACCGGTATTAGATAAAATTACAAGTAAAAATGGTTCTACACAAGAAACTGGAGCAAACGTTTAATGGTTTGACAACAGTGCAATAATTGATTTATTCTTTATCATTTAATCACCCTTGGCTTCTTTGGTTAAAACCTAAGACTCCCTACAGTCAGGCCATTTCATCCTATCCATTGAAATAGTTTTTTGCGTGTTCGATGTATTTTAGTTCAATTTTTGCACTAACAATAAAAAGTTTTATAAGGAACCAGTCTAGTTAACTAAAAGTATTGCGATCATTACCTTATAGAAACGCAAAATATGCTAGTGCAAAAAACAGGCCTTATGGCAAAAGGAGTAAGACTTCGCTTTAGATATAAAGCTACTATAAACATAGGTAAATAAAAATAATTAGACTCGAGAACGAATGGAAGAAACACATGGTGCGAGGTACTCACCTGAAAGTGGCAGCCGGTTTGACCGCGTCGGCCGAGCTCGCAGCTTATATACGTGCTCTCACACTCGCACACTCGTCCACAGATACACGAGGACCAGCTGTACAAGTAACTTCGTACAACCCCTAGACTGTGCGTGATCTGTGTGTTAAACACAGCTGATGTACAATTCGCATCAGCTGTTATGGCAAACAATCCGGCGGGCTTGAAGCTTTGAGGTTATGGTACCGCTGTGTTAATTTGTAAACACGAGTTGATTACCACAGTTTAAAGGGAAAGTATTTTTCTCGTTACTACAATGGACGTACAATGAACTTGTGAGGTAGCTCTCTGTTTTTAGGCTTGGGTTGATACATTATAACGCCATGGAGAGCCAGGTTTTTAATACATGTATATTAAATTCTTTATCATTACTGGTTAAATTCAAAATCTCCAAAACACAAAATTATTTCAAAAAGAGCTTAGAACTTATCTGGTCACGAGTGGGTTTTACAGCGTTCAGGAATTTATGGACCACTCACTTGCCATTAAGAAGTCTGTTGATTAAATTTTATTATAAAAATTAAATTTTGAATAATTATATTTGCTGTAGTGGCTTGTAGTTTTATTCAATTATTTATTGTATTGTTAAAAAACAACACAAACATTGATTTGATTTGGTTAAAAACACCGAACACTCCTAGGGTATTTTAAGGTGAACATGGGCTGAAGGGTGAGTGCATTGAGTGTTTTGATGGATGATGAGGTGTAGTCTTGTTACAAACTAGGGCCGACTGTTCCCCAGATATGAAACATAAAAAGGTTCCTAGGCTCGGGGTGTTGGTAATGGTATTATTACTACATACAGTGATCCGGGGATTGAAGACAAACATACATCCTATAAAGCGTTTAACTTTAAACTACAAATAACAAAGGTACATCAAAAGTATAAGGGTATCAACCACTAAAAAGCGTTTAACTTTAAACCACAAATAACAAAGGTACATCAAAGTATAAGGGTATCAACCACTAAAAAGCGTTTAACTTTAAACCACAAATAACAAAGGTACATCAAAGGTATAAGGGTATCAACCACTAAAAGCGTTTAACTTAAACCACAAATAACAAAGGTACATCAAAGGTATAAGGGTATCAACCACAACAAAGCGTTTAACTTAAAACCACAAATAACAAATGTACATCAAAGGTACAAGGGTATCAACCACTAGATGGTAGACAAAGCTGAGTTCAGCGAGGTGAAATCACAATGTATAGTATTATTTTCAAGGTAAAAGTCAATGATAAAGCAATGCACGAACACAATATCAAGAGTCAAATAAGTAAAACACGTTAGAGATAAGTAAATGTAAGAAATAGCGCATCGTACGGGCGGAAAACGTGGCGTTGTAGAGTTTCGCAATGTTCAAAACATTCCATTTTGAGCTTGAGTCTTAAATGAAAGGTCAGTATATTCCTTAATCGCGCTTGGTTCTGACTTTTCTAACTAGTTTTAGTATTTTGCTCTTAAAACATGTAAAATTATGGTAGTTTAGAGCTGTTAAAGGAACATTACTGATCTTTCATTACTGACTTTAAAACTTGAAATTGTAAAGTTGTGTACAGCGTGTGAACTAAATTGACGCGAGGTCTCGTAGTGTCTGGTTGCTCGAAAACATGTAATTTCTTTACGCCCGTCGGCTACATTGATTGGTTAGATTAAATCGTAATTGTTTACCGCCCATACTGGGAACCACACTTGTATAATGTGTGGCTGGATGCAGAGAGGCAGAAGTAGTCAGGGTGAAGTCAACGACCATTTGACCAACGACCAAGTCAAGTCCAGCGTGCAGAAAATCAGCAAATAAAATGAAAGCCAAACGTTGGAAATAAAATGTACGATCTTAGCAAGTTTTGAAACAGGTTTAATAAAACATTTCAAACAAGTTTATTTCAAATAAAAAGTACATTAACAGTTCAGGCATAGAAGTTAAAAGTAGCTCTGGCAGAAAGTGACTACAAAGAATTATAGACCGCAGCAAAGTTCGAGTGAAAAACAAAAGTGATACATGTGCAAAAGATAAATATTGTATGAGATTTAATTGTTGACAAAACACCCTGTAGTTGCTCATTGTTCCGTTTATATTTACATAATAGCTACGAAGTATACTGTAGTACAAAATATTACATTGCCTTAGTTAGTAGCCTGCGTACGCGGATCCAAATTCACGCACAGGATTTTCTTATGGGAAGACTGACTATATTATGAGTAAAATTCATGATCTTGATCATTATTTTACTGTGGTCAATTTTATATTTAACTACTGTAAACACTATGCTTTCTGAAATTAAAAATATTTTGATTTAAATATGATAATATCGCTGTTGGATTGTAGCATGTCTTGAACTTGAAACAAGATCAAGGACTTGAAATTTAATCCAAAGGTTGAGAATTACAAATCAATATTGTGCGAAACTTGGGTCACAAGATAAGACTTAAATATAAACTAGAAGTCGTAGCTGAAGGCAAACCTACGACTCTAGGTGTACACAAACTACTGCTTGTAGACCTTCATACACCAAACTATACGTAACTTTCTTTTGACTTTTATTTAAGCGGATCCGTGGTGGATTGGTATCGCACGCGACTCCGTAAGTCAGAGGTGCGCGGGTTCGATCCCCGCAGTCACCACTTGGCACTTACGATTTGTAATTTGACTATACAGTGACGCTAGCTAAACGTCGAGGTTGAGTGATGGAGAGGACTTTGAAGTCCTAACCTATCACCTCGTTAAAGAAGACAAACTTTACCTTTAAGTAGTTAAGATATTTCAGCATATCACGCAGCACCTTTGTTTTCAAGCTAGAGGGATACCTTCGCTGCTCATGTCGCCAACTACGATGCAGAAGACTCGCAACGAAATTTTCCATCCTGAATCAACAAACAAGAGAATTCTGAGAAGAAAAGCCAGAGAGGCGGTCATTTGCCTTTGAAAGGAAGTAAGAGCTCCACACCGGCAATTAGCATTTAACAAGCCCAGCTGATGCTAAGTGACAGTGAGTCATGACCATTGCTAATGTGTTGGAGAGGGTCATGTATGTATGTGTATGTGTAGAGTACAAACTTGCAGAGGGCTTGTCAATATTAACTGTGGGTGTCAGCTGTTTAAGGACAGTTTGTAAGCATCTCTGGACTGTTTGACGAATTTGTGTCAGCAAAGATTGTTGAGTTCAATGCCCTTGAAGAGCGAACTTGAGATTTCTAACGTTGTTTACGTGCAAATAAGCAATAACTTCCTGAAACTTTACGTAAACTACAAACAATTAACAGAAAAGTTATGAAAACGAGAGTTAAATATATATTACATACATTACAACATTCAAGCGGTGATCTTCATCTCTATCAAATGACTGGCAGCCTAGCTAAACAACAATAAGAAAAATAAATTATTTCGAGTAGTCTTGGATGAGGATAATCTCTGTAAAATATGTTAAAGCTTATGTATTAAAAAATAAAGTTTAATTTCCCAACCTAATCTTCTAGGTTAATTCATCGATTTTATTTTGACTATAATATAATCAATCCCATTACCGTAGCTACAACATGCTAAACGTTCTTAGCAAAGTTGACACCCAAATCTGCACGCTTCTTCACATTTTTGAAACAAATTTATGATTATTTCCAACACCTTTCTTAAAAGAGAACTTTACAGCTCAACCATCTTAGTTCAACGCTTTAAGGTTTGGGTAAAGTGAGGTGTCCTATAATACTTATATCCTTCCCGTTTAGCTTTTGATTAATCGTCCAATGTCAAACGAACTTGGCATATTTAGTAAAAATACAATGGCAGAAATAATAAAAAGTAATAAAAAAGTACTTTGTAGAAAAAATCAGTAACAGTAGTGAAACTTGTTGGTGTCAAATTAAACATTTGAAGGGCTGGAGGGAAAAGGGTCACTTTTTACAAATCGAGTTTTCAATTGATTTTGATTATTCAGAACGAGTACTTCAGAGTACAGTAGTATAGCTTTTCGAGTGAAAAACAAGTCAAGTCAGCCTTTAAAATAGAGTTAAAACAAGGGGCTGGTGGGAAGAAGAGGCCAAGCGCCACTTTAAAACTGCCCTACTGAAAAGTTTACTCCAAATTACTTGGTCCCTTCTTCCTTCTGGCCCTTCATTTCAAATAGTGACCACATTGTTCGACATATGATTTAAAGGTCATAGAAGAATAACATCTTAGAGTTAACAGTAGAAGAAGTGTAACACCAATAACATCTTACAAAAGGTTTGTCCGAAGCCCCTGCCCAAAACAGTTACCTAAGATGTGTATACATTTTAAAACAGAAAAATGTCTGCTTAGACTACGCTTTTGTTTTTAAGATATCACACAAGAATTTCAGATTTCTCTCGGCGACTCAAAGATTTGGAATAATATGATACAAAATATTTTGATCAAGGTCTGCATTTCAAAACTTCAATTTACCACTAAAAATTCCTTTTTGGAGGGTAGGGACAAATTCAACATGCTAAAAAACACTTCATATTAATTTTAATTAGTGTTCCAAAATTTTAAAGTCGATAGGGTTTGAAAGTTTCCAGCCAAACAACAGTTAAGATGAAGGAGATTGTTGTGAGACCCTCTGTATATCCAAGGAAAAAAATCATATACAGAATAGCAGAAGCAAGCGATGGCTGGAACAACATCACTGACCCAGATCAGAGATTGAGTGTGAGGGAGTAGAGATCAGCTGATCTGTTGGACCAGAGCCAAACCCACCCAACACTCGACACGTTGGGGCAGGAACCACATCTCACTTCTCACTTCTGCTTTCTAGTGCTCACTGCTCACTGGTCAACTTTCTGGAGAAATCCATCACACATTTATATTTCAAATATCAAGTCAATCATGTTTTAATTGGTTTTAATAACATAATAACATCTCCTGAAACGTTCTTTGCGCTTGTCTTCTTCAACGTAAGATACATGAGTAATTGAAGATAGGTGGATTCACCAGAACTTAAAATCAATTTGGCATCTTTGTTGAAAGTTTGTTGTTGGCGATGGGAGAATTTCAGGGTTTAAACTATTATTGTGTACATTTTCCATCGTTGGCAAGATGATCATGACGTTTCGGGACTGCAATCTGATCCCGTCTTCAGGTGAAAAGTAACCTAAAACATAACACAGAACATTAGAAAACGAGCTAGCTAAAGTAATCAGCGTAAGCTGACCAGTCAAGCTCAACCAAACAGCATGTAGCTGTTAAAGTCAAAATACTAAAACTTAAAAACTAGCCTAGAAGACTCACCTGAAGACGGGATCAGATTGCAGATCCCGAAACGTCATGATCATCTTGCTCACTAACGATGGAAAATGTCCGCAATAATAGATTAAAATCAATTTGGCGTTGGAGTGATTATTATGTTGGGAAACGTTTTATTCTGATTTCTTTTTGTATTAGGAACCAATGAAATCGAAAGTAGTTGAACTCATCAATACACGTTGAAACCTTTATTTGCATCGTAAATAGGATGTGAGTTTTTTTATGTGTGAAATGTTACATTGAGTGGAGTTTGATTAAATATTCGGACAATATCACGCTTTGAATCGGGAATGAATCTGAGGTGAATTTATAAATCCTTACATTTATTGGTTAAAGCAATCCAATTTTAAAAATAAATTTGTCAACAACCAATTAAATCAAATTTGCATTAAAAGGAAGTGATTTTAACAGTGCACCCACATGGCAACAAAACTATAGAGTCAAAACTGTGCTATAGAATACTTAGGAGATAAACAGGTAAGCTTCCATGGTTAGATTGGTTCTACTATAACACTTCACTATCCTGGTATTCGGGTATAGACCTCGTTAAATACTAACTAGCCAACACTTCGAATGCGATACAGATACAGCGATATTGCTGCCCTGATGATGGATTGCCGTATTGCATCCAAAACGTCGGCTAGTTCAGATAGTACTTCGACGTGGACCGCGGTCTATCCACAAAGACCAAGACAGTGAAATTCTTAGCAGTAAATATCTACAAAGGTTGGCGAGATATTTACTTGGAACAAGAATATAGATGGCGTTTGTGAATAACAAGGTGTTCGTTAGCATTTACGCTTTGCGGTTCTTTCAACATTTTGCTCCTTAAAAGTTCTTAGGGTGGCATATTTTTTCATTTATCCAAATATTTTGAATAGTTTTCAACCCCAATAAATTCAAAACAAATTTTTCCAACCCTTAAAACGTCCCCAAAGGGTTGTACGTCATTTTGAGAAGTTTTACTCTCAAAGAGAGTGTTGTACCTCGTTTTAAATGTCACACTTTTACAAACATTTTTCCATTCACTTAACTGGTCTATCTTAGTTTTTTTCGCATACGGGGCGTGAGCAAACGTGCAGGTTTGATCAACAAATGTCATTATATTTTTATGTTCGTACCAACCTACAGTAGTTGTGGTAAAGTTCCATACTACTATTCACTATATACTATTTATAAAGTTAAAGTAGTTAAAAGTCAGATTGCTACTAAAGCTAGTACGCTGATCACTGCAGACGGGAATATTCGATTGTATCGAAACCCTTGACTAAATACGATTCCCATTACCACAGAGTGTGTGGCTGATTCAGTTACAAACCCGTTCCCAACTCCAATCCCAATAGAAAGTAAATGGCCAATTAATTAAACGCTCTGTAGCTCAAGCCGAGCCTTAATTCACAATAATCGAAATGCAACTAGTTATATTTGTTTTAACTTTGTTTTAATATTAAGCGTCATGCTACTATCCGTCCAAGACATTGTAGTTTTATTTTCCCCTAAAATTATCTAGATGTAATTGAAAATTAATAATTCATTTCTTGATTAAAAAGTTTGGTTCAAAACAAAACTGTAGTTGTTATTTTCTTTCAAGAACTTATCTACGAGAATATATTTAATAGTATCATAATAGAACTCCCTAGATTTAATTTTACACAATACTTTATAACTTTAGTTTTGAACAAACATATACGTCAAACTTTCAGTGTTACTACACGTTTTGAAAGCTTTTGGACCTTTCAACGTATTTATGAATCTAATTTGTTTATCAACAAATTCAAAGGTTGTTATGTTTCATTATTGTTAAAAATATGGAAGAAGTATTTAAAGAAAAGATTGTTTTGTAAATGGAGGACATAGGTGTTTCGTACGATGAAAAAGTAAAACAGCCGACACGCAGCCAAGCGCAAAAGTGCCGCTTGCATGAGTGAATCGAATTTGCTTTGCAATTTGTTGCTATTATCCGCTCCGTTCACAGCCTCGCTTTGGCATGCGGCCGTTGTATTACCTACGAGGATTCTGCTTCAGATTGGCTTCCAGTGTGACCATGGGGGTTACAACTTAGTAGTCCAGACTTATTAGTCCATTATCTCGAGCGCTACGAGGCTGTTCGCTACGCTTCTTCGGCTTTGGCCTCAGACTTACGTGTTCTTACTGCAAGTTTTATTACATATCGTGAAGGTAAAATGTATTTTAAATTTTATTGAAATCTGACTATTAATAACGCTGTTATAACGAACAATCACATTTTTGGTCGCCATTTTGAAATAACCCAATGTATTTTCATAATTTTTAGTACATTGGTGGATACTTTAAAAATACATATTTATTCAAATATCATCCTAATCGGATTAACTTTACTGTTTTTAGATCATTAAAACCACATTTTTGACCAAAACTCTCCACCTAAGTGGGTTCCGATAGCCCGACTTTGCTGGTTAACGAACTTGAGCAAAATATGTTTAAAAGGAACATTTGTACCAAATTTCATGAAAATTGGACAAAGAATGTGGCGGATACATATTCAATACAGTAAAATAAATCACTTCTTTGGTAGGTAGCCGCTAGAAGTGATTTATTTATTTGGAATAAACAAGTCCTTTGGCTTATCAAAAATGAAGAATCTCTCTACATACATACATATACAGGGTGAGTTTTAAATGTCCCCTCCACCTTAACTTTTGAAAAAGGAAATATTTTTAAAACCCCTTTAGGAATGTTTTTATAAAGTTCCAAAGTTTGTTTTGACGTACTTTGCGTCACTCATCCCACCCAAAACCAGGTTCACTGTGTCTATTGAAAGGTAGTTGATACGTGAATTATTGAGGGAGACAATAAAATTATTCCGTTTCAAAATAGCTTTAAGTGAATATGGTTAGGTTTCAGAATTCAGTTAAGTTGTAATAATTATGTAAATAACATGTGAAACCCAATCAAGCTCGACATCAAAATACGACCATGATTCAAATTGAGAAAGCAAAATTTCTAGAAGCCGATGTAGAGCAGGGAGAAAGCACGAGAGAGAGAAGTAAACAAGAGCGAGTGTTGTGGGGCTATGACCTGTGGTGGCCGGGCAGAGCATAGCAGAGCAGAGCAGAGGTGGAGGTGGAGGTGGAGTGGATAACGGTGGGAGGAGACTATGAGCATACATCATCCATGTCGTGATCATGGAGTATCAACACACAGAGGAGCAGGGCACGGCACACCTGGGTACGTGTGACGCAGGAGTGTCATCAGCTGATTGGAACGATATTATTGTCAGTATTAGAATGGTTTAAAAATGTGTGAAAACATAAAATTCCTTAAACATTTCTTTTATTATGTACTACGTGTGAAATAGACCGCCACTGTTTAGCGAATCTGTGGCGGTTTGGTATCTCGCGCGACTCTGGAGCTCATCGGCGCGGTTCGATCCCTGATGTCATTTTGTATTAATAATTTGTAAAGTGACTTTATGGCGACACTAGGTAAAGGTCGAGGTTGATTGGCAGAGGCGTGGCAGGTAGTCCTAACTTCGCCTCGTTAAACAAGACAAACCGTACACTATATCTAGCAGCCAAATAAAGTCAGGTTTTTGTGTGTTTCAACTGCAGTTTCCCATTTTCGGGATAGGAAATCAAGGAAAAATATTTTAAACCCCAAAATGTCCCCAAAGGTTTCTTTGCTGGAATGAGGTCATTTTGAGATATTTTCAAATACAAACATAGGTCGTGGTGTATCTTATTTTAAAGGTAATACTTTTGCATTTTTGGCGAAAACTAAACTTGTTTATAATGGTTGCGTGTACAATGCAAGACTAAAAGCCTTTGATGTATGGCCTTGGCGGTGAATTTCACTGTCAGTCCCAAAGAAACCTAGGCAAACTTATATTTTCCTGAAATTAAATCGAGATACCTTTTTGGAGAATGTACGAAAGTTAAATACATTTGGTTGGTTCAATTGATATGGTAACCATTTGAATGACCATCATTGTCTTGTAAAGCTTGCTAAAGTTTGACTATGGTTTTTAAAAGAAGAAATAGCACAAAATCATGTTTCATTTTGACAGTGTGAAATCTCTTGAGAGGATCCTCATCCTTGATCTTGAAAATGTATTTTGTTGGCCCAGGTTTATAAGACTGATAGCTGAATTAACAACTAACCTTTCAAGCCCACATCAAAGATGTTTGGTCACGCCCTGTATGCGATGACAAATATAGACAAGTTTTGTTTACGCAACATGTTTATAAAAGTATGACCTTTAAAATGAGGTACAACACAAAGTATGTTTGTATTTGAACATTTCTAAAAAATGACTTGGGTTCCCAATTTCCTTACCATTTTTGGGAGTTGAAAATGTTTCCTAGATTCTTTGGAATTAAAAATATGGAACTGCATTTGAAAACACACAAATCTGAGTTTATTTGGCTACCAGAGAACTGTGTATTTGGATAGTGTCGGCATTTGAAGCTGGTTTCAAAAACTTATATTTATCGAGGTAAATTGATATGAATCGAGGAACCCCGTACATTTGAAAGGTACTTGAATTTTATTTATAGGAGGTAAAATATGTTTACGACTATCAATAAATACATTACAGTTATCGACCATCTGTGTTTTTACTCCTCCAGAGTTCGTTTTAAATCAGGTAAAACTAACTTATATTTAAGCTATGTTTTTTAGGAAACGATGAACGCTATATTAAGGCCGTAATACGACAGCGAGCTTGCTTTGATTCAACGTTGATAAGTTGCTCATACAAAGAAATGTGTTCAAGTTCAGTAAAACTGTAGAGTTTTCATCTTTGTATGGTCGTACCCCATTTAGGTACCCCAAAGGAAGAAGGTAACAACAGGAAGTAATTTAGGATAATGCGAAGTAGCTGTGTAGCTACCGGAGTAAGCAAAATGTAAACAAGCAACGTCGAAATACAGTCAACACAAGTATGCTCACGAACCTATCTATTCGTACCATAGGAAGATATGTCACTTTAAAATTTATTTATTGGACAATGGATGTACTTGTATTTGAAGATTACTTTTTATTTTGTAAAAAGTCGTCCGACTGATAGGACATAATGTCTTTAAAGCTTACTGTGTTGATGTATACAACTATCAACTGTAAAAGCTACTAACTACTAGCAAGCTTATTTGCAAGACTTTTGAATACGCTTGAAGCCTTCCTAAAAATAAATTTCTAATAGTATAAAATGGCCTTGATAGAAACTATTTCTTGATATGAGCTTTTAGCTCATTGGTAGAGTGAGTGCTTCGCACCGAATCGGCCCGAGTTCAACTACCGGCGCCACAGTAACAACTTTTTCGCGATTGCCACTCCCCGTGGTTCGGAAGTCACGTTAAGGCGTCGGTTCATTCCATTGGTCGTTGGGCTATTAATAATTGTCCCAATCTGGGGAACAGTCGGCCCTGGTTTGTAACAAGAATCACTTCTCATCCATCAAAACACTCATCACACTCACCAATTATAACATTATCACCTTAAAATACACTCTAGGAGTGGTCAGTGTCTCAAATCAAAGTCTAAAAGTAGCTTAGCAGAATCCAACGTTTTAATTCTACAAGAAGAATGTTATTGTATTGTCCTGGGCATGAAATAGCTTTTTCTCAAACAGCGTACGAGTTATGTGGGGTAGGTAGGTCGAAGTTATTGATGTTGTGATCATGCTCAGGTCGTGACAGTTCCCTCGAAGTCGCCATTAAAATCACTTCTTACTCCATTAAGCCATTGCTCCAGTCATGATGACATCTTGAAAAAGACCTGCACTTTGCCTAGTCTTGCCAGAGCAATATCATTAAGCCATGGGAATTATCTCCAACCGTATGGATATCGTTTTCTCAAAATTACCTTCCCATCACATAATCTGGAGGTAAATATGAAAAATTGAACTGTTCGAAGTCAATTTGTAAAAGTAGAAGATACGTCTTATCAAAAGTAAGGCTCCATACAAGAGTAGAAAATCTCTTCTAGAATAAGGCAATATCAAGTTTGTCAGTCTAAAAACTATTTTGAAGGATGAAAAACGTACCCCTTTGCAAGCACTCGTTTTGATAGTTAGTCCGCATCAGTTGAAAGAAAGCCCGTTGTTATCCAGTTGTTACGTGCGCAGTGTCGTGTGTTCCTTTTGAGGATGAATTTTGGTCTTTCTCGAAATGACGCCTGAGACAGGACCCTTAAGTTCCAATTGCTGTTATGACACCTTTAAAGTATTAAACTTTTAATATTGCTCATGCAAACATCCCCGCTAATCTGACGACCTACCGAGCCCATTTCAATTCCAAGCCCCTACCAACTCATTCTTTCCTAAATTCCCAGTTTTACCAGCGCCACTCTCGAACAATCTATTGACGAATGGTCTGTGAGCGGGGGCGGCGAGATATGCCACAACGTCCACAAGCTCGCGGCCACTCGAGAGACGAAGAAAGGCCAAAAACCCAATAAAGTGTAGATGTAGATGTTATCTAACGTGGACGATGTGGAGGTCAGAGGTGGTTGCTCTCCAAGCAGTCTGACCAGTCCTGCAGACCGTTACTGCCAGCCTCTCAAACCAGTACCATGATTAGTAGAACCGTTATCCGACCAGTCGTTGCCCCCATCCACCATCCACCTTCCAGCCTTTGTTTCAACAATTCGTCCTAGGGTCGTAAATGTTTGCTAGGTTGGTAATATTTTGCGTAAAGGTGCTCTGTATGGTCATGGGTTTGACGGGGCTGTGGAGTGTGCGCGTTCGTTAGTCATGGAAGAACACAAGGTTCAACTCACAGGTCTTTCAACTTGGTTTGGTATTTTGATGCGTATGAGTAGCTAACAACTCAAGTTAGTAAGAAAATAGTTAATGTGTGAAGCTGCACATTCGGCCTCTGCTTATCAGTGTGAGGAATCAACTTAATAATAAAACGAATTCAGTTCTTCGTAATGTAGCAGTGTAATGGGCAATGTAGCGAGGAATGACAAGAAACTTGGAGGAATATTATAAAAATGTCAACTGATAAAAGACCTGATAAAATAATGACCTAAATGCCATTTTCACAATTTGGAGATAGTGGGATCACAAACTATTTAAGCTGCAGGGCGCTTAAAGCTAACGCATTCTGTTAGCAACTATCAGAACTAGTGATAACATAATTGGAACTTAGATCTAAATACACTTTAACTAGCTGGTACAAAGCTCATTATTTTGGTCCTAAGAAAAAATCAGTGTGAACCTTTTAAGGTTGTGGGGATACAGACAGAAATCTAAAGCTGTTTTCAGGGTTCAAATCTAGTGGTGCGCAGTAAGGGACACCTCACTCCTACAATTCATCGGATTTGTACGAAACAAACTTTGTTTTAAAGTTGGTAAAATGTTGTAGTGACTCCGCTGAGCTAAGTTCCATCTCCTTACTTATGAGACTGTGACATAAGTCCAAATTGTAAAGAAGTATCGTATTTTAATGTCTCGTACATATCACTAAACTATAGAATTTTATAAATAATTGTGGTAAGCAGTGTGCACTGCAGACATTGTTATCTCCAAATAATATTTACTTCAGAAGTCTTATGAAAACTGTAAGCGTAAGGGGTGTCAAGGAAATTCCTGTTTTTGCATTGGTCTTATGGGACATAAAACAAAATGGCCGATCAGTACTGTGCTGATAGAACTACAGTACCACTAAAGTTCATGGTTCCATATTTTAGGTGACCTATGTGTATAACCAACCGGGGATGTGTTACACACGAGTTAAAAAGGTACATAAATGTTTAATTTTCTAATGTTGATATTTTAAGGACACTTGAAGTGTAAGATTTATAATTATAGAATTTCCTTTGGAAAAATGGGATATTCATGCCGTCAGCATGGTAAGATCCACGCCTGGGACAATGAAATGTGCATTAATCCTGACCCCCAGAACACGCGTTGAGATTTTTAACACTTTATATATTTATAACCGGCATCATACATGTATCATCTCTACAGGTCGCTTTTTTGTCAGATTTTCAACAAATTTGGTAAAAATGTTCCTTTTATAAATATTTCAGTCGAGTTCGCTAACGAGCAAAATCAACCAACCGGAAACCCCTGTTTGGGGGGGAAGGGTGCTTTTCGCCAAAATAAGGGTTTAATGGTCTAAAACCCGTAAATTTCGTTAAATTTTCATGAAATTTTAAAAAATATGTCTTTTGTTTATATACATCAATACAGTCAAAATTATGAAAATCCATCAAGTTAATTCAAAATGACGGCCAAAAAAGTGACTTTTCGCTATGACCACGGAATAAGTAGTCCGATTTGATTAAAATTTTAAATGTGTTTTCCATAAGGCCAAAGGCAAAAGCGCAGGCTGTGAGCGTAGTGAACAGCCTCGTAACACTCGTTGTAATAGAATATAACATTCGGAGGCCGAAGGTCGAAGCGAAGCTGTGAGTGGAGACTTAGAGTAATAAATTGCAAAGGAAATTCGATTTAATCATGCCAGTGGCGCTTTAGTGCTTAGCTGCGTGTCGGTCTGGTTTTTATTTGACTCGGCTAATGCAATAATATTGTTAATTTTGCTGAATACACAACTTATAGACATGAACGTTCATATGATTCTTCTAATAATGTCGGATTAGATTCTTCCGAATAAATTATTGAAATGTTGTATCGAGATATGAATCTTTCATAACTTAATAGCACATGGTAATAAGAGAGTGTGAAATTAATACGCGACTAGTAATCGTTTCAAAACTTTACATCGCAGTTTGACCCTCCACACAAGCCATTTCTTAATAACCTTTTCCAAACTGTGTGCCAAAATGAGCACTTGAATCCTAAGGCGTCCAAAAATTACCTTCATTGTGTTTTGAGAAAGTGATTAAATGACTTGTTTAAATGTCCCGGAATTATTATTGTAGCCAATATCAAATTTTTATGTAAATAAAAAACAAAAGGATGTTGGTGATAACTCGTATTTTTGTATGGACCGTTATCATAACTTCTGATATTAGTTAAATAGATAAAAATTAACACCTAACAAATAAAATACGTATGCTGTTTTGTTTTCAGTTGCAGGGGTTTAGTATTGGTAAATAGCCTCTTATCAAAAAGGCTGAAGGCTAAAGCAGCACTTTGAGCTTAGTTGATAGCCCCGAATCAACGAGACCGAAGACAGAATCATTACCGTGAGCAATGCGGACATTCTACTCCTTCTGACATGAGCGAAAGCCACCTCCAATCCGAGTAGTCGAACCTTCGAAGGCCATAACGTCACCGTGATCAAATCGAATGAGCCTTGAACGAAGCGGACAGCACGTAATCTCCTATGCTGAAGGCTGAAACGTCACCGTAAACTATAAAACTACCTATAATAAACTTCTTCGACGATAAAGCACCCAATGCGTTGAGGTTTCTTATAAAATATACCAGATATGCTGGTTCAGTGTTGAAGTTATGATAACTGTCTACATATAGGTCCGATCAGTATAAGACCTCAGCAGTGTGACGTGGTCTCAACAAGGCCTCATTAAGGGTATATCTAATTAGAGAGTTCCAAATAGATTCACGTGTTTTAAAACAAGTCATAGTAGCCGACTGACACGGCAGATTTGAGTCAATTTGGCATGCTAGCATATTATACTTTATATAAAGTCAATGGTGATAGTGGATGTGTGATGCGTTGTGCATATTGCTGCATTAAAATAAAAGGTTAACAACTAATTTTAGATTGTTCTCAATTCAAGGTTATTGTAATAGTAAATACTATAACAAGATGGTTTATTTATAGTCTTAGTGACAGTTGCAAATCTATCTATTCTGGACTCTACGCAGACGTGTATTGGTTGAGAAAAAAGAACGCCAATATTACCCGGCAAAGTTTTAGGTTATCCAGACAAAAACATTCAACGATTTAACACGCATTTACAACGTCTTTCTTTTGAGTGTTTTTATTTTTGTTTAACCGTTTAGTAATAAAAATTTGAGGACCTAAGGACGTAAAATTATGGGGGAGTATCTGCCGTACAAGGCAGAGTACGCTAAAAGTGACAGAAGTAAATGTAAGTCTTGCAAGACCAACATCCCACGGGATTCTCTCAGAATTGCAGCTGTTGTTAAGGTAGGTTACAATCGAAGAGTTGTCCCTAAACACGGTTAATCTCTTAAGAGTAAACATGTAATCAGGCTAATTAATCAATTGAGAGAAATGCTCAGAACTAATTAAGCCGTCTTCTGAAAACATTGTTACTAGTAACTAATATCACTATTTGAGATGCCGACCACTCTCATGAGGGTATTTTAAGGCAAATATGTGGTGAAGGATGAGTGGTAGTAATGAGTTATGAGGTGTAGTCTTATTACAAACTAAGGCAGACTCTTCCTTAGAATGGGTCATTAATTAATAGCCCAATGACCAATGGAAATACAAGGACCAACGGCTTTACGCGTCTTACGAACCACGCAGGTGATGGTCTGATATGTCTATACGATGGTGGGAGTTGATGCGGGTATCATCAGATGATCACTGAGACTATCTGAGCCGCTTTTGGCCTACATCCTCAAAACCTGACCTCCATGAAGCTGGATTACAGGACCACGCCATGGGTCCCAGTCAACTAATAGGCTGCGCAGGGACCTAGACCTAAGACTAGTTGTTTATTGTTTCAAATTCAAAAAGTAATTAAACTGAAAATTTACCCAAAACCCTGTAAGTCAGCCTATTTAATACTTTTATCAAAAGACCTTGCTGTAATCTTTATAGCTAATTACGGTAAATGAAGTTATTATTACCCTACAAAAACATGTTCTATTCTTTCCTATAGCATGCCACTTAAATAAAAAGCATGAAAAATCAATGCTATTACTAACCATTGTTCGACAGTACATTTCACCAAAAATAGCCAAATTAACTAAAAGTGAGATTGAATTTACGTCCTAAGCAAAGACAAACCTATAAATTCAATCTCATATTACAAAAGTTAGATTTTGGTATTTGTATTGAAATATACCATTTCAGAAAAATAGTTTTTTCACCTAGACTTTTTATAATTTTCAAATTAAACGTAAATTCTTAGTAAAAGTTGTTAATTTTCAGTCTCCAGCTTTTGATGGAGTTGTTCCCCACTGGTACCATTACATATGCTTTTTTGCCAAGCAAAAACCAAAAGCAATTGGGGACATTGAAAACTTTGAATCCCTCAAGTGGGCCGATCAAGAGAAAATCCGAGAAAAGGGTAAGTTAAGCTTTTATTACTGTACAAAAATCAAAATGTTTATGGTACGTACAATTAAAAGGCTCAGAGAAGAAAAAAATAGACTTGGAGTAGACTGCAAAAATTCAAGTGAATGGGGATAGTTCAAATGTAAGATAAGTTACACATATGTTTCTAAGGAATTTAGATTTTTATAATGCAACATTTTAGTTAAAATTGACAATGAGATATACAGTAGAACCCCTCAAATCCGAACTAATTGGGGCTGTGGCCTGTGCGGATTTTGATTTGTTGATTTGCCGAATTAAATCTAAAATTACGGAAAAAAAAACACGGTAAAATTAATACTGCATACGAATGCAGTCCATATTATTGCAATTAAATGTCGGGATCAAAATATATGTGTAGTATGTATCCACAACACAGTACAGTATTGTAGTAACACTGCGCATTAGCACAGTGCAGTGAGGGTGACTCACTCACGTGAGTGAGGCGGCAGTGAGGGTGAGTGACCTTGCAGAAACTCTGTGCCGATGAGCTATAAAGACCACTCTCACTCACCTGACATCCCTTTATGCGGCGATCGCAAGTGAGGGACGAATGTCCGCCTTTCAAAAGAAGATAACAGATTTCATCTAATTTGAAGTATGTACTGTATTTCAAGTGTGTACTGTATTTTAGTATGTAAACTGTAAATAAAAATGTTAAAATGCTACTGAAATTGTGGTTTTTTAACAACATTTTTCACTCAAAGCCTGTTCGGATTTGCCGGGATTTCGGATTTGAGGGGTTCCACTGTAATATGCTTGTTAACATGTTTATTTCATGAAAATATATATGTTTTTTTTTACTAGTTAGTGTTGATTTTATGTCGTAATATAATTATCAGATTCTTACAGAAATGTTGATGTTTAGTTGCAAGTATAAGTGGAGGGGCAACAAATGGAGAGCCTGAGAAAGGGAAGAAGGGGAAGAAGCGAGCTGCAGGAGGGGCAAAGAAAGGAGCTGCAGCCAGCGGCAAAACTTTGTTTAAATGTGATCTAGCAAAGTCCAACCGATCTTCCTGCCGTGGCTGCTTTGAACAAATTACTAAGGTTAGTTACATTACTTAGTTGTCAAATGTAGAATTTCTCTATTGCATAATACAGTATAAGAATTATACATCACATTAATTGTCAGCTAAACCTTTAAACTTATTAATGAGAATAGATAAATTAGCATGATTGCTACAATTCAAATAAAAAATATCATTGCTATTCTATCCGACATGTCACTGAGGGCTTGTCATTGTTGTTATTAGGTTTTGCCAAATTGTATATGATGTTGAAATCTCCGATTATACTGGAGATAGAAAATTCTTTATGTCAACAGCCCCTAGAACAAAATGGTTTTAAGACTTGTGAAAGCCTTGTTTTGTTAATAAATTTCTCCAACAAAGTCACCGAACACTGAGCAACTACCATCGATAACCTTACTACCAACCTGACTTACGCAAAGGTATCAGGGTTACCTTTTTAAAACAGAATGACCACCAGATATCAATCCTGCCAGCCTTCAGCAAGATTTTTCAGAAGGTCATTGTTAAAATTGTAAATTGTCTAGCCTTACTAATTTCTATCTGAACACAAACAGAGACAAGTTATGTACGAAGTATATCTTTTCAACTGTGTACATTGAAATGTTTCTGACTTTCTGTTTACAACTTCTATTCAGCCGATATGCTCCCGTTAGAGTTCATGACAACTACTTTGTTCTGGTTTTCAACCGCCATTACAGTTCGCTAATCAGGAGCTGATCAGTTGCCGCAGACGGTATCGGGGACAAATCACTAGTAATAGCAAATTCTAGTAGAGGCCAAGATTTTGACCAGACCTGTCCCTGACTTGTTTTTATTAATGACTCCTCCCAAAGCTTTCCAGCTGTGATATCAAAATTACAGGCTTGTGGTAGGGAATTATCAAAATAAGGGTGGAAAAAAATGAATATTTAATTTAAAGTCTAGTAGGCAGGCACCCTGTTGTTGGAACATAAGTTGTTTTTTTCATTTTATGATGATGTTCCTGTAATAAAGTTATTTTAAAACCCATGCAACATTACCCAAGCCTTCATAATGTCAACAGGGAGAGTTGCGAGTAGCAAAAGTAGACTACGACAGCGACGAGGGGCGCAGATATGGAGGAGTACCTCTTTGGCATCATCTTGAGTGTTTTGTCAAACTGCGTAATGACTTGGAGTTCTGGCAGGATGCCTCCACCATTGAGGGCTTTAGCACTGAGCTCGATAAAGAGAACCAGGAGAAGATCTTGTCCAGTTTACCTGAAGTCAAGCCGTAAGTAATTGACGCTCAGTACTAAAATCTTTCAGAGATAGTTAACATTTATAGTTTTATGGTTCAGAATGAGCGAGGTCAGGTTTTTTGCCCTTGCAATCAAAACGGTGATTGACTGATTTTGCATTGTTACCATATTCTAGATTGCCGGAGTGAGAGTTTTGTAAGCAATGAGCCAAATGACAGTTTGAAACCCTACTGGTTAACAAGTGATTAAAAATTATGGCATTTTCACAATTTTTTAACAGTCTTAAACATTTTGTCAGTTAAACGATGTTGCATATTAAGTTATAAGTCCTTGTTCATATATTTCAGTAGCCTTTACGTTAAATTGATTGATTTTACTTGTGAACTCAGTAAGAATTAGTTATCGTAAAATCCTTGAATACCTTTCTGCATTTTAAATTCTACTTCTACGTTTAAATAATTTATATTTGAACTTAAACACTGTTTCTATAATCACGCAAAAAGTTTTTATGTTTGATTGGTCAAGCCATCCAATGTTTTGCAGAAGTGTAAAGGATGAAGCGGACGGCGTTTCCGCACCGAAGAAAACGAAGAGTGAGCCAATGGATGAGAAGGAGAAGGCTGAGTTGAAGAAGCAAGTGGAGAGGCTGCAGAAGTATACTCGGTTCCTCAACTCACTCACTCGTCCACAGATATCAAATATCATGGAAGAGAACGATGAACCTGTCCTCGTTCAATCTAGTGTTAGTAGATACATTTCTTATCGCTCAATAAAGGGTTTTGAACCCTAGACAACTAATAAATAATAATAGAAACACGAACCAAGATGATGTTTATGGGTTAGTGTTAGGGATCGTAATTGATGGGAAACAAAATCTAGTTTGAAACCACCAGGTGAGAACTAGTTTTGTCTCAGTAGTGTGTGAATCTCCAAGTAGTCTATGAATGTCAGATCTTGGCCAGTAAAGATGGCAAATATGCTGGGAGGATGAACAGATGAGGAGGAAGAGGCCAGCAGATTAAAATATTTTAAAAAGTGTAGGGTTAAAAGTTTGTCTTCTTTAACAAGGCAAAGTTAGGACTACAAAGTCCTCTTTATAACTCAACCACAATCTTTACCTAACATCGCTGCATAGTCACTTTACAAATTGTTAGTGATGACTGCTGGACCAAACCCGCGCCAGCTAGGCTAATGGATAAGTAAATGTGACTTTTAGTAGTAAAGCTATACAGGATAGATGATTAATGTCCTGCTTATTAATTTTGCGAAAGGGATCGTGAAAGTGGTGATTATATCATGGACGAATCTAGCTATCGCCGCAAACAGTAACAAAGTCGTTATTTCGCTGCAGGCGCTAGCGGGAGTCAAGTGATTGTCGTTAACGGTAACGAAAGTCGTGATTTCGTTGTGGAAGCTAGCGGGAGTCAAGAGATTGTCGTTAACGGTAACAAAAGTCGTTATTTCGTCGGGGGTGCTAAAAAGTCGGGTTTTTAAAAAATACCTAAATTGGCAGGAGTAACTATGACTCTATTAAGGTAGCTAAATTAGGGAAATCAGCAAAATAAATCCGGGAATTATACAGGAATTTTGTTTTTCCTTAACGCTGGATACCCTGTAAAGTGGATTATCTTGCCAAAAATAGTCTGCAATTCTATTTTAGATCCATCTTTTATAGAGATGGGTCGGTTCCAAAATTTTACCGGTTCCCGGTTCTTGGTTCTGAGAAAGATTCAATTCTCGGTTCCGGTTCCGTTCGCGGTGATCTCTTGACACCCGCTAACGCCCGCGGTGAAATCACGACTTCAATACCGTTCGTGGGGATCTCTTGACACCCGCTAACACCCGAGGTGAAATCACGATTTCGATACCGTTCGCGGCAAATTACTCGACCCAATTTTGAGCTTTACCGATCAGGTCGAGCCGAGTTCGAGTATCGGTAAATACTCGGACTCGATACATCGAGTACTCGCACGCCCCTCACCCCAATGTGTTATTTCGCTATCGGGCCGGTTCCGGAACCGACTTTGTGAATTTTCGGTTCACGGTTCCGGGTATGTCCGAGAACCGGTGGAACCGAGAACCGACTCATCCTTAATCTTTTACTCGATATTTAGTTTTACACGCAAGATAATTAATAACAAATATTGTCGAAATTGTCTTCAATCACACATACATCAAGATGTAACGGACCTATTGGGGGAGGGTATCACTTGCGACTCCAGGAGCTCACCACTAACAATTTTGACTCTAATGTTGGAGAAGGGGAAATTGAGTGGTAGAGAAGACTGTGTAGTTTTAACTTTGCCTTGTAAAATAAAACAAACTTTACCTTCTTAGATATTTTCAGATCTGCATAATATTAAATAACACAACGTAATAAATGTGTTGTTTTGCAGAATGTAGAGCGTATCACAGACGCCATGGCGTTTGGCTGGCCCGTAGACTGTGACAAGTGTAAGACTGGCAAGTTCAAGTATAAAAGTCAGTACGGCAGCTACAAATGCAGAGGTATGCTCAACGAGTGGGTGCAGTGTGACAACACGACACTCGAGCCCAAGCGTCGACCCTTTGTCATCCCCGAGGGCATGGAGGGTGAATTCGCTAGCATGTAAGTGTGTTTGAGTTATTTGAAGTACAGTAGACCCTCGATAGAACGGACTTTCGAGATTATCCTGGTGCAGCGCCACACACCTTAAAACCACTCACTCTCGACCCTTTTCGACACACTAACACAAGTTATCACAATACAGATAACACATCTTAATCAGCTGCAGGTTGTTTACATCTGTGACAATGGACTGCGCGCAGTAGATAGCCTGGCATCCACTCCCTGCTCTAGTCTGCGGTGTATCCTGAAAACCCAGCGAACTCAGGCTATTGTCATTAAATATTGTTTAAATTACTAGCGCTTAACGTTGATGTTAAAACACTGTATGTAACAAAAATATGTTTTTCGTTAATTTTTTTTAGCCTACTGTAGTTAAATGGTGTAAGTGTTGATATCCAACTGAGAGTTGTTATCCTGTGTACAGCTGCACTGTAGTGTCATAACACACAATTCAATTTCATTTTGGTGTAACCTTCATGAGACAACTCATAGTTAGCAGTTGGTAATATTTTATCACAGCTGATTAATTAATGGGAAACAAAATGGTTTTGTCTGGTATTTTCACAAGTTCCCTAACTTTTTGTCTAAAGCTATGGTTTCCTAGAAAAAAGTTCACCGCTATATTACGGCGCGTGACGGTGGACACACAAATATACTGACACAATATTTAAACAGATGACAAAAATAACTTTTGACATGTTGTTTATTTTAGTTGTCAAAGTTTATTTATGTATATAGTAATGGATAAGCTAGACTTTTGTTTACAAAACAAAATGTGTCACCTAGTGAAAAAACCTTAACTAGTTTTCACCGCTACTTTACGTCCACCGTTTTCTAGGAAACCACTCTCGTCTGATTGTATTGAAAACAAAACTCACCGTCATATTACAACCGTAATGTAGCGGTCACCGCTTTCTAGGAAACCATAGCTTAATGATTGTTGCATGTTTGGTTTTACACAACTTGTAACAACTAATTCAATGGTTTGTTTTATGATTGTAGCAAATATAAACCAAGAATTGGAAAAAGAATCATAAGAGTGGAAGAAAGATCCGTTTCTGTAAATCTAGGACCATCCACTTCAACTGAGTAAGTACAGTAGTGGTTTAAACGATTGTTGCTGAGTTTATGTTTCAATGAAACTAGGGAGGCTCTAAAACAGGTTTTAATTAATTGGTATTGAGTTAACTTGAGGATTAGTTAGAATTTGATGGTTCGTCCTAAAACCATTTTTGAACCTATCAAACAACTTCTTGGTGATTAGCTGTCAATAAAAACTCAATATTAGGTTTGAGCAGTGTAATGAATTATTAGCAATTATTATCATCAACTTTTATTCCATATCTTCCTTCCATAGTTTACTTCAAAGTCCTTTAAACTTATGTAAAGTTTCTTTGTCGTTATCATGACAGAATTTTTAAACCTAGGCCTTAGGACACTTG
Organism: Matsumurasca onukii; assembly: GCA_018831715.1. Classification (NCBI taxonomy): domain Eukaryota; kingdom Metazoa; phylum Arthropoda; class Insecta; order Hemiptera; family Cicadellidae; genus Matsumurasca; species Matsumurasca onukii. Next base: position 13,684,645 of record CM032060.1, on the reverse strand, counting down.
GTTTCAGATTATCAATTGTGTATTTAAATTATATAATTGATGGGTTTAGATTATTTTAACTTTTTTATTTGATTTTTTATTATTGTATTTTAGTATTGTCGTGTTTTACCTTACACATTGTATGTTTTTTATTAAAGTAGATTTTAACATGGCTGGTGTTTATTTTTAGACCAAAAATAAAAAGTGAACGAGTATTACCTTTGAAAAATTTGGAGTTTGTCATTCTCGGCAAAACAGATACACCAAAAGATGATCTGAAGAAGGAAATTCAAAAGCTGGGAGGAAAAGTTACCACAAAAATTACCAAAAATCTTGCAGCTGTTATTTCTACTCAAGGTATGGGTCATGTTAGACCAAAATCTTTTACTTTATATTAAGATAAAAAATATGTTTTAAAATCGTGAGCAAAACTAAGAGTTGTACTTGGTTTCTCATTTATTTGGCTAACTATCACCATTGCTACCTGTTGAATTTTCCTTTTCTGGTCATTTCCTAAAGCATACAGGGAGTTTTAAAAGAAAAAAGTAAATCCTAAAGTCATAGGGGTGTGCGAGTCACATTTTTTTAGTTCAAGTCGAATCGAGTTTGTTAAAAAAAGCTTGAGTTTCAAGTCGATTATTAGCGTATCGGCATTAAAAAACAAGCTCATTGGAGAGTTTTCTTCACAAATTTTATTATTCAGTTTAAATTATTTAAATATGAACATTCATTTTTATATATCACATAAAATCCACACGAAACAAAAAGAAGAAAGACGTTTAAACAAACAGTATAAATCTAAACAAAAGTAAAACATTACAAAAATTAAATCCACAAAAGTTGACTTAACTTTATAACTTTCTGCTATATTTTCTGCAGTTTTATCCCCAGGGCAGTATTTGTTTCCTAGGCAAAACCTTTTTATTTTGAAATCCCGACTTTGATATACCGTTCAAGCCGATCTGTGACTCCCGCTAGCGCCTGCGACAAAATCACGACTTCGATACCGTTTGTGGCGATCTCTTGACTCCCGCTAGTCCGCAATGAAATCACAACTCCAGGTCGAGTTTAACCAGAGAGCTTTGCTTCACTCACTCAGAAAACTCTCGTAAAAAATCTGTGATCTGATGAGAAATCACTTTGACTCGAGTAGGACATACTGTCCATCAACTTCAAAAACACATCTGTGTAAAAAAATGAGACTTGTGTGGTCAGCTGATTTATGCATAAGTTATTCAAAACTAATAACTCCCTTAAAGTTTTGGTTACTATGGTAAAATATTGAATGTATAAATCATTTCATTTTTGTCATAATTGAGTCAAGTTTATTTTGTAAACATGCCTTCAAATAAACTCTTGTTCCAACATGAACTCAAGCGCTCCATAAACAAAGAGAAAAATCCTTGTACCATTAAGAAGAAATTCACAATCAAGGATGATTTACTCAGTATTTTCAGAGCTGTATCCTATGGAAAATTATTGGACAACTATTGAATCAATTATGAATCTAATATCAGTTAAGTAACACAAAATTATTGATTAAAAACCAAAAATTGATTGAATGGACTTTTAAACATTTAAGTATTGCTTCGAGGAGAAAACCTCGTTAAAAAATCATAATTTGTACCTGAAGTCAATCCAAATTATTTACCTATAGGCTATATTGCAACTCAATTAATTTTATACTGATACTTGGTATTGAAACAGAAGCACAACACAATATTTCAATGGCTCTTAGCTGCCTATTGTGCTTATTAAAGATAATTAAGAAATAAGTATGCACAGCGAAATAGAAGAAAGGTTACTACAGAACATCCACCAAAGAGAATTTAACTTCCTCAAAGACCAAAGAAGAGTACATCTGTGTCAAAAAGTTCTCGAAGGTTGCTCCAAGAGGAGGAACACCTCTTTAAATACAGTTCTTGACACCCATCAGACAACAAACCAAGATGAGACAATCAGCAACTACCACAACATGGGACGATTACCAATTAAGGGCCAATGGATAAAAGACTACGTGCAAAAGGTCTCGTTAATTTCTAGTTACCAGGAACTAAAATGGACAGGTTAGAAACTGCAATGAAGACTGCATGGGATAACGGTGTTTCTAACCAAAGTTAGGGCTAAGTAAAATTGATTTATATGAGCTATAATGTGTTGATGCTTCGTTTTTTTTTAAATAAATTGATTTATCTCTGAAAGCAATAAACGTTGTATTTTATTGACTTGAAAAAATATTACTGTAATAATTAGGCTAAAGACTTACAGATCTGTTACAACATTTTTATTTATAAAGGTTTTATGTAGATACCTAAAATAAGAATATCTATAGAAAAACTTTAAGGTAAGAATCAAATGGATTAGATTTACCTAAGTATTTTCTTGATAGAAGTCTCACTACAGGAGTAACTTAAAGAAAGCACATTCTCTTCTTTAGCACACAGATAGAATGTGCCCTTATATTTATCAAGATCTCAGATCTTATTGTAAATGGTGTAAACCGTAAATGAAGTGAATTGAATTGGAGATTTGCACTCAGCTTAGAAAACTTTGAAACTTTGAACAAGACTTGAATTTGGGTGTGCCTTGAAAAGACCTGGAATTTCCCAATGATTTCAAATCAATGCTTATTTTCTTAGACTAGAAAAAGGCATTTGGTAGTATTGATAGAAATTTGCTTCTTTCAAAGATGGAGGCAGTAGGAATCGAGGGAACGCTCTAGCCTGGTTCAGAAGTTGTTTGTCAAATAGACAGCAAAATGTCTCTACAGGAGGTGTGAACGGCGATCTTTTACCTGTCGAGTATGGAGTAGTGCAAGGCTCTTGGACCAATATTTTTTCTAATTTACACTAATAACATTTACTAGCTGCGCTTAAACAGTAAGTTGTTTCTCTTTGCCGATGACATTTTGGTATTTGCAAGGGGAAAGACTTGGGAGGAAGTGCGCTCACTAGTTTTGGCTGATCTCGCTATCTCAAAGACATGGTTCAATCAAAATATTCTCTCCTTAAACATTTCTAAAACCCAATTCATGCCTATTTCTCTAAGATCCAACACAGATTATTATCTAAATGACCTTGTAATTCATAGCTGTAACGATTACAACAACCTTGCATGCAACTATAAATCTATTAAAAAAGTTTCCCACTACAAATACTTGGGTGTTGTATTCGATCAAAGGCTAAAATTGACAAACCATATAAATTATCTTAAGAAACAAATTCGTAAGTACATTTTCGATTTAAAAAAACAAATTAGGTACATTTTGAATTGTGATGAAATAAAACTCGCGTACTATGCATATCCGATCACTACTGTCGTTTGAAATAAGTGCTTGGGGAAATGCATTCAGTAATCATCTAGACTCCTTGCTGATTATTCAGAAATCTATTATCAAAGTAGGGCTTGGATTATGAAGAAGTCATCCTGCTGACTCTTTATTTTCCGACACAGGAATTTTTCTTTACGCCATTTTTATGTTAAACATTTTTTAATTCATATCTTCAAACATTTTAATTCAATCTTAACTCAAATTGCTCATACCCACAATACTAGGTATGCTCATCAGATAGGTCTTGGTTCCATCGCATTAAACAAAACCATTCTCACAACAAACTCCTTCTATGTATGCCATGTTCTTTACAGAAGTATGTGTAGAGACTATCCGAACGCTTCAGTCCTGTTCAGGTCTGACTTCGCATATGTCTTGGAAGAAACGTGTTTCGCAATGGTTAGCAGGTCTTAACTTGGAAAAGATCGGGGATTTCGTTGTGTCTTTGTACAGACGGACATGAAACAACACTGCACCTCACACACACACACGCATACACCACACCTCACTGCTCAACATAAAAAACTAAAAGCCAATTATTTAAAACATTAAACAAATTTTGCAAATACAAATTTTATTTGTAATAACCATGCAAGTCAGTGCCCACAGTACAAAAATGGAACCCAAAAATAGTTCAAATATCCGGTTTTCAGCCTTAAATGTTTGAAATTTCCTAGTAGAAGCTACTCGCCTTCCTTTTACTCTTAAATTTGTCTCATTATTCCCCTTAAAACTGAAAAGGGAAATAATGAAAACAGGGAGCCTTGAAATCTAGAGCATAAATTTTAGACATTTTGATTGGACAATATTTTATCGATTGTCACAACAATGAACTCAACTAAAAACCAACCCGATTTGCTGAAACTTGTTGACAGAATGTGTAATGTTGTTGTGCAGCGGAGGTGGACAAGATGAACAGTCGGATGACACAGGTGGAAGAGGCTAACATACAAGTGGTGCCAGAGTCCTTTGTCCAGGAGAGCATGGCCGGCAATGCCATCGAGAACATTGCAAAACTCAACATGGCCAACTGGGGCTCCGATGTGAGTATTCAACTCAGGGGAGCTCATTCTAGTAGGCAAACTTTCATTTTTGAGTGTTAGCAATTTCGCTACATTAAAATTTAAATGGTGATTGAACAATCAGTTAACTGACTGGAAAATATGGATTTTTTTATTTATTGACGGAACTGAAGGTTGAAAACACTAAGAGTTTTGGCATGGGACAAGACGGAATAAGCCCAAAAGTATTTAAACAACATTAAAAATGTGACAAAAACCTTGTTAGTGACCATGGTCATATTTTTTCCTTTTGATGAGTTTAGGACATAAGATAGACCATAATTTGGTTTCTGTGAGTTTTAAATTATGTCTGCACAGCTGTTAATTATTGTCACCTGCAATCGTAAATAGACGTGTGGAAGACCGTCAGTTGGCATCCACATTCCACAATCATTGATTAATGAAAATCCTCACAGTATACTTGGGGCCTCACTCGTCTAGCTTTCACAACCTGAATCATCTGAGGTAGACTTTCTAGTTCTCTGATGCTTGCACTAACACTCAACTCAAACTGGAAAATGCCACTCACATTAGGGGCGTGGCATCCATACAAAAACACAAAACTCTCAAATTCTCAACTCAAGATAATCAATTGCTCTCATACTTTGGAAAACAACTGTGATGCTCTCAGATTCTGAAAATTTGTGTTTTAGAAACTTACTGATAAATTTGATGATTTGTTTCAGCCAAAGAAACGTTTGGAAGGAGTTCAATCCATGAAATCTGGAAGTTTGGGTAAAAGTAAGTATCAGCTTTATTTACTTGAAGCATTTTCGGAACGGCTTGTTATGCTACAAAATTTTAAATTTATTTTGATTACAGCATTACAGCTGTTTTTTTAGAAAGCATTTCATTTTTAAAAGCTACCAAAAGTTAGTTGGTAGATCACGTAATTTTTGTTACTTTGAGCTTCAAATTATAATGAGCTTATCTTTTACCTGTGGCATTGTGTTTGTGCAGGTAACTTCGAGAAGAGTGGCAAGTCGAGCAAGGTGACAGTGAAGGTGAAGGGAGGCTCGTTTGTGGACCCGGACAGCAAGATGGAGAACGAGGCTCACGTGTACACCGAGGGCAAGGACGTGTACACGGCAGTGCTCAGTCTCACCGATGTATCCAAGGGATACAACAAGTACTACCGCATCCAGATCCTCGAGTCTGACAGCAGATCCAAGTCAGTACATCTGGCTAAATTTACAATAGATACACCATCGGTGTTGTCAGAAACTTCACACTTACACTTATAACACAAAAGTACATTACAAAACAAAATAAATTAATGAATTAACGTGAACAAACATCTAGACTAATTAGCCTGCACACACGAACTGAACTGTGGACCTGATGTGACAATTGACAGTCAACAGTACATTTGGTTTTGGATTTTTTTTAACAAATGACAGACAAAGGTAGATTTGATCTAAATTTGTGTTTTCATTGAGAACTAAAGTTTCTGTTGCATTAAAGCATTCTGTTTTGATTACTGTGTTATAGTGTCTAAATATTGTGGACTTTCGATTCAATTGATTTCTTTTAATGAACATTTTCATTCTTCGGCAACGTATATTGCTTACACATTTTTCAAGTCCTGATTCTTGGATAACTTATCCAATTGATTGTTTTGATTGATATGTTTAATATCAAATTAGTTGGAACTAAAGAATTTTCTTTGAACATAGATATTATTAAACTATTAAACACAAATTATACTTTCTAGATACTGGGTGTTTCGTGCCTGGGGCCGTATAGGAACTACTATCGGGGGAAACAAGCTGCAAGAAATGAAAAGTCTTCAGGAAGCTAAGAAACTCTTCAAGGGGAAGTATGAGGAGGAAACGGGCAACGAGTGGGAGAACCGACACAACTTCAAAAAAGTGCCTTTCCGGCTGGTACCCATGGACCTTGCAATCGGAGGGGTCAGTGAAACTTTGAATTATCTGTAGTGTTTTATCCTCTAGTCGGATCAATAAAAATTACATTTTTTATTTTAATTAACAGATACCATTCTTAGCTTGCGGGAATTCTGAGAATTTTAATTAGAAGTAGATTACAGGAGTTTTTACTATGTCAGTAAAATTTGGGATTTAAATATCTCTAAAGTCTAAACCTAAGTATCAGCCTTTCGATACTTGTGCCGCTATATCAAAGTTCTTTTACTCTGTTAGGGACTTTTGAGACTAACAATGGAAAGAGGAGTATTTCTTTTGATGACAAATTAAAGTAAAATTTGACATGCCTATATATTTGTATGAAATATCTTGTGGTCAATAAACTATTCTATTTATCTTCCGTGTTTTTTGACGTAGGAACTATTATTCTTACTGTATCTGTGACAACAGGTGCCGTAACCCAGAACTTTTCTTTCAATTCAATTTCTTTATTTACGTAAAATCCATTTTACATTTAATTACATAAATTGTATCGATAATATTAATAGAAAACTACATGAGATATAAATTAATGATATTTACAAATGTTAACAAGATGTATGATGCATACATTATATTGCAATATAAAGATTGATAATGAATAAATAAATAAAATAATAGTTTTAATATTGGTTTCTTTGTCTTCTTTAATCTATAATTTCAGAATAATTTGTCTTAAGAAGTAAACTAACTCTCAACTGTTGTTTTCAGGATGAAACTGATGGACTTAAACTGGACATGAACAGTGATATAGAGTCCAAACTTCCTAAACCAGTTCAAGATCTTGTTTCCTTAATCTTCAACGTTGATACCATGAAGAAAGTCATGTTGGAATTTGAGGTGAGCTAAGTAAATGCATGGTAAAGTACCATTTAAATCAAATGCAACAGTTTTGCTCAAATAGGTGGTATTTTATGCAATTAATCATAATATAGAGCTAAGACTTAACTAAGAGAGAAAATTTAATCCTAACAACTCGTAGAATTTAATGAATCTGTGTGAATCGAAAGTTTTGGGATTACTTGAGTTAATAGCTTTTAAAGGGCACTATACTTAACTTACATTCTGTAACATAAGCTGTGGTCTGTCGGCAGCTGGATCTGGAGAAGATGCCTCTGGGCAAGATCAGCAAGAAGCAGATCCAAGCAGCGTACACTGTGCTGTCCGAACTGCTGAAGTCTATTGATGAGGGAAACAAATTTGTGATCATAGACGCAACCAACCGCTTCTACACACTCATCCCACACGACTTCGGCATCCGCCAACCTACCATGCTGGACAACCTGGAGATCATCAAGGTTAGTAGTGAAGGAAGTGCTTGTTGGGTTCCTTCGGAGAATGAGAATCAATTGCCAATGGAGTTTTAGGTCAAGAAATCCACTGTGGAGGATGGGACCCTACTGAAATTGTTGCAAGTGCTAGGACAGAAGCTTCAAGGTTTTTTTTATGGTAATGGGAGTTAGTGAATATCTTAAACTCCAAAGTTGTCTCATAATTGTTGTCCAAAGTTACTAGTAAAAATCTGCAGATTGATGAACTTAAATTTCTCGGAGCTGAAAGACTGGAATCTAAATGAATAAAAGAGTCATTTTTTAATTTTTTCACCTAACACATTGTCAACTTGTTGTCATTGGTCATCCAATACTGTTCTGCGTGACCGAGAAGTAGTACGGAAAAATTTAAAGAACATTCTTCTTACATTTTCTTAAACTTGTGAAATGGATTATAGAATAAGATGGAGATGCTTGAGAGCTTGCTGGAGCTGGAGATTGCGTACAGTCTGTTGAAGAGTGAGAAGGACGGAGACGGCTCAGTACATCCGGTGGATCTGCACTACGAGAAACTCAACGCTGAGATCAGTCCCTTGCCGCGCGATACTGAGGAGTTTGCTATACTCGAGAAGTACGTCAAGAACACTCACGCGCCACTCACACTCAGTACAGCCTTGTCGTCGAGGAGGTCAGTCTCGTTAGCCAAGACAGATTATTAAGCAAAGCTAAATCTCATATGTTTTAGATAGATATCTGGTAATGGTTTTGTTTGGCTTGATCATTGATTGATAGATTTTAGTTCAAGATTGATTTAAGTATGTGTGTTAAGCCTAATTGTTTCCCTTTGAGTGGGTTGGTCTCACTGATTTTGTTCTACTTGGACTTAATACTTATCTAAAACTAATAATGCCACTTTTTAATTATAAATATGTTTGGTATTGATCTATTCTTAGGTAATCAGGTAGTCAAAGACTTAAGTTTGAAAAGAGTTCTTGGATAAGCTAAACTCTACTGTGTGTTTATGAACCATATTTTATAAATCATATTTTCTTTAAAATTAACTTAGTTTTAAAACTCATTCAAATAATTTTGAGTTTTGACTGTAACTTAAAATGGTTTTGTTTGAAGATATTCAAAGTGAAAAGACCTGTGGAAGAGAAGCGCTACAAACCTTTCAGGAAACTGCACAACAGGAAGCTGCTGTGGCACGGATCCAGGCTGACCAACTTTGCAGGAATTCTGTCCCAGGTAATACATGTTTTCCTATATTACACTATCTAAAGCAGACAACCTTTCTGCACCAAAACAACAATAAAACAAAATATTTCTGCATAAATTACTTACTAAAAGCACACTAAACAATTTCCTGTTCCTTTTGCAGCTCTTTTTTAGTGAAGTCATTAACCAACTGGCTGTTTCAATCACAAAATATCCAAGGAAATCCTTTTCGGACACAGATCTCTGTCTTACTTCTCCTTCTCATTATGTGTTCACTGTTTCCCAGGGTCTACGTATCGCTCCACCGGAGGCTCCGTCTACCGGCTACATGTTCGGCAAGGGTGTCTACTTTGCTGACATGGTTTCCAAGTCTGCCAACTACTGCATGACCAGTCCTACCAACAATACAGGCCTCTTGTTGCTCTGTGAGGTCGCCCTGGGTGACATGTAAGATTCAATCCTGCCAGACTCAATAATTCACTTTAATTAGGCAAATATTTATAGTAATGTGAACATAAAAGAAAATTTATATTACCTAACTAAAAGAAAGGCAATACTAAGATTTTATCATTTTAGTTTAATCCATCATGGAGGTCATATAGGTTATCAGATAGTCTCAGTGAAATGATATTCCCACCATTGTTTAAGAGGCCATATAACCATATTTTGAGAGTCATAAAGCCATAGGTCCTTTATTTATTGGTCTATTAATTGAACCCATTCTTCGGCCTTAGTTTGTAACAAGCCACTCATAATCCTTCACCCATTACCCTCATGAAGCATCTCAAATAATTAGTGATTTAACTATTTTTTGAAACAATGATCTAAAAAATCAATGGAAATTGATAAATTAGAGTGTGCAACAGGCTGTTTACACTCTCATTATTTTTCTCACTAGCTTAGTGCAAAAGTGTTCTGTATGTACAAACTTTAAGCATTTCTGTGTTTTCAATTTCATTTCATTTTCCATTTTACAAAGGGTAAAGACCAATTTGCAGTTTCAATTGACTCCCAAGTTTATGGAGATGATCTCTTCACCTGTCAGAATCGGCTATTTCTTTAGCAGAGAAAAGTATACTACATGTTGAGCAAAATATGGATTCTATTTCGGTAGAAAAGAAATTGCTCACGGAAAATAGTGACATAAATGACTGGCTCTAAGTTATAGGCCTTTCTATTATAGAACTTTCCTCTCTGTAATCATCTTAGTCAACAATTCAGGTTTACTGTGTTGAGGATTGCATCTAGACTTGAACTGAAATGATGTTTGGTGTGCAGGTACGAGCGCACGCAGGCTGATTACATACAGAAGCTGCCGGCAGGCACACACAGCTGCTGGGGCAAGGGGGTGACTCACCCGGACCCGGAGGAGAAGCATGTGCTGGACGACGGAGTCGAGATCCCCTTCGGCAAACCTGTCAAGAGACTCCAGCGCAACGAAACCTCTCTCCTCTACAACGAGTATCCTTTCCTACTGTTGCGTTCTAGGACCATTTGCTCACTCATTTGGCTCTATCGCGGGTGGCTTCACTTTTTAGGTTTAGCTCTTTTCCCAGTAACTTGTGTTACCTATGATTTAACATTTTCAAGCCATTATTTATTTTCTATTCTTATTACCCAATTTATGGCTTACATTTCATACAAGTATCAGTCAGTAACAATTAGACTGCATAGGAAAAACTTAAATGGTTTGCAACTTTGCACCGCGTTTACAGCTATTCAAGCTGATCCATTTTGTAATTTTGTCTTTAGAAATCTTTTAATCTCCTGCAAGTATTTTTGGATTACTGGTCCACACCAGCTAGAGTTTACATTGAGGTTTTGTTGAACTACAGTGCTGTACTTTATTGAATAACCTTTTTTATTACAACATAAGCGAAGAAAAGAACACTTTTTCAGATTCATATGTTGTGAATTTTGCAACAATTCCTGAGGACGTAAAATTTAATATCCCATTCTGTCCTGAAAGGAAAAAGCTCCATTCTGAACAGCCTTCCAAAAATGAAATAAATAAATTATTTATAGCATAAACTTCTACACAACAAATGGATATTGTCAATTAAACTAACTTAAAATTTGTATTTGCTCAAACACCGAGAATTTTTAAATGTACAGTCAATAGTGCATGTTGATCACAGATCTTCCTATTTGTGTGACCAACTACCCAACCTCTAACCCTGATAATGAGTGAAATACTCTGTTACGTGTTGTACTAATGTGTGCTTACAGTGAAACTTGCTCTCCAACTGTTTGTGGTTTTCCTTAACAGCTGGTTAGATACATCGTGTACGACGTGGCTCAGGTCAAGGCCAGGTATCTGTTCAAGATGAAGTTCGAGTACAAGTTCTAAGAGCAACCCTCAACATCCTTATTTTGTTTGATATTGCATTCACACATTTCTTAGTTTTTCGTAGATGTTTAAATCTACGTTCTATTCCTTTTTTTACATTTAAAATTTGTTAACTGAATGTTTTTTCTACTTGTTCTAATTGTCATGTTTTGTGATTTAGAACTTTTCCAAATTTTATAAGAGGTAATTTTCTAAAGGTAAAGTTAAAAAATGAATACCAAGCTAAAATGTATCTATTTGCATTGTTAAGTATATTTTAGTTAATAATTTGTGCCTTGAAGTTCTACTTAAAAGCAGCTAATAAAAAGGTACCTGTATTTTGTGACTGGCAGTTTTACTTATTTTTCGACAGTCACTACATTCCGAATCCATGTTTGTTTTCCGTGGACACTAATTTACTCATATATATATTCATACCAGTTATTATTAAGTGTGCACCTTAGTTTTTATGTTTGACACTATTACCATATATTTACTAATTACTTAGGTACAAATGTGTGTTACAATTCTACGTTACCTGGAATCAGGAATGTTTTCCTAACTGAGTAGGCCAGCTTGTTGTGTCAAGTGGAACTGATTTAGGCCTGAGCTTGTTTCTTTAATCAGTTTGACCCATTATCGTTCTTGTACCTTTATTTGTTAATGATAGTTCTTTTGTATACTGTTTGTGAAATAAAAAAATGTTAAATTTATGTAGAGGGAGTTTTTACCGTCCGCTATTGATTGAACCTCTGCTGTGTGCTTAGTGTTGCTTTTTGGGAAGAATTTCCTTTACAACTAATGATGATCTAAAAAGAAAGTCAAATTTTAACTTAAGCGCTTTTGTTTAAAAATTAAAATTGACATCAGTTGCAAAAGGTCTTGTTAACACATTCACTGCTATGAACATGTTTTAACATGAATGTTTGTAATTGAATCGATGTTACCTTGCCGCTAACCACAAAAGTGTTAACATGGCTTTAGCGTACGGAATTAGTGGTTTTGTTTTCATGTGTTTTAAGAGCAAATTGGCAATGTTTGCTTCAACTTGCAGATCTGGAGTGACCATAAGTCCTGCAAATGCTAAGGGACATCTCCTCTCTCCTCTGTGGTTAGGTCTCATAATTGGTCCGGGTTAATGGAGTTCTTTTGTGCTCGCGCTGTACATAAAGGTCACGCTTGTAAATGATTGCAGGAGTTTAAACAGCTGTTGAAACTCAATTACCTTATTACCAAGCAGCATTCTTTGACCAGGAAGTCTGGATAGAAGTTGTCAATTTAAACAAAAACACAAATAATATATACACTATGTTATGTAACATCGCGTATTTACATAACAGGCAAGTTCTAGGCGGCAGGCGAGACGTTACAAAGACTAAATATCTTCGACTGGTTCCTCAAAGAACTGCACCGAGTAGAAACTCCTCTAGGATAATGACCCATTAAAAAAACTTTAACATCAAGGGATATTTGACACGTGAGCCTGCTAAACAAGTCACTAATCCTAACAGGGGTGAGGCCCAATTAGTTCAGATTGGTGGGACACTACTTTAAAAAGAAAATCAGGTTATCACTTGAAGTGCATTGAAACTTGATTCCCAGTTGGTCTGGAATAAGTAATTAGAATTGATATCTCTTTTGTAAAACTAAAACTGACAATACTATTCTGTCTTCAGTCTTGAGGGCATATCAATCTTGATTAAATTTATTGATTGGACCTAAAAGTTCAATCATCAATAATCTTCTACCTGAGGCCTTGCCTTATTTTCAATAGTAATTTTGTATAACTCAAATAGTTATTTAGGGCTTGTTAATTTTATTGATTCGTAGTCATTTTTACAATAAAATTGTGTTGACTACTACCACTGGTAAGACAAGGTCCAATTCCGTAACTATGTAATTTAAAACATTTTGTTGTTATGTACTTTGAAGTGAACAAATTATTTCATGACTGGAAAATAAACTTTTGTGGCTTGTCACGCTGCATTTCTCATTTACTAATTAGGTAGATATGACACAACATTTTCAGTGTATTTTTTGCGAGTTAAAAACAAAACCCTTCACTTGCCTGTTCATCTTGACAAGTGCTATGAAACTACAGATGAAATTTCCTTAGTTGGCACTAGGGGCATGCAGGCCGCAGTGAGAGATATGTGGCGAGGGGAGGGTGGAGAGGTGGACAGGACACTTCCAAAAACATCGGTCCTTCTTGGATCGACTCATAGGGTTGATGACAACTGCTATGATCAGTGTGGACTGCTATGTTTCCATGTTGCATTAACGTTTTAAATTATCCGATTGTAATGGGACAAAACAGAAATTATTGGTAAATAGTTTTAAATTACAAGAGTGTATTATAAAATTGAAATGTGATTAACTTTTCTTAACTAGGGTGTTCATGGAAGCGTGCTAATAGGATTATCTCAATGGTGCGGACGGGCCAGCGACGATTTATAGCCGCGACGGGGGTGTGACAACGATGCCTGATGTTTTCTAGACGACAAATACACATTTCTTACCTGAAATCCAAAAGCCAGCTAAGAAAATGTCATCTGTATCTGAGGCACTGCTCAGAAGTTGTTAATACTTAGAAGAAAAAAACGAGGGTTGTGTGGTGTGTCTTTATTCAATATTTACATAAGGCAACATCGTGATTCTTAACTAAATTGAACACATTGAAGTACGATTGTTACAATTATTTTGTACTTGTATGAAATTATTTTCTTCTCTGAAATTCCTACTTACAACTAAGTTTATTTACAATATAAATAAATTATTACATTGTGTTAAATCTATTGTCCTTCTAAAGTGATAAAACACAAGTCATTGTGATGTCGAGTATAAAGTCTGATTTTGTTTAGATTCAGAGAAAAATTCCAATCGTATTCAGTAATAATATGTGGAAATTAATAAGTTTAATACATCTTAACTATAACTGGCCAGTAAAACTATTCCTCGAAGAGTTCCCTTCTTTAGGAAGAAAACAACACATTAAAGAAATTGAATACAAGATAGCTTCAGTAGCCTTGCTAGGTTTGATTTAAATATCTTTGTCAAATATTCCCAAAGTCAAAACAGTTCAGATTAAATTAATCAATTATTTGGGAAATTTTATGGGCTTAATTCAACATACTCAAGAAATTAAACTGGATATGAAAAAGTGGCAAAACTCAAAACCATTTATCATTACTGCATATCCTAATATACCTTGATGGAAGGACCATCATTGGGTTATGATAGTAAATACTTATTAAAGACTGGTCACACTATCTCTGTAAGTGTTTTCTACTAACAGTCAAAAGCAATTTGGAAGATGATAACTTGAAGTTGTGATAAGAATTATAATAAACCTATTAAAATAATTGGCTTTTCCGAGCACAAGTATAAGACAATAAGGAAAAGTTCAACAAAGAAATTTAAAGTTGTATTCAATTGAAAAACTTAATGTCAAGTACAATACATTGTTCTCATAGCACTAAAATCAAGAAGCTTTCTGTGTAATGTGTGGTTACTTAAACAACACTGGTAATCACCTCAATAAACAAGATTTTTAGTTGCAAGCTAGAAGTCATAACTGTGGTAAAATTTCAAGAATGTTTCATCAATATTTCTTAGCTAAGCTTGCTATGTATTTTGTTGAAATACATAAACATGTTTGTTTGAACATTGTTAAGACTTGAAAACATGCAATAGGCAAAGATCAATTAGTAACTGCTAGAATATTTTACAAAACTTAAAATAAAATACAATTTATTTTCAAACACTTATCAAACTTTATTTATAAATATTATTTCAGTAGTCACATTATAATATCACAGTTAAGTTTAATCTTACACTTTAATGTAAAACTATTGTAAAGTTAATGGAATACACAAATGGAATATCCTCTTATTAGGAATTAGTAACAACAGTTTCATTTTTAATTAAGTAAAGTATAGACTTAATGGAATGACAATTTATTTTTCTGGAATCATCATGAATTGTATAAATAATTCATGTTAGAACAATTTATTTTCTGTTTAAAATAATTCCCGTTCAAAAATTGCCTTTTCACTGCAGGGATAACATGTACAATTAATAAAATTTTATAGATTGTAGGCCATTGTAAGTTTTAAGATCCAATGATTTATGCATGATTAGTAATTATTAGTGATAGTATTATATAACAATTATTTTCTCATATCCAACATGAAAATAACCATAAGATTCAGTGCTGTTAATTTTAAAATTCTATTTTCCGGGATACAGTATTTTATCAGGCTGATATGCTTTTTTGTAATACAACTTAAGACAATAGTGAGGTACTAGCTATGGTATGTCAAAAGTACAACATAAATGCCCATTAATGTTTATTTGCCAAAACGACAACCTCTGTTTTCATAATTGAGATCCACAAATACAACAGTTCATGGCATGAGATCACTTCAGACAAACTCTTCTTCCTAATCTAGGAAACCTACCGTAAAAATCCTTCCAATTCAGAAAATAATGACATACCCTTTCTTTCTAGAAATAAACTCGTCTTGAGATTCTATAATATGTTTTTAGCTCTTAAAATGGATAAAAATTTAATTGATATTCTTGAATATTAAAAACACAAAACAGCTATAAAGTTTGTTTTCAACTGGAGATCTATAAACTTGGTAATGAAGCCAATAATACTAATTAATATAATTAAGTATTATACAATTTTGGATCTTTTAACAGTTGATAATTCATCCTGCCAATAGAAATGGAACACATTTAAGCAACCCAACACAAATTTATTTCTAGAAATACACCTCATTATTCCCTGAGTTGCAGAGTTGTCGTGTTGGCAAGTATGACGAGGTGAGAGGAGAGGGTGTCAATCGTGCAGGTTCTTGCTGAGCAGGAGACTGTTGTGTGGGCCGGAGAGGTGACGAATCAGTTCCGGAAGGGACTCAAACGTCAGTTGACAGAAGCAGCAGTTGAAGTGGCCCGCATCACCGTCACCGCTCACCGAGATGACGTTGCGGTGCACGCTGCACAGGTGCTTGAGTAGGTGAGCCTTCTGCTTGAACATGGCCACACACAGGCGACACGCGAAGGGCTTCTCGCCTGTGTGCACTCGCAGATGTGTCTTGAGGTTCCAGCTCATGCCGAACTGCTTGCCGCAGTATTCACAGCGGTACTCTCTGGCCGCCACGGGCTTGTTACCGGCAGACCCACCACCCCCACTCGACTCCATCTCTTCACCTGGCACAACAATAACAATATTTACCACTTTAGGTCAAGAAATCCTATTGAGAAGTCTGAAATAATGGCAATTAGTGAGAGGTGGTGTTTAAATTTGTGCAAAATTGATTGTGAAAATTGATTTATTCTTAGATATTTAAAGAATTATGCACAGTGCTTTTTCAAACGTCATATTGTCCTCAAAGAAAAGTGCTTTTGATTTGGCAGATACTAGCATTATTGCTGTAAAAAGCATTTGAATGAACTATGAAACCAGCGACAAAATTCACTACCATTCTTTACTAACAAAGGTTGGTCAATTACTTTGTTCAAAGTTAATGTATTGTCCAACGAAGTAACTACTTTGACATTATTAAATGATATGTGTACCTTGGCTGGGCGGGTCCTCACTGCGGGAAGGTGTCTGGCCGACCTGAGCCTGGCAGATGGCCCAGGGTCCCCACGAGCTGTCCGAGCCCTGGCCGATGCCGGGAGTGTAGTTGTTGGACCGAGGGGACGCCGGGGCCGGTACTTGGCGTCCGTCTGCGCTCGGCGGTCGGTACTTGACCAGCTCATCACCGGCCGGTGGCAGCTGCAGATGCAGTGAAGGCTTGGACAGGTCTGTCAGGTACGGTGGTGCGGAGGAACTTAGGGGGTGGTTGTTCCAACTGCGTCGGTACGAGATCTCTTCAATGTAGCACGGCGAGAACGGAACAAAAGGTGGGTTTTGTGCTGGCGAGTTGTGGAAGCCTGGTCTTCTCTTTCTGTGAGGCATGACTACATAGTTCTCAGGGGCAGGTGGATTCACTTCATCAGGCAGTTTTCTGTCGTCCTCCTCCAAGTTTGTTCTGTAGTCTTCCATGTACCGAGACTTACGTTTGCGGTAAAGTGTTAGTGACTGCTCAAATAGTTGGGAGGTTGGCTTCATTGACTCATTCTGTGAATCATCACCACTCCCTTCTATCAACGAGGAGCTCTTTTTTCTTGGAGAGTTTGTACACTAAAACAGAAAGTTGGAAATTGTATAATGTCATAATGATGAATAGAGAAAACAAACATTGTCAATTAGAATCGGAAAATACAATAGAAATTATTAATTTATCATAAAGGATGAAATACAATTAGTTTGAAATTGTACACTTTTTGTCAAAAAATTGGTTTGCTGATTTGTAAAAATACTTGTTTGTCAGGTTCTGATGTTGAGCCAACAAAACTGTAACAGCAGAGTCAAATTTCTAGTATTTTTATTTTAAAATGGGGTTGAGGGTATCAATTTGCTTTTTTGGGTTATTTAAGGTATCATACTCTAGAAAAACTATGCAGGATCTATGTCTAGACTTTAAAAGTTCCAAAATAAAAATAATATGTATACAAGAAAAGTTTAAATTATTCCTTATTATTATGCATTATTTTGGAAGTTATTTAACTGTATTAGTTACATTGACAATATAATCAAAGTATTTAAGAGGCGGCCAGAGAGAGCCTGAGGGGCCTTTACCCTGGATAGAGCATGTAACATGGCAAAATTTGCAAACAATGCTTTAAGTAAATTAATGTACTAAAGGTAGAAGGTTTCTCTCTGAAAGCATAGAGCCATTAATCCTGCAGTATATAAAATGAAAATGTAGAGTTTATAAAAATGTGTACAAAAATGTAAACGTTATAAAAATATATTTATTTAGAAACTTTGAGTACTAAGTTTTTATGGAAAACCCCAGTTTTAAGTTTTGAAATAGAAAATTTCATTTGATGACAAAAGTACAAGTTTTAGTGTACATGGAGTAGCATCAATAGATCTATGCTTCCAGAGAAAAATATTTACGTTTAAGCAGATCAATTAGCTCAAAACGGTGTTTGCAGGGTTTACTCCATGTTATAAGGGGACCCAAAGTTCGACTTGATAGTGCTTTCTCCCGCCACCTCTTAAGAAAAAGAAGTTCAAATGCATTTTTGTTTACTATATTTTCTACATCAAAATTATTTGGTGCATCCTGTCTTTTCCACAATAAATGAAAGAAATAAGTACCCTGCCATATTAAAAATAAATCAAGTATAAAACTATATCATCAATTTACTCCTATCCTACCTTAGCATTCTTTTCTCATGCCTCTTAAAACTTTAAAACCATTTTATCCCAAAACATTGTATTCCATAATAGCTCTGTATTTTTTAACTAGACACTTGTTATCGTTTTAAAAACACACCTCCATTCTACCACACAAAAACTGAAAACAGTCGTTGGACTAAGCATGCTAAAATGAACTTCAAATCATACCCACCCTAGAGTCTCTGTCCGAAACCGGGGAGTTAAGATTAGAATGTTCTCTATTGTCTGGATTACTTAAAGATAAATTCACTGGAAATAAGGAACTACTACTTCTTCGTCTTCTCTTTTCACTAGTGGTGTCTTCTTCAGAACAAACGTCCACATCCTCTTCCACATCTGTTTTCACAGACAGAGGCGCACACACGTTACTAGTACTTTCACTGAAACTTGCACTTCCACAACTCGGAGCACACTCCTTGCCACTGGGTTCTACACTCTCGGTCACACTTAGTTCTTCTGTCTCCTGTCCGTTTGTTGCAGAGGTCCAACTTGTCTGTTTCTCGTCTTCTTCCTTGGTCGCACTCTCGGCAGGTTCCGGAGGTGGATCCGTGTTCGGCTCTGCTTTTGGTTTCCCTCCCCAAAACTCGGATTTGATCTCCAGAAGCTCAAAAACATCCACAACTGCTTTGATTTCAGATGGCTGAAACACAAGGAATAGTTTGAATGATTATTTTGAATCATAGGTGTTATTATGTTTAAAAGGGTGTTGAATATTTTCAACTTTAATCTAAGAAACAGTCACTAAAGTTGTAATTTTGTTAATTCCCTACATCAATAACTTTGTTAGTGTGTGTCAATCCTATTTACATATGCTAAGAACGTTGTACCACTGACATTACCTGCTTATCTCTATACAACTTTGTTGGGCTATCAGCTGATTCACTTTGTCTCTCACAGCATTCTTATAATAACATAAATTGGTGACATAAGCATATGCTTATCATACATTTTGACAAAAGGACCCTCCCTCCCCACGCTCCAGCCAGCTGGTGACTTATATGTAATGTCAGTGGTTCAGCGTTCTCAGCGTGGTGCAAGAAAGGAGCAAAGCCGAAAACATGGGAAGTTGGTTCCGTAAAATATCCCGGTTAGTGGAAGATAAATATCTAAAACTGTATGTGTGTGTATGTAATTTATTAATTGACAAGAAGATATCTTCAAGACAGCCTTTCTGTGTATACGTTTATTTTTCTTCTACAACCCTTTAGGGGAGTGAGGCCCAAACACTAATGAACTATTAATGAAACCTCGCCAAAGAAAAACCACGTCATTTAAACATAAAGGATTTTATGGTAATACAACAATTTGACTCTTAAGTTACCTGTATACATGCTTGACCAGTGTAAAGGAAGTCGAGAGTACACTTCATGTGAGCGCTGGAGATGTCGGGCAGTTGTATGGTGACCGTGGGCTCGACCCTGCAACTGGCGCCGTCCTCTAGCAAGCGTCGCAGCAGTGGACTGGCACTGGCAAGCACTAGCCTGTGAGCTAGCAGTTCCTGACCCCTGTCACATACACCACTTTGCTAACTAATGCTTTCACAAACAATCAAATGTGGTTAAAAAAAACTTCCTTATAAAAAGTGTTCTTTTTTAGTTGTGTGATTTTAAAAATGAAATAAAACCGTGAGAAATGACTTGTATCAACATAAATTGCATTTCTTCAAAACACAGAGTTATAACATGAGTGTTTAAAAATGATTTTTGACATTTGGGTGTACCTGTAGAAATTCTTATCTAGCGGCCTAATATTCACACCTTATCCAGCAGCTAGGGTGAATTCTGTCTTTAAATCAACGAATTTTGACTTTCAAGTATTACAGAGTCTGTGGCGTGCCAGCATACTTAAGACTTCACATTTTTTGCCGACGGTAGTGGATTTAGAATAGATGTTGTTCAAACAAGATGCCTTGTGATATCAGGCCGACAGACTACTTTCCATGGTGATATGTGAAGGCTCAAATCTACGGTGACAAGTCACAGACTCTGAATGACTTAGAAGACAACATTTGTCAAGTTATTGACGGAATTAGCCCCCAGCTTTGGAAAAGGTGTTTGGTGATAGGGCTGCTACATAGGAATTTTGGAATATCTACTGGTACACCATGGAACCTATATACCATATAAAATCATTTTTAAACATTATGCCCTAAGACTGTGGTTCAATGAAATGCATTTTTGTATTGATACAAGTTATTTTCCACTGTTTATTTCCTTTTTGAAACCTCACAACTAAAAACACCCTATACTAGCTTAGATGGAAGGTAGTTATACCCTTTTTATGTAAGCTTTGGGGCAATTTCTAATACTGAGTTTAAAAAAACCTGATGTTTAGTGTTTGACAAGATTGTGAAACTTTTCAGTCAGGAAATTTGCTTTGTACCCTAAAGATAAGTTTGAACACTGCATTTTATGATTTTTTACTGATCTAGATAAAATAATTTGTTGTCTTGAGGTTTAGTCTTTCCAACAGCAGCTCTTGAACAATAAGTTTTATTGTCCTGTTTTAGTGAGGTAGTAATCTTGACTATTGATTAAATTCTTGGCGAGTTAGTGGTCTTGGACTAATAATCAATGATTATTGATTTTGGTTTTATTAGAGTTAATATGTACTGCACATTTTATTATAAAGATATTGATTTTTAATTGCAATTTACCCCTGTTTTCAGACATTACACAGTTTACAGAGAACACTTTAACGCATCCACTGCGGTACTGGTACTCAAAACTATTACACAAAATCAAATGCGATTTTTATGTTTTAACATGATCATCACAGTGAATGTGTTAAACAACTATACTTTTTATAAACCAAAGGTTGGATTGCTCAGGATTTGTTTTCCCAAACCATTCTTTGTTAGGTGCATAACTGTTTTACAAAAACCAAATAAACAGAATTAGAGATAAAATATAATTTAAAAAACAACATGGAAGCTAGCAGGATGACAAAGCATGTTACACCGTGATTATGGGTGTGAAATCAAGGAACAATTTTACAAAGCATGTCCAGACAGTTCAAAACATTCCGCATAATTTGATGCTGTCACGTTGATACTTAAGATATATTCACTAGTACATTTCTAAAGAGGTATTAACAAGATATTTAAATGATTGCCCACTTTATCTTCATCTTACGTCTATTCAAGATATTTATTTATTTATTTTATTTATGTTTAAAACCTTATTTCTAAGGTATAAAACGTACATTATACAATCTTACTTAAGAGCTAAAAAATAAATTCTTGCAGGTTAAATGTCCAAATTGTAATTTGTTAGTTTATGTGGTAATATTGACCTGCAGAGAAGCCGGACGTCTGCAAAGCTCTCGGCGTCGAACCACTGGCGGATCTCGTTGACCAGGGAGGTGTGATGCTTGCCATAGTGGAGGGTCAGCAGCCCGCAGTCACCTTCCCCGCCAAACATCCTTCGTCTGCAACACACAACCCAAGCAACGTTAGACTCACCGAGTCAAGTTTCACCTCTTGTATCAACACGAGACAGACCTGTGTGTTCTTAAATAATGCCACAGTAGACATGTCTTGTGACAAATTGTATTAACTAAGGCACCGTAAACTGCAGAGTTCCATAAGGCATGGTAAACTGTTTTATTATTGAAGACCACCTTGAGATAAATAGGGATAAACCTTGGTCTCTGGTTTGTATGAAGCCTAGAAGCCCGAGGAGGAAACAGTCAAGCTGTTACTATTACACAGCATTTATTTCTTTACACACCTGCATTGAAGTTTAATACAAGTTACCTATTAAAGGTTAGTTAGTAGTTCGTTGTAGTTTGTTTACTTAGACCTTTATATTGATAGATGCCATTAGCTCCTTCAATGCTCTCATAAAGAAGAGTTTTCCAATTCCTTGTGAACCGTTCCCCTAACATGAGACACATCACATTTTTTTAGTTACATTGATTATTAATAAGCAAAGCTTTCTCACTCTAGCTGCAATGAGTAAAATATATGGATGAATTTGTGTGGACTTTTCAAATTTGTGCCAAACTTAAAATGTTCTCCTCCATTGTTTTACTTCTCAAGCAATGTAAAAAACAACTGTAATGTGAAAATCCCTACAGCTCACGAAAAGTTTTAGCTCTGTATAAAGCACTTTCTATATTCACATAGAATATTCTATCAACAAAGTGTAAGAAACCGTTTAAACGGAAAGGCTAACATACAGAACAATGATAGGAAGAAATTATCTGGCTGAAGACCGAGGGGAACTAATATAATTAGTAATCAATAACAGAAATACCGAGGCCGAAGGCCGAGGAAAGGAACTCTAGCAACAAATACGTGACGAAAGACTAAGGTCGCAGGCTGAGGATAAAACCGCAATTTGTAATTCGGTGATGAAATCCTGAGGCAAAAGGTTGAGGGGAAAACAATAATCAAAATTATTGTTAACTAAGAGAGAAATGGCGAAGGCGGAGGGTAAATTTTCAATTTTCTTTATTGACAGAAAATTTAATTTACATTTTATAAATACATACATTTTGACTTTACATTAGTAGAAAATGACATGATAATATACAATACATAATATTTACCATAATGTTGACAAAATATATGAGAAATACAATTTCGCTACTAAATTTCATGAAATAGTTCTAAATAAAATGTCAATTGAATTTATACACAATAATTATTTTCATAGGATTTTTGTTCTTATTTTACCAAAACAACAAAATTTGTATAGTTTGAATAAATTAAAAACCAATACTTAAAAATACTCAAGTTGATCTCTTAAAGATACTCAAATGAAGAAAAGAGAGTTATTAGAATGAAGCTCCGAGGTCGGAGGTAGAGGGAAGAACACTAGGCGATGAATATGTGATATGAAATATTGAGGCGAAAGATACACTAACCATTTGGGTTGTTGTATAGACAGACCTTGTACATAAACACTGGGAGCGTATGAAAACCTACACAACGTATTTGGATCGCTGTATACAGTAGCATGTTTGCACTAAATGTTGGTATATCGTATAGCAAGCACCGAAGCTTACACTCATCACACTCACCATCATTCCACCTTAAAATACCCTCTAACAGTGGTCAGTGTCTCAAAGCAAAGTAAAAGTATGCAAATCTGCACTAAATGTTCGGAATGTTCTATGCACGCATGTTGTTAAAGTATCTTTGGTTTTGTTCAATACACCGAGAATGCATAGAGAGCGAGGCGAAAGCATTCCAGGCAACAAATACTTTTTGATACTTTGCTATGAGACACCAACCCCTCTTTAAGGGTATTTCAAGGTGAATATGGGATGATGGTGAGTGTGACGAGTGTTTTGATGCATGATGAGGTTCACCGACTGTTCCCCAGATTGGGTCATTAATTATTATAGCCCAACGACCAATGGAATGGACCAACAGCTTAACGTGACTTCCGAACCACGGGGAGTGACCATCGTGAAAAGTTATCACTGCAGTACATTACAGTACACTTTATACTAGAGTTGCACTATGACCGTATGACGGTGTTTTGTAAGCAACGTATAGTAAGATATTTGGTTTTCAACTGAAATTGTCGAATATTTCGCTGATCTAAATACGCAACTTAGTAGAGCATACTATTAGTTTACATTACATTTCGCTAACTACCGACGATAACAATAAAACCAGGCCGACACGCAGCTAAGCGCTAAACCACCGCTTAAATGAATGAATCGAATTTCCTTTGCAATTTGTTCCTCTTATTCGCTCCGCTCACAGCCTCGCTTCGGCCTTCAGCCTCAGACTTACTTGTTACTGCAAGTTTTACTACATATCATAAAGAGAAAATGTATTTCAAATTTTATTGAAATCACACTATTCATAACGCCTTTATAGCAAAAAATCACCTTTTTGGCCGCCAGTTTAAAACGACTCAATGGATTTTCATAATTTTTGGTATATTGATGGATACTATCAAAATAAATATTTATTTTAAATTTCATCGAAATCTGATGAAATTTACTGCTTTTAGGTATATAAAATCACTTTTTAATCAAAACTCCCCTTCCCCACCTAAAAGGGTACTTCTGGTAGCCTGATTTTGCTGGTCAACGAATTTGACCGAGATATTTACAAAAGAAACATTTGTACTAAATTTCATGAAAATCGGACACCAATTGCGACTTGCAGAGAGTACACACATATATACAAATGCATATAAAGTTTTTTTAAATGCTCAAAGTGTGTTCTGGGGGTCAGGATCGGTGCACATTTCATGGTCTCGGGTCTGGGTCTTACCATGCGGACGGAATGCATATATGATATATAATTTTTCTAAAGGGAATTCACGTTCACAAATACGCAGGTTGTTTTCACTTGCTTCACATATATCAGCACAGAAGCTACTACTAGTTCTACTCTACTAGTATCTACTAATAGTAGTAGTAGTCTGTCAGAACTACAACGTAACTTGTACGGTTGGTTGAGTAGGAGACGGAGGCAGCACGGCGCTCGATGCAATCACCGCAGTACTTGGCTGTAGCTAGATTGCTCGCAAGAAAACTGAAGGCGCTCTGCAAGTACTAGCTTCTCTACGGCTAGTTCTTATGAGACAAATGAAAATGCATTTGATTTTATGGGTCTACGGGAAAGGGGAAATGAGTTTTGGTAAATATGAATGTGTTCTCAGTGTTTTATCTAGTTCAAAATATTGTCGTTAAATAAATACTTTGAAACAGTCCAAAGCAATACGAAGTTAAAGTGTATATTCTTCTATACAACAAAATTACCTCTTTGATTTCAAACTGTAAGTCTATTTGCCAATGTATGTATAATTTATTTATTATTATTTATAATATTTAATATAAACATTTTTTACGTGAATTTTTCTCTTGACACATTTTATAGTGTTGTAGCGTTTATATAATGAAAATATTTGACACAACGTGTCTTAAAACGCTAACGGACCTTATAATGATTCGTAAAAGTAACAGTGCTTGACCATTATGGGCATGGTATGGCATAACAGTAGGTATAAAAAAATAATGAGATAACAAATGAGATAAATATATACAGATCTAATTCCAATGAATGGAGTGACACAACATGCAGTAATCTTGTAGTCTTACTGTTTCACAGAACCCAACATCAGAATTTAAAAAAATGTCTTATTCGAACCTCTAAGCATTGAATGAAGTTAATGTTCTAGGAAATAGTGATATATTCTTCTGGTGTTAAACATTATACATTTTAGGTGGCTAGTTATTTGATCAACAGTTAAGTATGTCTGTATTATAAAGAATCATAGTACTGTAGTAAAATTATACTTTTCTCATTTTGCTCTAAAACAGCTGCTTTAAACACATGTATTGACGAGCTTAAGTGTCACTTTAGGACCTAGAGATAAAATATACTATTAAATACTTTCTTCAAACAACACGTACCACACTTGGCAAATAAATTCACAAAAGTAATATTTAAACCTACCATCCAACTTAAGTCAAAGAAAAAAATAAATTAAAACTCAATAAAATCATATTTAAAAAAATTGTGCCTCTGATAACATTTCTTTGAGGGCTACAAATGAACCATCCAGAAGTCAAGGTTTACATTCCCAACACCCCGGATTAAATTGATGTATACAATCGCAATATGAGTTTTTGGGACCTCTAATGGAGGAAACGCCCAAACCTCTTCTAGCCAAAACAAATGCTAAAACAGTTTACACTATAACGATGGTTGTGCTTCAATATTGGAACGTTTATCATAAATTTAAAACACTTCATAAAGCCAATATTAATTTTATTTTGTCGACCAAAATAAAATAAATATTAGCTTTATGAAGTGTTTTAAACTTTAATAGTATTACACTAGTTAATTTTTAATTTCTTAATATCTGTTAAAGAATAAAGACTGTTCTGTAACATATCGACCCTCTTGTACATTTTGGGGTTCACTCCACAAACAAAATCTGTGGTTAATACATGAATCATAGCTTCAGCATAACATATGAACATGTTGACAGTGTTTAGACAAGATGAGTTTTGCAGTTAAATTCACGTTATATTGACTACTACTACTAGGCACGTGCTCAACAAAACCTCTAACGTTACCTATTTAATCCTGTATGTATCTCTAGAATCACAAATAATCTTTCAAACTAACGAGTACTTTCATAAATACCTTGTATATTGTACACACTTGAATTTGTATTGTGAAAGTACTCTTTTAAAAGTTGATATCGCGATGTATCCCTAAAGCAATCTGAAATAACACCACTTCTAAAAACAATTATTATAAATGATGGAACCATTTTTAAAAATTCGTATTTATTAAAGTACAAATGCTACATGAATAATTTTTATACCAATGAATAGAGGAAGTTTCAAAGTTTTAATGTATTAAAAAATGTATCGAGCTCCATCCCATTGGCACCTTGATGTACGAGGCTTTTAAATGAATCGCTTCCTCAGCGCTGGATTGGTCGCAGGGGAAATGAAGACCTGGCTCTACACTTTTGGCCACCGATATCTCCTGATCACACCCCATGTGACTATTTCTTAGAGGTTAACATTTTTTAAAAAATGCGAAATCGTTTATGTCACTTCTTAGTTTTATTTAGTTCTAATAGATAATATTATTTTCCAATTTGAATACATTTTAAAAGGGTATTATTATTAGTGCAGTACTTCTTCTCAGGTTAAGTAAACATCATGTTAAGTGTTATCTACGAGTGTAATTGTTATAAGTTTATGCTAAATTTAAGTGTAAAAGGTAATTTAACTGGATTTAACCTGGGCACATCCCTGTTGTATTGCCATTCTTCCCAGATACGTTCACCCACACATATACTCAAAAATAAACTCTGTCAAAAAATAATGTTTGCATTTTTATTAAGTATATATAGGTCCTAGTATTAAGTAGACATTGTACTCGTAATGTAGTAAATCTAAAATTGAGTACAATACCACGTAACAGCAAAAATGAAATGTGATACTTTCGATGTTATTTTCCTCGATGCAGTATCATTATCCATTCATCCTTAGTGATAGAATATCATATGCCAGAGAATATTATTTTAGCTTTGGCTAGATGGGCGTATAAGCTTGTGAAGTGTTCCCAGAAAACCATTAAGTTGTAAGTGCTGACCAAACAATGTTTATGGGCTAACGGTTCAAACCTACAAACTGTGTTTACGTAATATAGAATGGCTCACTGTACTTCTTGTACATTAAAAAAATCAATAGAACCATTTTATGCCGTTAGTTGCATGCTGCACAACAATCTAGTGTATTGTGACAGTATAGTAACAATATAAAACCGAAGCCTAGTTCATGGTAGAACGTAGTTCATGAATGTTTCCTTTCTCTGGTAAAAGTTCAACTTGTAAACCGGTTACCAAATTCGATCAAAGGAGCCCCAACGCCAGAGTCTGAAAGAGACTTCAATTTCAGAATCTATGAAACATTTTAGCAAATAAAACATCATTGACAACTTCATAACATGTTATTATGTTTCCGCTATAAAATGTTTATTTATTTAATATTATTTAGTGCCAATATAGTAACAGTGTAAATATGACAGCGAAGTGTGCACTGTGCACGTGCAGCAGGAAGGCGAGTGGCGGAGTGAGAGGGAAAGTGATGAAGTAGGGTACGTGCGTCGAGGTGGGGAGGAGAGGGGGTTCACTGGGTTAGTGAGAGTGAAAGTGTTATCTGTGTTCCGGATAGTGAGTGTCAATAGACCAGCTGTTAGTTGTATCTGTGGGTTACAGGCACAGCATTTACATAATGTACGTGGCAGATGGCGGCGTCCGGTCACCGCCTCTACACGCGTCATCGCTGCTCTGTCCACTGTGACAGTGCTAAAGGTAAAGTTTGTCTTGTTTAACGAGGCGAAGTTAGGACTACAAAGTCCTGTCTACTACTCAACCTCGACCTTTACCTAGCGTTACCGTAGAGTCACATTACAAATGTAAGTGGTGACTGCGGGGATCGAATCTACGCCAGCGGAGTGACCAGCTCCGGAGTCGCGCACGACTCCAACCTGCCACGTGTCCGCTTTATTCTGCTATATCCAGAATTTACCACATAATAAGTAGAACTATTTACA
Organism: Matsumurasca onukii; assembly: GCA_018831715.1. Taxonomy (NCBI): domain Eukaryota; kingdom Metazoa; phylum Arthropoda; class Insecta; order Hemiptera; family Cicadellidae; genus Matsumurasca; species Matsumurasca onukii. The sequence continues at coordinate 13,656,174 of CM032060.1, read as the reverse complement.
GGACCGTCTCAGTGCCGCGGTTACGACCGACGCATAGGTTTGCAAGAGGCCACGTCGACACTTTAAAAGCAAAATTGAGTATAAACACTCATCGTAAAGGCAAGAAAATTAAGTTGTCAGTTTAAAAATTTGAAGGGAAAATATACCTGCGTGTTTGACGCTCGGTTTGACAGTTAGGCCGCATCAGTTGAAAGAAGGTCCGTGGTTTAGCTAGTTGTTACGTGCGTGGTGTCGCGTGTTCCTTGTGCAGACGGTTTTAGGCTTTCCCCGAGGTGACGACCGAGACAAACGCTTCTGTTAGTTTTTGTGTGATAACGTATTAGTTCACTTATTGTTGAGTAGCGGATGGTAAAAAGATGTAACAAAGGTTTTTTTATTCTTGGCAGCGATTCGGGCTAATGGTGGCGACACCAGCCACTGAACTGACCAATAAGCTGTTTGAAGCAGCCCATGTAGCGAACCTAGTAAATCTATTACCGCGTTGATAGCGGCCATCACTCCTGGGAAACTTTCCTAACCCAGCCTTGCGGATTCCTGTTTCCATATTTTGATTGTTTCATTGCATAACTTGAAATTTCGCTCTTTTGAGTGTTGCTCTCATTAAAGAGAGGCTCGATTTTCACTCTTTGGGAGTGGTTTTCACTCTTTCATATTTAGAGTGTACTTATTTTTGGAATGCATTGCAGCGACCAAAAAATTAATTTAAAAAAGCTAAAAAGTACGTTTGACATAAAATTGAGCTTTGGCAGAGATTGGGGCGAGAAGACTGACGATATTCACGCGAAATTAGTTTTAAGGGACCTTTATATCGTTCTACAATACAGGTGTATTTTTTTTGTAAAACTGTAATTATGAAATTGCTAGAGCAATTCTCGAAGAAACACCTTTACCTATTGTCAGCCTCACAGCCACAGATATTGTAGGCGTATCTACGAGTATAACATTTACTGTCATACAGTTTAGTAGCGTGAGTGGTAAGCTAGTTGAGTATTAGAAAGTTTCAAAAATTATCGTTGCCACAACCTTGCCAGATCGGACCAGCTCTTAAACCCAATTCCACTTGTAAATATGTGTTTCTCTTCTCGTGCATCTTGAACTGGGGCTAAATCATAGAGAGTTGGCTTTTGAGTACAATGTTGGCTGACAAAATATTACACGAAATTTGAAATTAGGTTATGTTTGATGGTGCAGCCGAACTTACTAACAATTTGTTCGCCACAATCTGGGTCAGGATGGTTTGATTTTGTTGATGTTTGGTATACTTGCTTGGTAGAGCTACATAAGTCTGTATAAGACCAAGTTTCATCCAAATAGAATCATAAATTGTACAGTTTTACTATAGGAGAGTTCACTAGGATTTATGAAAGCGCTTGTGGACCTCCTGCAATTCAAGTAAGCTCTACTCTAATGGCTCGAGTGTTTCTCATAGAACCTATCCATGTATTAAAAATAATCCCTATTACAAAATTGAGTCCTTTGAAGAATTCATAGTTTGTATCGGAAGTCTACTGCTTGTTTTTGATCGAGGTTAGTATTTTTTTGGTTATCTAAACACGAACAGTTCGTCCAGTACGCTGATGATGTATCAACACCCATTTGAGACCGCTTGTAAGAAGCATTGATACTATTAATTTTGGATCTCTACAGCTACAAATCATAATTTCTGACGAAATAACTTTACAAACCCCAGAAAAAGGCGAGATACCAGGATGGTGAAACGATGTTCATAGTCATGCTGAATGAAAGGTCATGTTGACACTACCCTTTTCTAGCATACATTTTGTAGATGTGCCTCTATTTTCCACTTTCTGGATCAATGGAACTTTTTATAAACAAAAATAAATTCTCTCTTCCACTAACAGATGCTCAAAAGCCCAAACTCGGAGGCTGAGCAAATGACGGTAGCTTATGTACTTTAGTTGTGTATGGCTTATTTAGTAGAGGTCGGGAGTGAACGGACATCATACAACTACCAAGCTTGTTAGAAAAATTCTCTTAAACGAAAGGTATTCAAAACTAACCTAAACTGATGCTGATCGCGGAAGCATGCATTTTGAAGAATGAGTTTCTGGTGCATGCTAAAATGACCAAAGCGACATGCTGGAATGGAATTAAATTATGTTAAAAAGGCTGAATACTCAGAATACAAAAGTTAACCTTATAGTGTCGAACTTTGGTTTTTTCATTATCCCGAATACCAGCCCAACAACTCCATAAGTTGGTATGGAATACACAAGGAGAACAACTCCTTGAGAGCTTCAGGTAATCAGTGCAAACAACAGAAACTAATGCCAATATTTGTTCCTTGAGTTGAGATGAAGATGAGCAGGAAAGGAAGGTTTCCTTGATGGCGTCTGCGAGGCGGCGAGGGCGAGGAAAGAGCCTTGAATGTGAGCGAGTGCAGAGTGTTGCGTGAGTAGTGTTGTGCAACTTCTCTCTCTTTCTTCCTCACAGCTGTTCCCCTCCCCCCACTGTCATCAACCCACAGATTCATCTGTGAAAGTAGACTGTGTACTAGATCTGTGGAGTCACAGCCACGCTGCCTGGTGGCAGGTTGTGTAACCAGCCAATCTTGCACCTACACAGTTTCCGTTCTACTGGAGCTCAAGTGGACCACATAACAACGAAATCACACTTCCTTCGTCCAATTTAGTAATCAGTACAATCTAGACACCAAACCACTTACATTGTCTACGACAATATAATTTTTTTAACTCAGGACTTCCCAACAATCTGTATTAAGGGTAAAGGACATGAAGTTAAAGGACTAGCTACAAAATCGCCTTTCGTTTGTACCGCACAATTGCTATAGACCATTTCTAGCGTTTTCGCATTGCATTTCGAGCAGAACTTCAGATATCTGGAGCTTGAACCCACTTCAACGAACTATGATATGACCTGAGTTGCGTGCTCTACCAATCCACCACACCATTCTCCTTCCGTCGGCAACGTGAAATTGTTATTCAGATTATCTTCTCTATAACGAATGTGAACATAGATGAATACGATTGTGGATGCATGGTTTTGCCACTATCGCGTTTTTATTACAGATCCCTGCAGCTGCAACCACATAATGCCCCTGTAAAAAGTTACGACATCATGCGACAGTTTGCGATATTAACGGCATTGTCTCAAGAGTTTACGGACCTTGTAAAGGTGCGTAAGGAGTTACGACCTTTCTTTAATAAAACTACAATTGACGATTGATCCACGATATTAAGCGTCTTGACAGCTTATTTTCTGGTCAAAACCGAATTCTTTACGAAGAACTCTGCAGAATTTTCTCAAAGCCCTTTGGCACAAATTTTACTTCTAAAAAAGCTCTCGTTAGAAGGCCACGATACTTCAAATTATTCATTGCCTTGGGAAGATATTAATGCAAAATATGTTCTCCTCTTAAAGATCATAGCGATGCTATTTACAAATAATTTATCTGAAAAGAACAAATCATTTAATGTTCATCATTGTATAACAGCACTAAAAGTGACGTGCATTGAAAAAACTAAAACTTAAATCATAGTTTAAAATTTGTCCTACGTCAGTGTAACCTGGACCTGGAGGCAGTCATAGCTAACTATAGTAGGAGCTATGAATTTGTGGCCTGCTTGTTCTTAAGAATGACTTCCTTTAACAACCTTATGCAAAGAACATTTTAGTTAGCTTTATATATGAACATTTTATAGTAAAACGTTTATTGTTTTTACCAAATACACGTCCAGGTAAAAACCAAGGACACACTAATGACATATTTGTGTTCCTAAGGAAGGCATGGCTTGTTTCAGTCATAAAATTAGTACATTTAAGTTTATGATTAATTTTCTGGGTAGTATGACTTGGTAATCCTTTCTTTAGCCTTGTGTGTGGGTTATACAGATAGAACTTTTAAAAATCCATTATTAGTTGGAGGACATCGCCAAAAGCAAACCCTCTTCATTGGCTCTATGCCAATTCTACAGAAATCAAATAATCAACAAAATCCCAAGGCGATTGAAAAATATGTTATCTTTAAAATCTCAAGAGATAGACTGAGTTGTTGGACTGCTAAGGACGATTACGAGGATAAGTGTAAACATCAAATTAGCTACACTGCAAACAAGTAAACAGCTGACTTCAATCAATGGAAAGAAAATGTCACAACAACACCATTGACTTTTTTCACCCGCACGGCAGTAGGGATGCGGGATTTCGAATTTGTACTTACAGGTCAGTTACAGAATATTGCCTATTGGTAAATTACTGGATATTAGATTCCAATTTTAAAACTATTTGCCCGCCATCCTGGGCTACATTCAGTATTTTGACAATCAGTTATAGGCTGAATACGCACTGTAATAAGCGTAAAACCGGTTCTGTTTTTCAAAAGTTACTGACATCTCAGACAAGTTTATACAAAAATTAAATGTATTGATAGGAGGTGTCAAAGTTGTCGCTTGAAATGAAATGAGTACAAGTTTGTGAGTTGATGTAATTTGAGATTGATTTCATCTGAGAAAATATATTTGGTAAACCGGGTGTCTTTTTTAAAACTGTCCATAAGTCATGGTTGATGCCAGTCGGTGCACACTCGTTGAGCTTGAACTCAGAATGGACGTATACACTTAGAAATTTAGTGCAAAAGTACATTGGTTCTACTAAAAAATCCTAATTCAAATGGCGTTCAAAGAATAGTAGATTTTGAATTTATAGTGAGGGGTAGTTGTGACTAATTCGATTGGCCTTTATACAAACCCATTGTATCAAAAGTTTTCGGCATCATTTTATTATATTTTCCCGGACGACCGGACTTAGACGATCCGTTGGACGAGCGGACCACGTGCGGACTTTCTGGGACTTCGGAGACCAAACGGGTCTCTAACTTCTCCAAGGCTCTATCGCACCTCCTCTTCGACTTTGGCGTTGGGGCTTCTGCACGACTTCAGACAGCCACCGTTGTGCAAAACGTGTTTCTACGACCAAAGTGTATGCTCTAGGACTGGTGAGTACCTTTTTATTTCATTTATTTGCCGATTACTTAGTTTTGTTTTTATTGGTCTTAGAGCATCACACTTTGTTATCCGACCCTTCTGGTTGATAGGCATAGGCCTTTTTCTTTTCTTTTTTTTATCCGGTGTAAACAACAATAAATATCCAACTCGGCATGTTCAATTCTAAATTATTTTTCCAAATTCGTGGTGAAGGTGATGATGAAGACAGTTCTTAAGAGAAATGGTCTAGAGACTGAGCCTTTCAATAAAATTTACAGCAAACTAATCTTATTTGTTGCATACACGACCCTGGATTAAAACCCAACAAAATAGTTTGGAATCAGATTATCTAAATTATTTGTACCCCAAACATTTTTATTCTTTAAGTGTTTATCGATCAAATACATTTACATCGATCAGATACAATACATTTCTTATATTTCAAACTCCTTATCAAACGGTTACTTAAAAAAAGTCACCAAAAGGTAGTTTTAATTTAAACAAAGTAGGCTGCTAAATTATTATATACTAAAGAATATTTTGTAATATCTGTTCACAAAACTAAAGAATATATTTTTTAAAAAACAAAAGGCTAGTTATAAAACAATACTTTAAGTTTTAGCATTTGATGAATCATTCAAAACATATTGAATGTATCATATACATAACTGGTCGTGATGATAATTTTACACAAATATAAGTTCTACATTAGTTTTGGTTATTAATAAATAACTTTATTGTAACATTGATCAAACTTCAAAATCATTACCTCAGTCAAAACAGCTGACCATAGTTTTAGTATGAAATAAGAAAGCCCTTTGCTTAACATACCGCTCATCAGAGCAAAAATTGTTACAATTTAACAGCTTTGCACAAAATTGAGCAACAAAACAACATATAACATAGAACCAGTAACCAACTGTACACAATTGTATTACATCATTTAATTTGTTTTACTGTACCACCACAATACATACTCGTATTGTATCGGTTCTAATAAATAACAAATAAGTAAAGTTTCTTATCCAATAAAGGAATTCTCTCAGGAAAACAAAGCAAAATAAAATAAATAATCTGAATCGGCACACCAGTTGATTTTGAATTTTTTATATAATTGTCTTGAACGTACATGCTGCTTTAAATCGGACGTACATTAATCAAATGGACAATGCTTTAAATTTACGTATACTTTACATATATATCATTCCAACATAAATTCGTTGTTGCCAATCCTTTTAAGACGGCTTCTTAAGTTTTTAATATGTATGCAACAATTTCTATTTATTTTTATAACTTGTTCATGTAATCGTAGGAGTAGACTGATCATTAGATAACCTTTAGGTTAGGTAAGGTTTGAATGTAATCTATTGAGTAAAGTAAAACCGGCTTTGTTAAGTTTGCCTTTAAACTGACTGAACACACGCGTATACTAAATTATACTTATGTAGTACACATCAATCTCAAGTTTACTGGCAACGCAATTTACAAATTAAAATAAATTAACTAAATAAGTTATACAATGAAAGCATCTTGTACTTTTTACCACTTACATTTTTTTTTTTTTTACACAATTTTTAAATTTTTAATAGTAAAAAATTAAAATTTATGTGGTAAAAAGTACAAGATGCTTTTATTGTATAGTTTCGATTACCACAAAGTAAGTGGAGAACACATCAAGAATAAATAAGTTATACACACCTCGTGGTAGAATTCCTTTAATTGGTCCTGGGTTTGGTTCTTCAAAATAAATATCACTGAAGTTACGAAGAGAAAGTAAGTAATTTATGATTTGTTGTAATTTAAACACAGAACTTATCACAACCACTAAAATAAGTTCTTGAAGAATGCACTTAGGAAGTTCGATTTTGGAAATTTCATTCCAAAAGATACTTACTTTGAGTTACACATTATTCTAGAGAGGATTTAGCATATAAACTACATCAAAAAGCTGCAGCATTAGCAATGAGTTTGTTTTGAATCTTAACGTTGAATAATAGCAAACCAGTGAAACAGCTGCTTCTTCTACACAATTTTCACCAGATTACACAGTTTAAAACATTGTTTACTTTGAGTTTCTTTATAATATTAAAACCTTTGTGTCTCAATATTATTTACATCATGGCAAACATTATCGTTCAACACTCGTCCCAAACGTATCTTTTTGATCCTTGCTCGTTTAACGTCCCTGACTGGTGCTCAGACGTTTAACCGCTGATCGTATCAAACAACTTTACCAAAGGACCTTGTGATGCAACATACTATTTATTTGAGTTGACAAACTTAAAACAAAGAATCATCAAAATTACCAATTTGCATTCAGATGTTGTTTTGTCATGCACAGTTTTGCAAGCACATACATTAATTCCGGCAGAATTACCAGGGTGTTTTAACCAACACATTGAGTACAGGGAAGGGTGGAGGTGGCGGTTTTCACGCCAAGCCAGCGGGATGCGGGTTCTCAATTCGCACGTGCCAAATTTGAGTCGAGGGGCCCAGCAGCACCCCGGCCCGGCACCCCTCGGCACACAGCCTTTGTCCCGACCACTACACACACTCTCACCGCACACCCCTGCCACCCTGTACGCACAGGGGCTATTTAGCGAACACGGACTAACCGCCAATATATGACACTGATTCTCGCTTCCTTCTTTTTAAGTTGCGTGAACAAATAAAAATAAGACATTTATTAATGATAAATTAATTGTATTTATTTGCACTTTCTAAAACATAGACTAACAAACATCTTTTACACTGATCAAGATTTGATATGGAATTCGTATAGTAGTGCATATCTAACCCAAACTGTAATTCTTTTCTGGGGGAGGAGACTTTTATTGAATTTATTGCGATGGAAATCAGAATTCATATTATCTACTACTTATACTGTAAAATAAATTATTTTATGAATTATTGCGGTTTGTTTGTAATAATTAATGAACGAGTTTACTTGATAGTTGTATTAAAAACCTTTTAACGCATCGCCTTTAATTTATGTTTCTACTTAACAATGATTTAATAGAGTAATCAGTGTTTTATCAATTAGAAAAAATACAATTACCAATCAATATTTCATTGTATACTGCATAGATTACCACAAAATAACTTATCTATGAATTATGAATAATACATGAGAATAAAGAAATCATTCTTTAGATAAACAGCAAAAGGTTTCGTGTGGACAATAGCCTCTCTTTCTCTCTCGTGTCGTCAGGTTCCCTCGTAAAAAATAATGAAACAAAAACTTAGAGTAAAAAAAACAGAAAAGGTGCATAAAAAATTAAGTCATTACCAAAAATCTTTCTTATACATCCCTTTGTGTACATCTATCAGCAAACCATTCCCTAAATTCTTTTCTTTAAAATATACAGGGTGGGTTAAAGTATGGATACACCTTGTTTAATTTTAAAAGTGATAAGGAGAGCAAGTTGAATCTAATAATAGGTGTCCTGAGTTTCATTTTTCTACCTTATTCTATTTTAAATTTAATTGGGTGTTTCCATAGTTTTTAACTCACATTTTGGAAGATATTGGCAATTGGTGAATTTTAAAACATCTTATTAAGTTTGTCTTATTTTCAATAAGTCAATTTTGTACTAGGTTGAGATAGAGAGCGGTAATTAACTGTTGCCTATTTTCCAAATGAGGTGTTACTTAAAAGTCTTACCATTTAGACTTTTGGAGACCCCAAATTATTTTTGGCAATGGGTAAAAGTTGTTATACGAGTGACTAAATTGTTCACTTTTATTTCCTATAAAGGTATCCTGAATTTATTTGCCTATCTTTATCCATTCGAAACTTAACAGGGCGTATCCATACTTTTCATTCACTCTGTATGTAATTTGAAGTGTTTAAAGTGTTACATGGCTTCATGGTCACGACTCTATATACGCAGGATATCGTTTTAAGTACCGTATTAATTATTGACAACCACATTTAATTTTTATTTCTCGTTTGAACTTTGAAGGTTCCATAGAATTTGGTATTTTGTCTCCTTGCAAACTCTCGAACACGACTTGTACCATGTGCTAAGGAGGTACAGAAATGGACAACGCATGTGGTGATGGGCACCTTGGTCTTCCACCTTGACCTCGTGGCCCTCAAACCTTGAGTCCTAATCTGCCAATGACTATCACAGGCAATTGTGTCTGGAGGTCAGGCATCTCTCTACTCTACCCATTGTTTATCACAAGCAGGCCTACCTCCAGAACTTCCGCCAAACTTACCCAAGGTCTGCCAACCTAACCTTCGCAGCAGTCAAATCTCTCTAATTAGTCGGCCTCGGAAGTGTTTTTTATGATTGCGTGATGTTGAAAGGAAGTAGTTAGAGATATTAAGTTTTCTTCACGCTAAATCTAGTGGAGATCTCTAATTTGAATGTTGGTTTGATTAAAGTTGGGTTTAATCGTGATTGCGACACGTAATCCACCAGCTCTGATAATGGTCTTAATTTAATTAAAGCGTTCATTGTGTTGGCAAGCGAGTTGTGAAACTGTGAAATCAGATTGGTTAGTCTTTCATGTGTCAAGGGTAACTAATGGAGATATAATCATATTCAACGGAGCTTGATTCAGATTGTTCCTCCCAGTTTTAATCATCTTCTTCAGTGCTCCAATTATTTGCTAATTGGCCTACACAAATTGGCAAAATCCTGATAGTTGTCAGGTCTGCGTTGAAGACTTCTACTGGTTTTAGTAGCCTAATACCAAAACAAGTAGGAACTTCATCACCTACATATGGAAGCTAAATAAAAAAAACGAGACTTCAATCCTCAATTTATGACAGACCATGAGCTGTTGTTCATCAATAAATTTTGATTTGTCATTTATTTCTCCGTAAAAAAAATATGCGTTAGACCAACATCAGCTTGGGAATCTAAAAATGAAGTAGTTATCTCTAAACACCGCAGCACTTTGATGGTAGACGACGCATTTGCTGTGTTAAGTTTCCTTAAATCATACCGTACCCTGTATTCAAAAGTTTCTGCAGTTGAGACTCTAGAGAGTAGAACCTCTCATACAAATTGAAGAACTATACGCGTTGTCTACGCAGTTCTACTGTAGTAACCAGTAGAGCGCAAGATCCACCTTTCATGTCTTTTCACTCTGAAGAGACTTGAATTATTCAAACTGGTTGTGAAAGGAAGAGGGTCTTTGATGATTGGGAAAGTCTACTATCGCTGGGGCGAAGGGAGGGCTACGACAACCCTCTTCTGCCCATTGTACTCTTCCAGTTATCCAAGTGTGGGAGCTGTTTTTGTGGTCCTTACGCAATGTCCAAGGTGTTGTCCCCAATGGTTTACGTATTACAGCCTTCCTACTACACTAACACAAGCTGAATAAGCTCTAGCAGTCTAGCCAATGAAATAGGAATATACACGCACTATTTGATGATGGTCCTTGGGTTGGGTAGGTAGGTATAAAATCTTCTTAACTAGATGTCATGTGGTACCTGCTTTCCACAGAGTTCAACTTTGTTACGTTGTAGCAACTTGATACGTGCAACACTGAATAGGTACAGTACACTACTCCCAAAGAGTCGGCACTGAAGACCACTTTGAACACGAAGTATGAATCTACAGTGCGTCATGAAGTCTTCTGAGGAGAAAAGACAATCAACACGAACAGCGCATGGCGCAATAACAAGATAATTGGAATTTCGACAAATTCTTTACCTTATTATATATTAACCTTATCATTATTATATTAAATACATGCATTAACACGTGTTAACTACAGCCAACATGTTCTGAAAGTTATAAAACTTATAGTCCTTTCACGCCAAGAGCATTCGAGTCAAAACAACTCGTCGACCAAATTAGCAACGAAAGTCTCAATCAAAACAATAACAAAATGTAAATAAACAGGAAGAAAAATAACTGCGCACTTACCAGTCAAAATGTGAGTTATCCAAAAAATAATATCCCATAATGGTCACTACACTGCACTGCACACACTGTCCACGGCTGGTACGGTATTGTCAACACTTGTGCGACTGTAGCTTGAGGAGGGTCCCCGATACAGTGCGGCGCGCTAGCTTGCCAGTTACACAACGCTGTTCCTTTCCCTTTCTTTGGCCCCTCGCTCCCCTCTCTCTTTCACTCACTCTCCCCCTCTACTGCACACCAACGTCTTTTTTCAAGGTCGGGTAGTAGACTGCGCAACGAAACGACCAGCCTGGCTAGCGCTCGGCTCAGCTGCCGCATTACCTTTTGGCAAACAAGAATAAAACACTTTTCCCTTCCTTTCCTTTGTGCCCGCGAACGCCACCACGGCCGTGAGATGATTTTTGAGACCTTCGCTCGCTCCCCACTACCACCAGGAAAGCCTTGTCTCGTTGCCTGACATGGCTGTGCCCTACTCGTCGGCTCGTCGCGCATTTTAATTTTGACAATCCATTGTTTCTGAGTAGCCTCCATCGATGTCTGTGTGTGGCATGGTAACCATCCCAACTCACTTTCCAAACGAGCTTCAAGGCTATGACCCATTACGAGTACTATAATTCTGCAATTGAAATAATGAATAACCAAAAGGAAGGACACAGAGCTACTAGTAAGAAGAGAAAATAGAAACAAAAGTGCAAGACCATAAGGTTTGCAAGGTTTTGCAAGTGAGTAGAAAAAGACTACAAAAGAAGAATGAGAACAAACTCGGAAATACAAAAAGAGAATCCAGGTGAAGGTAAAAGTGCCAGAAGAGTAGACCACTTTCAATTCCTTTTGGAAGACACCCCGCTGGTGAAAAGGTTCAATTTACAGATAGTATTCTTCTTTTTTTGTCGAAGAGAAGAAATACGAGAATATTTGGAACTTTCGCTCTCAAAAGGACTCGCCAGGTAAGCGGCCTACAACCGAGGGCAGGACCCCAACTGAGTGGTCTTATCTGACAAAGAAAACCAAACAATGCCCTTCTGATCAAAAACACACCTTAAAGAGATCGAGACGAATCGTAGGCGAAATTCGGAACAGTTCAAACACTGAGTGTTTTGCTTTTGCAAAACCCAAAGCGAACACTTATAAGATTCTCAAACCACCAACGAGTCAAAATTTAACCATGTCCTCGATTGATCTTTTCTATTCTATTCTCGTTTTACCTCAACATTTACTGCTTTTCCATTTCTCCATTCATTTGTGTTACAAAGGTGTTATTGTTGTAGACTGACTACGCATTAATCAATACATTGTATGGTACAATTGTTAATTGATATGCGTACTTGACGGGATTTAGTTCAAATCTAGTGTAATTTTTATTTAACTTAACCCTTTGAAGAAAAATCATCAGCACATTAACCTACCGTTTGGAAATGGTGGTAGATTTATTGTACTTTATGGCGTTTCTCAAGCTATATCTTAATTGGTGGATGTACAACAATCTTCTAAACGATGAGGTGTACAACAATTGTTAAGGTCTTGAATAACAATTGGTTTGAAGCGCATTATGAAGGAAATGACCCTAGCCACCGTTGACATTAAGGAATAATACGAAAACTCAACGTTAAACGCTAGGACACATATGCAGCATAACGTCACGTTGACAAAGAGCTAACTGAAGGTCAACACAATCAGTCATTGTTGACTGAATCCTCAATGGTAAAACTGTAACTATGTCTGTTTTACTAGCTAGGTTGATAGATATTCTAAGAAACGTCCCTAGCAATGTTTTGTATCTCTCACTGTTTTCCGTACCACACTAAGGCCTCTTTTTCTCATGGCCTCTTTTTTTCTATATGTACTGTACTTATGGACCAATTGTTCTAAAGTAAAACGCAAGGGTGTTTTTATATTGTAAAAATGGCAGAGTTAAAGCCTAGACTTAATTACAGAGTTTCTTGCCGAGAAGCTTTCAAAGCTAGTATGTGTAGAGACACATACTACATTTTCTTCATTTCACATCTTAGAAACGGTATTATTCCTCGGATCTAAATAGTAAATACACCAATGGTGATTATAGCACTGGGACTACGTTAAAGAACTTAAAATTGTATCAAAACTGCCTACCACAGGCTTCAAAGTATGACAAACTCCCATTTGAAGCTGGTAGGAATTGGCTAATGTTTTAAAACTACTTATAACCACTTGCCCAATGTGTTATAACTAATGTCCTAAATATATTTTAAATACAGTTAAAAAGCTATCTATATCGAACTTTTTATAGAATGATAGAAGTCATGCATAGAATGGATGGATGGAACATGGTATGTAATACAATGTTGATGTCAGTGGATTTATATTTTTAAGTAGATATAATTATTATCAGTGGTATTATATTTTAAACTATCGTGGGCCTACTGTACGAGTGTGTCAACAAATCCAATAGTAGGGTGTTACATCAACATCCTCTCTACCAATAATGTTGTAAATTTTGACTATACATTTAATTTAAATTCTATACTATGTAAATTCAATTACGGCGTAGACAATTTTACAACATTTTATTTATCTATACGCATCGTATATTGAAGTCAGTATGCTTGAAAGGAGCCAATTGGTCCCATTGCTACAATCCAAATAAGACAAGACACTTTTAATAATATGAAAAAGTCGCAGAAAATCCCAAAATGCATGCGCTATTTTTCACATTGTAGACCTACATAGCTCGAGAAATGAAAACAAAGAGGCGAACGTACTATGGCACGTCAATTAGAACAACAGTCAAGGTAGTCTTTAAAATTCTACTATATGTGATTATGTCCTCATCCAGTCTCAAAATATGGCTTTTGATTTTCATATAGCAAAAGAAATTACAGGCCATTACCTTTAATCAAAATTTGAAATTTACAAGTCATATTGGGAAGAAAGGCAGGACAGGATCCAGTCTGTGGCAACATGATACTTTTATATATCTGATACAACCTGGAATTTCAGTCACATATCCAAATGCCAAGTTTGTAGACCTACACACGTTCAAAATCAACACCGAGTGAACCTAATGATCAGAGCTATTAAAATCGTACTCAACAACTGGGTCATTACAACATCAAGGTAGTCTTAATAAACTAATCCTATGCATGTGCACTATGTGTAATGGTCCTATGTCCTACCTTGATGGATGATGATGCCATTACCTTCATAAGGCTCCACAGAAATTTCAGGAAGCTACTACTCACTTTCTAAATTGTATTGAAAAACACTCACATGAACACCATGATGATGATGATTGGTTCGTCCATCATTACCCCGCCGACTTCCTGGTTCCTTGTTCAAACTAAGCGTCGTCAAACATCACTTAGCGCTGTACTCACATCTCTCATTGGATATTCTCCAAGCAGCTGCGCTGAGTGGACATTACACTGAGCTCCTGGCATTACCAGTGTTTGCTCCATTACCACTTACCAGCCACTGCTCCTGCTCCTGCTTCTGCTTACCAGTCCTGCTTAGCCAGAGTGGTAGACACATGTGGATTTTATGCAGCTAAAGATTGTAAAATGTGTTTGAGCTCAATTGGTAATTTACTAATAGGCCTGCCTTTAGTAAATGAGTACCTTAGTAAATGTGTAGCACACCTGATAATGGAATGTTCATGTAAACCAGCTGCACTACAACTTAAGTTGTGTCATCAGCACATTGCAATAAATTGTAGCTATTCAAAGTACCGCAACAACAAACTGTCTTTTCTATAAAGGCGAGTTGTAAATGTCCCTCCACCTTAACTTTGGAAAAAGGGATTTTAAAACCCTTTAGGGAATGTTTTAATAGGATTCTGAAGTTGATTTTGACGTACTTTGCGTCAAGAAAAATTTGGGAGGGGAGGGCCCCATATCTTTAAATACAAACTCCCCTTGTGGCACCTCAAGAGAAAGGGGATTTTAACACACACTCAATGACGAAAAGAAAGATTTTTTATTTCGACTAGTTTTTTTCTATACCAATTTCAAGATGGCACAAAATCCGGTTTAAAATGCCACATTTCACATAAAATTTACTTTGAATTACAAAACTTTCTCCAAAATACTCTGAAAGAAACATCACAACCCTATAACATAATCTAATAGAGTATTTTGAAGACAACTTTGTTATTCAAAATAACTTTTATGTGAAATGTAGCATTTTAAACCTGATTTTGTGTAATCATTAAATTAGAGTAACAAAAAACGAGTCGAGATAAAACATGTTTCTTTGCTTGTTGAATTTGTCTTAAAACTCCCTTTCTTTTGAGGTGCCACTATGGGGAGGTTTGTATTTACAAAGTTTGGGAGACCTCCCCCCTGGATTTAGGGCGAGGGATGGGTGACGCAAAGTACGTCAAAAACAAACTTCAGAATCCTATAAAAACATTCCCCAAAGGATTTAAAAAATATTTCCTTTTCTAAAAGTTAAGGTGGGTGGGGACATTTAAAACTCACCCTGTATATAGATTGTTACATTCACGAAAATACGTATAAAATAAACGAACGAAGTAGGCCCAAGAATGGATCCTTGAGGAACCCCAATATTTAAATCAACCACATTTGATCATTCATTTTTAATTTGAACTTGTTGACTCCTGTTATTAAATGGTAAATTGAAACAACCCAGCAGGTGAAGGTTATCTCATTAAACTGAGGTAATTAAACCTCTAACGCGTCACCTGGTCGTAAGTATGATAAGCGCTCTGACCGCGTATGCTGGAAAGGTCCATTATACAGTTTCAAATGGCAGATGCCTTTTGTTTCAATCAAAAGGTACCCACTTCAAATTTTACCCTGAAAAAGTTATTTGTCGTGTACCCATGCAGACACGATGGAAAACTCTTAGATAAATGGTTTTTGTTCCATTTGTCAATAATCTCTCTGTTCTCATAATGGGACACATTCTAGCGAGTAAATGAAGTGTGTTGGCCTAGTGAAAGCAGTAAGCACCAGTGAGTGAGTCGTAAGTAGGAGAGTGGCGTAATGCCGAGAGCTGTGCCTCGAGACGGGTTTGGTAATGAATTGCATCATTGCGGACAACTTCCATAGCGACCAGTCCTTACAGTCTGTGCCACTCTCTCAGACATGGTCAGTATCTGTGCACTCCAGGTCAATGTGGAGCCCGGGGCCATCAGACAGCTCACAGTAGCAATGTGGAGCCTGAACCTCCATAGCGTGACACACTCCAGGTCAATGTGGAGCCTGGGGCCATCCAGCTCACAACTGACCAACAGACTTGCTGGTTGAGCACTGGATCCAGGGAACCTCCATAGCGACCAGTCCTTACAAGTCTGTGTCAGACATGGTCAGTATCTTGACACACTCCAGGTCAATGTGGAGCCTGGGGCCATCCAGCTCACAACTGACCAACAGACTTGCTGGTTGAGCACTGGATCCAGGGAACCTCCATAGCGAGTCCTTAGTCTGTGTCAGACATGGTCAGTGACAGTCCAGGTCAAAGCCGGGGCCATGCTCACAACTGACCAACAGACTTGCTGGTTGAGCACTGGATCCAGACTTCCATAGCAGACCAGTCCAGGTCAATGTGGAGTCTGTGCCAGACTCTCTCAGACATGGTCAGTATCTTGACACACTGACACACCAATGTAGGTCAATGTGGAGCCTGGGGCCATCCAGCTCACAACTGACCAACAGACTTGCTGGTTGAGCACTGGATCCAGGGTCAAGTCTGTGCCACTCTCTCATCAGTATTTTAACACACTGGAGCCCGGGGCCATCCAGCTCACAAGCGACCAGTCCTACAAGTCTGTGCCACTCTCTCAGACATGGTCAGTATCTTGACACACTCCAGGTCAATGTGGAGCCTGGGGCCATCCAGCTCACAACTCAACAGACTCTAGCGACCACAGTCCTTACAAACAATGTGGAGAGCTGGATCCAGGGAACCTCCATATGCATCCAGTCTTTACGGTCCAGTCCTTCAGGACCAAGCTCACAACTCTGTGCCACTCTCCACAGCCAGCTCACAACTGACCAACAGACTTGCTGGTTGAGCATCTACAAGTCTGTGCCACTCTCTCAGACACACTCCAGGTCAATGTGAGCCTGGGGCCATCCAGCTCACAACTGACCAACAGACTTGCTGGTTGAGCACAGCACATCCAGGGGACTCAGTCTTTACAAGTCTGTGCCACACGCTCCAGGTCAGTCTGGTTGAGTAGCGACCAGTCCTTACAAGTCTGTGCCAGACACACTCCAGGTCAATGTGGAGCCTGGGGTGAACTCCCCAGCCTGGGGCCATCCAGCTCACAACTGACCAACACTTGCTGGTTGGCACTGAGCACTCAGGGAACCTCCATGGGGTGCGCTCACAACTGACTTGCTGTTGAGCACAGGGAACCTCCATAGCGACCAGCCTTTACAAGTCTGTGCACTCTCTCTACATGGTCAGTATCTGACACACAGAGGTCAATGTGGAGCCTGGGGCCATCCAGCTCACAACTGACCAACACTTGCTGGGACACACTCCATAGGTCAATGTGGAGCTCGGGGCCAGTCCAGCTCACAATGACACACTTGCTGGTTGAGCAATGTGGAGCCTGGCTCACAACTGCTGGTTGAGCACTGACTCAGGAACCTCCATAGCGACTAGTCCTTACAAGTCTGTGCCACTCTCTCTCAGACTTACAAGTATCTTGACACACTGCCACCTCAATGTCAGACATGGGGCCATCCAGCTCTGCCAACTGACCAACAGATAGTCCTTACAAGTCTGTGCCACTCTCTCAGCTGGCTGACTTGCTGACACACCCAGGTCAATGTGGAGCTCTGGGACCATCCAGCTCACAACTGACCAACAGACTTGCTGGTTGAGCACTGATTCAGGTAGCGACCAGTCCACAAGTCTGTGCCATCTCCAGACAAGGTCAGTGACACACCCAGGTCAATGTGGAGCCTGGGTCATCCAGCCTTTAACTGGCTTGTTGGTTGAGATCCTGGTAACTACCTGAAGCCATCCTACTGCCGACAGATATTCCAAAGTCATAGCTACTAGTCTCTTCACGCTGAGAAGCCACAGCACGGTCCAGAGCTCAACCAGACATATACAGTTTGTTGAAGGTGATAAATGTCATATCAAGAGTTTCACCCACTTGAGGCGAAGAACATTAGATAGGTACATCCATAGCACTCTATACTGGTGGCATCCATGCCAAGTCTAGAAATCAGGAATCTGTACCCAACCGTGTATTTTCTATTGTTTGCACTTAAAGCTAAGACGATTGCCTGGTGCTTGGATTATAATTAGAGAGTATGTACTAATATGTACTACAAAGATCATCAAGATACTTAGTACTTTTAGATCTCAAAATGTACCTAATTAAATATATTCCAAGCTGCCGCTAAATTTTAGGGAACCTACTGGCAGAGAAAGTACAACAAAACGTCGTTGCGTAACAAGTCTAATGCAGAGTCTAGGCCGTCTCACCAACCTATTTAGAATACTCTCAAGCTATATGAAAAGAGCTTCTTTATCAGAAGAAAGAAAAATCATCTGAGATCGAATTAGATTTGTCTTAAACGGTTATTAGGTGTTAAAATGTGGCTGGGTGTAACGTAAAAAAATGGAAAAAGGTCTCAG
The DNA here is from genome assembly GCA_018831715.1 of Matsumurasca onukii. NCBI lineage: Eukaryota > Metazoa > Arthropoda > Insecta > Hemiptera > Cicadellidae > Matsumurasca > Matsumurasca onukii. Next base: position 13,637,726 of record CM032060.1, on the reverse strand, counting down.
TTGATCGATGACGAATGATAACTTCATTTCAACCTCATAATCAACCCTCATTTCTGAGATAATTTGGATCATGAATTACATACCAAACATATAATTGGTATGAGCCGCAAGGAAAGGTCGCGGCACAAAGTGTCTGAACAAGAATTAATATCAATAAAATAAACTACTACCAAGACGTATAAAGCCTCGATATAAAGCTCTCTTCACAACTCCGCTGAGTATCGTAAACCAGACCTAATCACACCGGACAAAAGAAAGATCAAACAAGTTACCCATTGGCAACGTGGTTAGAGAAGTGGATTGACATCAAGGCCAAGCGAGATAGAATCCAATAAACGGACAATGTACGCCGGTATAATCCGTAGATTGGGTCTTTGTCGAGCAATTGGCCAAGGCCAGTGCAGAGTGCGACTCACACACACACACTCACTCGCCTCTCGCTCTGTGAGGGCTTTCACAAACACTTTATATAACCTGGTCTTCAGGAAGTCTGCTGGCCACCTCTGTCCGAGCAACTGTAAAGATCACTATCAGCCGATAAACGCTGCACCCAATCTCCTACATTTGCATGCCTGCATCTTCCTGGTGTTTCACGTCTGCTGGTGCTATACATGTTTGGTTTCAACACATATCAAGCCGAAGATTTGCTTTTTGCAGCCTAGTCCAAAAGAGGGGTTTTCGGTCCTTTCGTCAACTAAATTTCTAATTCAAGTTCCTTCCGTACAAATTTCTTCAATAACCCTTCTGTATAGACGGGATCAGAGTCCAGATCCCAAAACATCGTGTGTTCTTCTTGTTCACTAAAAACGATGGAAATCATCGGTAATAATACTTCAACCTCAGATACCCATCACCATAGATGTGTACTGTACAATGCACATTGCGCTCAATGTTTAGGTGTTAACTTCATCTATAACCATTGACTACTGAGGTCTTTGCGGTTAGGTTAGGTTTAGGTTGATAGCATACAGTGATTAGCGAAGAAACAACCCTGAATTCCTTAAGTGGATATAGAACGCACGCCAAATGAAACAATCAACATATTACCACACTAAACTGTAATCTCAGCGGCGATCATGCCTTCCAAAGATAGAAATGGAGAGAATGTGCTGGCGAAACCGCCAGACAGAAATGACCAAGGAAGAAACATATATCAACAGTCATGGAGCTGAAAGTAAAAGTGAAACTGGTCTAGCAGAAGGAGAACTAGGCCAACCGCGGAACTGGGCAACTGTAGGTAACGTTATCGAGGCAAACATCACCACCACCACCACCACCAGCACCAACCACAGTGAAGGGAAGAAAGGTGAGGCAGGTGGCGATAAGTTGGCGTAATTAGATAAACAGGTCGAGTAAGGCAAGATTTGGAGATGGAGATATATTGTCGGTGTTACATGGGGAGAGAGTGAGAGTGAGAGTGGCGATCACTTTCCCGGCTTATGCAATGCTTGGCCTGGCTGCCTGCTCGGTTATCCAATAGCGCAAGCGCGCTGCGTAACGCCCCTGTGCCAGCTGCGCAGCCGCCACGTGCCCGACGCATCAGCTGCTGCCCATCAGCTGTTCAACTGTGAACAGACGCTTCTAATCTGTGCATTCTTCGTTCTTGTATTTGCGGACGTTTATATTACGGGTGGGTGGGAGTCAAGTAGATTACATGAAAATTAGAAGGACCTGCAGTCTACAAGACGGATGGTCCACTAAAATTATTTCTTACACCTCAGACAAATTTTTGTCGCCATATTTTTAATTAAAGATTGTTCTTTTTTCTGGAGGATGGTTAAAGGTAAAGTGGATCACTCTTCAGATAGTTCGTTAAAGGAAGGTTCATAAGATAAACGGCAATTATACCGTGAAACGGACACTCCTTTAGACCACCTTTTAATTTTAAACAGTTCCAAAGGTTTAGAAAGCCGGTAGGTCTTGTATCAAAGTCCGATTTACTAGTGTTAAAAGGCTTTTTGTGGATGCAAGTGGTCGGGATGAAACTATACTAATTAAAATCATACGCGAATGCCTATATTATCTAGATTAGAAATACGAGTACTACTATTAATTTGCAGTCTACACAATATACTCTGCTATTTATTGATTCCAGTACTTGAAGATTAAGACATTTTTATTGTTCTTGCAACATCGGCAATAAGCTCTTTAAGGGATTTAAATGGTAACTCCTTATTTTAGTTTCTTTATCCAGTCTCCACCTAAGTGATCTTGAGTTGACCCTAAGCAACAAACATACAACTTAAGAGTTTTGATTATTCCTTTGAACGCACACTGTGTTAATCTCTGAATGCACACGATACAGTATTTTAGAATTTAACATGACTCTGACATTTAATTCACATTATATGATTCTTATACAAGTGTTTTTCCAATATTTCTGACTATGTGATCGGCATCTAAGCCTCTTTCATGTGAGTTCGCTATTTTGTTTAACGGTGCATTTTCACGCTCATTTTTAATATCTAGCTCAACTTCAAACTGTTATTCTCGTATCATTCTCAACATTGAGTCACTCATAATCAATCAAAGAGCAAATTACTTCAAGTAATCTTGGATAAAATCTTTTCTAGGGAGTGAAGAAATGTTTTTGCAAGAGCGATGTGGTATTTAACTAGAATAGCAAATGACGTGAGCGCAATGAATAGGATGAAAGGCAATAAGAAGATTTCATCGTAGTCAAGGTTAACTCCAGCGCACGTGGTTTTGTTGCATCACCACCATCTACAAAAAGATGCAATCTCAAGGGCAACAACAAAACAGGAGTTTTTAATTGATTTTTCGCAGTAAAAGGAAGCTGAGGTTGAGTTGAGCAGAAAGAAGCATGATTCTACTCCCTCTCACCTTCACACGTGCCGGCTGTTGCATTCGTTCCAGCTTCTTCAAGGCCAAAAGGTGGCCAAATTACAAAGAGAGAGGATAATAGAGTAGGAGGAAATATTTGTAGTGTAGTTGTTAACCTTGAATCCAGCCGGTCTGCTGGTGGGGAGATTGCTGAAAGCTCTCCAAGCAGATTTTAAACGCGCGCAAAAACGTCGATACTAAAGACATTCTCTGGTGGATGTATCCGAAGACTTTCCATAGCCACGAATAGATTTAATGAGTTAATTTTTTAGGAGCCAATCTAAGTTGTCGACGGTCGATGTAGATGGCGAATCAGAAATCAACTCCAGGGACACTGTTGGAAAGTACGAGAGATTACATGGGTCGGATTTGCACAAGGCGGTGTCGTGGAGGCTTGGCAGCTGGTGGAGGGGAGGGAGCACGCTCGGCTGCCTGCGGCGTTGCCGTCGTTCACTCTCACTCTCACTTGTCAATGGCGAGGCCGAGGATTGCGTGGTCGCGGAGATGTGGCAACGTCGCACGGTGTTGTCACTCCGGCCCCAAATCCTTCTGCAGACTCGCTTGATCCATTTACTTTACCTTCTCTTCTCCCTTCTCCGGCCGCCTCTTCTGCTTCGCCTCTCTCTGCCGCAACGATCTGTGATAAATCCTAGATGGATGAAAAGTAGAGTTACCCAACGCCACAACTAGTCACGTACACTCTTCGACACAATTGATTTCTAACTGCCTCTTTGGCAATGCTGATTGCTGTTATCTAGTGATCTAAACACAAGATTCAATCTTGTCGTGCTTTTAGTGCCATTAGCGGTTGTTTGAACCACCGCTTAATGATGATTGACGAGTTGTCACTGAAACCTAGGATGGGTTTCGGTAACGAGTGAAGGAAGAAGGTTTTCACTTCCTGAAGACTCTATCTTTGTAATATTTTTTATGGGGGTTGTTGTATTTTTGTTGTATTAACTCTTAAAACTAACTACAGTATGTATTTATATTGCTTTTTCAGTTTAAACCAATATGGGTTTAGAAGTGGGTTCTCGACCGAGGATGCTCTGGGTAAAATTTATTTAATGTACATGAATTTTTATTAATTGTAAATCTTGCGCAGCTGTTTACATTGACATAACTAAGGCATTTGATACGGTTGACCACACTATTCTTTGGACAAAATGTGGAAGGCTGGAATCCGAGGCGTCCCTCATGTCCTCTCTAGCTATTTATCATGTAGAAGGCAGTGTGTAAGGGTTGGTGTTGATTGTAGTTCAAAAGATTTTATCCATCACGGAGTACCATAAGGTTCAGTTCTTGGTCCAATTTTGTTTTTAGTGTATGTCAATGATTTGTGTAATGGTAGGTTAAAAGGAAAAATTACTGCTTTTGCGGACGACATAGCTCTTTCATACAGCTCAGATTCCTTGACTATAGTTCATAACGAAATTCTAATCGATCTAATTTCATTACGTTATTGTTTTGATAAAAACTATATGGTTTGTAAGTGAGAAAACAAAAATTCAAATCTTCAGTCTAAAAAAACTCTGCATTTTGATTTTCCGTGTAAATTTCATTCTCTTTCATGCGTTGATAATGTATTTTGTAGCTGTTTAAAAGTTGATCAGACAGAAGTTATAAAATATCTTGGATTGTTTATTGATTCTAAGATGTCGTGGAAAGTGCATATAGGAAAACTAAACGTGAATTGTATAAATGCGTTCGTACCTTTTACTTTTTAAAGAATTTACCAGTTTTGAATTTGTACCACGCTCTGGTTAATTCTAGACTTAGTTACGGCTTATGTTGTTGGGAAGGGACATACATTTCATCCTTGCAACCTTTAATTATTTTACAAAAGCATCTTGTTAGATTAATTGTTAAAACATCTCGTTTAACACACTCTTGGCCTTTATTTGTAAAATATAAAATTCTTCCGTTACGTCATCTCTATGTTTTTAAGTTTTAAGAATTGTTTACAACATTAGCAATAACGAATATGGCAATTTTGATAAGCACTATACAATCTAAGAAATCATTTGACCGTTCCTGTTCCCAAATCAAAACTTAGACTACATCAACAGTTCTACTTGAATAGTGCTCCTAGATTATACAATAATATTTTAAGTCATAGGATCCTAAATAAGCAACATTTCCATTTATATTCTGTTAGCCTAAAAAAATTGTAAGGTATCTAATGACTTACCTTAAAATACACTATTATTGAATTTATTTTTGAAAAATAAAATTTTCATGCCATCAGCATGGTAAGATACAGACCAGGGACCATAAAATGAGCACCGATCCTGAATTGAGCATTTTTTCAAAACTTCATTTTATACAATTTTGTATACAGTGTGTCCATAAAGGGTTGTCAACTTTAGAATTAGGTTTATTAGGTAAAAAAATCAAGAAAAAGAGTAACTTCTTTTTGAAAAACGCTTCATTTACCAAATATCTGCAATTTTGTTTTCTTTTCACTAATTATTTTATTATTATTATTTTCATCTCTAACAACACTCATTGGATTTGGTATTGAAACTCACAATACCCAAATTTGGAAATCAGTCATTGTAAAACATTCAGTTCGATTCAACCATAGTTTCTCAAACATACAATTATTGAAAGAAGTTCAAAATTAACAAAACTTAGATCATTTAATCATTTAATCACCAATTTACAAAAGTTGTTTGTTTAAGTTTTTTTTGAAACAATACAATAAATAATTAAACAAAACTACAAGCCACTACCGCAAATATATAATTAATCAAAATTCAAAAATAACATTTAATCAACAGACTTCTTAATGGCAAGTGAGTGGTCCATAAATTCCTGAACACTGTAAAACCCACTGGTGACTAGATAAGTTCTAAGCTCTTTTTGAAATAATTTTGTGTTTTGGAGATTTTGAATTTTGTTCGGACGATTTTGAAACATCTTTATTGTAAATGATGCATATAAAACACTTTTTATTGAAAAAGTAGACCATTTTTATACATACTGTATATCTTTAGAATTAACCAGCCTGGTTTTTTCTTAGCATTATGAGGCCTAAAACAAAACAGCTGACGTAATAAACAAGTATTTACTTATATTTAAGTATAATACTTATACTGAAAGTTAACCACACGAATTTACTGAAAGCTATCAGTAATACCTTAACAGAAAAGTAAACAATTATTCACCTATTAAAGTATTTACTAAACTTATTAAGTAATTACTTTACTTATTAAGTATTTACTTACAAGTAATAAGTATAGTTTATTCATCTCTGACTAAGTTAAAAATTAAATTTTAAATCTTTACATTAGGTAGATGAGTACGCCGGTAGAGCTGCTGTAATAAGTACGCGATTTTCATAATTTCGTCAAAAGTAGATACATTATTCTTAATATTTATTGATAAATTTAGCTGAGAGAACAATAAAAAATATTGACATTTAGTTTAAAAAATTGTCTTCTAAAGTATATATTAGCAGATATGATGGATAACTTTAATTTTACAAATAAGACCAATACATAAATTGTTATGTAACAAGCCTAACGATCACTAATCACTATTTGAGATGCCGACCACTCTCATGAGGGTATTTTAAGGCAAATATGTGGTGAAGGATGAGTGTGATGAGTGGTAGTAATGAGTTATGAGGTGTAGTCTTGTTACAAACTAAGACCGACTCTTCCTTAGAATGGGTCAAATTAAATGGTAGCTCAATGACCAATGGAATTACAAGGACCAACTGCTTAACGTGACTTATCACGTCTTGTACGCCGAAAGCGCTTGTTCAATAAAACATTTAACCTGTATTGGCCTTATTTGTAAAAGTAAAATTATCCATAATTTAGTTTAAAGTCCACAGGATTTTAATGATTTCAACAACTTATTTGCAACCCATAATTACAATTGCATAGCAAAACAAAAAGAAGACAACCAACAAATTACATACAGATATAAATATATACATATAAAAAAGACACACACACCCTAAAACTAAACAATAAATGGCACACAAACACACATACAATCAGTTTACAATCACATCAAATTCACACTCTGCCATCAGACCATATTTTACAGGAGGGGCGGAGGATTTATGATTGGGGAAATGGTTATTGGACAAGTTCAACAAACTCATTTAACAGAATAAAAAGCCCTAGTCAAAAGATCACGCTTTAATTAAGGCGTTTTTGAATTGGAGAATTGTCTAAACGGTTTATAGGTAAAGGGAGATTATTGAATAATCTGACACCAACTTGCGATGGCAATTTTTCAATGTCCGGTGTTCTATGAAGAGCAATTTGCAAGTTGTGCAATTATGTATAACGAACATTGTGTATAACGGCAGCCTTTGTTGGACCGCAACCCTACACATAGCTGTGTGTGTGAGTGCTTTAGATCACTCTGTGAGTGTGTGAGTGAGTGGAAGTGGGACACTCAGGGCCGACCAGTGTCGAAACTCGGCTTTCAACACAGCCTTTTAGAGGACCTTTAGACCGCTCTCCACTCCTTACAGTAGTCCTACTGTACTTCTACATTTCAATACTATTATCAACCGAGTACTTCCATCCACAACAAAGTCGGCACTTCAAACATTGATTTTCAAATATTAAATACTATACAAAATTAATTTTTTTATAACAAGAAAATTGTATTTGTCGATTACTTCTGGTTGAATAAATTACTTGATGATCTAGATTTATGGTATCTATTCTAAAACTTACGACCAATAATATGAGTTCAAAATTTATCGCATGTCTCTTAAAAAAGATCGTTTCGGTTATAAATCTAAAAAGCGTGTTACACAAAATATCTTACAAAACCTTTGGTAATTTATTGGACGAACGACTGAGAAAAATGAATGAACCCTTGACCAAGACAAAAATGTACGTTTTCGTAGGTTTGCCTTTTGTGTGATAGCGTATACAAGATACTAGTTGTGTTCAAATTTTGTAGGTGCAAAAGAAATGTTAAATTTTACTTTTAAGCTACCCGGATCATTGGTTGGTGTGATACCCATATTTTCTTTATTTTCATTTGATGTACCTTCTATAAAATGTTTTAACCTAAACTTCAGGTGAAGTTCAGAATTTTTCAAATTTCAAAATGGCGGCCGTGATTTTTTTCTAATGTATTGGTAGTAATAGAAATACAAAAATTGAGGAGAAATATTCAACGTGCGTATGAGAACAGGGAGGGTTATTGTAAGCAATACCGATACAGGCTTTTAGTTCTAACTTTTGAGTTTAAAATGAAAGAAAACTTAAAACTCAATGTTAGGTATAAAGCAGTTTATATAGAAGGGTTGAACTATCACTTAGTTCAAAAACGGGTCTTCCATTTCGTTCTAAGTTCTTGCTTTTACGTACATCTGTATAATGTGCACTTTAAACCCGCGAAACCCCTTCTCAAATTAAATGGTAATCTTTCGCTCATTTAGCCATAACACATTCCTATCGAGTATCGTTCCAAACCGTGGTTGGAGCTAACACTTTAGAAAACATTCAATTTAATCTAACGAGCAGCATTGAAAGGTTATGGTTGATAGTAGATTTTAAATACACTGATGATCAGAATCTAAACTGTTGCAAAACTGGTTCAACAACGAATCTCAGCACTTGCTGTAATCAAGATATGGAAATTGCCTGTGGATAGTTGTTGGATGATGATGGTAATGGTTGGACGGTGATGGTGGATGTTGGATGGTTTCGCGGAAGGTTTGCACGTTCACCAGCCCAGGCTCAGGGTCACGGAGACCTTGAGACACGGGAGAAGTGGAGAGAGGGAGCGCCAAGGAGAAGGAGTCGGTAAAGTGAAAGAGACTAAAAGGAAAACAAGAGATGGAAAGAAATGAGGCTCCATCAGGGGGCGACTGGGCTGTGGAAACATTATACATACACTGTAACAAACGGAGCAGAGTGACCGTGTCTTTATGCGAAAGTAGGCTAGATGGTGATACTGTGGACCTTAGAGAAGGGATGGTAAGTCAAAAGCAGCGGAAAATCTCAGAGCTCTCATCATATAGTTTGAAAACACTACGTCAGTAATAGCCTCTATCACTATAACTCCAAGAAGATCGCCAGCTTATTTCTTAAATTTAGATGGTCTTCAGAAGTCAACAATATGAAAGAGGAGCGAGCGGCGTCGTTGTGCAGTCAACGTGTCATCAGGTGTATACAAACTCTTTTATTCAGTATGAAATCTGGAAAATCAACGTCTTGAACTAGTATTGACTAGTGAAGGTTGCAAGACTACGGCAGGGCACATAATTATTTTTCCATATAGTATAGAACATTTTTGGATCTTACAACCATATTGTATGGATCATCTTGAAACTCCACGCAAAGCATCAATATTGAAAATGTATCGACAGTCTTGTCTTAGTTAAAGGCGAATGTCAAAGGGTCTTAGGAAAAAATCGTCTCGTATATAATTACGCCGCGACTTGCATAGAAAATAGAGTTATTAATTATTTTAGCCACATAGATGCAAAACTATACCAGAACAATACGGTCTGCAGTTTTAATTCTTGAGTCAATTGGCAAATTCAAATAGTGTCCCTGAAAAATGAATTTTTCCAATACTGTTCCAAGATCAAAGGTATCTAGTGTTGTATGAAGGTCAAACAAGATGTAATTCTTTTCCAAACGGCAGATATTCACCGAAGTCATAATTATTTTTCAAACTTATATAATATCTAAGAATAGACGTGCTTTAGTGATCTAATATCATAAAAAGTCATGGGGTTTCCTTTAGCGACATCTTAACAGACAACTTTACCTATCTATGACAAAGTTTCCAAACTTGTTGGAATGACTTTTTACCTTGGTGTTAATAGATAAGTAGTAAATTCTGCTACAAACTGTATTCTTTACATTCTTATCGTAAAACTCACCCGTTTATTCACTATTTAAGGTGTACTTCTCTCAAAAGCCTCTAAAAAATAATAATAATAGCCACCGTTTTAAAATTATAAGTCTGTTGGTACTTTTCCATAAATGGTCTTACTTAGATACAAATTTCTAAGTTTGAGTCAAATCGATAAGTGGTGTGGGAGATAATAAATAATTAGTGACAAGTGAAAAAAAAATGGCCAATATCTGGTTAACTAAGCGTTTTTTTCGGAAAATCTTTTTCTTAATTTTCTCTTTATTTTTGACCCATATAACCTTTTCCTAGAGTCTGGCACTTTGCCTTATGGGACACCTGTATACATGTTCGAGCATGAAACTGTACTTTTAAAATATTTACTGGGCGCAACCACCGGGGGAGTGAAGGGTCTGGTGGGCATGAAATGCTTTAATAAATGCTACTATATTTCATCCTTGTTTTTTTTTTAAATACAACAAAATAAATCAGTTCAATAAGACTTCCAACCCGGATGTTCTTTTGTGCCAAAACTAACAATATATGGTGGAAAATAGTTTTGCGGGTTTACCATATTGGTCTGTTGACTGTACTTTGATTATGCTTTAGACCTAATAATCCTCATAAACCTAGTACATGTCATATAGTTATAGTTATAGTTTTTTTTTTGTACAATATATTTTGTTGAGGTTATGGTAGAAAGGGCTTTTAAGCCCGAACTTCACCTTTGTAAAAGGTCAAATAAAGACGTTTTATTATTATAATCATAAAATATTGATAAATGAAATCAAATATAGTTAAACGCTCCCATAAAAGGATACTTCAGGTGTAAATTCATATTATTACGTTATAGAAAAATTCTTTGAATCTCGGCAGCACTTGTGATATGTTTAAATTTCTTTGGTTTTGTTCAATCTGAATGTTTAGTTTTAGTACAGGTAGATTATTCCAAAATATCCAAAATTATTGGATGAAAAAAGGATAATAAATAATAATAAACAGTTGGAACAATTTAAAGTAGTATACGTAGATTGATCTTTCACAAAGACATACAAGTTTTCAAAACTAAGATACTTTTGGAGGGAAGGTTAAAATTGCATTGATTTCAATTAAGAAACATGACGTAATATAGAACAATAAAAAGCTCAGGGTAATGGTGATGAACCTTATACCCAAAAAGAAACAATCTGCCATATTTAGTTGCTGTCATAAACCTGAAAATTACGGCTAAACTAAGCCGAAATCAAAAACATTTTACTGGGTATTTTCCATTTACTTTTGTATGTAGAATCCGGTTCTGCATAGCGAGCTACACATTTTTGTTACACCCTGTATATGTTTTAAACTGTATTATATTGTGTACCCTTGATAGTAGAGGGCACTCTTTTCGACAAAGTATTTTTTTCATGCCACTTGCTCAAATTGTACATTATATCTCGTATAAAACGCAGGCTGGCGCAAAGTTTTAAACAGTTTCATAACGAGATAATGTCGTTTTCACGAATTTTTGTTCAAAAACAAAATAAAAGAGTATTTGATGATTCAGACTCCTTACTCTGTAGCAGGGTTTATTGCATAACCTGCTCACTTACTATAATATGAAATATTTAATCAAATCAAACAGCTATTAGGAAATAGAACTAGCTATTTTAAAACTGTTTGTAACATTACTTCTTCAAATTTAAGCAAGAGAAAAACTCTTAACACAAAATAAGTACTAGATTAGATACTCTAATACTCAGGTCTTCCTTTAAAATTGACAAACAATTTTAAAATCTCAAATATAGACTTATTTTCTTCCTTATCATTCAGAAATTTATTAAATATTAGCTATTTAAGGTTCTATCAAGAAAGTACTGCAGGAAATATTTAGACAATATTGTAGTTTTTATAATAGGCTACAGATCATTAAGCATTCTTATAATGTAATTCAGCTAATATTTAACCAATATTGTATACACCCCATGTTTTATATACAAAGTAAACTAAAAAACTTGTGCACCGACTTGAATAACTATTTCAAATTCAAAGATGACCAGATATCTTTGAATTTGAAATAGTTATTCAAGATATTGGTCATCTTTGAATTCGAACATTTATAAGCTGGATCAAAGACAACAAGGTTCAACTGCTCAAGTAGAAATTTAGTTGGATGTAATTAAGAACCAGTTGAAGACTATTGATCTAAAGGAAGTTAAAAAGCACGAAACTAAAGGTTGTGAAGACAATTATTGTAGCATTAAAGGAGAAATAGCAGAGAGACTAGCAAATAGAAACATTGCAAAGTCATTCTTAAATTAACGAACTTGATATTTTTTGACCATAGACGAAATGTTTCACTCTTGTAGAAAGCCAGATTTTCGATGAATATATTACTCGATTCTAAAATGTAGACTTGGAAAAACGCTCTTCGCGTGTAGAGATCATTTTCTTGGCTTTACGATAGTGTTGAAGGTGTCGGCACTTGGGTTCTTATTTGTGCCAACGTTGGCATCGTCATGGTGTCACGTGGACCAACATGCATTCAGGCATCGATCTCGTCCACAGATGTACCAAAAGGACAAATTTAAAGTTTTTGATCTTCAAACATCTTTCAGCAAATTGCAGGGACTTTATGTTAGAAGATGAGGAAACCTCTGAACCATTAGACTGGTCATTTTCACAGGACTGAAATAGGCTGAACACATCGGTTCGCCTTCTTAAAAATTTCAGTATGATCTGCATTTCCTGATAATGGAATGAATCTACAAATGTTTTCACTCAAGCGCTACCCTAATGTAAATTACACGTTGATGGGGAGACCGTGCATTGAATATTTTCTAAGTATTCAAACAAAGTGATTGAACTTGCAAACTTACGCGTATTGGAAATTAGTGGTGATTGAAGTAGTAAAAAAATATGTACGTTGTTTATTTTTCATTTTTGGCAGTGGTAAAATTAATAAATCAAATTAACTTGTTGTACTAGTTTATAGGAAATGTAAAATAATAATAATACGTTCACTTATAATTGTTTAATCAGTAAACATACTTTGGCGTTGGATATGTTGAATTTTCCGCAGGTAAAACGCTATCTAAATCTAATAAAGTAAGAGCGAAGACAGGTTTCTACATTTTCAATGTTTGAACAGAGTTCTGGAATTATTTGATGATGAACTATCGCTGTCTTCAGGTTGGTCTTACACTCTGATATTTGTAGAAGACGTTTGATGGACGCTTCGTTAATCTGTTATACATTATAAAGAGAACATTTATTAAAGTTAACGAAGGAATATGTTTCTAATTATTACCAAATACAGTTGTGTTATTTGGAGGTTTTCTATCTTCGTATACTACACGATTTGATATTTCTAGTAGTTGTTAGAGAAATCTTTGAGTGTTTCCCTCTTCCAGAACTTTTCTAAGGACGTTTATCACCAAAACAATCTTGTTTAACATTCTATCTTAACAAACACAGTTGGAAGTCTTCTTGATTGATTTATCATTCACTTTAGCAATTAAGGTCTAGAAATTTACTTGAGATTAACTCTTTATTACTAACTGAATGATGAATATCCTTGAATTCCCTGAGATAGTCTTCTCGATGTGATTGCAAGGAAAATCTTTCTCCTACCGTACATTTAGATTAGATTAGATTGGAGAAAGGTTCGAGACCCCGCACATCAACTGTTTCATTTCGGAGCGGTACTAATCATCAGTATTTGAGATGCCGTATCTCGCGGGCATTTTCAGCAAATATGTGGCGTCAGGATGAGTGTGATGTGGTAGTAATAGTTATAAGGTGTACTCTTGTTACAAACTAGGCCGACTCTTCCTTAGAATGGTCATTGATAATAGCCAATGACCAATAGAAGAAGGACCAACTTTGCTAACGTGACTTCGAACCACGCAGGTGATGGTCTGATATGTCTAAACGATGGTAGGAGTTGATGAGGGATCATCAGATGATTTGAACTATCTGGCCCAGATCTATATCATTTCAACCTGACCTCCTTGAAGCCGGATTACAGACAACACGCCACGAGTCCCAGTCAATCTAAAACCAATCCTTCAGTTTTACAAGCTTACGAGATTTCTAAACTTGTCCTTCATTCAAAGTTGACGAGAACATATGTATATAACGGAACATGTAGTGAGTATTTTATCCCGACTAGAGAGTAAGAGATTGCCTTGCCGGAATGACCAAGTTGAAGTCGAAGGCCGAAGGCTCGGTAGTGAGTAGCGCAAACTGGCATTGCATCAGCTGTTGACCTTCATGCGGCTGGCCTTTCTTACGTAACCCCTAGCCTTCACTCCCGCCAAACCATTGCCAACATAACACATTCATTTCTCTATCTCCACTACTGTATACTATATCATATACGATATCCTTCCAGTCATTACGCAACTGAAATCCTATGTACAGTAGAATCAATGTTATCGGTAATTTATAGGACAATACTATCGGATTTAAAATAATACATGGAAACATAGTTTTGATAACACATTAAAGGGACGGCAGAGATGTGATTTTGTGTCGTTAACCGCTAATAGGAGTATGTTGTTAGGCAATAAGAATAAAACAATTGAACTAAACGATCCATTGAGCTAGAGGTGACCTATCTGAGAAACTTTCTTTTTGAATAAGACTTAAACGTTCACTAACAGCTTATGAGATACTAACTTCATGGTTTGGATATGAATAATGTTTCTATCTAGAACCCTGCGATTTCGACGATTATTGATCTCTAATTTTGTTGTTGACACCGACGCGTTATTGACTACTTACTAATTCAGGGATAATTTGACTGAAATGAATTGCTCAGAAGAAACATTATCTTTTCTAACAGCATGGTTAATCCGTGCGGACAAGTAAACGGTGTTTATACAAAAACTGTACAACTTCAACAACCTATTTTTAATTTGTTACTGGACATAAGAAATTCGTGCTAACTGTATTTGATAAAATAACACAAAAGGTGAGAATGAGGATATTTTTAAAAGAGTTGTGTATAGCAAAATAAAAGAGGAGTTCAGTGGCATTACATGGTCTAAAATAGTATATTTCATTACTAGGACCTACAGTGAAACTTTTTTATACAAGCTCAAGTCTAACATCCAAAACGCACTTCAGGAACATAGGCTACATAAAACCTGACTAGTATAAGATGCCCTATTCTGAAATCCTGCACATGAATGGGTTGCCCGAAATTCGTAAATCTATAAAGTTCAGCTTAGGCTTATAATCAGTTTTCGGATTCAAGTGTAGAGAATTTCTAAAATCTCGATAGTAGTTTTAACTTCTTTGTTAGGTAAACCTGATTCATTCATCAAACCTCTAAAGAATTTCCTCTCCATTGGCTTTGCATAAATAGGTATGATTCACCGTGCAGAGATATTTCTAAAGGCTTGTTAGTCATTTTAACTCTTTTGTTAAGGAAACCTGTTTCAATCATCAAAAGAAACACAACATGCCTTTTTCGACTCATTCGATTCTATATAGTGCTCAAAACATTTTTTGCAACGCAAGCATCAGAACTCCTACTGTAACGGTTAATCTATTAACACGCTTGCGAAGACAAATAAACTTATGAATTTTAGTTGAGCCCAAATGATCATCTGAAAAACATACTGCATTGAACCGAAACTGAGGATAGATTAGTTAGCAGGAGTTATACTAATCTAAGAACCTCCAAGGAGCAAAATCACGTAGCAAAACCAATGTAGCAGAGAATAATTGATTCGGTTGCCAAAACGTGGATCTAGCGATGTATTTCATTGCGTACTGGTGCACGTTCCTCAGCAACGATGGAAGGACCAGGAGAGCAGCAGGAGGCAGGAGAGTGGTGAGAGCGGGCGAGGAAGGAGAGAAAGAGAAGGGAAATGGAAAGGGGGACGAGCATTGCACAAGCAGAACTCTACCCGAGCCGAGCTGCACGTGTTGTAACTGTCAAAATATATGTAACAGATTACCCAACAGCGATACACGGGCCAGTAGAGCTGGCCAGCTGGACCACACTGCCTCGACACAGTGCTGGCCAACTTCGTCCTCACATGATATTAGTAGTACTTCAGGACGTTCCAGTAGCGGCTGTGACCTTCAATTTCGTCCCATAGAACAATGTAAAAACATGCGTTTTCTTGAGTCACTTCATACCTACAGTTCTCGTCGGATTTGTATGAAATAAACTTCGTTTTAAACAGCATTAAATGTTTTAGTGACTCCACTGAGCCGAATTTCCATTTTCTCATGAATCAAACAGTGAGATACATCCAAAAATTGAAGAAAAGTTTGAATTTATTGTTTTTACTATGAAACTAGTAAAATTGTCAAAAAAGTGGTCAGCGGAGCCACAGCATTACATCGTGATCTTTCAAATAAAACTTGTTTCAAAAGATCTGGTGAAAATTGTGGGCGTTAGGTGCCTTAAGAAAATGTTTGTCTTTACTTTGTTCTCATGGGACAGAAAACAAAATGGCCGACAGTGCTGTACACTCTTAAATCAGAGACCGATCTTACGCAAATTTGTTTAGGGGTTTCATCCTTCAAAAACGAGCAGTCAGAATAATTGCCATTACGTAGTAGAGAGTAGTGTAGGGAAGTATTAAAAGCCCTGACAGTCTTTGCGTTCTGACGTTTTTTTTTTTAAATAAAATTGTAATACAATAAGAGGTACAGACTGAACTACAACTACCGAACTGGGAGACATATAAATGGTATCTCTCGAACTTTCATGAACTTACCAGGCAGTTGTTCATTTCGTCAATCGACTACCAAATTATCTCAAAACGACCCTGAGCTTAAAGAACTCAAATCTCGTCTCAAAACAATTCTGATGTTTAAGGATTTTATGGTCCAGACGATTTCATGGCATTCGAATGGGAGGCCCTATGATTGGATGACTGACTAGGAACTAATGTGGTTACTTCGAATGGATGGGGGAAAGTAGGTATAAAAAACCTTTTGCTTGAATGTAATTTTGATGTATAAGAATAAATAGAAAATGTTAGGAACTGGTTGTGTTCATAAAATCTTTTATTAACGGTTTGGATATATTTACTGAAAATGTCTATGCAATAAATTATTTATTTATTCTTTAATAGAGATGGATCCCTAATAATAAAATAGTGCAGAATTTACAATAATTTAGTGGATTCGTCACTTAATGTTTTTGAGTTTGTAGACTGGGTATTAAAAGTAAACTCTCAAATAAATTCATCACAAAAAATCTACGTGAAAGTTACAATAACGACTACAAAGTAAATAGTTTTAAGAACATCCCCCCACAAATCACTGCCAACGTAGTTGTTGTCCTCCATGTAGACAGGGAGAATCGGGAATGTTAAGGGTAAATAGTTTAATTAGTGTACATACCTACCGTTTAAGTTTAGCTTGAGGGACTCACTACATTCAGTAATAAATTGAAGTCATACAAAAGTAGATAGAAAAATCAAAGTTGTGTGAATTTGACAATTCTTTTCAATAATATACTACTGAGTGTTACGATACAATGTACATTATTTATGCAATAAAATATTTGTTTGTTTATTATTTAATAACACGATGATTATAAAATTTATAACATAAGGTGCTATTGTATACTGGCCATCAGTTGAGTGGGCGAGGTTGTTTTTGCATACAATTGTAGGTGCCAGGTACAGTACATACATGCATCCATTATTCAAATTTATTGATAATTTTTATGAATATTATTTAATATTGCACTATTACTTTCTAGGCTCAATTAGATCACTCATATTGAAAAGAGGATATGGATATATCGTGAAACTAAAAGATGTGACCGAGTGGGATGAGCACTTTTAAAGATGAGCACAAAATCAAAACTCAATTTTTACGACACTGGTACGCAAGCTGGCCTAAAATTTTCATATAGATAGAAATTGGAAAAAATACTCATAGACTAACGGACTTTCTTTAGTCTGTGATATGTTGGTAATTTACTACTTTCATACGAGGTCTTTATTAACTGTTTGCAGATTATTGAAACAATGATATGAATTGGCATCCAGCTGTGTTTAAATTAACAAAGATCCAAGCCTATCAAAGTGTGTTTTCGGACGAAGGATGAAATGCTGGCTTCAATTCTTGGACCTAAAAGAGCCCCCAAATGGCAGCAGTGGTGCTGAAAAAGAATGCCCTACATAATCACGTGAACCTTATTTTACTTATTTTCCTTTTTTGTTCAGCCCTCTAAACCTTTGGACAAATATCTGCCGTTGAAGATAACTAGGCCTAGGGTAGGGTGGGCTTAAGGTGTAGATGACTAGGACTCGTGGCGTGGTCCTGTAATCAAGCTTCATTGAAGTCAGGTTTTGAGGATGATATAGGTCTAAAGTGGCTCAGACAGTCTCAGTGATCATCTGATGATACCCGCATCAACTCCCACCATCGTTTAGACATATCAGACCATCCCCTGCGTGGTTCGGAAGTCACGTTAAGCCGTTGGTTCTTGTATTTCCATTGGTCATTGGGCTTATAATTAATGACCTATTCTAAGAAGAAGAGTAAAAGGTAAAAGGTAAAGTTTGTCTTGTGTACAAGTCAGGATTCCAAAGTCACTACCATAACCTCGACCTTTACCTAGCGTTACCGTAGTAGTCACACATTACAAATGTATGTGGTGACTGCGAGGATCGAACCCGCGCCACCGGGTGATGACTCTTACGATAATCCGCCGGATTCATGGTTTGTAACGACTACCTCATAACTCATTACTACCACTCATCACACTCATCCTTCACCACACATTTGCCTTAAAATACCCTCATGAGAGTGGTCGGCATCTCAAATAGTGATTTAGTTTCAAGAAAAACACATGTTAAACGTTAATAGCTACGTAATATTTGGAAAGTTGTCGTTTCATATGTATAACTGTAAGATTATCGTTCTCATCAATAATAATAAAGCAGTTATTCGTCAAATTTAAATCAAGATACGGCGTGAAGGTTGTAAATCTATTTTGATAAACAAATGCTGGCCCAGATGTATAACAAGTGCATTGAAAACAACTGTTTGTTTCAAGAATATATTCACTGACACAGATAACTGAGATTTAAAAACCTAAAGACCTACCTCATGGAAAGTAGCAGTGAGTTCACTTTTGTCCGCAAACGACAATATTTCTGTTTCAGTAACTAGAACAAGGTAAAAAAGGCTTTGTCTTGTTTAAAGAGGCAAAGTTAGGACTACAAAGTCCTCTCTACCACTCAACCTCAACCTATACCTAGCGTTACCGTATTAGCGACATAACAAATGTAAGTGGCGACTGCGGGGTTCGAACCCGCGCCACCGGAGTGATGAGATCCGGAGTTGCGCACGATAGTAATCCGCTACGGATCCGCTAAACGGAGTACATTTCTTAGCGTATTTTCGCCTGGCTTTTGTTGCAAATGACTTGTATAAAATCAGACAATCCTTTAGCTACGTTTAAATTGTATTTGTTACATAAGTTGGAGAGTATACCGGTGACCAAAGGATGTTATTGCTGAACAGCTTGGTTTGAAAGCAGTTAATTCGTCTCAACTCCCCTGAGGGCGTCATTTAAGACGAATCTATCTTGGAATTCTCAAATTAGGTTCTTACGAAAGTATAGTTCTGTAGTGTTTGTCAACGCTAAAAGAAGTGCCACGAAAAGTGCTTATCATGCCCTTATAACTTAACTAGTGTTGGAACGATTCCGATTCCCGATAGTCGATTACGGTAAGCAATCGGAGGATCAACGAATCTAAAAGGAAGAATCAAAACCAAAAGAATCGAAACTCGTATTAAAGAATCAGATCAGAATTGTGAGAATCTTTAGTACTGAAAGAAAAAAAGAAAATTTTGATCTACTCGTAATATAATAGATCTATACTCACTAAAATAAAAAATACTGCAGAACCTACTGTTGGACACTAAGCAGCGAGCCAGTAAAACGATAGTTACTTCACTGCGATTTGTTTACAAGTGAGGGTGAAAGTGGCGGGCCATCGCCGAGGACTGGGCTCTGGGGTGACCCCATGTCTGGGTGTATGGTACAACAGTCAATCTGTATAGTATATCTCCTGAGGTTCATAATAGCGAGGATCGGGATATCGAAAGGGCACCAAGGTGAATCGATGTAAACTTAAGACGCCATAATGCGTTACAGTCAACTCGCAGTTTACATGATGGAGCAGAGGGTGATACTCACTAAAATCGCCGAGGACTAGAGCAGTGAACCTACCTGGGTGTGGTACATACAGTCAATCTGTATAGTAACTCTAAGGGGTGCCAGATATACATGTCTGGGTGAATACCTGGGTGTGGACATACAGCAGTCCAATTTCAAGTGTATATAGTCTCCGAGGTTAGCCATCGCCGAGCGTCACCTCTTCCAGCTCTGGGGTGACCCATATACGTCTGGGTGAATACCTGGGTGTGGTACATACAGTCAATCTGGTATATCTCCTGAGGTTAGCCATCGCCGAGGACTGGAGCAGTCAGACCAACATGTCAGTCACCTATCTCCTGAGGTTAGTCGCCGAGACTGGAGCAGTTCCAGCTGGGGTGACACATATACATGTCTGGGTAATCTGGGTGTGGACCATATCTCCTGAGGTTAGCCATACATGTCTGGGTGAATATCTGGGTGTGGTACAGCAGATTCAATCTGTCAAGTGTATACATGTCTGGGTGAATATGGTACATACAGTCAATCTGTAGAGTACATCTCCTGAGGTTAGCCATCGCCGAGGACTGAGCAGTCACCTCTTCCAGCTCTGGGGTGACACATATAGCCATCGCCGAGGACTGGAGCAGTCACCTCTTCCAGCTCTGGGGTGACCCATAGCTCTGTGTCTGGGTGAATACCTGGGTGTCTGGGTGAATATCTGGGTGTGGTACATACAGTCAATCTGTATAGTATATCTCCTGAGGTTAGCCATCGCCGAGCCATCGGACTGGAGGTCACCTCTTCCAGCTCTGGGGTGACCCATATACAGTCTGGGTGAATACCTGGGTGTGGTACATACAGTCAATCTGTATAGTACATCTCCTGAGGTTAGCCTCGCCGAGGACTGGAGCAGTCTTCCAGCTCTGGGGTGACACATATACATGTCTGGGTGAATATCTGGGTGTGGTACATACAGTCAATCTGTATAGTATACATCTCCTGAGGTTAGCCATCGCCGAGGACTGGAGCAGTCACCTCTTCCAGCTCTGGGGTGACCCATATACATGTCTGGGTGAATCTGGGTGTGGTACATACAGTCAATCTGTATAGTATATCTCCTGAGGTTAGCCATCGCCGAGGACTAGAGCAGTCACCTCTTCCAGCTCTGGGGTGACCCATATACATGTCTGGGTGAATACCTGGGTGTGGTACATACAGTCAATCTGTATAGTATATCTCCTGAGGTTAGCCATCGCCGAGGACTGGAGCAGTCACCTCTTCCAGCTCTGGGGTGACCCATATACATGTCTGGGTGAATACCTGGGTGTGGTACATACAGTCAATCTGTATAGTATATCTCCTGAGGTTAGCCATCGCCGAGGACTGGAGCAGTCACCTCTTCCAGCTCTGGGGTGACCCATATACATGTCTGGGTGAATACCTGGGTGTGGTACATACAGTCAATCTGTATAGTATATCTCCTGAGGTTAGCCATCGCCGAGGACTGGAGCAGTCACCTCTTCCAGCTCTGGGGTGACATATACATGTCTGGGTGAATACCTGGGTGTGGTACATACAGTCAATCTGTATAGTACATCTCCTGAGGTTAGCCATCGCCGAGGACTGGAGCAGTCACCTCTTCCAGCTCTGGGGTGACCCATATACATGTCTGGGTGAATACCTGGGTGTGGTACATACAGTCAATCTGTATATATCTCCTGAGGTTAGCCATCGCCGAGGACTGGAGCAGTCACCTCTTCCAGCTCTGGGGTGACCCATATACATGTCTGGGTGAATACCTGGGTGTGGTACATACAGTCAATCTGTATAGTATATCTCCTGAGGTTAGCCATCGCCGAGGACTGGAGCAGTCACCTCTTCCAGCTCTGGGGTGACCCATATACATGTCTGGGTGAATACCTGGGTGTGGTACATACAGTCAATCTGTATAGTACATCTCCTGAGGTTAGCCATCGCCGAGGACTGGAGCAGTCACCTCTTCCAGCTCTGGGTGACACATATACATGTCTGGGTGAATACCTGGGTGTGGTACATACAGTCAATCTGTATAGTACATCTCCTGAGGTTAGCCATCGCCGAGGACTGGAGCAGTCACCTCTTCCAGCTCTGGGGTGACCCATATACATGTCTGGGTGAATACCTGGGTGTGGTACATACAGTCAATCTGTAGAGTACATCTCCTGAGGTTAGCCATCGCCGAGGACTGGAGCAGTCACCTCTTCCAGCTCTGGGGTGACCCATATACATGTCTGGGTGAATACCTGGGTGTGGTACATACAGTCAATCTGTATAGTACATCTCCTGAGGTTAGCCATCGCCGAGGACTGGAGCAGTCACCTCTTCCAGCTCTGGGGTGACCCATATACATGTCTGGGTGAATACCTGGGTGTGGTACATACAGTCAATCTGTATAGTATATCTCCTGAGGTTAGCCATCGCCGAGGACTGGAGCAGTCACCTCTTCCAGCTCTGGGGTGACCCATATACATGTCTGGGTGAATACCTGGGTGTGGTACATACAGTCAATCTGTATAGTACATCTCCTGAGGTTAGCCATCGCCGAGGACTAGGAGCAGTCACCTCTTCCAGCTCTGGGGTGACCCATATACATGTCTGGGTGAATACCTGGGTGTGGTACATACAGTCAATCTGTATAGTATATCTCCTGAGGTTAGCCATCGCCGAGGACTGGAGCAGTCACCTCTTCCAGCTCTGGGGTGACACATATACATGTCTGGGTGAATACCTGGGTGTGGTACATACAGTCAATCTGTATAGGATATCTCCAGCTCTGGAGTTACCGATATGACTGATGTCTGGGAAAACACTATGGTATATGTATTGAGACATATACATGCAGTCATCTGTGCGCAAACATCCCATATAAGCTGATTCCCCTATTCCTGATTGTTTCTTACGGATTTTCTCTTTCGTTTGTTAGAACTACATTTGGGCTAACCCGTTTGTTAGATGCCCAGAACCAGCCTGTTGTGTCTCATAAAGCCTAGCAAGTCGTTTACTTGCGCAGGGGGTCACAGGTGAACACAAAAGACACTGGGTAAGCATAGAAGGTAATAGACATACAAAAAGCCTAAAGGTTCTGCAAACCTTAAGTCTAAATAGCGTACAAGGCTGGTCGGTTTATAACGGGTAACTGGGGACCCGTTATATTCAATTGTGGACCTAGTTAATTATGGTACATTTGAGATAGTTAATTGTGGACCTAACAGAGAACGGGCATATGAGTTGGGGAGATTCTCCGTAGGAAATGTGGCGAGGCAGAAGAAACAGCTCATCATGTCATGTTGGAAACTTCGGCACTGCTGAAGAGGAAACAACAAACCCTGAGTACTTACTTATCGAACGGAGGGTGGGTATGAACAGAAGAGTATCCAAAGTTCGAAGGGTCTTGGGTTTGATCCAGAGTCTCCTGTTAGAATAACAACAAAGGAATTTATTGATACATTAATCAAAAGGGGAAGTTAGGGCTTTTATAAAGCCCTCTCTACCACTTAACCTTAAGATTAACAAAATAATTATTATATATTGATATTTAAATCACCTGTAAATAAGGGTGCACAATAAGCCAAAGGCTGCGAGGAAATTTTTGGCTGCACATAAGGGCACACACCTGGCCCTCTATTAAAAAAAACCATTTAGTACACTTTTCCTAAAATTGTTTAAACTTACAGCTACATAAGCTCGTAAGAGACCGTTTGTATGAGATTTTGAAGTCAACTTTGCAGTGTTTTTATCTGTCTCTTCACAATTCCCGCTCGTAGATCTTGTAGAAAAACTACTGCCTTTTGTAAAAAACAAAGCATACAAATCACGACTATGAATGGTTCAGCGATTTTTAAAGCTTCTATCATCAACCATTTTAAAACGCGGTATTAAAAAGTTCTTTTCCGCTGTCGCTTCTAATAGTTTCTGGTAATTTATTGATTCTCTCCAAGAAAGCAAATCTGTAAGTCATTCAGGCGAAGAATTTGAAGAATATCACTACATACATGATGGAGCGTGTTTCAGTGGTGAACGTGAATGTGGGTGTAAGTGAAAGGCTATTAACTTGACTTGAATGTTACAGCAAAGTTGGGTGAGGGCATGAGGCAACACTCGCAAGGTCTTTCACTTTAGTTTCCCCACCAGTCACCAAGTGATCATGGACCTTTACACTTTAGATCACATTCATTCAGATAACCAATCAATTTATTAGAATTAATGACAATTTATATAGGGCGTGACTTTTCCTTTTCTGAGAGGTATGACAGGTTACCTTCTGATAAGTTGATAGGTCAAGCTTAAAGGAAGCAAATCTCAAATAGTATAAGTCACTTAAAGAACATTTCTCCGAAGTCATATTATACAGGGTTTTAAGACATTCCACATTACAACAAATAAAACTGCAAGTACTATTTAATAACTATTTTCTAGAAAGCGGCAATGAACTAAAACCTTCCTTTTTCCTGAAGGTTCTAAGAACGTGTTTTTGATGTTCTGTGAAATATTGATGGTTATCTATACTTTCTGGAATAGTATCTTACGTGTACTACAAAACTCATCAACTGAGTAAAATTCCTTCGTCAACAGAACAAGTTTTAAACCTTTTTGCATTTTGGAGAATTGTTTAGGTTTTAAATCTGAAGGGAATTAATTCAAAAGTCTCACACCTATTTAATTGCAACGGCAGATTAAAAAAACTGTGTTCTATGTGTGTACTTGGTTGCAAGTTGTGGCTATCAGATGCATGAATAATTTTGAAACGAATTGAATTGCGAATCCACAGTCAAGATTCAAAACATATTTCAGACATATTGCAATTTGGCAAACTACCCAATAAAAGTTTTTGTATTGTTTAGATCAATGGTCGTCAAGTCATTCCAAAACGATCTTTGCCTACAAAAAAATCACGCAACAAATTAAGTTCCACTTTAAAGTAATCGAATGTAGTTTAAACAATTAAACCACTAATTAGAGATGTACAAATTATAACGAGTTGGCTATTCATCACAGTCGCTTGTATTAGATTATGTTTGGCTTTCAAACCTATTTGATTTAACCTTTCGATAATCACGTAAAGTACGCTTGCGTCCCACAAATTAACAACTTTGGTCAGAGGCCAACACACTTCTGAATCTACGGACAGCAAGGTACTTAAACACTGGATAGTCTGAACCTGATGTAGATTTCATCACCCACAGGTTGCGAGTGTGTTAGTGTATGTTTTGCGTTAGTGTGTGTTAGTTAATCGTGAGAACTAGTGTGGGAACCAGCTTCTGTAATATAGTAATTGTCTTAAAACTGATAGTTTCCGTTTTCCTGCTTCAACTTTTCACTTATTACTCAAGGCCTGTAAAACAACTCACTAGCACTACAGGGTTTCTCAGTTGCGTTTAAACCCAGTTTGCATGGTTACGTAATAGTTTAATCTGAACAACGAGGTCCTTAAATTTGAAATGGTCCAATTTGAAAAAGAATTTGATAATGCATGTCTTAAACAAAATATCATAGTTTGAAATTGTTCAATAGTTTGTAAACCGTATCAAATCCGCTATAAATGTTTGTAGTTTTAGAGAGATACGATTTGATAATGCATGTACTGTATACTGAAAATAATCGTGGCTGAAAATCAGTGGTCAAGAGGAGTTCGGTGGATCACGTTTACGTTAATATTGCAAACAATATATAAATCAAGATTTTACATTTTGAGTAATATTTTCAATCCTTGATCTTAACGCCTCTGAAACGTTGTTTCTCTATATTGTTTTAATAACAGCTCTCTGAATTATGAATAATAATATTTTGTCTTTAAAGAATAGTTATAACTAAACCGTATCAAATCCGCTATAAATGAAGGCAAAGGGTTCCAAAAACGTACAGGTTGTTTTTTTTCAACAATTTTCAAATATATAGTAAGTAAGTTAAAGGCACTATCTAACTATCATTACGACCACTGTATGGCCATAGTTAGTGTACCTTGGCTCATAGATTGAAGAACTCCTCTATTGAATAAGGTGGTCTATCATTCATTTGTACAATACGGAACGTTAAGCAGGCCCCTGCCTCAATATCTTTCAGCTGGTATGTATTCCGATGTTGCAGTGAGGACAGAAAATGTTAAATCGCATCAAAAGGTTTATATCGGTTTTGAAATACAGATTCCTAGTGTTCTTTAGACTATTAGATACAAGATTGTTTTCCGAGAGATACAGATATTCACATGAAAACTTGTGAAATAGCTCTTTTAAACGCAATACTAAAAGATCTGAAGAAATTTGTGAAGAGTATAAGGCATTTAGTGAGTTGTACAAAGTTGGTTCTTGATCTTGCAGAACCAAAATCAAAGTGTTTATTGTTGAAGAACCTCGACCTGTGGATTAGGTTTCCTTCGACCACAGGTTTTTATCAAACATATCTGGATTCCCTTGAGACCAAAAATGAATATTTTTTTGTCAAGTTTGAGGAGTAAATATTAATACAAATTGTAGTAAATAACTTAAATTTAACTTTGTTTTTCGGTGGATAAGATTAAGTCCTATGTCGGCCCTATACTTGGGGATAGCCTCGTGTGCCATCACCATTGGGGGATCAAACAAATGAAATAATATCTTTAACCATAAACTCTCATATTTGATAAAACCATTTGTTGAAATCAAAACCACAATATTACTGGTTTCCAAACAAACGAAAGTGCATGTTATCAACGTTTTTAGGGGACAGTAGTTCAAAAAAACATCTTAACATAATGTCAATGTGGCTTTTAAAGCAATGTTACAAAGAAATATTGTGACAGAACTGTACTGAATATTTCCTCAATTTTGAACCTGCTAAAGTGACCGGTGTTTAAAAAAAAGGGAGTTAACCAAATGTTAGCCATTTGAAAGATAAGAAAAATTCTAACAGACTAATTACATTTTTAGAAAATAAAAAGAAGCTGTCAGTTCTGAAACTATTATTACTTGAACAACAACACCAAAGCAATACTTACCTCCCAAACTTGATCTAAACATACATTAATATAACATAGGAGAATTTAGTTCAAATGCTGATGACACAAATTATAAGACTTGCTAATCTTCCAAATTTTGAAACCTAATCTTGCTCTTTAACCATAAACACTCTTTGATATTTGCTAAAAACCATGATTGCGTTTATTTCACAATACGAGTAACATCAAATTTAGAAATCAAAACCACAATATTACTGCAACAATACATACCAGCTGAAGCGAACAAACCAATGATACAAACAAACTTATGAGCATACAGTGCTCTTATAATGCTCATAATATTTTACTATATTATTTTACTTATAATATATTTTTAAATATTTGTTTATGAGTTGCGTTAAAAACACCTATTATATCAGTTGTTTCAAAAATCTATCTATATTAAAGTACTTAACGTATGAATATGAAACTAAACAAAAAATGTCTTTATTTAGGGGAATGGACTGTGAGAGTCCCCTCTACCACTAAACCTAACAATAAGAAATAGTGGATGTCAAATCCTGTATTATTGCTGATCTTTTGCAAATGAGTAGTCCCCATTTAATATTTCTTCAGCTTATATTTCTATCTTCAACTTTTCCTTGGATTTCTTTTCCAATCGAGTATTTTCTTCATATTTCTCAAACCTGCCCAATGATTCAAAATCGATTCCTCCAGATAAACAAACTCTATGGCTTATTGTTACACAACTTTCAAGAAAACGTCACTGGTTTCAAGGTGAAATCCACTGTTGTATAATAATTGCAATGTGCAGTTTGCAATGACAACACATTGACGCAGCTGCGCGAAGTGAGCAACACTGTACTGTACAATGTCTTTGTTTGCACAATGCGTTCGTTGCACATTGCACATCCACAGCTGATCATTGTTATTGTTGACATTAAGCACAGCACAGAGTAACTCTCGAACCATAGATAATCCTGAGCTCTAATCCACTTCTCTTCATGACTACAGCTGCAACCTCTTGTCGTAGTAATCCTTGATCATGATCTGTGAATGTTCCTTTGATTACCAATTTTTCGATATTTGATTCGAAAGTACTAATTTTTGCGATATTTGATTCGAAATTTTGTTACAAGGGTGTTTCTTAATTTTGTGCTATACAGGTTGCAAAGTGTGCCTTTATAACACCATTGGTTCCTACTTTATTGAAGGAAATATGCTTTTAGTGCTGCCCCGTAAATTTTCATCCAGTGACTTCATTTTGAAGGTTTTACAAAACATGTTGATGAATGCTGCAAATTAGAAGTACAAAGAAATGTCATCATGCCTTTATGCAGTTTTCAGCGTGAGATTGTATTAGAGGAAACAAAACTTTTTAAAAAGTTAACATAGCATACTGGTACACAGTTTTCTGTTTGTTATTGCTTAGTTCAAGGAGCACAGATGTAACCAAAATAGCCTCGTTGTAATGACGCCGGCCGCAAAGACTAGTCTCTATCTTTACCCACATTGGTTTTAAGTTACACAGAGTTATAAGTCTAACCCCCAACAAAGAAATGGCTTGAATAACACTTACACTGAAAACTGGCTAAAAAGTTATGAGTCTTTCCGCCCATGTATTTGAAAAGGACCTCAGTATACTCATCGTCAAAAAGTTACTTTGATCAAAGTGCAGTATGTGTTTCCTTACTTTCGCGTAATAAAGTCTGTGTAAAATGGACGCCTTCTAAGTTAGATAGAGACGTTAGTTTTCCAGCACTTCTTCCACCATTTTTCGACGTCCAATAATCCCCCATTTTGAAACTGTGAACTGGGGCAAAGTGTCCAAGTACTGTTTTCAAATTGTTTCCGTGAAGACAGTCATAAAGGTGTTTCCACACTATTTATAGTAGAATGTGCTGCAGATTGTATTACATAACGTAGAAGACTCGAAAGGTTTTAAATGTCGCTCACTTTCAAAAAAGAGTGTAGATTAACCCATTATAGGTTACTGATTAAGTTGTGTGAGAACGAAAACATTGCAAAATGTTTGAAATGAATGAATGAATAACGTTTATTGTTTCTTTTTTGACTGGGACTCGTGGCGTGGTCCTGTAATCCAGCTTCATGGAGGCCAGGTTTTGAGGATGATATAGGTCTAAAGCGGCTCAGATAGTCTCAGTGATCATCTGATGATACCCGCATCAACTCCCACCATCGTTTAGACATATCAGACCATCACCTGAGTGGTTCGGATGTCACGTTAAGCCGTTGGTCCTTGTATTTCCATTGGTCATTGGGCTATTAATTAATGACCCATTCTAAGGAAGAGTCGGCCTTAGTTTGTAACAAGACTACACCTCATAACTCATTACTACCACTCATCACACTCATCTTTCACCACATATTTGCCTTAAAATACCCTCATGAGAGTGGTCGGCATCTCAAATAGTGATTTAGTGAATAGTACAATAATACAATATAACAATAAAGAAGTATTTTGATCAAAACCACTGAAATCATTAAAACATTTCCAGTGGTTTTGATCAAAAAATACTTCTTTATTATGACTAACCACTTAAGTTTAAAATCGGAAATATAACATAACAAACTTAAATCTAGCAAAAATAATAAATTTTGCGAAGAAGAAAATAACAATGTAAATAAACTGTATAAAAAGCAAAATTATACGAACTACACAGTTTGAGCTTTCAAATAGTGAATACAAAGTTAGTTATAAGTATAGTTATTTTTATTTGAACTATACATATAGGAATTAAGTTTGATATTAAATTGAAGGTTACCATAAACAAAAAAAAATGGGCCAAACCTTTTGGACTGAGTTTCAATGTTTAATTACTTAGAAAACTAAAACTATCATGTCATGGAAAACACAAACACATTAATAATAATTGTAGCTAAGTTTGTAAGTACCTATCAAGTGTTAAGCAGCAAAAACATAATAGTTATTATAGTATCAACAAAACATTTTATGAATATACACTTTGTTACTCTCCAATTTAAAGTCCTTATCTAAGCTTTTCAATCAGGGTCAGAACAATTCCTCACAATCATCCGAACACACTAAGTTTTCTCAGCATCTTCTGCAATGCCAAGAAATATTTCTAAAACGGGAGGAATTCAAGGAAAGGATTGTTGTTATAAACTCACTGTGCAACTTGCAAGTGAACACATCCTTACAAGTGGTTACAGGAACTCCCTTGAACAAAGCAAGATGGAGGCTCAGGGTCGGTCTCCACGTTAATTAGTCTGCGAAAAATGAATTTCCCAGTTGAGTCGGCGAGCGGAGGCCGCGAGATAGGCGGAAAGTAGAAAGTAGCACTTCAAGGCTTCTCGGAGATATCCAGCAGGCCTTTGAGTAATCAACGGAAGGACAAGGGAAACCCAAGGTAGGAGAGAGCTGTAGGAAAGGCACTGCAACAGTATTTCCAATAATGTGCAAGGCAATCGTGTCTAAGATTGGCATTATTCATTGGTTATACTGATGAGGGCCTTTGGAATGGCTGTGTACGTAGTAAATGTTTTAGGTTAGCTGTCCTGCAGCATTTTTTGTGAATTTACGGGTTTTTAAACCGCAGCTGAGAGCCTCCATGCTGTGTGAATATTGTTCAATTTTCACGTCTGTTTTTAGAAATTAGGTAAATGAAGTATTAAATATTTTGTTTAAAACTGTAGGAAAGTATGTATAAAAATCTATTGGATATAAAATATTCATAAAAATACAGCGATTCGTCTGATAAATAGTAACTCTTTGGAACTTTCAACTGAACCAACAAAATGAAGTGAAGTAAGTCTTTATTTTTGTGGCGAAGTTAGGACTATAAAAGCCCTCTCCTTCTCCTAACCACCATTCAATCTATACTATAAAAACTACAACCCTAGAAACAAATTGTTTTTCAAATGAGACTGTTACAATCCTTAGTAAGTATCGGAAGACCTACTTAAAAAAGAACTTTGACTTAAATAACTTGACTGCAATACCTTGCTCAATTTTCCTGATTATTAAAAGTCATACAAGTAGTTCTGGCTTAGCTGCTGTCTCCTCAAACTTTGAAAGCAATGTCAAACAGAAATATGTTCCATATGTGATAGCGGATTCGTGGCGGTTTGGTATCGCGCGCGACTATCCGGTGGCGCAGGTTCGATCTCGCAGTCACAACTTACAATTTGTAAAGTGACGTTGAGTAAAGGTCGAAATCGTGTGTTAGGGAGGACTTCATAGTGCTAACTTCGCCTCATTAAACAATACAAACTCTACCTTTTTATTTTAATAATTTGCTGAATTTTAATTTCTTCCAGTGTCCAAGGAGACAGATATGCCGGTTGCGTTTGGTAGTCCCCGCATTTGAGGCATATTTAAAGTAACTACCTTGAACGGTGACGAGTTTTAAATGAATAAACTGACCTAATTCAGCATGTTTACTGAAGATAAGTAGCATTTAGAAGAGTTCACATGGATAAAACATTGGAGCTTCGGGTGGGTTTGCTAGATTCCAAAATTGTAATCCTTAGACTACTAGTAGAGACCAAACTGTTGCTTAAGAATGCATTATCTAAACCCACCGAAATTCATCACGTGTTAACGAGTCGCAAGAATCGCGTTGCTACAAACTCCTAAGCCCCATCTCACGACCGACCCGATACTAATCCCTGCCGGTGTCCAGCTTGCACCACCGCTAAAAGCGCCATCCAGTTGACGACGTGACGGACGGATGAGCGAGTGATTACGTCACCAACGTCACGTGACCTTGGTTGTGACGTCACCGGGGAAGGGAGGCGAGCCAAGGTGTTCACGGAGTTGTGAAACTGGACCATTCTATATCCACACTTTCTAACTCACATTACTCGTACTCTGCACAACAGTCAGCTTACTTTTACTCACAAAGTACGGTAATTTACTGAATCAATTATTGTCTAAAATTGAACTCCCCTCAGTACAACACAAGTTTGGGTGTTTGGGATTCTCTTGATACCCCTGAACAGAAAATGGGTTACGTTATAGGGTTTAACGTGCCTTCAAAGATGAGTGGCTGCGTGGTTTGCCGGCGTAGTCGCTGAGTCGGTAGCGCGCGCGAAAGCGCTAAAGTTCTCTGGTTCGAGCCCCGCCTTAGCCAGCGTATCACCGCACTGTCTGTACAATCCTATAATGATCAGCAAATGAGCAAGTACTAAATTATCATTCACAACCAGTAAATTTGTTTGAGCTTCTACCATGCAACATGTCGAATGCTTCCATCAAACTGATTGATTGTGTTGGCTATATTCCATAAACTGTTCTTTATATGACAAAGAAACGTAGCTAGTGTTGACAAAATAAGGGTTCTGTACACTCACAAGAGTATAACCTATTAAATTATGAATTTTACTTTAAAGGTCGCGTTTAATGAAATTAGGCCCTGCCTCAGACGTAATCTTTGGGCTAGTGTCAATAGCTGTACTTTGGTGCCTAGTAATAAATTGTAATATTTTGTGTCTGTAAATAAAATATTAAAAACCGCCTTGTAGAATGAAAATGCACGGTTCTTTTTTCTACCATCACCAAAAGATACCACACTGAAGTAGAACCTTGTGGACTCGCGATGTGTTCAACCATTGATTAAGAAACTGAACTGGTGCTCTGCCAGTTTTGTGTTGACCTTCTGCAAGCCATCTCCTTCTTCTTCTTCTCCTTCTGCTGACCTTCTCCTCATTCTGCTTCTGGTGTCCAGATTCCATTAGCAGAAAGCCTCGTCCGCAATCGCTTGGTCAGCTTGCGTTAAGCGACACAGGTTCTTCTCAGTATTAAGGCATCAGTCCAGCATGAGCCTTACCGGTATCTTTTCATCCTGTATTATCATTTATCACGGGTGTTGCGAGGCGGTCTTTGGCCTCTGATTAAAACGTGATCTTACACTACAAGTTTTAATAAATACGAGTATCATTAAGGGAAAACGCCTTTTAAATTTCATTGAAATTGAACTACTTGTATTTTTGTGGTGAGGAAAAATCACTCTTTAGCCGATATTTTAAAACAACCGAATGGGTTTCATTGTTTTTGGTATATTGAGGAGTTACGTAAAGTACATATTTATTTCAAATGTCCTCGAAATCGGATGTAGTCTACTGCTTCAGATAATTAAAACGGCATTGTTGTTGAAAACTCCCGACTCTTCTGGAAAGAAAACTTTCGACTCTCTGATTTTGGCGCTAACGAACTTGATCAAAATATTTACAAAAGAAACATTTGTACCAAATTTCATGACAATCAGACAAAATTTGACTTCTATAGAGCTAACAAATATACTGTATACTTATGTACAAGTATATATACAGTTTTGAAAACAATCTCAAAATGTTTCCTCGGGGTTAGAGCCGGGCCTATTTTTCTTGGTCCAGGGTTCTTACCATGTTGACAGCAAGAATGTCTCATTTTTCAAAAGAAAATTCGTAAGTTATGATTTATGACTAAAATATAAATATTAAAGCAAAAAGTAAGCACCTTTTCATTTTGTACCATTTTGTATTCGTCATCATAATATATCCCTGTTAAATTTTACATTCCTGGGTAACTCAACGCTCACTTATGATTCGCCGTGTAGAACAATAGCATTTTATGAAAAGTGGCTGAAATATGTTAACTTCAGGGTCGTATTCTGTAACTATCAGAGATAGGAAAACTTATTAATTACTAAAATCACCCCGTAAATAACTAAATTCTACACCGTCAGATTGAAGATGCGACCTATTGTTCAGTGACTAGCCTACTACCCTACACGTGGCACAAGTACAAGGTGTCAAACTAATAGTCAATTTCCGCAGTTTGTTGTGTACTTTTTGGACAGTTTCGATGATAAATTTCGTTAATTTTCAAGTTACGGCAAAAACGTTAAATCTGCGTACCAAACTTCAGCTTCTTACTACCATCGGTGTAGTTCAAAAAGCGCATTGGTAAAATTAACGAATTAATGAAAGTTGCTTATGGCCCGGGGTAAAATATTCTCTCTGTATATAAAAAATTGAGTATGCCGATGGTCCCGATGTTAAAACTTGGTTGAATTGCCAAAATAATAGAATGAACAATCTATCACATTGTCCTGTGGTTCGGACTATTGGCTACTTTTGTGGGTGGGAAAGAGGAAGGACATCCAGGGCCAAGAGGGGAAAGCTGCCATGGAGGAAGCAGGCCAAGGCCCAGGGCTGAAACCGTACCCAAGCCCATAGCATCCACCATTGCACCATATGCATAGAGTTTATAACCGATAGTATAAGCAGGAGCAAGGAATTCAAATTTTCAAATTCAAAATAGTTTATTGGTGATCTTACAAAATTGGCCTCACCTAGCTTGCAAAACTTGTCGGTGAGGTCCTAAATATATTATGTACATATAAATTGTTAGTTTTGTTATTTTGAAAAATGTACGTTGGAAAATAATATAGATTGTGTATTACTATAAGTTTTAGCGATGCAGAGAGGAAGGTCATCCAGGGCCAGAAAGTAATGCTGTCATAGAGGAAAAAGAAGACCAACGCCCAGAGCTGAAACCATCTCCACAGAGCATACGTATATTGAATAAAGAGCAAGGTGAACAGAGAGATGACCAGAGAGGAAGGACATCCAGGGCCAGGAGGGAAAGCTGCCGTAGGAAGCAGGCCAAGGCCCAGGGCTGAAACCATACCCGAGCCTATAGCATCCACCACTGCAGCATATGCTACGGTTTGGCAACTGGTCGGCTCCAGTAACATGCTCACAAACAGCTGATGAGGCTTCTATCACGTGACTGTTTGAAGGGGATGTACTTCGAGTGTAAACAAACAAGAGCTGGTAAAATATACTCGGAAACGGTGTACCATACACAGGGTGTAACAACTAACAACCAACCGTCTACTAGCTCTAGCAGCCAAACTAACTTAGGTTCGTCTATGTTTTAATTGCGGTCTCTTACTTTTGGCTCAAAAGAATCCACAAAAATATGCCAGCCCCAAAAAGCGTCCAAAAGGTAATCTTTTCGGTGGTTGGAGTAATTTTGAGAAATGTTCAAATATAAAATACGACCTATGCCGTACTTCATGTTAAAAGTACCACTATAGCGTATATCTTTTTAAACAGGGTGTGACCAAACGTCTTTCATCCCACTGTCGGCCTCATCAGAAATCCAGGCAAACCGATTTTTTCCCAAAACTAGCCTAAAAGTAAAATGAAAACGCCATTTACTTATAGGCTAGCTCATTTCCTAATTTTTGTGTTATAATTTTGGTAACTTTTCAGCTGAAGACGGGATCAGATGCCAGATCCCGAAACGTCGTAATCATTTAGTTCCTAAAAACAATGGAAAAAGACCGTAATAATATTTCAACAATAGCATGAAAATACATATTTGTTTGTAGTTTTCATTCAAACCTAATTCTAGAAGATGAAAAATTCACCCGAAAAGAATTTAAATATAATTATCTATACTATTGGAATTTAAATGAATCTAATTTCGGTTAGGGTTTATTATTTCGGTTAGGGTTGTCCGGGTGTTGAGATCTCGGAATCTGGCTGGGGTAATTCAGAATTTTTGAATGAATATGGTCCTTAGTGTGTGGAGGGTGAGAAACTTAGTGTGTGGAGGGTGAGAGAAGAAGTGGTGTAGGTTCCAATTCCCCTTGTTATATTTCATGTTATATATTTTTTTAGTAAATATTTATTAGTAAATATCAACGGATGAGAAGACACAATGCTGTATACCATTAGGATCCTACTAATTTTGGGGTTCGGGGCACGTTTAATTAAAACAAATAAAAAAAATCGATGTGGGTATGAAATTATGATTTCAAAAAATATACACAAAATTGTTTGGGGAGAAGGGGGTTATTTTGGTAATTAAAGTTACAAAGCGGGCACCGACAAAAGCGGGCAAGGCCGTGTAAAGGGCCAACTTGGGGTGAAACCCCAGCCGAACTAGTAAATGTAAGTCAGTAGTGTAGGTTCCAGAGGGTGCTTACAAATCTTTGTTCGGGTATATGAGAAAGCAATGTATCCCACTTTGCAGTAACTATAAGGACCGAACAAACCCGGCTAACTTTGATGTGTTTGATGTGTGTAACATCTAATAATGAACCCGGCTTTATACAGAATGTCACGAAAATGTGTAGCGAGCTATGGAGAACCATATCTACATACAAAAAATAATTCGAAAATGTCTAGTCAAATGTCTTTGATTTCGGCGTAATCCACCATTTTGTAAATTTTGAAAATAATTGATAAAACAATATTTTTTGTGAAGTTATAAAAATATTTCCAAGTCAAATTGAGTTTGATGATATTTTAAATGATAGCCATTTTAAAATTGCGTTCTAATGACATTTTAAAACTATTTTTCATCTAACTTATCAAATTTTAAAATGGCGGCAATATAAAATTCCGAGTTGATTCCGTTTAAATTTGGAATTTTTAAATGGCTGCATTTTAAAATTTGATTAGTTAGATAAAAAATATTTTTGAAAATGTCATTAGAAACGCAATTTTAAAATGGCGGTCGTTTAAAAATGTCAAAGTCAAACTCCAATTTGATTCCATTTGACTTTGAAATTTGTAAGGTTTATACCAAACTTCACAAAAATATCTCAAAGGAGTTTATCAAAAATTTACAAAATGATGGTTTACGCCAAAATTAAGCCAAACCAAATCAATGTTATTAGACATTTTCGACTTACTTTTAAAAGTAGAATACGATTCTGCTTAGCGCGCTGTACATTTTTGTGACACCCTGTATATTCCATGATGCTCCACTGACGGTTACGAAATGGTTGGCTCGTCGAGACTTGTGCTATCTCTACATTATGCACAACTCATTTCAGTGGACACTACTTTCTCCAGCATTCATTACAGAGTACCGAGTCTTATCAATTAAAGCTTTCTTCCTGACCAGCGTGTGTTGAAATCATACTTCTACGTTTCTTGCTTTGGCAGTTTCAAATCTCTGATTCACCCTTGTGTTTCCTCGCTTGAGTGGTTGAAAAATGAATTATATTTCACGCGCAACGAGTAACATGCGAATATCTTAGACCAGAAAAAAACACCGTTAACACAAAGCTAAAACGCTTTATGGGCAGCACTGCACAGTACGCGCGAGTGTCGTGTAAACGGTGCTTTATGTCTGTGAATGTGTATCAGCCATTGTTACACAACCGTTTACACGAAGCTCTACCACTTTCGTGCACACTATGCTTGCAAGTAAGAGTGTCGTGTAAACGTTGCTCTTAAAACGTATTTACACGGCTGTTTAAACGAGGCAACGCCACTACGCACACTGTGCTTGCAAGTAAGAGTGTCGTGTAAACTGTGCTTGACGTCCGTTCCGTTAAAATCGTATTTACACGGCTGTTAAACGAGGCAATCTTGCAAGTACGAGTGTCGTGTAAACTGTACTTGACGTCCGTTAACGTTAGCGTATATCAGTTGTATTTACACGGCTGTTCAAACGAGGCAATGTTCACACTGTGCTTGCAAGTACGAGTGTCGTGTAAACTGTGTGACGTCCGTTAACGTTAGTGTATATCAGTTGTATTTACACGGCTGTTCAAACGAGGCAATGTTCACACTGTGCACGTACGAGTGTCGTGTAAACTCTTGACGTCCGTTAACGTTAGTGTATATCAGTTGTATTTACGGCTGTTCAAACGAGGCAATGTTCACACTGTGCTTGCAAGTACGAGTGTCAGTTCAGTGTAAGTGTTCAGTTGTATTTACACTGTAAACTTGTTGACGTTCCAGTTGTTACAGTTGTATTTACGGCTGTTGCGTAAACGTCGATGTAC
This sequence comes from Matsumurasca onukii, assembly GCA_018831715.1. Classification (NCBI taxonomy): domain Eukaryota; kingdom Metazoa; phylum Arthropoda; class Insecta; order Hemiptera; family Cicadellidae; genus Matsumurasca; species Matsumurasca onukii. The sequence continues at coordinate 13,600,150 of CM032060.1, read as the reverse complement.
CAACGCCACTTTATATCAGGCACACACCCGATGTTCTGATGCAATGTTCAACTGTGCTTGAAGAAGTACAGTGTCGTGTAAACTGTATTTGACGTCCGTTAACGTTAGTGTATATCAGTTGTATTTACACGGCTGTTCAAACGAGGCAAGTACGAGTGTCACACGTCCGTTAACGTTAGTGTATATTTGTATTTAAGTTCAAACGAAATGTTCTGTGTGCAAAAGTGTCTGTGCTTGACGTCCGTTAACGTTAGTGTATATCAGTTGTATTTACACGGCTGTTCAAACGAGGCAATGTTCACACTGTGCTTGCAAGTACGAGTGTCGTGTAAACTGTGTGACGTCCGTTAACGTTAGTGTATATCAGTTGTATTTACAGCAAACGAGGCAATGTTCACACTGTGCTTGCAAGTACGAGTGTGTAACCAGCTTGATTGACGTCCGTTAACGTTAGTGTATATGTTGTATTTACGGCTGTTGAGGCAATGTAACACAAGTACGAGTGTCGTGTAAACTGTGCTTGTTTAACGTTAGTGTATATCTTGTATTTACGGCTTGCACTTGGTACTGTCGTGAGTGTCGTGTAGTGTAACTTGTTGACTTGGTCCGTTAACGTTAGTGTATATCAGTTGTATTTACACGGCTGTTCAAACGAGGATGTTACTGTGCTTGCAAGTACGAGTGTCGTGTAAACTGTACTTGACGTCCGTTAACGTTAGCTGTATATCAGTTGTATTTACACGGCTGTTCAAACGAGGCAATGTTCACACTGTGCTTGCAAGTACGAGTGTCGTGTAAACTGTGACGTCCGTTAACGTTAGTGTATATCAGTTGTTATTTACACGGCTAAAACGAGTGTTCAACACGGCTGAGCCGAGTGTCGTGTAAACTGTACTTGACGTCCGTTAACGTTAGTGTATATCAGTTGTATTTACACGGCTGTTCAAACGAGGCAATGTTCACACTGTGCTTGCAAGTACGAGTGTCGTGTAAACTGTGCTTGACGTCCGTTAACGTTAGTGTATATCAGTTGTATTTACACGGCTGTTCAAACGAGGCAATGTTCACACTGTGCTTGCAAGTACGAGTGTCGTGTAAACTGTGCTTGACGTCCGTTAACGTTAGTGTATATCAGTTGTATTTACGGCTGTTCAAACGAGGCAATGTTCACACTGTGCTTGCAAGTACGAGTGTCGTGTAAACTGTGCTTGACGTCCGTTAACGTTAGTGTATATCAGTTGTATTTACACGGCTGTTCAAACGAGGCAAGTGTTCACACGTCCGTTGCAATGCTTGAAGTACACGAGTGTCGTGTAAACTGTGCTTGACGTCCGTTAACGTTAGTGTATATCAGTTGTATTTACACGGCTGTTCAAACGAGGCAATGTTCACACTGTGCTTGCAAGTACGAGTGTCGTGTAAACTGTATTGACGTCCGTTAACGTTAGCGTATATCAGTTGTAATTACATGGCTGTTCAAACGAGGCAATGTTCACACTGTGCTTGCAAGTACGAGTGTCGTGTAAACTGTATTTGACGTCCGTTAACGTTAGTGTATATCAGTTGTATTTACACGGCTGTTCAAACGAGGCAATGTTCACACTGTGCTTCGAGTGTCGTGTAAACTGTTTGACGTCCGTTAACGTTAGTGTATATCAGTTGTATTTACACGGCTGTTCAAACGAGGCAATGTTCACACTGTGCTTGCAAGTACGAGTGTCGTGTAAACTTGACGTCCGTTAACGTTAGTGTATATCAGTTGTATTTACGGCTGTTCACGAGGCAATGTTCACACTGTGCTTGCAAGCAAGTGTGTGTAAACTGTATTTGACGTCCGTTAACGTTAGTGTATATCAGTTGTATTTACACGGCTGTTCAAACGAGGCAATGTTCACACTGTGCTTGCAAGTACGAGTGTCGTGTAAACTGTGCTTGACGTCCGTTAACGTTAGTGTATATCAGTTGTATTTACACGGCTGTTCAAACGAGGCAATGTTCACACTGTGCTTGCAAGTACGAGCGTCGTGTAAACTGTGCTTGGCGTCTGTGAATGTGTATCAGTCGCTGTTACGCAACCGTTTACACGAAGCTACAACACCTTTCTCTTTCCCGAGCAGGACATTCACTTTGTTCCACACAATCTCCAAACCACAGTGACAATCTCGAGAGTCTAACCAGAAACCACCTCAGTGAGGCATCATTGTCATTATTGATTGAACTATTAAACCGTAACTTATCCCATGTTAATTAAATATACCGAATCTGCTTTCCTTCAACGCTAAAACCTAAACGAGCCTTTCTTTTCGGGAAATGCTACAAATGTTATCAACAAAGGTTGAGTGGCCAAGCGGCCTCTATCCGGGATAGTAACTAAACATGGAACATTAGCAAACGATGTTTGAATAGACAAACGTACCAAAATGGGAAAACGTTGTCAATAGAAGCATTGATCCATTGATGCTGCACCATATAAAAGTGAACCGTAAAACTTCCTTAAATATTTATAACGATTATTCGAGTTCTATGTTCTTATCAAAAATCAAATTCTAATAAACGTAATTAAAAATTTATTGTTTGACGAAAGCACACAACAAGCTTTTAAAGTTTATATGCATTTCAATATTTACGCTTTTGAAACAGATTTTTATTTAAGCACGTCAACCGGTTAAAACATAGTTTGCAGTTTTACTTCCAAGGTTGCCTACCGTGGTTTTGCACAAATAGCGAATCTTTAGAGATAACTTCACACTGTAACAAAAAATGCAGTCCAAAAATAGCGCCATATTTCGTGAGTGGGTGTTATAAAAACAATGAAAAAATTCTTTGTTAAGTTCTTATGTTTCGTAGCTGTTCAAACTTGGTATGCTTACGAGGCAATGAACTGTGCTTAAAAATGTACAAGTGCTCAAACTGTTTTACGAATCAGTTGTAAAAAGTAGTGTATTTGGAAAATTATTCCATCAAATACACGGCTGTATTATGCGTCGACAATGTGACACATAAACATCCTACTGTTCTGAATGATACCGGGGTACAGTGTAAGACTGTCCACGCGTTAACGACGTTAGTGTATAAAGATCGCAGATCAGTTTTGCAGGCCGTTACGTTCTGTTCGACCTATTGCTTACAGGCTGATACACACAGTTGTAAGATTTGAACTGATTATCAAGGGGTATTTTCGCAGTTATGACTCCCTCTTGTTATGACGATGGCCCCAAAACGGCCCTTTTGTGACGTAATGTAAACGGTAGAATTTTCCTTGTAGGATAAACAACTTTGGCAGCAGTTTAGTTTATTGCTGTCTGTCACTGTTTACGCCATTCGTATTATACTCATTTTATTATATTTCATTTAGTCATGTATAAACTGACAATTATTACACGTTGCTAGAGCACCGCTGGCGTGAGTTAAGCGAATTTCGTTTGAAATTGGTTGGCTTGTATAATCACGGTGGTTTCTGAGGTTGTTTACACTGCTCGAATCTCGCTTCAGCCTTCGGCCACATACTGTATTTACGTCTTCTTTTACTGCCAGTATGGGAAAACACAGTAAACGATTACCGCCATTAAACGATTAAACTGTGTACATCAGGCATCACGAGTCCTATTTCGTTATTAAACATTTTGCATGTACGAAACGGACTAGCGAGCATATCCCATGTTACTGTGCTACAATGCAAGTCAAGCCATAACATTAGCGAAACGAGGAATGGATTGTTACGTTTTAACATAGTTTGTGGTATGTAACGTTCCGTTTGAAACACAATGCTGTTCAAACAGGCTTTTTTTGATGTGACACTGTGATTGTAAAAGTACGAGGTAATTGGCCTCAGTATTTGATTATAGATATTTACAAACATCTGTTCATAAGATTGTCAAGTATTGTCGGCCATTTGGTTTCCTGTAAAAACTAAAATGTAAAACTAAATTTTCTTGAGACACCTCTTATAGTTTTTATCACACATGTTTGTATTTAAACATCAAATTAGTTATTATCAAATAAGTTCTTCGAAATACAACTTTAAAACAAATCCATTAGTTTGATAAAAAGAAAATCAAATATAATTATGTCGGTAAAACCCAAAACGGTCTGTATAAATGAAAACTCATCTCAGCAGTCACTAAAACTCACAATGAAACACGATTTATTTAATCAAAATCATGTCAACAGATCTTATGTCAAATCTTTCATCTTAAATTGTAATAAGAATCTTTCATTCACAAGCATTCTTGTGGAACGAATTTCAATGTACTTGCTCCCACGTGTGCAGTGATGCTCTCTTCACGGTCCCGGGTCTGGGTCTTACCATGCTGACTGCATGAATACCTCACTTTTAGTGATGAGCCAGCGCCTTCATGTTTTGGCACGCTGCAGAACTACATCTTGTAAGTTGCCTACAACTTATTGCAGGCGTTTGTACCAAAGTCCAATTTATGGTTGTCATTCACCACGAATGTGGTGAACTATACCGAAATATGAAACATTGAGTAAATAGGTGCAGAAGCCTGTACCAAAGCGAAGAGATGCTATCAATGGAGGCAAAGGATTGTGGGAGTTGAAGATGCATTATGTAAGTTTCCCTGTACTGCATGTTAATAATGCTACGTCCACAAACATTTTCTTTGTTTAATTTTTAGTGATATATCAGTTGTATTTACACGGCTGTTCAAACGAGGCAATAATGTTCACATTTAATGCCAAAGACAAATAAACTTGCTTGCTTATGACGATGTCCAGTGTTTGGCCAACTAAATAGATCTGAATTTAGTGTAAACGCTATCAGTTGTAGTTTAACACGGCTGTATTAGTCAAACGAGGCATATGAAAATTCACACTGTGCTTCAAGTACGATGTACAAACTAAGTAGATTGAGCGTAACCGTTGACGTTAGTGTATATCATAAGTCTGTATTTACGGCTGAAAGTGCTCAAACGAAGCAATGTTCACACTGTGCTTGTGCAAGTACTGAGTGTAAACGTGTAAAATCTGCCAATTTTATGACGTCCAGTTTAACAGTTAGTAAAGAACCAGTATTTATTTACAAAATTAATGTTGCAAGTAGTATAAGATGGCATTACTGCTCTGTACGTTAGTGTTCTTGATTGTTTCAAACGAGGCACATGTCACACTGTGCTCTGCAAGTACGACTGATCTGTATAACGTTATTTTGTCAAAACAGTGACCGAGGTAGGTTAACGTTAGTGTATATTTCAGTTTAAAATTTTCAATGATAATTTAGTGCGAAGAAATCAGTAGTAACGAGGCAATTTAGTTTGACTTGTGAAATTATCTGTGCTTGAATACGATTACGTGCACACTATATTACACTGGTTTGAAAAGCTTTGGAATGAGCAATGTCTTCACCTTGAAGGATGTATCGAAGTCGTTGATACGAAGCGCAGAGATGTTTACTGACATCGGGTTGCTACAACACCTTTGCAGAAGTACATGCCGGGCCAAACCGTTCTTGTTCCCGTACAGATACAGGACATTCACTTTGTTCACACATCTCCAAACCACAGTGACAATCTCGAGAGTCTAACCAGAAACCACCTCAGTGAGGCATCATTATGAGATGATTGATTGAACTATTAAACCGTAACTTATCCCATGTTAATTAAATATACCGAATCTGCTTTCCTGCGTCAACGCACCTAAACGAGCCTTTTCGGGAATGCTACAAATGTTATCAACAAAGGTTGAGTGGCTCCAATAAATAGGTAACAAAAAATTAGCAAACGATGTTTTAAATGACAAACGTACCATGAATTGAAAAGGAAAAACGTTTCAATAGAAATTGATTTATAGGATTCTGCACCATAAAGTGAACCGTAAACTTCCTTGTCACCCACAAATATTTATAACGATTATTGAGGTTATGTTCTTATAATCAAATTCTAATAAACGTAATTAAAAACTTATTGCGACAAGAAAGCACATTTTAAAGTTCATATATGCAGCAGCAGCTTCACTATTTTTTTGAAATGATTTTTATTTAAACGGTTAAAACATAGTTTGCAGTTTTTACTCCATGTTATAAGGGTTGCCTAGAATGGGTCCCACGGGTTTTGCACACTTGGTTGGTGTTCTTATAGCGAATCTTTTAGGAATAACTCACTTTAAATACCAAACTGTGCATCTGGTAAATCCTTATTTAAAATAAACAAGTATGCGCATTCTTTCAGTAAAGTTCTGTAATGATCTATAAAGACGTCAGACTTGCAAGTGCCTTCAGTTTTTGCAGGCCATTGATTTACGTTCTGTTCGACCTATTGCTTACGGGCTACAGTAGGCGTTGATACAAATACGTAAATACACAGTTGTAAGATTTGAACTGATTACAAAGGGGTATTTTCGGGGTTATGACTCCCCTTGACCTATGACGATGGTCCCAAAACGGCCCTTTTGGGACGTAATGTAAACGGTAGAATTTTCCTTGTAGGATAAACATACTTGGCAGTAGTTTATTTACTGTCTGTCACTGTTTGGTTGTATTTATCCATTCGTATTATACTCATTTCATTACTGATTTCATTTAGTAAACAAAATTTCATGTATAAACTGACTAATAAAAATAATTATAACTAGAACAACACGTTGCTGCTGGAGCACCGCTGGCGTGAGTTAAGCGAATTTCGTTTGAAATTGGTTGCTTTAATTCGTTACGTTCACAGCGTCACTTCGGCCTTCGGCCTCAACTATGCCTCTTGTATAATCACGGTGGTTTCGAGGTTGTTTACACGCTCGAATCCTCAGCCTTCGGCCACATACTAGTATTTACGTCTTCTTTTACTGCAAGTTTTAATAAACACAAATTGGGGAAAACACATTTCATATTACATTAAATAGAACTACTTTTACCGCTATTATACCCGGTAAAAAACACAACACCTTTTACATCAGGCATCACGAGACTGCAAGTATATTTCTTTAAAAGAAAACGCATTTTCATAAAATTTGACTACGTTTCCCACTGTTATAGCGGAAATTACTTTTTCGGTCGCCATTTCGAAACGATTGAATGGATTGTTACGATTTTTAACATAGTTTGTGGTAACATTAAAATGCGTATTTATTACACATTTCATCCAAAAAGATGAAACTAACAATGCTTAAATATTCAAAACACTTTTTAGTAAAAACTTCTTCTCAGAGTGGAATTTTGGTAACTTGACCAAGTCCTTTTACATTTATATATTTACAAACATCTGTTCATAAGAGTGTCCAGTATTGTCGGTTTGGTTTTTCCTATGTAAAAACTAAACTTTCTTGAGACACCTCGTCTTTATAGTTTTATCACACATGTTTAAGTCAAAATAAACATCAAATTAGTTATTATCAAATAAGTTTTCTTCGAAATACAACTTTAAACAAATCCATTAGTTTGATAAAAAAGAAAATCAAATACAATTATGTCGCGGTAAAACCCAAAACGGTCTGTATAAATGAGAAAATAAAATTCATCTCAGCAGAGTCACTAAAACATTTAATTCACAATGAAACAAGGTTTATTTCATAAAATCTTATGTCAACTGTGCGTGTGAGGGGTCCCAAAAATTCATGTTTTTCATTACCAAATTGTTTTGTGGAACGTTAATTGTTTAACCTTAATCTACAACAATTTCACTTCATGCACTTAGCGTTCTGCCACTTGCCATCCTCATCTCACTTTGTATCCTGTGCTTAAGTTCCAGTCGCAGGTCATAATGTTTTTTTTCACGGTCCCGGGTCTGCGTTGTCTTACCATGCTGACTGCATCGGGATTGTATCTGGTCAAAAAATTAATGACCATGGCAGCTGGACTTTATTTTGGGGAGTATCGCTTGTTCAAACTACAACTGAGTACGTCTGGGCAGCGCCTTCATGTTTTGGCACGCTGCAGAACTACTTCCTCCTATCTTGTAAGTTGCCTACAACTTATTGCAGGCGTTTGTACCAAGTCCAATTTATGGTTATTCATGGTCACCACGAATGTGGTGAAATACCTTTTACACGAAATATGAAACATTGAGTAAATAGGTGCAGATAGCCTGTACCAAAGCAAAAAGAGATGCTATGCAATGGAGGCAAAGGATTGTGGGAGTTGAAGATGCGTTATGTATAGTTTCCCCTGTACTGCATGATTAATATTGTATGAAAAGCTACGCCCGTCCACAAACATTTTCTTTGTTTAATTTTTAGTGATATTGTTATTAATTTATTTTATTTAGGCATACTAAAAACCTTAAGAAAAAGGTAAGCTGTAACACTGGCAATAATTTGTTAATACATTTAATGCCAAAGACAAATAAACTTGCTTGATTCTTATGGAAAAAAAGGAGACGATGACCTCCAGTGTTTGGCAAACTAAATAGATCTGAATTTGTATAAACGCTAAAAAGCTAGTTTAATCTAGTTTAAGCTTAACAATATAAGTGTATTAGTATAATAAATAAGAAAACGAATATGAAAATGAATACCTCATATAAGTACAATATAATACAAATGCCTAAGTAGATAAGAACAGGGAGCCAGCAGAATTAACCAAGGGTTGACGTGCACGTGGTGTCGAACCACATTCCCATAATCTAATCTAGTTTTGAATGAAAAGTGCTCAAACATGAAGCTAAATTCACTGGCGTGATCATCACTGGACATAGCATACACAGTTCTTGTGATGAGTACTGATGAAAATAAACATAAAATCTACCAATTTTATAAAGTATCACTCAGTTTACAGCTTAGTAAAGAACCAGTTTTATTTACAAAAATTAATGTTAGTAGTATATTTTTTTAGATGGCATTACTGCTCTGTACTTTAGTGTTCTTGATGTAACTACCAAACACAGGCGCACATGTCTTGTCCTGGCTTCCTCTGCACCCGACGTACAGATCTCAGGCACTGATCTGGTATAATCCCGTTATTTTGTCAAAACTTTGTGACCGAGGTAGGCCTACCTGGAAAATACGTTAGTATATTTCAGTTTAAAATTTTCAATGATAATTTAGATTTTAACAACAATTTAAAAATTCGAAGAAATCAGTAGTAAGGCAATTTAGTTTGAATTACTTGTGAAATTATCTGTTTTGAATACGATTACGGCACACTATATTAACTGTTATTCCTCTCGTTTGAAAAGCTTTGGAATGAGTGTCTTACCTTGAAGGATGTATCCGAAGTTGATACGAAGCGCAGAGATGTGGGGACACTTACCCTCCCTGACATCGGGTTGCACTCCCATAACACCTTGCTGCAGAAGTGGACGGATGCCGGGCCAAATGCCGTTCTTGTTCCCGTACAGATACTAGAGACACACATCAACATTCAAGCAGTGACAGAAACTATCCATGACTCAGGCACAGCAGTAGTGTCGAGCGTTAACACATTGTATGCTTTCAGGCACCGATTACTCTTAGAGGTTATTATGAGATGATGGTGAGTGTGATGAGTGTTTATTTTGAATGGTGGTTGTAGTATTGTTACAAACTAGGGCCGACTGTTCCCCAGATTGCGTCAACTTATAGCCCGACGACCAACGGAATGGACCAACGGCTCAACGTGACTTCCGAAGGTGCTATAATAATAATAGCTCCAATAAATTAATAAAATAACGCAAACACTATACAGGGTGAATTTTAAATGCCCCCCACCATGAACTTTTGAAAAAGGAAACACTTTTTAACCCTTTGGAGAATGTTTTTATAGGATTCTGAAGTTTTTCTGACGTACTTTGTGTCACCCACCCCACCCAAAAACGGGGAGGTTCCCCCAAAATGTTTTAATACAAACTCCCCCCTTTGTGGCACTTCAAAAGAAAGGGAATTCGAATACAAACTTAGCGACGCAAGAAAAACATTTTAATCTTGACTAGTTTTTTGTAATACATATTTAAAGATTGCAAGAAATCAGCTTTAAAATGCCACATTTCACGTACAATTTTTTTATGAGAAATTGTTTTTGAAAATCTTTAGAGGGAAACATTACATCTCTGTAACATAATCCCAAACGGTATTTCAAAGAAAAAGTTGTCATTAAGAAATTTTTTATATGAAATGTAACATTTTAAACCTAATTTCTTGTAATCTTTAAATAAATATAACAAAAAAGAGTCGAGATAAAATATTTTTTGTATCGTTAAATTTGTATAAAAATTTCTTTATTTTCAGGTGCTGCAAGAGAGGGGTTTGTGTTAAACAATTTGGGAGCCCTCCCCGGTTTTGGTGGGTGACGCAAAGTACGTCACAACAAACTTCAGGATCCACTAAAAACATTACCCAAAGTTTTTTTCCAAATATTTCTTTTTTCAAAGGTTTAGGGGCATTTAAAACTCACCTTGTATAATCCTTTTAATTCGGAGTACTACACCTTAATAGAAATAAAATACTATTTTTGAAAGTAACCTTTAAGAGCAAGTAATTTATTTACTAAACATGTGTCAAAGGTTTGTCTTGTCATGCTTCTATTTCTCGGCGTTGATTGTTGAAAAGAAATCAACACAGATTCTACGAGCAACTGGCTTAGTATACATACTAGAGATCATTGAGGTACATTACGGAAACCATGTGGTCTAGGCCATTACCATGTACAACATTACCCTTCCCGGCCTGTAGAAGAAGTGTACTGTGTATCCATGAGATAGTATTTGTAAAACGCTAAAAGCTTAATCATTTGACATAGTATTTAAATTCTGTTTGTAATATTTCCAGCTTGTTGAGTTAAAGTCACTATTTGACAGTCACATGTTTCGGATAAACATTCAGATACTTCTCTAAATTTGAAAGGCAGAAATAGTTGGGCCGGATGGTGTAGTGGTTTAAAATAACCGCCCGGCAAGCGGGAGACCCGGATTCAAGTCCTGGTTCGGTCCAAACATTTTTTCTTCAAGTTTCTTTAGTAATAAACCATGTGATAGTATTGTTTTAATGACAAAAGTATTACAATTTTCGTTTTCAAATACGAAGTAACGTAGTAACGGAAATTGTCTATGATTTTCCATATTACTAGTTGAGCTTTTCTTACAAATATGTCAACAGTTAGAAATTGCCCGTGCCGAATCGTGTAAGAATATTTACAAACGATGTACGGTGACGATGTAAGGTATAGATAAATGTATTCTACCTCAAGAGCCCGCACGTCATCTGGACTTAGCCCAGGGTTTCCTTCACTCATTGCAGGATTTGGCACTTTGCAATGGGCCAACCCCAAGGCGTGGCCGATTTCGTGTAGTGCCACGCTCCATAGACACGGTCGATACTGGTAATCGTCATAAACTAAAATTCAGGCCAACAAAGTCAATATTACAAAAGATTAAATACAATTGTTTAGCTAACAAGTTTGACCTTCCTTTAAATACGTCTGATCTCTTGTTTTAAAGATATCAGTGGTTTACAGATGTTTTAAACGTTATTTTTTTCACCGACAAGTAATATTGTAATTTTGTGACAAAGTTACGAATATCTTGGGGGAGAAAAATGATTAAGGTTATAATGTATACAAACGAACTTATGATACAGTTGTTCAGAAATTTAAAATACAAAGATTTCAAAGTTGTTTCTGCGATTGTTTAATGTATGGCCAGGGGCTATTTATACGTTTTATGAAAATATTTCATTATATACGATGTAATTACGATATAACTTGCTACTACATAATTTTGCTAATTCAAATGAGATTCACATGTTCAAAATCTAGTTTTAAATTTTTTTACCTTTAAAGTATGGTGTTAATATACATATGCCAGTCTCTGGATATATCTCCAGTAACAAGAATTTTTACTGGTTAAACAACTTTACAATTAGTTATGAAATGCAATCATAATTTCCTGAAGTAATGCAAACGTTTAGACTTGTTTCAATATAGTTGTGAAATTTGTTTGTGGTGAGTTATTCAAAAACTATAAGGATTTAATCCTATAGATAAGTTAAAATCCATATGGTATTTTCTAAAACAAGTAATATTTTACGTGTCCTGATACAACATATACTATCCATAAACTCATTTGTTACCTCTTTTACAATCAGTCATGAACGGTTGATCATAGAATACAACACGAGCACCCCCTTTCATCGGGTAGGTCGCATATGCGAGACCTGAGGTGCTCTTCTCGAAGATAAACTCAATGTGAGCGCAGCCCTCTGTTATCCGTGTAAAGGTGAGAGGTGTAACGTCAGAGAAGTGACTGAAGGCATAAGCTATCGCCTTGTCCGCACCCTCTGTGTCTTCTATCTTTGCCGAGTAGTTGGATATCTTGTACGTGATGCTGTTGTCCGCCCATACTCCATCTGTCAATTGAACAACATCGACATTGTTTTTGCGCCCAATCATATGGAGTCAGCTCTTACAATGTTGGCTGAAGCTGTGGTTTTCTAGGGACGCGTTGACCACTTGTTATGGCCCTCTTTTGTTTTAATGTAATCATATGGATGCGGCCACCGTTCTTTGGGCGAACACTCTCGTATGATTACATTGAAAACAATTAATATTATCCGTGTCACATCATGGCGGTCATCGCTTCTGAGAAAACCATAGCTTAATAACGTTGTATTATTACAAATTTATTATAATAAAACTACTGTTTTGGTAGTTTGTACCATTGGCGAACTAAACTGTTTGGACAGAGACCGAGTAATCATGTCAGATGTGCCTGCTGTAGGGTAAGCTACAAAATATCACTGCAAGGCCCGACTGGTTTATAAAGAATTTAGTTTTTAATTCGTAATTAATGGTTAGTGCCCCCACCCCATTTTATACACATTATAGTCAAGTTTGACTGGGACTCGTGGCGTGGACCTGTAATCCAGCTTCATGGAGGTCAGGTTTTAAAGATGATATAGGTCTAAAGCGGCTCAGATAGTGTCAGTGATCATCTGATGATACCCGCATCAACTCCCGCCATGGTTAAGACATATCAGACTATCACCTGATGTCATCCATTTATTAATTAATGACCCATTCTAAGGAAAAGTCGGCCTTAGTTTGTAACAAGACTACACCTCAAAACTCATTACTACCACTCATCACACTCATCCTTCTCCACATATTTGCCTTAAAATACCCTCCCGAGAGTGGTCGGCATCTCAAATAGTGATTTAGTGATTTGTTTATGCTATCTATTTAAATCACAGACCCAACATGTAACACACGCATGTCTTGAACAAGAAACTGCACGTTAACAGCGCTTGCTTAAAAATCTCATCAAAGAAACAGTATATGTAGGGAAAGGGTAAATTGAGAATATATATTATCTTTTTGAGATTTTCTAATGATAGGCTGATGTCCAATAACCAAATCGTCTGAATTATGTTCATGTTCCATTATTATTTTTATGTTTTTTCAAATAATGTACTGTTAATATAAAAAAGTAAATTTTGTCTTGTTTAACGAGGCGAAGTTAGGACTACAAAGTCCTCTCTACCACTCAACCTCGACCTTTACCTAGCGTTCTTATATTTTAGATACGTTCTTATAATAAATACTCGTACAATGTTATTGTTTACCTCCTACTGCAAAACGCTTTCTTCTTATGTGTATAGTGCCATCTTCTCCTTCATTGTTTAAAGGAACGCTCTCCAAATGCATCGAGTCTGTAATGATTAAACAATGTTTGAACATTTTTGAAATACAATGTGCAGTGTTCAAACTGTCGAGCACAAAGATTTTGATCATACATAAGTTTTATAACATTTAGGGAGCTAATCGATTTTTATGTGGTCAGGTTTACACACCGAGTTATCCTCGAGGCTGATTGTTAAATGGAAAACATTGTAAGGCATAATACGACTGCCTTGGAAACTGTGAGCATACCACAGTCATGCCATTGTTATACAGGGTGTGTTTTTAAACGCAATCCAAGTTTCAAACTTTAGTATAATAATTCATTCTATACGAGCGCTATACATAGTCTCAAACTGTATCATTGGAGTGTTTACTTCAATATCGATCAAATGGTATTTATTATTACAGTAATATAGTGGTTTTGATTTCCTAATTTGACGTTATTGTGAAATAAACGCAATCATGGTTTTTAGCAAAGATCAAAGAGTGTATATTGTTAAAGAATACTTAAGAACAAGATAATTTTTGCCAAGAGGCGTTTAGGGTTAAGTTTACAGGTGTTAGTATTCCAAAATAATCTAAAATTCACAGATTTGTTTAAAGGTTTGACGAAACAGGTTCAGAACAAAACGATAAATATAACAGAAGGCAGGCTGTGCTGAATTGAGAAGTAATGGAAGATGTTAGGGTTAGTTTGGAAAATTCTCCTAAGAAAACTTTAAGAATTTTGATACAACAAAAGCAAATAGCCTACTCACGCCTGCGAACTTGATCTCCAACGCCTCTTGCTACAAAGAAAATTATCTTGCTCTTAAGTATTCTTTAACCATAAACACTCTTTGATCTTTGTTAATAGCCATGATTGCGTTAATTTCACAATAACATCAAATTAGGACATCAAAACCACAATATTACTGCAACAGTACATACCATCTGATTGGTATTGAACTAAACAAAGCAATGATACAATTTATGATCTTAAGGTGCTCGTAAAAAATAACTTACCATAGTTAAAAATTTGGGTTGCGATTTTAAAAACACCTTGTACAAGCTGACGGCTGGATAATTCAATTATAATTGATTTATTTTCTCAAATGTAGTTTTACAAATAATACAAATTTTGTTGAAAACAATAAAGCTTCTCAGAAGGTGACTTGCCAAGTACATTTAAAACTAATATTTACTTACAATTGTTTCACAAACAATATTTAACATAACTAAATAACATAATTATATACAATACATCACAGCTAAAACCTAATAGACATAAACAGAGAAAACTTAGGTCCTCTAAGGCAAATACCTGATTAGAGCTTCCCTTAAATTCAACTTAAATTTACTCTTCAGCGGTCAGATAATTAAAAAAAATATATATAACTCTTCAATGGTCTTTTCAAAAGTAGTGGTGTATGATTGTATTAATTAATAGTGCACTTTTATTCCTAAAACTCAAAACCTAATCTAAAAAACATGAAAAATCCAGGACAATGTCATATTCTTTCCGAGCTCACCCCCCTGGAGCAAGGCACCCAAGCGTTCCTGGGCTGGACGCCAACACAGACGCTGCCTTTGTATAAAACAAAGACAGCCGGCTTTTTGCCAGCCCGTATTAGACGTGAAAACCAAGGAACAGGGAAGCGAGCATAAGGTTAGCTATTGCGATTGGTTTTGGGATACAAATGTACTTCATGAGAAATTTGTACCTATTCAAACGTACTAAATTTTTAAAAGACGAGAAAGTAAATGTTCTCACTAAAACCTAAAATCTATAGTGATAATTTAAAGTTCGATAAAGTGTGCCTTAAGAGGCGGCCGGGTAGAGCCCGAGCGGCGTTTAAATGGGATAAGGAATTTAACATGGGAAATTTTGCAAATGATTAGATTAATGGTCACTGGGGTATTAATTAATGATCCAATCTTGGGAACAGTCGGTCCTAGTTTGAAACAGGACTACACCTCATCACCCATCAAAACACTCAACACACTCACCTTTCATCCCATATTCACCTTAAAATACCCTCTAGGAGTGGTTGGTGTCTTAAATCAAAGTATCAAACGAACTAAAACGTAAAAGTTTTCTAAAGGTTTTCTCTAAAAGCGTAGAGTCATAGTGCCCACTGCTTATGACAACGAAAAAATTGAGTTTGGTTGTAAATATACTCGTAATTTTAACTACGGAATTTCGAGTACAATGCTCTTATGAAAAATCTACGAAGTTTTCATTTCTGAAATACAAATTGAATTGGATGACGAAAGTAAAAGTTTTAGGTTTATATGCAGCAGCATCTAGAGAAAAACTTCCAAAATTAAGTAAATTTACTTGCTTAGCCGTCGTTTGTAGTCTTCACCATGTTATAAGCTCTACTCGGAGTTGGACCTCCAACCGGCCGCCACTTAAGACATTTATTTTTATATTGGAAGTACAACTTATTGTTAATGTCAACTTACCGAGTAGAAGATTGTCGCCGTCATGAGGAGCTGAAAAGACCAGCAACACAGAGGACAATAACAAATAAACACCAACAGCTTTCATACTGTAACTTATCTTTCAGACTGTACAGGCAAGAAAGTATATCACCACTAAAGTGTAAATATGACAATTCTGTATCTTTAGCTACACTTGACTGCATGCGGCAGGACTGCGTGTATGGGTTTATATTCCGACTTAATTACTTGATATTGTGTACGCACGCATACATTTCCTAAATCGATTAAAATATTTCACGCGTTTGAGTAATTATGTCATTTAATGTAAAATTGGGGCAAAGGTCAAAGATAAAATACAGTTACATCATGAATGCAGTATGATAATACTGATTTGACCAGTTTGACTCATTCGCTTGTAATTTCTTCACTTATTTACTTGACAGCCACAGAAGAGGGTTAAACGTTACCAAATTTGATTAGTAAAATTCCAGCACTTTTTAACCAACTTCAAAGAAACGACGAGATCATACAAGTTGACCTGCAGCGATTTCTTTATGTCTGTTCACGAATAACTTTTGAACGCGGCCATCGTTTTACACCCAGTTTGCTTTGATTGATGAAATATCTTTTTCATCGGACTAATATTTCTATATAAAAGGAAAAACCGCAAACACTAAAAAAACAATGTATTTGTTGCGTATTTTGCGTGGTTAAAAATACTGTTTCGAATCCCGAACTAAAAAAGGACCTCAATAGTTCTATTTTGATGTAAAGTTAAATTTGCAACAAGATGATAGCCTTACGTTCTTCAAATGTTGAGGGTGACCGAGATAAACAGATATTTTCGTATAAAATACTCGAAAAACTTCTTTGTTTGCATTTATAGAGTTATAGACGCCAAACTATACATTTGATCAAAGTTTTGAAGAAACTAAGTGAAGGTCAAATGTAATTGTCTTTAAAAACATATACATTTTTAATATGACTATATTTATGTTTACCGAGCTACGGTCTCCTTCTTTGCTAAAAACACGTAATTTTTAGCATTTCATGTTGGTTTGAAAGCCATAGAGACTATGTTTTCAACATTATAAACCCGGTAATGATATAACTCTGTGCATAGCTAGGTTTTCAATAACAAAGTATTTTACACGCTTTATAGGTTCTGTAAACAGGAATAAAATGCCCGACATTTCATACTGAAACGTGAACTCCTTGCGTGCTTAGTCCTATACATCCCGCTTCGGCAAAGCTATATAAATAGGTAAAGGAACAAGACTAGTCAAAACTAACTGTTCTACAACATAGTTTCCTTGAAATGTTTAAAGTACTGTTCAAAACAAATATAAAAATGTTCTGAGACGTTTTATGCAAACACGGGTTTACTCCCGTATTTGAAGCTGAAAAGTTTTTATTTCGTTGTGACGGATGTACATAATAATGGTTCACTTCTGTCCAAATTATAACTTAACTGCAAAATGGTATCCCTGTTACGTTTAAAATACGTATAACCCTGGAGAAAAAACGAAACAATCAGACATTTTGACGGGGAGCGTGACCTACTCGTAAATTTTGAACTGCCTTTGTATTAATTCCAACATTATTGAACTATTTATAAAACCGTACAACAAAATTTAATTTATAAAATTATCAGGAAATAGCTTCCCCGACAGAGTTTAAAATCTTTTAAGTTAAAGAAAAGCTATAATTATAAAAAACAAAAGTGACAATTAGCGCAATAATTATCTACATCAAATGCGCAATTAATTATCTACATCAGATTTAGGATTAGGTCCATCCCACCCATCATGATTTCCCCACTCACTTCATGATAGTGCTCATTACATCTAAGATTACATAATATTTCGAAGTCTGATTGCAAATGTGTGGGAAGCTTACTGAAAATTAACTCTATATCTTCATGGTACGATAGTATGAACTCCTTTGGTAAAAACCTAACCAACTCGATTTGCAAATTTTCGTAACCTCTTTTTTTGCATTCTTTCATGGCTAAATTAACCATCTCCAATCTATCTTTAGTAATATTCTCCAATTTTAACCATTGCAAGAAAGCATTTACATTTAAATACGCGCAGTTCTTACTACTATGATTTAAGGCACATGGTTTTATTGATATCGGTTGTAACATTTGATGTAGCCAAAAGGCAAAATCAATAAATAAATAAATTGAAATTGAATAATTATCTACTAATTTGCAAGCCTAAAGAACGACGCGTTACTATGAGCAATGTAAACGGCCCCCAATATAGCAAACTTTCCAAAATAAGAGCAAATTACCCATTATTCATAAGGATGAAGGCCTAAATCTAACTGTACATGATATTGTGCGCTGACAATAAGCAAACGAAAGACCAGCAACAACGCGAGTGGAGCGAACCACCTAGTCTTTTTTAGCTTAACCAAGCATCAAAACTACATCTACAAAAGGAACTCATTATTAGAAAAAGGCCAAAGGGACGTAACCAGCGAGCCACAAGCCAAATCGTCACCCTGATCCGAGCAGATGCCCCTTACCCATCCGGCCAAAGCGTCACCGCGAGCGAAGCCAAGCACTTATTTCCTTCGAGCTTGCCATGGGAAAAGTAAACGGCCTATGTTCTGCAAGGCCAAAGGACGAAGTGTTACCCTGATCCAAATGATTCTCCCCAATCCCCTGCACCAGATTTGTAATTTGAGTTCTGACTCACTCATCAGCCCACAGTCCAAACTAATGGGCGGATTGTCTTGAAGATTTGGACACACATTCCTTTTAGGCTCTAGACGCGCACTAAACAGGGATTTGGAAAAAGTTTAATTTTCAGGGGTGTTTTAGAGGGGTTATAGTACGATAAAAATACCCACAAGAAGTAAATAGGGATAATGTCTGAAAGGCGTTTAGATTATTTCCAGATCAGATATGAAAAGGAAATTATTTTTATTAAATGTGTGCAAGTCCCGAAATTTTGGATTTTGTTTGCAATGAAATTGTCTGAATGCTCGGACAGAATTATTTGGTTTCAGAATTTTTTCATGCGGGTAAACGTTGGAAGTAATCATGACCCCAAAAATCTAAAAAAGTAGATTTTGTTTTAAATTATCACAATAATCTCCGAAATCGAGTCCAAAACTTACAGTTGCCGACCATTGCGATTGCAACCAATAAGGTCAAACACGAGTTTTATTAAATGTATTTCAATTTTTTCTTATTTTTTTAATTTTAAAAATTAGGCAACTAAACGGTGCGGGACTCTAACTTTAAAAATCTGGGGGGAAATACTTTGGTTAACTAGATTAGTATCTCTCAGTTTTTATTATGCAGTTAACAGTTTTGATCACTTTACTTAGTTCTCGCCCCGTAGCGAAGCACGGGTAGAGCAGCTATCATATCAAATGGGATGTCAAATAATGGGATAAATTTCAAAGAGTTTCCTTCACTTACTTTTTTTAGGGGCAAGCCCACAGAGCATGCCAAAAAGTGCTTCAGTTATACCCTTAATACATATCCGAAAGCGCGTTCAAAAGTTTTTATTAATTTAAAAGTCACGGGGTCGGACACTTCCGACGGGTCAAACACGATCCCGGGGATTTTGAGAAATTATTATCTATTTAAAGAAATGTCAAGTCTATATCGTTGTTTAGTTTAAACATGTTGACAAAACAAACATATTTTTATTTGAAACACGGTTATAAGCTTATCCGTTTTCAAAAGATTCCCACAAAGTACTTAATTTCGGCCTATGTATTCGTCGTATCTCAAGTTCTTAACCCTTACTTGACCTTTGTAATGAAAGGAGGCGTGTAAACACTTAAGAAAATAGGCTGAAATAGGGTTTCAGCATATTTTGAAAATAAAAGATTTTAGAATCATGGTTTAGGTGATGAACAATAACGTTTCTTATTCATTCCTAAATCTAACTTTCGATTTGAAACTCTTTGAAGGTCGTTATTTGAGTTTTAAAATATTTGACACTAAGAAAAGTTGAAAAAGTATGACCGTGCCATTGTTCACGTTGCCACATCACTTAAACAAGAATATTGGATTAAATTTGAACTTTACGTAACAGCTGTAGATAAGTTACGTGGCGTTCCAAGTATGAGCTATAACTGAGAGTTGGATTGTTTGGAGATCACACATTTTCAAGAACCTTGGAATTTTAAAACACCTGTAAACTTGAAGCTCTCTAGTTTTATTTGAGTAATTTTATCAAGAAATGCGGTTTTATTCCCCTCGAATAGGCCAAATCTATTCATGTGACGTTTAAGTTTTACCCTAAATGACTTGATGTAGATTGCTTTGTATTACCCAATATTCAATTACGACATCCGAATTCCAAAATATAGAAATTCTACGAATTTGCAATCACAACATGACGAAAGGCTTCGCATAACCGTTAAACAACCATGTAGTTTATCTGTTCTGCAATCACTTATCAATTATTTTAAACAGTTTAGGAAGTAAATACAGTATTCTAGTAAGCAATTTTACAAGATTGTTATTTTTGGGCTATGGCTTATTCAAAACTTGTAATCACTAGATGGTAAAGGTGCGCTGATATCGCACAATCACGTAATATCAGTTTCTATTACAAATTTGGCCGACACGCAGCTAAGCTCTTGACTAGTCGTCAGCTTATGCTGATTACTTTAGGCTAGCTCGTTTTCTAATGCTCTGTGTTACGTTTTAGGTAACATTTCACCTGAAGACGGGATCAGATTGCAGATCCCGAAACGTCGTGATCATCTTGCTCACTAACGATGGAAAATGTCCGTAATAATAGTTTACACTCTGAAATTCTTCTACCTTCAACAACAAACTTTAAACAAAGAATTTTAATAGAAACATGTTTTATATTTTATTATTTTATTTAATCATTTTAATAATTTATTAAAATTGAGCAAAATTTGATCTGTAGATAGCCCTAGCATAATACTACGTTGCACAACTCATGTAAAAAGTAAAAAAAAGAAGCTAAACGCTGTGTTTGTGAGCGGGGCAGGATAAGTGCTCATTTCATGATTTCGACCGATAGGAGTGAACAAACATACCAGAAAAAAGAAAAGTCCCAAGTCGAATTGTGTGGCTTTCGCCTGCGTATGGGAAGTTGGTTAAAAACAATTTCAAATATCATTAATGCAGCTGATTTTCTTGCTTCAGAAAGATCTTAACAACCTTTATTTCCGTGGAATAAAAGTGCAACTTTAGCAAGTCAATTCTGAAGCAGTTGTTTTGGAATTGGGGTGATGAAATGGTTGCGCCTGCCTCAAAGCACAGGCTTTTACTCGACTTAGATGTTGTTGTTCTGTATGGGCTAAACTGAAGTGCACAATCATCAAGGGCACAAATTCTTTTCGTTTGTTTTCCTTCCCTCCAAATTGTTTGAATACAAATCCCCTCCCCCTTGTGGCACCTTAAATGAAAGGGCATTTTAATACAAATTCAACGACGCAAAGAGCTTTTATCTTGACTCGTTTTTTGTAATATTCATTTTAAAATATATAGAAATCAGGTTTATGCCACATTTTACGTACATTTTTTAAGACAAATCTTTCTTGAAATCCTCTGAAGGTACATCACAGTCCTACCACATAATCCCATACAATATTTTGAAAAAAATTTCTCATACAAAAATGTTTTATGTGAAATGTAGCATTTTAAGAAGATTCCCCGTCATCTTTTTTTACCTATTTAGTATTACAAAAAAGTAGTTGAGATAAAACAATTTTCTTAGCATCGTTGAGTTTGTATAAGAAATTCCCTTTCTTTTGACGTGCCACAAAAGAGATGGGGCTTTGCGTTCAAAAAATTTGCCCCCCAGGTTTTTGGGTGAGGGTGGGGACTCAAAGTACGTCAAAACAAACTTTAGAATAATATAAAAAGATTCCCTGAAGAGAAAAAATTTCATTTTTCAAAAGTTAAGGAGGGGGTCTATTTCTGTATTTATTTTTTTTAAGTGCCCTTTCACACAAATACGTAGTTGTGAATCCAATCAGCTCTTAGAGCGGATAGAGCGGCCGCAGGTCCAACTCAGAGTCCCGCTTATAACATGGGATAAAAACTGCAAACTACGTTTTAGGCAAGTTAATTTACTTAAATGTGAAAATGTTTTCTCGGGAAGCATAGATCTACGATTGATGCTGCTTCATATAAACACTAAAACTTTTACTTTTGTCATCAAATTAATTCTGTATTTCTAAACTAAATTTTTTATAACAACATAGCACTCGAAATTCAGTAATTACAATTCTATTTTATAACCAAACTAATTTTTTTTGTTTTTATATGCAGCAGCACTAATGACTCTATGCTTCCAGAGAAAAACTTTGCACGTTTTAGTTCATTAACCTACGTAAAACACAGTTTGCACTTTTTCCCATGTTAAAATCCCTATCCCATTTGAACGCCGTTCGGGCCCTATCCGGCCGTCTCTTAAGGCTATTTGGAAGAACTGAACACTCCCCATAGCAGCACCAAAATGAGATTAGGCTCGATTCCTTGAAATCCATAGAAGTTGTTGCTAACGCTCCTGCCAAAACTATGTAGCTTTAAAATATAGCTTTAAAATTGTATGTTCTTTAGAACGGGTTTTGTAGTTTTGTCGTAATAGATTTATACTCGTATGTTATAAGATATGTTTATGTTATTTACTTATGAGATGTGTTTATTCTTTCGTACGTTTCAGAAAAAATCAAACACCTCAAAAAATTAAATTTTTAATATTTTCCCGTGACTTACCCAAATTGCTCCCGCGACCCACTAGTGCGTCATGACCCATAGTCTGGGAACCACTATAAATAGACTATAGAACATGTTTGCTGTTTCAATGTAATGTTTTCTTTTTTTACTGTATGTATTATGTAACTATGTACGTTTGTCCTAACGTTTAATAACTATGAGCTTTATCAGACTATGAAGTAAAAGTTGCAAATACTTTGTATAATTTATAATATTATAATCTAGAAAATAAAAGGAAAAAAGGATTTGGGTATGCGTATATGTACACTTCTTGATTTTTCTTCGAACTGTGGATGGATTTCAGAGTTTAAAATATCATTGCGGACATTTTCCATCCTGAGCAAGGTGGTTGCGGAGAGCCTCGGTGTGGACGTGTTTCTTTGCTAAGTTCTTAGTGTGTCTTATGCATGTGGCTTTGTTTTCTAGGCTAGTTTTTTAAGTTTTAGTATTTTGACTTTAACAGCTACATGTTGTTTGGTTGTGTTTGACTGGTCAGCTTACGCTGATTACTGTGGGCTAGCTCATTTTCTAATGATCTATGTTATGTTTCAGGTTACCTTTTACCTGAAGACGTGATCAGATTGCAGATCTTAAAACAGCATTTTGTGATCATCCTGCTCACTAACGATGAAAAATGTCCGCAATAATAGTTTAAACTCTGAAATTCTCCCATTGTCACAACAAACTTTAAGGCCAGAAGAATGCTCTAGCAAAACGGCGAGGCCAGACAAAAGGGCACCAAGGCGTGTCGCCACGTCACTCTGAGTAGTGTAGAGTTTCGCCCCGTCGTGTCCATTTCAAAATTCAAACTTCATAACTTCACCCAGCTATAAGTTGTTTGCTAGTTGCTAAGCGGGACTTTGCGTCAAGACAGTGAAATTGTGTTCAAAACTTTACATCATCTAAAAAATATAATGTCTCCAACAATTCCAGGAGTCGGTGCTGCTAAAGCAATATTATCAAAGGAGTAGCAGCACCGACTCCAATTTCTTAAGTGAATAAGGATTATGACAACCCACACTCTAAGGTTCGCAATATGGCAAACAGTGTGCTTAGATATTGGTATTCTAATATGTATTGGCAACTTAATATTTATTGTATTGGTTACCATGAAATAAGTACAGCTGTAATATCTTATTGTAGTGTAGTTGATAAATTATTGCATATACGCCTAACATTAGAAACTCATGTTTTATGAATTTAGGATGTAAAGCAATACATAATTGCATTTACCCAATTATTTCAAACTTTTAGAGCATTTCACGGCAGGTTCATTTTGAAGTCGGTTCAATTTTTTGTTAAAAGTTTTTATTTCACAATTTTTGATATATGTTTTAAAACACTTTTTATTTTAATCCTTTTTGGAGGCAGTTTTTAATAGGTGAGATTGTTAAATATAAATAGAGTAAAGTCAAAGAAAAAATGTCTTTCGTCTTTTAAAGCTGATGAATGATTTTGTACTGTCTAATCTAATCATATTCTTTTGAACTTAGTAATTAAGTCATAAGATCTTGAACTTGGTAGTTGAATCATTCAATACAAAAGGCTTTCAGCCTGTTTGGGATAGAGGAAGCCCTCTAATCGACCCGATGTTTGAGTCCTCCATCCTCAGTATCTAACGCTGGTTTGACGTGATTTTCTTCAGGACAGCTGTATTGAGTATAGCTGTGAGTACAGCTCTTCCAGGTAAAAAAAATCGGACCGCTGCACTTAAGTCACAAATCTGCGGTCTGAGATTGGGGAGAATCGCCTGGATCACGGTAACGCTTCGTCTTTTGACCTCGAGAGCTTTGCTTATGGTAACCTTGCAGAATATAGGCCGTTCGCTTTTCCAATGGCAAGCTCGAAGGAAATAAGTGCTTGGCTTCGCTCGCGGTGACGCTTTGGCCGGACGGGTATGGGGCATTTGCCCGGATCAGGGTGACGGTTTGGCATTTGGCTGCTTGTTGGTTACGACCCTTCGGCCTTTTTCTAATAATAACCTCGAAGGCCTAGTTCCCTTCTGTCGATGTAGTTTCAGTGCTTGGTCAAGCTAAAAAGACTAGGTGGTTAGCTCCACTCGCGTTGACGCTTTATTAGTAAATATTTAATTCGCCAATTGTCACTTTTGTTTTTAATTTTTGTATTTTACCTTTACTTTAACATAAAAGACTTAAAACTATGTCGGGCGAGCTATTTCCTGAAAATTATATGAATTAAAGTTTTTTACGGTTATACAAGGTGTCCCATAAGTAAAGTGCCGGACTCTGGGAAAAGGTTATATAGGTCAAAATAAAGATAAAATCAAGAATAAAATTTTTCCAAAAACGCTTAGTTAAACCATTTTATATTTTCACTAATTATTTATTATCTCCACACTATTTATCGGATTTGACTCAAAGTTTGTATCTAAGTAACACCATTTATGGAAAAATTACTAAGATGATCTAGTTTATTATTTAAAAACGGTGGCTATTTTATGGTAATTTTAGGGCATTTTTGGCGTTACACCTAAAAAGCGAATAAACATTGAGTTTAACGATAAAATGTAAAGAATAACGTTTTGTAGTGAGTTTTCATACCTATCCATTGACACCAAGGTCATAAAAGTCTATTGGGAAACAACGAAGATTTAGGGGAAACTCTGGCTGAAAACAGACAACTTTCCACCTTATTACCTTGATGTTTGCCACGGTTTCCACTGTAACCTTTTTGATTCTTAATCGATTTTTTGACTTTTGTGTCAGTAGATAGGTAATAAAATTCGCTACAAAACGTTTTATCGTTAAACTCAATGTTTATTCGCTATTTAAGGTGTAACGCCAAAAATGCCCTAAAAATACCATAAAATATCCACCGTTTTGAAATGATAAGTTAGATCATGCTGGTAATGTTTTCCATAAATGGTCTTACTTAGGTACAAATTTATGCTAAGTTTGAGTTAAATCCGATAAGTGGTGTGGGAGATAACAAATAATTAGTGACAAATATAAAATGGCGAATATCTGGTTAACTAAGCGTTTTTGGAAAACTTTTATTCTCAAATTTCTCTGTATTTTGACCCATATAACCTTTTCCTAGAGTCTGGCATTTTACTTATGGGACACCCTGTATAAATAGTTAAATAATGTTGTAATTAACATAAATGCAGTTCAAAATTTACGAGAAATTCATGCTCACCGTCAAAATGTCTGGTTGTTTCTAATTTTTCTCCAGAGTTGTAAGTATTTTTAATCGTATCAGGGGTATCATTTTGCAGTAGGTTATAATGTTTCGGACAGAACGGTACCATTATCATTAACACCCTTATCACATTGAAATAAAAACTTCATCAGGTTAAAATACGGGAATAAAACCGTGTTTGCGTAAAATGTCTAAGATGATGTTTATACATTTTTAACAGTACTTAAAACATTTTATGGAAACTATGTTATAGAAAATTTAATTTTCATTAGGCTTGTTCTTTAACTATTTTTATAGCCTTGCCGAAGCGGGATCTATACCACTAAGCACGCAAGTAGTACACGTTTTACAAGAAATTTCGGACGTTTTATTCCTGTTTAAAGAGCCTATAAAAAGTTTTAAAGCATGTAAAATATTTTATATTTGCCTAATTTTTAAGTTTCTTGTATGGTGACCATTTTGGATTTTAAAGAATACTGCGAAGGATATGTGACAGTTTTTTAAATTCGCCTATCGTACGTTAGTACTTTTTAGTCAGTTCCTTGTAGAGGGTTTTCGAAAATAACTGTGTCTGTATAATGTTTATAAGTTGTATGTAAATTAGTAAAAAATATAATCTAATTGTTGAAGACCGCTGTTAAGGTTTTGTGCTTAGGTTAGCGTTGGCCTGGCCAATAGCGTAGACCTATGATCATCAATATATAAATAGGTTGAAACAAGCAAAAGCTCGTATAGTGTTCTTAATGATTGTGGATGATACTTGAATTTTCACTTTTTACATACGCATTATATGTAAGTACATGTTTGTGACATTCTTCTTGGCTAGTCTAAGCCTTCATTGTAGATGAAAGAAGTGTATGCTTTTAATGTTCAGTTTTATAGATTCGCATTCTTCAAGGAACATAGTTCTGTCATCATGCATAATCATGAGTTTGCATGATAGTATCTATAAATAAAATTTAATACAGAAAGAAGTTCTCAGCACATTTATTTTCGGCTTCTGAAGTATAATTTTTGGCTTTGGGCTGACCTGTTGCGGCCCCTTATGTCGGCAACTTCTGAAGTATCCCCTGGTTAAAGGTCAGTAGTTACGGACGGATTTGTAATCATATTTTATTCATAAGTCAAGAAACACTGCAATCTATCACGTCCAGGAGAAAGTAAAGAAACCTCTTGCGAGGAGAAAACACGGGCCACAGTTCAGAGATGAGGATCAACCTAATCTTTTGGAAAATTTGATGAAATGCCCGGCGGCAATGAGAGAAAGAGAGATGGAAAACACCTGCTAGTGAGAAATAAACACTTGCAGTGAGAGAGAGAGAGAGAGCTGAGAGGAGAGAGGAGAGGTGTAATGGAGGTCACTGGAGTAGGCCGCTCTTACACTCACACACGCACACACGCTCAACTTTACCTCCACAGATGAATGGATGACTGATGCACTCTTCAAGTGCAACTCAAGTGACATTCACAACTAGCTGTCATCGTTGAACCTCCTCTTCACAACGTGGTTGTCCTTATGTCTGCGTAAATCACTCTCCCCGACTCTCTTTTGGTGGTATGAGCAATACTAGAAGCTGTATGAATTTGTTTTATATCTTGACAAATTTTGACAAAGCATTGACTTTGTGTTCTTGGTAAAGTAGCTTTCATGCTAGTCGTAAAATTGGAAAAATATACATTATTTTTGGATTGACTAGCCAAAATAATACAAGACGTTTAGTCTTTTGGAACTCAAATGTTTTGGAAGTACCTGTGCGGGTACTCATTTGTATAAATATTGATGTTTGCTAAATTTATATTTATTTGTTTACCCACTGTCAAAAGGCCTCACTAACTTTCTAACAAAAATTATCTCTGTAAATTTAAAATACATGTCATGTGACACAATAATTTAAGCCTTTTTATGTTGATTCCTACATAGTTCATTAAGAGCTCAAATAAGTCACAGATAAGGTATTTATTTCTAAGCAAAGCAATAACACTATGATTTTATTGAAAACACTATTTTACTTAACGTTCCAATCTGAAACGTTAGTACTATTGCAAAGGCATTAGTCTGTTTAAAATAAAATCCGTTTTGGTTTAGAACCTTGATGAAGACAGGATTGAAAATAGTACTGATCTAATAGTTAAGTTTACTAAATAGTTAATATAAGTGAAAACCTCTTGATTTTTTATTGATGACGTTTAGGGCGCATTTTAAAGTGTATTAGATTGTTTTAAATCGTCAATGAGTCACAGAGTTGGAGAGGAAATAAAGTTGAACGAAAAATGCATGTTCTTTTGTATAATCTGCTAGCACGATTAACAAAATATTACTTACTCTAACATTAAATTACAAGGAAGGATGATAGGGGAAAGTATGATACATTAGTGAGAAAGATTAAGGGCGTGGGTAATAAATTAATAGGGGGGATGATAGTGAGGGGTGAGCGAAGAGGTGAATAATAAATATGAGCTGATCATAGACCATACAAGGGCCCGGAGGCGTAACAACTACTCACGAACACTCGTCTTGAGTACAGTCCAATTTATACAAAAGTCCTCTGAACACTGTCATAATCTTTGGGATCATTTCGACTGTAGGTCACTCCGAAGAATGTCCACAGTATCTGCGGATATATCCGTCTCCAGGCTGGTCCGAGAGCGGATATATCCGCGACCGGAAACTCGATGGCAACGGGGCAGTCTTCACTTCACTAACTGGCGACCTTGACGAACTCTGCGTTGTCGTATCCGCCGTGGACGAACGTCGTCGTGACGCCCTTACGGTCGATCTGTCTGACTCGGACGAAGAGGAAGGCGGCCACCAGGCAGGCTACCACCAACACCACCAGCAACATGATGAGACCCACCATGAAGCTGGGGATGCTCATGCAGATGCTATCGTCCAGTGAGCTCGAGCTCACCACCACAGTCTCGTTGTTCTGTGCTCCGGCGTTCAGAGCGAAGTTGACGTCACCGGGAGACACCACCTGGATCGTTCTGCTGGTGTTGACGTCTGTCATCTCTTGAGCTTCTCTCTTGTAGATCCTGGAGACGACTACGGTGTGAATTATCTCAGGTTCGGGAGAACGTCTCCTCCTAGCTCCGTGGAGATTATCGGGTAGGTTCTCCACAGACCTGGGTCTGCCGCCCAGAGTAGCGAGGTTGCCTTCTAACTCGTCGCTTACACCACCTTTCCTCTTGACAGTGGTGTATTGAGCGAACTGGCCTGGAAGTGGGGGAGGAGGGAGGTTGATGTCGTTGTCGTGGTCGTTGGTCGATGATGCCTTCTGTGGTGCAGGTGATGATGCGGTGAGAGGTGCTGGGTTGCTGGTGGAGGATGGTGGAGGAAGTACTTCAGGCTGGTTCTCAGAGTAAGCTCCTGCAGGTCCAGATGGGTGCCTTGGATCAGGGTAGGCGGCTGGAGCTCCATACTCAGGCAGAGGTGGTGGAGGTCCGTACTCAGAGTGGATAGAGTTGCCGGGAGGAGGAGGTCCATATTCTCCACCTAAGCCTCCTCCAAGTCCACCAAGAGCTGGGAGTCCGTAGTCATTACCACACCTGGGCTCTGGGCAGTTATATCTGCACACTTGGATCACACACTGGAAGTGAACATTCATGCTATCCGGGAACTTGAAGGCTTGGAAGTAAGCGAACGAAACTACCGACGCAGATGGTCCAAAGTTCTTGATCTTCTGGAACTTAGACATAATCTTCGGTCTCACCACACATCCGTGTTGATCCACCAGCTGAATAGGAGCGCGCTTTCCATCATGAGCGACACAATTCCTCACCAACATGTCGAATTTATTCTCATCATCCTTGATAGCAAGTACCATTGTCATCGTTTGTCCGATCTTCACAATTCCTGAGACCTCTGAAGCCCACGGTCCTTTTCCGACTTGGATTTGCATCCAGCACTGGAGGTTGTCTCCGAGGAAGTTGGCGGTGACTGCGTGGAGCATGTCGACTTGAAAGGGCCGAAATGTGACAGATTTCTCGTAGAAGTCGTACCACGTGCAGCGGAGCTTCCTGGCCTGGTCCCAGACTTCTTGCACGTACGGGTCGTACTGGATGATGATGGTGTTCTCCACGAAGCTGCCACTGGGCGTGCTGTAGCCTCCGGAGTTGTGGTTAGCGGAGGACGACATGCCGCATGAGTTGAGGAAGATCTCAAATGTAGCACTCAAGTGACCGCTACCTGGCTTCAGATGAATACAATGTGGGTCGCTGTAGAAACCTGAAACCAAACCAAGATCAATTAAAGACTTACATGTTATAAATATAAAGTTTTGAGCAAGTTATATGAAATAGGACACTTGGCTTGTGGTATAAAATAAATTTGTTTTTAAAGAGTTTTGCCTGATGTACCTTAAGTTCATTACCAAATTTTAAGGAATTAAATTAAGAACTAATAACGTTTCTGAATACTTCCACTGTCCAAATTGGTTTATTTTCAACACTCACATTTATAAGTTCAAAGTTATTGAGTTACACTTATTTGTATGCAACCTGTTATACAAGTTAGTCTCCCTGTTACTGTTGAAAGTAGGCTATAATCAATATTTTCATAACAATAACTAACCAAAACGTTTCATTGTTCTAACAAAATTAGTGTGCCTACAAAGAATGATCTGATTCAATGGTCTTGTGAATTTCGCCGCAGGTATAACGCTTCATTAGCTACCAAGTGTTAGTGAAGTGTAACATGATTCCTTAGTCACGGATAAGGAAGAGTAATCGACCAACTCGACACTGTCACTTTGCAACTATTGACGTAGTTGTGCGTGAGTTGAAGAGCGCTAATCTTAGTTGGTATAAACGAAATACAACATTTGAGTAGTCCAATTTTAATAAAATTTAAAACTAGATATGTATAACACTTCGCAGTAAAGGAACACGTAGCTCTTAGGCTGTAGGCCGACCGGTTTAGCAGACTCCAAAACCCAAGACTGAAGGCCGAAGGCTCGTACCACCCGTGACGACAGAACAGGTGTTAAGCACACCGGCGATAAGCAGAGGCTGAAGGCCAAAGTGAGACTGCTAAAAGTTAAAACCACATTGAAAAGGAAGTTTGCTGCACTCATGCCAGCGGCGCTCTAGCGCTTAGCTGCGTGTCGGTCTAGTTTATCTTTAAAATAATGTTGTTTTATTACATAGAGATATTTTTTTTTTAATTATTAATATGCCTATAAACAAACAAATGAACTGACCCTTGGAGAATATCATGCCGTAGAACGGGCGGTCGAACTCGATGTTGACTCTCATGTGGGTCTTCTCACACTGCACCTGCAAGTGCTTGATCTGGGGCTGGTCCGGAGTGGCGAGGGGCCAAGGGTCGTCCCCACCCCCGCCGCCATGAGGTGGGCCTGGGGGTCCGTACTGGGGGGCTGGGGGTCCGGGCAGGGGTGGTCCGTACACAGCGCGGTGCTCTAGGGGCAGAGAGGAGGAGTCCAGCAAGGGGGCATCACTCGTCGCTCCCTGAAACATTACATGATTTGTATAACAAAGTTGTTTAGTGGTCAGGACTTTTTATTATCATGGCCAGTATGACAGGTCCGTAGTTAGAAAGGTCGGTAATGGGAGCATTTTCCCCACAACCTAACCGAGGGGCCCGGATCACGGAGTTTATTTAGATTTTAAAAATACGGTGTTTGATTTACAACATATATTTAATATTTATATCAAAATTTACATTTACAAAATGTTGCAAAAATGTTGTACAAAAAAGTAAAATGTTTAATATTTATTTACATTATATCAAAATATTTTGATATTTTACAAGATTTTAATAACCGTTTTCTCCTGTTCGACGCTAGGTCCCAAAAATAAAGAAACGCCCAGCATTGCCTGCTTAGGGACCCTAAAACCACTTTTGTAGTTTAGGGGTTTGTCATGAGTATTAACGTAAGATGTCATATTTAACATGATTCAAGAACAGCTGTTTATAAGGTGACAATAAACAGGTGGTTCAACAGCTGAGAAGTAAAAGCTCGACCATACAAATCGTCTGTTGACATCTTACTTATACTTGTCTATAATTAAGTCTTATATACTTGTACATTCTACTAAATCTATGATAAATATCCAAACCTACATCAAAATGCTTTTAATTCCAAAAAAGGTGAAAGTTTTAAACCGTGAGTTATCAGTTGAACTTTTATCAGGTTAGACAACTTTTATTTAAACTCACAAAACAAGATTATTTTGTAGGGTTGTTTTGGAATTTTACTAGTTGTTTACAATCAAACACGAGCGACTCAGTAGACCGTACTCCTTGATTAATTGTTTAATACAGTATATCGTACACTAAAACCAAACGTATTTCCACCATACACCAAAGTCAATTAAAAATGTGTACCAACAATAATACACGATATGTTTGATAAATATTTTAAAACTATAAAAGAGGGTTAAATACAACTATAAGATCTTGACTATCTGAATAGTAAAAAAACTATTTTTATACGTCCTTCAAAAAAGGTTTATCATTTCGAAACGTTTTGTTAAGGTTTGCGCTCTGAGTTGTATAACATGTGCTTTACAGCAATCTATTTGATTTTAACAGCTTATAAATCTCTTAAACGGTTCCAACTAAAGAAATTACAAGGCTGCAATTGTTTAGATTAGTAAATGTGCCTTCTTTGTGAAATGTTTACGTAAGACCTTTTTAGTTACAGGGTATACAGATAATTGTTACCTTGTTTTTATGCCAAAAGGTTAGCTTATAAATAAGGGCTTTTGGTATAACCGTCACTTCACTAAAACACACTTCTAAACACACTACTGAAACTTTACTAGCTTATTTCGTTGAAAAAGGTCTAGCCGTAACTCAATATTGGGAATTAAAATTTTCAAATATGTGGAAAAAGTAAAAATTATGATAGCATATTTTTAAATGTATTGGTTTGAAATTAGAACGATTAAATACCTAAATAGAAGTAACAAAATATCGCTCAATTCGTATCCTTGTAATAGAAAACAATTGGTTTGAATGTTAGACGTTCGATAGGCAGAAAGGGAGTCGAGCTATGGAGTACCACAGGGCTCTATACTCAGTCCTCCACTCTTTTTGATTGACGTCACACGTAAGTTCATCTATACGCAACGGAGGACTCGTCCAGTATAAGGATGACTCTTCTCTCTGTATCGGTGCAAAATCAACCACCCTTCTGTAAAGAATTCTATTTATTGAGATCAATGGTTAATTTCAACACTTCAATGAGCTCAAGTTCAAAACAAATCCAAACAAATCATCTTTCATTCATTTTGGCCTCAGGCTGAAGCCCAATCTAGTCAGGTTGGATGAGTCTGAGATTAAAGAGGTCTACACATCAAAATTCTTGGAATTTTGCATGACGAGGACTGTTTTGGGATTGTCACGTAGACAGAGTTTTCTCTAAGCCTGAGGCATTTTTGTTTTGAGGCAGTTGTCCCAATATTTCCAAATTCAGACCTCAGAGACTGATGACGGCATATAATGTACTAAATACCCACATATTTCCTTAAGTGTACATTAAATTACACTCACATTTTAATAATTAAGGTTACCTTGTGTTAAGAGTACATTAAATTTACACACTGGTATAGATGCACTTTACAATATCTTATGGAGAAATGCATGTACGAAATACCTAAAATTCATTAACTAACAAAAAACATTCTGGACCAAATATAACTAGACTTAAACTATGAAACTATGAACTATGTATGGGTTTTTGGTGAAACTATGAAAGAAAATGTACAATTTACAACAAAGTCAATACGAGGTAGAAACTTCATAACGTGTTGTATTTGGATTTTGATGAAGGGCTACACAATATGTTTCTAAAATGTCATCCATGGACTAATTTATCTATAGTTTCACTGTAACAATACGGGATAACACAACTCTAATTTATAACCGGGTTTTTGACCTTCTATAAGGTACCTACGATCTTTTAGTATCAAAATATGAAAATTGAAAATGAAACTATGAAAATTCTACCCTTATTTAACTTTTGCGTAATCTTAATTTCAGAATTTGCTACTAAAAATTTCTTCTTGCAACCAAAACTTCACCAGTTATATTAGCAAACACGCGAGTGGCTATAAATTTTCATTCGAATTTAAAGATATACAAATATTAAAATATACAATATACGAGTATACGAAGTGAATATTGACATTAACACAAACACTCGAGACAAAAAAGGGCTATAGCTTGGTCTTGAACTTCATTGTCTTTATTGGACGTAGGCCTACGAGAAAAACGATCCCGTTGATATGGAAAAAGATTGACATAAAGTAGGTCCAAAGACAGGTAGGCCAAAATTTGAACATTAATTAATAAAACACATTCTTTTGTGTAACACAGCTAGTGCAACTTCGAAATCAAAATATGCACCTTCCAAGAAATCAGCTTTAAAGTGCCACATTTCACATACTATTTTTTAAATGGCAAATTTTTCGAAAATCTTTTGAGGGAAACATTACAACCCTATAACATAAGATATCAATCCATGAAATTTTGAAGATTTGTTACTTTTTTAAACTTTGTTTTACTTTTTTAATTCTCCCCTCATGGGTTTCCAGGGCAAATGATAGAAATAAACTAATTTTTGTTGAAAAATCATTGTTTCCGGACTGTCCACCCTTACATCTACATATCCTTTAAGACAGGTAAAACTCCTTTTTTTGACTTTTCAGGCTTCCCGAAACATCATACAGGGGCCTTTTGAGGTCAAAATTGGGCCCTTCCATTTAATAGTTGTACTATATGCACGCTATAACTTTACAAAGTATAGTACCTGTTTATAAAATAAATTATTCTTAAGTCATGAAACATTAGCAATTGAATATATTGCTAGTAATTAAATAATAATATTGTTTGTTGCATATTAACATTTACTGCACATTTTAATGCATCCGTCAGTTTAACCATTGCTCTAAAACTGTGCTTCAATTAGCATATAAATCCCATTCAGACATACAATATTGTATTCATTCAAATTCATGCATTGCGAATCATTCCATTATTGTTAATGTCTGTGTTTGGATCACGAGGTCTTCAAATGTGCGCCATGAACTCTCTGAGCTAAAAATGCTTCTAAAATCAACGCAACATTCAGACGAGGTTTAAATGCCTTGGGTATTACGGCGTCTTTAATCTAATTTGGAAGTTTTTTGTAAATGTGGACACTCTTAGAACGCAAACGTTAATAACTAAATCACTATTTGAGATGCCGACCACTCTCATGAGGGTATTTTAAGGCAAATATGTGGTGAAGGATGAGTGTGATGAGTGGTAGTAATGAGTTATGAGGTGTAGTTTTGTTACAAAGTAAGGCCGACTCTTCCTTAGAATGGGTCATTAATTAAAAGCCCAATGACCAATGGAAATACAAGGAAACTATCGCCTTGTATCCCCCAGTTCGGTAGTTAACCTTGCCCCTGGTCTATAAACACGTATACCACTACCTCTTATGTAGTTGAATTTAAGTATAAAAAATATGTCATTTACAAAATGTAAAAAGCAGGCAACGGTTTTAAAATCTTGAACGCTGGTCTACACGACTCTTCATTGCAGCTTTTGAAGAATGAACCATTGATTAAATTGTGTATTTACACATAAAATTCAGAAATTTTATTTACACATCGAAAATAAAATCCGTTCTAGCGGATCCGTGGTGGATTGGCATCGCACGCGACTATGGAGCTCATCACTCCGGTGGCGCGGGTTCGATCCCGCAGTCACCACTTACATTTGTAATGTGACTAATACGGTGACGCTAGGTAAAGGTCGAGGTTGAGTGGTAGAGAGGACTTTGTAGTCCTAACTTCACCTCGTTAAACAAGACAAACTTTACCTTTACCTTTTACACCAACATTGAGTTTGCCTACATCGATGACTTGTTCAACCTGGCAAACTAATTTTCAGAGTGAACTGTACAAATGCGTGTACACGGACGTCAGTACATTTTTCACACCAAGATATTCCCGACACGCGGTGAATCACAGTGATTAGACAAGTCAGCTGTTGATCTAGGCTACAATTAGTCTATGTGGTGTGAGTGTTGCAGCCTATTAACACGCTTACACGAACATATACCGTGCTAGCGAGGCCGGGGGAACTGGGACGTCATTGTTGTAGTGTGTGAGCAGCAATGGTCCGCTTGTTGATGTATATGTCTCAAGAGTCATGATTGAAATAATGTATTGAAAAGGTAAATATAAATAGATAAAGTTTGTCTTGTTTAACGAGGTGAAGTTAGAATTACAAAGTCCTCCCTACCATTCAACCTTGACCTTTACCTAGCGTTACCGTATTGAAGGGTTGTTGTTGAGTTTTATTTATGACTGGGACTCGTGGCGTGGTCCTGTAATCCAGCTTCATGGAGGTCAGGTTTTGAGGATGATATAGGTCTAAAGCGGCTCAGATAGTCTCAGTGATCATCTGATGATACCCGCATCAACTCCCACCATCGTTTAGACGTATCAGACCATCACCTGCGTGGTTCGGAAGTCACGTTAAGCCGTTGGTCCTTGTATTTCCATTGGTCATTGGGCTATTAATTAATGACCCGATCTAAGGAAGAGTCGGCCTTAGTTTGTAGCAAGACTACATTTCATAACTCATTACTACCACTTATCACACTCATCCTTCACCACATATTTGCTTTAAAATACCCTCATGAGAGTGGTCGGCATCTCAAATAGTGATTTAGTGATATTTAGGGGATGAAAACAAAGTTACTGCGACTATAGAAGAGAACTTGAAGTTCATTCTCCAATAAGGAGTACTGAAAGCGTAGGAGTGCTCTTTCTATGCTCACTTTGGTAATTAAAACTAATTTGAATTATCAACTACTTTAGGAAATTTAATTTTAAATCAACTCAGAAAAGGGTATATTGTTAAATGCCTTGTCAAATGTTTGTATTAACTAATGGTACAAACTCACTGAAAACACTGAAATGGTTTTGGGATATTTTTCATGAATGATTAGATCGCAGCCATGTGTCAATTAAACCAAACCATGCAATCTTTAACTCTTGTAGATACTCTTAAGTTTTCGCTTTCAAAATACAATTCGAAAGTTGGTAAGCCCGAGTGACTGGTGCAGCTGTTGAACGGTATCACCAGCTGATTCTATTTCTAGGTCGTAGTGATTGGAACTATTTCTTCTGTGACAGTATTTAAACTAGACGTTATAGAGGATTGATTTATAAAATATTCATGATCGGCGCTTTTCATCTGTGGAATGACGGAGAGATTCTCAGCTGTTCTTCTTCATCAATCCTACACACAACTTTGCAGCTTTGCTGATGACTCAGCTTTACTGTTCACTGGATAAATATCCTCTCATTAATAACTGTGCTGTTAGAGTCAGCACTCATTCATCCAACACCTCGGCCTTCGGCTCTAAGTCAGTTGGAATTAGTTTACTCTTCAAAATTAGTAAAGCCAAATTAGTTAACACGTCATCATCATTCCGCATTACTATTTAGTATTCGTTGATACGAGAAATGATTCTTTTCGCAAATACATTAATGAAAATATACAACTTGACAGTAAAACTAAAACTGTTTAACTTGGCAAAATTACACAATGTGCCCTGATTTTGATAATAGTAAACGTGAGATGAGATTAGGAATGTATTATTAATGTATTTTACACATAAACCAACGGATACCTATCATTAAGATCCAACTTTCTTGAGCAAAATTATGGACGATTGAAGATTTAGCTTTAAAGTACGTGCAATTTAACTCACTAGGGATGTCCACTTACACTTTACTGGAGGAGCAGCTCCCCCAATATTCAGTTCTTACCTGAAAAAACAATAGAACATTAGTAACATTAAAGAAATTCACAAGTAATCTATTTAAAAAAAGGTAAAATGACTTACTAACCATAAAACATTATGAAAAAAGTCGTGTCATTCGATCTCTATAATACCATATTTCATCGCTAGGGTCTGAAATTGAGCTTTTTGAGCAAAGCGTAACCATCGAGACAATGACAATAAGAGAACCTCAGCTTGAAAGATTCTGTCAAGGTAAGATGTAAGATTCGTGTCTTTTATATTTTAGTGTTTATGACATATGAAAACAGAATCAGTTCGCAGATTCTGAAACATCATGAATCTTTAGCTTAAAAACACGAATAAATAACTCCTAATTTCTGATCCAGATTTTTATGGGTTGATCTGTATAATAACTAATGAAAGTGGAAAGGAAGAGTGGAAAGTAGAAAGTGCTGTCAAAGTATGAGCTATAATGTTGTTTGTGTTCGGCAACAAATGGCTCGAATTCGTCACAGGCATTTACCTGCGTGGCACAGTCGACTGGGCTGGGAAATATAAACTACATAGAACTCACGGGTTTAAAAGTGTCCTTACATTGTAAACACTTAAAAAAATAAGACACAAGAGGTATTACAGCTGTCATCTAAAATAACTGCAGAGTGGTAAAGTGTAAGCTAAAGCTAAAAGGTCACCGTTACGAAGAAAAAGTAGTTGTGAGATTATATAAACATTTTGTTATGGATTTGTACTTATACTGATGTTGGAGAAAAGGGATGTGGTTCTTTTAAAATTTAAAATACGACATGAAATTGCGAGTTCAAAGGTACTTCTTCTTACCATATCAAGCATTATAAAATAGGCTTAACGTTAGGCAATTTCATGCTCTAGCGTTAAACTTACGTCTTCCAAGTTTATACTTATGGCATTTTACACACTATAACACTATTTGAGATGCCGACCACTCTCATGAGGGTATTTTAAGGCAAATATGTGGTGAAGGATGAGTGTGATGAGTGGTGGTAATGAGTCATGAGGTGTAGTCTTGTTACAAACTAAGGCCGACTCTTCCTTAGAATGGGCCATTAATTAATAGCCCAATGACCAATGGAAATACAAGGACCAACGGCTTAACGTGACTTCCGAACCACGCAGGTGATGGTCTGATATGTCTAAACGATGGTGGAGTTGATGCGGGTATCATCAGATGATCAATGAGACTATCTGAGCCGCTTTAGACCTATATCATCCTCAAAACCTGACCTCCATGAAGCTGGATTACAGGACCACGCCACGAGTCCCAGTCACATGACACACTACACTAATAGATTCTGCGACCCATTGCACATTCAGTCCAGTTCATCCTCACTGCACTGCGTATCCTACCACTCTTCTCTTTTACGCCTTCCTTCCTCGCGGGATATGTTACTGCTACACTTATGCTTATCTCAATAGACCTTCTAAGCCTGTAAGGAGTATGCAGTATAAAATGCCAGTAGACAATGTCTAAGAAGTTCCCCTGCCCTAATTCTCAATAAATATTTTTTTAGATTGCCTTGTTTGTAGAAAATAGAATTTTGACGTGATGCAACAATGTAGCCTTTGAATGAACTGCATAACCATTTCCGCCATTGCCGAGGACCTTCTTGTAACACAAGTTTTAACATTTATTGTTTTAAAGTGTTTTATAAATCATACACAAGTAACAGGTAAAAATGCAGAACACCGTTTTCACCTTGGGAGTTTAGTCAATACAATAGTTACTCATAGAGAACAAATTGAACTAATTTTCATAAAATGGGTAAGCAAGTACATAAAATACCTTACTTCTGAAACATTTATATATCATGCAAACGTCATAGGTACAAAGAGAGTGTGAATCTAGATCGACCGACTACTAGAATATAAGTTTATGTAAGAGAAACTCATATTGAAACGTCATTAGCCACTAAATATACAACCCTAGCCTCAAAAAATCGTGGAAAACATAAAAATGTGTTAAATTCTATTTAAAGTGGTGTTTTACGTTCAATAAATACCGAAGTGTGCGAGCCCTAGTGTTTTGGCAAGCCCTGTATAGGCGCATGCGCAATCATACTCCAGGCTCAAGGGAGAGTGCTGGAGCTGGAGAATGGCCTGGATGCTCCAGTGCTGGAACAATAATGCCGACTATAATTGTTACCTCTCGTCTCACCACGTGGACCGAATCCGTGCCGAATCCACCTCTCGGCTTTATTACTTCCATTTCACCACTTCTCCTTCACCTAGACCTATCATTGGTAGTCTGGGTCTACTGCTGATAGGTATCAGCGTGTCAGCTGATGCTGATGAGGGAGTTGTAGTTTAGAAACCCGGGTTTAAAGGTCCGCCTCAGCTGCTGAGGAGAGCGTCGTAGCGAAGGTTTTCGGGAAATAAAATGGAGACTTTAGTATTAATGACATTTTGACGAAACAATTCTTAAATGAAAGATAAACATATTATTTAGGTTTGCCTGTAGGTTATTTGTCAAAATGTTCCTTTAGTTTTTATGCTGTTAACGGTTAAAGTTAGAAAATATAGAGTGTTTTAAGACCTTATTGAAGAGGCTAAAAATAGATTCATCAAAAGTCGAATCACAGGCAAACACAAAGAAACTCTTTTTCTTTCCATAAAAATTAACATATCTGAATTTAACCTTCATATAAGAGCGCTATCTACTTTCTACAAAACCCTTGCAAGCGGATGGTTTGACAGTTAAACCACATATGTTGAAAGAAAGCCCGTTGTTACGTGCGTGTCATGTGTTCCTTGGGCGGACAATTCCAGCCTTTCTTTGCGGTGAACACGGAGGTGAACCCATAATACAAAGATAAATCTACTTTGGTAGCAAGTATAGTCAACCTACAGCTCGTATTGATAGACTGTCTTTGCGTGAACCTGAGTTTACAAATTAGCAAACAAGAATGATACGTTAATAATATATTTAAAACAGAAGGGAACGTACCACAATACCTATCTATTATCTCTAGCGGACACGTGGCGGGTTGGAATCGTGCGCGACTCAGAAGCTCCCCTCTCCACTTCGCAAATTTGATCCCCAGTCTCCGCTTACATTTGTAAAGTGACCTGGTAGCGGTGAAAAAGGTCGAGGCTGAATGGTAGAGAGGACTTTGAATTCCTAACTTCGCCTCGTTAAACAAGACAAACTTTACACTTTACCTTTACCTATTTATAAAGTATATAAATAATAAATTGCATACGTAAAGTGATTTGTCAATTTCACCAGACCTATTTGAATGACGACTATGTTTTTCAGTCCTGTACACCCCTTAGACTTAACAAGACGACACCTAACACACCGAAACACCGAAACAAGACAATGTTGAATAGCAGTTTATAAACTGTATAGACTGTTATATAAACTATGTATCAGTCTATATAAACAAACAAGACGTAAAAGTTTCTTCACAAAATATCCTGGCATTATTTATTACCATGACGTAATTATGTTTCGTAAGCAGCCTACTTACGGAGATTATTGCTTTGTTATAGTATGCGCAGATTACTCAACACTGAAGAAAGATACATAAACATGATGTAACGATACTAAAGTTGAAAGCGGGCCTGCCCTCATTGATAAGCGATGAGGGACCCTCACACTTCTCAAGTGATGTGGCTTGGATTCATTTCGTTTTTACTACTAGTATTTTACAAACTGATTAGTTACTTGAAGTAATTTGAAGTTCCATTTTATTTTTGTTCTAAACTTTTAGAAATCGCAACAGTGAAAAATTACTCACAACTAAGGAGTCTTTCACAAAAAATCATTTATAGACATCTTCCGTGTTATTAAATGCTCAAACAACCACACACATTGAACAAAGGTAGCAGTTTTTTACTAGGACGTGTACTAGGACGGAAGTTCGGCGTTAGAAGAACTGAATGCTATGAATTTCTGTCGAAAAGTTTCACCGAAAAGTAACTGGTGGTGGTTTGAAGGGCATTTAAAGCGTTTTAATCTGTGAACTGCAGTAACTTCAGTTGAAGTCGACCTTTTGAGGTCAGATTTGCGGCGTTGCACTCTTAAGTGAGACATTTAAGCTTATTCACAAACTACCATAGCTTCTTTCAAAATTATCTTTAAAATAATGGTGGGAAAATTTAAGTGATGGACAATGTCCAAAACTGTCAATTGGAGGGCTTAGGTCCTCAAAATACCTTTTGATATGATACCTTATGACCGTACGACTTTATGTTACTTTTGGTATCATATTAAAGGTCTTGTATTGTTGAAGACAATGCAGCACATCGGTTCACTTGGGCCGTTTCCAAGTTCAACACTTTAAAACTTTAAACTGCCACCATTTGATCAAGGATCCTCTTTTTTATATACTCGTTTCTAAATCTTCTCTCTCAGAAAAAACAAATACATATTTTACTTCTTCCTTACGTCTTTATTTTTTTAAACGTGCTGGTTTGAATTGAGGATATCAACCCATCCGATAAAACCAGCTAAACTCAGCTATTGACAATTTAAAACACTGGGAACCCCGAGAAGCCATTCCTCTGCGCACTGCCCGGCAGCCAGCAAGGTGACAAAAACTTCTGAATGGCAAGGAGAGTGAAGAAAATCGACAAGGAATGCACTTTTTAGCGGGAGAAAGTTGAACAAAGCGTCATGAATCATGCAACGACACGTTACAGTTCTGAGCATGCGATGATATGAAAGTGTGAAGATGATGATGAGAGGTGTAACAGCTGTGATTGTCAACTCTGGGTGCTGGACGTGCTGAGAGAGTGGGTCATCAAAGCACAACAGTGAAGGAGAGAGTGGAGATCTGAGATCAGGCCACGGTCCAGTCAGGATTTAACAAGGATTTGGAAATGGATTGAGAGGTGGTGGAGTCGCAGTGTTTGTTGAGTCAATTCTAGAATCCATCTGCAGTGTATTTATTTTTAAAGTTCCTATCAGTGAAAACTCTTTGCCAATTTTGAAACGTAAAGTAGTTTCAAATGTTAAGTTTTATCTTCACTGTTGTAGTTTTTCCTTTATTCTTAGACAAAAGGTGACAAACTTTCAGATTTACCATGTGAGTTGTTTTATGGCGCTGTTCATTTGCATAGATTGCAATCATAACTTACTAAACCGGTCTCCTGACACTTTTGTCTCAAGAATTGAATTGCAGATGATATGCCACTCCTAAGCTATGGACCCCGCTTCTGGAGAAAGCACTTCAAAAAATTCTAGTCAATAACTCAACCTCCTTTTTTAGTATTTACTCACTATTGCAATATTGTGTCAGTAACAGACATTCTCCATGTACTTTGTTATATAGCAAGTTGATTGAGCATCTGTAAAATGGAGGTTTTCTCTAGACTAATTGGAAGCGCGAATAGAGAGCAATCACAGATCATTATGGCAAGAGCTTCTGATGTTTAAGGCGGCTTCTGTTGCCATAGATACTCTGTGTTTGCACCTCCAATACACTGACTGAGGCCCTCCCCTACTTTTATATGAAATAGATTTTTGAGATTTTAAAAATTTGATTTGGTCATCGAGTTCCAGCTATTTGGAATGTTCAAGTCCAAGTTTAACCTAAAACACTCAACAATTTCATCCACCCTTAAGTTTATGGAAAATACATTTTCGAGCCAAAACGACAACGTAGCCATCTTGTACGGTAATGAGTTATTAATCTGTGGAGCCAGTGAGAGACCAGAGATAACTGTACACCTGAGCCGAGTTCCCATGAGCTCGTGAGTCGGTTGAGGTTAGGCTCTCTCGGCCGGAAAATTGTCACTGCGTAATCAAACAGTCCTAACAAGGTGATGGAATGACACAAAAGTAGGCCAGAAACCAAGCTGTCTCAACTGTGGATACCACCTTTTACGCCTAATGGTGAAAGAAGAATAAATGTATAGCTTGTGGAATGATTTTAAACTAAAACATATTTTCGTAACTATTTACTTTACAGCTAAAATGAGTTCTAGCCTCTTAATTTTAAAATAACAATTAGCTTAGTTTTCATACAATATTTTGTTACGCATTTTCCAGTTTTTGGAAGACTTCAAATAATTAACGGACATGCACTCTTATCTTGACTAGGAGATTATAGTCAAATAGTTAATTAATGACCCATTCTAAGGAAGAGTCGGCCTTAGTTTGTAACAAGACTACACCTCATAACTCATTACTACCACTCATCACACTCATCCTTCACCTCATATTTGCCTTAAAATACCCTCATGAGAGTGGTCGGCATCTCAAATAGTGATAGTGATAGTCTTAGAATTAACATATTCAGTTTGTGCCAACAATCTTCAAGTTAACTGGATTATAAATTCCTTCAAATCTCCAGAAGTAATTTGATGAACACTTTCGACCTGCTCAATTCCATGAACTGTCTGCAAATTTACATCTTTCGCAAAGCTTTCCTCTTTTATCACTTTACCACCTACATCCC
Organism: Matsumurasca onukii; assembly: GCA_018831715.1. Taxonomy (NCBI): domain Eukaryota; kingdom Metazoa; phylum Arthropoda; class Insecta; order Hemiptera; family Cicadellidae; genus Matsumurasca; species Matsumurasca onukii. Next base: position 13,556,083 of record CM032060.1, on the reverse strand, counting down.
ACATTATCAGCTCTTGTACAAAAACAACTTTATTGTCATTGCCAAAAACAGTCCTAACCAGTCCTAAAGCGTTTCAATTTACTGCTACATTTCCTCCAAGCCCTACTCTCGGTTTTACCACGTCAATCAGCGGGAAGGGAAAGGCCCTCCAATTATCGGAGACCTAATAACTCCTCGCCCAGAAATCGAGGGTTCTAAAACACTTCAACCGGTTTCATTTACATTTGAACTTTCTTTGGTGAGATTGTTTTGGTTTTAGCACCCGAGGAAGGGTGTCACGGACCCAACCGGTCCAAGGACAGGACGAGTTTCGCTTTTGGCCAGTCATGTGATCTACTTTCACCCTTGATCGACCTTCCCACGATGATGTGCTGACCGGTCTCCCCTCAAGAACCGTAGTTAGCGACTTGTTATTATTCAAACCGGCAAATTGTTGTACACCTATTTGGCTAAAGATGGCAATCTGTCAAATGATGTTTACAAACATGTTCTTCCTGCTTTCGCATTCTGGCGAACCGTTCAGCACATTTATCTTCTCATCAAAGGTTCAGTTAATGATTGGGATAGTTTGATAAATGTTTGCAATTTAACAGATTATTTATATCCTGTTCCATAAAAACTTTATGAGAAGAAAACGGAATAAGTTGCCCCGGATCTTACTAACCAGATCGCAACTTTCTCAAAATATTATTTCAAGCACTACTGTTCAAAGTTATAAATTCCTCCATTTACATGCAGGGAATCTATGGAAATTGGTCACAAACGTATCCTGTACTATATTTTGAACACAACCTTCATTCATAAATCTTCGGACCCAAAGATTTGTCAACAACTAAAGTACGATAGAACGTTGAAGTATACGTCCTGCTATATCAAAGCATTTTATTTTAAGATATAAATTTTGACTCAACAAACTTTCAGTTATTTCCTCTTTATTCAAACTTACAGGGACAAAACCAACATCAGTAATGTGCTATTGAACTCCGGTTGAAGTTGTTTGAGGAATGTTTTGACCCGAATTGAGCCACATTCCAGGTAAGTGAGGAGCTCGGAAGTGTTTTGCTCAGCCATTAAGCTACTTGTTCTCTGATTTCAAGCTGTTCCCCGAGTAACAAGTGCTTGCAAATTGAGTTAACGGGCCCGACGACAGAGGTCGCGCTTTACCCACTTCCCGAACCCAACACAACCTTTCACCACAATCTCGTCCTGTCCGATGTCGTCAATTGTGCATGATGGGACTGTTAGTGTCAACTTGCAATTGGCAACGGTGCGTGTAACTTCCTTGAACTCATTTTGCGAAATTTGACTGTGGGTACGACCGTATTTGCACAAACAATCTTGAGAACTGTTAAACCGCGTTGTATCATTTCATTCTTTGGGAGGAAATATTGCAATAGGCCCAGTATTTATTTATAATGTTTTGAGACTAGTGTGCAACACAACTAACACACTTTGGCTTCATGTAATCTTCGCATTTAACTGTAGTTTATTACCTAACCAATGACGTAAAAAAGTGATAATTAAATTAATGATGTTCTAGAGATAGTCTCAAGAAGGTTAATCTGTCACCGAATGCCTGACACCATTGACACGTTGTGCCACAGGATTTATTTATTCTTTCTTTCAACAGTCAATATATAAATACAGGATTAATCTAAGTAACGAATGTTTTCTGTCACGTACAAAAAATACTATTCAGCAAAACCCAAAGTAATCTTTGAGCAACGAAACCTTTGGGGGTTGCGTTGTTATTCTTTGAAAGTCATCACGTTAGCCAATACGGTACATCAAATCTTAGTTTTCTATTGGGCAGAATTATAATTTATAAATAAAAACGTATCCGCTACAGACATTCATTGAATATTTATATAATGTTAAATGGTTAGATAGTAAATAGATTTCCCAATTACTTTTTCGTTGATATTCCTTTTATAAAAGTGTCTGTAGGCTGCGTACTTCTGTCTTATTGGCACGGCTCATTTAGACACCAATTTCTGACTAAACCCAATTTAGTAGTAGTCCATAAACAGTAAAACCTCAAATTTGAAGCTCACTCCACAAGTCCAAAAATAATATCTGACCCAAAACAACTATCGTTAAGATAACAGTGATACACGCAGAACTAGCAATCATTGCTAGTTTCTACAAGCTGAGAGCGACGTTGTGAAGGGGGTTTCGGCGAAGGGAAGAGTGAGTGAGTGAACGTCGGTCGTGACTGAGGGATCAACGACGATTAGCCTAGCCTACATCTGGCCTGGAAACTACAAGGTGGCGGGGGAAAGTGTCGAGACTTGTTGTACCGGCTTGTAGTGTATTGACATTGACACCAGAGTGTGCTAGTGGGTGTAATTGGAAGTGGACTTTGTATTGAGTTCTGCAAAATATGTGCACTAGAAAAACTCAGAACTCAAATTTATTTATTTTCACAATAATAATATTGTATAATAGCGTCAGTTTACAAAAGAGCCTTACAATATAAGTACAAGTAATATAAGAACTCAATCAAAAGACCTAAATTCTTTGACACTATAACATGAATATTTTAACAATAGCGTCATGACCCCCTTTCAAAGCTCTGTGGTCTTTATCGATTTTAAGATGTTGCGGAAGGGCGCCAATTAGATTGTTATATTTCAAATGCGTTTGAAAAGAGGTTGTCTTGCGAGCTGGTATTTTCAAATTATGTTTGTCTCTGAGAGGATATCTAGTATTACCGTGCAATTTAGAATCTCGGAACAAATCGAAAGTTTTATGAACGAATAGAAGAACCGCGTATATGTTAATGCAAGAGAATGACAAGATGTTGTTTTCCTTAAACAAGGTTTGCAAGAATATCTACAGTAAAAGTTTTTATAAATATTGATCTAATTGCAAAGCTTTTGAAAGACTTTGGGTCGATTGAATGAAAAGGGTTCGATTTCTTATTTTGGGAAGCAATACGTGTATTTAGTTGTGCGTGGTGATTTTTTTTCATAGACGAGCCAAAGTTTAACGTCCAAGGCTCAGCCGGTGATGTTATACGTCTTATATTCGTGATTCAATAATATTGAGAAATTGCGTTTATTTTAAGTTTTAATGTTTGATAGAAACTTGTTTGAAGTAAACAATGTTTTGAGCTCAGTACTACGTTTATGTTACTTTAAAACACAAACACAGATGTAACACTGTTTTTAAGATACAAAAACTCATTGGGCAGCTGTTGTCCCTACAATAGAAAGATCATTCAGATGAGCGTTTTCTCCCAAGGGAGTAAAGAATCATCAAAACCAACCATTGATTTCCTGGGAATAAACGTACAACTTTACCACGCCATGACATAAGTCAAAACTGATGTTTTGAGTGCAAAATAACAACAATTGTTGTTTAAACTGTTACCACATGAACTGAAAATGTTTGAATCTGTTTCATTCGCATTGTGTCTTGCAGTTCTACATAACGTTCCAGTTAACAATTTAACTTAAAAAATTACAAAACTTGTCCCGTAAACTACGACTTCATAGACTAAATATGTACTCAGTGATCGTAGACACAAAAGACTTCAACGCGCCGGTCCACAGAAACCTTTTTGAATTGTACTATGCAATATACTTACATATCTATGTAATTTTTTTTTCAATGAACATAATTTTTCAACCTGTTTTTGTTTATAATTTAGCTATATTTTATGTCAGCACGTATATGAAGGATTATACAACTGCCGTGTAAAGTCAGTTTTAGTTAAACACAAAAAATATTTAAAAGTTCTGAACAATTTTATGAAGCTCACTATCTACAAATCGGAAGTATGTTCATTGTATTCTCATACTATTGGATTATATATTTTGATATAATGAGCTATCCTACTAAGACATCAAATAATGTGTTGTTCATTTTCATAGGGACAAAAATCTGACTCACCTTATAATTTAAAAAGGTTATATAATTATTACTCCTTTGATAATTTACTGTTAAAATAAACTTTACTTTGTGTTATTTTACTATTCATAACCTTTCTTATATCAGGAAACATTTATTTCTTTGGAATGTATTTAGGTTTATGTAGTTTTAAAAGCGTGCAGTTTTATTCCTCGTAAGCTATTAAATTAAACGAACGCTAGACTTAAATCGTTTCTGCTGTGAACATTTAAAACTACCATCAGAACCAACAGAAAGTTCAGAAAAGATTTCACCCGACATAGTATGTAACGTTGTATCACCTGTAACTATTTGAAAGTGGTAATATAATGTTAGTTAAGTGTGTTTAAGAGTTAAGGCGACACTAATAGAGTTAATGACTACTTGATTAATGTAGAGTCGTTACTTTTGCAACAAGTCGTAACATCAACTCGTCGTACTTTCTTTTGTAAGTAGTGCAATAAAGAACTGCTTCATTATTTTGTAGCAAGTATATTGTATACAAGATCTAAAACAATACAACGCTGAAATCTGAGCTTTATCCACGTCATCGTGATAAAAATTTATAAAAAATCTAAACTGCCAAGAGAACATTTCCCATTCTCCGTAACACCAACCAACAGACAATCTCAAAGCACTCAAGTTTTTTTTTCAGAAAGCACTTGCTCTATAACGGCGTAAAGCTGCTTAATAGCATGTTAAAGCGTTCCCTTAATACAATATCTCAAAACCGAATCTGTCTTGACAAATTAGAACAAGCTTAAACCCAGCTGATAAATCTCTCGCTCTACAGTACCAAAGTTTGATGAAAGTACATTTCTGTAGGGTTCTAAAGACTAATATATAAATTAAACATTAACAATGCCATATTAAGTAGATAGATATGGTTTTAGTTGTTACTTAACGGTGTTTTTAGTTTTGTATTACAAATAGAATTATTATAGGTAAGTATTTTGTTGGTGAAGAGTGTTTACCTGTAGGAGGCAGAGGACGGCGAAGCAGGAGGCCGTCAAGGAGCCCAGCTGGGACACCATTCTGCTCCTCATCTCACTCGGTCTGCAACACAGAGTACACAGTGATCAGCTGATATTTACGATAAATAACACAGAACATAGTAAACACCAGACATAATCACACGATAACAGGCGTGTTGAAAACCTTTAGGTTAAATGTCACTAATGATATATGGTTATGCAGTGGTTTCGACACGAAAGGGGCCTTAACTGTGCTTTCAATTTAAGGTAAGTCAGGTTTTAGAGAGCTTTATACTTTTTTCCGCAAATAACAAAAGATGTTGGTTTTGCCGAGAGGCTCATTATTTATATCACGATACTAAATCTGATGTCTTAGCTACAAATTTTCGTTTCAAACTCCAATATACCTTTTATACTTGATTTTGGAGTCTATATCGATAGTAAAATTCCACGAAGTGAGTCAAACCGAACAACCGTTGAGTTAAACAAACTAGATTAAGTTGCAATAACAATTTAAATGTTAAGGAGTTTTCAAGATCTAAATGGCGCTCTGTATCCAGCATGCTAGTCAACGATGAAAAGGAACGGTAATGGTAATTATCGTCCAATGTTACTGTCGAAGTAATGTAAATCGATTAGTTTTGCACTTGCTGGAGAAGTGTTATGTCCAGTGCTGGAAGTGACCCAAGGTCAGGCTGGCGTGAGTTGTCTGAATCACTGGAGCGTCAAACAGAGACGCAGATGAAAGTGATACAGTCCACTGTCGCTTTTAATCATCCATTGTCCTGTACGAGCGCCCGAGGGAGACATCACTAGTCACGTGACCACCAGGAGTATAGAGCCATGTGGAGATGTTGTATATGGTGAATATTTAGATCGTATTCAGAGATGTTCCTCGAAGTGTTTTCGAAATGAAAGTAGCCCAATGAAAGGAATTTATATAAGTTTCAGCCGTTCAAATTGAGGAATAAAGAACAAGAAACGTCGAAAACTGCACTATTCTAAAAATAATTTCTAAATAAATAATGTTTAATTAACACCATTGTGATAATGTATTCAATACCATGAACTTTTTCAGCTACCTTGATGCCACCTGAACAGACTGTCAAAACTAATTGTAAACTAGTGTGAACCGTATATGTAAAATAAATAAACAAATAAACACTTTGCCTCGAGTGTAAACTCTTAATTTCATAAAATACTAAGTTCTTCAAACCTGTTTTGTTTTTGACAATCTTTTTCCTCTTAGATATTTATTCGGCGTTTTTTGAGCTAATTATAAAAACGTGCTCTTAAACGTGGGCAATAACAAAATTCGAACAGTTGTTTTCGTTTTACGTAATCATTTTAAAGCATACCTCGGTTTTTCGAACTACGAGTATATTGTACATACAATGGTCTAAAACATGTCTAAGTAACAATGACGTTTTACTTATTCACAACGCCCCGGGGCCAGTAAATATATAGTCCGGTCGGGGAATTTCCTCTGACAAGTGAAATCTGTGGGCTTGAGGAAAACCGCGTGCCGGCGAGTGACCACGAGAAAGTTAGGCGTGGTGGCGGCAGGTGTGTGGTACATATGTGGCTGAATGTACCCGATAAATGTAGCAAGGTAAGCAATAGGAAAGTGACACCAGTCTGACCAAAGCAGAGAGGAGAGCCATCCTACTGACCGACTTTCCCTCGCCTGCCCCCCTCCCCTCTCACGTGTCGTCTAGAGTTTCCACCCTTGCTTCACCCTCTTTTGTGTCTCACCCTACTCATCTTCCACCCACTTGACCTGCTTCCTCCGCTGACCACATGACGCCCACCAGTCAAAACACGGGCTTCAGCTTCATTCATCGTTGGTGAAACTAAAGTGGGGTTTCTTCCGTGATATTTTGTTCGATTTCGGGAATGAACGGCCTTCCTTAAAGTACTTTTACTTCTAGAACAATTTTACTAAGAGTTGCAAAACCAAACTACTCTAGCCTGAATCCGAGCAACTTATTTTGATTAAATTATACGAGCGTAGTGTGAAGCCTAATTCAAGCCCTCTGTAGCAGTGGTAAATCCAAAGTGATTGTTTCGTTGATCGTTATTACATACGTTTTGTAAATTACGAGTAGTAAGTCATTCCAGCGAAACAGTTTTGCTTGACTATATTTTGGCTTTATTATGTTTAACTAATCAGTAGTTTTATATTAACTTATACTACAAAGACAGTAGCTAAAACTAAATTTTAAGTTTTTTTGGAAGTAGAAAACTTTTATAAATTGCATTACAGCTAGTTAAATAAAATATTCCGTTGGGATATTTTACTACAAGCCTTTCAGAAGCAAACATCAATCTTAATTTGAATACGAATAAGATTTTCGTTGGGTAAAACCTGTTACTTCTCAGAATGAAGAGGTTTTCGTAAAACAATGGGAGGCTATGTAATACAATCTCTACACGTAAGAGTTATTATTTCAAGCACATCATAATCATTGTATCAAACCTCGCATTCTTTTAAGAGAAAGCCGAATCCATACAAAAGAACACGAAACAGAAAGTGACGACTGACGAGAGCGATCAGTCAAAGGATCGATTTGACAATTGAGTCAATATTGAGGCGATCCAGGAGCGACAAAAAGTGGAGGACAATGGATGACACAGATCAATGAATCAAAGAGAACTGCTGGGAGAAATGGTGAGAGTGATCTGGTCACGTACAATCCAAGGTCCTTCTCACAATGGACCTGTCCCTTCTGGGAGGTACAGGACATTCTCTACTGCAACTGGGAGAGTAAAAGTAAGGTTATGTTTGTGTGTTAAGGACGTTTTGAACTTGTAACTAGTTTTTTAAGAATGGAGAGTTTCTTAATGTTTTTGTTTGTGTTTTGTAAAGAAATACATTTCCTTTGCATCGTACACTTTTATTAACAACTTCATGACTTCAAAAATTAGCCTTAAACGCTAACTTTTTTTCCAAATTGTGACCATGGGTTTAATTTATATTCAAGTTGTCTTCGTCCAACCTTGATTGTTGGTTTTATGCTTTCGTTTATATTATTTTCATTGTTCACAAAATACGTCAATTTTGTTTCATATTTTAGAATATAGCATAATTATATAAAAATCCGTTTAATAAATTGGAAGATTATTTTTTTGGTCGATCTTTTTTAAAGTGGTTGTACGTGTCTGTTTCTTTGTTTTGATTCATATATGTTGTTCACCATTGTCTGATCAAGGGTGAAGAAAACTTCATTAGCAAGGCAAAAGTGTGACTATCTTTTATCACCTATCGGTAGGATGTGACCTAAATATTATTTTACGTGAATGTTGTATAACAACCATTATTACCATACAGCTGACAGTGTAATGAGTGATTATAATGAAAGGGGGGAGAGGTTGAGGGGGAAGCCTGCAGGACCGGAAGACAGCTGGTACAGCCTGTGCTGCGCATGCGTCTGACTCTACTTTCACCAGGTTCTGCGCCAGTGCCGCATCCGGCTGCCTCTGACCTTGGCGCAACGGACTTTCTACCCGAGACACGCACTGCCCTGCCGCTATCCACTCAGCCACCTGTCTCTGCCTCACAACCGGTGTTTACATGTCGAGTTTCAGTTTTAACATGAGAAAATTGAGTGACATTGAAGTAATCACAGATGGAACGATATGTTATGGTGTATTTGAACGATTGACAAACTATAATTTGTGAATTAGTTCATACAACACCTCCACGATAGAAAGGAATACTATATCGTTTGTCAATTTGGTTCAAATATTTAACATTCAATAGGGGAGTATTATTAGTACTTAATATCTGTTTCAACAATAACAATGTTGAAGCACAAATTCGTTTTAAAAAAACACGTAAAAAAGTTTGTTTTGGTATAAGACAGAGTTTTTCTTGTTTGTATTGTTAAGCATTATAGGCTTCAAAGCTGCTCGGACAAGCACACCTTAACACCTTTTCGGGAGGTTTGATTTTCAATCAATCGACTTACTTTAATGTCGTTGGATCCCTATAGAATGTAGCAAATGAATCATTGATTTAATTAGCTTAATGTTTTTAAACCGTAATAGGATTAAGGTATGTACATTCTAGGCTAAGTTAATGTCAATGCATGTAAAGTTGAGCATCAAAATAAATTCAGATAACTTTGTATGGCTTTCCTTAATTAATTATCTGACAAACATAAATATAGTTGCGAATAAAACAGTGGTATGTTCTTGAAACGTTGTCGTAAAGAGTAATAATGCAATACTATAAGTTTAATGCCATCGTCGACCGAAAACTACCATAAACCCAATTTTAAATATATTATTATATCAAGCTATCAATCATGAAGCCAAACCAAAACAATGTAATCTCACTCTGGAACCAGGCCGCGCGGTGCAGGCTCTCGTAGGCGGCGAAGCCGGCGGGATTAAAAATGTGTGAGAGAGGTGATACAAATCCATCTGTAACTGAGATCTACGCAGCCGCGGGACAGGCTTTCTCTCCAACAATGGGATTGCCGCCATTTAACCATTGTTGCACTGGTTATCAGCTGTGCATTGTTGTCACTTTCACTGACTGATAAGCAGCACAGTACTGGAGTTTGGTGGCCCAGATGCGCGTCTCGTCTCGTTATGACAACTGTACGACGCGTATGAAACCGTGTCCGGGACTTTCTCCATTCATTGTAGTGTCGCCTGTCCTCTCCTCTAATGAGCTTACGTAAATGGGATGGGGAAGTAGGAAATTAGACGAGGAAGTAGGTTTATGCGTGTGAAATGTTCTCATCGTCTTAATTTCATCTGACAATCGCGTCTAGTTATTAATTTCGTCCGGGGAAATCGAGCCGAGTGTGTGATGAGTGTGAGGCCGGTCTACTTATGGTGTTACTACTACTATTACTACTGCTACTACTTCTACTACTACTGATACTATTAATACTGCCACTACTACTATCATTACTGCATCAAGGTTATGCTAAGTAGTCTGTAATGTGTCCGTGTTTAAATTTGTCATATTAAATAAACAATGGGCTACTACTTTTACATTCAGCAAACATGTTCTAGTAAGAGGCCAACATTTTAATGACAAGAAAATTGAATCTTGTTTACTAATTAAAATATTGAAATTTATACATTTATCTCAATCAGTTCTATACAGGGTGTCACAAAAACGTGTAGTGCGTCATGCAGAACCGGATTCTACATACAAAAGTAAAATATTTGTTATATAACTTATCAAATTTCAAAATGGCGGTCTTTAAAAATTTCAAAGTCAAACTGAACCAAATTGGAATTTGACTTTGAAATTTTGAAATGGCCGTTATTTTGAAGTTTGGTAAGTTAGATAAAAAGATATTTTGAAAAATATTATTAGGAAAACAATTAAGGTTTGTACCAAGTTTCACAAAAATATCTCAAATTGGTTTTAAATTATTAATTATTTTCAAAAATTTACAAAACGGCGGATTACGGCTAAACCACGCCGAAATCAAATGTTACTGGACATTTTCGACTTACTTTTGTATGTAGAATCCAGTTCAGCACACTTTTGTGACACCCTGTATATGATTTCATGGCAATGTCATAAATAATAAGCCATGTATGAAAATATTATGATATTTCAATGGCAATATTTCAAACTATTTAATATATAGTATTTGATACCTCCGTAACTCTTTATAAAGGAAATAAATTATGCGTTGGCACTATCATAAACTATACGTAACACATCTAAACTACATAATGGCTATTGGCACTAAAACAATAATATTGTTGATTAACGGCTGTGTTGTTTAACGAGACTTCTGTGTATCGACGCGTTGAAGTCTCTCGCTTGAGCCTTCACATTAGCTAATAACTGCTTGTACTGATCGTATTCTTCATATTTTCAACTAAGTATATGAGCGTATTGGATTGTATAGTGAAAAATAAATGTTTAAAAACAAAAGTAACATTAATAGTTAAACACCTAAATTTAACTTTTCTAATACCCATTTTTCACACTACCAGGTTGTTTTCACCGTTGAACGGACAAAACGAAGCATGACAAGTGATTTTATTGGTGAAAGCTGGGGTGATTTACACTATGATGATTTCACACCTATAAACAGGAAGCTATCACGCTACCTCTACACCCACCCTGTACTACTAGACCACCCTCCGTCGCTATGAATAAATTTCAAACCCAATCACGTGGACATGTTCAGTGTGCAGCGCAAGTCCCTCTGTCGGCTATAAATACGTTAACTGCTCTATTGATGGATCCACTTTCCAATATCATATCAACATGTAAATGGTGGTTACTTTCTACCTCTGCAAGGACGCCGGCCTGGACACTGGACAGGTTCCTCTATGCCCACGGCTCTGGGTCGATTCTTTCATTAACCTCCTTCCATCCACATCCGGTCCGCATCTTCCTCACTTCCTCTTACCTTCGCTTTTAGTTAACAATCTCGTGTCAGCTGACTTTATTGTTGGGTGACGCGAGGCGAAATTTGAATTCGTTTAAAGGTGGGGCGTTATATTTTATATTTAACCAACGCAGATATTAGTAATGTAAAAACGCTTTAAAATAATATATGTAGAACATAACTATGTTTTCTCAAATCGCAAAACATGTAACTACATTTTTATAATCATAATAAAAGTTATGTTTAAGACCTTTCCAGTGAACTAAAACGTGGTTCACTGATTATTTACAAACTTACAACCTAATTATTTTAACATAGGTAGTTTACAAAATAAAACCGATATTAACTCAAACTCGTATTTCGACAGTGATATTCTAAGTATTTAATGATTTGAAAACATACAGGGCCCAAGGTCTAGTCTGTTATGGGCCCTCATAGTCTGTTATGGGAGGGTGGTTCCATATCTTAATTTTGAGACATAAAAACTCTGATAGCAATCCAATAGAATTTAAAACAGCGTTCTCGCTTATTTCTCCATGGTAAAATATAGCAAAAATGTAAAAGTCTTTAAAGTTGATTTGGTGTTTCCTGACGAAACATAAAACTTTAGTTGATGAAATGATAATAGGTAACTTCAAAATAGGCCTATGTATGGTTTGTTTTAATAGGAAATTGTTTTAACTATTTAGCTTTTAAGTCTAATTTGTACTTACAAGTTTTAACAGTAGCAGATAGTTGTAATAAAATACAAAATAAAACATGGATTTTCTATTTGAATTAATTCTACCCCAAATGTAAGGCACATAGAAATTAACGACCCAGTTGACTCCTGTACATATTTAACTTGTAACGACAATTTATTCTTTTCAAAAGCAAATAGCCATATCTACCAAAACTGCTACAAAATTGGTAAACATGCCTGAACAAGATATTTTCAATTATAAAAACGTAAATATAATTGAAATGTCACGAAACGACGAACAGCTCAAGAGACTTCAACGCGCTGTTGTACAGAAGTGTTGTACTAAACAACATTATTGTTATTCTATAACTTTTTCCGTTTTCTGATAGTCTAAAAACCATAGACTTTAATGTGTTTTTAAAAGGAAAATAAAAATATTACCGAACCGCAATATTGAATTACACAAAGATATAAATCAGATCGGAATCAGAATTTAGCTTTAAATTTATTCGCGAATATTTCAATGTTTTGGTAAATAATCATAACTCAAAACTATAATTAAAATTCAAAACAACAATCGCACATAGTCATAAACTGTTCTTTTTCAGAATCTGTGTCATATTATGTAACTTACGAGCAGTGAACCTATTTTTTATGTAGACTATTATACAAATCCACCAGCATATTACACCGTTAAATTGTAATTACTCGATTTACGAGTGTATTGTAAGTTGTGACGTAATAGTTTCATTCGAGTTGACAGCTGTTTAGATCGTTAAGTTTATACTTTTCTAGCAAAGCTGCCTGAACTGGTTTTGTCCTTGCATTCTTTAAGTGACATCCGATCTTTTATATCAAGGTTAATGAGTTGGAAAGCTGTCTACCGTTTCACGTTAAGATTTTAAAACAGTTGGTTCTCTTCAAACAGCTTTGAGAGTTTTGGAATTTGTATTCTGTTGAGTGGTTAGCTTTGGGTATTAAATTATACTCTTAATGATTTAAGAGACTATATAATTTTGAAACACATTATATGTCTACCATATTCTCCATACTTAGTACGTGTTTTTAGATAGTTTTGTTTTTCACATAGGCCTACATTTTGTTATGAATTAACAATGTTGCAGATTGCGTAAAGGTTTGGGTTTGGTAAAGCCATACATATTAGCAGAAGCACTAAAGATTCAACTGTGATTTTTGCCATAATTGATGGATTATGATAAATACCTTTAAAGTATATTGTGTATTATATTTTCAAACTGGATTATTATATTTTAGTTTAAACTAAGTTGAATTAGTTTTTTTGCTTGTAAGCTTCACTACAACAGACAATGCAATTCACAAAAACAATTCAAATCATGCATTTCTCTGTAGGCGACAGTTTTAGAACGACCAATTAACCACTGCTAAATCTATCCAAACACATTACTTCTTACCTACACACTGATTCGTCACAGTTTCAATTGGGCAAATTAACGCGTCTCCTGCTGGCTACAATTAAAACAGCCAAACTACTCTGTGGAGAGGTTAATTGTCATCTGGAGGTTGATGGATGTAAATGTATACGCTTTCTAACAGCTGACTCTGACACATAGAAGTGGCACATATGTGCAGCTACAGACGGACATGCGCACTGGTCGACACACATCAGCTGCTGTGGTAGCTGCAATCAACCGGTGCATTTACTTTACCGACACGTACTTGCACGTTGTTGCACGTGTTGTTGTGTCACGTGGTAACGAAATAATGTCTGAGGGGTGATTTGTGTTGGTAGACGTGATTGAACTTAAAAACTGATTTAAACCATAACTTTAAAAAGTTGTTTTCAAGGTATATGTTATTTAATTAAAAACTAGTTATATGTTCAAATTGAATTGTTTTAAATAGTAATTGAAGTGGTTTTATTCTAATCTGTTCTTACTTAAGAACGGCTAGGGATCCCGATCAAAATACATTAATTACTGTAACAAAATTTTGTTTCTATCTCATTGAGATGATTTGAAAATGTTAATTTTTAACTGCTTTAGTGTAAAACCATAAAAAAGCAAATAGATTTTAATATGGCTAGATTGAACTGTTAAATTAGCCTGTAGTACAATGGTTTGTTCTATTACCTTTTATTGTTCAACATTCAATTAACTACTAAGTTTATTTTTAACTACGGTAAAATTTAACTGAATAAAATTCTATGAATGTACGTACTAGTATACATTATCAGATCTAAGGAAAATATTTCAATATACCATGAAAATATAAATAAGTTAACAAATCTTTGTATATTACCTTTTGAGGTAGGTACTTGCAACAATGATTGTGTCAATAAGGCTAGCGACAAGGATTCTTGCACAAACGAAACGGGCGAAACAACCATATAAATAAATTATTAGTTCTCAATTACAACTAAACAAAGTCAAATTCAAACTTTCCTCGTCAAATTCAAAGTTCTCAACTAATGGCTGAGTCTAATGTCAACATAGAAAAAGTACATTTTGTTTCTTACACGTCACCGCTGATAAATTATATTTTTCTTTGTCATATTTAGTAACCTAACCAGTATTCAACAAAGAAAATAAACATTCAAATTTAGACACACCCATGGTTGAACATTAAGCCACATACTCGTGCGTACTTGCGTAACGTCTACTCCCCGCATGGCCTTCTACCCGTGTTATCACCCCGCACTTTTACCTCGTGTGATTTGTGTTATCACCAGCTACTAGGCCACTTTCTCCACAAGTCAAGTCTACTGATAACAGCAACTCCTACACACAAAGCTGCCTGGGTCACTGACTCGTTCATGTACCTACTCTACAGGTCACTCCGTGTGATAACACCCTGGCGAGGTGATAAGTGCTACAAAGTGAATCTGTCCTTTCTAAGTGAACAACTGTTGAAACTGTAACTGCCAGTTGACACTTTGGATCTAATTTGTTTTGTAAATGAACTGTGTCTAATAAATTAACTGTACCTTTTAGGCTATTCAGAGTATAATAGCTTTGTTTTATCGTCTCTATCCGTGAGGGGCAAAATTAAACACACCCTATGACGGGTTGAGTTAAAATTACATTCAAATGCAACAAAAGTAACTTGAAAGTTGGATATGATTGATAAGGGAAAAAGTCAAATACAAATGAAACATACATTAAAAATATTACAGTCCAACTATTGCCTAAATCACTTTACAAAACCCTTTCTACGTGGTTACGTTTACAGATCCGTTAAAAATGTATCACTTCGAATAAGAAACATTCCCAGGACGATTGAACTACCACTTGTTTGTCTAGCGTATTCCAGTACTAGGTCAAAACTAGAGTTCCTCACTATTTTATCGCAATTTGCCGGGATTTGTGGGTCGGGTCAAAGGTGCGCACAGCTGTGATTTGTTCTGCGCATGCGCGGCTGCCGGTAATCTGACCACAGATTCTTCACGTAAACACTCTATCACATGTTCCGTACACTCAGCTGTTTCTGTAGACGTCGTCATTATACTCTGTGGGCTGGGTAGACGCTAGTCTGTGATGAGACAGAGTTTACTGTCCTTTGTGGTTGGTGAAGAAGTGTCTTATTATGATTTAGGGGACAAGTGCTCCTTTATTTCAACTCCATAAAAGGCCCAAATTCGCCAAAACTAAAATAGAATTTTATTTGTTATGTTAATGAAGACTCGTGTCGCAATAATTACGTTATACCCCTAAATATAATTGTCAATATTACGTTTTTCTTTTTATATTTGTACTACTAATACAATTTGTCATTTCCTTAAACAATACAATCGCTTAATTAAAATATTTGCAGGCATTATTTCATGAAGAGTGACAGATTCCTAGGTACATAGGCTTAAGTCCTGATCCAACTGCTCCGATTACTCAAAATCCCTTTGAGTAAATAGAATACTATTACTTTGAGTAATCCAAGTGCTTTTAAAAACGAATTGAACGCAAGAAGCATTTGTTTTATCTATTCCAAAGCCAATATTATACTGTTACTGTACACTCAATCCTTCCTATATTAGTAATTTATTGTCTATAAATGTGTGTTATCTCTATATAATTAATAAATATTGTTAAAAGATTATTTCCCTTTAAAATAATAGGTTGTTCTTGAATGCTCCAATAAAATGGCTATTGTTTTACAAGCAATTTCCCCATGTTAAGAACATCATTAATATTTTTTACGTGTATGGCTTCTATTTTACATGTTATGGCTTGCAACCGGTTGCATGTTAGCGGGAGACTGGGACAACTTTCAAGGGGTTGATCAACTTTTAGCACACGGTTAAAGGCGGCATAAAATTTAATGATATTTGAATAATACAATCATAATCTTTCATTGAAAACACTTTAACACATAATTATGCGTAAAGTAACTTAATCAACATAAGTGTTTCAAAATTTCAACAGCAAGAACTCTCTAAAAAGTATTTAGTATTAATAAGTTGTTTGTTGTCCCGCAGCAGAAAACCTTTGACGACATTTACCTACAACTTGTTTGCAATGTTTAGTGTAACTGTCAATACACTTTCAAATACAATTCCTAGTTTAAATTCGTACTTTAACAATCCTGACTCTTCACAAACTCATGTGATTGATTCAGTTTAAACTCATTGTAAAGTAACATACGTTAGGTTCAAGCTACAATTCAGTAATATTTATTTTGTTTAAATTATAATCGGACTGAATTTAGTATCAATACCTTTTAATAAATAGAACAATATTTTTCCCAATAAAGTTTCACGCAGTTTTTCACATCACCGATCCAACCGAATTACTGTGGCTACAAATGGTGCAATAGTAACCCAAAGAAGCTAAATTACATGCCTGTACTTACTAAGCCTGCGTATTTCAAACCAATTCTCTAAGGGGTTTTAAATGTATCACAGCTAAATATTTTATTTTAAACCAAAACTGTAAGCTATCTTTTTCCCGGTAAGGTTCACTCAGATCGTTAGTCAATACCACCATCACTTAAATATACAGGGTGTCACAAAAATGTGTAGCGCGCTATGCGTACCGGATTCTACATACAAAACAAGTCGAAAATGTAAAGTAACACTTTTTGATTTCAGCTTAGTTTAGCGTAATTCGCTATTTTGTAAATTTTGAAAATAACTAATAATTTTAAAACCTTTGATATATTTTTGTAAACTTGGTATAATCCTTAATTATTTTCCTAATAACATTTTCCAAAACAGTTTGTATCTAACTTATTAAATTTTAAATTGCGGTCATTCAAAAATTTCAAAGTAAAATGTAATCAAATTGGAATTTGACTTTGCAATTTTTAAATAGCCACAATTTTTAAGATAAAAAATATTTTTGGATAATGTTATTAGGAAAACAATATAAGGTTTGTACCAAGTTTCACTAAAATATCTCAAAGAGTTTGTGAATTTTAATTTTTTTATTTACAAAATGGTGGATTACGGCTAAACTAGGCCTAAATAAAAAATGTTACAAGACATTTTCGACTTACTTTTGTAAGTATAATCGGATTCTGCGTAGCGCGCTACTAATTTTTGTGACACCTGTATATAAAAAAAAAAAATTTAAAACCCTTAAAAATAACTCAAATGTTTGAAGTGTGTTTGGGTTTGTGGTTTGGGGGTTCGGTGCCTACCTTACAGGTGTGGAGGTACGGGCTGGAGGTTAGATCCACGGTGTTCTCACGCGCACATCACTACACTATCTGCGGCACTGCGGCGCTGCGGCGCTGCGGCACGGCTTTCTCCACAATGCGGCGCGCCCCCGACCCCCTCTCACATCGTCCCGGATACACTGCCCCACATCCTCACCACACACACACACACACACGCGGGGTTTCACTTTCACAGGGTGCCGGCCCGGCCTTGACTAACTGCGCTTATCACCGGCGTCCCCTGCGCCCGCCGTAACATCATGGTGGACGAAATTTGTAAAAATACGGTGAAAATTTTGGAAATTTGGGAATTATATCCTTGACGGAATGCAGGTATTATGCAACACGGAATAGAATAGTCTCTTGAAAACCCTTTTAGAAAAGAAGAAAGTTTTTTTTGCTTGGCAAATTCTGTTATTAAATTTTAAGAAACGATAAATTTGAATTATGTTATTATATTATTCATCTATAGGCCTGTTCGGACCATGCGAAATACGTTAACGCTATCTTGAAAAGTTGGCTTTTCATTGTACCTAGACTTGTATCGTCCTTTTGGGATGGGCTCTTTTTCTTTTATTAGCTACTCGTTACGTTTGGTAACTTCCCTTCGATCAACTTGACCCAATCATATACTTTTGTCTAGATGTGTTTCTATCATAAAATGTGCTTTTATCAGTTGTGTGTTACCTGCCGTTTTAAATGTCATTTGAATTATGGGAAATTTCAGTTTACTTTTCGTCTATATTTCAAAACTTAGCAGTCTAATTTAGTTATACGCTCTAAAAATACTCGTTTAGGAAGACGTTCTTTCACTATATGATTTATGTGCTTGACAAAATAGGTTTTTGGCGATATGATGGTCTTGATGAAGATGGATTTATTGTATGATTATTTGCTGCCATCTGATCTTCTAATAATATACTCAATTGTCATACAGAAACAATATGAAAATTGATAATATTATTAGAAGATGAAATGCCAACAAATAATCATACAAAAATATGTTTTATTGACCAATGTAAAGTAATTATTAATTACAATGATTATGCAATTAATAACTTATTTTGCTTAGTCGTGAAACACTTACAAAAAGATTTTATTTAAGAATTCCGCCGTGAACTGAAATGTGTGTAAGAAGATACTCAATGCAAGAAAACATATACAATAGATGTTTTGGATTCCATAGATGATGACCATCATATTTAGTTTTGTTTGTGTAATAGTGGACTTCGCCTACAGGTTTTACTAAATTAAGTGAGGTCAAATTGTACGAATGTCTTTTTTCAATTTTATTTTTCACCTGGATGACTTACTTTTGTAAGCTAAATGTATTGCTTAGTCTGTTTGAAGGGTCACCTTATACGGTATTTACCATTTCAATAAAACCGTTACTTAGTTTTAATTTAAATCATACATAAAAACAACTCGTACTTAGTTATTTGTCGGAACATACAAAAATAACAAATAAAGTTATTTAGATAGAATTTGTATCTTATCGGTACTTTATTTGCTGGGGTATAAGCATTTTAAGAATTTTCATCTTTTACATCATGTTTAATTTTGATATTGTAAGGTGACTTTTTAAAATATATCCCATTTATTATTTTGAAAAATAATTTAAGATGTAAAGAAAGATTTATTTATTTGAATCAGTATTACTTTTCAAACTATGGTTTGTTAAATATTCTTATGTAGCTATTAAACAATACTAACATATTATCTACCATTCGTTGTTATAAATAAAATTGTTATATTGTTAATTATTAAAATTAATAAATTAAAATAAAAACTCACCGTATGTAAAAATGAAAGTAATCCAAAAGCACTGCTGAGATTGATTGATGTCACAGACAAGTCACACTGCACGGGTACACTACGGGTACACTGTTCACGCGCTAGGTACAGAGGAGAGACTGACCGGCGAGCGCCCTACCTGGCGTTATAAATTGGAAAAGAAAGTTATAGCCGAGTGCCGAGCTGCGCGGCGTGGTGGTGTGGTGGCGAGGATCCCCAGCAGTGACGTCAGCCCGCGTAACTGACAAAGGGTGATGCAACCATGAGCAGTTCCGGCCCACCGGCTGACGCCCGTAGTCTTGCTCAAAATCGAAACGTCTGACTCACGCTTGTTTATGTCCGGCTCGGTGTATTTGGGTCAGCGGTGTGATCCGTGTCTGCTGAAATGCTGGGGGTGGCTGAAAGGTAATTTTTCGGCGATGGGTTTCTTGGGAAATGGGTTTTGACTTGTTTGGCGAACAATGAAAAGTATAAAAATATTTTTTGGAATAAACCACTAAAATATATTTTAATTATATAAATAAAGAAACAAAGCCTTTCGTCTAAACTTGTATAGACATATTCAGTTGTGTAGAGAAAGTAAAAAATAAAGTATAAAATAGAAAATTATAAAATGTATAGGGAGTATAAGAAATTTTATTTATGATTTTTTTACTCCTCATATATTTGATACATTTATTTTTTACTCTTCTTCGTCTACACAACTGAAGATGTCTACCATAGTGTAGACAAAACGGGGTTTTCTGTATTTTATATAATTAAAATATAGTTTAGTGGTTTCATCGAAAATAGATTTGTATTATGACTAACCACTCAAACTTAAAATTGAAAATAATGAACAAATATACTAATTGAATAATTGATTGGTTAAAAAAGGTTGTGGAAAAATACTGTTAACCCTGTTCTGTAAAACTCCCTTTGGGCGATTCAATAAACAATCTTCAGTGTAGGATTATTTTATGGTTGTCTGATACTTTTATTTATTTATTTTATTCAAAGTCATTTTACAGAAGAATTACGTTGAGTTTACTATCAATGGTAAGTACTAAATAGACGTATTCATAAATTCCCCAAAATAACGAAATGGATGGTTTATGAAGTAATGTTTTAGGTGTTTTTAAATGAATCAAAATCATTAACTGATCTAATACATTTTGGAGGTTTGTTGTATGATATTTTTCCAGTCTGAAGAGGAAGTTTGTTAAAAATTTCATTGCGGATTCAAAATTTACCATATTCCTAATAGGACTTTGACACTATGAGAATAATAAGGCATACTTATTGTAGGAAAAAGGAATTTTGTTAGACATTTTTTATAAATAATACCACAAGTAAATTTTAACAGTTTTCAACTAGCAATTACTTAAACATAATAACAACACACAACTGTTGAAGTTCAAAAGTTATTTTCAAATTCTACATTTTCTTTTACTATCGTTGAGAATTGTTCAAAAACTAATCACTTATTTACTGAAACGTGATAAATTATAATTTTGTTCACCTAAAACCAATCGTCCAAATAGTAGACTTCAATTGTCTTCAAATTGAAATGACAAAATATGTAAAATGGCTTCGTAACAACGTAATAGATGTAGTAAAATATAGACTAACAGATACCTTTCAAAAGGGATACGGCACGTTATAAGCAGTATAAACTATAACGTGTGAAATTATAGTTATTTCGTTTTTAAGTTTTTCTTATTACATATTTTTTTGCAACCATCCTACGTATAAACATGGTAAACCTACTAAACAAGGTTTTAATATTCATTAAGTTCAAACATTTATTGATAAGTTAATATTATAAACAAATATATATTGCAACGTAGTAGATTTCTTCGACGACGAGCTCCCAAAACAGGAAGTCATAGCTCTAATCTTCTGAATTTAATTTGAATCTTCCGTACTATTAATAGTTTCCTTTTTTGCCAAAAGTAATTATTGAAACTGTTAGCTTTTTATTGTTCACTGTTCTTACTTTTATTTATACCTAGATAATACTGTGCTTATAAATTAATTTGTTGTACAATTTCGTATTCCCTGTAGTTAGTTTACTGTAGTTATAAACAATTGCATTATTGCATGATGTAACACTGTTTTGGATCAAGAAAGATATTCAGATTCTTTTTCTATTTTTAAGCTAGTATTTTTTGAATTCCATACAAGGGTTATTGTTACATTTAAATACTCCTCAATATTTTATGAACTTTTAAAACGATTGTTTAAAATGTCACTTTTCCGGGTAAATTTCAACCAAAATATCTTCGTACCGGACTGAGTCGATTTCAAAAACGAAATAAACAACCGTGGTCCAGATTCAGCGTGGGACGTGCCGGTGTATGAGTGAATGTCCCGTGTAATTGGATGGCACCGGGCTGTAATAATAGAAACCGATCAGCTGGATTATTGGTTGGGAAAGTGCCTCGCCATAATCACGTCTCCTACAACACTCTAGTCCTAGTCTGTAGCGAGACCTACAGACCTAGCACACTGACTGCTTCGGTCGATCAGCTGATTGAAATTTCGTACGAGGTGTGATCAGGTGTTCGGACCGGTGTAGTTTCCACCAGTACAATTTGTTATTAGTTGTTCGGTTCCGCCTTGTGGTGCTTTTCTGTGATCACGCATTGGTAAAAATTTGAAATTGGTGGGTGTACATTCAGGGAGTCCTCACTTGTTCGTCCATCACAAAGTAATTAGTTGAACTTAAATCACCTTAATTCATTCTTTGACATGATGCGTTTGTGGCCTCAGAGCTGAGCGTGTGAGCAGTTGGCTTGAGTGGCAGTTTTTTCTAGTATTGTTATAAGCAAACCGAATGATTTTAGGAATTTAGGGTACACGAGACCTGTGTTTTAGAATTAACCTTCCAGAGGGGCCATGGGTTTCAAAACGTAAGAGGGCGCACTCAGAAGTTACTTCTAGGTGGGTTAACACCTTAGTGAAAATGGCAAAACATCGTTGTTCTTACAGTAAAAATTTTTATCAACATTTTATCTAAATCAAATTTAATAGGTGAAGTGACACACAAAAACTATAGAACTACACAAATGGTACACTGAATTCACCCGCTGCAAGCAGGGTCGCTAAAGGTGGTCAGCTCAGGGTTGCCCCGTAACGCGAGGAGGCAGTCCTGAGGCACATAACGAAAGTTACCTCCAAACTCTAATATAAACAGTTAAGCACTAACTACATAGAAGCTGTAAATGGCTAAATTATATTTTATCGATTTCTAAGAAAGAAGGGTGGAAGGTACACGAGTTCACAAATGGTTGGCAGATGTGTAGGCAATTTGATTAACAAACAGAGATTCGCCCGGAGGTAAGCTCCGTGATGCGACCTCTGGAAGGTTAAACTAACCGATTGTTGCGGAGGTGCAGAGAATGGTATAACATAAAAATGGACGATTGAAGCTTGTGCGATTTAAGATTCTAAAGTTACATCAATATTTTGGAATAGACTGCCTGACAGCTTTTAGAAAACGGGAACTTTATCATCAATCGGGAAGGGAGAAAGTATAGACTAGTAAAAATAGAATATCTGAATTGTATCTTTATTTTTAATTTCTACTATCTTTACCAATACATTTTCTTAATGATTGGTTATGTTTATTTTTTCAACTTTTAAGTTTTTAATTTTGGTTTTATAGTATAGTTAGCCATTCCTGGCAGGTCTCTTGACAACAACCGTTGTAGGCATTGCCACAGCGAGATTGAAACTCTTGCACATGTCTTAGGATTCTGTCAGTTTGGTGAAACATTGAGGAACACGAGACACCACAAAACTAGAAGACTAATAGCCGCAAGTCTAAATGAAAACGGGTTTGAAGTGTACAAAGAAGTCCACGGCCTTGCTGAAAACAGAAGCACCAGAAGAATTGACATCATTTGTATTAAAAACTCTATCGGAACAATTTTAGATCCCACAATTAGATTCGAAATTGATCAAAACCAACTAATCAAAATTATTAAAGAAGAAAAGTCAAAATTTATGAAAGCACATCTAAATTCTACCAAACTAAATATAACCTTAAACAAATTGAAATTGTTGGTCTAATGATTGGCGCAAGAGAAACAATACCCAAATTTACAAATGGCATTTTTCCAAATTCAAAATTCCAAAGTCTACAACAGAAGAAATTGTAAGAACAGCTTTAAAATATTCAGTATATATTCTTAGAAATCATCTGTATAACACAAATCAAATCTAAATTTACATTTATTTATATTGATATTGTTTTTCATATTACTTTGTTTTTAACAAACCCGAATCGGGTAAGTTGTTATTCTTTTGAATAAAGTTATATATTACTTTTATACTCAATTTCTTGATTTATTTCGTTTACTTTCAAACTGCGTCTATGTATTTTGAGCGTTTCTATGAATTTTAACTTTCCTTGAGTTTTCCATCTGCACGTCAGCACATTGGCGAAGCTACTCCCTCCAGACGGTGGATTTGCATTTCTCCGAGTGAGGTGGCGGTACATCCTCTTCATATCCAGTTCATATCAGAATAGATGCACCTGGTACAATTAAACACCTTGACCTGCCCAAGTCAAGTGACACACATTCCGCTTATTACCGTGTTATTAACTCTAGATCGGTTACTAAATCAGAACATCACTTTCTCCCAACTCTATTGTGGAATGTCAGACAGTATTCTTGTCTCGGGTCTTCTCTACCCTCGGGATTGCTTTCTATGGAATGTCAGTCTCCGTCCTTGACCTACTTTGGTGTGACAGTGCTTTCCAACCCCCTGATACGTATTAAACCCTTGACGAGCTTTTAATTTTATATTAGATTAGAACACCGATATAGAAACCGATTTTAACATGAGGCGTCTTTCCCAAATTGATTTAAACTATTTCTTTTCTTTGTTTTGATCTACTCAGCATGTTATGTGTAAACCACTTAAGAACAATTCACCACAAATAACAACAACCACTTAAACCAAAGCCTTGTACAACCATAAAAGCATGCATATTAAATATTACCTTCAAAATAAATAACAAACTTAAGCCAAAAATAAAACTTCAAAAAGCCCATTGAAGATTTTTCTAAGTACATATTTTCATAAGTAAACATGATGGTAGTAGCCAAATCAGTTTTATAGACCAGATTTAAAGAAGTTTGGAAACAAAATGTAAAGATGATTTCTTCTAAACCAGAGAGAAAATACGAATCCGGACGTTGCTGTATATCACTCACACAATCAACAAAACACTGCCAAAACTTTAAAACGAATTAAACAACCGAGATACCTAAACTCATAGGACACCCTTTACATTGATTGAAAACAAAAGACCTAATCAACACAATGGACCTGTGAAACATAAACAAATTTAAACATTTAAAATTTTAAATTTCTTGGCAAAACACTTTTTTATAAAAATAAAGAGTATATTCTTTACGTGTATAAAAACCCATTGTTTCCATATTTCGACAAGATAACACTTGTCCTCTTCAGGTGGAAACAACATTTAAAATTAATTCTTATTTTATTGTCTTAATGTTTTTACCTTGTGTTACCTTGTCGAAATATGTATAGTGGGCTTTTTATACACGTAAAAATGTACTCTTTGTTTGTATAGAAGAGGTGTTTTGCCAATAAATTAAAAATGTTGAAATGGAAATAATGAAATCATTTCCAGTTGTTAAATACTTGTTCTTCTATCAAGATTTTGAAGTGTTTACATATTTTACTTTTTGTTTAGTGATACATTTCAAAATATTAATTTATCTTACATTTGATATACTATATTTATATAAACTTTGAATAACTTTTACGTTCACAAAACTTTCGTGTTTTTACTTGTTGAGTTTATCTGATGAAAGTTTTTGCTTATTAAGATGCACCTCATATTCAAATCTTCTCAGTATTAACAAAGACAAGTAAAACAGAGTAGTACCCTTTTTCATATTTTAATTGACGCACGACCGGTTTCGGGAGCTAAGCCAGTATTGGTTTCTCAGTATTGTTTTTGTCGAATTTCCTTTCGAAAAAATGAGATATTCAAGCCGCAAGCATTGTTCGGACGTAGCGAAGAGTTTCGTAGCGCCCGTGATAATGAACAACACAAGTCTGAGGCCGACAAATTTGAGTAACAAATTGCAGAAGAAAATTCGATTCACTCATGCAAGTGGCGCTTTAGTGCTTAGCTGCGTGTCGGCCTAGTTTAGTAGCAAACTGCACAGCGAGAAATACGTACGTGAGAATCTTCTGGATAAGTCGGTTCATCCGTAGCTTTTCCTCCTCCTTCTATAAAATTGAGCATGTCTAAAATAAGTTACAATAAAGAGATAAATGAGGTTTTAGCCTTCAAAGTATTTAAAACTTCTTTACTTTCAAGTCGTAGAAATTAAAGCACTTTAAAATGTACTTTTACCAATGTAACTTTTCCCAAGTTTCACCAGTTACTTTATCCTGATCATATTGCCATTCAAGGAAGTTTTCCCCAAAACTCCAGGATGAAACTCGTTGAGTGCAACTAGACACAAAAACCGCAGAGGAATCAATCAAAAAGCCACTCTCAGCGTGAGTGCGA
Source organism: Matsumurasca onukii (assembly GCA_018831715.1). Lineage (NCBI taxonomy): Eukaryota > Metazoa > Arthropoda > Insecta > Hemiptera > Cicadellidae > Matsumurasca > Matsumurasca onukii. The sequence continues at coordinate 13,530,187 of CM032060.1, read as the reverse complement.
GTGTGATTTACCTTTCATTGCCAAATCCAGTTTTGTGGTCATGGGTTTCTCCTTTCACTCTTCTGTGTCTCGATTTCAATATTTTGGTAAACAGAGACAGTTCTTCACGCTGCCAGTAGTGAAAGCAGATCTCCATCATCTCTGTCATTCCACATCCACATCCCATCTCGTGTCAGGTTATGTCCGCTGGCGTTTCTTTTCGTTGGTATACATTGTTGTCACATATGACACTACTGATGATTCGGCAAGCCCTTTAGATAGGGATAGGATTAAGTCGTGTTTAGATTTTTACGTGTAAAAAAATTATAACTTTTTATATTACTTTATTCATGAGAGCTACAGCTTTACAATAATTATTGTGGATTGCTCAATAACTCGATTGAATTATATTGATTATCATACGGTGTAGCTTTCATCTCTTTTCTAATCTTTATCTCCTTCTTCTTTTCCCTCTCCTTCTTCTCCTCTTCCTCCTCCTCCTTCTTCTCTTCCTACTACTTCCTTTTCTCCTTATGCTTCTTCTGTTTTTTCTTCTCCTTCATATTGTTCCTCTCTTTGTGGAAGCGTGTCAGTGTGTTTATATTTACGTGGGCATATCCCGAACGTCTAGGTGCAGGAAAGCTGTCAAAAAGGTGCCACAGTTATTCAGGCAATCCACATATATGTATAATTGACCTAAACCTTGTCAAATAGCTTTTCTTTCACCAGGTATGCCATGGTATTTATCAACCTATACTTGAGTAAAAGTGGTTCATTATTATGAGTGCTACCCTCAAAATATTGGCTTAAAATGCATGAGTGAACGAAAATGTGGGCTAGCAAACCTAATGAAATATACTCCGTAAAAGTCGAGTTACCTCCACCATCACACATTATGTAACAAAGTTTCGAGAAATACAACGGTCCCCTTGTTGGGCGAGAATGAACCAAAAGCAACATACTAATCTCAAATAAACCACGCAGAAATCTCTGAGGCATCTTTGTTCGAGCAAGCACATAACGAGTTGAAATCACCTTGAAGGTTGTGCGTGTGTCTAGTGACCCACAGACCGACAACGAGGATGAGACTGTGGTCAGGTCATGCTTCACTGGCTCTGCTACAATAGAACCTCACGCCCACCTTGTTGTGGACATGCTCTCCTGGTCAACTGACAACCTCTTTATCATATTTTCACTTTTGGTGTTGGCATTCTTCTTCTCAGGATGGTTGGGTGAAACTCAAGAAGCTTTGGAGAACGTTACGGTGTTTGCTCAGTTCTCACCTTGACACGCTTGAAGTTCTCTTGGATGGTAAAGCTGCGACGCCCGAGAGATCTACGTATTGAAGAAGTTATCTTTACCAGCTTACACTATAAGGCTGCTATCAATCGGTGCGGTAATTTTTTTTGAACTTTGAGCGTGGTGGTCACCAAATATTTTGTCATTTGGTCATGTTCAAATCTCACAATTTCTTGAAACCTCGTTAATCTGAATTTTGAAACCACCTTTTCAACACCGAGACATTGGTATCTTTTATGCCTATTCAACCAATCCCAGACTTTTCTCCCTTACGGGCAGGGGTACTCCTAGCCCAGTGCACAATTAGCCAATACTCCACTTGCTTGCTGCATGTGAGGGATCGCGTGCGCGTGCGCCCGGCCTTGCTTGGAAAGCGTGTCCACACCTAGCCTACTGGTACACATGCATCATGTACTGTAGCCCTTACTTTCGGTGTGTGCTGTGTTCCTTGCGCACGCTGCGAGACCGGTGAACGCCCTCCCTCTGACTAATTGCCCCCAGAAGCATTGACACCGTTACATACTGTCTACATCTACTCATAACTTCTGCACTGATAAGGAGAGACACTTTCCTTCGCCGTTGTTATCTCTACGCGTGCTTGCCTCTGCGTCTGCGTGACATCCGCCCACTTTCCCTGTCCCTTCCGGTTATGTCAGTCTTATTTGTATTGGTCGTCTGGTTCACATCGGTTCCTTATTATTGCTTCATACGTGTGGACTAAGTAGGCAGTTGTTAGGCGTATAGTGCACTGAGGAGAAAACGTCAAATTAGAAATCAAGTTCAGTTATTGGAGCGTAACCTAGCTTCTAGCTATAGTCAGTTTCCAGGTGAGTCCAGACATGTCCAAAAACTGCTTCAATGCAGTTTGAAAAGGGTCATGCAATATTGCTCAAGGTGTTAAAATACAACGAAATGTAAATCTGAAGGGGATGGGCTGGATGTTAAAACCTAGAATTTGATGCGATCTTTATAACGACCGCCAGAAAGTAGGTATCTATTAACTTGTTGTCAATGAAAGCTAGCAAAAAAATATGATTTTTTTCTTCAGGAAATAGCCGTTTTATATAACCACCCTTTGGTTATGGCTTAAATTGTAAAAAGATTCCTGTAATTTTCTTTTCATTATTTACTTGTCTTCTTTTCTGTTAAGACCATTGGGTGTGTTACTTAACTTAAGTAAGTATTGATATAATATCAAAGTTTTTTATTTACTTTTGAAAACCAATTCATGTTTTTGGACGTGTTTAGTGTGATTTTCCTACAACTTGACCTCAGATCTCTGGTACAACCAATCCTTCTTCATCTCTAAGCAGAGTAAAATGACAAGCTCGTCCACTTTTTCCCAAAGTTGTTGGAGTGTAATCATTGAAGTCTGGACGACAGATGGAAATTCTTCCCGCTTATTTACCAAACACTCCGACATAGTGAAAGACAATAAAAGTTAACAAGTAAAGTCAATCAATTGATCGTTTATAACAATGAGCTCGTAAATGTTTCACACACTCACCGACACAATCGCTTGTTGAGTGATTTAACACACCATTGTCTCAGATACCAGCTGTTAACAGTCCTTCATTGCTGTCTGATATCGTTCGTACTTTCTATGTATTTCTTGTGTTATGTATGTTTTATACGCGAAATTACTTTGAAAATAGAGCTATGCATTTCTATCGCCAAATAGAACAAAACTGTTTGCAGTTCATGCAATGGAATGTATATGTGATTTAGGTACATACTCGTAATTATATGTGACTACTACATGTCGAATTTTTGGTAAAATCTTTTACGAAATTTGGAACACATGTTACTCTAGGGTACGTTCATTGAGGGTTGTCGAACCGGGCCAGCGGTCAGAAAATACCATAATTAAAACGGCAAACTGGGCCAATGGTCACTGCAAGGTTCGGTATAGAACTGGGCCAGTGGTTGACGTAAGGGGGTTGAGGAGTGCGGGGAGGGTTGGAGGAGATACTATTGTAGTAATAGTAACTTTATAGTGTTATTTGACCAGTTGATTTTTCTGCAACGGGGAAAGCAAATATTTATCAAGTAATTTATAAATTTCTCATAGACATGCGCTTATTAGTTTAATATTAGGCAGTGGACGAAACCACGTTCCTTCGAAAGACGACGCGCTGCTCAGCATCCAACAAAGAATGCTTTAGATCTTTCGGATCTCTTCTTCATTAACACTAACCTATGACACCACATTCCTCTCGCAACCATAGTCTCCCGCAGTCAAACACCTTACCCAATCATCCCCCGGGGTAGATCATCACCCGCGAATCTCTTCCCTTTCAACAAGAACAATGGCCGTTACGAGAGACAATGGTAGTACTTTCTCCTCTGAGTGTCGCCGCGGGGGCAGTGCCGTGATGGATGAGGCTCCAAGGACGTGGGCTCACCAGGACACTGAATGGCCGGATGTAGACGTGGAGTTGTGCAAGACTTGAGGAACCCCAACACACTGGTGACTACGGACAATACAGACATTATGTGACCAAGTGGCGACCTACTCTCACATGCATGTTGTCATCTCTGTCAACAGCTTCCTGGAACATTTGACAGATCGGTCCTTGAAGTAAGGGTTGATGAAATGTGTGAAAGGTAATTCGTGAAAGCGTTCAAGCAAATTGGCCCTGGTTGAGCGTAACCACGTAAAGACTGGTTGTTCATTGTCTGAGGGAAAGGGCAGTGGTGCAACGTGTGCAAAGATGATGGGAGATACTTACCAGGTGTTTCTAAACTGGTGTAAAATGAGAACGCCAGTCAACGGCTTGTTTGATGCCTTCTATGATAACCGATTAAAATAAAAGTGTTGTATGATGATTTACTCAGGTAAACATGCTTTTAGTCAGGGAAAATTTCTGTAAAAGAACTGTCTTTCTTATTTCCTTTAACCTACGAATTTGTTGACCTGTTGTGATTGACGAACTATTTGGAAATATACGGTGGATTTCTTCTTAAAGCTTTCTTAACATGACCATTAATGAAATCTACTACTCCCAAATTGTGTTGATTTTATTGTTGTGGGTGTCAACAGCACTATGACGGCGTGGGTCATCACACAGAGTATATGAGAAGATAGGAATATTTGTTTGGGTTAAACAGCTGTTGACGTCACTCAAGAGATGGGACTGTCAACATCCTCAGTCAGCTGATTGTTAGCATACTCTGTGAGTTACTGTTAGTCAACCGGCTACTTTCTCTCGGCCCACTGAGCACTTGAGGTTTGACACTCCAGCAGGGAATGGATTGAGTCTCGGGTTCTCAGCTACTACGTGCTTCCATTCATATGAAGGATTGGTGTTAAGGCTACGCAGGACGGGCAGGAAAAAGTGACGATGCAGAGGATTGCAGTCAAAAAACACCGTATGAATGGTGTTACTGTGAGATTGAAACTTGAAAACGAAAGTACAATAGATTCTTTTGGACGGCTTGAAAGCCGATTTCCCGAATGTTACTTTTATTTCGAGACAAATCTACTTTCAAATACGTAAAACCATTACTTTTCAACTAGGAAAACTTTATTTAAAGTTGAATTTCAAAGTTTGGTTCCAATCCGTCTTAAATATTCGGTTTGGCATAAATGATAAAATAACAATCTACAGAAAGTCGTCGCATGAGAACAGCGTTTGTTGAAAACCACTAAAAAGGGTGAGTTCAAAATTTGACGCAAGGTTTCGTATTGTCTAGCCACTCGCAAACATCAAAACAATTTTTAAGTTCGTATATGTGTTTATTACATATATCAATGCTAATAATCCAATAGTTCTAGTTGGCAACACATTTTGTAATATTTTCTGAAAAGTGTGGTTTTGAGCATTTAAAACCTAAGAATTTTATTAAATGTCTGAATTCTAAAAGTGTTTGTTCAAAATAGAGACAGAGAAGTTTGCAATTAAATAATATTTAAGTGTAAAGAGTAAGACCCTACAAGACACTATCTCTGGAAAATTTGTTTCTTAAAAACGCTATTTTTCGTTGCTTTCAAGTTGTCTGGACTTAATTTGGCTGTTTTCTTTTACTCGTTTTTATTAATGACCAATATGCCAATAGTTTATTTATTACGTTTTCTTGCTATACAACAGGCGAAAAATGTACCTGCACTGTAATAACAACTTGAACTTCTCATTGCACTTCCCTAGATTTACTTTAATCAACAGTAAACATAACCCACGCCCATTTAATCTAAAGTTTTAAGATAGTTTCTACAAACCACATGGCAACAGGTACTGACTTTCTTCACCCGTCATAAACGTCAGTGGCGGGGAATTGATTGAGGCGGGAATCTCTCTCATCAAGGTCCTGCCTGTGGAATTAATTACTCTTTGGGAGTACATCAGCTGACCCCACATCGTGATAACATTCAACCTCCACCTGATATACTATCTACAGACACTACTTCCCCTCTACACTCAAGCTATCAGGACGTTGATAACACCACAATACGTATTTTTGGACATCGGTTTGAAGAATTTCATGTAATGCAATAGTTTATCTCTGGGAGGGTAAGTGTTGGTAGGATGGCTGGGATCATGGTTGAAAAGGAAAGATAGAAACAAAACCTATATATAACACATAATAATGTAGCCTATATTGTATAGTAAACAAACAACAGCTGAAAATAGTTGTATTTGTTTTGAAATAAGAAAGTGTTTACTTTCCGTATCCTTGGAAACCTAGGCTAGTAAATAATGTAACAGCCCAGTTAATTTCTTAAACTAATTTCTTCCCAGTGCTCTGAATGTCAAAGTAAAGAAATTCTTACTTGGGAGGGTAAGTGTTGGTAGGATGGCTGAAATCATTTTTGAAAAGGAAAGATAAAAATAAAAAATGTGCAGTTAGTAAAAGGATCAAGATTGAGTAGACAGTGAATAACTACCGTAGATTGAAATAACGTGTTGAGGTAAATAAATAAATAATTGATATAGGTAAAGTCTTTCCACGTCTCCAACTATTGCATTTTATAGAAAATCTTTAAAGACTAATGGAGTTATAAAACAAAGTCCAATAGGCTAATCCTTAAATGAAATACGACAATTATATTTAGGTAGATGTCACTCACGTTTAAAACTTTATCCATTTAAATACCCACACAACCTTTAATTCACAAGTGAATCTCTTCTAACTTTCAAACTAATGAGTTTTGCCACTATAAAACACAGTAGTTTACTTAAAGTAGGAATGGATAAAAGGAAAACTGCAAATCCAGAAACAAGTTCTTATCCAGTTCACGTGCTAAGTTTCCTACAACATTAAACTTTTGTAGATAAACAATTTTAAAACTAGCTGCACAACATCTGGATTGTTGGAATTCCTGCAGCACTGCAGAGTTTACGAGTATACTGCAGAGAGTTTGACCTTGCTCACGTTCAGAGCTACTTTCTGCAGAAGCTACAATGGACCGATAACAGTAACAGTTTTGCAGCATCTTGGACAGAAATCGTCTGTTTAGGTCTGGTCAATATTGTTAATTTTATCTGTTTAATTTTGCACGCAGCTAACTTCTCTATAATTTTTGCAGTTATTCGTTAGTAATTCAGTCTCTTTTATTATTAAGCATATCGTGGTTTCTTTTGCTTATGATTTCCAGTTTTGTTCTCGATATTCATTTTCATTTAGTTGTATATTGAGACTGATGAGACATACTGATTATGATGCTTATTTTGAATATATTTTTAATTTTCCAAGTGTACTCTGGTCTCCAATCACTTTTTATTTTGCGTCTTACCCTTTAGGTTAAAAGCTGTTGATGTGTTTGGTACTTTGTTAACGTTAAAGAAGTTTCTCAGTTCATAGTAAGACAAAATTAAACAATTACATCAGTTAAGCTCATTCTTTATCGAATTTTTATTTTATAAGTCAAATAAACCAGTATTTTAAATGTTATTACATGAAGCCTTTCGATCAGAAAAACTGTCTTCGTCAGATAACCTCAAAAATTATTGAGCATTTTTGAATTTTTGACGTTATCTGACGAAGACAGCTTTGTTGATCAAAAGACCTCATGTAATAACATTTTAATTATATTTTTATTTGAACATTTTAATTATTAAATTTTCTTTCCATAGCAATCCAATCCATCAGCTCCTGCTTCATCGATTTTACAAATGTGGATGATATAAAGTTCAGTTTATATTTTTCACGATGTATGTAGAAAACAATCAAATTGAACACACGCGCTGAATCAAAACCTGAGCGCTCAATATCATCAAAATCAGCAAACAATGGAATAGCAACTTTTTCTTTAATTTTGTTCGCGTATCAACTTAAACTTGTACAGCAATTAAAAGCCCTTTCTCATTCATAAAGCTCACCGCCCCCTCCACCCTCACTCAGCATTCCGATCAGCTGACAGATATCCACGGCGTAATTACACATTGCGGCCAGAAACAATTTGATCTAATCACCTGCTTGAGCTTGAGCCGCTGCGTTATTAAGTTTCACTTGGACAAACATATGTCCAGGCAGGATTTAGGCTTGACCTTGACACAGTAGCTTGGCCATTGACGCTTTCCCTCTGCAAGGTCGCGATCAGACTCTTCCGTAGGAGTCTCCTGTGTCTCTCCTCTCGGAGGCGGTAGAAAGCAATGTGACTCACAACCCATTGTCACTAACTGTTCTTCTGATGAGTCTCAACCTGTCGATTGCCCAATTTGAAGTCATGTTTCCGTTCGAATTTTGATTAGAGCTCAATCTGTAGAAATATTGTTTTAGCTTACTACGTTTCGGCCTCTGAGGGGATCTAGATTTAAAGATTTGTAAAATTTTCTCATGAGCTTTTTATCTGAGGTGTCTGAAATTATCTGATTCGAACTGTCTTCGTGGATCCTAGGAATATGTACCTTCCATTCTTTTTATACTCAGGCTAATAAATCACCTTTATTATTACCATTGGCGGAGTTTTCAATACTTAAATTAATAAAACATAATTTTAAACATTAAACCAATATTTACGACTTTTATTTCGGACTAGTTTCTTTTGAATTTTATTCAAAACTTTACTTTATTAAGAAAAGATTTCATAAAACAATTCGTATAGTATAATATTATTTTTAAATCCTATTAATTTAGATAATTTTATGATTCATTTAACCACATGATTGTTATTGTTTTATATTTTCAAACATTTATATAATTTTACTTTTGTAAATTTTAAACGGACCTGACGATAAAGGCATTGCCTTTGAAAGGCCTCGTCCGAAATAAAAGTTGTAAATATTGAAAAAAAAGAGAAAAGTCCGAAATAAAAGTTGTAAATATTGGTTTATTGTTTAAAACTATGTTTTATTACTCTTTCCAATATTGAGCACATTCTACCTTCAATACTTAAATTGTTGTTGTAACCCAAGTTGTTATTATTAGTGGGATATTATTGTGAATTTATGTTCGATAAACTACCATCAACATGTTGAAACCATATTTATCTATTGATAGAAAAGAACAGAAAGTCCTGCAGATCCCAAAGTTCCCAAAGGTAATTTATATCATCTTGAAGTAAAACACCAAACCAACAAAACATAGTTGACAACAACCAACCCCGGTATAACAAACAGGCTTTATTTGTCTGCCTCAGACTAACAAACAACACTAACAAGTAAGCAGAAGAAATATGTAATAATGAATACAAAAAAAAATAAACACCACCGACGGTAAAAAATTTTAATGCGCCAGTCACCGTGGCCCTGTGCGGTGACCTTTAACGACGAATAAACTACCGACTGTTGGCTGTGGCGGGGCTCGAACCTGCAAGCTTGGGATCCACAGTCACGCGAGCTACCGACACAGCCACCATGCCGGCAAGAATATATTGAGAAAGTTATGTTTAAATAAATATCATATCTGAAATGAGACGCGCTCATGACCGTCTTTCACGGTTACCCATCACTGTCCTGGATCCACTCAACAACTGATGACCCTCGCCTTACACCTTTCTCCAGAAGCTGGCTTTCAAACAGCCGAAATTTGCAAATTGGCTGGCCAGTGCCCATCCAGTTGACCCTGAGTCCGGCAACAAGGCCGCCTCGGGCCAGATTTCCCCCAAGTTGCTGCAAGAAGGCTTTCACTGCTGGAATCCAGACACCTGCGACCACAATTATTGTTTTTGTGTGTTTTTACTTTCAAGAGTGCTTATTTGTTGTCTTTGGCAATCGTAATCAAATTGGTTATTTCAACGGCTATACCTGGAATTACCTATGCGAATGAGCTTAGGAAGGTGTAAATAAAATATTCAACAATGACACTTTACCAAATTTTGATATTTTGTTTTAATGTTGATCTAAATAATTTTGAGGTTAGTGAGGTCTTTTGAACAGTTTTACATTTTGTAAAGTAAGTTACTTGACACGGCATTGACTTTTATGTTTTGTTTTCTTTCTACTTATCTTTTCAGTTTAGTGTTGAAATTACCTTTCTCACATTTTGCTCTAAAACAGCTGCTTTAGACACATATTATATTGACGTTCTAAAGTTGCTCTTTATTCTCACTCGGCTGCGCCTCGTACGTAAATCTTGAGGTAGTGCTATTCTTTACAAAATTTATCCTTAAAAAGTATACTTATTAACACAATAATTTTGGTTTATCTAATATCTCTTATGTCTATAACCTTTTAGTGCAACAACGCTATACTTCCTTGCTATACTTCGCTATACCTCTTTGTTTAAAGTTTGTTGTTGGGAGAATTTCAGAGTTTAAACTATTATTGCGGACATTTTCCATCGTTAGTGAGCAAGATGATCACAACTTTTCGAGATCTGCAATCTGACCCCGTTTTCAGTTGAAAAGTAACCTAAAACATAACACAGAACATTAGAAAAACGAGCTAGCCTAAAGTAATCAGCGTAAGCTGACCAGTCAAGCACAACCAAACAACATGTAGCTGTTAAAGTCAAAATACTAAAACTTAGAACACTAGCCTATACTTAACGATTTTGGAGAGGTGGGGAAATGTTTTGCGAGTAACGGTGCCTGTCATCAATGACGTGTATACAGGGTGTGCAAAGGTTACAATCACCTGTACGGTTTAATGACACTATTGACTTGAGTGTGAGTGGGTCTAGATTGATGTGGGCACTAATAACCCTTCACGCAGTCAGACACATCATCAAGCCCCTTGTACTCTTCAGCAGTCCTTAAAAATTACTCTTCTTTTTATTATTTTGCTGAGCTCAGACAGGTCGGAATAGGAAAATAGTAGAGCCTAGTAGAGGTTAGCTTAGGTTGCTTGATATTTTTATTCACTGTTAGTTTTATTTTCAGAATGTCAAAATACGCAACGTCTTCTGAAATTCGGTGTCGCAGTCCTTCAAAACACATATTTTTCCAAAACACATGGTTGAAAATGAAAAAGTTTCATTACTATTAACTCAAAATATCCATATAAATAGTATCTAGGATTCTCTAATCCACTACTGAACATTCAAACCCAAAAAACTGTCAAAACCTGATCGAGGTATTTAAAAGAGAGATCCTCCTAAAACAGCAGAAGTCAAATAAATGTCAATTTTGTGAACGTTCTCGTAACGCCTGTGGTATTAGAGCACATTACGTTTACAATCAAGTGCTCATCCCGATTTTTAACAAAGCGTATCTTTACTTGGTACTTTACTTTCATACTTTGATTTGAGACACCGACCACTCCTAGAGGGTATTTTTAGGTGAATATGGGATGAAGGGTGAGTGTTTTTGAGTGATTTTTATGTATGATGAGGTGTAGTCTTGTTACAAACTATGGCCGACTGTTCCCCAGATTGGGTAATTAATTAATAGCCCAACGATCAATGGAATGAACCAACGCCTTAACGTGACTTCCAAACCACGGGAGTAACCATCATGAAAAGTTATCACTGCGCCCAGAAATCGAACCCGGGCTGATTTGGTGCGAAGCACGCACTATACCACGTGGGTTTTGTTTTTTTCTTTACCTATTTTTATACCACTCCTAGTTATTTAAGCTTCTAAAATACGTGACTGTTAACATGACGCCAAAGCTTAAAAACATTCATATCCACGAACAACTGCGAATACAAGAGCCAAAAATGGCACACAAACAACGTTTTCGTTAAATAGTTCTATAACTCATAGTTCAACTATCAAATTATTAGAACTATCGTATTAGCGTAAGTTTTAATGAGCCAAACACCCAAGTTCAAAGCTACTTTGAATGCTCTACACCGTTACTCATCCATGGCACCATTCCATACAGAGTGTAGCCTATTTAGCCGCTCAAATTTACATGAGAGCTTTGTTTGGACCTCGTAACGGTGAACATTATTATTACACTCCTATTCTAAAGAAACTCTTTGAACATCGCGGCTGCTTTACCGCTTCCAAAGGTGCTGAGATAAAAGACAATATTGCTGTAGATAATTCTTTGTAAAGATTTCATCAGCTTAAGGAAACGTTCTTAGACTTTCCATCATCTTCCTTCCTCTAAAATTGACGAAGTCACCTGTGTTTTCTAGTTCTTAAACAAAGAGGAGTTAAGTAGTAAGCTTACGTTATGAATTTCAAACTATAAATAGTGCTTCAACATAAAACTAAAGTATAAACAAGATATATCATTAAATCTTTAAGACGTGATGTTATTCCTCAATTACGCAATATGTCGAGAACATCTAACTTAAAAGGAAAAATATTTCAAAACACGGAAATGATACATAACTTTAAAATCAAATTTAAACCATTCTTTTAATAGTTTTTAAATACATTGCCAACTATTTCAAGTTCATGATTTGTTTTAAACCGTGTAATGTTTGTCCAACTTCTGCTGTAAAATTAATTGTGAAGTCTTTAGATTCAACCCCTGTTTTACCATTTGAATAATTAATACAAATTTAAGTCCCAGTAAGTTTCCACTTCCTTGTGCAAAGTACTTTATGTAACAATCACTGTGGCTTACTTTTCGATTCTTTTGTTTCTCCTCTAGATTCTTCTTGAATTGCTAATTTGCGCTCAACCGTAATTTTGTAAAGCTTTTTCCACTTTTATGTCTAACGTTTTACAGTAACGATCTTGAGCCCTTAAACGCCACGTCAAACTCCTCTTTAAACAGTTTTGAAAGGATGAGCTTTCCTTCAAAACTGACATGAGAGGAGAAGTTTCGTGTTTTTGGCAAGCCTTTGGTGTACGATGCCCGCAGGTTTTGATGGTTAAAACCATTACAGAACATAATGATTTCTCCAACTGGAAACACGATAACCGTTGTATATGTAGAACTATTGCTTTAGCTTAAGACATTTCGGCCTCTGATCACCAGTCAGATTGAAGTTCATTTACTTCTTTTATTGTACTGCTTCAAAACAAACAACTATTTAACGCCTAATTGCTATAGTAACTTCATAATTTCACAAATTAAAAAAGGACCACGCATAATTTCTATGGCAACTCAAATCAACCCCTACAATTCAGTTGCAATCCTCAACTCACTGCGGTCTAACGTCCGTTAATAACACCCGATTAGGTCCCTTGGTTAAGGGAGGTTAGACCGTGGTCACCCGTTTTCTTCACGCTCGAGTCTGCGTTGATGACACCCTACGAGTATCAGGTGCCTTGGTCGGTGGAAACGAGCGTCAAGGAGGTCGGGCTTGCACCGAGGATTGCTACCGGGTAACTTTGCACCCTATTCACGGGAAAGGTGAGTTTTGGTTTTTACACCTCTAAACAAAAAACCTAGTTAATCTAAATATAATTTCCAAATAAATAAGTATAGATGAGCCCTGGGACAAGTTATTTCAAGATGTGTTTATTGGATAGCTGCAATAAACTGTGTGGGATTAATAGAGTGAATACAAGTTAAACACATTAAAATGGCATCTTAGTAACACTATACCACTGGAGTTAATAACTATAAATTATGAACTCCTATGTTTTTCCCTATTGCATCATTGATTACCATACATCGGTACCATACATACGGTAACGCTAGGTAACGGTCGAGGTTGAGTGGTAGAGGGGACTTTGTAGTCCTAACTTCGCCTTGTTAAATTAGACAAACATTATGTTTTGCTCTTTGTATCCAAAGAAACAGGCTAGTAAATAAAATAACCGCTTAACTTATGCCCAGTGCTCTGAATGTCAAAGTGCAGAAATGTGTATTAAGTAATTAAACAGAAATTACTTTAAAACGTTAGGTTCTATAGCAACATGAGTGGAGTTGATAGGTTGAGAAGGTAAACCCCTACATATATACAGGGCGTATTCAATTATAGTATTCCTACAATTTGATAGGTAAATCAAAACTTTAAATGACCACCATTTAAAAAGGATATAGCTGGTTAACGAACTTTATCAAGAGATTTGCAAAAGGAACTTTTGTACCAAATTCCGGGACAATCGAACCTAAAATGTGACCTGTAGAATAAATATATGACGTTTTGCCACTTGACTCAGGAGGTGTTGGGAAGCAAAAAACTGCAAACCGCACCTTTCTACGACGTTTCCTGCTATTTGGCGAGATCAATACATAGCTCTATTTTCACAGAAAATTCACCAATAAATTAATACTGTAAACCAGATTGACAGATATACATTGGTACATCTAAACAAAACCTAAGTCTAATCAGCTGGCCAGCAACTCGGTTGTACTCTGGGTGTTCCAGGAATTGGCTGCAGCCATATGCTTCTACATTAGATGGAATCAGCTGGCGAGCAATTTTGCAATTTCCGCGATTGAACGGTAAAACTGGAGGAATAGATTTGCGGTTGACCCAGAATCACACTCGACTCTCTGCACTTGCCTCTCCCTGACCATCGGCTCGAGTTGGGTATGTGAAGATATGCAGTGGGTTTGACAGTTTTCGTGAATGAGGAAAATTGTGGAATACTACAAGATGGCCTATGAGTCTACAATATAATCATTTACAATATGTAATTGTAATCTATTATCATTCATATGTTCAGCAACGTAAACAAGCTGATGCCTGACGTCTAGCACTGTGAATTTGAAAAGACTTCTCCTAAAACTCTATGAGTCGAAAATATGTATACTAGGAGACTTGAAATCTACTGTTTAGCTCAACATTGCCTTTAGTGATTGTTGAACTGTGATTGAAAATATGCTTACAAAACTAAACATTTATGATCAACTTAGTTGGTGAGCCAATTAGTTCAGCTACATCATAATTTCTAGAACTTGTAGCTTATTCTGAATGCTATCATATTAGATTTGATAAATGTACATTGTAAATTGTTATTAGTTTTATAGCTTTACAGAGGAGTCCACTTAAATGACCGTAAACGGTCTGTTAATTATGCTAGTTTATTTGTTGACTTAACAATGATTAAATTTGACTCCATATTATTTAAAAATTAATATGCACATTATTATCATTTCTTTTTAATAAAACGCCAAGCACGACTAATGTTTGTATCAAAACAATATGTTGAATGAGTATTGTTGGTCTTGCTGAGTAAATTCAAAATCCAGTTTACCCCTAAATATTTTAATCCTATTAAAGTATTGTAAAGTTGTGTAATCTATCGTACCTAGTTAAATTTTATATTTTAATTGTTATAGTGCTTGTTAAATTTAGATGAAAGTGATGACAATATGCTTGTGTCATGCATGACTGTTGTGAATAAAAATATTTGTATTTTATTTGTTTTTATTATACCCGTATTATTTATGTTTAGGGGCATGAGACAATAGAAACTTTTAAAGGTTTTTGAGTTGTATGTTGAATCACCAATTCATTTTTTATTACTAAAGACATTTGAAGACACCAATTTTTGGACCGAACGGAGATTTGAACATGGGTCTCTCGATCGCCGAGCGATTATGCTGACCACTACACTATACAGCCTAACTGTTAATGCCTTCAAATTTATGCTTGAAAAGAATGTGCTTGAATCTGAATGTTTATCCGAAACATTTGACTGTCAATAGCGGCTTTAAATCAACGAGCTGGAAATATTACAAACAGAGTTTAAATACTATGTTAAATGACTTATTATACTGTATATCTTAATTTTTATAAACGCTAAATAGCTAATGTATTACTAAAGGAATTTGAAGAAAAAATTGTTTGGACCAAACCGGGATTTGAAGCGAGAGACCAGGGTTAAAATATTTTTGTCTTCAAATTTCAATTCATCTTTTAACAAGCTGCTGTTATTTCTATGTTTGCTTTTCTTTTTTTAAATGTTGTGAGTCCAAAACTGTTTTTCCTCCTTGAACTGTTGTTTTAGATCCCCCAGTAAACAAGTAAACCATAAAAGTCAACTACTCTTGTTAGACCATCCATACTTTCAGATCGGCAGCTTCAACACCTTGTGTAAAGAACATTTACACCTTCGTACTAAGTAAAAAGTGGCGTCAACACCATTCCAGCAGGCAGTAAACGCTTGCATGTTAAGAACTACGATTAAAATGCTAATAAGTGGTAGTGGATGATGCTGCTCGAGGGGGGGGGGCTTGTACCAGGCCAGCCCGACAATGTGGAGCAGGCTAGCTAGAAAGTGGTAGAGAGAAAGTCCGCAACATTCCTTACACCAAATACTGCTGACCCTCATACTTGACTAATATACTATACTGACACCTCTCTTGTCAAAACATACAGCTGATCTCGTCTCGTCAACTGTATCAGCTGTTTGTGTTTGTGTCGCGTGACACGCGCACGCGCACGCTCGGACAAGTCGTGGGAATATGTTGTACGCAACGCATGAAACTGTTCCAGATTATTCCCAAAGTATTATTGTTTTTTTTATATTCACTATTACCATGTTGTATCACCATATCAAAACAAGCTTGAATATAAACTATAGAAATGTTAAATTAAAATAAAACTGCCTAATTTAATACATTTTTAAAATATTGGTATTTTGTGTTTTAACTAATTTTGGAAACTTTGCAACTATTTTCGCGTTCTTTAAAGAGATGAATTTAATTAGCGTATTTCCAAAGTGTAAAGTGTAAACTGAACTAACTTGCATACCATTAACAAGTCTGAAAGGCTTAACATAATGCTCTGTTATGGTTAGGTTTGTATTGTGTGCGTTTTTCATAAGGTTTATATTATGTAGGCCCCTAAGAACGGAGTAATTAAGGTTTTCCTGAACACGCTATTTACATTTGAGAAACATATGTAAATAAAGCTTTGTGCTGAGTAAAACTTTAATTACTCCATTGTTATTTACCGCAGTACAACTAATTTGGTCTTAAAATGTGTATAAAAACATTTGCCACATATTGTTAGCCTTGTGTATTGCCATAAAGTTTAAGGGTATTGAGTTATTAAGTTTAGAACACTTAATATGGCCGCCACATTTAAATTGGAAGTGAAAATTAGTCAAATGTATGTTTTTAATATTGGTTTTAATTATACTAACAAATGTGCAAAGTTTGAAGTTTGCAACTTAATTAACCTCGGAGATAAAATTTATTTAGTGAAAACACAGACAAACATACAGACGGAAAACTAAGCGAGATAGGCCTATGTGTTATAGGAAATTTTTGTGTATTATGACCTGAAAAATCACCTGGTGAAGTTTGATCCTGTAATTACTGGACACTCTGTATAATAATCTATAATGTACAAGTTAATGAAAACTGAAATACCCTTGTACAAAAAACATGTGTACTTTAACTTAATACTTTAACTTTGAACCTGTTATCAAACTGATCAGTGTCATAGTGTATCACTTAATTTAGGGGTTGTTAAGACAAACACACTTTAAAAATGAATATTAGGCCAGCTAGAAGCCTTGAAATGTTGAGCCTTGGAACTTGTTCATTTGAACAACTATGAGAAAAGGAGGACCCAAGAGAGATCCTTGGGGAACTCAAAGACTTCTTTTGGCTTGGAGTTCAAAGACAAATTAACGATGGTTTACACGTGTATATTTAGCGGACCCGTGGTGGATTGGTATCGCGCGCGACTCCGGAGCTCATCACTCCGGTGGCGCGGGTTCGATCCCCTCAGTCACCACTTACAATTTGTAATGTGACTATGCGGTGACGCTAGATAAAGGTCGAGGTTGAGTGTTAGAGAGGACTTTGTAGTCCTAACTTCGCCTCGTTAAACAAGACAAACTTTACTTTTTACATTTTTATATTCTTCTTTCCAAGGGTTTTCATGTAGTGGTCTACCGTATAATATGTATGGTTTTCTTAAGCTTTAAAGAAATGGTTAGAACATTGTTTTCTGAATTCTTCAAGTTGTTTGTGGACTAATTGTAAAACCTGTAACAATACTTTCGTAATTGGTTAATTTTAAATTACTAAAAGCAAAATAACGTTAAATTTTATTCACCTGTATAAAGGCATCTTAAAAAAACGAAAGTTAAAACGTATACTTGACTGAAACTTCGACCAAGACTCAATATTTGTAGTTTGTAGCTGGGCTAATATGCAAGTTTATAAATATAATATTTTGGTGTGTACGTAATTTGTATACTGCCATCATTTTGTTTATGGGCACCAAATCAAAGCTTACAATGCATAATCCTTTTTTATTTAAGTTTAAAGTGTGATTTATCTTATTTCGATGTACTTTAAATTTTTCGTGTGCATACCCTTGCCCCATAGTTTAATGGTTAAAACTTGAATGTTTTGGTACCAGGGAAATCAGCCTTTATCTCTAAATAATGTTGGCAAAAAAACAATGAAACAGTTTTTTAAATGTTTTAGTGGTGGTAGGCTCGAAAACAGTTAACTTTAAGCAATTTTAAATATTACTTGCCTAACTATTTACATAAGTAAATTGATTACTAATCGCCCTGCAAGTATGATACACTTCTAAGCCCTGGTCAGCTGATTCCCCAGTGTCAGCTGATTCCTCTGGTGTGCTGATTCCCACAGAAATGGCAGTTTGATTAGTTCATCCAGATAAACACCGACATCAGCCGGATGAGTTTCAATCGCTACTGGAGCTCCACGTTAATATTATCTTCTGATTAATGTTTCCTGTCCATATTTAGGTGATCCTGTTCAACACGTATTTTGTGAATGGTCAGTGTCGATTTTGTCGCTTTTTCAGGGAGTCAAAACATATCTACGTTGGTCATAAGAGTATCTTATTTTGATTACCGCAAGTACAAACCAAATAATTTTGAATAAAGTTAAACAACAAGGGCGACCCTCCTCAGTAAGACTCCTACTAAGTAAATATTTGCTTAGTCTAGTATTTGTTCCAGTTATTGAGTTTTTGAACATGTTAAACTAATGGAGAAATGAAGCTCTTCTTATTAGATTTATATAATTTACTTCATATTATCTAAGAGAAATTACTTCATATTAGAGCAATAAAACAGTTATTAGATATAAAGTAATTTCTAAATTATGTTAAACTAACATAATAATTATGTTCTCTGTGCAAATTTTAGTATTTTCTTCATTTATTCACGTGTTTTTCGACTCTAAGAAGAAAAGTAGTATTCTTGACCAATAATAATAGATAGAGTTTGATATATCCGAAAATAAAAGTTGTCTAACCAAGTTTGAACTATCAAAACTAATCTAAATATTCTTACTGGTCCAACTTAAATGACTTAAAACAGTTATTTTAATTAGTTTATTACACAAATTACGTTGTTTGAGTGATCATCATCGAATACGCACGTGTTTCCATGAGCTTTACTCAGATCTCTAAAAAACTATTGGTGCGTTAAACGATCGAGGCTCGTTGAGAAAAAGTGAGCTCTATTATGATATTTACCTTACTTCTTTTATATATTTTTTCATTGTTAGCTACTGTTTTTTTTTATTGTTTTGTTGTTGTTTTTTTATGCCACTGCAATAATTATTGTATGGACAATAAAGTTAAACTTATTATGGTGACGTACAAATATGTTAATATCCAGGAAAACAACACGTAATAAATACTGTGTTGTGTCTATGTGGTAGGTGATATCCAGTATAGTTATCAATAAGTAAGAACACTTGAATCTCTAGAGTAGATCAATACCCTGAAATCATTAAAATTAAAATTGACATTTTACAATAACCTCAAACTTGACTCTACTGATAGGCACGTACCTTCGAATTCAAAACCAATTGGAATATGGCGTAAAAATATCAGGACTTGAAATCTTTCAAGGTTAATCTCAAACTTAAATAACATGTGAAGTAGTTAACTTTCTAGTAGTAAGACCTACCCAATAAATTAACTTGATTTATAGGAAAATCTCATCAAGGGCACTGCTGAGTA
Source organism: Matsumurasca onukii (assembly GCA_018831715.1). Classification (NCBI taxonomy): domain Eukaryota; kingdom Metazoa; phylum Arthropoda; class Insecta; order Hemiptera; family Cicadellidae; genus Matsumurasca; species Matsumurasca onukii. The sequence continues at coordinate 13,510,759 of CM032060.1, read as the reverse complement.
GCAATCAAGGCAGTTCAGAATTAAATGACATCTATCAATCTCCAAGAGCAAATACAAGCTACAGGAACTTGCAATTAAACATATAGGATGTGTCTAATGCAGGTAAATGATAGTCTAGGAATATGTGATTATTAATGATCGCGACTGGAATAAACGCAGCGATTATCCTGCAGTCAGCTGACGGTGTCAGTGGGACAGATCATGTGAGATCTAGTTATCCTTTTCAATATGGCAGCCACTCAAATAGTCCTGTGTCATCATCGTAGATTATACACCTGATACGGGTCTTGCCAGTCATCCTCCATCTCTCTCTCTCTTTCTCTTCGTCTCTCTCTATGTTCTTTCTATTCTATGTCTAACTAGTTGCAACTACTCCTGAGTCTGTTATTTACGTGTCTTCTTCCATTCAAGGACCTAATTGCTTGTAGCGGCGGGCAGGTAGGTTCTTTATTTGAATACTTGAGTCGGGATACTCGCAGTGAAAGCTGGCAAAAAGTGTGTCCTTGAGGTGTACACGTATGATGGGGGAATACGTTAATCCTGTTGTGTAATATATTTCTTCTTGCTTGGGCTTTCTTGATGTCTGATTGGTGCAACTAACTGTAACTGACGTATGACGGAAATATTTTGGAAACAAGACCCTACAAAGAATAAACCTGTAGTTTCATCAAAGCATTTTTGTTCTTTAAAAATACATCTTCCAATCCACTATAAGCTACTTTTGATTCGTAACATATATTTTTATGATACTATTCATAATACCATAGTTATATCTCAGAATATATGGGAGAGCTACAATATCTAAGAAGAAATTCGGCCAGCAGTGATCAAGTTAATAACTTCAAAATCAATGAACTTAAGGTTTATTAATTTCAGGCTCATATAATAGAAGTTAATATTGGTTGTATGAATTTTAAAATTGTACGATAACATTTAGGTTGTTTTCTTTTGTTTATATCCTTCTAATGTAAAATGAGCTGATTTTATATTAGACAAACAAACGCCAAGTAAACGTACAGTAAATTTATACTAATATTAAGAGAGTGGTAAAATTAAAGTTGGAATATACGCTGTTGTATTCATTTTGAATTCTGTGGAATCTTGTAATTTATTGTAATTTGTCTATCATATGGACACATTATTAATACCACTTAACAATGTCAACAAAAACAATGGTATAATTAATGTGTCCATATGATAGAAAAATATTAAAATCACAATATTCTACAAAATTAAAATCTATATAAAATGGACATTTCGTTCGAAAAGATTTATTTGAAATCGCATTAGCGATTGAAACAGCCAAAAAGAAAGTACAAATCTATTCTAACAATGACGAGCGCACAAACTTATGAAGGCCTTAAAACATTTCTAAACAAAGAACAATCAAAACTCACAAAACAAGCTGCACAATCCAAAATTTAAATCAAAGAAACACAACTTAATTGAAGAGTTGAGGTTTGACAATGTATGCCTTTATTGTGGTAAAGACAATATCAAGAGAATGTAGATCCAGAAGTAATCTAAATAAAATGGATACAACATACGCCAAATCCTCTAGATATTCTAGTTGAGGAATAATCAATTATATAAAATTATAGGGACTTTCTTTTGTTTGCTTGGTTATTTCCTGAGCTAGGTTGTCTGGAATCTGCAACGGATTCTGCAATACCACATGAACATACAAGTATTTTACTTCAATTACTTAAATTTCCTCGATTGCAAATAAATCCCTGGTCAAGACTGATGAGTCAAAAGTAAACTATTGGAAGCTTCTCAAAGCCCGATCTTCACTCTACTCTACCTCTTCATGATCATCAATTTCTTGGCAGGAATGTCCGAGTCACTAACTACCCTCACTTACCGACACCTTGCTCTAGATCTGGACAGTAGTTACTGCTCCGACCTTGCCGACTAAGGAGAGGTAATTGTATCCCAGCATCCATCCTGCCAATATCCATCCTGCAGAGGCTAATGTCCCATTGTCACAAACATTAACATTAGCATGCCCACAACACCTCACATCACGCTCATCCGGGTCAACTTTCCTTCGCCCAAGCGCAACGAAAAAGGTTACCCTGGTTTTTGACACTGGGTCGATGCCAGATATCATTATTGAGTGAGTCATTTGTTGGGCTTGGTTTGACTATGAGGATCACACCCCAGGATTTCCATACTTGAGACACTACGCAAGCACTTTTCTCCCATGTCTTGCTTATCATTAGTGCTTTCACTTTTAGTGATTCATCTATGATTCATGGGGTTTCTTCGCTGCTAGACTAACATTTCCGCTGGGTGTTGCGTAATTTTCACAGTGTCACCGGTCGAATAAAATTCAAGCTCTTTGTTTGCCTTCTTTTAATTGTAACACATATTTTGTTCCTTTTGGAAAATAGATTACTTTGCTGAATACATTTTATTCTAAGGAATTGTGGGTCAAAGCAAAATAGACAAGCAACGAGTCTTGCTTTGGCATCAATAACTTCAGAGTTTAAACTATTATTGTGGACATTTTCCATCGTTAGTGAGCAAGATGATCACGACGTTTCACGATCTGCAATCTGATCCCGTCTTCAGGTGAAAAGTGACGATGGAAAATGTTTGCAATAATAGTTTAAACTCTGAAATTCTCCCATCGTCAACAACAAACTTTAAACACAGAATCAATAACTTGTATGAATTAGTATTTTTGAGATTTTTAGATTTCTCCTAAAGTTTTACTTTAGGGCCTAGTGATGAAATGTACTTTTTGAATATCGCTAATTTAATGAGGGAGAAAATGCATTTTGCTAAAGTTCCTTTATATTTGAGGAGAGAAAATATTCAAATAAGGTTAATATATAACTTTAAACGGTATAACCTTCAATAATGGGCAGTTAAAACACAGGGTTACTACAAATTATGCTCACGATTTTCAGGGTTCATAATTCTGATTCATTTTTCATACAAGAAAATAGTTTGATTACTTGAAAAGTTATATTTGAAAAGACAGATGTCAAGCTTGTAAGCTTGATTGTCAAACTTCGTTTTGAGAGTCTTGGTCGAATATTTCGATGGCTGTTGTATTTGTGGTTTACTTTCTGGAAATGTTTGTGTTTACACTTTATATACAATGTAAATAGTTGTAATATAATTTAAATAGATCAAATATCGAGTAGTATCAGTAATTAAGGGAATATAAACTTCAACTGTTGTTCTGGATCATATCACATGTTAATGTGTGTGTGTTGATGAGTGTATGTGTGTGGGTGGGTGGAGGACAATGGCCTGTATGAAGGACGTGGGCGACTGACAGGTCGAGGTGTGAACTTGATGTTTGGCCAACTGGGCTACCAGGACTGTCTTCGGCTTGGGTTACATCTTCAGGAATGTAGGTAACCACTCATCACCTAGTTCAGACCAAGTATTCCAGATCGAGTGCCAAGAGCTGTGGGTTCGATAGTTAACTATAATTCAAGATTATTTTTCAATAAAAGTGATGTAAATACTTTGACGATTTTACAAAATTCTATCATTTGAGCTTTGAATACTTGAAGCATTCAATTCATTTGTGTGTGTATTTTCAGCCCTTGATGGAGTTTGTATTGAAGTCTTTCAAACTTTGCGTTTAAGGATGGTGACATGGATGGCTTAAGGTTTTTTAAAGGTTTCAAATCGTTTCAACATTCGGCGTGACCGAAAGTTTCAAGGGCCACCATATTTAACTAAGATCATATGCAACTAACAACATTTGTACAATTTATCAATCGTCAACTCTTAGTCACAGCCATCGGCAAGGCTTTTAATGTGACCTTTCATCTAAACTACCTTACTGCTTTGATTTTAACTCATTTTAACTGTTTTGTATCTAATTTACTTTTAATTTGCTTTTATTTTTAAATTACGTTGATACTAAAATTTAAGAGGATCCCTTACACAACGAAGAGAACCAGTTAAACTTGGAGCTAAAACGGGTAGAATTAGAACTCTGCAACTAGAGCCTTAAGACCAAGACGTAAGAAACTATCGAATTCTTCCGGTTGATCGCACTACTGATTTTTACATCAAATGTCTAGGCGTTGAAAATAATTAAAATCAACCAGTGTGATACTACAGATTGCCGAGGTTAATGCTGAAGAGTATGGCAAAACGTTCAAATTGCCTACCACCGATCACCCAAATTTCCACTGACACTCATTAAGGCTGGGTCGTAAAACGAAATATCGAAGTCGATCGGGGATGGCAGTACAGTACTATAGTCACCGAGACCGACGGTGAATTTGAAATCTGCTGAACGTTAGGATTTCTGGAACCGAGGTCGAAGACAAATATTTTAAAATTTTTATACATGGTGAAATCAAGTTATCACAGAGATCCAATTTTCTCTGAAAACTTCCCGATCACTCTCAATGGTCTACCTACTACAATTAATTCAGAAAATAATCCAATCTCTCCTTCTTTAAAATCGAACCGCTTCCAAAACGCCGATACTCGTTTTATACCATACATTGATATGTTTAATTTGGATCTAATGAACCATAAACAAGATAAAGTAATCTGGTCTCTAAATAGGGGATACAGATCTGATATAATCTAGTGGAGAATGTCGTCAATGCCTTCTTAACCTGGTTCTGACACTATCTGAACTAGAGCAGTAAACATCTCCCGGTATAACTGAGATGAGGATATCTGGCTCAGGTCTCGTCCAATCTTCATAACTCGACATCAACACAACTCCCTCATATCCACAATCAGCTGGCTGTCACAGGATCTAGCCTCCATTAGCAACTTCTCATAGTCTAGGCATGCACTTAAGTATCGAAATTAATAACTCTTTTAGTGAATTGGTTTGGAGCTGTGTTGGTTGAGATGTAGGACTAGTTCAATTGGAACGCTGTATAAAATGTCTGTACAGTACTAATTTTCCCTGTGTAAACATATTAAAGCTATTTAAACATTCTTTGTGAATTGTTCCTTGAGCCAAGACAAACACTTTTTACAATATAAAGACGGGTCCAACATGCTTTGTTTACGGCTAGGTAAGTATTTTTATCTCCCAGTCCTTGTAATAGTCTTTTTCAAACTCTACGCAATTTTATAGCTAACAAAACCAAATTTCAATTTCAGAAAATAAAATATAAATCCAATGTTTGGTTTTCAAATTATGGACGTTTGAAATGTTCAAACTAGTTGCTTCAAAGCGGCGGTTTTTACAAAACGTTAACAAGAATAACTTCTGTTGGTCTCAAAGACACCGGAGTTTTAAGAAACAACCAAGTTAAAGCGAAAGGTATGTATGAAACCGAAATTAACTGAAACAAAATAAAATGGTAATGGTGTTTTTTTTTCTTATTTGTGTAGTTTACCCCATTTTCGTACTATCTAGTTGTTGGCTAACTGATTTTCAAAATCTTGTATCCTTTTCAAAAAAAAAGGAAAAGACGTATTCTTGTTAGTTTTTTGTAAAATCGCGCTATTTAGGGTGATATTCGAGTATTTAAGTCAGCCATAACTTTAAAAAAAAACACTTTGTGTCTACACATCTGCTATGCTTATTATTATTATTTCTGGACACAGATGTGAAATTATTGGGTATATATTTTAATATATTAAAAGCTGGATGGAACTTTAGGAAACTTACTAATCTCCATTAATATGTTGACCCAAATCCACAGATGAAGGACGTCTGAGAGGCAATGGCAAATCCACGATAGCTTAGTAGATTCCAGGAACAACGTCTGGAAACAGGAAAAAAAGAAAGTGGACTCCTAAATCAGAAGCTAGAAAGTAGAGAGAAGTGGTTGTATCAAGACGTCTGAGTGAGGTCTATCAAGTGTTGTAGGCCTCTGCCACGCTCTTGTCAAGCATCTCTACCGAAGTTGTCTTTATCAATAATTAGGAACACGGACTCCCTAAGTTATTCAGCGTGTTGAAATTTGACGACACCATGTGTCTTGGTGGCTTTGTTAAGTACCAGTTGCTTGATTAAAACCGAAAGGTTTCTGAATTTTTAGAATTGAATTTTCAGAATTGGACTAGTTGTAGTTGTAGATGTCTTCAACTCTCTCTTTTAATGTCTGGAGAGCCGAACGTTATTAACTTTTTCATATATATCTTCTGTGCCATATATTGTCGCCCAAATAATGACGAATACTAATAAGAAACACGTCGTTCAAAGTCAAGTTACACTTTTTCTGAAATTTGGAGGAATTTGAGCAATTTAATATATACTGTATATATATATTAATCATGTAATAATAAAATAAAGTTTCAAAGCTAATGTAAAAACTAATCTGAATTTAAATCAATTTGAGTTACTGTATAATGTAGGTTTATTACATTTAGTCTAGCACATTTCCTTATATTTTCTGTTATGATTTGGTGTACCTTTCACCTGAAGACGGGATCAGACTCCAAATCCCGAAACGTCGTGTTCTTCCTGTTCACTAAAAGGCCATGGACAACGTCTGTAATAATATTTCAACTTCAGAGTAAGATACTGCTTCAAGTTTGACGAATTGACTCAATAATCAGACTTGTCTAATTTAACCAAAGTAAGTAACTAACATTTTCTCTAACTGGAGATCCATTAATTACTTCTCAAAACAATCCTAAAATAAATTTGCAAAACTTACTGCATTATTCAGACAATTTAGTACACTTTTTGTTACGTACTTTCTAGGTTACCTGCAATAATGGATTAGTCTACTAAAAAACTCAGGAATTCATTATCTAGAACTCTAAATCAAATGTAGTGAAAGGAAAACAGGCAGCGAGGGAAAGAAGACGTCAAAAAACACTTACTAACAATCGTGCTTACTCATTAGTAGAAACAATGAGAGAGACAGAGAGAGGACTACGCACAAGACAGTGAGAGGGAGTGAGAGGGAAGATGGAAGTATGCGTAAATCTCACTCAGCACCTAGCCTCACTCTATCAGCGTACGGGAAGTAGTTCGTGTGAACTGTGTTCCTGATTCCCGCACGCACAGGGGCAGTGCTCACTGCTAGGTCACAGGTACCCTACTGCCGAAATTTCAGAGAAGTGCTCAAGATTTAGAATATTGAAGGGGATCCGTTATAATAACTTCAAAGGCGTGTAGTTTAAGTTCTTGAAGTAGCAATAACAATAGTTTATGTGCATTAACAATAATTCAACTAATTAGCAAAATATCAAGAAAAACAACAACAAAGTTATAACTATATAAAACATTTAGCTACGAAGTTCCAAAACACCTGAACTATACGACATTCCCCACACATTTACATTAAATTTATGTACAGCCACGCAAAACATTCACAATTTTCTATCTACCATTATACTGCAGGAGGAGGTTAAGTATTTGGGAAGTGAGTACTGCAATGTTCAATAAACACATCAACAAAGTAAAAACCATTTTCGCCCGATTACGCTTTAAACAGTTTTTAAATTTAGAAATAGGTTCTTACTGTTTTATGCAGGGTGGACCCATTGTTATAGGAATTGCAAATTGAAAAAGAATCAACCTGCTTCCAGCGAGATGGAGCCACTGCTCATACAGCAGGGATATCCATGATAACACTTAGAAATGTGTTTGAAGCTTGTTTGATCTCAAGATTTGGTGACATACCCTGGCCAGCTCGAACACCGGTGTATGACTTTTTCCTGAGGGGGTACTTAAAATTTAAGGTTTACGAAACTCGACTGAGAAGTTTACATTAACTAAAACAAATAATCACGGGCGATACCACAAAACGTATTAGACGAAGTTGTTGAAAGCTTTTTCAAGCGAATAAAGGGGTTGAAACTAGAAGTTGACGCTTGTTCGAGGTCGTCGCTTAGTGGAATTCGCAGTTAAAAAGTGACTTGTATCAAATAAAATGTATAAAATACCCTAACGTCCTGTAAAATATTTAGCCATCCAATATGATCTATTAATAGCGTTTTAAAATTGTATCGTTCTCATTGGTCCACCCTTTATTAAAAGGGATCTTATTGAAAGTTAATACATAGTTGCTATGGTTGAAAGTTTGTAAACTTACTTATTGCGAGATTAAGATTCTGCTCAGTGAAAGGAACAACGGAAAGTTTTTTTACTGTACAGTACGTATTATTGATTACATTTGTTACATGAAAAGGTTTTCAACAAGGAAGTAGTCTTTCATGGTTAATTATGAACATTTTCTTCTCCCAAATAAAATAGTTAGTGAAGAAATGGTGGGGAAAGATAAGTAAGCCTTTGAATTTTGGAACTCAAAAGAAAATCAGACATCAGCTAAAAAGTGCCATAAATTATGATAACATAAATGCGTGTAAGCAGCTACAGGATTAGCCATGTAATAAAAAAATTACATTGTACTCGAGAAATGATGATGCATTATTCCATAGACGTATTTGCATCAACAACAACAAAGTTTTAATATAACTACGATTTGAAACAACTGTTTTCAAAAACCAATTTTAAACTTGAGTTTCGAACTTTTACTTTAAACCCTTCTCCCCACGTCCAACAATGCTAATCCCTTACAAAAAGCACGATCTCATTTTCCTTTCTGTTTCCTGGCCGCTTCTTTGTTCCTTTTCTCTTTTCCCCACATCCATCACTCTCTTCACTCGGCCAGGACCTCACACACTCACACACTTGACTTTTACTCATTCATTACCGTACACATGTACAAGTGTCGTCATAAACTGCAGTATCTACATCTACACTACTCTCTCTCTCTCCAGATTCAATGGAAAGGCTGCTGCAAATTATCACTCGAGTAATGAATGAATGCTGACCTGTTTACTGGCGGAAAGTAAATAGGCTTAATTATTGTTACTCGGTCATGTCATGTAGTACAGTTTAGTTTCGGTAAAAATAGTTGGTTTAACGAGCAGCTCTGTTATTAAAAGGACTTTCTACTCTAGATTAGAATTCTAGGAGTTGTATGCGTTTTGAATAATGCAGAATGGGGACCGTCACCAGCTGTTTATTTTCTATACAACCATCTGACGTGGCCTTTGAACCCTCTGATGGTCGAAAATGTTTTGGAATTTGAGTTTATTTTTTATTTAAAGTAATTTCTACAACATTTAAATTACTTGTCTTGTACCTTTAAAAGTCTGAAATTCCACTTGAATTTCTTAAATTAAATTGATTAATTTAAAATAGTTGTTTAAAACTGTAGCTCCAATCTACCCTACGTAATGTGTTGATAATTTATACGTAATGTAAAATTTATAATATGTACAGAAATTAATTCCATGGCAATAGGGTTTGTTGGATTTGACACTTTGAAAGACACACAAACTACTTGGGGCCTGACTCGCTCGTTTGCATTGTAAAACTCAGCCATCCCGATTTTAACCCCCTTCCTCCCCAAACAATTTGGTAGACAACTAATATATTTTTGAAATCAGCATAATATTCCCTTTTTGATACCCCACATCGATTTTATAATTTTTTACAAATCCATATATTGTCCCCGAACCCCAAAATCAGTAGGTCTTTTTAATGGTATACAACTATGTGTCGAGTTTCAAACAAACCGTTGGTATTTACTAATAAATATTTACTAAAAAGAAATATAACATGGGGACCTCAAAACCACATAAAAATAAAAATTATATAATTTTATTCGTTTCCCCCACCTTCCACACACTAAGGACCATTTCTATTCAAAATATTCTGAATTACCAGCCAGATTCCGAGATCTCAACACTCCGGACAACCCTAACCGAAATACTAATAGTATAGATACTTCAAATTTGAGGTGAGGCTTTTGTACACAGTGTTTGCATCCGTGACTACAGTCATCAGTTATCGTCATTTTTGACGCCGGTACTGCACACCCTTAATTCAGGTTATTTTAAGATCCAGCCTTTAGTTGACACTTAACATTTTGTTTGCTCAACAAGAAGCAGAAATCCTCCCTCTCACATCAATTTTTTATTAGAAATTTGTTAAAGAACTTGAGCCATAGTATTGGATGGTATAAATTAAATTTAAAAAGAAAACACAAACCAGAACTGTATAAATTTAATAACCCTAGCCTTGCTAGTGAAAGGCCTTGCAGGTTCAATCTGTATAGTATTGGCCTTTTTATTTTTTTTTTTTTTAATTTAGAAGTTTGTTGTTGACGATGGTACAGTTTCTGAGGATGAAATATTATTACATAAACAAAATACCTGTTAATCTCCATTTGCTGTGAATAAACACTAAACAGATATTTGAGTGTTCTCTTTTACAGTTGGTCGGTCTGATCATAGAAACTTTTAAGGATAGTTCTTATTCTAGGGTCTGATACATGTCTGTGATTACTGATTTGTTACTTGATTTGTGATTTGTGTCATACTTGATTGGAGAACTTAAGCCGGTCGTCCGTTGTTCCCAGCCAGCCAGTCAGTCGGTGAGTCACTGTCCCTAGCCATGGACGTACTTGGTTTCTCTAATTGGTTTTTAATTTCGTAACGTTTTCGTGCATGTTGTGTAGTTTTCTAGGCTAGTTTTTAAAGTTAAATAAATTAAGTAAAAAGCTCACACAAAACAAAAGAGAAAACTCACGTTTTTGGTTGTGGGTGACTATTCACTGGTATGGTTACGCTGATTATTTTAGGCTAGCTCATTCCTTGATGTTTTGTGTTATGTTTTAGGTTCCTTTCACCTGAAGACGGGATCACATCACCCGAAACATCGTGCTCTTCATGTTCACTAAAAAACTATAGAAAACGTCCGTAATAATATTTCAACCTCACAACAGTCACATCGTAGAATTTCTTTTCCCGCTCACAACTCTCTTCGAAATGCGTATCATTATGTTGAACAAACTAAACAGCTTGTCAGGCCAATCGCTAATCAAGATCTCATTTGAGGTGGGAATTGATTGATCACGTGACTGAATGGCGCGTCACAGTTGATAAGATGCGGGTGGACAATGAGCCGTGTTGGGAATGTGGGTTACTTACTTGATAGCTTCAAGGTCACATATCAAGCACGCACACACACGCACGCGCATGCTCAGTGAGTATCCAGAACATCTCAGCAAGTAGACTTCATCAGCGGTAACTCAGCCGTGAACAACTGGATGAAGGGATTATCTCGGTTCACTCGAGAGGAACCATTACTTGCTTTAGATCATATTTTAGTCTTACTTTAGATTTGTATTTCACTAGTGTCTTGAAAACAAATTTCGGGTGCACAGTTTTTCACCAATAGAGCAGTAAAGATCGGGTTTGAGGTCTGATAATAAAGTTTGCTTGTCACAACACTCTTTTCAAAGTAGGCACTGACAATTGATCAAGCTTGGTTTGAGTTTTGGAAGAAAACCAACCCCTATTGGTTCAGACGTTTCTCCGAGAAAACCCCTACGTCCACGCGTTTTCCAGTAGTCCACTGGAACCACTAGGGTGGTGTTCTCGTTGTTAGAGGGCTCCAAACAAACGTAAAGAGTTCGATTAGCGTGGTCCTGTAATCCAGCTTCATGGAGGTCAGGTTTTGAGGATGATATAGGTCTAAAGCGGCTCAGATAGTCTCAGTGATCATCTCCAAACCATAGTTTAGACATATCAGACCATCAAAGCCGTTGGTCCTTGTATTTCCATTGGTCATTGGGCTATTAATTAATGACCCATTCTAAGGAAAGTCGGTCTTAGTTTGTAACAAGACTACAACTCATAACTCATTACCACATCACACTCATCCTTCACCACATATTTGCCTTAAAAGTCTCAAATAGTGATAGTGATATATAGTGATTACCAATTGTTTGAAACATGCTCGTCGTATCAATCGCTTAACACCTTTAACCACCGACGATAACATTTTTGGCCTACACAAAACCATCCCCACTTATAGTGTAATGCAGCCGTTCAAACAAACTAATCAGTATGGTTTGTACCAAATAATACATTTGTGGGACCACTTGAAAGAGAATCATGTTCAAAATGTTGATGTTGACCAAAGTTCGACTATAATACAGTTTGTTCATGTTAGTCTTTACATGAACAGAGTTTTATGACTACGGTTTGTTCATAATAAAGTATTTCATATTCAGTCAAAGGTTAAACTAAGTGAATTATATTTGTTGATTTGTTGACGTGACGGTTTTGGAAAGAACAAGTTATGGAAATTTCTTCTACGTGTTTCTTTTTCATTGAGAAAGCTCTTTGGGTTGCAACTAAAAATATCCTAGATTACGATTTGCCCAAAAGTTAGGCTATACAAATTAAATTTAATGCATATATTCAATTTATTTCTATTCTTCTGACCTATTAAAGCTATACAGCCGAGCAAACAACAAACTTTGTTCCTCAACGCAAACCACCATTGCTTCAATTAAACTAGTTCGCTACTTCTTTTCTTCTCCGTTGTTTTTCGCCAATAAACAGCTGGTTGGTACTCAGAGCGCACGTTGGTTTACCAATTCCAAGCAGCGTCAAGCAGAGACTGAGATCAACTTTCGTTGAAGAGTGTCCGACATCCTAGACCAGTTCATGGATCTCTTACCGCGATTTCTCCGCGCCACTGCATTCTGCTCATTCACTCGTTCACTCATTCGCTGCTGCTTAACGACGGAAGGTCGTTCATTTACAACATTGTTGAATACTGGCGGCATGTGAAGCTTCCTCTGATGTAGCCGGTGCAGTGAGATCTGACAAGTTGGAAATCATATTTAACCCAGTTGCGCATGCGCTGCAATGTGTTGGGAATTATCGCAGTTTCATGAGACACGCTTGCACGTGCTGAGTGAAACGTGTGTTTAGTTCTGGAATGAGAGAGTTTGAGTTTTATTGGTGAAATTTATGTTGTGGGGATTCAGGAGGAAAATAATCAATAGATTGCTCAAGTGTGTTAAAAATGAAGACTCAATAGTTAAATTATGTTTATGTATGATTGGTATTTGACGAATTTGGCAGTCAGTCGCAAACTGTTCACATGCATTATTTTCGGATTGTTCTAAAAACAGATGAGATAACGGTGGTTGTTAAAATAGCATGAAAACTTTCGCCAGTATTGAACTAATGACAATTAAGTACCCTTTTTCATATTTTTGATAACCACACTACCGATTTCAGGTCTCAACCCATCATCTTGGTGTTTAGGTTAATACAAAATAAATTAACATACAACAAACTACTGAATAAACACAACATTATAAAGCATATGTTAAAAACAGTGGGCTCTTGATCAATTTTCTTCATCTTTTATGTTGTTTATATGTTCGAAAAAAAGATTATTTGTGTTGATGTGCAGTGTTTAGTGAGCTATTCGGGTTTGTCTTCTGGTTAGTGTAAATATGAATTGAATTGTCATTTGTTCAACACTGACCTTACAAGTAGCCCTACGTGAACAAATCTCTTCAAATAACAAAGCTTTATATTATACATAGCTTTAAAATAATTCGTTAAGTTCTTTAAGTTAGTTTTAGTTCAGTTAAAAGCAATTAAGTGTCCTGGTAACTTGGGGTACGCTCTATTGAGTCGCGTATAAGGATTTAGCCCTCTTACTTTGTTACTTTTATTTGAGACACCGACCACTCCTAGAGGGTATTTTAAGGTGAATATGGGATGACGGGTGAGTGTGTTGAGTGTTTTTGATGGATGATGAGATGAAGTCTTGTTAGAAACTAGGCCGACTGTTCCCAAGATTGGGTCATTAATTAATAGCCCAACGACCAAAGGAATGGACCAAGGGCTTAACGTGACCTCCGAACCACGGGAAGTGGCCATCGTGAAAAGTTATCACTGCCCCACATCGGCCTCACATGCTCTGTAACCACGGTTATACGAGAATGTTCTCCAAAAATCGCTAGGTGTATGAGTTGTAACCAGAGGACCGATTCTTATATGAGACTCTTCTTCGCTGAGTTTTGCCCGCACTCTGTCACCATTAATCCAGAAACTATTGAAGTTTTGGTAAATAAAGAACATCGTCTATTAAAATTACCAGACTCTGTCAAAACAAGTGGCACAACTAGGTGCACCAACCCCGAAATAAGCAAAACGTGACACTTAATAAACCAGTGTTAACATTCTCTTGAGCTTCTTCAAAATTGTCCCAGCTGTGAAGGAAGTACGGTTAAATAGGTCAATGTACAGCACATGATACCTGCTATCACATGTCCATGATGACAGCTAAGATGTCGACACATACAGTGAGTGAGTGATCTTCACGTAACCGTTACCTGTATGTAGTGTGTGGTGAACATAACATATGCTCAGGTGTCAAGTGTAACTGAGCAGTGCTCACCGTGCAACCTCTGCTCTGGGTAGCTTCTTTCCTTACCATCTACCCGGTTTTTATCGAGTGAGATATTCATGCCGTCATCATGGTATGACCCAAGGTAGTTACGTCCATGACCTATTACTTTGTTACTTTGATTTGAGACACCAACCACTCCTAGAGGGTATTTTGATGCTTAACATTAAATGTATATTGGGTATGACCCAGACCCGGGACCGTGGAGTGAGCACCAATCCTGACCCCCAGGACACGTTTTGAGCATTTTACAAGCAACAGGTATCCGATGTTCATGAAATTTGGTACAAATGTTCCTTTTGTAAATGTCTCGGTCAAGTTCTTTAACCAGCAAAATTGGGCTACCGGGAGTAGGCTACTTTTGGGAGGGAATTTTAGTCAAAAGATCGCTTCAATGATCCAAAAGCAGAAACTTGATCCGATTTTGATGAAATTTAAAAAAATAGTTATTTTGCAATGTACCAAAAATTATGAAAATTGTTTGAGTCGTTTTAAAGTGGCGGCCAAAAAAGTGATTTTTGCTATAACAACGTTATTAGAAGTCCAATTTTAATTAAATTTAAAATGCGGTTTACCTTCACGATATGTTAAAAAAATGTGGCGTAAATGAACACGTAAGTCTGAGGCCGAAGGGCAGACGGGGGCTGTGAGCGGAGCAAATAATTGAGTAACAAACTGCAACGGAAATTTGATTCACTCAAGCAAGCGGTGCTTAAGCGCTTAGCTGCGTGTCGGCCTGGTTTAATAGGGCTACTGCAAATTAAATTAATATTTTAAAGAGGTCGTTTGACTGTATATTTCTACTGAGAAACGTCTCCGAAAGTACTGTGATGGTGTGTAGGTTTTCTGGAAAATAAATACTAAAATTTAAAACTAACCTTGAAAAGAACCCATATGACGAGTACGGAGTACCAAAGATTAAGCTCATCCTTCAAGAAAAAAAAGTTATTTCCTGTTTATTGAATACTGTTTAACTAGTGCGTTTATATTTTAATAAAGGACTGTTTTTTAGGATAAAAGCACTAAAACTTAAGGAAGAATAGGTTTATCCTTTATATGGGGGTTCACATCCAACTTTCCGTCTATCTTTCATGTGACCAATGAATTTCAAATGATTGACGAGGAGGGTTATCAATGTCGAAGGCTCAAGTAAAACACAAAATTTATCTCTTTTTTAATCCTCCACTCCAACAGATAATTGTGTTTAACGATTACAATCAAAACTGTCTATGATTTCAGTAAATCGCTTTAATGATCCAAAAGCAGTAACTTGATGCAATTTTGATGAAATTTAAAAAATATCTATTTTAAGTTATTTTGCAATGTACCAAAAATTATGAAAATTGACACTTTCCTGACAATTAACAAATGCTACTTAGCACTTAGCACTTGTACGTGGCACTTGTGAGTGCGCCGCTGTCCCAAGGAGGTTAGGAGGCTAGTGCCCTACCCACCGTACCTGTCCTTCCCTCTTCCTCCTCTTTCCTTTCCTTTCTCTTCCTTTCTCTCCCCACACTTCTCCTCTCCTTGCATACATTACTCTCTATCTCTACACTTGATCACACTATTCACTAGTTCTCTGCTCCTGTATCTGTGATTGGCTCTTGGGTGCAGTTCCTCTTTGTATTCATGAATGGCTCAATTGCCACTGGCTGCTACCTTTTGAGAGGGTCGTTGAGTTTTATTATTCGGAATTTCAATATTGGGAGACATTAGAGAGATGCTCACACGTGGAGCTTTGGTTGGTTAAGTAGAAGTGTTTTACACACTCGATATTTAGGGGGAGGATGTTTAAATGTATATAAAATCAAACCAAATTAATCATTAATCAAATTCGTCAAAATTTGTCAATATAAATTATAAGAAAATAACACACTATTTAAAAGCTAACGGTATTAAATCAACTTATTCAGAAATAAAAGTAAAAAGGTTACCACAAAAATTCGATTCCGCGTGCCAGCTTTTAACAAAAAACAGCTGTTTTACTTTTAAATTGTATTTGACTTGTTATTTTAATTCAAAAGCTAAGCATTTTTAAGTAGCTTTTTGTAAGTTGTAATACATTTTACTTCAGTAAAGTTTAACAACTTAATACAAACTAAAATATGACATTAATTTTCTTTAAAAGATACTTGAACCAATAAGAGTAGGCTACAATATTTATTAAATAACTACAAAACAAATGTGGATACTGTACTAAAACCATTGATAAAAGCGAGAATATGGAAAAAGCTGGAAAGTTTACAATAATCTAAGCAAGAGGTTTTTCTATATTCAGCCACATCATAAAACCTCTAAAACGTTTCATGAATTACCAACAGAAAGAACAGTGCGAATGTAAATGTTTGCAGATAAGGATAGCAAAACTCTGTCACTCGAGACTTACTTGAGATAACGATCTTAAAACAGATAAGCAAACGCCATGCAGACAGGATTATGCAGGAGAAGAAATTGAATGAAATCGCTTTTAGATAGCTTTCGACCTCGACCCGGCCTCTCTGAATTTCTAGGTTCACATTTGAGCAAATTAAAAAACTTTTTGTGTAAAATTTGGCTAGTATTTTATATTGTTACTTGAATCATAAAGGTAAAATCAATAACGACATTTTATCGTAAGAATATATTATATTTTCGAAAAGGATTTGAGGTTAGAATAAATTGAAAGTTTTAGCAAAAGAAATATTTGGATTGTGATACAAATATGTAGTATGTCTACTTCAGTAAACTATTTATTTGTTTAATTTCTTTTAAATTCGTCAAATATTGCTTGGGTTACCTACTTAGAGTATTTATAAAGTTCTCTTTTAAGTACAACACAACGAAATCGGTTGTTTACTTTCCTATCTAATCAGTTGTTCGAGGTTGAGTGGTAGATAGGACTTTGTAGTCCTAACTTCGTCTCGTTAAACAAAACCAACTTTACCTTTTTTATCTAATTCCCATGATTCATTGGAACCTTTAATTAATACTCATAACAACTCGTCATACAATTAAACCTGAATGTTAAATTATTTGTGGCTTTGACTTCTGAATTATGTCGATGTCTCTTCATTCGCCACAAGCGAAACTTAGAGAACCCAAATATTTTTGTTCTTAACTTACAAGCTTATGTTTTATTTGTAAAGATTATCCGACACAGTCCCCTTTGCTGCTCAAAAGGTGCCTCAGGCGATACAGCGTTTAAAGTAGTATTAGCTTTCGATATTTTAAAAGCAATTTCATGACAATTTCCCGTTATTGATTGTTTTGTATTTTCACCGGTTTGTCTGACACCGAAGTGGGTGACCGAGGGGCGCGGATGATCTCAGCCAGCGAGGAAAGTGTCCTGACCAGCTCAGCTCAGTGCTCAGGGCTGAAATCTGCAAACTGGCCTCAGTTGTAGCCGAGGTCAGAGGTCGGAGACCGAGGTGGCAAATGACCAGCCTCTGCCTCTCACCACAACCTCAACCTCACCTCGCGGTTTGGAAACGACATTTTCATGCAAATCCGACACCGCACTAGTCATAAACCATAGAGATTCTTATCAATTGATAGCTGCTACAACCACAATGCTGGAAATTATGCCTGTAACCTGACGAAATCTTGAGGAGTCAATAAATACTAACATGCCTAAACGATTTTTACTCTCTTTAATACATCGAACTTTCATTGGAGCCTAGTTTTCTAGCACCTCTGGCCTCATTTAGTAAGACGAGTTGAGATCTTCAAAAAATCCATAATCAGCTCATTTTTTAAGGGCGCAATAAATCTGCTTAAAATGTGGCAACACAAAATGTGCCTTCTTATAGACCAATAAACACTGTTCAGAGTGTCCAGTAATTACGGAATCAACCTTCACCAGGTGATTTTTCAAGTCGAAATGAACAAAAACGTCCTTGTCGAAAGATTACCTGGTGAAGTTTGACCCCTTAATTACTGGACACTCTGTATAAAGAAACTTTTAAACATAACATGCTTTGTATCTTCACTTACCTTCCTTGGCCAAGGCTCAATTTGTGTGGTTTTAGCTAGACTAATGTGCGATTAAAACATGTTTAGTTCCATATATTTAGTCATTGAGGCACCAATAATTAATACCTAAAACTAAAACTGTAAGTTGGAAAAAGTTGGACGCATAACCTTACCTATAGTTAAGAGCCAAAAAGGTCTTTTATCGTCAATAGCCTAATTTATCGATAGTCTATTACTTGTTTTTATTGTAAAATTTTTAGAAGTTAAATAGACAAACTTATTTCTTTGGTGAATTCAGTTGTATTTCATTCAGTTAATAACTTAATCTGGCGATACTGTATATTGTATAGCTTTAAGGAGAGTTATGTGAAATAAGTAAGTCAGTGATAAAACGAATAACCTGACTGATTTCATCATAATGAGATTAAAAAAACCAAAGTTAACAGTGTCCATTCAAAATGCAGAAATTTGTAAACTTTATCTCTGAACGAAATCCAAACCAAAGATGATGAAGGAAAATGATTAGCTACTTTTTATCCATCTTGCTGTGATCACTAAAAATATAAAATTAACCTTCAGACCACAAGAAGTTCAGTCATTTTCAAGCGTACACTGAAAAGGAAAGCTATATAAATAAATCTTGAAAGTGAGTGCAGTGATGAGTAAAATTTAAAGTGGTAGTTTTAGTAGCCTACAACTGTAACAAATTAGAACACAATCGCGCCAAAAATAGTTTGAACATTCTAATGAGAACTAGAACCTTCCTCCCTGATGATAGTCATCTAGGAAAGGATATCACACATAAATCAAAACCACTCGTTAGTCCGGTAGAAACTACTACCTTCGAAAAAACTGCCAGTCCAAAATGCGTGATGATAGCCGAGGGAAACTCTGCCAGTGAAAGCCTCTCATTAGTGAAAAGTTAACGAGCGACTGAGTTATAAAATGGCGGCAAAGAGATCAGCTGATCTTGGAGGATAATCCCAGAGATAATCTTGATACAATTACAATCTCGTTATCTCACCATCTTGGCTCAGTGTTCTCTGTCAATGTACGGAGTCTATTCTGTGTTTCTACTCAAACGGATACTCAATAGAAATTGGTTTCTATAATTTTAACAGTGGTTCTTTACTTCTTTATTATTTACACGTTCAGCTAATGCCAAAAACAGGCGTTTTCTCGGGGCACTTCACGTTTTTAGTGGATCCGTGGCGGATTGGTATCGCGCGCGACTCTCTCCGGTAGCGCAGGTTCGATTCCCACAGTCACCACTTACAATTAGTAAAGTGACTATACGAGTATACGGTGACGCTAGGTAAAGGTCGAGGTTGAGTGCTAGAGAGGACTTCGTAGTCCTAACTTCACCTCGTTAAACAAAACAAACTTTACCTTTTTACGCCTACAGTTGTCATGGGTTTTTATGAAATGAACGTTGTTAGAGTGTATATAATGTTTTAGTGACTCCGCTGAACCGAATTTACGTTTTCCAATTTTCTAAGACCATGACATAAGTCAAAATTTGACTACATTTTTATTTGAATTTTTTGCTTATAGTATTAAATTGACTGGGACTCATGGCGTGGTCCTGTAATCCAGCTTCCATAGGTCTAAAGTGGCTCAAGTATAGCCTCAGTGATCATCTGATGATACCCGCATCAACTCCCACCATCGTTTAGACATATCAGACCATCACCTGCGTGGTTCGAAAGTCACGTTAAGCCGTTGGGTATTTCCATTGGTCAATTAATTAATGACCCATTCTAAGGAAGAGTCGGCCTTAGTTTGTAACAAGACTACGCCTCATAACTCATTACTACCACTCATCACACTCATCCTTCATCACATATTTGCCTCATGAGAGTGGTCGGCATCTCAAATAGTGATTTAGTGATAAATTAATAGAAATTTCTAAAAGTGGTCAGCTGAGTATATTGTCATTTTTCTAATAAAACTTATATTTAAAAATCGGATGAATACTATAGGAGCGAGGTGTCTCAAGAAGATGCTTGATTTTACATTGCCCTTGGACAAAAAACAAAATGACCGATATATTCTGGGCACTCTTAATTAAAAACAAGATTTCATTGGTTGTTGTGTGACACTTGTCATAAAATATGAACATAAACTATATAATAAAGTTCTGGTGGATTGGTTTGTTATCTGCATGTTTGCCGCCAGGGTGACCTAGTTAGGCCGCAATAAGATGTCCTTTCCTCTTGTCTCGTGCCATTTCTGTCTACAAACGTACATTTTACTTATTACCGTTATTTGCCTTGATTACCATCCTTAACACAATCACAATCTTTCATTTTCTAGCAAAATTAATTAAAGTATGGTTCTGAATTGCTTGAATAGTTGATGGATTTTATTCTTCTTTCCAAATATTTTATTATATCTCATTTTACCTAGTTTTATATACCTACATGTTGTGCATTCAATCAATCGTAAATGAATTATAAATTTTCCCTCTTGTATTTAATATTCTGAAGTGGTTGTTATGTCCATAGCATGTTGTCATCGTCAACTCTACTCATTCGTTGAACAATTTATCATTTCCTTGCCTTCTTTCAGTTTACGTTGAAATCTTTTGACATATCTCGTTGAAGTTGACAATTGACAACATGGTACGGACAAGACGTGCAGAAGAGAATTCTTTTAGTTCAGAAACGTTTGCTGGAATTCGGAGATACATAAACCGAAAATTTTATAGACTTCCAACCAAACAAACACAAAGACAAATTTTTAGTGAATTTTCAAATTAAAGTGAACTTAACCGTAAAGATTTTAGGGAATAACTACTTTTGCATGTGTTTTATGCATATTATAGAAATCATGGAAAATGCGTCTCTCTTTATAATGAAACAGGACGCTTAGACTTATTTATGTATTCATAAACGGCGTACACATTTTCACATTTACAACATGATTGATGAACAAACTACAAGTATTTATATTTGTTGGTAGAAAGGTCGATTTCGTCCAATACATCCCGAATAGTGTGGTACTTTGTACATCTTATATTAATGTTTACAATATGATTAAATGTGTACGATGAATTTTTGGAAGGAGTTTGACGAAGTTAAGGTAACGTGAACACTAAACAGTCACACCATTGGTTTTATTTAGCTAAGAATCAGTTGTCTATGTTTTGCAAAACCAATAGTCCTTCCAAACGAACAATTATACCAAGCTTTTGCTCCTCGTACTATAACCATAACATGTTATTTAGTCCCGCGTGTATTAAACCTACTTTAATATAGTCGTAGTACGACGGCCCCACAGCATGACGTCCCCAATCAACAGCGCACGCACCCTGGACCAGCTGAGCTGATTCTTCTCATTACCTCTAATGAACCTGGTGTACCACGTGACTTACACACGCACTCTGCAGTGGAGGAAAGCGTGAAGTGTAGAGTGCAGCACTTTCACTCCCAGTCCCTGGCCCACCAGTTTAGTTAATCACAGGTCAGGTCTGATTTAGTAATGTGGCGCGGCGAGTACAGAGAGCATGGTGGTCGTAAATATATCCACAGTAATTATCGACCTATTTCCTTCTTATTTTAATTCAATTTGTAACTGCTTATCTGAAGGAAGATACAGTTGTAGTAATTGATTTGGACTAGTAGTTTCAATTATAGATTGTAATCGAATAATAAATCGATTGAATTCTGTGTCAGGAAGAGTTCATGTAAGATTGATCGTTTTAGAAATAGCTCTTTATGAAATTGATCTAGTTTCGAATTGAATGATACTTTATTTTTGACAGTTTTTTTATGCTGTCTACGTCAATGGCATTTTTTGTGTTACTTAACCTAGGGTTTGTGGGATCTCAAAACGCTTTTAGGGAAAGCGGTCCAAACCCTTTACAAGCTCAAGGGTTGACCATTAGCAAGAGTATTCTTTGACCACACGCACAACCGGACGGACTTCTGTACTTCCGGTTGTGGCGTACTTGCTGTAGAACTTTTTCAGAACATATTTCAGAGTAAAATGTTGCGTTTAAATCTCCAAGTTCTCTGAAATATTTTGATACAACAGATTTGTGTACCGACATTTATCAAAATATATATCTTCCTACATATTTTCTTTTGGTTAAAACTTCCAAGGATGATTACTTTGCAATTTACGTTTTAACCTAATTTAGTTTCCAGCACATGTTAATTTCCGATGTTTAAAACATTAAAAAATAAAACTTGCGTTATTCTTGTTCCAGAACTTCAGCTAAACCTCTACGTTATGGCTAAATAATCATAAATTAGAATCCTCGATCGAAATATTGTTTAAACCCGTGACCAAAGCACGGCGCCAAAGGCATCACGGGAAATGGAGCAGAACCATAAAACTTTCGCGTTAATAGCAGTGTTGCCACCACCGCTAATAAAAATAAGCTCCTCGCTGCTGTCCACCGCGCAGGGTTTCCTCCTACTTCACGAAGCCACATTTCACTTTTAATTTCAATCTTATGAAGAACTAATTCACTTTCTCGCCTTGTGGTCGGTAAGGTACAGAGGTGCTTTCTATTGCCACGCCAGTGTCTTAGTCTACATATTCATCGCATGAACACACTCACGGATTAAACCTTGCTCCTCGGATGTTAATAAGATGAAAGTGCCATTACCCGAGAAAAGCTTTGCTCAATGTATTCGGACACTTTCCCGAATGGAAATGTATACGTAGGATCGACTCTGAGGTCAAACGGCATGATTGATGGATCAGCGCTTTCATCAGACATTATGCTGATTGCTGATTGTTGATCAGGTGGTGAAACAATCGCAGCACTTGGGCTCATGATTCACTCTCAGTTCAATGTACAGTTCGCATTACATATTTCACTTTCTCTTGCTGATAAGAATGATTGTACTGTCAGTTCTGTTGACTTAAGTGGTCCAGAAGCTGAGAGGTATTTAATGGGTTTGTTTAAACAATGGCATATCAATCGTGGGATTTATCACAGGAAACAGTGAGCGTATGACAAATATTTGAATTATTAGACAGCTTAGCGACCTATAACATTATATTTGACTATAATGACTTCAAATTGGATGTGATACTTTTCGTGATTATATTAATATCTCGAACGGAAATGAAAGATATATTAATGACGAGGGAGAAAAATTGGGTAAGATATTTTATACAGTTTGCTACAACAAATCTTGAGTACTTGTAATTAAAAGTACAAATATTTGGTGTGTAAATATGTAGCCTCAGAATTAAGAGAGTGGCGACTCTTTCTGAGCTCATCTTTAAAATAATTATTAGGAATGTGTAATACTGGCCTTATAGTTTCCTTACTTAAGTAAATTGTCAACGCAAGAGGCACATTTTAGAATCATGTATCTTTTTCAAATCAAAGTGCAACAGCTTGAGTACACTCTTATTTCACTAGAGACCGGATGACTGCCGAACTGGGAGACAGAACAGTAGGCTTCGAGTGTCTGTCTTCTTAGGCAGGAGTTCATTTTGTCATCAGTTTACTAAAATCGTTCAAAAGTGCTCAGACGCCAAAGGCATTCAAAACTCGATCTTGCTTTCAATGCAGAAGCATTCTACAACGTTGAGTTGTTTGCTCACAACTAGGAGATCTGATCAAAATTCTCACAAACTGACCAAAGGGCTGGAAAAACAATTTGAACGAATACGAACTGAATAAATGTACATTTGTATGTCTGAAAGAGTTCTCAATATCTTGAATGAATAGATAATATTATGTTAGACTAGTTTGGACGATTTCCATACGGTATAAAGATGGTCTTGCATTATTTTTTTAATATTTGATTGTTCCAGACAAAGGTAGTCTCAAGATTTCTAGTGTACAATACCACTGACAAATACTTAGTTAATTGATTCGTGATTCGCCTTAGTAGTGTTTACACGTGGCAAGTCACTTGCATGTCGACGGTACTTCAGTAAAAATACAGAGCCAATTAGTTCTGTTGCACTAGCATTACTTGGCGGGCACACACGGCAGGGCGGATTTCCAGGACATGGACCATGGATGTGGATAGTTCCTTGGAACACTCATTCATGTCCGCGGACTTCAGGGCTACGAGTTTGGACAGCCGTCTAGGTCCGCGGATTTGTCTGCTTGTTGGTGAACTCCTGATACAGATTTGAGGTACTGACTTGCTATAACTGTTTATAATTTGCCTGTAGCTAGCAGGCTGTCTATACTGTTTACTTTATGCTAATTTAAGTCAAAAGCCATATAGATGTCAAAATCCTGCCATATCATCAGCTATGAACACGTTACCTACTCCATTAAATTAGTAAATAGGCCAATTCCAGATCGCGGAAGGGAGGCTTGGAGTAAACCAAATAAACTGGACTTACTGGCAAGATCTCTGACTGGAATCGAAGCTTTGATACATATTGAAAGTAGTAATTTCACACTTACTGGCAAACTTAACTTGCAACTGTTAACCCCTCTTTAACAATCTAATAGTTCTCCACAGAATATCCGGATTTTAGATTCACAGTTCAGCATCGGAACGCCATCAGCAGTCACAGTCGTCATTAAGCTTATATCTCCATCGATGTCCGTTCAAGAGACTCATAAATGGACGCGACTTGTCTATTGGACATATGTCTATTGGACAATTTGGACTGGCATGTCCAATATTGTCTGTCAAATGCACAGTACAGATTTGTATGGCATCTTTTATCATAGTCTTACTAGTACTGGTTGTGAACAAAAAGGAGTGTTTTGTCATTCCATAAAAATATTTAAAATTCCTATCCCACTGAGACAGCTCTCTTGCTGCTACAAATAGTCTAGAATTCACATTCTTGCTGAAGTAAGGGTGGACCTCTGTACTATTCGCCGTCTTCCGTATTGATGGTAGTTAACAACGTCTTCTTCATCCGAGTCTGACATAGTAAGCTCACACAGCCAAGCCAAGACCTTGAAAACAAACACGTACCGCACTAAATATAATGCTCCTCTTACTCATTTCACAATTGGCGCAACCGATTTACAACCAAGCCCTTTGCTAGTTTACGGGCAGATGTTTTCTTTTAGGTACAAACTGGTTTCATACGCAACTGGTTCAAACTTTAGTCACAAAAATCACTCTGTGTGCGCTGGACGTAAGACATAGAATACGTATTTGTACAGTATTTGTAGCATTTGCAGTTACACTAAAACTATGGCTCCATACAACCATAAATGCATTTGAGCTTTTAAACTATACTATAAATCATTCGTATGATACAAATTTTAGGAGTTGCTGGGGTTAAGTATCTGGGTTTATGAAATGCGTTTAGCTTAGAATGTTTTAGAGATACGCTACTGCAATATGGTATAATAGGTCTAACGATTTAATAGATTGAGACAATAAAACGCTACATAAATTTAGAACGCGTAATATGAAGTAAAAGCATAGAAGTAGGTTGATTAACGATCCTTATTATATGTACTTATAAAACATCTTGGGTCAGGCCTTCTCGAAATAAATGTAGGTTACATCCTAGCACACGATTTTAATCTAAGACAATTTAACGATTTGGCATCAGTCGTTTACAAATCACCGATTTTTCAAGGTAGGTGGGTCAGTATAAGATAAATTGAATTAGGACTAAGTTACTTTGCTAAAAATAAGAAGCCGGAATCGCCTAGAATGCGGAGGCGGGGGTGCGTCATGTTAACATAACCTCACCTGACCTAACCTCACTTATTTCCCGCCTTCGCGCAAGTCACTGCTGGACAGTCCCAGCTGCTTGCATAATCACAATTGCCAACTGATAATGGCGCGCAAAACTGAAACTGAAAGTGAAGTGAGTCACATTGTAACTTTCGCTGCTCGCTGCTAGCAGATCCTGCTCCCTCACTTTCCCCAATAACCAGGCCAAATCCGCTTGGCTTTTGGCACTCGCTAAATTATTTCGCGATCGCCTAAGTTTAGGTTATGATGTCAGGCTTTGGGCACAGACCAGCCATCCAGTTAACGGAAGCTGCTTTGGTAATTTACATTTTGATTTTTCGTGATAAACAACTTTCTGCTGCTAAATTACAGCTTGTGACGACAAATACACGTTTCAAATTGTTGTTCCCACGTCTTTAAAGGTCGATCGAGTAATGATTGTAGTCACGGTCAATTATCCGGTGTGTATGTCGGCCCACTCATGTGTAAGTGTTTAATTTACATTTTGTCTTTAATATAAATTAAACTAATACGTAAGATAGTTCAGCTCAATACTCTTGATATAAATATGTTTTTTTTGCTTTATAAAGTGGTGTTTTTGAAAACCTGTTTATTTACAAAATAGACTTACATCAAACTAGCAAAAACTGTAACTTCCTACTTATTAAGCCTGTTTCAACATACTCTCAACTTATCTGTTTGTAAGTTGTTTCGAAAGTTGTGAAAACAATGTGGTTTACTATGATAAACTCAACATGTTTTCTGTATAAATAATTTCCTTTCTGAAAAAAGAGGCGTGAAGTTGAAAATAAAAAATCGACTTTGGCTTAGTGTGGATCGACATATAGAATAACAACCATTAAATTTTGTTTTAAACACAAATTCGACACTTTCATTTTTTTAAATACAATGGTAACATAAAGTAGTAAAAATTATCCCATTTAGTAAATTAATTTTGAATAAATACGTGTTGTACAACGACAAAAGTATGTAATAGTAGGAGATGTTGTAGCCTATTATTATTTTTGAGGCTTTTAACGAACGATTCAATCTGTTTAATTGTGTGAAATTGTATATGAACTTTGAACGTTAAGGACTATTCTTTGTTTACACTGTGATATCATTGTTAACATGAGATGTTTTATTTTATTGTCAACCCCTCATACTTGAGTTCCATTTTTACGTAGTTTATAAGTGTTTGTATTGTTGATTTACTGCGGATTGAAATAGTGGCAGCACCTAAGCAAAGTAGGTTGGTAAGTTCTGAGTCAATTAAATTCAAACATTTTTTTATTTTGCAAAAATAATACATAGCTTTACACCTTTAGTAACAGTATTTCATCTCAGAGTATGCATCAACAGTGTATAAATTTTAGTATACAAATTAAACAATAAATTATTGCAAAATAAATAGGGACCCCTAGAAAACCGTGTTGGGGTCGTCATCACTTTAAGAAAACAAAAAAAAATACAACTAGCAGCAAGACGAAAAATGCACAAAGTGACAAAATACATAAAACATAATGTTTAGGAAAATAATTCAGAAACTATCTATACTTAAAACACAAAGATATTAAAAGAAAGATACTCTATGGATCTGTTTCTCTCACCAAGGGATCTCATTATCAAACCACAAACCCTTTTTAGTTCTTGATCAGAATAATACCAAGAGTTTCTTTCGAATCACTACTTCTAACTCAACATTAGTTTTAAAGTTCAACACAAAAGACATTTGTATACACAAACTATAAGAGCGCACAGTTATAACTTAAAAACCCCAATCATGTAAAATCTTATTTACAATCGTATTTAAGTTGTTAGGACAAAATCCACTTGAAAGAATACTATGATGATAAGATGAAACAAGTTTAACACTAGTATCCTTTTAACAATTTTAAAACTGTTAAAAATTTTCCAAACTGGTCCTGTGTAAATTAAAATTGTTAAATACTAATGTTATACTTGTTCCATCTTAACTCTATTTAATTTTAATAACAAGACAGTCATATAAACTATTGAATAGAAGAACGAAAAATAAACTAGTATTTTTGAAGAGGATTACACTGCTCCATTTGTGAATCACATCCATTTGCAATCCTAATGAGAGAAAGGAGATCAAACCGATCCTATTTGGGATGATTTAGAGGATGAAACCCGAATGTCATCTCGAGGCTCGACCTGCATGCTCTCATACACATGGTCTGCATGGGAGACTTGTGTGAATGGTGGGTCATATCCGGCTCAATTACATACGTCTAACATCAGTAATAAATCGATATAATAAATAAACATAATACGTAGTATTATCTTTTCAATAGCTGAAAATAAGAAAACTTACTTTTTGTCTCATCCGTGGGATGCAGCCTATATAAAGCGGCTATATCAGTACACTGATGATACCGCATCACTCCCACCATCGTTTAGACATATCAGACCAATGAGTGGTTCGTAAGTCACGTTAAAATTGGGCTAACTAATGACCCATTTAAGGAAGAGTCCTTAGTTCTAACAAGACTACACCTCATAACTCATTACCACTCATCACACTCATCTTCACCACATTCATTTGCCTTAAAATAATGAGAGTGGTGCATCTCAAATAGTGATAGTGATTTAAATTGATCGTTTTTACAAACTTTTAAAAGAGTGCTTATTTCTTTGGCTGCTACTTATATTTTTTTATGTTTTAAACTAATTGATAATTGAATTTTTGAATAAGAATTATTAAAGGGAAAGGATGCAATTTTTGTTGAGTCGTCTGATCTAAAAGTTCGGATTTTTTCTGTTATGACAATTGCTTTACCTCTAACTTTTCAGTCAGAAACATTGCAGACGGTTATAAGATTACTCATGAAGGTCAGAAACCGGTGAGTAATGCGTAAAATGGTCATATTTTCGTTCTTCGATAGTTATTTATCATACACTTTAAATATAAAAGCCTGTTAATCAAATCGAGTCGAACTAGTTTCCCATTTTGTACTGGGGTTCGCGCCATCTTTAAAGACGGATTGTAAGTAGTTGTTAAAATATCAACTACGATCATTAAATATTACTGTATACTTAATGTTTACTAAAATAAAACATAAAAGCCAATTACGCAACGTATATTAGCTTTTGTATTTAATTTTACTAAATTATAATTCCAACACCATTGCTTAAGTTCTACTCTAAACCATTACACTTTTACTGACTGCATCTCTAGCTTAATTATTTTACTCAGATTCCTACTTTTAACAATGGGATCCCACTTGGATCAGTTCTGTAGACAAACTGCCGCGTACTATTTCCTTCAAAACGTCATCAAAAAGTTTAATCTTTAAAGTAGGAAATCAAATCGTGCAAAGTAAAAAGTTGAGATTACTACAAAATAGTCGAGCTAGAAAGGTTTCAACAAAATCGTTGAGTCAAAAGATTGTTTTTCCCACTAAAGTCGTAATTTTAGTATCTATAGATAATAATCCAACTCGAACGATGTTTTTCAATTTTGAATACGACACTTCAAACAACTCCAGTGCTGAATCTCGTCCTTCAGATTTATCTGTAGGGTCCTAAACGCAGAGGAAATGAAGAGGAAGGGAAAGTGTACAAGATATGTACACGGGATTGTGCTCTATTCTCCAACAAGGGCTCGTCATTCACACTGGACAGAGGACACAATACAAACACTTTCCACATCTCCATCTCTCACGGTCGAGGGTTTCTCTAATCCACTCCAATGATGTGATGAGTCTCTCTCTATCTCATGTGAAACAAATCTTAATCCGCAGAGCGAGGAGAGGTGAGGAGTTAACTGGCCTAGTTTGACACCTGCTTCATCTTTGTTGTCAATTTGCTTTGGACAACTTCACTCCGATGCAAACTTCATTTGAATTCACAGGAATTGGAATGAGGCATGGCTGTTTGATAAGGTTCATTCCATGCAGTCTTCTGGTTAATGGCTGATATCTTCAAGGTAAGGTATCAAGGAGAGACGATCAGGAGATCTCGGTGATTTTGAAATAATTTGGTAGTTTAAGATCATTGATAAACAATGGACAATTCTTATTATTCTACCTGTTAAATCCCTAATCACACAGCTGAGCTCCGAATTCACCCGAATGCTCGAAAGCCTAACGTTGCACGATCATAATTTGTTGTACTCTAACTAAAAAATTAAACTGCAAATTGGATTTAGAATTAGTTTAGGCTTAACAAAAGTCACAAGCTTGCGCCAAGTTCAAGAAGAGAACAAATTTAATTGCATAAAACACAATCAAGTTAAAAATAAATACTTTCTTGTCCGGTATTTTGGTTGAAAATTTCGGACAAAAGACCGTCCACGCTGTGTGAAAATGGTCGAAGAAGTCAACGAACGGATGAGTTGGCAGATATTATTATTGAGTCATCTTAATGAAGTTTTACTGAAAAGTTCGCCGATATGCAAGCTAAAAGAGTACTAGTAGTGATACAATAAACATTTTTAGCCCGTTTCCAACTAAAACTCAGTAACGTACTAGATACGAATGTTGTGTTTGTATCATAATTACAAGTACTGTACAATGTTTCGATGTGGCAGGTTTCAATAAAGGCTTTAGGTTTCAAAAAACACACATACATTACAGTACATATTTGAAATACCAAAAACAAACTTTGAGAGTTATATTGAACTGTGTTCTACACAAGCCTCAAACAAAATTAACTGACGTTCAAAAATCTTTCTTTGTTAAAGATATCCTGTTTGGATATAAAATCGTGTTAGAGCTCCTCTCCCGATTATTAGGATTTTTACAGGTACACTTTGTCAACGTCCTAAAAGTTTGTTGGTTCTCATTTTTACCAAAGATTGTTTATGGGTAAGCGTTAATCACACTAACTAAAAAGACGAACAACATAGTTATACATTTGTACATTTATACATTTGTCTATTGGCATGGTTAGAGCATTTTACCAATTACTTTTGTTGAAACCATAGTGAAGCAGCAAAACATGCTAAATTTCCCTGATTAATGTTTATAACTACAACGTTCAACTAAAACTTCGATAAGTATAACATTTTAGCTTTAAATTTTAGTCAGAATAGATTTTTCGAACAGTCAGCACCAGTCGATAAAAATTCCTTTCTCAGCACGGTTCATTACCAACTCTGTTGTGTGTCGAATGTATAATCCAAAGCCACCCGAATCTGGGTCACCCTTTATAAACCTCAACCCTTCAGTCCCAAGCTTCATCCCTCATCACAGCACATTCTCCATGGTGGGGGCTTTATTTCAGGGAAGATAGTGAGGGTTTTTTATTCATTTCATAAAAGGAGATACTTGATTGATGGATCTCCTATTGGGGATCTGAATCAAATGATTTGCCTTAAAATACCCTCATGAGAGTGGTCGGCATCTCAAATAGTGATTTAATTAACAACATTTTGAGTCTCCTTTTGATAATGTTGATTAAAAAGGATCATAATCAGTAAAAATTACAAAAAGAGTGTACCTTACAATGATTTTGATACTTTGTTTAAAGCTTTTGTTGACGATGGGAGAATTTCAGAGTTTAAACTATTATTGCGGACATTTTCCATCGTTATTCCATCGTTAACAAGATGGTAAAGACGTTTCGGGATCTGCAATATGATCCCGTCTTCAGGTGAAAAGTAACCTTAAACATAACACAGAAATGAGAAAACGAGATAGCCTAAAGTAATCAGCGTAAGCTGACCAGCCAACTCAACCAAACAACCTGTAGCTGTTGAAGTCAAAATACTTAAACTTAAAAAGGAAGGAACAAAACCTAGGAAACAAAACCACACGCATAAGACACTCTAAAAACTTACCTACAAGAAACAACTCAAAGAAACATTCGGTAAAGACTCTCGGCAAAGAGTCAAAATATCCTTCCGTCATATTTTGGCACTCATAAGTTACAAAATATGCATAGATTTTTAGAGAAACAGCTATAACGTATTTTTGGTCTTAAATTGTTTGTACCTTTATTACCTGGGGCAGCTAATTTTAATATGTTCGTCTAGCTTATTAGTTAGTACATATTATAGTGCAGTCCCCGAACAATACTTCATATTTTAGTTAATTAATGTATAATCCCAATGAAACTAACAGTAGTAGTGCATCTACCACAAATATTTCTACAAATAAACATGTTACAAATGTTTTCCACCAAATATTTGACGACTCATATTTTAAAGTATTTTTATCGTAAAGCTTTCCAATAATATCAGAAGTGTTGAAATTGAATTTTTTCCGAAACAGTGCAAAAATAGTTCTTTTCCGACATGGCGACGAAGTGCGAAAAGGATCGCAGTTGACTTCATCTGACTAGCGGGACCTGAATAGAAATATAACATAGTGTGTTGGTACATTGACGATTTCTGTTTCAATCAGGTGGTTTGACATAACACGGATACTAATATTAAGTAGGTATTCCCAATATATGTTGGTTTTATTATATTACCAACTAACATGCAAAAAATGTCCTAAATATTATTTAGAGCTCTTTAAGTTGATTAGTTTTTCAAACTATTATTTTTTTCTGTTTTGAACGCAAATATGTAAGCTCTTAGAGCTAGTTATTGGGTTTGATTCTTGAGAAGGCGTCCAGAAATGACATTGCCCTTTTCTTTTTTTGGGTTGAACGGCAAACTCAGCGCTTTTGGTCGGCCCATATACAGTTTGAAGGTTAAGAATAATTTCAGATAATTGAAAATAATGTGTGAAGTTTAAACAAGGTCAAATATTAAGGATATTCAATATTCATGCATAAAACAGAGTGGAAACATAAACAATTTTATGGTTTCTAATTTTTCATTGAAGTGGTAAAACTTTTTTTGTAATATTCATAATAAATTATATTTTTCAATAAATTCATAATAAATATCATTTAACAACTTGTTCAATGACACCTCATTTTCTGATGTACTCCCAAAAATAATAGGGGCAAATTTAGGTTTTTTAAATGGTTGCCGAACACTATTAATTCACGAAGAACTCTTGCCTAAATTCCGCCCTCTTATATCAAACACTAAAACCAATCAACAAGTTTTGGCCCCCTAAAACTCCCAAGGGACTGTCAAAAGTAACTAATATACAAAACCTAAAGGTTTATAAAGGCCGAAAGAGTAAGTTCAAATTTCTACTCACTGATTTTAGAGCCAAAACTGCTATATTAGATTCAAACCTGTATTAAAAATACCTGAATTCCCAGGCATGGGTAATTTTTCAGCACTTGTCATAAGCTATGATTGAGTTGACTAGTGCTTCATGGTTTTACATGCTTATAATAATTTATGTCGTACATTCATACAAACAAAATCAATGAAATCACAATCCGTATTACACACTGTTGGTGGAGTGAGATACTGTAATATTCACGCCGTTGAGCGCCTTCAATTCTTCATGATATCATATGTGTAAAACTACAGCTGTGAATTTATTGCAGGCGAAGCTTTGATATATTATTTCTAACCTAGACCCACCGGTCCGGAGAGACCAGTATTTAATTAACTCGATTTCCCTAGTTATAATTTCTTGTGTTGTTTTTGTCTGATTACGCCTTATTTATCCCTACCTCAATTTAAACTGTACCGTACACAAACGTTAAATAAAAATATAAAGAAACAGGTATTTACACTTTACAGAATCAAATGATAAGATGTCCAAGCTTTTACATTGGCCAAAAAAGCAAAAGTTTAAGTCAAGATCTCATGAACATATATACAAGCTTTGAAATCAAATAATAATATAACGACAATTAAATCTAACTTCACTGAACATATTCTGAACAAATTTCATAATTTATAGCAACAAACATAGAAGAAAATCAAAAGACACAGAAACAATTTGATCCCCGCACGACAGACATCTAGTAGCCTTTTCAGGTGTTTTGGGCATTTCAGGTAGAGTTACCGTTGAAGGAAATTTACAAGATTCTTATTTGAATAAATCTGTAGATCGCATATTTTCTCAGCATAAACTAAAAATCTGAAATCAGTTGTTGAGCTTCTTGTGAAGCTCCATCCTGCATGGAAAAATGACATTAATGCCCTTTCCCTTTCAATTTCTTCAACCTCAGCGCCATTTCAACAGTAATATCATTTTTTTCATATAATTTTATTTTTTAGCCAAAAGTTTTCAGAAAACTCTCCAAGACGTCTGTCGTGCAACGGCCCCATTCAAACAGATAAAAAACAAGTTGAATTTATTTTTTAAACTAGCATTAACATTTTTATTTTACTCAAATTACACATACCATGTAAGTAGTTTAATACACTTAACTACAGATAACATCAAGTTTTGGGAGCAGGTGTAGATTAAATCTAATTTTAACACAGTAGTAGCCAATAGTATAATAGACTTCGAGAGCTATATTAACCGTCATTTATTTTAATTTAAGATTGAAACCATGTATTTTGTGTTAAATATCTTAATAAAATATGCAATGTTTAGGTTGAAAACTAAAAGGGTTTCTTCTGTAAGACCAATGCTGCCAAACGAGATGAAACAGATTAAGCAGGTAAGGCAGGAATAGACAGTGATTAAAAGACGTGTTATCAGAAAAAACAAACATTACGTTTATACTTGAAGGGTAAAAATGTATGAGAAGTATTTATTAATAATTCAAAACGTGTATTACAAGTAAAGCCAATGCATACGACGCAATAGATTATTTAGGTGTCTAATGTATCTAATGTCAAATGTCTAATGAGTCTGGTTTTGGTAAACTACCTGTAATTTGTGAAGCTAGGGCAGATGAAGAACAAGTTTTGGGAAAATATTTCGCAGCACACTTCAGGTCGAGGTCGCTAAAGAAGTACTAGAAGCATTCAGATCGAGATTCATTTTCAATTGTGAAATTGGGAGGGTTTTGTTCACAGATGTGCTCGATTCGTTTAAGTTGGAATCTTTTACATCTTAAAAAATTCCTTGGCTCTTTTATTTGATATTTAATCGACATTAACTCGTTTTCAATTTACAAATAGCCCAAGAAGTTTGGCCGGAGAAAAGGTTGTAAGATTTTGTCACCTTAAATTTAATGAAACTTTATTGACTTATTCTTTGTGTTTTACTCTGTCCCACTTTTAATGTTCAAACACAGCATTCCATGAATGTACATTTTTACAAAACAATAGCACAATACAGTCTGTGGTTTATAGAAACCTTTTCAGGTAAGGAACAAATTTTAATTCTTTCAAAACATAAAACAATAGTTGAACATTTTATAGTGTGGATAGTTATAATCAGAACTTACCGACTCGAAAGCATGAGACGAGTGTTCAAACACATGTAAAACACTTTGATGTTAATGGCACACATGTAAATACTAAATTTGACTTGGTCTCAACTCGATCTACTTTCAGAGCATTTTTTTGTACTATGTTTTTTAATAACTTGAACTGTAATTTGAACTAATTTGTGTAAAATTGTTAATCCTTACAAGGGAAGTGTGAGATTTTTCTGATTTGCTTGGTGGAGTGTACAAAAAGATGACTAAGTTATTTCGTCCAACATTTTCATACAACTTTCTGCGTCTGTCTGTTTATTTTTATTTTCTCCTGGTTTTACTCTTACTATCGTATTGTCTAGCTATAACTAAACCTGCGACCTGCCTTAAATGTTCCAAAAGTGTGTTCCGAGCTCATGCTTTCTGTCTCAGTATCTTCATTAATTTTTTCTCTTTATTTTCAATATTTTGAAGAGTTTTGTACGGTCCGAAATTTTTCGTTACAGCACATTTCTGAATCTCCTTTCAGGTTTGATAAACCATTGATTTTAAATGTTTAAAGTCAATGATAAATGCACTTTATTAAGTAACCGATGATTTAAGTGACAGTATATGTATAATATACATACAGGCAAGGTTAATATTCATACTGTAGGAGTATAACGATATCCTATAGTTTCTCCTATAAAAATGACTTTTCATTTTTAAACATAATAACAAATAATACAGGTTAACAAAATAATTTACAGCTTACAATTATTTAGTTATTGAAAAATAACAAGCTTCCAGCTTACCTTCCAGAGTTTGCATCACGGAGGGTATCTCCGGGTGTATCTCCGTTTGTTAATCAAATCGCCTACACACAAGCCTGTGAATCCCGTGTGCCTTCAGTTCTTCTGTCTTAAACACGATAAAATATAGTTTAGCCACTTACAGCTTCACTTTAGTTAGGTGTTTACTGTTTTAATTAGATCCTGGTGGTAACTTCCGTGATGCGCCTCCCTGTGTTACGGGGCAACCCAGTGTTAACCTTCGTAGGCGACCCTGTTAGCAGCAGGTTTAATCAGGGCCGTTTATGTAGTTTTATTGTTTTTTTTTCACTTCACCTATTGTATTTTATTATGGTAAAATGTTGATATAAACGTCATAATGTAAGAACATCGATGTTTTGCCATATTCAGTGTTTTAACCCACCTGGGAAGTAACCTCCGGGTACTCCCTCTTACCCATGGGAAGTTTAAAATTAAACATCTAAAAGTTAACCAAAGAACCATAGCAAAATGTTTTGGTTTTCTTAACTGGCTCAGTTAGAAACAAAATAAACAAAACAAAATCGTGGAATGAACTATTTTTTATTCGTTCATACTACTAATACTATATACAATGTATTTTGTGCGTTGTCTATAGTATAATTTTGTTGATCGACGATATAATTAAACAAACACTGAACACACTTTGCTGTAGTGTGTCTTTTCTGTAATCGAAGGTTTCTTGTCTAAATGCCTTTGATATTCTGTGCGTCAACACTCACCATATGATCTACAGAACTTGGCAGAAGCGTCTGCTAGAGATGAACTACTTTGGCCTGTCAAGGTTATGTTATTTTCACAAAAATTTAAATAAACAATGCCTAATTCCGTTTATTTCGCAATGCAGTGCTCAGTTGCACACAAGTTCTCTAAAACTCTCGATATCCGTGCCAAAAGGTGACCCTGTAGAAGCTTACTTGAAAACGAAACAAAAATATGAATGTGAGTATCTCCAAGAAGGATAGGGTTAAGGTTCAGTAACTAGTCAGACTATTATACAGTGTTAATTTTTTACATTGAAGTCAATTCATTATACGTATAGCTCACTTTAACTCATTAAAAGACTTACTGAATAGATTTTGAGAAGCAAGGTGTTTTGTAGGCCTAGGTTATACAAGTCTTTATTATTAGTTGGTTCAAAATATTTTATGTACTCAAAAATACTCTTTGAAATGTATGCTACTTATAATGGAATGTGCTGATTTCTACATGATCACCACACTTTCTGGAAAGATTAGATTATGCTCTTAGTATGTCATAGAATACGAAAGAATGTTTTGCTTTGTTGACTGTCTGCCTGTCGACAGTTCTACCTCGCCCCTAACCTTTCCCAGACATTCCTTTCTTTCCAGTGGCTGTATAATATACGTTTAAACCAGGAGTGGAGCATGCCTATTCTCCCAGCCCCCTGGAGAAAATCTACATCTACGGCTGTTTTTTACAGGTAAGCTGGCTTTCAGCAAAGCCACGACCAGCGATAAGTAAACATAATGCACCAACACCTTTTAAAAAACCAGCCTAAACCAAAGATACATGCATTTATTGAATACAACACTTTTTACATTGATAATTGTACAAATTACTACGATGCAAGACTAAAGTATCAACTGACAACCTGAAAGAGAATACAGTATTTAGCTCAAATTTAGACTCAAATCCTGAGTTTGTTTACTCAAATCTGCCTCAGAATAAGCATCAAGGAACTGAAAATCAACAAGGGAAAGAATAGTTTAAAAGAGAGCCACTGTAAGGGATTGCATCATGTTTTAAATTGTAGTACATCCACATCAACCTTTTAATGAGTAATATCCTGAAGTATCTATAGAAAAACCTTGTGAGTAAGGTTGTGGCAAATGTCCACATTTTATCAACACTATCCTAGGACTAAATCAGTTTGGTTAATTTCTTAATTAGTAGTTAATTGTTCTTCTATTGAATTGATGATTAATGGTTAATTTCCAAAATAACTTGAAAATAAATGTACTGGCTTTCAATAAGGTCTAACTTTAAATTTTCATTTAACACTACAAAATTGTATGAGCATTTAATTAAGTTAGTTGGGGTAAAGTTGTATCCAGCGTTGCTCTACCACAAAACAATCGTGGCGTGGAGGATAGTTGGTAACTAGTATCTTAAGAACTGTAATAAACTGAGTTATTACAAATATCAAATGAAAATTGAGAGCTGGTATCAACTGCTTGCGTCCGTGGCTCAGTGGGTAGTCACCGCTTGTGCTAAGGTCACGGTTCGATTCTCAGAGGCACAAGGGTTTGGACCGCTTCCCTAAAAGCGTTTTGTGATGCCCACAAACCCTAGGTTAAGTTACACATTAACAAAATGCCATTGGCATAGACAATTTAAAAAAATAAATTGTAAATATCTGTAAATAAAGTTCTCACAGCTTACCTATAGTACAAGCTACCAATGCCTCTACTTCAATCACTCTTTTGTCAATCAAACAGCTATCAGTAAAATCCATTAATTGTGAATTTTGTAATTTTTAAATATGGTGGTTAACTAGACCTTAGATTTGAAATGAGCGTCAAATAATGTTCCAGCTAAAAAGCTTCCTCCCAATGTCAACCCCAGAGGAGTGTTTGCGTGTAATGAGCTGGACCTTGAGGAGGTCAAAGTGTATGGCCTCGACTATGACTACACGTTGGCAGTTTACAGGCCTACCATGGACTATCTCCTGTATAATCTGAGCCGAGATACGCTCATCTCTAAGTTCAAGGTAGGTGGTTGGCACTATTTGAATCTCAATCGAAAGTGTTTACAATTAGGGGTTTTCATCCCCTCCGAAGACACACAGTTTCCTCCCACCTAGCCACAAGTAACAGAAACTATTACTGGGGGTTTCGATGATGTGTACATATTCTAATATATTTAATGCAATTTGAATACCTAAAATTTGTTTTCAAAATCCATTTAAATATTGAAATCATAGGAATTATCCACGCATACTTGTAATGAGTATTTTAAAAACATGTTGAATTAATTTTTTAAAGAAGACAACTTTTAAAAGCGTCTACAGGATTGACTTAAGGTGGCCCAAATCGCCCTGAGCCTAGGCAAGTAGAATACCTCCAAGCAGTTAGCCAATGGACCCTGAGCCGGGAGAATTACCCAGAAAAATCTTTTAAGTACAATAAGGTGCAATTTAGTACCAGTTTAACCTCTAATTTACCAAGAATTAGCCTTTAAACCCCATTTTCGTTCATGCCATTTGACCAAAATGTGTTTAAAAATAATTTATAAGTCAATTAAAAATATATAAAACCACCAATCTTTGCCAAAACCCGGTTTTTTCCCCAATTTCCCCCTGAAATGAAATTGTATTATGCACTTTGTGTCACCAGTACTATTGAGTGAGCACCCCTGGTTACAATTGCATTAGAAAGGCTAACAACTGAGAGCCAATACACCTAAACTTACTAAAAAATCATTGATGCACTTCAAGATTGCAGCTTTTGTTGCCGGGAAATATGCTCTTCACAATCTTCTCTGAAAACAGTTTGTCCTTAATTTGTCTTTCATTACAAAATGTCTTTATAGTATTTCTAAATTTGTTCTTCTGACTTGTCATTTTCCAGTATCCTCCAGGAATCGCTGAGCTGGAGTACAAGCCGGGATTCGCTATCCGAGGTCTGCACTACGATATCGAGAAGGGTCTGCTCATGAAGATCGACTCCTTCCTGCAGATTCAACTGGGCACAGTTTACCGAGGCTGCTCCCCCGTCTCTGACGAAGAAGTTCTGAAACTATACAAGAACAAAATCATCCCTCTGGCCTACGTAGAAACTCATGGCAAGAGTGCACAGGTCAGTAGTTGCAAATTATATTTTGGTTTATCAGTATTTGTTCAATATCGTAAACTATCAGTGATTACAGAAAAATAATAAGGTAAAGCTCAGTAGGGAAAATCAACACTTTGACAAGAATGAAGAAGTCGGCAAGGTTGGGTGAGGGATGACTGAAATAGATGATCCCGAAGAGGTAAAGGCATAAAAATTAGTTAGCTGTACAAAACTATACCCTAGTAACCAATGGGGGCAATCATAGCTTTCAACTTAGCTTTCAATAATATAAAAAAGAACTGACCAAAAATAGTATTTAGGATTTAAATGAGGCAAATAACTTTAATCGTGTCAAAACGTCCTTCTCCTCCCACTACTTTTGCATAAATAGGGGTTTTTGTGTGCCCTTCCTCGTTCATAGTAAGTTACCTGTTAGGTTACAGTCTGCTGTGTCCCTGCCATTGGACAGCATCTGTCACTTCAAGCCAATCACCCTCCAGTTCTCAGTGGATATATTTTGAGTTTAGTGTATAACTAGCGGATCACCCTCACTCTCATCCAGATTGCTTCAATTTGTAATGTAGGGTGACACTAGGTAAAGGTTGAGGTTGAGTGGTAGAGAGGACTGTAGTCCTAAGTTAAACAAGACAAACTTTACCTTTATAACTGTGGTTTGGAACAGTTATGTTGTTTGTCTGTGACTGATCAGCTTACGCTGGTTATCTAGGCTAGTTTATTTTCTCATTTTGAGGTAGATTGCAGATTTTGAAACAGTGTAAATACAGTACTAGGATGTTGCCCTCTAATCAATGGAACAATTTCTGCAACAATCATTCAAACAGAATATTTCTCTTATTTTTACCTGTAATCAATAGTAGTACAGTACCAAAAAATATTTTGTATGTTTCATTTAATTAACAACAATCAAGTTAACTTCTTGTTAGGAATACATTATTCCATCGTGTTTAAGTTTAGCTTTATCTTTCAATTAGTATACATAGAAACGTGTAACATTTCCTTTTATAGATTGATTAAATTTTATTTTGCACTCTTTACTTCTAAAATATTTGACTAAAATACTGACAATTCATTTCAAATTATTTTCATTTTGTTTTTTAGGATAGGGTAAGGATCTCATTCTTAGGTGACCTGTAAGAACAAAAGTTTTTCCTCTAATGCTTGGTGTCTGTTTTGCAAGTGGTTACCAGAATAAACTCGTAACTTTGTTTTGCTAAATCATCCGTCGTTTCACCTCATTTGCGCATCAGCTTGTCTCATGAACTAAAGTTGTGATAAAATGTCTGATTGAATGGCTTTGTTGTACAGTGTTAGAACTTACAAAAACTCAATTTACAAAAGGCCAATGTTTGTTGTTTACTTAAGCTTTCAGCCTTTCAAAAAATTACATGTTACCATTAAGTATCGATTTGGCTACTGTGTCAAACAGAGTTACTGATTTTAAGATCGTAAAATGTAGAGTTCAGGGTGTTTGAAATATCTGTACAAGTCTTGCAACAAATTCCCATATTCCACCATTGCAAATTCTTGTATGTAAATGTGTTTATTATTTAGTAAAAACAAATATTTTGCAACTACAAAAGAGAAAAGGAAACAGATTTGAACTAGCAAAATTTGTTATTATTTTATAGCTGTTTTAGCTTTCAAATTTTTCAAAAAGTTTTTTGTTTCTTTCTATAGAGACTAGATTTCCATTAGTTCTTACAGCTGTTAAATATACTGCCAATAAGATCTTTTCGCAAAGTGAAATGTACTTTGCTTTAAAACATATTAGTTACTATATAAATATTCTTCAAAATGTTAACTTATTAAAAATAATCTCTCAGTTGTCAGTTCATAGTTGAACAGCGAAGCCATTCAACGTATTAAGGATTTATAGTAATACAATTTTCATCTACAGTTCAAATTCATTGGTATTTTGACTCTGCTTCAAAAACCTTATAAAAACATAATTAGGTTCAGAATTTACACACTTTTTACAACTGAAAGATTTTATCTTGAGTCAGAAAGTTGGTGATATTTAACTGAAATAACTATGTACCGACAGTATTTTAACCTTACTCTAACATATTTTTAAAATTTCTCAAATAGACCAAAGTACAGTTAGTGCCAACTAGGATGAAGCGCGACTTGCGCATGCGCGTAGATCACTCTTCCCTCTCCACTCCGCTTAGTACAGTCGGTGACAAGCAAACCTTGCTGTAGCTGTCACAACAAATACAAATAACATAACTCATCTTGTTGTTCGCTTTTTAAACAGAAGTTTGATTGCAGCTTAAAGTTATACCTTAAATTATGGCCTTTGCCATCTATGGTTCTCAGCCATTAAATTTAAAGTGATTGGTTTTCAATCTGATTGTATTCCAAACAACGTTAAAGTAGCGGTCACCATTTAACACTCAAGTAACACTGTTTAATGACGGTGAACAAAATTTTAATTATTTAAAGAAAGAAGATAATTTAAATATTTGCTGTTTGTAAACAAACCGCCATATTGGATTCTGTTGGAAAGGACTATACTTAGCCAAGGTGAGGGGAAAAGTGGTGGGGAGCTACCTCACAGCTGTTTATACTCCCCTCTCCGGGATTCATCCTAATTGGCGCAATCTGTACTTTGAAAAAAATGAACAATTTTTAAATTAAGTTTAAAATTTATGAATTTACTCTTTTTAAATTTTGTCTGGAGAGTTATTTTAAACTTTAGTTTGATAACAAGTAGTTCAAAGATGTGTGCTTGATAATTTAAAGAGTATTGCTTTGAAATTGGAGTATATTGACATGGTTTGTAGACTATGTGGCTGTAATTGGTGTTGTTTTAAATTTTAATGTACCGAACGTCTTTCATGTAAAAATGTACTGTTTTACCAATTAATTGTGCACCATTTCTAAACAAATCTTATCTGCATCAATGCTTTGCCAATAGTATGAACGATAATTATCAAACAAATAAAGGATGTTAAACAGCTTTTGCTGTAATGATGTTAAATACTTTAAGAAGAAAAGGACCATTTGCTTCTTAACGATTCTCCCTTTGAAGAAAAACTAGGGATTAACAGTTTGGAGTCTAACCTCGCATATATCACTACCGCAAATCGTTCACATTGAGTAATAAGCAGAATAAAATTATATGCATCCT
Source organism: Matsumurasca onukii (assembly GCA_018831715.1). NCBI lineage: Eukaryota > Metazoa > Arthropoda > Insecta > Hemiptera > Cicadellidae > Matsumurasca > Matsumurasca onukii. The sequence continues at coordinate 13,468,001 of CM032060.1, read as the reverse complement.
GAAATTATGTGCATTAGTAAATTCATTGATTTGTTATAATCTTCTTGAAGTGGTTATTCAGTTAAATTTTTTTTAGTTGTCATGCCTATAGTCTACATTTTCTACATTATAATAGAAACAGGAATAAATTCAAATGTTAAAGGCAATCCAACTCAGAGCAAGTCTGCTGCTAGAGGTTAATGCTATATGAGTTTTAGAGTGTATGAGTAGTCTTTTTTTCTTATACTTTTCAATTAATTGTTAATGGTTGATTGATAGAAGTGTATTCTAATTTGCATCAGTTATAAGAGTACTCATATATGGTATTGTGTTTGCAGTATTTTACTTCCAAGATGGTGCAGTTGGCAGACATGTTTTCTGTGCCGGAAATGGGTCTGTTGTGCAACATCGTCGAGTATTTCATGAACCACGGCATTGACTACCACCCTGAGATATTGTTCAGGGATGTCAAGGTGTGTATAATGATGTGTGGTGATGAAGCTGATACGATGAGAATCTATTACTGTATTACTGTAGTTATAAAAGTTAGAGTAAGATTTCAACAGACATTCAAACTATATTTGTTCATTTATCCACACAAAGCTGCTAACCAGGCTTGCATGGTAATGGCATCAAGTAATTGTTTTACAAAATAAATTCAAATGTCAACGTTGTATTTATTATTTGCATTTTACAAATGTCAAATACACTTAAGTCCTACAAGTCTGTACAAAGATTCAAAGGACATGACTTATTTCCCCCGAAAGTTTTGTAAAAAAATCTTGGGAACCAACTTTGGAGTTGAACTTTGTCTGCCATACAGTAAGATAGAACAAAACATCGCAGAACAAAACGGTTTACAGTTTTGAGCTTCTGAACACTTCCAGAGTCACAAGGCAAAACTTATATACAAGTGAGATCACTCTGTAGGCACTAGGCAGTGATCTCTAGATCGATTTTATTAATATTTTTAACAGTTTTGAATGATCAACACAATCAAACGCCTTGGACAATCTAAGAATATGCTGATCGCTTTTTGTTGTTTGTCTAAAGCTTGTACAATGTTTTCAGCCAATTCATTTACTGCCTCACAATTATTTTAAACAATTAGGCATTCTAACATTTCCTTCACTTTACATTTATGATTCCATTTTATTTTGCCTACAAAAAAAGTGCTGTTTAGTACTAGGCAGTGATATTCATAGTCATGATACTTGTTCTTTAACTAGTTATAGAATCGATTATCACAGACTAGAATTATTTAAAAAATTGCCATCTCAGGCCGGAATTACATTCTTTCAAAAACTTCCCAAGAAAGTGCAAGGTCTAACCTAACCTAACCAGCAAATTGAACCAGAAGTGACCTTTTGAGAGGATGTTTTCTCCCAAAAGTTATGGTGGCAGTCTGGCAGAAAACTATTTCCACTGCCATCTTAGTATTCCTTAACAAGTTTTGTTGATTTTCAGTAAACCGGTTTGGCAGCAGGTTTGATCAAAATCAGATAAAACCCATGTTTTTGAGAACCCCTCCCCTCCCACACAAAAGGCACTTCCGGTGTAATTTGTACTCCGCTATAGGATTTGCTAGGACTCACAGTAGCATTTGTGGCTGTGCGTCAGCTATGTTGACAAATTGCATTTGCATTTTACAGAGCTCTGTTGGATCGTCCCACCCTGTGATGCACAAACTGCTTCAGCAAGACGCTACTCAGTACATCGAGAAGAACCCTGGTCTCACCTACTTCTTCCAGAGACTCAAGGATGCCGCCAAGAAGCTCTTCCTCGTCACCAACAGTCCTTACAAGTTTGTGTAAGTAATCACATGAAACCAGCTGTTAATGTTACTGCCTTCAATAGAATAAAGAGAAAATAGAATGCTCGGCTCCTTACAGATTGCAAGTCTAAACCTCAACTCTTTCTCTTTAGGTTCTTCTTCTGAAATTAAACACAGAGACATTTTTTGGGAATCAATCAAATTACAACTTATTGATAATACATGTGTGTTGCCTTCTACATGTGTGTAGACACGTTTCTAAAATGTAGAGACAGGGTAAAGTCAACAGTTTCAATCTTTTGAATGCTTGTCTGCACGACTCTCCATTGCAGTTTTGCGATTGTTCACACTGTTTGTTTTTGAAGAATGAACACTCTGGAAAAGTTTGTGCTTGAGCAGTCTCCCCACAACGTTAGCCCATAGGCCAGGTGTGGGGAGATTAGTCATACATAATAAGTCATCAGTACCTGATTGTCGTGGGGCAATATTTGAAAATTGCTCAAAAAATACAAATGCCTGAGGCTATTTTTGACAGAGACATGACTACGGACAACAATCAATCAAGGTGTTATCCAAAGAAATTTTTCATGTCAAGTAGACATCTTTGATCACAGTTTCATCCAACATGACTGTAGAACTACAATCTGAGATTGACTGTTGCAAACAAAATGAATGAAGGATGATTATTTGGTTTATTTTGAGGTTGAGCTCATTGAAGTGATTGAATTGAACTGTTGAGCTCCATGAATGTGATTTTTCCAGTTCTGCTAGTGTCTTTGCATTGAAACAGAGATGTCATCTGCATGATTTCGCCGTGGTGTACCGATGAGCCAACATCATTGACGTAGATTAGAAAGAGTAGATAACTGAATATGGAGCCCTGAGCACCCCTGCTCAGTCCCTTCTGATCTCACATCTGAAACCCCATTGTTTTAGCTGAGATCATTTGATCTCAAGCAAGTGGCCTGTTCAGATCCCTGATCTCACTTTGTGAAATAGAAATACCATGCTCAACACTCAGAAGCTTTTGAAAGTTCCCTAAAACACTAGTTTTAAGTGTTAAGAATATAGAGAATCAGAGAAGACAACTTATCCTAAAATGTGTATAGTTATATGTATTAACAAAGGCTATTTTGAAATAAATCAATACATTGAATCAAGTCAAAGAAGTGTTATGTGGTTTTGGAAACAAGGGAATGTCTTGGATGGTGGGGGATGACTGGGAGTGGACTCTCACTCACGCAGGCTCGTATCCCATCTCGCCTCTCTGAACGTAGAGAAAACGACCACTGTGGGATAGAGTTACCAGTGAAATAGTCAAACTCAAAAGTTATTACCAAATGTTGTATAAATGTAAATTAATATTCAACTCAACACAGAAATTTTATAATAATAATCAAGTTTAAAGCCATAAATTATTTTTCTAAGTTTTTTTTTTTTATACAAAACCAATTTTTTCTCTTTTGACTGGTGAAAAAGTTTAGACAAAACTGTTCACAAAATTTTAATTGAAAGAGGTTTTAAGTGTTAAGAATATAGAGAATCAGTACACCCAAAATAAAATTTCTAAATTTAGAAGTATAAACTATCACAACTTTGAGTTTTATCCTAAAATGAATATATTACTAAAATTTGTGAGATATACAATTATTTTTAAAAACACTCATAACTTTATTTGGTTTCTTTTATTAACAAAGGCAAATTTGATAGAGTATTTCAGACAGAGCGTGAAATAAATCATTTTATAATTGTAATACTTTAATTGTTTTAATTGAATCAAGTCAAAGAAGTGTTATGTGGTTTTAGAAACATTGGTTTGGTTTCATCTTCTTGGTGGGAATGTCTTGTTTTTCAAATATTCAATTGACTGTCCGCTGAAGGTTTCTTTATGATAAACTGAAGTCCAGAAAGGGGTCTTTTTTCATTTTCTATGACTGGTTTTCTCCTCCCATACACAAAAATGTCATCTACATATCTCAGGACTTCAGAAATTTGTTTAAAATGTCATCATCGTGGACAACACTCAGTAAAGCTATGTTAGATACAGACACTTTGTTCTGAGTAAAACCTATGTTTTAATTATTTCTTCACAGATGTTTTTACATCAATCTCTGAGGAGAGTTTGTTTAGAAAATGCAGTGTTTTTACATAAGAGTCTCAAAAAGGGGTTTAAAATTTCTAAAATTTTGATAATTTATAAGTTGGGGAGTCTATGATAGAGCAATTTAAACATATAAATGGGGTGGTTTAGAATATTGAGGACACTTACCTGTGGTTTTAAATTTTAATTTAATCATCCCAACATGATAGAGTTACCAGTCTGACAAAAAAAGCAAAATTAGAGTAATTTATTTTGAAACCAATACCCAAGGTTAGTCGAAAATGTAATAAGAGAAACAGCCACCAAGAAGTGAAACCAACCAAACTCAGAACAAATTCAAAAGTTAATTCTAAATTTAATTGAACATCATTTAAATCCAATAACACTTTGAGAAAGTTAACAAAATTAACCAAATGAAACTAAAACTTGTATAAAGTTGTAAATTAATATTCAAAATTAGTTGAAACATACAAATTTGAACAAATAAAGAACCTTCATAAAAGAAACCTTGAAATTTTATGTATATCTCAACCTTCTAAATTTTAGTAATATATTCATACCAATAGTAAAAGACAAATTGAAGAAAAGTTAGAAACGAAAATTTTCGACTGATAGTTTATACAATATTATACTAAATTTAGAAATTTTATTTTTGGGTGTAGCCGCGTAAAGCCATACAGAATGTGTCTTTTGTTATTATTTAGCCGGCGAAGCAGCTCTTTCAATTAAAAATTTTGTCAGTTTAAAAAATGTTTTTTATACAAACCAATTTGCCAAACTAGGCAAAAATTAGGAGCGTGATCACAAGCAGAAAGGGACATTGAATTCTGGCTACACTTTTTGGCTGTTGTTGAGTTTTGCAAAATCAGAACTTTGATAAGACAAAATTTAGGAGCACTCAGAAATATGAAACTAAAACTTAATAGCTCACACTTTGTTCATTTAAACCACCACAACTACAAGTTAACCGCCTCTATTATCTATATCTAACTTTAAGAATGTAATGATGCCAATAAATAATTTTGTTACATAGAAAAATATGTGGTAGAGTGCTGAGTGGGAAACTATTGTCCTGAATGTGTTTGGTTGGTGTAGGGTACGATATCTCAGCTGAAGGAGATGACGGGATGGCACGGCAGTGAAGTGTTGTACTTTGGAGATCACCCGTACAGTGACTTGGCTGACTTGACTCTGGAGCACGGCTGGCGGACAGGTGCCATCATCAACGAGCTTGTGGTAAGTGTACATTTCACTTTATGTACAGATGGCTGCAGTATCTGTGCCTTCAACTTTTAGTTGAAGGTTAAGGGCCTTTGGAATCTTGGGGGTGGCCATAGCTCAGTGATAAAGTGCGTGCTTGGCACCAAATCAGCTCTGGTGCCGTGATAACTTTTCACAATGGCCACTACCCGTGGTTCGGAAGTCACGTTAAGCCGTTGGTCCATTCCATTGGTTGTTGGGCTATTAATTAATGACCCAATCTGGGTAACAGTCGACCCTACTTTGTAACAAGACACGACTGTCCCGGATCATCCATCAAAATACTCATCACACTCACCATCATTCCATATTTACCTTAAAATACCCTCTAAGAGTAGTCGATGTCTCAAGGCAAAGTATCAAAATGTGGTTGTGAGATCCAAGGGTTCTCAGCTGTGGGGAAGCGTCTGTCATCTCTGGATTTGGCAATGACCAAAATTCAGTAGCTTTAGCTTATTTAGTTTTTTTTTAAGTTGTTTTAACTATGTCAAGTTACTTTTTTAATTATTTTACCCAACACTAACCTTTAGAAGTCATCCAATAAACTTATGCTTGCAAATATTTGTAATTGTTTTTGACTAAACATAGTTATAGCTTGGATTGTTCCCCAGCACGAGATTGAGACGCTGAATGACGAGTACTTCAAGCGAACATGCAACTGGCTGCAGATGCTGACTCAGCTGATCGAGGATTGGCAGGACTCTGAGGACCCGAAAGCGCTGGAGGCAATTGAAAAGTGGACTGTGGAGCGGGATCAACTGAGGTCAGGGCAATCATTTTAATATTTTCTCTTGATGGTTTCCAGTAATTTCCTTGTTATCAACTGTGTGGATTTAATCCATCATTCAAGTAATGTAGTGTATTAAGCAATACAACAGCAATTACATCAAAGATTACACATCCTAAAACGACAACAAGCGGTAAGGATGGTCGTAAATCTACATTGTAGTACAATTAACTACACCTACAGATCAACCCAACCAAGTTAAATGTATAAAAATCCTTTACATGTGGGCAGCCGCAAAAATTTAAATTTGGCAAAACTGTTCTAGGATATAGTGCAACACTAGACATCAGTGAATTCATTTAAGCGTAGGGGTTATCACCGCCGAGCTCAATATCTGCTGCTTGCCACCTAACTTACTGAATTTGGGATATTCTCTTCAGCAACCCTTATTGGAGTTCCTGCTCCTGAGTAGGCTCAATGCTTAAACATTACACAGTACCAGTTGGGAACCGAACTCACCTTGATTATGAGAGTCCTCTCGTAAGCCTTGAGCCACTCACTATAACTACTAGACAAAACAGAAACAAGTTCAGGAGGGTAAAGCTGCTTACAAGCTGGCAGTAACACGCTAGAAGTGCTAGGGGGATAACAATGAAGCCCTGACTCATGGAGCTGGGAGTTCACCTGTTGGTTCTCTAACCTAAAAGAACCTGACTGACTGCTCGGGTGATGTACTGTTGGCTTACAGCTAACTGGGAAGCGTAAAGGGTTAATATATTTTATAATTCAGGTGCTATAACAAATTGTACCATTTGTGTATTTGAAAACAAACTATACGAGGTCCGTCCAATAAGTTCGCGAACTGGTTCAATATGGCGGCCTTGAGGCGACGTAAAGCTCTGTCCACTACGCCACGCGGACTACTAGACATCTAAGGAAGCATCAGTACTGCTTGAAAGTCGAAAGCAGTTTATCAAGCTGCCAGTGTCAGTTTATATTTTATTTGTTTTGTTGTAAAATGGAGATTAATGAAATCACTAAGCAACAAATCAACATCAAGTTTTTAGTGAAACTAGGGAAAGGTTCTCAAGAAATTACAGATATGTTGAGTAACCTTAATTCACTTATAAAATCCTGTACCCAAGTACAAGTATTTTTGGCGTTTGCAGGCAGTCGATGAAGTGTGTGTTCAACAAGCAGTTTGGCAGTGTGTTCCGCACGTATCACAACCCGACGTACTTCTCACGACGACTGTTCCGCTTTGCCGACATCTACACGTCACACATCACTAACCTGCTGCAGTACTCGGTGAACCACACGTTCTACCCGCGCCGCGGCGTCATGCCGCACGAGTACATCTCTCACTTCGTCTGAACACTGCGGGCAGCGCTGGATGCTACGATGTTGGTAGTCCTGTCAACGGTATTGTGTACGGCTCTACAGGTATGTGTCTTTTAGCTCTTTTTCTTGTTTCCTTATATATTTTTATAACTAAGTTGTGATGTAAAACGTATGAACTTTTTTTGTAAAGGCACAGTTGGCTTGGATTTTACCGGGAGAAATTTTAAGAAATCTGAACAAACAATGTAGGCTCACCTACACTGAGTAGTTTGGATTCTTCAGTCATTTGTAGCTCTAATGTTTTATTAAAAGAGTGATCTCAAATTTGGGCAGAAAGTACAGTAATACTTGGTTTTTTTATCGGTTTAGCAAACTGTTAGGCTATTCAACCTAATGTCCGGCCGAGAGGAAGTGCAGGTTTCAAAAGCAAGAACACTTATATTTTATTGTAACGTTACTAATTGATAGTTTTTTCTTATTTTTTCTTTTAAGCTACTGAAATGACGCTGTATTTATGGTATTGGTTGGATATTCACAAAACCTCATAGTGGAGCATTGGTTACCGAGCATTATTGTTTTAAATTGTCATTGAAAGTTCTTAGTCTTACAAAAGAGTTCATTGTTGCAAATTTATGTGCATGCATTAACTAAGAATATACTGTAATGTTTATAGGTTATCTCATATTTATTTAGCATTGTTAGCCACTTAAGTAAATAGCTTAAATGTTAACAATGTTCTATGGATCTAAATTTTTATTTTAGAAGCTATTACCTTTGGATCTTGAGTTGTCTTTCCCAATATCTCTTATTACGTTGTTATATTTACTCGTTACTTTTAATTTGCAACTTATTTTAAGTGTTGAATTATATGCATTGGCTTGAAATGTTGTAATAATACACGCCTGCAAATTAGGTAGTTTGTTAACTAATATATTGGTTTTAAACTGTTAGTAAAGTATTATCTAGTTACATTTTATCATATGTTTAAAAACTGTTGTTTCAAAACTAGTTTTAACTACTCAGTTATTGTACCACAAAGATATTTATTATTTAGACCCTTAAGCTATGGTTTCCTAGGAAACGATGGACGCTGTATTACCACCGTACAGCGGTGAACTTTTGTTTTCAATGCCATCTTGTGGGAGAGGTTTTTAAAGAGCGGAGGATGCTTTCATATGATTGCATTATAAACTAAATTGACTGTAATATAGCGGTCATCACTTTTCTAGGAAACCACAGCTTAATTAAGTCAGTGCCATTTTAGTAATATTGGTTTTTTGAGTGTTTGCAACTTATTGGAAATTTTACATCATGTGCTAAACATTATTTTTAACATTGTTTTTATGCAACAGCTGATTATTGCTTGAATATTTTGATTTTTGGTTAGAAACACCTGTTCCGCAAGCTCATTGTTAAAAATAACTTATTGTGTGTAGTCTATGTTGAACACCGTAATACTACCAGTAAACTGCAAACACTCTCAAATGTAATTTTTAGTTTGTAAAAATAATAATATTTCCAAACCACATGGTATTTTAACGCTCAAAATGTGTTGAAATATTTTGTTATTTTATTTACTTTGATTTTAAGAGCTTACTGTTTTAAAACTTACCATAGACATTGTACACGATTGTTTAGAAAATCAGATTGGAAAATATCAAGACCCTCTCATGTTATACTCAAATTAGATTGAAATACATCATTCTTGAAAATTGTATAGTCAACTTTTAAGTTCTTGAGATTCAATATTTGTTCTCTCATCGCAACGCGGCTAAAATCGTGTTCAATGCTCAGACATTTTGTCTAATTTATCTCCACTTTGGTTGGTCCACCACCTTGCTTCACTCCGAGTGCCACCTTGGCCAGTCTATTTATAATTTTATTTCAAATCTGTGGCTTTGACTACTGTAACTACTACTGTTGACCTAATAACGAGATCAATCATATAAGAAATTCTTAACTCTTAAGCCATTAAGTCAACCAGCTGCTAGTCTGATTGAGCTGACTGGCCAGTCTCAGCCAGTCAACCAGCTACTGAGGATGATCCACAGCATTTAGCAGTATTTGTATTTCATCTGTGAGGCGGTGTAAACCGGAAGCCTTAGATATTAAATAAGAAATTACCGTCTTCAAATAGGCCAAATTTTACACAACCACTGCAACTCCTTAAATATCCAAAGCTATTTTTGAAGCAGTTACTTGTAAACAATATCTCATAATTAGTTTTAAACAATATATTTTGCACGTATCTTAAGTTTTCCATCGGCACTTGTTAACCTTGCAATTTATTTCTGACCTGATTACTTCCAGGTTTTCTTTCTCCACCTTAACTCAATATATCTAAGTGGATAGAATCTTGTAGACTGATGTATTTGTCTGAGTCCAGTAATTTTATTGACTGATCAATATTATCTTTAAATAATTGCAAAGCTGCTGCAATGCTATATTATTTGAAATTAATACCACCTGAAAATCTAGTCTTTTTTAACATTACAAAGCTTTTAATTTGTCTAAGAGTAGGTGCAATTTGTATCAAAATGTAAAATATTTTGCTAAAAGTACTAAAGAGTTATTGTCAGATATGTGAGGAGAAGGCTTTAGAACAGAGCTAATCAAACTCCTAGTATTTTAATAAATTTGGTTAAAGTGAAGCACAAGTTTTGAAAACTTTGAGAGCAACTAGTCACTACCGCCAGTCTTATGATCGGAGGAGTTAAATTTAAAACTATCGCATCTTACGAGGATCATGTGCACATAAGCTGACTGCTACTGATAACAGTAAGTTACATTGGTGGGAGTAACTAGGACTGAGACAATTATCAATTAAGTGAATGTTTGTCAGTAATCTAGTACCTTTCTGCACAGTCCAAATTGTCTATAATCCAAACAGACTTTGATCACAATTAGTTTGGACTAATCAAACTCTACTGCACTGGTCTCTTTAGGATTACTCTTTACAAAAACATGTTAAGATAGCAAAGTGATCTACTGTGTAAAGGTTTCTTTGGAACCGGTGACCTAATATTAGGGCCATAATATGACTGTGAACCTTTGTTTTCATTGTAACCATATGAAGAATTTCTTAGAGAATGGTAGCCGCTCCCATATAACTGCTTTAAAACAAAAAATTTCACCGTCATATTAAGGCTGTAACAAAGCAGTCACCGCTTTCTAGGAAACCATAGCTTAAGACTTGCGACAACTCAGTGCAGCTGTTGTTTTCTAATACTTTTAGGATCTAATACAAAGACAATAAAATCAAATTGATCGATCACATTCTAATCAAATTTGGTATTTAAACTTTAACTATAATAGTTATAATAATTTTGATTTGTAACTATTTACAAATTTCCGTCTGAAAATTAGTTTTAGGGAGAGAAAATGTTTACGGGTTTGTAGTATTTCTTAATTTGTGTATTGGTTTAAGTGTAAGGTTATGTTTGTGTTTGCTACAAGAAGTTGTGTTATTTTTGATGATTATTATACTGATTTCATAATATCTCTAAAGGGATCAACATTTACAAGTAGGAAAAGTGTGAAGTTGTTTAAATTAAATATATATTATATCAAATGAAAAGTGTTCAATTTTTAAATATTTTAAAACAGTTAATAACTTGCACATTATTTATCTTTTGATATGAGGTATTCTTAATCGGTAATTAATTACTTTACCCTCTGGATTTTAGCGGTCCTTTTCAGTCCAGCTTTTGCTGTTTAAATATGAAGAATCAAACAAAATAGAACTTTATAGATAATTGCTGTGTAGACCAAAATAGAACATTGCTATCCTACAGTTACATGTGATGTTAGTTTGTCTCTGTTTCTATAGAATATAAATGTAACAGTTAAATATGATCAATTAGTATTGATATTTGAGTATTAAATCCTACAATTAATTTGTTAGTGGCTAGTTAGGAATTATACCCAGCTATTTAGTAGTGATATGTTTATATTATATTGTAAAATGTTTTAGGTTTTGTATAATAGAGATTTAAAAGTTGTTTTAGTTGTATTTTTGATGTTTTGAATATCTAGCGTTAAATTGTTAAAACATTTAATGGTAAACGTGTAGTAAACTATTAGTGAATTATTTTGATTATATTGATAGAAATGATTATATATTTTGAATAAATGTTATTGCAATTTTAAAATCCAAGGGTTTTAATACCTTAGACCAAACAATAATTTGTGATGATTGGTTTAAAAACTGGTTATTAATTACTTCCTGGCGCAAAAACACAATTTGTTTTTGTAAATTTCCAAGTTTGCAGTTTCAGATAAAAGAAACAATGAGTAATTCAAGGTCAAAACTACTACACAAACCCCAAAATAGTTTCTCCATGTGCTGTGGTTTCAGAGTACATAAATTTAACTACTGTCAAATGAAAACAAATGTGAAGAGGGAAGTGAGGAGAGAGGTGCACAGTAGTGAGTAGACACTAGACACTAGAGAGTAGACACTAGAGAGTAGACAGTGGGTCCTATTCACCTGCAGTGTTGAAGTGGTCAGTCAAGAGTGGTGACCTTGACATGCTGTCAGCTGCTGTCTAGTTCAGAAACACACTTTCAGACTGCGCTAGTGTCTGTCGGTTTGCACCTTATGCAACAGACCACCGACCTTATGCAATATAAACATCACTTCTCCACTTCTCTGCTCTTTCGTTCCGTTGCGTTCATCAGCCTCTTCTCCTCTTCTTCCAACCACTTCCAGAACGTTCTACCAGAAGAACATGCTTTGTTTGCCTGTTTGATCTGTAAAGTTGTTTTTCGGAGACTTGAGCCGTTTTTCAACCAAGCTGCCCACTTGGGCACAGAAACATTTTTTCCGTTGGTTACATCAATTAATTAATTTAAAGCATGTAGTTTACTAACCCAGACTTTGAGGGGGCACCCATATAAATTGAGGGAAATTTCTTATGGTTGGAGCCATAGATGGACACCACTAGCTGTACTGGTTTTCGCCATAAGATGATTTTGTTTGATTATAACCGGGAAATAAAATAGTTGTACATTTTTCTTGTTTTGAACATGATCAATCTTGTATTTTATATGTTTTTGCAGCAAACTCTAAATCCTGTAAAATTCTTTTTGGTGGAGATTACAGCAGATTGATAATATTGATTTCTCACAGTCTCTTATAATAATTAGTGTTTGTTTCTGAAATTTCTGGTAATATTATTTAAGTGCACTACCTATTGTGTTTATGCAAGTTTAATATACATTTTTACATTTACTTTGGTTTAAGGTTTACTGATTAGTCTCTGTAGTAGTTCAAAGTTGAGTTCCCAGAAATATTTTCAAAAATGTATTTTCTGTAGCTTTTCACCACTCAAACAAATGTAAATTGGATGAAACAAAATTAAATTCATATTATTCTCCATTCCAATTAAATGAAGACGACGGTAATGTGTAGCTACAAATTCGCACCTTTGTTTTGCGCACATAGCAAAATGTCTGACAGCAGTAACGCTTTATTTGCACTTATATTCTTACCAATCTTTCACCGTTGGTTGGTAATGATGACGAAACACAAACAGCAGTTAGAGTGACAGGGGTCACAATGCACTGTTGCTTGTGTGTGTGTGTGTGTGTGAGAGATGAGTGCGATGTCACTCACGTGAGTTCAAAGGTGATGTTGACAAGCCACGTGGATACTCCACTGCTAAGAATTGAATAGATAACAATAAACCACAAGGAGGCAAACAGCTGACAATGTAAAGTGACAACAAATTAACTTCTACCTTCACCACACACTGTTTTGTGTAATTGTGCATTGAAACAAATCCTCACTATGCTTATATCCATTGTAATAAAGGGTACACTAAATAAGGGCGATTTAGCCTTGTGACTGGGTTATAGTGTCTGTAATCTGGAACTGTTTAAATAACAAGATGAAAAGAAAATATATACACAAGAACTCATCCATAAGTTTCATGTAATATAATCTGATGAATTATCAATAAAAATTCATCCAATGGAACTGAAAATAATTTTAAATATATCTTCAAACATATCACAATTCCCCGAATAAAGATGTTTAAAAGCCTCAAAAGGTTCTTCGCACTATTCATTACACATATCAATATTATTGCAGTAATTGAGGTATTATTTTTTACAAAATGTCCCGTAAGGAAAATGGGCAAACATCAGAAATGTTTTAGGAATCAAAATAAATTAAGAGTAAACAGTTTTTGAAACATTTTGTTTACCACCAGGCTGCTTTTAAGTTTATTTTACAAATTTATTTGTATCCCCCATTGCAGTGGATTAATTTTTTTAACTCTGTATGAATTGTTTTTTATCTTGGTGCCAAACTTGAGATGTGGGTTCACAAAATGCAAAAATAAATAAAACCGTTCATATGAACATAGAACTAAATATTTCCCTAATTTTCCGAATTTTATTGTTCAACCCCCACCACTATTGGGATTTTGTTTAAAATTAATATAGTTTTGAATTTAATTCCCGACGAAGACTATGCAAACTTTACCTTTTGGTTGGCAGAAAAAACAGTGTGTTGTACAAATAAGTGTTACAATAATTACGTTTCTCAGAAAATTAGTTTACCCATCCATTTACACCAATATTTAACAAATCAGTTAAAAAACAACAAATTTACAAGTGTGGCAAGAAAAACACTGTAAACAAGCCTGTTTTCAGCCATAGTTCTCTGTGACTCTTTTATAATTATTTTCCAGATCTTAATGTCAATGGAGACAGAAAACATTTATTGAGAAACGTTATTCTTATAAACTTTGTGTACACCTAGGTAAGGTCGTTTTTCCTATATTTGAAGTATGCAATATGTACTCATATCTTCGGAAAACAACCAAAAATTCAATAATATAGCCACAATTTTGAAACTATAACTGTTTCAACCATGCTGATATTTTTCCTGTTAACATCTTACTTAGTTACAAAACTATACTGAGTTTGAACCAAATCCCTTCACTGGTGTGGGATGTAAAACATAGTTCGTGAAAAATCGTAATGGTATGGCTGAATAGTATGTATTTTCGGATCATGTTTATATTTACTTTATATTACATGTTTATATTTTTTGCACTAGGAACCCATCCCAGATGTTTGACACACTATTTTAGAACCCTGAATAATTATGTCACTACATAACTATGGAAACTGAAAATACATTTGTATCATGATGAATCCAATGATTGAATGGGGAACAATTCCATACGTGTCTTTAATCACGCCTTGGAGCCAGGACTGTGAGTATGACCAACAGCAAAACAATTTCACCTTCATTCAAACTCGTCCTTGTTGTTGTGAATGAAAAAACACTGACCTCATTCATTTCGGGTCAAGCAACATTTCTCTTTCTTCTCTTGATCTTTTCTTCCTGTCATCGCTGTCAACCAAACCGAGGTCTTTATTAAAAAATGTGTGAGGTGGAACCTCTAAGAACAGATTGGCCAAGAGTTCAAGACTTGTGGATGGAAGAAGTTTCTGAATATAGGAACACCTTCTTCCTAAATGTGAAATAATAAAACCCATCCACTATCAAATAATCAACTTACAATATAATGCCAGTTTTTCCTTAGGAATTGAACCTCGGATCGTCCCCTAAAGAATTTGTGAATCAACTGAAACTTTCTGGGTTGCTAAATTATTCGTGATAAAAATCTCCGGGAATCGTCCCGACTTCCAAAATAATAGTTTCTTGTTGCTGTGTATTTATAGTGTTTTCTTTTAGCTTTATCGCGAGAAACTCCAATTATAATATTGACTTTGGACGTTTAACGTTGCCGATATTTTTCTTTGAGTCCCAGCAAACCACCTTTACTGACACTATTGACTATTGAGTTTACACGTTATAAAGCTCAAGTGAATGCTATAATACAGTCCTGTTCCTAAACAACTTTTTTCCACGTAGTTCGGAACGCCTGTAGGTGCGCCACTTGTTTATTCTTGACAGCTGGTCATTAAAAAAACGTGTTTTCTATTTACCAAATCTTTAAAATCCAGCGAACAAGAGTCCCATTTGAGTTGGACTTCTATAACGTATAAACTCAATGATTACGCTGAGTTACTGGCTAGTGGCTACGGTAGTGGTTGGTTCTAGATTCATCCATGGTCCGGCAATCATACTAACTTCCCTTGCACAACGCACCAGAAGTAATAAGGAAATGTAGTTAGACGAGCAAATTATCCTAATTTTGCAGCGAACGCTTGGGAAAAGAAACGTCCAGAAACCGTTCTTGTCTGCTCTGTTACTTCTTGCTGTCAAGTTATTTGTTAGTCGCGTTTAAAATATTAATTACAGTCAATAGAATTAGCAAGATAGATTTTTCTTTATTGAAGAAAGAAAAGCTATTAAATAAATCATACAAAAGGTTCGAAACAGTTGATTAATCTGCGTTTGAGCGGTTCCCAAAACTAGGGCTGCAAAAATCAGCTGAGTTCTAGCAGACGATGAAATGATGTAAGAGAGAAGAGAAAGTGTGACAGTAGTGGCCGGCAGGTGCTGCTGCGGTGGCGAGACGCTCAACTAAACCTGTAAACTATGTCTGCTTGTCACATTTTAGGTCATACGTTGCCGATTCGCTCTGTCAGGTAGTGGAAATGTGAAATGCCAATCTGAGAAGGACGATGGCTAACTGGAGTGGACAAAACAAAACAACAACGCGCAGAAAATGGCGACAAGAAAAGTGTATTGAGGTTAGCGGCAGTTGTGTGAGAACTGTCAACTGTCAGAACTAGCCGTGTTCGTGTGGAGGCCAAAATACTTCAGTATTTAACACTTTTATTTTATTACGATATTTTATTTTGGGAAATTATAATAATATAATTGTAAAACATGGATCTTACAAGGTCCCGGGTCCGTTTTAAAAACACGTTCCGCTGCCTTCCATGTTTTAACTCAAAGTAGCCTTTTATTTAGATTCTCCATATAACTAAATACTTGTAATACTATCGTGCTTTAAAAACTTTAAAACAGGTCCTTTTAAAAGGTTTTAGTCTGTGGTACTAGCTTCGAAGAAAATATGCAGCTTTAGAAACCTACGTAAACGACTGTTTATATAAAACACAAAAGAAAATGTTGTCCGAAATAATTTAAATAATTCACTGTCTTTTACAACAAATATTGTATGACAGAAAAGTAAATGTATAAAAATAATCACCATCATAAATGCTATTTGTAGGATTGTACAATATTATTACAAGGGTTTCTTCTCTAGTCTACATATATCATAAAGCTCGACAATAATTAAACAACAAATACATTAGGTATGCTGTTTGGAAAGTATCTAAAAACTACCGCAATTACATAACTATGCACGTAAAAGATTTCTGATAATTCGTATCAAAATTTCCTTAAACCAGAGGTACTTCCTTGATCTATGTGTAGCACAAGAGTTATAAAGATTCAAATTGTTTGCTAAAAATTGCACCCAATGGGTTGCGGTTGATACTCATAAACAAACGCTAGTACATTATTGGGAAATCTACAAACAGCCTGTCGATAAACAACTGCTGGCTGTTCATATCAGCTGTTGGTATCCTTGTCACCCGCTCGCAGCGATACATCGGTTTGGAATGTTGCTGACCAGCTGATCAAACCTACAGACGAGGAAGGACTTATGTTCAACTATTGACCAAGTTTACACTTGTTTTATCTGCAGGCCTGTGTACCCATGTAGAAGAAAGAATCCGTAGAACTTGGTTACAAATCCTTTAACACAGATTACTCCAAGGGTTTTATCCAACCGGACAAAACAGAATACATTAAAAACATGCAATTAAATAGGAATGAAAGTTAAATAACCCACACAAATTATGTCAAACGCATAATAAAACCCACAATTTAGGTGACACTTTCATGAACTAAGCAATAAAAGACTTCTACAAACGTTTAAAGCAGCTTAGTTCATTAGCATTTAAACGCTGGACGTTAAATTGCACTTAGGTCATAAGATGACTGAAGAAAAGCATTACCTGGAATGTTCAAGAAAAAATTGTAGTTTTCAGTCGCTCTAGCAGCGTTGAAATCACAGCAATGTTTTGTTTTTTATCTAGAGCTCCGACACGTGAGTTTGCGGAAGCAGACGCTCAAAGAACTCACTGACAATTAAAGTGCGATGTTATGTTACATGATTAAACAATTTGATTGTGCTTGAGCAACTTCCGTCGGTTCAGGATCTGCCAAGACAGTCAGCTGTTCAAGGCGAACCGCAGAGTACGGAGCAAACGGACAATGCAGGTGCCAAAAGCTACAAGCTCAATTAACAATCATTAGGACGACCAATTAAACGTCTACTCATCTAAGTACCCGTGTAATAGCTTGACAAAAGTAAATTGTTTAACTATAAGTGTTTTAGTTGTGACGTTCTCCAGGAGTTACATGACTATCTTTGAGGAGTTTGAAATTTTATTGTGGACGTTTTCATTGTTAATGAATAAGAAAAACACGACGTTTCGGGATCTACGGATTGATTTCGTCTTCAGACAAGACTTGTCTGCGACCTGAAGACGGGATCAGACTGCAGATTCCGAAACGTCGTGTTTTATTTCTTGTGCACTAAGGATGGGAAACGTCCGTAATAATATTTCAAGCTCAGAAATCTCCCATGGTCGACAGCAACTAAAGATGCTGTGTCAACATGTATCAAACAAAGATCCTTTAGTGCTTACGATTAGCATCCTGGCTAATGTATGTATATATATTTCTCAATAACAATTTGTTTAATGTCAATTTTTTTTTTAGTATTGTTTTATTGACAATATACTAAGTACCACAAGTAAGACTTTAGCCTAATTAAACAATTGGATTATGGAACTTTACCTATCTATAAACTCTCTAATTGTATAAAACGAATTTTGGGCAAGATAATTTATGAGTCTGGATTTGAATTGGTTTAAAAAATAACTTTTAACGTTGTCAGGAAGTTTATTGTATAGAATTCTACCGGCTTCGACATAATATTCTCCGGCTTCTCTTTCACTATTCCTTATTATACTAATACCATCCAACTACAACCAATTCGATTTTTATTGAAATTTAACCATTCACGCCCCTTACCTAATATATCCTACAGTGGTTATTTTGGTGGTATTTTGTACTCGTTAGATAGGGGTGGTTTGGTCATTATGATCTAGAGTATATTGAATTAACCACAGCTGCCCTTTTAGATTTTGGATGATGTTTTGAATTCTGGCCGAAGCTCTTCAGAAATCATGTGTCTAGGTTTTACCTTTTTCTTTGATCAAATCTGTCAGGAAGGCCATTGTTCAGCGTAAGTTGTCGTCTAGACTTCTAGAGAATACAGTACTGTTTCCCTTATTCTCGTTTCAGGCTTCGGTCGGAATTAGAGGATCTCAGTTCAACATACAAGAGAGCATTAACGTAATAACTACACAGAACAGTCTATATACACACAACACGTGTTCCTATTTCTTCCAGAAGATGAATACTGGTAGTTAAAACCCTATCCTTTAAAATGTTCCTTTACTACTTGACGGTTCTGAAAAGCCAAAGTACTTAGCCATTGAAATTTTCAAGTACGCTCTGCTATCAATTATTATTTTAAACATTTCTTTAATATTTTAAGCTACCGTACTGTAAAACACAGCTTATTTCTTTAAAGTATAATCATTATAGCGAGTAAAGAGTGCTCAAGGAATGTAATCAGGTTTAATATTTCAGGAAACAATTAAAAAGTCGTTGGCCGCAGTGTCTATTGTCTATTGTTGTGGTTTAGTACCACTTACTAGTTACTCGTCTCCGTACATACTCGTATATTCCAGTAGAGCATGATATTCTGTGCGTCATCCTCTTCGTTAACTGTGGTCAGCTGAACGGGTTTTTATTTTCTGTTTTTAAAATGTATTTTTTAATTGCAGCCGAAAAGAGCCCGAGCGGCGTTAAAATGGTAAGGATTTAACATGAGAAATTTCAAACGATGTTTTAAAGGTTAATAACTAAAAGTAACAAACATCATTCATTATATAAAACAAAAAAATTGAGTTTGGTTAAAAATAAAATTTTAATTAATGAATTCAGAGTACTATGTTCTTATAGAAAAATAGAGTTTTTAGTTCAGATAACAAAATTGTTTGATTACGAAAATAAAACCTTAGTGTTTATATGGAAGCAGCAACATTAGATCTATGCTTACAGGGAAAAAATCCACATTTAAAAACATTAGCTTGCTTGAAACGTCGTTTGTAGTTTTTGTCCCATGTTATAAGCGGTACTCAGAGTTGGACCTGCGGCTGCTCTATCCGGCCCCCTCTTAAATATTTTTACAAGGCAGAAATTTACAAAAGAAACAAGATTCCAGTGAGGTATAAACTCTAAACAAAGCGCTTTGTGCAATGTGTCCGACAAAAAGTTGATTGTTGTTACATACCTCGAAGCAACTGGTGTTGTCATATAATGTGTCATGACAATAAAATCGCTGTTATTGTTGTTGCTCAAGACTTGTCCGACAAGAATTTTTCATATCAACATCAAAAATGCAATTAAGTGCTTAGGGTAAATCCAACCTGATTTGTGTATACTCGTTAGGTTTAATGTTTATATAATAAGATCGTAAACATACGTGGTTATCTTCCTCACCTGAACAACCTAGTTCAAAGTAAATCAGATAGTAAAACTAAAACTTTCAAGAACCAATGAAGGGTTTTGTCATATTTCTACATGTAATAATATTGTTGTATAGTTTCAAAATCGTATAATGTATTATTTGTTGTTTATTAGTTGTGTATTATCTTTCTCATAACTTGTAAACAAGCGTGCCGCACGGTTACGCTTTTTGAACATTATTCCGCACGAGTTCAAATAGACTGCAGTACCACTTGATGTATGCTGTTCCCTACAAATTAACAATAGTATACTTGGAAATGAGACGACAAAAATAAAGGATTGTTATAAACATTGGAGTCACCTTTTTCTTGAAAACACTGGTTATCATCAAACTTGTCAGACTCCGCAGTTAAAAATAACAGTACCATCACTATCTTATTCATAAAATCCCTTTGTCAAACACTAAATATGTTATTTTATTTACTAGGTTTTATTGAGGGTGTATCGTTTGCGTGACAACCAATCCATTCTTAAAGAAGTATTACAAGAATCAAACGGACATTGGTATTTGGGTTTGAAGTTCCGTACTTGAAAACATAATTTGGGATGTGGTTGAAATCAAAGCCAACTATCGATTGTGGAAGTGAAAAACGGTTGTAGATTTAAAAGCGTGTTAAATCGTCAACATTTCCACAAACTGCAACTGGTTTATTCGTTGTTGGACGTGTTTTGGAAATCACCTATGCAGGAATGCACTGGAGTCGATGACTGTGTTTTTTGTCCGTCAGCCAGAGTAGGGGCTCTGCCCCAAGCGCTTAATTTAGGGTATTAGTGAGCACGGTTACCCCTTGTCTACTCATACATCATCGTGTGTCTGTATTCATTTCCAGCTCACTCCATCATCTCGGTCAGTGCCGGGTGCATCCTCGTGATGAAACTTTTCCTTGATCTCAACAACAACAACAACAGCCATAACAGTACGTGAAATCTTTGGGGTTTAGAACTCTCTCTTTGACCAAAGCTAGCGTTTTGCGTTGTTCACGAAATTTTAAAGTGATTTTTCGGCTCCAAAGTTTTGTTATGGCATTTATTTAAAGAACCCGTTAAAGAGTTAAATTTTAAAGTCATCGTACTTGCTTTGATCAAGCTGTTTGGTAGTTTCACTTTTGTCTAATCCTCAATAATCTTGAGTGAGTAGTAGTTTAAATCAAAGATAATGTTATGGTAGGTAGATAGCGCATAGATGTCACATGGTTGAAGCAGGAAACTCAACATACACACACACACGCAGTGTGCTGCGAGGGCTGCCGTCTCTCTTCCCCCCTCGGCACCACATCCCATGCTCGAGTTGTCCGTTGTCGATGACTTGAATGTGACCAAATCGTGCGATTTTCGGAAAACAACAGCTAAACTTGCGTGTACGCCAGTAGCTCTACTTGAGACTCTAAAAGGATTCGCTCGCAGCGGATTCTGTGTGCAAGCTGCCTCAACTATGTTGAATTTCCTACCTCACCCATGTGGCATATACGCGATATCTACCTACCATAACATAATCTTTGGTTTAAAAGTACAATGGAAAGTTGGGGAATTCGCAAAGTCCCGTTACTATAAAACAATCTGTTGACACTAGATGTAATCACTGACAGTTTCTGTGGCCTCTCTTTCCGGTTGAAGGTTGTTCTAGAGTGTTCTGATGGATTTATTCAACCCTTTCTCCAGAGTTAATTTGTTGATCCCGAGTCCATCAGACTAATGAACCTCAGTAAAAGGGATTAGTTATCACCAGGAGTTCATCTCTGGTCCCGGATATCACATCAGGGAGTCTACACTGCGTGGCGTGTCACATAGCTCGAACCTAGGCGCAGACAATACATGTTGATACACGTTCTGCTGGGATTTTTTCTCCAGCAAATTCGATAGATTGCGTCTGAAGTGTAGACTTTTTATGAAACAAACCGTTTCAAGCGTATTTTTGTTAAACATCTATTTATTTAAAACTATACCAGCCCTTTGATTTTCAAATTCTTCAAAAGAAGTCCTGTGTTTGGAAGTCTTGTACAGTGATTAGAGTCCAATGTCATCTGTTGACCCTTCGCGTAAAAAATTCAAACTGTTCTTTACTCCCTCTTAAAATCTCCTTTGCTTAGTAAGTCCTGCGTATACGAGAAGAAAATAATAATCAGGAATAATTTTTGTTTTGCATGAAAAACAATTTTATTTAGGTATTTATGTAATTTGCTGTGTAAAACAATATATCCATAACATGTCTAAATTGTTAGTTTGAACGTTCATAATGGTGGCATTCTGGAGAAAACTACTTCTATATGTTTTTGATAGGAGTAGTTTTTCTCCAGAAGTGGCAGGAAAAGTCCGTTTCTTCTTTTTTCCTAAAATGTCTAAATTCTTTCCCCGCTTGTAAGTAAAACTTTGCTTTTGAGTTTGCAATGATTTACTAATAAAATTGCTCTTCTACTGTGACAGAGCTCTAGCGAGGAGCTTCCGTTTCCGCAAATACCACAGATTGCGAAACAGCTGTTGGTCAATCCCAACCAGAGATACACCACAGACCACATGATGTGCAGATAAAACTGTTTGTTTTTGAGCCCCGTTGTACTTCCGAAAGAGATTTGTTGATAAGATGTGAGTTGTTACCTAATGCGTTCTCTTCCTACTGTGAATCAAAGGATCTACAAGTTCTGGAAACCTCGACATTCCAAGGTTCGCATCGTTGTTCTGATGTTCTGGCTAATTCTGTCCACCCAACGAACACAGCGTAAACACACTCTGCGATCGTTCATCCACCTCCGTGAGAATCCCAGAGTGGTGTTGTTTGTTAAGGCTGCACTACACCTTGTCAAGAAAGTGTTGAGGTGCTGACGTCCAAGCAAAAGGTTCTTGTTCGTAATAGTACAACTGTAATACTTACCAATATTTTTTAAAGTTTAAAGCACTTAGTTAAGTTAGAACGTAAATTTCTTATATTTGAAGGACAAGTTTATACAGGGAACACCGTCTTGAGAGCAGAAAATCATGACTAGATCATATGTAATTTTAGACATTTGAAAACTTGTAATGCTTGACAATCTATCCTCGCAATACGTGAAACTAGAACCGAAACGTCGTAGAACAAAACTGAAAGCGTTTTTTAAGCTTCCAACACCTCAAATGGCAAACCGTTATGTACGCCGTATATATGTGATCAGAGATCATATTTTCGTCCGACTTTCACGAACTTTGGAGCAAATGCTCCTATTTGTTTAGGCTAGTTAACAAGCAAATCGCTCCACAAGAATTGACCGATTTGGGCGGGGGAGGTGTTTACTCCCAAAAATGAAATTTCATGCAAAACTTTATGATCCGAATTTTTATGAAACTTGATATAAACATTTATGTTACATTTTCTGGCGCCACCAATTAGTCTGAATAATGACATAATTGTTTGTACTAAGTTTTATTCCAAACAGGTCTTAAATACAGTTTGTATGGCATAAACCCTCATTATTAGTGGCCGCCCCCCGAGGACTTTCAGTGAAAACTATCACCCTGTTACAGGAATTCGCCAGGATTAACGGTAGCGCTCGTGGCTGCGTGTCGGCTATGTTTACAGTTTGTCTCACCCGTTGATGGTGAGAAACTCTTTCAGGACAACAGAACGAATTGTTCAGTGCCGCATCAGCTATGGTAATTTGTATTGTCAATGTTTCTTCATAATCAGCGGCCGGCAAAACAGTAGTTGGCAATCTGAGGTTAGGTATGGTCAAATAGAGTATCCGAATCACTTGCATAAGTTCTATTCGGCTAAGAATAACAGCAAAGGCTCAGAAGATTTCACAGGAGAAACACTAGAATTTGTATTTTCATCTCAAGTCCTTATTTTCATACAAGTTGGCATTTTCACAAAACTAAATCCTAATGATCCTCAGCGATGTCATTTTTGTTCAATGACTATTGCATTTAAATAATCATGAAAACACTCAATGTCTGATGGTCGCAACTGTCATCATTGTACAAATGAAAATCCTGGATAAATCCATCAACAACCTCTGCTTTCTGAATTATTTATACTGAAAAATTAACTGTGTGTTTCGGTGTTGCACGTTTTGTTTGGAATAATTATTGGTCCTAATTCTTTTGAAAACAAATAGGGTAAACAGTCAATGTACAGCATGTTTTAATTCAACAGTTACAACAACTTGGGGTTGAAATATACATGATACGGTACCAGCAGGGTGGAGCTACTCCCACACAGCAGACGTGTTAATCGCTGTTTTACAAAGGTTCTTCCCAGGACATGTCATTATTCGTGTTGGTGATGTTGCATGGCCTGCTCTCGCTGGATCTAATAACGAGGTTATGGTTGCGGGGCTACGTTAAAGACAGGGGTTTTGCTACTAAACTCAATATTATAATCTTCGACATGCAGGACTGTGTAGGAAATGATCTCGCTTTGATACCAATGCCCATGGTCGGTTAACAACAAGTTTCCAAAAAAGACTAGAAGCGTGTGTGTAGGATGGAGGGGATCACCTTCGAGATGTTATATTTATAAATACAAATGGCAGAAAGGTAAGGTTTGTATTGTTTAATAACAGGGTGAAGTTAGGACTACAAAGTACTCTCTACCACTCAACCTAGAAACAATATGGCAAGCCTTTTACATCGGACAAATATCTCGCTACAATAGCGTATGTACAAATTCCCCCTGACATCACCCGGAATCCCAGATGTACTACGATTCAACTTTTTATATCCGAGCAATCAAAGAAACATCTCGTTTCTCTGTGTCGCGATTAGAAAGTGTTTTTATGTCGTATAGGTAAACATACAACTCAATGGCTGGGAAGATTCAGGAAGACTTGAGAGTTACAAAAAACCAAGGTCACGTGATAACCAACAAGTTCTTCCAATTAACTGACTTAGTTACTTCACACGGATATGAAAATGTATGAGTTATGATTGTTATGTTGGCATAATAATCTGATATAATTGCAGTATTACAATAAATGGTTGTTTCCTGTATATGGTATACGATTGATATTATGATTTATTGCAAAGTTAGAACACTTATCCGGCTATGGAAGATGGTGCTGTCGTCTGGGAAGAACCGGAAGTTGACCTAAACTGTCATTCGAAGTCGAGAAAATCCTTTGGTAGAAATCACCATACAGAGTGTCCCAACTTCAGTAGGTATCGAAACTTCAGAATAGGTTCTAGAGTTGAAGAACAACCTGTAAATAGAAAGTAGAGACTAACATAATATGTGCCTTTTTCATAACAGGATATGTGTCATGGTGTGTACCCATACTGCTTTACAACTCTTTAAGAATTGCAGGATACTTTTTATAAATGGAGAAAAACACCACATGTTTTGATGAATGGTTGGCAGCGAGTACGGTACTTTTAGAGGTTTGACTTAAATAGCAGAACATTTGGCAAGGTTTATACAAAAATGTCAAGAGACGTAGACGATTTCAGACGACAGATCGGAGGAGGAGCAGGAGCTTAGTTATGGGGTCCCATTTTGAGTCCGTTAACTCTTCTAGATCTTCGTCAATGGCGTTGGCTCTTCAGCACAATATGGGTGATTCGTCCAGCACTAGTATTGACTTGGAATCGTCATGTGGACAGTGTGTGTTTGAAATTCTCCTTAGACAAGTCCTGATGACAGCATACTATGGAGTAACCAACCAACACCGTTGTTATGGGTTAGCGTTTTGGGGAGGTTGTACAAACAAAACAAAAAAATTTCCAGAATGTTCATTATTCTGAAGGGAACCGTTGGAATCATTGCAAAACTTCAATGAAGAGTCGTTCAAACCAGCGTTCAAAACTTTTAACCTGCGGATACTTCCCTGTATCTACAGCCTAGAAACGTGTATGTGTTTTTATCAAATTGCGAGCTTATTAAAGGTGTGTTCATACAACACTACTATAGTCAGGTCATACTAAACTGGGAGACGCAGAACGGTGGTCCACGAACGTTGCCTACGGTGTCCACGCCGTCGTCGCGTGGCGGGTGCCCGCACCAGGGTCACATTCTCAGAGGTGTATTGGATGCAGATCAGCCAGGGTCAGGTCACATGACCCGCGTGTCCGGCTATTGTCTCTACACTTGACCTGCTTCTGATTTTCCATCACCATCAGTGTTCGGGGAAAGCGATAGTTAAAGGGCATCTTAATACGGCCTGATTAAATGACAGGAATATTCTTAATGAGCTTAAATCCAAACAGGATACAGATCGATCCATTAAACTAATTTCAATTATCTTGATACTAATTCTATTAGTCTATTCTATTCGTCTAAACTAGTCTATTATTTGATAATAAGACGAAAGTAAGATGAAACTGAACAACAAAGATATCAGCTTTAGTCTCAATAATTTGGAGATATCACTAATCATTGTTCAAGTTAACTATACACGTGTGACAGAACGTGTTATTAGGTCTAATAATCTGATCATTTGTTTTGATTGCTATGTATTAAAATATCAAATTTCATTGTAATTTACTTACGCAGATGAGGTTACTTCACCCCCTCTTAACACCTTCTTCAATTGCTTGAAACATGAAGATTTTAATACAAACCTACTGCATTCCTGACTTGTAAACCTGTTCCGTCCTATACGAGGAGGATTAAATCATTTGCTAACTAGTTTCTCACCGTGTGGGAGTGATTCTGACATCGTATAGCATATAGTTAGGACCTTTGTCTATACCCCTTGATAATGTCTATTAAAAAAAAATTCTCATCAAAACGTTTGCTCTTATATTATAAATTTGGTAATTGAAGGATGCTGTAAGAGGGGTTTTATTGCTGCGTATCAGAGTAAAGTCACTAGATTATGATAAACACATCCACCTCCAGTGAGTGTTGGAAAACATCACACATTGCAAAACAGGAAATGTTAAGCACCAACGCACTAAAACCCTTTTGTCTTAAATGAACCTCTTTTGGATTTTCCGACAGGAAACTTGAGCCATCAGCAACAACACCACCGGCACCAATGGCAGCAACGTGATGTACGTCATTCCAGCTGGCGTTAATAACCTCAAGCTATCAAGGAAATTCCACAAAACATTTCCACAGGCACAATCCCCAGCCGCAAGGTCACTTTATTATAGTCGGCTCTAAACGGCACCGGCTACACCCAAGGTGATCAAGGAGGCACCAGGAAACTGCTACTCCTGTTGTCCTCCCTCCAGACATTCCCGCCTTCGCGCGCAATTATATAACCTAAAACAAAATAACGACGACCAACCCTTGCTACTATAGGTGGGTTCACGGTTAACCTGTAGGATGTCTTTGTGAAAAACCAGTTCTTGCATCATAAACAACATTCCAGATCTGTGTTACGTAATTAAATGTATGCGCAAAACTAGTTGGTTCTATCGTAGACAACAAGTCCGTTTCTGCCTTGACAGTGAAAAAGCAAGGGCACCCAGAAGTTTTGGCGACGAGCACAAAAAGAAACGTGGCGATTACAGATATGTAAATTATTCATGAAACCACTGCGCACTTTCGTGTTTCAATACCAATAAGTCATTTGGCTCACCTTTTGGTAAGGCTTATCATATTTGACTTTTAAAATATCAACTTGTTTTTATTCTAGTGGGAAGGCGGTAATTTAAGTCAAACTATGCGCCAATAGCCAAACTGGCTGAAGAAATTATAAGTATCAGAAGTAGCGTAATTATAAATATATCTTATACAAAAATACTTACCTATCAGGCCATTTGCTTCGAGTCGATTTGAATAACGAGAAATTATCATAACTATTTGCATCTTTATCTTATCATTGACAGGGAAAGTGGTTACCTATTGTTGGTTTGTTCCCCTCGTTACTGGTCAATGTCAAGGCTATCTTTGACGAACTCTCGTGTAAATATTCAATTACATCAAACTTATTGTACACAATAAAAATAAATAAATAATCTCTATATTTCGTAAAACATGTATATACGTCTTATTCAAGTCGTATTTTTTGTCTAAAATTTGGCATTTATGCCTTTTATTGAAAAACATTATCAAACATACAATAATCGCTCATTATAATTTACAACCGTCTTATTCTTATACAGTACAAAACAACCAATATTGCAAAAAAAGAAGAAAACAAAGTTCAAAACAATCGGGTTTAGAAAGTGGCAGAGGATAAATTGAACATATTTATATGAAAGTGGAAAAGGTACAACAATAATTTATTTTTAAGTTTATTCATTATTTCAGTATTACACGAGTATTTGAATTAATTGTGTAGAAAATATTTTAAACTTCAAGGCTTAGTAAATACGTATACTATCTCATTCTGATTACTCCAAATGGCAATAAAATCTCTGTGAGTTTCTCTTACCCTTTTCACAGCTTTAGTTTAGTAGGTCTGCCGACCGATGATACCGGTACTATTTTGTACTTGTTTACTATAAACTATTCCTAAAATTAGTTCCTAATTCGAACATGCATAGTTTGATTTTTGGCACTAGCCTATTTAAAGGGCCAGGTAGATAAAGGGATGTAGGATTTTAGGGTTTGATTTTCTAGATTTGATAAAAGCTACAACTATCGAGTTTACTTATAGAAGCACAACTCAAATTTGACTTATGGTGACACAGTTTAGCATCTGGTCTCTGTCGTCATCACCAGATTTTTGACTGTATTTATTTATTATGTATAGTAAATAGAGAACATAACCTATTATGATGCCCAGCTGCCAAAAGTAAACAAACAAACAATGGCGCACCTACAGGCAGCAATCCCGAACTACGCATAAACTGACAATCGACTGCGAAAAAGTAGCACTAACTTAGAATATTAGAAAATTCAATTCTGCAATATAAATTTATTAAATATTATAATTCCGAAGCTTTCAGTCGATAAACTGTAACTTTGAGTTACGTGAGCTTATTTACACAACAAGAATGTTAAATTGATAACAACTTGACGTCAAGCAGAACCTAAATACTGTGGAAAGCCTGCAACCAATTACGTAAATGTGTTTGGTTAGGTGCAGCAAATATTTTGGATATTCTGATAGTTGAAGGTCGATATAATCAACTATGGTAACCTTTATCTCAATTAAATGGCAGCATGCTAATTTATTGTGTGAGGTGCTTGCTTGTACAGCGGGAGGTACACAGATTAAATGCTGTATGTTGCTGTTAAATTAAATTACAAACAGTGAAAGTTAACATTAATAATGTTTTCAACGCTACAATTATTTTAAAATATCACAAACCTAATGTGCTTTTGATAGCTTTTAAGGTTCACACCCGTTTTGACCGATTTTTGACCAGAGTGATATTGAGCTTAAATTTGCATCAATCAAGTTTTTTTTACATAAGTTCAAAATGATGCATATAACTTAAGTAAGGTTTCTCTTCGATGATAGTAAAGTGATTACTGAACCACTCAGTATGAAAATGGAAAATCCAAATAAAAGCAATCAATCTTGTAACCCTGTCCACTAACCAGAAATAAGCAATCAACGAACAAAAATTTAAAGTGGAGTTACTTGCTTCTCAGCAAAGATTATGTTATGGTAGGTAGATTGGGCATAGATGCCACATGGCTGAGGCAGGAAAATCAACATAGTTGCGGCAGCCCAAGCACAGATAGCGCTGCGAGCGCGCCATCCTTGTATTTCACCCCCTCGGCTCAACATGCTCGAGTTTGTCTGATGTCCATGACCTAAATGTGACCAACTCGTGCGATTTTCTATATCGAGCAAACTTCCGCGGGTGTCAGTGGCTCTACTTGAGAATTCCCTCGTGGCGCTATCTGTGTTCAGGCTGCCAAACTATGTTGATTTTCCTGCCTCAGCCATGTGGAATCTATGCGCAATCTACCTACCATAACATGATCTTTGCCTGTGTATAAAATGGTGCCATTAGACCGAGGGTTTGTTCGGTAGCTTTAAAACGGCTTTTCATTTTGTTCTACGATTCTGATTTCTGTTCTATATCACGATACCGCGATATGGAAATAAATAGTCTTTCTTGTAAAATTTCACTAAAAAAGACGATTCCGAAAACTTTGGTAACTTTATAGTCTAACTCTATTCTGGTCAAACAACTGTGATAATCGAGTATCTGGGTACTTTTTCTTGTTAGAATAGTCATAAAACATTTGTACATCATTGCAAATCTTTCTTTGATTGCAGTTTTAATATTTTGTACCACTGGAATAGATGAACTGGATTAACATTTCCATATGCAAAGCTTGCGAATTCTTGCATAAGTTATTTGCTCGTCATTGGCTGATCGTGTGCGTAAAGATTCACTTAACCGCATTGAGGTCGCGAAATTTTGCAATATTTGTAATTTAAATCTCCATTGTCTTAGTCTATTTGCAACTGCTACTTTAGCCTGTGTGCGTAGCTCTGTATAATTGCGTTTCCTTGAGGAAACCAGTGAAAAATCTCTCACTAGCCAGGTTCATGGCTCAGGACAAAACCTTGTTAAATGGTTCAAATACGTAAATGATGTTAAACAACTTAAAAGGAATTAATGTAGGAGTAATATAATGTTTGATGTTTTGGAGGAAACTTACGTAAACCTGTCTTAAATACTTAAAAAACAATGGAATTAGTCGTAATTGTTTTCACTACATTTGAACTGTTTGTTAGTCTACATATTGAATCATTTTTAATTCGTAATTTTCGAAATGTATACTTTTGTACATACTTTTTTCATGGCATCTCATCTTCTGCACAACCTGAAGTGGAGTATTGTAAATACTCGAAATATAATTTGATTATCTTTGAACATTTAGTATTTTCTACCAGAAGGTGAAATACCATCAAATAAGTATGTAGTGATTCATCTGATTACCAAGACCATTAAATAGCATAATTCTGAATACTTCTGTATTGAACAATTATAGTTAAGCAACATTTTATAATTATGTTTGAAACTCTAAAGTCCGACCGACTTTGTTTAGGCGGATACACACGAACAGATAAGTCCTCTGGACATGGACCGCGGCTTTGGAAAATCCCTTGGAAACATCCATCCATGAACAGGCAGAACAGCTGGATGGATGAGAGCCAAAACTGACGACAGAATTTGTTTTGCGTTACACATCCAAGTCCACTGACAACAGCTGTTTTTCTACTACAACCAAATTTATTTGTGCTCAATACTCATTCTTCTGGCTGTACTATGTAAAATAATTCATTGTTCTGGAATGAGTGATAACAGGCAGTTGTTTGTAGACTTATATTAACGACCAATTCTGAAATAGGGAACAACTTTCTTGGGGGTTCATTTGCATCTCAATCCCCTAAGGTCCCCTGATCGTTCACGCATTGATATGAAGGCCTCATGATTCTGAACCCCTCCCCCCTCCGCCATTCCAAAATCTTGGCTACTCTACTAGTTGGATGGTGTCCATATCAGCAAATTGTCCGCCCGTGTGTGTTCAAACCAGATTTGCTATTACGTCTATTTATGACAATCTAAAATCGAGGAGACCAACACAAGGCATCCGTAAGTCGCTTTTGAGCAATCGTTTGAAAAATTATAATTGTACGTAACAACTAAATAAAGAATACCATTTATTTATTATGATACAAAGCAGATTTTAGAATTGTTGAAACTCGAAGTAAGGTGAAAGTTGAAATAATTAAACTGGTCGCAGCATTTAAAGAAAATTTAAAAGCGGCAGATATCATACGGACATTTATGATAGAAACGCATTTAGACAAAAATTGTTTGATTGGAATGATATGGACAGAGGGAAGTTACTATAAGGAGAATATTAGCCTGGACCATTAAAATAAAAACACCTAATTGCGAAAGGATGAAGCATTGAAGCAAGTCTGGACAAAAACGCCAACATTTTAAGAACGTTTATGTACTTCGCGTGGACCGACTGGGCCCATAAATGAATAATAATATGTTTAATCTTATTTTCTCTGTTTTGCTACTTAAATTCCTAACAAGTGGATTTTATTAAAATATAAATCAATGAGTGCAAAACTGAATTTATGTAGTCCATGAGCAGAGAAAGGTGTGTGATATAATAATATTATCACACTGTCATGATCAACCTTCCGTGAACAATGTTACGGGCGAGGAGGTGAATCAATGGGAAATTTCACAGGTATTTAAACGTGTGTAAGAGATAGAGAGAGATAACACCTTATCATCAGTTGCGTTATGCAGTAATATGATTAAGTCAATTTTAGATTTCTCGATTTACATTGTATGATATACTTAAACAGTTGTAATTGACGTAATTGTGTACTTTTGTAGTTTTCATTTGATTTTTTATTTTTTACAAAATACGTGAAATACAGTATTTTTAGAGCTGTGAAAAAACATGTGGTTCCAATCCGCCCTATATAATAATTTGTTCGACATCTTGTAAACATTATGACATATACAGAAACTCATTTATTCATTTATTACCAATTTACAAAAATTGTTTGTGTTTGTATAAAGTTGAAATAAATAATAAAATAAACAAATG
This sequence comes from Matsumurasca onukii, assembly GCA_018831715.1. NCBI lineage: Eukaryota > Metazoa > Arthropoda > Insecta > Hemiptera > Cicadellidae > Matsumurasca > Matsumurasca onukii. The sequence continues at coordinate 13,435,803 of CM032060.1, read as the reverse complement.
ACAGCAGAGTTTATTGGATTGCAATTCATTGCAATGCCACTAAAATGCGCGAAATCAAAGTTAACTCGAGGTTTCGTGGTTTTTATGCGCTCGCAATCATATCATTTATTTATTTACTCCCGTACACTACTACAGTCATCGGTCAGACTACATCGTCATAGTTTACGCCCGTACTGAACAAACACCCTTGGGCGGTACAAGCAATAAATAGTATATTTCATCACTAAATCTTGAGGGTCAAAAAGACACTTTCGAGCCAAGTGCAAGATGAACGATATTTTTTCATGGTGCAAATAATATAATGAGAATAAATAGCAATACATGTTTTGATATTATAAAGAAACCTAAGTAAACATTGTTTTAACTCAGCAGTCTGAATGATTTATATTGTTTTGAAGAAACAGCTGTTACACTGATTTACCTTAAGTCACGAAAATGCAAACAACCAAAACAAACTCGTTAAACCAACTGATGTCCATGCCACAAAATGATCATTAAAATGATGTTTTCTCCCTAGGATTTTAGTGATCTATTTGTGGTGTGAACATCAGCTGGTTCATCGAGTTAGTTTGTTTTGATTGTTTAACAATGTAACAGCTGTTTCTTCTAAACATTATAATTCAGACTGCTGAGTTCAAAACAATGTTTACTTAAGTTTTTTTGTAATATTAAAACATTTATTGACATTGATTTATCATTATTATTTGCATCATAAAGTATCGTTCATCACTCGAACCGAAATTGTATTTTTGAGCCTAGGTTATTTAACTTGACCTCGTGTCAAAAAGTGTCACTTAGGTACTAGTTATTAAATATACTATTGTAAACTAGTAAAATGACAGCAAGCGATCACCAAAACATTATTTTTTAGAGAGTAAGGAGTTGTTTTCACATTTTATTCTGACTTGATGAGTTGTAAGCATTATAAACTTCAATGTACATGCATTTACAACAACAGATTTAACAAGTGAAATGCTAGCAGTGGAACAATAGAGATCTGAATACATTGAAGTCTATTGTCTTCATCCAGGCCATGCATTTGAATCCAATAGCTCTCCGATACGATCAAGTATGCACTGCAAGTTCATTTCAACAAACACTTCAATTATTGTGTTCCTATCTCGGTGAATATGTCAGAAACGAGCGCTTGTTTGAAATATATATTCTAAATTTATTTCGTCGAGCATTTACACGTAATTTTCAATCACATGGTTATAAAACACCACGAAAAAATTAAAAACGTATTAGTATAATAATCTACACTGTTTTGTAGATTTAGTGATTTAGGTTAGACATAAGATAAGAAAGAACGAGATTTTGAATTTTGCTGTTGTGAAATGTTTTTTCTTTTTATGGTAAGCATGTTTAGCTGTGGTTCTTTTTTGGCTTCGAACAGACATATCCCTCGCAGTAATAATCTTAAATTGTTGTGGGAAATCTATATAAATAAAATAAGACTTTTTTCTGTACATTGCAAAGAATCCATCAATTTGGTGTTCAAACTTTGCTAGACCGAAACTGGTGTCAAAAAAACGTTTTTAAGGCATCTTGACCGCTTATAATCAGAATCAATATATAAATTGGCGCAGCTATATTTTATACCCATAAAACATCCACAAAATAAATGCGAGGGCCAAAGTGGGCACACGTTTTAAGGCATTTTGCTTATAACTCGAAATTGAAGCTATGGCGGTGATTTAGGCTAATCACTAGTGAGTCTTTAGCTACATTTTATGTCCATATAACATTCTAAAAATGGGCGGAACGGCGAAAGTAACTATGACTCTCACAAGGTAGCTAACACTTATTTATATAAATAAAATAAGACTTTTGTCTGTAAATTGCAAAGATCGGTTTTGGTTATTTGGTGCTTATATACTTTATTGGTGTCAAAATCCTGTCTGTCTGTCTGTAACGTTTTTAAGGCATAATGGGCTGCTTATAACTCAAAATTATCTATGGCGGTGAAATAAGGGTTTAGCTCATTACGCAGTGTGTCTTTTGTATTTCATACCCATACATCATCCAAAAATAAATGGTGAGGGTTCACTGAACACGTCTTCGTTTCGACCACTTATAAGTCAAAATTGGCTAAAACTATAGCGGCCAAACTATGTTTAAGGGTTAAGCCCTCACGCAGTATCTATAGTAATAATCTTAATTTGTAGTCTTGTTGTGGGAAGTATCATATAAAAAGACAGGTCGTATATTATTTTGATGACAATGTCAGTTCTATAATTATTAACTCTTTGTCGCAATTGTGTAATGGTTTCTCCTTATAATCTTTGTCACGTATTTCTGGAGTGTCGCAATTTAAACATGTCCGTTGATGGGATGATTTCGTCCTATACAAGTAGTACCACTTGTAGTCACTTTAGGTTCAATTTTCAAGAACATCATCTTGATTTGTTACAAGGTTGGTAACATTATTTACTAAAAGGTAATCATTGTTATTGTCCTATTGAATTCAGGACTAGAAAATGTGTTATGTATATTTGTAGTGATTGTAGTTTTTTTTAATATGACACTTGTTGTTAAATAACAATTTATTTTGTGTCTAGAGACTTTTATATAATATAGTCATCTAATAGAAATTAGCTAAGCTCACAGCCTCGAATAACGCCTGTGGTATTAGAGCACGAAAACCGAGGCGAGGCCATGACCGTATAGAATTGGAGTTACAATTAGAGTAACAAATAAGAAATAATTCACTTCACTCATGCCAGCGGCGCTTCAGCGATTAGCTGCGTGTCGGGCTGGTTTTAGAATCTAAAAGAATCTTGACAAACTGCAGCCTGTGAAGGTAAACACTCATGAGCTACCTTTCTGTGTCTCCCATTTCGATAGTTATCCCTGCCTTTAGTTTTATAAGCCTTAGAATGTACAGTTAGGCCTATATATAAAAAATATAATTATATATACAATATTAATATTAATGGTTCTTTCTTCTATTGTGTAGCTGATAAGAAAAAGGCAATGTAAAATCATAAAATACAAACAGCACACCAAGCATTAATAAATAAACACAAAATGGACACCGGGAAACAATAACATATCTTTATGGTTGGTGTCAAGAAGTCTTTTTGTGCTGTAAAATGGATTTTGCTGCAACCATTTGTTAAAAGTTCTGTATTTTCAAATTTAGACCTTTTTAAGTTTCTGACTTGTTTGTTAATTGTATTATAAAATTGAATCGGTGTATTGATTACACCCGTATCTATTGATATCATGTCTTGAATGTATCAGGGACTATAAGCAGTTTCATACAAATTCAAGTAACTTTTCGTTTGTTGTGTCATTATTACGGTACTACCACCAAACGTTTAGTCTTGGTATGTATAATTTTAAGATATGTAGTTCTTGGTTTAAGATAGCATACAGCAAACACTGTAAACAGCCCATTAGTATTTACTATTTAGAGTCTAACAACTACAGTTATCATTGTTTATCATGCTTACATTTAACGACCACAAATGACACTTTCTTGTGTATAAAGATCGATGAGACGATGACATCACGAGTGGAGTGGGCTCGCACTTCGGTGGCGATCTCTCTCGTCACAAAGGTCAAAGTCACAGCTGTTCCCGCCTCTGCCAAAGTGACGTCATCACTGTCGGCACAGCTGATTGATTAAACACTCAAGTTCAATGTCTGAACATTATTCTGTGGGTTTGGTAAACAACACTATTATAGTAGTCGCGCAACGAAACAGTTACGTTGTACTTGTATAACGTATGTGCGTTTCCTAAAACCTTTTATATATATTTAGTTACATTCTAAAATACGTACTGTAATTAAATAACAAGCAATATCCCCTACCAATTAAACCAATAGCGAAAGAAACAACGGTGACCTACAAAATATGTTTAATGAAAAATGATATAAAAATAACAGTGCAAAAGTATACAAACGTATTGGCTGGTAAATATACTTGTTGATAGTGCATGCTCAATTTAATGCCAATTATGTTTTATTCCTTGTATTGCTAAAATCCTTTACCATGTTTGTTTAAGTAATTTTCAATTTTTCTTTGTTAACCGTGGATCATTTTCACACTAATTAGTAATGAAACTATATAAATATATTTGGTTTAATTTTGATCTTGAAAGCATTGCTTAAACAGGAAATTTGCATAACCGAACTCCGTCCGTAATTTCGGGATTTTGACAAACAAAAATTATGTCATGGATAACTAAAATTGCCACCAAAATTAAAATAAGTCATGCATCACTAATAGGTTGTGCTAAATAACATGTAAACAACTACAATGTCAGTAATCAGTATCATCTTTAACTTAGAGACACTTTGCGTCACATTGTGCAGTAGTAACATGATGTTATGATAGAAGAATGATTCAATACTACTATTTCCCTTTGTAATTATCAATGTGCAATCTCATGTTATCTTAAAAAGGTAAACAAACACCGAGCAAAAGCAATACATAGGAGACAGTGCAGTAGCATTGACTGCTGGTGCTGGCAGACGACCGTGATCCAGTTGTCGACCAATGGGAGCGCAGAAAGATCAGCTGGTGCGAATGCCGGCTTCTGATTGGTCGAAAGCTGCACATCGTACGATCCTGGCGCGTTCCTCTTCTCTCATTACTTCAATCGATGCTTCCGCTCGGCTACAGGCGGGAACAAAACACAGATGAGTGAACAACAGGCGGCAAGTTCACACAATGTCAACAGTTTTCATCCGGCGTAGTTGCAGCTGCTGCAATATGTTGAAATAACACATCAGAAAAACAAAATCAGAACCGTCGGGCTTAAAAACATATTACAAATGCAATAATACTGATCTGAAAAATGACCCATGGCCCATAACCATGAAAAAGGTTGAAATTAATCAAAACGCGTACAGTGTAAATTACATAAAATATTCGATGGTCGAACATATGATTGAGTTAGGTAGTATTTATTTGATAAATAACACCAAACAAGTGACACATCATTCTGACTCAACGCCTCGGGTGTGGGACAAACTGAAAACAACCTTGCTGAAATCGGAATTGTAAACTTCCTGCAAGTCTACAACCTTCCATTCATAAACAAGCATGACCTACCTAGCAGAGTGGAGGGGGAAGTGTCTTAAGGTCAATCCACGGCAAGGTTTCATATCCAGGTAATTTACACCTCAGCACGAACACATTTATGATATTGATTACAATATCTGCTAAACTTAACTTTGTGTGGTCGTTTCCGTATGGAATAAATATTGCTAGTGTAGCTTTGACCAATGATTACTAATCTATTGAGTAGATTAGTAATCATTGCTATAACTATCAATATTAACTGTATTGATAACGTGGTGATAATTTTATCTAACTATTACGATAGGATTGTCTTTGGATCATTCGAATTTTTTCAGGTATAAAACTCAGGTATAAAACTTCAAAAGAAAAACACCCCCATCCGCTTTGAAATCTATGTTTTTTGTTTTTTTTCTGGTGAGTATCATGTAAGACTCGACGAGTCCACTGAGGATGCTCGATTGTAAAATGAGTGAAATGTTTGGCATTGTAAATAGAGTGCCGATACGACATGCTATGTATTGTTTTAGACCATTTCCGGTTGATTTTCCGGCCCCCAAAAGGCAGTGTTGTTTAGAGGCCTTAGAGGATCTATCTTCTAACTAACGACGGGGTTATGGAACTAACGATCTATGTCATCGAATGTGGACTGGCCAACTTCAAAAACGTTAAATATTTTACTTACTACGTTATAAACAGTTGGCAAAATTTATAAAAGTTTTTAAAACCAAGATGGCGTCAGCTTAAAAACTTTGAACGAAAAAAGATCACAAACATACGTTTTACAGAACATTAGCTGGGAAACCATTTTTCTAGCAACTTCAACAGTAAATCTAACCTCATTACGTTTTTAAAATACTGTAAGGAAATGTGGGAAAATGTAGCTTGAAACTCGAATTTGACGCAAAGGAGTGCTGTTATAGTTGTGGTCAAAACACCACCATCTTTGGCGTAGTTATGAACTGAAATTTAAAAAAACTGTCAGATCCGTAAAATCCTAGTTTCAATCCGCATACTTTTCTCAAATGGCTCTATTGTATTTGAGCAAAAGTGGTGTAGTTAAATTTGTTATTAAATTGACTCAAAAGAGTTATTTTGTAAACGTTCTGTAAGATGTACGATTTACGGGTGCCATTTTAACTTTAGAGGTAGCTATGTTTTATTAATATTCCCTAACTTAATTTGGAAATTATAACATTGTATACACAATTTCTTTGTCATTGGTCCAGAAACAACATCAAAATATCCCCAGGTAGTTCAGGGACACCTTCTACACGTATGATCGTTGATTGAACTCTCGATGACACATGAGTCATTCTGTGGACGAAATCAATCAATCAGCTGACCACGTGACCTTGACTCTTGAACCCGGTGCAATTATCTACTCAACAGCTGTTAATTACTGGCGTCCGGCAATCTGTCGCTAGACGCTAGTTGATTAGTTTGCTGATACACCTTGTTGTTGCACAGAACACAGATCATTGTGAAATGAGATCAATGACAGCTACAAAGTGCAGTATCCAGTAGACTATACCAATACAGGTACAAATTACATGACAGCCTCCTTTGTTGAGAATATTTCAGGCAATTTTTGATTGTATAAGGAGAAAAATTGTTATTTGATAATGGTTAAAGAGAAACAATTTTTGACTTGGTATAGAAGCGAGTATAGAAGGCAGCAACTTGACTGAGTTAAAACAAAATTAAAATGATTATACTGTATACGATGATTGATTCAACTTGACAAATATGTATTAACTGTTCATCTTATGTAGATTAAAATGTATATAGATGCGGTTTTATGTGTATTCACGCCAATACACTAACCAAATTATTGTGGGTTTGGATATTTTAGATTAGCCTAGCTTTTAATTTTAGCTCAAAAACTGCACAGATGTTGTATTTGGTTGTTTTGTATTAAAAACAATGGAGCTAAAATAAATCCAAAACATTGCAATAAAGCGATTTAAACTAAAATGTGTGTGAAAATTTAGCCACGCAACACAATATTCAACATAGACAAAAAACAAACGAATTTTGTAAAAAAGGTCAAATACATTTTTAAAGGTTTATTTTATAATACTCCAGATCTTACATCGGTGGAACACTAGTGTTTTAAAATTGTAAACATACATACTGTTACTGTACAAACTGATAACTCATGATATAATTTACATTTCAGTTGATCGCATTATTGATAACGATACATTGGAGAATACAGCACAAAGGTGAATGACCGCAGACGTTGTCACTGCAGATAACCCAGTAGGCCTCAGTCACGGTCAAATCAGATGACAGACACAGCGTGGCGATCAGCTGATACACACTCGTCACTGATCTAATCAATTGTCAGCATCCGGGTGCGTATGCATCGTGTGTTTCACAGAAATTGTGTATAATGTAATCAACTGTGAACAGTCAAGTCAAGATCACCCGTGAAATCACGTCAGAGTGTGTGTGTTAAGCAGATTACTATCAAAGTGTTATACAAATTCAAATATTAAAGATTATCGTTATACAAATTCAATCTACAATGACATTTTGCACTAGTAAACATGTAAACATAAACAATATATACATAAATAGACCAAAAATTTGTTTACTCAATATTCTGCAACTTGTTCAAAGCCAAACTTTAATAAGGTCTTTGAATGAAGTGTGTTAAATGAATCTAAAATGTATTTGACTGTTAGAATTAAAACGATCTCTAAATCACCTTTTATGTAACATTATCGAATAGCTTTTTGTGTGTTCACCATAAACACATAAACATAAGCAATATGAAATATAAGCAATAACAGAAATATTAAAATCCTTTAGTGTGTTCAATTTTTTTTCATGAAGAGATTTGTTTTATGTTTTAAAGCTGATTTTATTCAGATTCTATATTCTCAACAGAGTAGAACTCTTTTTGAAGATGATTGAATAGCCTTATCACAGACAAATTAACTCTACCGAACTATAGAGTCTGTTAGTCTATGGCCTTACTATAGATTAATTACGATTCTAATAACATGTTCGTTTGCATTGATGACTTCAAATATGTCCCTTTTCAACTTTTGAACAGTGGAAACTTTACAACAATTTACACAAAGCAAATAACCTTGTTTGAAACAAGGAACAATAGTCTGAGAAAATTTGGGGTTTTTCTTTTATTGACTTATAAATAAACCAACAAATGACTGTAACTGAGTTTAATACTCAGAACCCTCATAGCTGGAGCACCTTAAGGACACACCCTCTTTAAGATTCCTGGTGTAGAGATCGACTCAAGAGCAACCCACATAAACAAACTTCCAAAGCCCAGTAGGGCTTTATGCTATGATGACACTTTCTCACGTAGTTGGTTTCCAAACCTACGTGAGGTATATTGCTTACTTCAGTCACATATCTCGTATGGCATAATGTTTTGGGAAACTCATCTGATGCTTTTAAAGTCTTTCGAATGCAAAAGAACATCATAAGACCATGACAAAATCACCATTCAGGGAACCCTGTTTCAAGCAGTAGAATGATGTTGTTTACTCACACCCAGAAAGGTTTTACGGTAGAAACCACATACATCATCATTTTACTCGAAACTCCGCTCTTCTGTGGTCATCGTACTTTTTTTTCGAAAAACACCTTACAATCTTGCACAAATCTCTTTAATAAACTACCAAACCATCTGAAAAACAGAGACCTCTCCTAAATCCACAAGCAAAGTATCTTCAAATTGTTGTACGGCAGTACGGTCATCGGGACAGTCCACATAAAAAGAGCTCAGGGTTTGCGAAACTGATTTTTTCTTTATTGCCTACACAATGTGCATTTTTCACTAATATTTAACTTTAGTTGTTTTGTTAAGACCCTACACACTTGTATGTTTTTATCTTTAAGGTTATTTTTACTGCAAAATATTTAATTTAATTATTGTACTTTGACTTAATCACAATCAATGTAAATTGATGTAAATGATGGAAATAAATGACTATGACTGTAACCTTTAATCTAAAGTCATAAGGAGAAAGATGTGAACAAAAAAGTAAAGAATTAAAGTATTATTTATTGTTGATTACATTGAACTAACTCTAATTCATTTGTAATCACTTAATCACTATTTGAGATGCCGACCACTTAATAATTGAAGAGCCAGTTACTTGTGGAAGTGTTGGACATGAAATAAATTCATTGTTCAATTTGCATTCCACTTTTTTTATTTTAAAATGAAAGACATTTTCGTCCTCAAGAGAATACTCGTACCATCAATTTGTTTTTCAATTCTCAAAATTTTGAATAGGTAAACAAAACCACTAGGATAATGACGAAATAATTTTAAAACTCGTACATCGATAAAACCAATAACTGCAGATGATCCGACTCACACTATATGTTTACCCTATCTTAGCATGTTGAGTTCAGCCTAAACATGACCTGTGAATGTTATTGTGGCGCCATCAGCTGACCGACATTGTGGTACATATTAGCATTCCGGGCTGCTCGTCTGTGATTGGTTAATGCTTGTACATATACAGGGGGTCACGGTTGCGTGTGGCAACATGTCCTCGGACTCACACACAATGTCACACTGTCCAAGTGTGAATGTCATTAGCAAATCAGCTCTAGATACACATTCATTCTCGTTTGACGTCCGAGTGGGAATCTTTATGAGATCGATGATTATAGGTGAATAAATAAGTTTCTAGCCGCCCAGATAGGAGGAAAAAAATTCGTTATAATTTTTTTATTAACTGAAAAATAAATAAAGACGATTTTGTGATCAGCTGTCAGTTGTATGTTTGCCATTTTGATTCAGGGATAGACGAGCTATCAGACGCTCAGTAGGAGTTCGGCATACCTTGCAGGGATTACGCGATGGACTGTTATAGCGCAGGCAGCGATCCCAGTCGCTAACATGTAGCGTGACTTTGCGATCCAGCTCATCAACTCAACAATTTTTGTAGACTATTAGCGGTGTACCTTACTTTGATTTTCTAGAGTAAACAGGTACCAACCAATTACTGAAAGAGCAGTCGAATGTACAAACTTTATTTATTTTACAGATAAGCCTCGTTAACTATCATTCGATCAGTGCTAATTTTACCTGATCAAGTTCTATGCAATTCTAAATTCGATCCAGTGGTGAAACTCGGATTATAGTCAAGAGCAACTTGGTATGTTTTAAAACTTCTAATTTCACGAAAGTATACAATTTGACGAAGATTCGCGACTGTAGATTTGAACTGCCTCTATCAGCTTTTACCATGTCTTATTCTTTCAACTCACAGACTATTTCTAGAGCTAAGTAAATTATAAACATTACAAGAGTAAAGACAAATAAACAATACATATAAGCAAAAGTAATGTAAGGAAACTTCTCCGTAAACATATGTAATTTCTCTTACACTTAAAGGTTAAAGTACTAAACAAAAAAACGTACATTAACTAAAATAACGCTTGCGTGTCCAAGTAATTAACATTTTCTTACATCCTATTTGAAGACTGACTTTCAAGTGAACTGATGACTGCGTTAATGCGCGTAATGTGAGGCAGACGAAGATGCTGCCAAATGTTCGACCGACAATAAGCCAATAAAATGTTATTTGTTAAAATTAATGTTATGCGATTTTATTTTTACGTTGGCACAAAACAAGTTTAGCTAAAACGCACATTTAAATGTCAGATATACGCATATCGTACAATTCTATACGTATATCGTTTGAAAAAAACAGTAGCAAAAACCAAGGAGATCCACGTTTTTGTATATCTTCTAAAACCAATGTAAAGTACAGTAAAAACTTCGAGCCAAACTCATAATTATTAAAACAAATTAAACTGTTGGCATTGAGCCAGCGCCATAAATGATGCTGATGGTTTGCAAATAGAAGCAAACACAATACTTTGTCAGGTTATGGCGCGTGTGTGTTGTTTGTTTCCGCAAGAAACAAAACAAAACACGTAAGTCGTCAAAAATATAAATAGAATTAGCAATCTTTTTCTCTTGAAAAAACATAACGCAAAATTAAAACTACAACAAAACCGACACGCAGACGCAAGCAATACCGGGAACCCTAGCGGATTTCCATTAACTATTTCCCATGAAAATTCGCTACAAATACAGTAGGGAGATTGTTGTAAACAAAAGCAAAAGTATAAAATAACGTCTTATCCTTCTTGTTTAACGAAACTTAAAAGCGTTGCTGCTTCTCCTTTGTAAAATTCCAAAGCTGATGTGATGTCCACTCTCTTTTGCACCTGCCAGAGTAATAAACGTATGTTGCTGAATGCTCTAACAAAAGATTGTGTAAATTTTTGGGTTCTAAAGAAACTTCAAAAATCTGTCATTGGTTATGTAACGGGTAATGAGTTTTTTACTGAAGCCAGAGCTATTAAGCTGTCTCATGAATGTCCAACCACAATCCGAGAAATTTCCAACGAGTCAAAATTGCACTATTGTCAACAAATTCAAAAATAATTACTAATTGTACGCTATTTATTACAATATTTACCCAATCCCTATAAGTAAAATATTTCACTGTTCACACACATTGTTGGAGATATCTTCTATCTTATCTTTAAACAGGATAATTAACTTGAAGTATCTGATCTGCATATGCAAGACTAAAGCAGCCGGAACCAGTTTCTCAGCACTCTATTGTCACCTGAAGCCCGTTGTGATATGCATGGCAAGTGTTCTCTTATCAGTTAAGCAGCTGAGCTAATAACTTAATTGGAGATAACAGTTATCTTGCGATTACCCACTCATACAATGGTGACGTGAACGGAATAAACATACACTTAACTATTCATGAGTTTAAATCATGTTAAATGGCTCAATTGCGGTACTGTCATTATTAATTTGGACTGTACGCCAGAGGCATTTTAATTTAGATTTGAGGGGATTTGGAAAAACGGTCCAAATCCATGTGCCTGCGTCGGGAATCGAACCCGTGACCCTCTACACTGGAGACCGCAACTCTCCCACTAAGCTAAGCACGCATTCAATTAGCTATCTTGATTGATTAGCGAATTTCCAAAGCCATTTTCAACTGTTATTTTGATTCAAAGCACTATAAAAACACGCACTGGTTGTGTTAGGAAGAAAAACAAACGACAACCATAATCAAACACCTCTTTCTTTTGTGCAAGAAAAGCTAAGAAACCCCAGCGCAAATTCAAAACTGCAAAAACTGACCTACTCAGCCCGCAGACGTAGGATTTATTTACAAACACATTAGAGGAAAAGCATTTAGCCGCACGTGTTCAGGAAGGCAACAGTGAAGGTCATGAGGTCTGACGTGTTGCAACCCATCCCGCAACTCATTGTCAAAAAGTTCAAGAAGAACGACCTTCAAGTATAATGAGCAGTGAGGCGCTCGGCGCAATTTCGGCGCTGCTGGCTAGAGTCTAGACCAATTAGAGCCCTGCGTAGCCACGTCACGAGAATGTCACCGTCATGTCGAGGAAAGAGCGAAGTGATGTCAAGTCGTGACCAAGGGCTAAAATTAACCGTGGCTGTGGTTCACAGAAAGAGTGAAGGTGTAGCCTCGCGAACTTTGTAAACTTGCCAGTAGCCAGAACCTTCCTCACACCTAGGTGTGTATTAGCTGTAAGTGACAAGTCGGTTCGTATGTTTGGTTGCTTCTCACTGTTTATACAGTGTTTCAGGTTGCTTTGCAGCTCATACTTCAGAGGTTCCGTTGATCTCAGAGCTCGTAGTTCTCAGTTGGACATGTTCATCGTATAGTTTGCTGTCTTCACATTTAGTAATGAGTTTGCATAAGACTTAGAATGGGTCATAGTTCAGTTGGGTATTGACTTGTTCTTGGTGAGTCTGATATGACCAACGCTCGATGGTAGACGATAGATCTCAGAGTTTGATGGTATCATCTCACTACTATCTAGCACTATATCCTCAATATCCATGATTTCCTCTATTAACTTCATGTTCTTTTGATCTTCATCAAATCTGAATACTTCCACCCTACGCCTATCCAAACTCAACCCAAAATGACTAAATGGTCTATGAACGTGAAAGGTACCTCAAGCACGAAGGTAGTCGAACCAGTAACTACCAACAAACAACTTTACAAATGTAAAGAATATCCTTAGGTGAAATGAGGGTTGATCTCTATGGAGTTCTGGCTTGCTGAACAGCCATAAAATATTGATAGAATTCATCATATATCATCGAGGTCAAAACAGCCAGTACCTTTATGTCTGTATGAAGTTTAGACGAACCGAAAGCTCGTTAAAAATATATCTATCCTAGATAAACGAGCCGAGAATACAACTAATGTCTTGGCCAGAAAGCCTTGGCACAAAAGAATCAGACTTCTGATGCAAGAAGAACCGAATCTTAAACAAGAACATTGAGGAACTATAGACCTTGAATTATTTTGATCAGTGTACTAGGACTCTACTACTACGTATAAATCAAAAGGAAAGAATAATTATTGTATTGTTTGTTGTCACGTGTCAAAATAAATACGCCATGACCTTGCTGCGAAGTTTGACTCGTCGCCAAAACAGCGGTTAACTACGTTTGGATCCAGGAACCGCTGCGTGTGTGTGTGTGTTTGTTGTGATACTTACTGTATGATTGCTGGAGAATGATTTGTCGAAAGCCAAATGTGATTTGTCGACGAGTGACGTAGTCTCAAGTTCAACGTCATCAAACAAGCCTCTCGTCATCGTGGATATAAAACACACCCATTAGAGGTCATTACCAATGAAGAACTTGACCAGTGTTTACCCTGTAATTACTACATTAACGTTGAATTAGTGAATATCGCTATTACCTGTGTTATTTTGGCACCGTCGATGTGAAGTAGTTCAACTTCCCAAAATGGAGCTTATAGTGGGTGAACGATATATTGAAAGGCTGTGGTTTATATAGACACTTTTCGAAATAGTGCTTTGGTTATCGAATTTAAAAATAGGATTGACGACGTCAGATAAGTAGCTTAATGAGAGTCTATTTCTGTTTAACCTTCTACAGTGCGTGTCTGAAAGAGCAAACCCCGCGATGGCTAAGTCTCTAATTTGGAGTTTTCAGATACAATTCTGATAAAGTTTCGACGACAAGGGAGTTATCTATAGAAAGCGGAGTATTACAACAAACGATACAATAAACTTTCATCAAGTTGAGCTTAAACCTTGGGTTTGTCAAGCTAAGTGTCTATCGTTTTCATACCTTACAAGATCGTATCCATTAAATATTTTCAGCGTAGTTCAAGCCTTCTAAGGGGGAGTGTTGCAATTTCGGGTAAAAATTGGTCATTTTGATGTGTTATGGTGAACTAAACATATATATTTTTGAAGATTCTGGAGCGGAAAAGGTTTAAGCTCCTGACCCTCCTCCTTGGGATACGGATAAGCTACTTTATGGACAGAAAATAGTCTCACGGCAGTATAAAGATTCAGAACAAAGCTCTTCGAAACTCCCTTGGCGCTGAAAGGTTATCCAAATATTGTCGCGTCGGTTGCCGTGGGCTGCCAAGGTGAACAAATGGCTGGTACGTGTTGTGATTGGAGTTTGGGTTCTTCCTTCCTGGATTCTGCAAACCACTAATCCTTGCCGTTTTCTTATACCTGATGACTGTTGACCTGCGGCGTCATGGCATTGTAATACTGTCATTGAAGCTCTTAAGTAGAGGTTGCTGTGCTACGTAAATACAAGCTCTAGCTTTGACAGTTTCCTTGATACTTTTGATACTTGTAGCCTACGTCCTTGACCAACAATTGTTGGATAGACTGCCTCAAAAAAATAATACTTGATAAAAGTCCAGTATTGCGTGATGATAAGGCAGTTAAAAGAAAAGGGCGTTTTTACGTTCTAATATTAGTAGCATTAGGCTACTTGTAAAGGAATAGAGCATAATATGCACTCTGCATCAATAATAATATAGAGGGAGGTTTTTTAGACATGGTCATGGTGTTGTGTAATATGTTGTGATTTGTAGGAGTTCAAGCCTTTTTGTAGAAATGAGTCATTTCTTCTCCAGACTCCAGAGGGTCATGTGTTTAAGTAAGTTTTGGTGCCAATTTAACAGATGAAAACTACAAAACTAATGCTATATATAGTTTATGGTACCTAAAACATTAGTTGTAGGTATGTTAACCCTATACAAGCACTGTCTGGGTGAAGACAGTAAACTGACAATCAGATTTATAGCATTAAGTACTGAAGATACAAAGATCGACTGAAAAGAAACAGAAACCCCTTAATGTAAATTTCCCCCGGAATTTGAAAACCCTGAATAATGGGCAATCTTCGTGCACCTAAAAAGTCAAAGGTTAGGTTTTGTGACAGCGGAACCGGTTGTACATTGAATGATTTCCCTCACAGGCGGATCTTCCATCCATTTTGGTGACGTCACAGGGTTTCCTCAAGGACTACATTTTACACCTGGACATTATCTTCGGGTTCGTTGACATTTGGCTGAGTAGGCTACAAACGACCATTCCTCGAGAGCTGAGAGTGTATAAAGACAGATGACGCGAAGCTTATTTAATAAGTTTAATAAGTTCTCAACAAAATTGGTTCAACTAAGCACGTCAGCAGATAATTTTAGGACATTGTTATCTTTATTAAATTATGGTAATCAGGATTATCAAATATTAGTTGTGATGGGTATAAATAATTATTAGTCTAGAGTGAAACAAATGTTTTATTTGAACAATTGATGAGATCATTAAAATTATTATTAATTAACTGTCATTGAAATTATGTAAACATTATAAACTATAAAGAAAGAAAATATTTCACATATTTCTGTGTAATTAACATAAATGTTGTATTTAACATTGTCCTTTGCATATGTGTAGTCTTCCTATAAATTTATTTTATACACAATTTTAACGATAAGGGAGTGAACTAAGGATATTATACACAAACAAACTTTGAATATTATAAAACGACATAAATAAAAAATAGTTATGGTAGATACCATAAAATTACTTAAGGGTTTGTTGGATTCTTCCCGAAGTCGCTCCTAAAAGTTCATAGATGAGAGCACAGACAAACGAACTCTCTATAGAATCCGTTAGTCTATGATGAGAGTCTTCATCACCCAACGGTGTTGATGTGGAAGGCCTAGACGAACTCATGGCGAGTGTTGAGAAGTCATATTAGACGTCAGTACGTCATCTTCGGCTTGTGAAACAGCATCAAACACCTTCCTCTTCACTCCAAGTTGATAGGTCAATGGCATGTTTTTTGTCGTATTGTACATGGACAAAAAGAACAGATAAAGGGGATCTTGAGGCTCTTCTTTTTCTGTTGTTTTCAGTAAGTGTTTTTCTTAACTGGTCTATGGTTGTAGCTTGTTTTTCGTGGATCTCTAAACTATTCATAATTGCTTGGTTCAAGTCAATTTTTTTAAACTTCTTATTTTTTCCTTTTTGTACGTTTGAGATTCTTCTTCGCTGTTGTCCTGTTCGTCGACGTCGGTCACACTCACGTCGCTCTCCCTGTTGTTTTCTTCGACAAGGTTGTCTACTTCTTCATCAACTTCAGCTGGGTTGACACAACACACGACATCTTCTGTTGCAGTTAAATTTGATGATGTACTCCTGTTGTTCATGAAGGGAAGTAGAAATTCCATTTGCTTCTGGTATATCCACGGTCGAACAACAGTGGTGCCTTGGCAACTTCTCTTTTTTGATTGCCTTCTTAATGCGTCTCGAAAACAGTCACGAAGTTTTTTCCACTGTGTCTTGGCGATTTGACCTGAAAAACCAAAATTGTGTTAAGGGTATAGCGAAGAAAAAGTACAAATATTAAGGTTTACATTTGTCATATCATTGTAAAGTTTAGAATATGACATTTCTAATGTAGTGCGAGAAATTATTACGAAATGCAGGCTATTCCGCAGAACTCAAAGTTGTTTACAACGTTTTACCACATATTCAATTAAACGTCATGGGTTCATACAAACATTGCCAATCTTAATAGTGCACCTCTTTTAATTACAGGTACCTGGCAACTGGAGATATGTTTAAAACAATTGGCCTGAGCTACAGCCTACAGAATGGGCGAAAGAACTGTCTCAAAAGTAGTGTCTCAAGTCTGTGATGCTTTGTGGTTACGCCTGAAGCCAATCTACATGCCTGAACCAACAGTTGAGACCTGGCAAAGTCGACTTCGAAAAAAGGTGTCAAATTTTGCAATTGTTTAGGCGCTGTAGACGGTAAGCATGTTACCGTGAGGAAACCACTTCTCAGCGGTTCTTCATTCTTTAATTACAAACATCATTTCTCTACAGTGTTAATGTCCATTGCAGATGCAAACTATCGTTTCATATATATTGATGTAGGATCAATGGGAAGATTTCCTGATAGCAGTGTATTTTCAAATTCTTCACTTGGGAAAAGATTAATAGATGTATCTCTCGAACTACCTGCACCTAAAGCATTACCAGGACAAACTTCTGTAAGTCCTTATGCCTTTGTTGCTGATTTCCTCTTTGCCTAACCCTATGCGGCCTTATCCAAAAGCAAAAGTGACAAATCACTACGACAACAAAGTTTTTAATTACAGACTGTCACGCGCATGCCAAACAATTGAGTGCGCTTTTGGGATTTTAGCAGCGAGATTCCGTGTGTACAAAAGGCCTTTTGAATGTAATTTGGAGACAGTTGATAAGGTTGTAATGGCCACTTGCGTTCTTCACAATTATTTAAGAACACAAAAACTAATACAAATCGAAAATGCTGGAGGTGATGACGATGACGAAATAGATCCTCCCGTTGAAAGTCAGCTGTTACAATTGTCCCGGTCACGGATAAGGTGTACAAAACAGGCTTTCTTAAAGAGGCAAAAATTCACAGAATGTTTCAATTCTAAAAGTGGGTCGGTTGAATCGCAGCGAAAAGCAGTAACAAGAGGAAAATACTAGACTGTCTCACGCTTTCGGCCGCGCCGGCGCCAAACCCAGACTACGCAGACAACCTGATTAAATTTTTATACTTGTCATCTGCTACTTAGAATTAAATTGATATTGGTTCTGTGTCTTACTGCGCGCGCTGTTGTGGTGAGGGTGTGCTGGCAATTATTTGGATTTATATTACATTAATTATTGTTTATTTAGTGTCAAGTAAATAATATTGAACTTACCACTGGCGTAGTTTAGTTCTTTGGCGATCTTATCCCAAATGTCATCCTTCATTTTCCCTCTCATGTAGTCTTCATTAGAAGTGTCGTAAAGCACAGGGTGGACTTGGACTAACTGAATTAGGTGCTCCATACTGATTTCTTCCAGGCACAAGTCGTACAAAATACCGGCACACAATACTGGAGAGCCAACGCAGGCACAAGCGATGTGCAGGGAAACTGTACCTCAACTACAACGCCGCGGAGGACTGACAGAGGCTGCAGCTGGGCTGCCAGCAGCGCTGCGCTATTGCAGCTCACTGCGCCTCTGCTCAATGTGCGGTGCGCCATTGTGGTATACATGGCCGGTGCCCAAAATCGTGACTGCCCTGCACACCCCACCTCACCTGCCCTCGCCTCGCTCCAATGTGCGGCCTTGTTACAAAAATAACATGTGCTGCTGTGTTTTCCTTGCCGAAAAGCGGACGAGTTTAGCCTATATCTGAGATGACCACTGAGGCGACCCGCTTATATTTGGCTGGCTAGTCGTGGGCATGGGCGTAGCATCGCTGCATGGTGCCGATGTGAATGCATCACGCCCCTTTAATCGCGGCGCGATTTGTTTAACTTAGGGTTTGTGGGCATCACAAATTTTTTTTACGCTTTTTTTATTTCAGAAAATGCTGTGCCTGCTTAGGCCGGGTTTCGAACCCGCGACCTTGCGCTTTGGCAGCTACCCACAGTCGCCAGCAATTTTTTTTGAGAGTAGCCAAGAACCTCAAGAACCAATAATAACCGCATACCATGTTGCCCGTCCGCACAAGGTGCACAGTAATGACGGCTGACCTTTAAGGTCAGAGCTCTATATTTCCAAATTAACATAGTCACTATTATTCCAAAGAGGAAGGAATGTTGTTACAAGAATTACATAATTTAATTTGTGGTTATTTGAAACAAAATTTTGCAACATTTTTACGTTTAGTGGCAAATGTTATTTATTTATTAACTTGTTCATATTATCATAGTTCTGTTCTAATATCTTTATTTACAATCAAGTAATAATTGCATTGACAACACAATAAAGTTACCTTGAGCAGTGTTTTATCAGTACATACTATATTTTATCTTAGGGTTTTTATTGTTTTTAAGAGCCCAGCGTATTTCTCAATACGCCATGTGTATCTTTTATGATCTATGTATTTATGGATTTGTTACCAATCGAAAATGGCCATGGTTGAACAGGGGTGCCACCCCACTCACAGCCAGTGGGCCGGGCGGAGGCCTAATCCATCTACACGGGTCGCTCTTTGTGTTCTGCCAGTGGAAACTTCCACCCCAGACCAGTTCAAGGGACGAGTGATTTGTGGGCTGAGAGAAATTCCGGGCGTCAACAACCCCCAGGCGTCCGACAAAATAGTGAATAGAGCTGTATCGAGTTAAAAATGTAGTTAGAATAAATTTGTCTACGCTTAAATTAATAATTAAAAATGTTCAATATTGAGCACTTTGTAGAGTTCTGTTGAAAAGCTCCACAGGAAATACTATATGTTATATGTAATTAGATTGCTATTTTTTTTATTCTTGATTATGAAACGAAATGTTTTATTTGGCTTTACATGCATATACAACTTCTAGTTGTATATCGATGTAAAGGACCTGTACACTACATTGAGCATGCCTACGTTTTGGTTCATCTAGTCTAAAAAACATTTTTACTGCAGAGGCATTTTACAAAATAGACAAGGTGAACGACCCAACGACGAGTGAATGAGTAGTAAGATTGGAATGAATGGGACCATAGAATAAGTATAATGAATGGTAACGAAAGTGATGGGTGAATTCTGAATGGATCCGGAGACACTGATAATGGAATGAAATTTAGATGCTAAGGTATGACTAGAAAGTTGAAACAGTCCCTATTTTTAAATCACCAATATTTAAAAGTTTGCAAAATCTGCCTTGTAGTATGCAATTTTAAAGCTCTGATTTCCTAAAAACTGAAACTGTAATATTTCCCAAAAATTTTGAATACGATAGCAACTACGTAGAGTTATCTGTAAAATGGAACAACGCCAGAATATTAGTTTTAAACGGTATGTTTCTTAACATAGTAATGATTTATTTCAAAGGGTTACCCCACTACCTGTGTAAGTGGGGACAAACCCCAAAATATGTCAAAAAGTACTTCAATTGACCCTTTATACATATGCCAAAGTACGTTCAAAAATTAAGGATATACCCGTTAAGGACTTTTTGGGACACCACCATTTATACCCCATTTACCATCCTAATGTTAAACCCCCACTTTATTTTATAGCTAATAGATTTAACTCACTCATCATGAAATTCTGCGATATGGTGTGTATCAGCATGAATAAACATAACTTCCTCATGATAAAAAAGTGTTTAAAATATGTTTGCCTTGTAACAGTTATGCGTAACCTTCCGTATGTAACGGAGACTGGTCTGTGGTTCAATAATGGTGGCACCAGGCCACCTGGCGCACAACACGTGGTCAGACGTAATGTTTACATTTGTTATAGTACATTCTAGAATCAATATAAAGAGTGCGCAGTACGGGCAGTTTGAAAAATGACGATGGTTACCGACCAATCAACAGTCAAAGGTGCGCAAAAAAACGGTTATTAGCTAGCTACGAGATTTCACGTTTTGTACACGCGCCTTTTATCACATTTATTAGAGTTTCTAGTCCAAAATTTTCTGTACTCTCATGATGACGTTGTGTACTTATCATATTTTTACATGGTTTGAAAATATTATCTACATCGGATTGGAGCAACATTTTTGAAAGGGGATGTTTTCAAAGCGCTAAAGTTATTTCAAAATCCAGTTGAGAAAATATACTTCCAGTTTGTTCAAAGTACGAGTCTTATCTTTTATCTTATCTCGTATATCTTTTCACTTCAAAGTTTAAAACTCATTCTTACATAATTTACAACGGTGGCAATATTCGTACTGTAACCCTCTACATCTTACGGGTTGATCACCCACAGAAAAGTTGCTCAAAACATGTGCTTTCGTAGTCCCCGTTTAAATCGCTATTTTTTTGTAGAAGTGATTAGAAAGGTTGTTTTCCATGTTCTCAAAGTTTGTCTCTAGGTTTGTTTGATGACTAAAATCTAGTCTTACGTCAATATTAGCAAAAAATGTTAAAGTTGGCCAAAAATAGGCTATTTTAAAAATATTATATATTTTGTTCACAAGCAAGTTTCCTTTTTCGAGTATAACATAAGCCTGCATTTGAATGTTTCGGTTCATAAACGGCGTCGGAAACAGGGGACTACGAAACCATGTTTTGCCACTTTTTGAGCGGAGCAAAGTTCGAATATTGCACGCGCGACTCTTCAAAGAACTGAGCCAGACAAGACAATCCTACTAAAGCCGATGTTTTCCACTAACCTCTCGTCCACCAACCAAAGAGAAATGACCAATACTCCGCTATTTCAGTGGTAAACATGGGTTCTTGCTTGGTTGGCTAATCCTCTTAAGTTCTTTCCGTACGGCGCAAACTTAGCAAAGTTATTGTTCAAAACTTTTTTAACTGCTAGGAATGTGTGTTATTGTTTTGTGTAATGAACACACTAATTATACTGTGTTCCCAATATAAAATTTTTTAAGTTGAAAAGAGTTTTAAACAGGAGGCCAATACCAATATAATACATTTCATTTGAACAAGCGCTTTCGATAGCAAGCTATCATCTTCAGAGTTCAGACTTGTTTCTATCAAGTGCCAATATCTCCACAAGAAGATCGTCTTTTTAACACTTATGTTTGAGGTTAGTCGGGAAAGAAAATTTCCTTGAAGCCAAGGATTTCCGGTTAAAGTCGTAATGATTTTCACCTTCATGGACACTCAACTTTATGACTAAGAGTCTGAGTTATATATCTGAAACCACTGTATCATGTTTTCAGGTCTGCCTGTTGTACGACGCTTTTGTTTAGTGCAACCCGAAATATACAGAATGTTAACGAAATTTGAGAAAATAACATTTCTCGCTCTCGTTGATATTTTCTACGCTCGGGATAGCACAGCGTAAATATAACAAGTTATATTTGTCTAGAAAGAATTTTCTTGTTTGAACTTGTTGAAGTAGTCCAAGTTGTTTAAAATATAATATACTTTTATACATAGGTCTATAAGCTATAAGATATATATTTTTTATCCGGATAGTTTTCACGTGTCGATACAACCCTTAGGTTTGTTCACGAAGGATTAACTTTGGCGTGGATAGAAGTAACATTTATCGTAAGGGTGGACGGGATTGGATTTTTCCCTTCGGGCGAGAAACATTTTTTCTTGCTTGATATCGGGAAAATTTTCAGGGTGGGATGCAAAGCTCATTTCAGTCATTACAAAAAAGGTCGGGAAATTGAAACAGTTTTTACACTATATAAAAGAAAGTATATTACCTTACAAATTCCAATCGTGTGTTCCTTTTGAGATGTTTTAAAAGAAATATGTATGGTAGAGGATGATTGTCCTTTGATTTTATTTTATTATTGATCGTATTAGTAATAGTGCCATATATTCAAACTTTGTAATCATTACAGGGAATTGTGAACATTAAAATGTCAAAAAGGGTTAAAATAATAACTTATTTACTCCTTAAAAAGACGTAAACATTTAAACATAATTTTAAAATTTTCATTTTTATTTTATTTGTAATTGGGCGAATTTTTAATAGGAGTTCACCTAAGAAAAATGAATATCGATCAGAGTAAATTATAAAAAAATGAGATTATTTAGAAGTCCTCTCAAATTATAAGATCTGCCAAAATTCCCTTTAAACTTCCATTTTCACCGAAAAATCCCACTCGTTCGAAAAATTCCCCAAAAATCCTCCCATATCAAACATTTCCCAAAAATCCCTCTCGTCCCAAAAAGTCCCTCTCGCCTGGAAAATCCCGTTTTAGTGTATTTCCGCCCGATTTACGGGACCTTAATTTTGTCAGGAATTTCCCGATTTTGGGTCTCGTCTACCTCTAATTTATTGTAAAGATCAGTTTGTTTGGATAGAATTTACATGTACATGTTTGTGTGTGTAGAGCACAGTGGAACGATGGCTGTTTCCGACCGAAGGCTGACGACCCGACTACAGCAAGGTCTTGCAGTCAGTTTTTCCGCGGCTCACCTCGCCAGTCGCCACCAAACACTCCAGTTTTTGTGCACTTCCAACGTTCGTGAAAGTATAACTTATATTCATTTCGGTTCCGTTTTCCTGATTCTTTTAGAGGTAGACCGGTGTCGAGTATGTTTGAGGTTGCTTTGAATGGGACTTGAGAGACCGGTACTTTAAAAGTTCAAGTCATTATGAAGATTAGCAGTTGGACCCTGTTTGGAGACAGTTAAATGTTTAAACCATGTTTATTATTTATAATTAAAGAGTTGTTTAATATTTTGATATGGTTTAGAAAACTCTCTTTATATGGTAAAAATAAATTATAGTTCCTTGACATCTAAAATATGGATGTTAAAATCCCCCATGATCACAAAATGAAACTTTTGTCTTTGTTCGAGTTTTGACAATATAGATTTAATGTTCGCGTATATAATAAAAGGTAAAGTTTGTCTTGTTTAAGTTAGGACTACAAAGCCTCCGTCCACTCAACCTCGACCTTTACCTACCGTCACCGTATAGTCACATTACAAATTGTAAGTGATGCATGACAGCGGAGGATCGAACCTGCCACCAGATGTTGCATAACACGTGTATAATATAGTAATGTAGTTACTAGGCATCTTATACGTTGTTACCTTAGTAGACCTACTGCTGGTCTATCAGGTTACCCAATCTGGGGAAAAGTCGACCCTAGTTTGTAAAAGGCTAGACATCTCATCATCCATCAAAACACTCGTCACACTCACCATTCACCCAAAACCACCCTCTAAGAGTGGTCAGTGTCTCAAATCAAATATCTTTGGGGTTGAATAAAAACCTTAACATTTTCCTTGTTTGGATATTCACCATCCTCACTGATCACTGTGCAGCAAGTCGTATGTCTTTTCCTTGAGAAACACAAACATCAACAAAGTACAGTGTACTCGTACGTTGCTGAACAAGTCAGTCCACAGCAGCCACGAGATGACAGAGGCAGAAGTCATTGAGAGAATACGTAGGAATCATCTCTGTAAACAAATACATAAGCCGGGCTCAGGTATGAGGACAGAATTGTTAAACGCACTCAGAATACGACATCACAACATTTGACCAAGGTTGTCCTTTTCCTCTTCTGCATGCAGAGTTGTGGTTGTTTTTGTCGTTTAGAAAATGTGTAGTTCTCAATTCTCATTATTTTAGTAACGAACTTCTCAAACATCGTGCTTTTCTGTTCCTTCTGTTGTTTCTTTTCTAATCTAATTCTAATATTAAGTTTTTTAGGCCAATAAAATGTATTGTATGGACGACATGGTGGACACCTCGTGGATACACGAGAACTGATGGACAGTCCAATTTATAATTGAAACTAAATTATACAGATCACTGGCATCATTAATTCTCAACAATGTGCAGTATATTCTTTCTAATTCCTAAACACATAATATATTGTTGAATTTTAAGGTATGTTCCTGTACATTGTATCATAGTTTGAAAATGAGTACATTGATAAGATTTTGCTGAAAACCGAACAGGATGATTCAACTAAGAAATGTGTTGAATGCCAACCAAACTTGCAAGTAATAATTTATCTTCTGGTATCCCAATCTGACCTTCACTTCAATCCGGCTGCTTTGTTCTAGTTTCCTCAAACTTGGAGAACTTTTTATAACACTTCAGATTCCAGACCTCGGCCTTCACAGCTACCGCCGATACCACAGAATATCTTCTTATTTTACATATGCTCTGTAGATTATTCACGCAACGCTAAACAATCAACCTGTTCTTGCTGATCAAACGTTTTACCTGACATGATTTACCTGACGTTTTAGCCGGTGGTCTATAGCGTATACCAAACTGTTTCCTATGGAAATTCGCTAATGAGGTCCATCTGAAATAGGATATTTTATTTCTCTTCCAGTTTACGGATGTGCTTGATGTTATGGTCTGTAGATGGGAACATAGTTCTCGAAAGACCTCACCAACTATAAAAGTTTTTATTGGATCGTTTGTGTTTCTATAAAGTTTAAAATATACAGTAAATTATTATTAAAAAACACTGAAAAAGCACCTTGGCAGTTCCCGCTACTGTAATGAGTCGCAAGTGAACCAGCATAAAATCACAGACCCGCATCATTAATGTCGTTAGACAGTGATTTACAATGATTACATGCAACAGTAGTTTGTACCTAGACACTGTTGTTTATAACACACTAGCAGATGTTGAACTGATTCCAGTGTATACATCATTAGAGCGTGGCGACGATGACCTTGACCGTGACGACGCCTCCTCAACATCAGGCCACGTCGTGAGTACCACGCGTCGCCGCTAGAAGCGCTGATATCGCACTGACCTCGTGCCAACCACGCGTCTTGGCATAGGCCAGCTTATTGTATCACACTATAGTGGATGCATTATGAAACCTCCTTCCTTGACACGGAGATGGCCGGATGGGTTGTTCTCCAGTTGAATGGACTAGAGGCCGTGAGCCCCACATGGTTATCACGTGCTCGTCTCCTGAATCACAAATCAGCTTGATAACATTCCAGCGGGCGGTCTTTCAGTGAACTCTGATGAAATGCTGTATTGTAAGGTTCAAGTTCATTATACTCGGCTCTGTAGAATTTTAAGTTAGAATTAGAAACAGGTCTGCCAGTTTTTTTTTTCTGAACAGTGTTTACTAGTAGGTTCGAAGTTCGAACTATAGTTCTGTTGAAAATTCGTGTCTCCTCAATGATTATGTTTTTTTTTACAGGAAAGCATGACGATTTTTTATTATCGCCTTTTCCGTGTCACTTAATTTACCTAATTAACAGCTAATAAAAATGTTGGCACTTGGCAATAATATTCATAAAAGTCTTGTGAACTGGTGAAATTACGTCATAAGTAGGTCTGAACGTTATAAACCTAGCCACCCATTGCAATCATGTTCTGAAAGGAGTCCGATGCTAGAGATTCCAGTTACTGAACCAAGATTGAATTCCGCTGTTTTCAAATTCAACATTATTCATAATAACTCAAGATACCATCAGCATCCAATAACGTATTACTATATTACATGATGTAGGGTAACGTCAAACCAGTTTCTTAGCTACACTACAACTAGCTTCAAGACAAATTGACGTGTATAAACAAAGTACTGATGTAAAATGTTACACTATACAAATATTCAACTGCTATAAACAAGTTTCTCTTTTTTTGTTTCTATAGTGACCTTAGATTTTCAAAGAATTTCTAACTCTGCTTATGTTAAGAGTGGTTCTTCGTACTCTTAATTCCTCGTATCTAATTCGATGGATTCAATCACGATGGGAGATTTCTGGTGAGCGATGGCGACGGGTTTACCGGACGGGCCGGTACTTGATTCGTCTGCAGCAGTGGCATAACTACTTCAACAACTACCTCGACCAGCAGAGAACAGCCGGCCGAGGTGGTGTAGAGGAGTGCCACTGGTGCGAAGTGTCGGTCGTCGGTTGTCGGATCAAGTACCGTCACGTTCGGGAACCCTGGACCCTTGAACTCGTTGGTCGGACCCTGTCTGGTTGGACCGGCCTGAGTCACAGAGGCCGACTGTTGGACTGTTGGCTGTTGGCTATTCTTCAGCCGCGGATCCATTGGGTGCTCTGAATAATATGAGAGGAAGTCCGGCCTGACTATCAATTATAGTAATGAACTGCTATGAAGGGGTCTTGGACCACTGCGGTGTGCCTGGTGCAGATGAGAAGGGGTTTGAACAAGCCATGACCCATTCTTTCGGTGCTCCGGAGAAGTGCAAATGCTGAGTGAGGATTTGGAGACAAAAGTTACTTCGTAAACTTGGCTTATGGCTTGGCCTCGTTCTGCCCTGACTTGCAGTGTCATGTCTGGAGTTCCCTGATGAAGGAAAGGCTACCTAATCTATTGTTTTGATCAATGACAGTGACACAAGGAAGTGAGTATTGGAGAGTTAAATCCCTAATTATAATGAAAGGTAAGCTTCAAACTACTCCATCCCAATCCAACACCAGCTACCGAGCGAAAACCAATTCTTAAATAGCCAAACTCTGAAATAGCCTATCTCAAGACTCATCAGCATTCAATAACGTAGTACTATTACATCATGTAGTGTAACGTCAAACCAGTTTCTTACTATAGCTTCAAGACGAATCAATGTTGTGTATGAAACAAAGTCTCGATGTGAAACGTTACACTGTACATTTACAATTTATCATAATTATAAGGATTTGTTCCACTTGGTGATTGTTCACACCGAGACCTTTGATGTAATCCCTTATTAGAAAAAGAAACGGTATATCTTCGAATAGAAGTGTTTCTAATACTGTCTTGGCCTACTTAGATTGTGGTTTAATGGTGAGATATGTTATAGATTTTATACAATTGGAGACTTATGACCATGTAATAGGTTATTTCTCCTCTGAATACGCTGTTCGTTTATTTCTTTCAAGGAGACAGAAGGTATGCACGAATAACCTTTTCACCAGAGAGTTTTGAATGTGAACTTCCCAAGTTAAGCAATAACATACTGGGAAGTTACTGGTCAATAATGATTAATTTCTTTTGCGTAATTTTCAAAGGCCGGGAAGTAATGAGTATTCTTTCAATTGATTGAAAAATAAAGTTTAAATATATGATTCAAAAGGTTCGCAAAAGAAATGAGTCACCATTCATCCTGCTTTTACCAAAGTCCAAAACTGTATTGATAGTGGGGATTTCCGTGTATCACGTCGTGATCACGTTGTAACGGAGCGTGTATTGATGACACTTGTCAAGTCTCTTGCCAACAACTCCTCCAAGAACCGAGTATACTATGTGAAGTGACACATTGTGGCAGATAGCCCAGTTTATCTCACAACTATGTGTCATCCAGCATCCGTAGGTGACAAGTTTGTCTATTCATGGATGAATGATTTTCCTATCAGTAATATTCTACAAATGGTTAATTATCTCAGTAAAACTTGTATGAGGTTGTGTAGGTTTAAATCTTTAAAGGTTTACAGGTTTTATTTAATAAACGAGTATCATCTATTGACAACTTTCAAGTTTAAAAACTACTCACTGACTGTATTATTCATACATCTATGTTTTCTTCGATCAACTGTGTTCCCGCACACCCCTCAAATGTGAAAACTCCCAAATGGGAGGACTCGGAAAAACTGTTTGGACGTTCGAAAACTCTGGATTAGTGGGAATGCTCAAAACAGAGAATATTACTTTGAAAAGGGGTGTTTTCATACTCTGGTTCCTGAAAATGTGTTTGAATTCACTGATCGCTGGCATTGTTTCGAAACAATGTCATTAACAACCAAAGTAGTTGAGATTATAAACAAGCACGTAAAAGTTATGGAAAAGGTAAACTTGTAGATCCTATCAGAGTGCTGATTACACTAGACAAGCTAAAGGGCAAACGGCCTAATTGTAGAGTTTCGAGTGTAATTTCCTAAACGTCTGTTTGTTTTTAGATAGCTTTACCTGCCGTAATTTTCATACAATACTCAAGCAGTCTGTAAAATGGATTTGGATGATGAGGCATCATCAATCATCTGGAGAGAGGAGAGGAGAGAACGGCACCTCTCAGTTTCTCTGTGCGATGACAAGGTGCTATTGTGTGTTGTGTTGTGAATCAAGTGTCTGATGGTATGTGGACCACGGACACTTCGCACTCGGTAGGAGAAAGCATTGGCACACGACACACCTGGCCTTCAACATGTTGTCAAGCACATCTCTGTTTGTGTCGTTCTGGAGTCCAAAACTACGTCAGATACTTGGCTTTTCTGTATCTGGAGAGATAAGAGGAATGAATGATCCTTTGGTTATCGCCATAGTTGTAAGAAATGTAATCATCTTCATTCTTCAGGTTGCGCAGTGCGGGAGGTCGAAAATTACCAGGCAATTTGACCAATCAATTTAGTCCTCCGAAGTAAAAATACAGGTTTTCGGGCAGCTAGAGACTGCCTCGATTCTTTTGCAAGGGTTTGCGACGTCGTAGTTGAACTTTCAATTTAACGTTCAAGAGCTTTTAATGAATAGTCGATATATTCCATAATCGCCCTAGAGCTCTAAAAGTACCTAATTTTTTGTATATTGTTCAAGTAGATATTTACCAAGCACGAAAATTACTTTTGAAACATTGCTCATTCAAGCGCGTTCATAATACATATTGACCTTTAAGACTTCCAAACTTAAAATTAAACGTTTGAAAATGACGAAATTTTGAAAACTACCATCCATTTTCTGATGGTATTGCCAGCTTTTCCGTCCTTACTGTGCAGCCATGACGTTTTCTGATAAAATATTTAATATTTCAGCTATCCTATATTATATAGCCGTAACGGATTACGGAAGAACGCAATGTCCGATAGCCATAATATTGGTGTAAAACACGTATGGGGGTGACTCAGTGGTATAAGTGCGGGTTTCGGTACGGCCCGGGTTCAATTCCCGGCACTGCACTGACATCTATGCTAGAGTTCTATGGGAAACGTCTTTGTTTGTTTTTACAAAAGGCGGAGTTAGGGCTTAAAAGTCCTTTCTACCACTTGGCCCCAAACATTAGATTCAGTAAACATTAGAAACAGATGATTCCACGGGATTCCTTCTAAGTTTTACCTTTTTATGTTTATCCTTTTATCCCCGAACCTCCCTTGTTGGTAAGGGCAAATCCCCAGACCTCTTCCTTAACTTATAAGAAACGTCTAGGCATCGTCTCAAACAGTAAAAATATACTATAATTTCTTTAAAAATAATTTATACTTTGTTTCTGAAATTTTATTGGCACCATGGTGGCACAAGACCTCGTAACGTCACTGTTTGAAACACACAACTCAAACAGCTGATGCCGACTGTGTCTGTGCGTCAAGTGCCGTCATGAAGGCCGAAACAGCTGCTCAGTCCATCTTTCACTCTTGGCCCCCTTTCCTTCCCACCATTCTTACATTTTTGCAATATCATGTGGTTTCTCGCTTTCTCTCCTCTGTGTGAATCCGCCATATCTCACATCCCGGCAGGACCTATTGTACACTTCGTCCTGCCTCAGTTGGGAAGAAACCTGTCTGAGCTCCTATCGAAACCTATGTTTTAATCTGATGTAAAATGGAAGTGCAAGTTTTTCTTTCTCCTTGAGCAAAGGCTGCAAAGCAAGAAGCTTTCCTCTAAAATTACGAGTTGTGTTTTTCTACTGGGATGAAACAGAGATTATACAAGGTGTCTCTGATAATTTATCATCTGTGGCTCCAACAGAAACTTCTACATGCACTAAAGAGTTCACATAAGAGCCCACCCTTATTTTATAAGGTTAATTGTTAAGGTCGAATAGTTTCTTATACACGAACCCTATTGTCCAGTATAGCAACCAACTTTGAAATGGTTTACGAAGGTAGTATAAAAGAAGTGTCAGGAGAGTGTTGGGTATTTACAATCCTAAAGTATTGGATTCGTTGGTTAAAACCGATTTCCGGAATGAACCTGCAAACTTTTAATTTTACAGGACAGAATAATTACCAGAAAAAATAATTGATCGGTTAAATAGTGGCACTATGATTATACCATTTTTCAATTTATATCGAGGTAAAGTTATGGTAGTCTAAGAAGCGGAGACCACTAGTCCACTATTTCACGTACTATAATGGCGAACTTTAGTTTTCAACGTAATATTATGATAGTGTTTTCCTAAACAACGGTAGTTCCATATGATTATACAAAACCAAAAGCGGCCCCCGCTTTCCTAGGAAACCATACCTTTATAATTCCTGGACATGAAAACTGCTACAGAGTAATCTCAATGATTACTAATCTACCCAATAGATTAATAATCATTGGTAATCAGAATGAACGCTGAAGCTGTATATTTTATACAGAACCAAAAGATAACACCACAGATAACTTTGTTGTCAATATGTTGATGGTTCAGCAGCTTATAATGCATCAAGTTGAAAGTTGATTTAAGGTGGATGTTGATAAGCTGTTGCAGCAAGTAGATAGCAGGCTCTAAAACTGAACTGAATGTAACAAACTCCTCTCACTTTCAGCTAATAAGAATGCTGATGAAACTGGACACTTTTCGGACACCATTGCTATTTAAATAATCGCCTAAATCTTCAATGCATACTCTCAATATATACTGTCAACTTGCTTACATGTTTTGTTTATATTTTGTATTACCTAACTTTTCCCTCTAGCACTGATTTCATCATACAACAATTTCAACGTTCTTTTAGTTACAGGTCTAATCACAGGGCCTATTATTTGAAGTTAAAATGTTAAGTTAGAAAATAATTTATCTCATGATCATCACAAGGAGATCACTAATAAGGTTCGTTCTAAATTTACACATAAATGTTTTATTTGTTGTTCACCATATGCAGTTCGCTAGGAATTCACGAGGACAGGTTTACTTTGCTTTGATTGAAGACACAACCACCCCAAGGGTATTTTAAGGTTGGTATGGGATGAA
Source organism: Matsumurasca onukii (assembly GCA_018831715.1). NCBI lineage: Eukaryota > Metazoa > Arthropoda > Insecta > Hemiptera > Cicadellidae > Matsumurasca > Matsumurasca onukii. Next base: position 13,404,129 of record CM032060.1, on the reverse strand, counting down.
TGGTATGATGAGTGTTTTAATGGATGCTACAAACTAGGGTCGACTGTTCCCCAGATTGGGTCATTAATTAGTAGCACAACGACCAATAGAATGGATCAACGGCTTAACGTGACTTCCAAACCACGGGAAGTGACCATATAGCCTCTGCACGCCCTTGACTTGAGGACAAAGTTTCAAGTTTAGTTCTTGAAAGCAAAGTAACACCTTCCGATTCACTGAGTGGTTCATCCTTGACCGCGAAAGCAACTGTCGCCTCAAGAGATAACAGAACTGGGAGTGAGATACAAACAATCCACAAGTGGTAAACACACTGCTCCTGGAATTCCAACTGTCTACACAAGAAAATGCTTAAGTGTAACGGGTTTTCCACAAAATTAGCTGGACAAATAAGTATGAAAATGCCTTGAAAGAGTAGGATTTACCACTTGATTTTTAGTTTAGTTGGAGGATGACACGTTCGTTAATAGTCACTTGAAGTATATTGGATAGTGTTATCCCCATTATTAGCAGTATTGGGGCTAACTACCTTCGGGTTACTATGCTGAGCATACGTAAGTGAATAGTATTCTTCGAGTAGTAATATTATTGCAAAGAAAAGAAGTGGCCCAATAAAATTCACAATGTTTTGGTTGATGATGCCAAAATATATTCGGTTTATTTACTTGGCTAGAACATAGTATAATTTATGACATTAGTCTATAGATATGCTCTAATATTGTTGAAAATTTTATAAAGAAAGTCTGTGGATTTAGGAAAGGTATTTCATTAGTACGGTGAACACAACTTTACAAATTCATCAGGAAAGTACCTACAAAATTTTGAGAACATACTGTATAGCCTACAGGCTACAGAAATGTTTGAATAAACTGTATCAGTCTTGTGTTCTTGAATGGGTGTGGATGTCAGGTTCGGTGTTGTGGTTTCTGAGAATGTCCAATCACTTTGTCCATTAGCTGCAGATGATTCGGCATGTCTTTAGTCTAGAGAAACAAGTTCTATCCGGTTCTAGCTTACCTGTCCATTCAAACATCCTCATTATTGTAAGTAAACGTTAACTTAGAGATCTACAATAAAGAACATATAAGCCGACACGTAGCCCCAAGCGCTACGGTGAATCTTAGCGAATTTCCAACAAAACAGAACAGGTTTTCATTTATCTATTTTAAATTAGACGAAAATTCCTTCAACCCCGCAGTCATCATTTAGCCTACATTTGTAATGTGACAATACGGTAACGCTAGGTAATGGTCAAGGTTGAGTGGTAGAAAGGACTTTGTAGTTTTAACTTCGCCTTGTTAAACCAGACAAACTTGACCTTTTTACTTTCTTTTGAAGGAAAGGTCAGTAAATTATACGAGTATATCAGCTTAATTTATACCCAGTGCTGTGAATGTCAAAGTGAAGAAATAATGACTAAATAATTAAACTGAAATAACTTTAAAACTGTACGGTTTAGACAAACAAGAGTTGCTATGATCGATTGAGAAAGTAAAATAGGGTGAGTTGTGTATTCATTTATAGTAAAGCTACAAATTTATAGGTAAAACAAAACTTTGAATGGCCACAATTTTGAAACGGATTATCCGATCAAGCTGGTTTACAAACTTAACCTAGAGAATTGCAAAAGGAACATTTGCACCAATTTTCATGAAGATAGGACCAAAAATGTGTTTTATATGTACAGTATAAGTTTTTTATAACTAACAAATTTTCAAACTCACGTAATCCCATTTTGTGTTTAGCTAACTACTCTCCCCTCCGAATTTATCCACAATATGAATTGATTTAAGATCAGTGTTAAAGTTGAAGGAAATAGACAGAAGATGAATGAAATGTAACCGTAATGAATGTTTGCCATGTTCCGGTATAGGATCATTGACTCTAGTCACGAGCTGGAGTACGTCAAAGCAACAAACACAGCTGACTTTGTGCCAAACTATTCATATGAATATCTCCGAGAATACGCTTGTGTCCACAACAAATACTTATTTTCAAGCAAAACTGGCAAAGATAAGTGGAAATGCTTTGCACGAATAATGATTTCCTCGCGATTTAAAATGGGTTAACTATACTGTTATGTTCGTGGAATAAGTGCCTAACTTAACCTAACCTAACTTGAGTACCAAACACCAACGAAATCTGTTAAGCCAGTCCAAGATGGCGGCAGAAAATAAGCGTTTTGCTCACTCCCTGGTCCTTGGTTACTTATGATCAGTATGGGCTGGCGAAAAGCCGGCTGTCTTTATATTACACTCATGGACAAAATTATGGAACCAAGTGGATTTCTTTCATTTCATCGCCCCTTTTCGTTTAACACCCTGAATAATTTTGAGTTTTTTTAATCGTTTAGTTGGTTTTAATATTGACGTACACTTTGCTAAAGAAAATTCCAATTTTAAACGAAAAAGGGCGATGAAATGAAAGAAAATCATTTGGTTCCATAATTTTGTCCATGAGTGTATTGAAGACAGCGTCTGTGTTGGCGTCAAGCCCAGGAACGTTTCATTTGCATGTATATTTAATGTCTATCTACATTTATTGAATTGCCTTTATTTATTATGTTATCTATATTTATTGTAGTTAAGTAATTTCTTGATGTAAAGTAAAAGTTCAGTTATAGTTGTCTGCTGCTGCCTTCAAGCATGTTAAAATATTATGTATATTAATTAATCTGTATATAAACATAATATAAACTGCAAACCATTTTGTTCTAAGTTTTTTCGTTCTCTCTGGCGATATAAATGAATAACTCTATTCCCTATGAATATTTATCAATTAGAATACAATTACTTTGCCGATTTGAGTGTCTTCCTTGATATTTCCAACAGGCCAAACGAACTTTACTCCCACTCAAATCAAGCACGATAACCCTCACTTGCTCACAATTAATCAACAGTAAATCAATCATGACAAATTGAACTCTAGTATAGTGCATGATCCGACGGGTTATCTCGTGAGAGTAATTAATTCTACAACATTATATCAATGTACAATTTCAGTTGAATAACTGTTTTAAGTCTTCATTTGTCATACGACAGACATTCATGAAATCTAAAAAACCTAAGAAAAAAGGTTAAACTTCTCCTCTTTTTACTTGATTACAAGCTGGCGATTATTATTTTATTCACAGGTCTAGGCATAAACAGGTTTGTTGTTGAACATAACAGTTCATATACAGAGAGCTAAATAATTGTTTTAAACATATTGAAAATGAGGTATTCAACGATTCCTTTTCTAGGTCATGATCACCAGTGTCTGCTATCAGTGACTAGTGAAAATGTCTCTTTGCTATATACAGGGTGTCCCACGAAAACCTTTACTTGTTTGATTTTTTATCGCTAGCGAATCTCTGAAGCAACCTTTTAAAGCAAACTGTATACTGAAATTATACTTAATAATGTGTAATGTCTTTAAAAAACGGTTACATAATTTAAAATAAACACTAGTTTGAAATAGGCTAAATAGTACCACAAAAGTAACTACAGTACTACTGTGCTGTCTTAAGTTGTTAAACTATAAACTAACTTTGTTTTTATTTTTAAAAGCAACGTAAGAAAGCATTACTATAGCGAAATCCCCTGTTGCGTCATTTAATTATTTTAGAACAATAAAAAAGAGAAAAACAGTTATTTTCATTACGTTTGCCATTAACCTTTCACATGTATTAGAAAGTTGAAACTTTCACAGAACCTTTTGTTGGTAACTATGAAGCCTGAAGCAGTTCGAAAGGATAGCCACAAAGATGAGAGAGTAACGCTAAATCAAACGTATGACATCGCTACATCTGATCTGTGCAAACAATCGTCAAGATAACTACACTATGTGTTGTGATAAGGGTGATAACAGCTCGGTGGCTGGGTCAGGGTCAATTCGCAGAAAACATACAGAAAGTGTATCAGCGTCACCGATCACGCCACTCAGTGCGTTGAAAACAATGGTGAGTCAACACAATTTTATATAACTTAAAACACGCCTTCTTTTTCATCTCAGCTTCGCTAGCTGCTTTTCTTGCTCTTCCGAGCCATTAATGATTTATTTATATCTTAACAAAATTTGTCGATTTCATTTCCGTATTTTTGTAAATTGAGTAATTTTTACACCGCCACAAATTCCAGTTGTATTGTTTATTTCATAGCTACATCGTAATTTGCAGCCAAGATCCGGTTGAAATTGCAAGTAACGATGACCGCTAACATTTATTTGTCACTTCTAGTAAAGATCATTCCGCATCCAATGTCGTAGAGACTAATGTTTACCATGACGTTTGTGACTCGAGTTGAAGATTCTCCATGACAACAATCTACGTCAGCTGGTGTGTTTAACAAACCTCTTAGCACCGGATGATCTGTGGGAAGTGAAGAAGAAGAACAACAACCGGAAGGTGACATGACGTACACTGCTAGCCATATGTGCAAAACAACAAATAAACATCGTGCGTTTTATTTTTGCGTCTTTCAATTGCCGTTGTCCCATTTCAATCCTACCCATTACAAAATGTATTTAAAACTAAAGTACAAAGGTACTTTACCAAGCATATTGTATGTGACTTATCTTTAGTGAAAATAATTACGTTGTTATAGGTCAGCTTAGCAGGCCTAATCTAACCAAAGCATCCGATCCAATATTAGATAGTTTTGAAACAACGCGGTCTCATCAAAAATTTATCACAGTCTGGGAAACGTGCATTTGAGAAAATTACCAATAATAACATACAATCTGTTATTTCCAATCAGTGATGTTGAGATCCGTCTAAGTTTCTCTTTCAAAAGTCTCAGTGTTTATGCGCGTTTGTAACTGTTTTAACACAATCGATAGTTGTGTTTTGATTGCTATATACGGACAAAAATTAACAATTATTTACGAGTCAGCACGCTGGGGGTTTGTATGAAACAATCAAACAAACAATTTGAAGAGTGTTTATTACAAACACATATTTATTACAATGTATCTGTTATGTCACGGTTCAAGTAGTAAGTTCAGCTTGTGCTATCTAGAGTGCATGCACAAGTTGCATGATAACTTGGCGTGTAATCGATGCCCCGTTATCTACTATCAATTGACATTTTCATTATTCATATCGTCAGGTACTTACAAACTCGTTCATGGGGTCAAGGCTTGATCATTGTTGTTGCCATGCCAACCCATAACATTACTCGACCGTGACTGCAGAAGTGTGTCATGACATTACATCTTCAACTGAATTTTATAATCAATCACGTAACTTCCCCATCACAGATGTCTCTTAGATATTGCTTGCATATACTTGGAAACCACAAAATTTCAAACCCCTTGCGTGCTTTAAAGCTCTTTTCAAAGGAGATCCTCATCAGGAACTTATGATAATATAATATCAAGTGCATGGATTCGCCTTTCGATGGTCCGAGGGTCCCCCTCAGAGAAGATTTTGCTATTTGCTGCACGTAGACTAAGATTGACATTCTGAATAGCACTGTATTGGCGTAACAACTGCACTTTTATATATTTTGTAATTTGAGCGTATTCCTGACTCCTTGGACCTAGGTGGGCCAAACTTTTTCAATGAACACATATTTTTGAGCTATGTACAAATGGTCTCAAAATTTTGAACTTGGTATATACATGTAGGCCCTATCTTTTGAGATGAGAGAGAGACCGAAGATCATCTGGCGGAGTGTAAATCAGGTGAGTTTTGGATAGCAAGTGGCAAGTGGTCAGACAAGAGGCCTTGAGTCAAGGTCAGCCAAGCTGCTCAAGGTCACTGAAACAGCTGACAGCTGGTCGGACATCTTATATCAACAGAGGAGGTAACAAGCTTTCGGTGGTCGAGTTTCAGAAACATGCATGCTCTAAACTCCAAGGATATTTCCTCAATCACTTACTGCAGGGCAAGAGGCTCATGAACTGCTTTGGTAAAAACTGAAGGTTTACTTAAAATATTGTTTTTTTTATATGGGAGAGTAACATACGAGTAACTTCATGTTTTATACCTCAAAGCATGCCACTTAGATTACACTTAATTAACTAATATCACAGCTCATCATCTTAGTTTAATGGGAAGCAAGTCCGTGATCAAAGGGAGGGTACATTTGCCTCGGAGGCGCGGTTTAACCCAATTTTAGGGATGAGAGTTAAAAATCATGACCAATTAATTACGTATATCACGTCAGATATGTTTCGGGCATCTCGGTTTATATTGTAAAAGGCCCCAAAGCCCAGAGGGGTCCGGTCTTTACTAGGCCGGGAGCCCAAAATCTGGCTGACCTTGATGATAATCCTTGTAGTAATTCAATCTACTTGAGGGAGAAGTGTGTGGAGGAGGGAATTTTACACAACATGGTAAGCCTGTTGACAAAGTAGAACCAGACATTCCTCCTCACATCTCTTCACGAATCCTCATGAAAGAAATCTTTTTCTGTGCGAATTGCGAAAGTTGCAAATTGAAAACTAAGGTATGGAACATTCCCACTCGCAATGTATGGAAATCGAGTGGTGTTTCCCCCGAATATCGGTTTCCAGTTTCCACCACCAGGAGCGGTCGTGTGTCCACCAGGCGGCCTTCACTTCAGCCGGCCTCCTCTCCTGCAGGCCTCTGCTGGAATGTCGGTTCTCTTCAGTTTTTGTGCACCGGCTGGCCTCGCACATGCGCACTTCTGTCAGTTCTCAGAGCGAACAATTCACTCTTGTAATTAGAATTTTGTACCTTGTTTAGCTCAAAACTGTTCTGTTTACAACTTTTGTTCATTTGACATTTGTGACTTGAAAATGAAAAGTACAATGTTGACCAGCAAGTTCAGCTTCAAGCAATTATCACGCACAATTGGTTGTAAACCTACTTTCTCTGAGAAGATGCTTTTACACTTGCAAAAAATAGTGTATAAAAGTATGCGTTGAATTTACTAGCGACTTGGTACAATAGGTTTAGAAGTACACTCTTGTGACAACCAGAGACAGGAGAACTACCGAACTGGGAGACAAAGAACGGTAGTTCCATGAACGTTTTCCCTTCATTAAGATCGTCAATATGCTTCCAAATTCTATCAAAAAGCTGTTAAAGTTCGTAAAAGCTCTTACAGCTCTAAAACATATCGGAAGTTATTTTTTGATATGTTGTAAAACTAAGCTTTGTTCGCCGTTTTGGTTAGAATGGTGATATTGAGCTGAAATGTGCTAAAACTGTTTCTTTTCACACTGTCTTCAAAATGACAGCAATATCAATATGATTCCACATGACAATAATAATAATTGTGAGTTATGAACTATTCTGTATAAAATATGAAAACCCAAAATAAAGCACTAAATGTTGTACCCAAACCCACAATCAAAACAAACACCTCAATAAAGAAAAGACTTACAAGGGGGTTGTAAGTTACAATTTTCAGCCACCCTGTATATCTTTTATTGGCAATTTCACAAAACACTATTTCCAGCAGTTCCCTGAGATTAATGTTAAAAATAACCATTTGTAATTAATGAAGATAAAATTTCCTAGGAAGCAATGACTACTATTTCTTGGCCAAAATATGACAGTGAATTCTTGTTTTCAATGCAATCACATGAGAGTGTTTTTCTAGAGAATGGTGGCCGCTCCCATATGATTATATTCAAAACACAATCTACTGTAATATCACAGCCGTAAATATTACAGCCGTTTTATCCACAGCCTCTTAATAGTGACATGGGACTTCAACATGAAAGTAAAAATAATATTCATTATACTATAGCACTTCATTATACCATACACTGTTTCTAACAGTAAAATGCAAAACCCTTTAATTTACCAAGGTTGTTGAAAACTATCTATAGACAGTATCAGGAAAATTATAACCAAAAGATTATTTGAATAAATTATATATATATTTACTTTGTTGTTCATGCTGCAAAATGTATTACAATAACAGACAAGTAATACAAGAAACAAATAGTAGCTTACATAACTGAGACACTGTAAAATAGTTTCAATGATGCAATACTACAAGGATATGATAAAACTGTAGATACAAAAAGACAAGAGGCCAATAATATAGCTTTTCTTTTGGTAAAAAAATTGGTTTCAAGTATACAAAAGCACATTTAGACTATTTTGTACTTCTATATCTAAATTTTACCAGGAAAATGATGATACGGCAAATTAACCCCACAACTTATTAAACTCAATCCTAAAAGTACAAACTTTTATAACTCTAACTTTTAAAGTCTACCAAACTGTTACCATTCGATTCATACGTCTTATCACAGCTACATTACGATTTTATAATTTAAAATAAAACTCTGTATGTTTAAAATATTGCACTATCGAAAGACACCACCAACCATACATATAACCCACAGAGGCTCTTTACCAAACACAGTTTCAAAATACATTAAACTACGTTTTTTAAACTTTTAAAATATAAAACAACATGTTATTGTGATAAAACTATTTAAAATTTGTTTTCCAATAAACTTAGATCCTGCTAGCTTAACTTTTGCCTGCAGTAACAAGAATATATGATCATAGGGTAAAGTGTCTTATCTCTATGTCTTGTAAGCTATCCTAGGCTAGCTGTGAGCTGTGCTGATGGAAAAGCACGGTTCAACCACCGCAAGAGGTGGATTACCTCATGTTACTGTCTCCAGAACCCGATGTTAACAGCTCTTCGAGATTTGCCAAATGTACTTTTCCTACTTATAATTCATTCGGCATAATCCAGGCCAACACTACCAATTTTTTAACTAGGATAACCTGACATTACACTGATTTTGAGTAGAAAATTTTGGCCCGTGGCCAATAGTGAATTAAACAACAAATATTCTAAACAGAGCTAAACTAATATCCATCTTTTCTACTTGCATGCTAATATATAATCAAGTTGAACATTTACCCTATGAAATCATTAAAAAAATAAATAGTTCTATAAAAATCCAACAGGAACATCAAACAATAAAAATAATGGAATGTTTCATTTCCAACAAAGTTACTCAGAATTATAACTTAAATCTAAGAACTAAGAAATTGAGTTTGCAAACAATTAAATTTTTTATGATATAAATGGGTAACTTGCATTTTTTAAAGATCATTCAAAAAGTTACTTCTTTAGAAGCTTGATTTTAAAAACAAAGTACAATGTATAAGTTATTTACAGATCTAAAACTTACATACTACAGCCTTGCTTCTTTTTAAGAAGTTATTTTTACTTTTAATGAAGTAGTTTATACTTTTTTTTTATTTGAACCTTGCTTTACAAGTCTGGTTTTATAACATTATTTCAACACAAGAAAATAAATAAACAACCTAGGCTTCATTTGGCTAAATAAAAACTAGGTCCAAGTGTTGAAAATGTACTAAATATGACTAGGAATTGTATTTAACTGAAAGAAGTACAGCAGGGAGTTAAACAAATGAAAAGAACGAAGCACTGTAACAGAGCAGACAATTGTTTAGCGTTTTGCAAGATTTTGTAGTAGCTGGCCTAACAGTTAAATTATTATTGTTTAAATATTACTGCTTCAAGCTAATCTTTTCGGGTTTTAGATGGAAAATATTTCAACCTTATTTAGGCAAAGTTAAGGTACAAAACTGTTTTTTGCCATTTCAATGCGATCGAATATTAATCATCTTGTACACTTTTCAGTAGGCTTGGATTTACTTTTGTTCGAAACTATCTGAGTTACTTAGCCAAAATATTAATAAAACTCAAGATGTAGCGCAGACTCAATTTAAGCAAAATCCAATAAAATTCAAACATTTGCTTGCTATTGGTTAGGATTAGCTACTTAAAAATGTTACTCCACCATTTGAGACGGGGGCATATTTAAAGCGCATTTAAAATAATGTACAAATAAATCATAACAGAAACTTTTTTTGAATAAGCAGTAAAGAAACACCTGTTTACTTACTTTTCAGCCAAACTGAATGTACATCTTCACACACTTTCACTCATATAAAATATTGGAACAAGAAAAGGCTGCGGAGAACACTAGCTTGATTTCATTACAGTAGAGGGAACGGTTAACACCCAAAATCCACCCATGAATGGAGCCAAGATAAATTTTCTCACCAGTCCTTTCAAACAATGAACATAAAAAGTCACATCACAAGGAGTTGACACAAACATCAAACGGTACCACCAACTTCGGTCTGGTAACGTTTTGTGAGGTAGTTTGCGGCATCTGTCATCTGTTCTAAGGAGCGCTGAAGTCCATACAAGTGTCGTCGGAAGCATTCTTCAAATTTCTCTGTGTAACTTGGCTTGGTTGAATCTGACTCATTTTCAACTCCAGAATCATTTTCAATTCCTGTTTCAGAATCAGTGTCACTCAGAGTTGACGCAGTTGAGTTGGTGGACGCCATAGATGCTGTTGAAGATCTGCGAACATGGCCTTTGTGCACTGAAGTGTTGGTTGAGTAGGGCTGCGAGGGGATTCGGCTTTCCTCTTCAGGTAAAGGTTCACTTGCACCTGAACTCCAAAGAAGGTCTTTCTTGACGCAATTAACCAGAGAGTAGAGATTGTGAAGGTTAGTGGCATCAAGACAGGCCTTGTTCTTCCTCTTGGCGAGTTGCAGACCAACTGCGTCACTGTCATCCCCTACTTGCAGATCCATCAATCGGCTGGGTACCAGGATGGTTTGGTCCATATCTTGCACTGCTTCAACAAAGGTTTCCATAGCCTTCATTATACTTTGACTGGAAAACTCAGCATCTTTGTGGGTGGCAATTCTGCGCAGATGATTTCTGAAATAAAAAATAAAAACTACGATTAGCGTTTACCATGATGGACAAAATTATATTAACTACCAACAAAAAAATTGCACACAAAATAATCCACCCCAAGGGGGAAATTGTTTGAGGAAATAATAACTAGAGTGTAAAAAGGTGCTTTTTGTAAAGAAACTGAATTTAACGGCCAGGTAGAGGTAGACAATGGCGTTACTGACAGCACCAAAACCACAAAAACAAGTGGAACTAAAAACACACTTTGTTGTATGATTCAAATTAATGTACTGAAACAATTTAAAACAAAGAAATCCATTTGAAACACTTAAGGTAACTTAATGTGACCCAAACTAATCAAAGTTTACAATCAATTAGGCTAGCTGTTTCATTCTCTCTTAGCACCTGACCAAACTAAAAATGGTTTAGAGATCTATAAGAATGATACAATGGTTGGTATTCATCAATTGCTTAAAACACATTATTTTCTCCATTAGCAACTACGAAAAGTGTCTTCAGAACAAAAGTCACTTTCCTGGAATTTAACTAACATTTTAATATGGTAACTATAAATAGCCCCCCGAAAAATCTCATTGTGTTTTTTATGGAGACAAATAAAATTTGAGGCAAGTGACATTAACTGACATAAGAGGGAAATAGCCCAACCAAAGTAAAAACTTTTGACAATCTTCTAAATTAAATGGACTCTGAATTACTAAGACTTGAAGTAGAAAGATCATGAAACTTTAAAATAATTTCTAACGCAAAGACAATGTTTTAATTCGGCATGAGCAATACGATACACGAATTTCTCGGAATAACGGTCAGACAAACTTACCCCTAAAGTGTTAATATATGAAAGAAACCATTTTTGTGGACAAGTCAAATATCCACTTCGAAAGGGTGGGACCCATAGGGAAGAGAATGGGTGTGAACTACAATTAATTAGTTAGTCTAAAATTTACCTAGTTGAATCCATTTTCTTGACGGAAGAGTTTTCACTGAGTATCTTGGAAGAAAAATCGTGTGTCAACATACCACGGAAACCGATATGCTCTACAAGATTTATCGGATATTCTAGCAAAAGGCAACGGACAGTTCACTCTCAGACATCAGCTGAGCTGCAACAAGCGCTAGAACAATGTCGTAACGTCTTTTATAGATTCCAGAATGTGACGTTGGAAGCGCGTGAGGTACGCCAGCTTTCGATGTCCAGACGATGCTTCAAGGCTAAACACTATATGAGCAGATTGATATAACACTAACTATTCTTTCTAAGATATACTTACTTGAATGGTTAAATTGAGACATTAACCACCCTCACGTGGTATTTTAAGATGAATATGGGATTAATGGTGGATTTTATGAGCTTTTTGATGAATGGTGAAGTGTAGTCTAGTTGTAAACCATTGACTTTTATTATACCCAATATTACAAACTGTTCCCCTAATTGAGAAACGTGGTTAGGGTTGGCATAGGACCTTAATAGTTGGCATAGAACCGTAATAATGTAATTAAAATCCTAAAGAAAAATAAGCATGGCCCAACGGGCGTGGTTTCTAAACAGAAAAGCGCTTCCAAACATAGAAGCGGTCAGGGAATAGTGTATACTAAAATGTTGGTACTTTAGCACAGGTAATTGAACGCGAGCCGTTTTGGTGCGAAGCGGACAGTAGGACTATACAGTACCACTGAATTCAGAACAATTAAAACTGTAACTAACCATTCCTGAATGAATCAACCCCACCTGAAGAAAGCTCTGTACTTTTCCTCGTCTGGGTAAGTCACCGGTTAGTATCGGAACTTGCTGAATATGTCAAGCGATTGTTGCGTCGGGCATGTCCAGTTAATCTAAATAAAAGTTTGAACTTAAATTGGTTTAACTTAAACTAAATAGTCGGCATAGCTAACTAACAGGGAAACATAACATTAAACTTTATCGCTACACTACAACATTATCCCATTTACCGGCAAGCTCACTTTCGAGCTTTAGGTAATCTCCCGGCATGTAAGTACATTGTATAATAATTGTAAATAATTTTCTAACAAACAAAAATCACACGGACAAAATTTGAAATTAATAAAAAGAGTCTTGTTGAAAAATGAAGAGTAATATTGATGTATGTGTATTAAAGATTCTTCATTTTTTCAACAACTGTTTTTATTAATTTCGGATTTTTCCGTGTGATTTTTATTTGTTAGGAAATCATTTACAATAATTATTGTTATACAATTTTCTTACATGCGGGAAGATTACCAAAGGTTAAAACCGATCCATGTTAAGCAAATACAATTTTACAAGGTACTATATACTTTCCTTTTTATATAACTATATCCCTAACTGAATCTTTTCTGAAATATAACATAATATTTTATCCGTGACGAAGCACGGATACACAGCTAGTACAGTATAAAGTCAGTAATATATAGTTGACGTTTTGTTTAAACAGATTAACAAAAAGACAGCTGAGCTTGTAAAAAGTTTTCTGCTCTTCATATTTTTGTTGTTGTTTTCCTTATTCTTGCATCCATCATGATTCTTCAACTCGTACTCACTATTCAATACATAGCATGGATACTTTGTGATTGTGTTTAGTGTTAGCAAAAGCAAAATATAATGTGAATAGGGTTGCCAATGCAGTGTTTGACCTTCTTTACAGCGATTTAATTAGTTTTCACACTATTATCCAGTGAATTTTCACCTAAACTCTTATAATGGGGCACCTTGTTTTGCTGTTAACAATAGCTATCTGTAGTTTTAGTGCAATACTTGTAAATTCAGCCTCGACAGACATCGAACTAGATGCTAAGGCTCAATTGAACCATCGTCTAGACAGTCTAAATTTATTACTTTACACGTTTTTATTAATATTAACAGTGCTTACTATCTGGTTGTTCAAACATAGACGATTAAGATTCTTACATGAAACCGGATTGGCAGTTATCTATGGCAAGTCTTTAACATTTACATTAGCCTAGTTAACCTAAGCATACGATAATAGGGAGAATTAGTATTGGTAATGAGTCAGCATCTTAGCCTGCAATCTGAATAGATTTTTAAATCACGTCAATCATTCAAAACACTTACCTAGCCTACAGAGAAACTGGTTTATAAACGATATATTGTCCATTTCACCAATTGTCTTGTTTAACCCTCTGAGTATTCACTATATTACTAACAGTGCCGCAATTTAAATAGACCATTTGAATCTGAATTTGTAGATTTAGCGAATCCGTGGCAGATTGGTATCGCGACCGACTCCGGAGCTCATCACTCCGGTGGCGCGGATTCGATCCCTGCAGTCACCACTTACAATTTGTAATCATCAAAATGTGACTAATACGGTGACGCTAGGTAAAGGTTGAGGTTGAGTGGTAGAGAGGACTTTGTAGTCCTAACTTCGCCTCGTTAAAAAAGACAAACTTTACCTTTTTACCTTTTATTTCTCTAATCTCAGCTTTTATTATAAATTCTCTAGTTTATAATAATAATAGTCTCGGTACAAGGAACTGAAATCAAAGGATGTTGTAAAGTAAATATCCTCTAAATTCTCATGAGTTGAGGAATATCCAGGTCTTCTAGGTTTTTGTAAGTGGGATGAAGGCTGCAACTTCATCCACAAAATTTTTATGTGAACACCACTACAACCTCAATGATAAAATCGTCTTTTTACCGTCAAGACTCATGCAACTTGTTTGCAGAACATTTCTCATCTGTATTCTTGTTTTAAGATGGCCCTTCACCCACTACAAATTTATGACTTCAGTAAACCTTTCTTCTTGTATTCCTAAGTAATGTGATGAGAGGAAACTCTCTTTTTTTAGATCCTTACAAAAAACTGGTCTTGACCTTATTCTACCTATTGCTCTCAAGCACTGTAGTACTATATCTCAATTCTCTTTTCAATCACCTCCTGAAGTTGGGCGCTCCCAGGTCGTTGGGATTTTTTCAAGACCAGTTATGTGATGCCTATACACAAATTTGATGACATTGCTGATCTTAAGAATGAGAGCCGGGTTTCCCAAATTCTTGTTGTTCCGGTATACTTTGTGCCGAGCACAAATTTAAACCTCCGACTTAAACTCCGAGGTGTTTCCCCAACTTTGGCAGGCACAGCATAGATTAAACCTCGCATCAATGAGTTGGCTAACCTGTTTGTCTGTTTTCTGTTGGATTTCGGTGGAAACAAACAAAAATCGTGTGTTCGATCAGAGTTGAGGTTATGTTTACCTACTCCTAATGTGATGAAGATGGCATTCTGCCCAATTCCCCTACGTTGGTAAAAAAGGACTGGAGGCATAGAACCTCATTGTGCACTAAAATGTATCCGCATGTAACAAGGCTCGATTTTTGTTACTTATGTATCTCATAGAATCACTAATCAAATTGAGGAATAAACTTCCAGTTTCCTTCTTCATTCGAAATCTTTCATAAACTTGCTTCTTTCCATCTCACGAAATGATTCACTCTTTCCCTGATTCTCGTAATCCTCTTCCTCAACTTCTTCTAATATTCTCTACAGTTCATCCATTTGACTAAATATGTATGTAAAACAAAACAAAAATGAATATTTTAAAAAAGTAATAGGCTACTGGCTAAGTATTTGTAAACTTAATATTATGTTGAGTAGGCTAGGCTATGATTTCCAAATTTGAGGAGTTATTAATTTCCCGTATTATTTATTTCCATAATATTTCCAACAGTTCAATGAATTAATCCACTTAACTGATTGTGCATATAAAACAAAATATATAAATACAACAATTTATAAAGTAATAGGCTAAGTATTTGTAAACCTAATATTACGGTGGATGTTGAATTCATCCAGATTTATGTTTGTATTTAAGCGTGTTAAGTGTTATGTAACGATTTCGAACACTTCTTCATCCCCCTACATCACGCCAAGTAATGCTAAGCAGAATCCATACCTCCCTTGACACATTATGTAATATACAAACGACCTCTTGTTACTTCAAAATACTTCTTTGTCACTAAGAAATATGTTTATACTTTCATGTTTATTCTTTATAAATTAGAAAACATGTCCTTGTGTAATAAGCTAATGAATTGTGATGGACTGCAGGCTTGATAGTGGGAGCGTTCATACGTTACGTCGGCAGCTCGACCCCGGTTCGGCACATGAACGTGTCTCCCGAGAAACCGAACCCATACAACCTCTCTCTGCCTCCAGACAGACTATGGCTCAAGTATGCTACCAAGACAGCTTCGGGCCCAGTCGCCAACAAGACATACTTCTACACCTTCGGAGGCGAGATAGTCAACCTTGAGGAAAACGAGATAGACTTGAAGGTAGGTTTGCAGATTATGTAACTGTTTCAGGCTATTTATTTTTGTGAGTTTACACAAATGGCTCATAAAAGTGAATTACATAAGGTACTTCATTTGTGTATATTACTATGGTCAGATCTATTTTTGAAATTTTAGGTTTAAGGTTGTTTTTGGAGGAAACTGGGCATACAGTCTGACTATAACTAGACCAGACATCAGTCAATACATTGATGGATAGCAGAGCCATACAGTGGCTAGTAGACACTCCAATGCTGTTCACTCCGTAGTCGGGTGGTTTCCACCGACCTTTGTTTTAAAAAATTATGTGGCCGTTGAATGAAAGAGATTGGATTTTTTAATAAAAGGTTGCTCGTATTTTAAGGCAAATATGTGGTGAAGGATGAGTGTGATGAGTGGTAGTAATGAGTTATGAGGTGTAGTTGTTACAAACTGACTCTTCCTTAGAATGGGTCACTAATTAATAGCCAATGACCATGGAAATACAAGGACCAACGGCTTAATGTGACTTCCGAACCACGCAGGTGATGTCAACTAAATGGTTTTGTTGTTATATTAATGTGGCTGAAACCTTGAGAGACTTTACCATTTACACCGATACTTGGAAACGCCTACATTCACTGAGCCATCGGGTCTCATAGACCACTTTATATCATAATTTATCATAGCTCTTTTATTGCTATGAAAATTAACTTCAAATATAGAGGACTTTACGGTTGGTAGAAAAACAAGATAGTAGAAGGAAGAAAAAATTAAATTAATTGTCACATTAATATCCTTGTTAACATTTCAAACAGGGCCTTTGAAAAAATTAAGTACACCCAAAAAAGGACAATTAAGCCGTTTATAGACAAAAATTTAACTTTTGTATTAAGACATTGTTTGCAATTAAATTTAGGCTAATACCTACTTCATATTGATTAGCCCAACAGCCAAATTTTGACTAGACAAAAGAAAGTTTTAACGATTAGTGATGGGTGAATTGAATCTCAAACCCGAATCTACCAAATGTCGGGTAAAATTAATTCAGATGAGTGGTTCATGTTTAATTTCTAAACAATTGACTAGTTCTTGCGAACCCATACGGTACTCAAAGAATAACGAGATATTGATTCTCATCAATCCCAGTAAAATGAATGGCGTTTTCATTAGAAATAGTGTGCGTCTTGAATAATTGCCATTGGGCAAGTACAATATCATTCAATCTTTGACTATGACTAGTTCGATTATCGCCCATGCCATCTGCTATATCACGTAGATAGTTCGAGTTTTGACTCTGATTTATCGCAAACATTAGCAACTTCTATGTGAGGCGTCTGTTGTCAGACAAACAATAGTTTCATACGCATCGTCAGTGCTGTCGTCACATGAAATCATCAAATATAACTATTGAAATTGTTGCAATTCTAGAATTTTAATAAAGGAGTAGTTTAAAAACAAGTTTAAACAATTAAATAATCCTATTTTTTTGTTACAACCTTGGCAAAATGCTCCTTTATCAGTACGTTCAAACCTAACCCCACAAAACTAAATAGCTTAATATCAAAACTTCAATCAGTAACTGACTGGTTGTCAGTGTAAGTCCTGTTATCGTATGGAACAGTGTGGTATCGACATAATTACGTTTTCACCAGTATTATGTGATTAATTATTGTTCATTTTAATTTTTAAGACGTCTGTTTATTTTACTTTGAAATTACAGTTAGAATCAGAATGTTAGAAATATTTTACTCGACACATTGATACAACCAAAACTATGCTAAATAAGAACTTATGACTGGGAGGCGAGATAGTTAACTACTGGTTTGCAGCAAAAATTTATTGAGTTCAAAATATACAATTGTATATAAATTGAAAAGGTTTAAAAAAACAAATATATATATAATTATAGTACTTATCAAAACAATACAATATAGTATTGCTTTGTATCTGAGGCCAATCATTTTTTAAATTAATATCAGTTAACTAAATTATGTTTTTTATTTTTTAAATAATACTTATTATATTGTTCACAATAGATGTTGTGGCTTTGAAATAATTTATTTTCAGGCAGAAAACTCCTTGCATTTATATTTAACAGTGTACACAGTAGTGTAAATTTAAATTGGCAATTCAGGATTCGAGATTCTAGAGACTAAATTGATTAATTTGATAATTTTTCAGATTCGACCCATCACTAGTAACGATGTTTGATTATATGAAATATTTATACCATATGTGGTTATTAATCTTGAATGACAATAAAATGTCTAAAACTTCTTCAGGTTGTTTTGGTAAACTTAGCAACAAACATAAATTATTTACTATTACGTCAACTCTATGAAGTGCAATGCTGAAATCCATAATACTTGAGAATCATCAAGGAAATTGTTGCTTAAACTAGAATCAATAAACACCAGTTTTTCATATGCTTCTAGAACTTCAAGAATAATAAAATATACACTTCTTGCCTTGTTTCAATGATTGTTTTAAAATTTATTGGTATGTTGAACTGTGTATATTATTGCTTGAGATTGGTCCCTATACGAGTATTGTGAACCAGTCCATTAGGTTATCCTGTTGGAGGTTACCACAATGTCAGTATCGTTGATGTCCTTGAGGGAATCACAAAAGTAGCATTAAATACTGCTTCACTGTGGCACTTAACTATTTACTCTTCTTGTAATTTATTATGATATTAAAGTGGAATTGAGATGCCATCCATTTATAATGTTTTGTTCTCAGGCTACATTCGACCCTGAAATATTCTTCAACATAATTCTACCACCAATAATTTTCCATGCTGGATACTCACTTAAAAGGGTAAGTAGTTTTTATCGTAAAAAAATTAACAAAACCTAGTAATTTGATTTAATGAATTTAAATTTCAGATAAATTCAACATCTACTGTTAATTTTCAATGTTGTCTTTTTTGTTGGTTTCAGAAATATTTCTTCAGGAATCTGGGCGCCATCTTGACTTTTGCACTGATTGGAACAACCATATCATCTTTTGTTGTGGGGTATGTATAGTGGGGTCTTCATAGTTAATGATTTTCTTTCGATACCAAATTAAATTAATTTATTAGCAGTCTTGTGTAACCCGGCTTAAATCAAATTCTTTATAAACTTTGCCTATCAGCATTTGATTTTGAAATCAATTGATGTGTGATAAAGATTAATGATAGTAAAACATTAAGTAAACAATTCACATAATTATACCTCATATAAAATTATCAAATTATACTTAATAGGTCAACTAAATATCTATTTTATTGAAATTATTCTTGAAGTTTTACTGCTATTGTAGAATATTATTGCGGTCAGTGGAACGTTGTTATAATTATAATTAAATTTGCAGATAAATTAATCTTTGTGGTTCCATGCTAATTAGTTCTCTTTCCACATAAAGTACAAAAGTCTTACCCAGTTCTTTATTCGTCAATGATTGACTTACAGTTCTATTATTTTGTCAAGTGTTGACATAACAAAAAAATCAATTAATAAAATTTGTAATTTTCCAAAGTGAACCGATTGATTGACTTAGTTATTTTTAAAATCCTCCTTGTAGAACCTTTGTTTTCTTTGATGTTTACTTCTTACTGTTTGATAAGTACTATACTAATAAGTTACTGTTGATTTTCTATACCACCCATAGATGTGGTATCTGTGGGGAGGGATGGCACACGATTTTGGGGATGTAGGAGTATTTTGCTTGTCAAGTTGTCATTAAGCCACTGGCTGGGATTTAACTTTCGGAGTTCTGTTGTGTATACAAGATAAGTCTAAATGCTGGACCCAGGGACATTGGTTATTTATTTCTTATTGGTTGTAATTAGTTTATTGAAATTTGACATGATTTGTAATGTTAAAGGGACCAGAAGAATAAAACTGTATACATTTTGTATCCCAAAAAATAAAAATAACGTTATATTTACTATATACGCTGCCTCACCAGTTTTTCTCAATCACTTACCGCAAGTGTTGTGTGTTGCACAGGACGCTGATGTACGGGTTTCTACAATTGATTCCTCACTTGAAGAGCAGTTTCACGTTCCTCGACAGTTTGTACTTTGGAGCTCTCATCTCGCCGACGGATCCTCTGACGATCCTCGCTATCTTCAACGACCTGCGAGTCGACGTCACTCTCTACTCCCTCGTCTTCGGGGAGAGTGTCTTGAACGATGCAGTTGCTATTGTACTCAGCGGGTCAGTCTTCTATTTAACTATAAGGATACCAAAGACATAACCTGCTCATTGTGTTGATAAAAAATAAAAATCAAGATCAGCATAATTATTAAGGAAGTTTTTGTAAACTCTCCAAAGTACTCAGAAAACTTTTTTTAGCCTTATCCTGTAACCATGTTATTTATGTTTTTTGGTATTTTGCCATTTACCCAAACCAAATTTATATGTACCTGAAAAAATCTTGATACATTTTTTATTAGAAAACTGTGTTCTTGTTATACCAGTGGAATGACATTTAACAACTTCGGGTGTCTACTGGTACAAAGGAATTTATATTTATTTATGACATGCCTTTTACAAAGATTTAACAAAATATAAAGTAAGAAAATTTATAGAGGTTTCTTCAACCCACCTCGTAGATCTACTTTTAGTGTTTGTAGTTTATTGTTATTGTGGTTATGGGTAAAATACTAGTGAAAAGAAATGAATTTGAGAACATTGAAACAAATTCAATAGTTATGTTTTAAGATGTTGTTTGTACAAGAAGTGTTGTACAGCAAGAAACAATAACAAGGCAGTGTATAATAGCAAGTAACAACAAGTCTTATCTCAGAAGTACTTCAAACCTCATTGCATAGGATATTAGTTTCCTATCACCGCCTATTTGCTGATAGACAACTAAATATGCATTTTCTTAACACAGTGCAGTTTTGTCTTTATGTCAGTATTAGTTTGCAAGTAACATAGTCATTCTCTTTGTTGGTCAAGTTTTTGTCTTTAACATGATTTAACGGATAATTTGAACCTTTTGGAAAGATCTTTGGTATGAGTAAACTAAGTTTTCTTAAAATTGAAGTGATCTTCGTTAAATTGTAGCAGAGTTCTATCCTACAAGGTTTACCTGTTTTGTAAGATTCTTCTTGATCTGTGGTTTGTGTTTGATGCAGAGCCATCCAGAGCTATGCGGAGAGGTACCAGACGGGTGCGGGAGGGTTTGAGATGGATGCTTTCTTCCGAGCCATGAAGGAGTTCATCGGAGTGTTCTCCTTGTCACTGTTCATCGGAGCCACCATGGGCTGTATTACGGCTCTCATATCCTTTCTCACCAGATATTTATCTTTGATACCGGGATTAATACAGGTTTTAAGAATATAATCAGTAAATTTTGTGATTAAAAGAAATTTTCTTGTGTGTGAAGTGAATACTGAATATGTTCTTGAATGGGTGATTCAGTTTGTATAACAAAGTTGATTGTAGTTCTTGAGTATATAGGTATCAATTGAGTACCTTATAAAAGGAGTATCTTTTATCTCAATTGCATTCAAATGCTGCACAGTATTTACTTATTTTAAAGTATTTGAATCTTGGTCAAAATTAAAACAGTTTGTAGTGCGAGTATTGGCAAATACATTTGCCAAAGCACAGACTTTTCTATCTTTTGGATTATACTTTTGTATCATATTGTTCAATCAAATCAACCAATTTATACCTGAATTAATTTTCTTCTTCAATAAGTAAATGCCCTAATACAGTTATGAAGAAAAATCGTTCAAATCCTGTACATCACGTGTACGATGTATTATTTTTATTTGCACAAAACTGTAAGATTTTTGCTTATAAGAAGTGCTTAAAATTGTCACTTGTTTACAAAATATTACATATACAGTCAACTTAAGTTACTAAAAGTTAGATATAAAATCAGAAAATATTATAAAGGACACATTAGTCAATCAATTTTAAAGATGGTCATTATACCACATGCCAGTATCCATACAACAAATTTTAATTGTGAAATAAACACAAAAATAAAAAACAAGAGTTGAAAGTTAAAATATTTGTAGAAAACCTATTTTAGTAAACTAATTTGTTTTTAGATGTAGAAAACACACATGACCTATATGTTGCAAACTTGAACCTATTTATTAGTGTGTTATTCCTTATCCCACTGCACTTGACCAAGTTCACCCGCGTGAAGGACTTCCCTCTGCTGGAGTCTGCATTGTTCGTGCTCATGTCCTACAGCACCTTCCTCATCGCAGAGGCCTCCGACCTCACAGGTAACTCGACAGTCAGCTTTTCTAGCAAGTGCTTACTTTCCGCACCTCTGCACTTGAGCCGAAACCTTGGCCACTAAACCAGAAACAGAATCTTTCATTCTGACGGTTTTTCGATTTGAAATATTATTACGCACTGGTTTACGTACAACATACATAAATAGTTTTGTACAAATTATGAAATTACTTGTGGTTGTTGAAACAGTTTAGATAACTCATATGCCCAGCTATACTTTTAGAAGTTTAATTGCCTTTTGGACCAATCAATATTTTTCACAAAAATACATGCCATTGGGTTCTTTGTAGAATGTTGATAATTCTTAGATATACTCTAGTTTGGTAGAATACAACCTGCTATTGTATTTCCAGTGTGTTTTTATTTCAAGCTTCCAAATAAAGTTTAAGTATTATCAATTTACTAAAAAGCAAACTCAAAATCATGTACTAAAAATGATTTGTAATAAGTTTGTATAACTCCTAAGTCTGTCCATCCAAATTTATTGGAGCAATTTCAGTGTTATTTTATTGATAGGATTATCTCACATGGTAGCAATGAATGTGCTTTCTTATCAGTGATTTATACCCATGATCTGTTAGTCATCTCTTTGCTTCTCATGTGACCATTTCACAATTTTGTGTTAGCATAGTTTACTTTGGAGCAAGGGTGGACAGGATTGGATTTTTCCCTTCAGGCAAAATTGGGATAGAAATATTTTTTTTGTGCTTGAAATCGGGAAGTTTTTGGGCGGGATTAATAGCTTAATTTAGTCATTACAAATTATAAAGAAATGGTCGGAAAATTGAAAAAAGTTTTTTACAGTAAGAAAAATGTACATTTACCCTACACAACCCAATCTTGTGTTCCATTTGTTGGTTTGAAAAGAAATGTGTATGGTTCAGCATGATTGTGATTTGATTTGATATTATTGATCGTATTAGTGATATTACCATATAATTAAACTTTGTAATTATTACATGGAATTAAAAATATTAAATGTCAAAATAGGTTAAAATAATAATTTTTCAACAAATATATACATTTAAACATAATTTAAAAATGTTCATTTTGATTTGTTTAATATGGGGGAATTTTTATACAAATTCACCTAGAAAAATAAAACATTGATCAGAGTAAAATTATGAAAAAAAAGAGATTGTTTAGAAATCCTCTCAAATTATAAGATCTGCCAAAAATTCCTTTAAAGTTTTTTTTATACATTTTTGCTGAAAAATTCTACCAGTTCAGAAAATTCCCCGAAAATCCCTACCGCTTCAAAAATTCCCAAATAATCTCTCCGTCCCAAAAAAATCCCTCCCGCCTGAAAAATTTTTAGGGTTTTTAAGATTTGATTTTTGTTGGAAATTTTCCGATTTTGGGTCTTGTCCACCCTACTTTGGAGAACAAAAATAATAAAAGGTAACTATTGCCCATGTTTGTGCTCAGGCATTGTGGCCGTGCTGTTCTGTGGCATCTGCCAGGCTCACTACACTTACAACAACCTGTCCAGAGACTCACGCAAACGCACCAAGCGTCTGTTCGAACTCCTCAACTTCCTGGCCGAGAACTTCATCTTCTGCTACATCGGAGTCTCCATGTTCACCTTCCCCAAGCACCACTTTGACCCCGGCTTCATCCTCTCCGGATTTGTATCCTTTCAGCACTTTTAACTTGATAAAACTACGTTAACTTTGTTTTCTCCCTCAACGGTAAAATTGGAAACTATGTTTAGCACCAAAGTTTGGAGTTTTGACTAAAAATGTTTTCAACACAAGATTAAATTTGAATAGTAATTTGAATTTACATATCAAAACAACTGATTGGCACACAAAGTGTAAACTAAAATTCCTAAAAAAAATACTATTAACTTAATTATTTGTTGTGTTATATAGATTCTGCATTTGTTCATCTACAGTGTTTTTATGAGAGTCATTCAATATGGCTGTCCACTCTTGCCAATTTTCTATCCAGCCAAGTAGATTATTGTTATGTTTTTTTACTGTAAAGCTATTTTTTGTTTAACTCCAACCGTATTACAAAATATAACAACTTTTGACTGCAAGGAGTTTAAGTAAGCTGAAACAAAAAATTCCTAGATTTGTGTTCAAAATAAAATTGATCATCAGCTAGAATGTACAACAAATAAGGTTTAAAATTAGAACTAGAAATAGGGTTTTGTGGTTAAGTTTGCAATAGTCAGGCAGAAATAAGTTGTGTTTGCACTTTATCAGGTAACTAATGTTTACATAAAGTTTATCTAAAGAGGTTACAGCTTATGAATCATTAATGGCTTGGAATTTATAATGGCCTCCTTTTTATCATGAAAAAGTACATTTAACTATTGTGACTGAATGTTTACATCTAAAAACAACTATTTATATCAATGAAAAAATAAAATTATAATATTAATGTGTATTGGAAATTATTTGTATTAAATGCAGATATAATACAGAGTACTATGGTAGTAATGTCTGTAACAATAGTATAGGTTATTTACTTACAGTTGGTAGATAATCTTTTGGCCCTTTTCTCTGCAACTAAGTTTGTCTTCAAATGTGTTCCAAGTTCTACTTTACATGCTATCAAAAGGAATAAAAAGGAGATCAGGCTAACCTGGATAAAGTAGAAACATATAGAAGAACACAGACTGTCAAATTTTCAGCCCAATAGGGTCTTTGTCTAGACAAAAAGAGATATCTTAAAATAGTAAGTAAGCTAAACAATAAAAAGGCAGGGTTTAAAAGGCTCTTGTTATGTACCCAAATGTAAAAAGGCGATCGTAACGTACCGTGGATCTGAAACGCTCGGAAAACCGCGACCTTGAAGAGGCGATCATAACGTCATGCGGGTATCAAAAGCGCCTCTCAGAACGTACCGCGGTTCTGACAAAACATCTCGAACATACCGCGGGCGTAAAAAAGCGATCGGAAAGTACCGCTGGCGTAAAAAGGCAATCTCAATGAACCGCGGGCGTAAAACAGCGATCGGGAAGGGTCGCCGACTTTAAACGAGGATTATTATAGACTGCGGGCGTAAAACAGTTCTCTGCAACAGTGGAAGTGCACCGGGAGAATGTGTATATTACCGGAAAACTGGCAAATATGCGTGAATTTTACCAAGCTACTTCTGTGGCCACCCTGTAAAAACATGTAAAACAATTATACATAGTAATACAAACTAGAGATCCTGCTTGGTTAAGGGTGTAAGCTATCTAAGGTTGACTAAAGTTGACGAATGTACAAGTAATGAAACTTGCCAATGATTCCCAACTCCGCAGGATGGAACTAGCCCATCAATGGGTTACCCAACCCCGTGCCCCACCCAACCTCAACCTTAGATACTTTACACCCTTACCCAAGCAAATTCTACAGTTTTTATTACTATGTCTTATTTTTACATGTTTTTATCATCTTTGTCTCATTTTTATCTCTTTTTGTCTTGACAAAGGTCCTAGTAGGGCTGAAAATATTTTGTGCTTCTATGTGTTTCTACTTTACCCAGGTGAGCTTGCTCCCCTTTCTATTCCTATTTGATAGCATATCCTGGCCTAGTGCCCTGTTTCCTAAATCTTACATATAACCATGTTATTCCTTGACTTGAAAGTAGGTCTGTGCACTTCTGGGTCGTGCCGCCAACATTTACCCTTTGTCATTCTTGATTAATCTCGGCAGGAAGCCCAAGATAGAAATGAACTTCCAGCACATGCTATTCTTTGCTGGTAAGCCAATTTTTGTCAATTTATTGCTTTCATTATTATATTTAGTAAGGTAGACTCTCATGTGAACAAACCAATGTGGCGGAAGGATCGTGGGTATTTTGAAATATCTTGATTACTGTGAGTATAATGATTTTTGTTTCCTGTCTCACTAGAAACAATAAAAATAGACTGAAGATAATGAAAATTCAGTTTCTGAATGTTTATGTAATTATTTTAAGTAATATTCTCTGCAGTTATAACTATTTGTTATCGTAGTAGGATGCATTGCACTGTTTTGTTTACATTACAACTGCATATCGCAGTTGCATTCGCAGGTTAAGTGTAAGAGAGGACTTGCTAGTCCTAACTTTGCCTAATAAAGCCATTCATTCATTCATTCATATCGCTCTGTGGGAAGGGTCGGGAGCCAGTATGTCCACTGCACACACACAGAGTGCACAGTCAGCTGGTGGAATTGAGTTTTCAGTGCACTACCCTGTACATCTTGGTATTATTGTGCCGACTGCTGGCCTAAAGTATAGTTGCAGTTTGTAGCTCCGATATTGTTGACATCATATGTACAGTATATCCGATAATGTTTTACAGTATGTACCTTTTTTTTAATCCTGTCTGATGAATCCAATGTAATGTATGTCTATGCTTTTGAGTTTTAACCATACAGCAAATTATAGACGATGTGTTGTTTTTTACTTATTTATTAAAATGTCCACGTGTAATTTGTGATTTTCCTAATGTTTCTCCTGCCGGGTGGTCCGTATCAGCCTGTATCCATATCATCCCGATACGCTCTAATGGGAGTCTACTTTCATTTCATTTTAATTTCATTTCATTTCTTCAAATCAAATATCGTCATAAAGCTCTCAAGAATGTTATGTTGTTGTCAGTACTTACTCATCGTACTGTTGACAGGACTGCGAGGTGCGATGTCGTTTGCGTTGGCGATTCGTAACACAGTGTCGGACGCCAGGCAAGCCATGCTCACGACCACCTCCATCATTGTGATAGCGACTGTGATCATCCAGGGCGGCGCCACCATGCAGCTGCTCACCTGGTTCCGAATCCCGTAAGTGCGCTCTCGTGGAGTCTTCCTGTCAGTGTGATGGGTTAAAAAAATATATACAGATAACTCCCGATTATCCGCAGAGTTGAGTGGCTCAGACACCGCAGATAATCGAATTTTGCACATAAGCCGCAAATTGACGATTATTAGGTAATATCTTTGCTGTTTGGGCTTAGAGCAGCAAACGGAGACAAGAAAGGCTTGGGAGTGCTACAGATGGGTCTGTCTGGATATTGTTGCTTGCTTGCCTCAGCTGTGGCGCTGTAGCAGGCTCCATGCAAGTTTGTGCTTTCACAGCAAAAAATACGCGAGAGTCTCCTGGACAGATCGCCTTTCAGCCTTAATGAGTTTGGTGAAAATAAACTGACACAGTGTTTCTAAAAAACACACACACACAAAATGGTCAAAATTTGTAATTATATTGTTTATTTGAATGTTGCAAAAGTAAGCATCACTTTTCACCAAGACTGTACAGTTTTCTTTCCAAACAATGAGTTTGGCTTATTTTTCTCGTTCAGCCTGTGAAGAAATAAAATGTCCCCAAAAATTTCAGGACTTAGCCATTTCTATTTATAACGTAACACATCTTACAATACTCAGCACTGCTACTGTTTTCCAGGGTGGGAGTTGAAGAAGAGGTGGAAATGTTACCTTACACAGGACCAAGAAGTGTGAGTAAACCTGTCCAGTTAATTTATTAAAAGCATGTTGAGATTTTGCAATTGAAACAATAATGTAAATATTTCTCTCGGCTTGTATCAAATAATCAAAACCTTCTTTCTAATGATAATTCTGATGTATATTCAAAATGATTTTGTTTGTATCATAAGGGATTAGATCTTCAAATTAACTATGAAAACTAAATGTACTTAAATTACTCTGGACTCTCTTGAAAACTTATTTAATCTAGTTGTTTGGTTAAGTGTCTTACAAATTTTAGTAATATTTTGCATGACTAACATAGGAAATCAATTTTGAAACTAACATAGGTTTGCTCATATTTTACATACATTAGTACTTACTCTTTTTAAACTGTGTTGTTGTTTGAATTAACACTAATTATTAAGAAGAGGCAAAGTGTAAAACCATACACAAGAAGTGTTTGTAAAAGATTTTACAGATTTAAAAAATTATGTTCAATAACTTTTCAGTTTGACAAACATTAATATTCAAGCTATTTGTAACAAAGAAAGTTAGTAGACAGGTGACATTAGTATCGTCTCTTACTAATAAAGTTTTAAAAACAATAATCTTAGGAAGAATTTTGTTCGGATTTAAAATATTTACCTTTAATAGTAAATCTTGATAAAGTTTTGTTTTGGCCTCAATGGATTTTAAATATTAAATTATAAATATTATTATTAAATATTAAACTAAGTTATCTTTATCTTTAAAAAAGTTGCTTAATCTAAGTCTAAAATTAAAAGGAAATAAAAATATTCAAAGATTAATGTTCTAAAATGAAAAGTAGAGTAATGATACTGTTTACATTACTATAAAGCATTTACATAAAATAAAATGAAATTAGTCTTTATTTTTGTGGTGAAGTTAGGACTATAAAGTCCTCTCTTCCACCTAACCACCATTAATAATTTACAATATATTACAACTTTTAATAAACTTGAAATTAAAAAAGAAAATAAACTATGTATACAACTTGAAAATGAAACCATCGCTGAAATATAATAAAATATAAAGTGTGTAGTTATAATTTTTTTCTAAAATGTAAGTTAATTTTCTTCAAAATGGGCCGTTTTTGGCCATTCAGGAGAAAAACTACTCCCTTCGTTTCAGGCAGTTGGGAAACTCCACTCTTTGTCAAGGGCCTAACCTAATCTAACCTTACACGACATTATAATAAACACTCAACCTAAGACCAAGTTTAACAAACATGGTAAACATTATATGGCACAGCTACATTGTATGGCTATCGTGAAAAACAAAGAATAACCCTCAATTCCCAAGCCCTCACTAATTAACACTAGACTACACCTATTGTCTGACTTTTCCCAGTTGCGGAAGTGTCAATCCATTTCAGAATCTCACTATTACCCACGATCTCAACATATACACAATCATCCAGTTATACCTTAAATATTACTAATCATATTTGTTTACAAAACAAATAAAATAACTTAGTAAACACCGGTATGATTCAATAAACACAGGTTTTACAGCGCGACGTAATTCAGACTGACAGCTGAATTTGATCGCAAAACAAAACGTTCAGTTTTGCTTTTTTCCCAGCTGAAATAGACAGAATAAATGAGGAACGACTGAAAAAGTCAAGAAATAATGTAATCTATACAAAAGTTTCTATTCTGACGAGTTCTAAATAAATCTGCTAGAAAGCAGCATCTACTGGGCAGATCTGGTGCGTTACTGTAACTGATGCGGTCCTATGTGAGCACACTAGCCGCACGTTACTATAACGGTTTAAGACGCTAAGGGGTTAATGTTTGATAACCAAAAAGGCCTAGGACTAGTTGTACGGTAATGCCTCAGTTGTAATTTAGAATTGCTTTTTAGATAAATACATTGTATTTGAAAGGTCTCAGAGCAATCAAAACAATTATTAGATAATGAAATGAAAATGAAATGAAGATAGAGTTTCCCAACGGCCCGAAACATAGGGAGTAGTTTTTCTCCTGAAGTGGCTGGAGAAGTCTTAGATTAACAATTTTGAATAATTAATCTCCGCCACTGTTTTGAACTTTTGGCCAAACATTAATAATTTAAGTACCTAATAAATTAGAGGTTGGTAACAGAGAGGTTTCATAATGAGGAGTTTCTGCATGCTCTAGACTTCATCAAGCACAGTTTTCCATCAGTAGTTGTACAATATTGTTTGTCTGCTGTTGAATTGTGTTGACTGATCACACCTTGTTCTCTTTTCCCTCCCTTTTCCCTTTTCCCTCTGGATTTCCCGCTAGCAGGCTTCTTACAATTCATTTGGACAAGCAGGCCAGGTA
Organism: Matsumurasca onukii; assembly: GCA_018831715.1. Classification (NCBI taxonomy): domain Eukaryota; kingdom Metazoa; phylum Arthropoda; class Insecta; order Hemiptera; family Cicadellidae; genus Matsumurasca; species Matsumurasca onukii. The sequence goes on along the minus strand of CM032060.1, from coordinate 13,374,183 downwards.
TGTATGACAATTCTGTTGTGGCTTCTGTTTTGTCTTTGTGGATTCGTAACTAACCAAACTACAGTAGAACCCCGTTTAACCGAACTAATGGGGGGAGAGTTGTTTCGGATAATCAATTTTTTTGGTTAAGCCATGGTTATGTAGTTTGGGATGGTTTTTGGCTCATTTAAATAACGTACACATGTTTATATCGTAATAAAGCACCGTTTTCAACACGTCTAACAGCTTCCAGTTTATCTGCTATGTTGATGACAACACGTTTTCTTTTACCGGCCATTGTTTTGAAAACTGCTCTATAGTAACTTTATAAGAACCTCTAAATAAAAAAAGTTTCACATTCAACATTAAAAATAACCTAAGTGTGTTAAAATAAAGCAATGTTAAATAACCGTACTAAAAGCTAAAGAACTGAGATGAGTAACTGATGAGTAAGAGCATAGGAGTGTGCGGGGTGTGAGAAGGGTGGTTTCTAGGAACGTCAATGTTGCACACGGGCAGCGAGAGAGCAGTACGGGTTGAGGAGCTCTCGTAATGGCCACCCTCAGCGTATGGTTTGGGTTTACTTGGGCGATTTAGCGTTTTTTAATAATCACGCATCCGTTTCGGTTAACCCGGTTTTGGTTGACCAAAATTCGGTTAAACGGGGTTTTACTGTAATTATTTTCACATATCTTTTCTAAGTATTTTATATTTTTTGGTTGGATTGTGGTTTAACTTTAAAAAGGTTATGGCATTGGTTTACTGCACTGATCACCTTGACTTTACTTTCTTAAGCGCATCCTTTGAAAGACAGTCAGGATTTTAATGGTAAAATTATGTAAAAATTAAACAACTTGTTTTGACAATAACATTATGGGTTAAATTTAGATCTTTAATGGGAACCTAAAAGTGGGTACAGGGAGAAACTAACTTTAAAACTGGCTACAATGTGACTTTTATTGTCATACCAAGTAGTATTACTATTTATTTGTATTTTGTATACAATATTTATCTATCGTAATTGTTTCAGATTTTGGCATTTGTACTATTTATTTGCCACTTGTATGGATAAAATTATCTTTTCTTAAAGATGTATCTTTTAATTAAATGCTCTTAAGGCATAAGTATGTGGTTGTAATTGTGATAGCTTGCTAGGCTTATTAATTTCTCGCTTTTTTCCTATTCCACTCTTGAATGAGTCTGGATGTATTGAATTTTTGACTCCACAATATTGGATTCTATGCATATAACACATATCAATAACATCATTGTCATGATTTGTGGTTTGCTTTTATAAGTTCTTTTTTCACTCATGTAATGCCTATGAAATACAAAAGAGCAATACAACTAATTTGTGAAAATACACATAATTTAGAATTGCAACAACTTTTAATGGAAAGGTAATACACATTAGTAGTTCATTGGAGTGGCATATCAAAATCAAAATATCTTGTTGAATTCAGTTAAAACATGGCCACATGAAGTTAGGAAAACAATCAGTTAACTAAATGGATTTCTATAAGTAGGAAGATGTAATATTGATGCACTGTTCTTGAAGAAGGAATGAGTCACAAAACTCACTTTAATTTGATCATTTTTCACATTTCATTTTAGTTGACACTCCAGTAATATTCACCGCACAGATAACTTTACATTATTGTTTCTAATGTTTGGCTTGGTCATATTTAACATTAGCAGTCATCAAATCAGGTGTCTTTTTTATGTAATTTAAATATAGTTTTTTAGTTTAAATTAGACATGTGTGAGTTATGATTTTCCTGGTCGAGCCAAGTTGAGTATTCGTTTACAAAAGAGTTCTAGTTGACTTCTACTTGAGTTTTTTGTTCAACCCAAGGTAAAACACTGAACTTGCCTAAGGTATTGAGTATTATCAGTTTGATTTATTTTTATACTTGATCTTCCGTTGATTATAAAACCTAGTCTCTCTCTTCCCTACAGGGGTGCAGAGGTAAACTTTGCTTCCAAAAACTGTTTGAATTAAGTTTTACATTCAATGCTCTCTCTTTTGGAATAGGTTGGTGTGGGTTGTGGAAGGCCCCTGTGAATGAGCCACACACTGCTTTACTTGTCACCTAAGATAAAATGGTACCAACAGATTTTTTTAGGGCCCATAAATCAGTTTATCAATCTGCTGGTTTTTACAACGACCTTTAAGTTCTAAACAAGAATTTTTCCGATTGTTCAGACAATGATCGGGTAAAAGTTAGACGTAGCAGCCTGCTACATTGTTTGTGTCATCAGGAGGAGCCTGGCAGCAGTGGATCGCACTCTGGGTCTCATGACAAGGCCTGGCTGGCCAAGGTGTGGGGCAACCTGGACGTGAGATACATGAAGCCGTTGCTGACTCACGCCAGGCCGACGCTGCTAGAGACACTGCCGGTCTGCTGCGGACCAGTGGCTAGACTACTCACTACCACAGAGCAGCTTACTCAGGTAAACCACTAACAACAATTAGTTCTAGCAGAAGAAAACATTGTTGCTATGATGTGATACATTTGTAGGCTCAGACTAAATTATAGCTATGATGACATTAACCAGAAGTGTGGGAGATCTTGGGATCCAAAGTCCGGGACATGATATTATTTTGTCGACAAGATTTGTAAATGTCAAAAAATTGCTATCTTGAAGGAATTTGAGTCACCTTGTCCATGTCATTTGGCATTTGCAATTGACGCATCTCCGGTCAATATTCAATTCTTACAGCGGGTACTAGACGCGTTCATGGCCAATACCTGGTGGCTGTTCATGGCAAGGAATTAAAGTGTCCGCAGCCGATATTTAGAGCGTATGAGTAATTGATATTGTTGATAAAGGTATAAAAGTGCAACTCTACTGGTGAAATGAATAATATCTTGACCTGTAAATTATAAACTAACTGTTAAAGCCTTACAGGGCTAAGAAACAACAATTAAGAGATATTTTTTATCTAGAGCTTATCATTGACTGAGCTTATGAAATATCAGGTTGTTTCAAGGTTTACACAAAGTCTAGCCCTGGTTGCTTTCCTAGGAATATTTCCATTTCAAATAGTTTTTATTAATATTGGCCTTGATGACAGTTGCAAGTGAGACCACTCAGGTTATCTCTACTGAAGACATGTGTTATTGTATCCTCTTCAACTGTGGCATGATGTGTTGTCTAGGACCGGACAGTGAGGTCGGAGTCAGACTCTGACTTGTGTCTGCAAGAGACTGAAATCAACGCCGCCGGCGAACACGTGTCCTCCTTCCCTCAACACAGGGTGAGTCAGAGAAGAAGTCTTACAGCGTTACGTTACATTCAAGGCTAAATGAACAATAATATTGTATAAAAGTTTAGTGAAATCACAAGTCAACTCTTTCTTGATTGTATGAGAAAGAAGAACATTATTTAATTTTCATCTTTTGAAGACTTAAATGTCAATATTACAAGTCAAAGACTTGACAATTAAGTAGACTACTCAGTTTCACTTGTTAATTTGAGTTGCATTTTCATCCTTCAAACGGCAAGGGAAGATTTGCCAGTATAACCCTCTATGGGTAACATACCCAAAAAGGGGGTTTTTATAAGCCAATATGATTTTGTGATATTCTCCTATCATACAACAAAACTGGGTGAAAATTTGTTATTTTTAATAAAATTTATATATTCTAGAGCTTACAAAAAAATTTGATTACGTAAATCCTAGACTCATGTACCTAACTAAAGTATTACATACACCTGATAAATTTATATAAACATAAAAGTAAAAAACACAGAGCACGGTTATTTCTGCTTCCCCCATAACAGATTGAAGGATGTACTAGCTGCCATTGTGTTCTCAGACCAGGGGGCAACCCAACAAGTGCTGTCTCGAGTGGCAAAACTGAATACTACTCAGTATTGTTCAGCAATTTGTTAAAAAGACAAATATATTGGTTGTGTTAGTGGCAGTAAAAGACAACATGCGGATATAGTTGTCAGCAACAAGGGAAATAAAATTTTACATACATTTAAACTATTAAAATATTTATTTGCATTGAACCTTACTTACTTATTCACTTATTTGTTGGTGCTGCGATGGACCCACTCCTGGGCTTGCAGCCTGTCTGAAGATCCTCCTGAAGTCCCGCCGTTCTCAAGGGGATGAGCGGGTTAAGGGACGGTTGGGATCAGGAAAGCCATATAAAGCTAGTTCGATTTAAAATGATTTTAGTTTTAATTTAAATGTATTGAAATTATTAATTGCCTTTAATTGTGCCGGTAACGCTATGAAACTTCTGTCCAATATATTCTGGATTGCAATCAACTAGCTTGAGACTATGGTGTTGCGATGAATTGTTTTCTCTATTACTTGTATTGTAGCAGTGCAGATGGCTTCCTAAAAGATTTTGGGATTTCACAAAAACGATGGCTTCATAAACGAACAAAGCTGGAACTGTCATGATGTTGAGTCTTTTAAACAAATTACGGCAAGAGGTTCGCGATGGCAAGTTGGCTATACACCTTATGGCTCGCTTTTGGATAATAAAAATTGAATTTAGATTCCGTTTAAATGAAACACTATGGAAGACGTACTATGGAATACCTTATATGTGACTCTATTAGACTAAAGTAAATTAATTTAGAAAGATTTATATTACCTGAGTTGTGAGTAAGTGTGTTGTTGTTTGTGGTGCAAGGAGGAGGGAGACTTGCGTAGTCAACTCACTGTAGAAGCACACAACTTCATGTGACCGGTCAGTGTTCAAGCTTGTCCTAACCTAACCTATCATCCCTTCCCCTCCCCTCTCCCCTTGCTTGTGTGTGTCGTGTACTCTGGAGCAGAGATAACCAATCGTTAACTTCTCGACTGTACCGGGCTACACGTCAAGAATTGTGCTGTAGCCAATCAATACACTGTTTGGTTATTTTTAATCTTTTAATTTTAAATTTTAATAATCAAGGTGTATTTTTTGGAGTTGACACTCTGTAAAGAAAAATATAAACCTCTGAAATCTATTTGTTTTTAATATAACAAACTCCTCCCGGTCGGATCTGTGAAATCATTTTTTAAAACCATTTAGTCAATTAAATTTACATAATTTATATCTTAGATTCATCAATTTGAAAGTAATCTATACAAAATATTATATCCACACAAAAATTTAAGAACAACATATTATTGACAACAAAACACAAACAATTTGTGGCTTTTCAGTTATATAGATTTATTTTTAAACCCTATGCAGTAAGTTTTCTTTTATTATGGAATTCCACTACATATTTTAACGATATTGTTAATAATGCTCCAGCGTACTATTTACCTTGAGATCTACCCTTAAAACTTTTACTTTTAAGTTTTGCCAGTGTTGGTTTGTTTTGTGTTTTTTTGATTTGATTGTTTTTTATTTGTATATTGGCAGATTGCTTCAGAAAGTAGCATTGTTATCTCGTCTTTTTTATCGTAGTTACCATATTTTCATTGTTGCTTTTCTTTTGTTGCCAAATATTTTGATCCGTTAAAATTATTCTTTTGAGTGTTAGTTTTAGTGTGATAATTACATTACTAAAATATGGACTTTGATTTAGCAGCTCTGTTAAAATGTAACACACTGTTTTATCATAGAAACATAGTTATGTTTCTGATTCACTGATAACCAGCTTCATATAAGTCATCCACTTTCGGTAGGGACTGTTTTATATCCTTAGGGCTGTTATTTTGTCAATAGGAAATGTATTAATTTAACCTCCTATTTATAATTTGGGAACAACTAAAAAACCCAAAGTAGAACTAGTAAAAAATGTTGAAATTCTTCAAAAATTAGTTTGTAAATAAGCTATGCAGTTGTTGAAGAAGAAAGTGGTTTGCTATTGAATAACTTGGTTGGTTTCAGAGTCCGGTTGTGATCAATCCTCTAAGGTTTTACCCGCCTCCGCCCGACGGAGTGTTGCCTTAAATGTCAGTCAGGTGACACTTTTACTCACCTGCATGAATGAGTTTCCGGTAGACTTGGAGTTGAGGTGTTGGGTTCTGCCATGTTTGTAACACTGTACATAACTTGTTTTGATTTAAAGCACTTGTTTATTTGCAGGGTGGCATTTGAAGTAGCAATCAATTCAACTTATAAGGTTTGTGCATGATAGTTTGCAGTGGAATTAGAATTATTAACGCTAGTAAAAATAAATCACCGTGTTACAGTCAAAACTAGATGTTTTCAATCTTATTTGGTGGAACTTTTATTAGTTTGAAAACACCGAAGGAGTTGTAGGATTTTTGAAATAATTAGATCTGTTAAATTTTAATTGCTGCAAAGTAATTAAAACCTATCATATCTTTTAAACCTCATTAAAACGTGTTGTAGGTGTAACATGAAAAATTATAGTATCGTAAAATTGTTAATGTTACATTAGACGGTCCAGTACTTTTCGTATTGTTAGAAACAAATAGGCCTAAGATGTGTCTGAGGTTTTGCAATTGTACTGGACAACATATTTCTGTGACTTTGCGCTTATTTTGAAGTTGTGTCATGCATGTTTCAAATTTTAACTTAGACAAATGCACTGCATGTGTCTCACATTACTGTACAGAGTGCAGATTTGTCTTTAGAGAAAACATTGTTTGGTACAAGACTGTAGTTAAAGATATTATAAAGATACAACATTTAATTTTCTCTAACGATAATACTATCTATATAAACTCATTAATCCCACATCCAATAATCTGTGTCAGTGGTATTAGCATGGTATAAAATAACGAAGGTTTAACATTAATATGCTTTATGAATTGTTATGATAGTAATCTTAACAACAGTACAGTTATAAATTTTTAGTTTTCCTTAAAAATATTACCGCTTGAAAGTAAAAAATAATGTAAAGTTATTTTGTATTTACTCTCTAAGAGATTTTTGGTAAGGGGTTTGTCTACTGGTTAGTTAAACTCATATGTTCAAAACATCAAAATATATCAGAAAGACACATTTGGGTTGTCTTATTATTTTTATTAGTTCATTACTACCATTTGCCAATTGTAGTTGAAACAATTATCTTCCCAAATTATGTCCCAGTTTCTGCTGTATCGTATCTTGTGATATTTGGTGCTTTCATGTAGACATGTTTCATCTTAGTACTGGCTTGCTTCCATCGAGGTTTTTTGTTGCTAACGTGGTAGTTTAGTTGGTTTATTTTGTGTTTTTCATCTCTTATTGCAAATTGTATCAGCATTAAAAATCTGTACACAACTTGTTACTTGTTTTCAGTTGACTGCTCTGCTTCTCAAAGAAGATCTCCACCTCTCCCAGTTTGTAGGCTCCAAGTTGCCGAGTGGATCGTTAGGTGACTCCCTTTGAATGAGTTTTCAGTGTTGGTACTTTATTACACTAAATTATTGTTGACTATTTGTAGATTTTATTGTTTAACTTGATTAGTTTGTATTTTACTTCATGGTGGTACAGTAGACTTTGGCTGATCCGGTTTGCCAATTTTTAACCTTTGGCCTATCCAACCAACGATTTAAAAATTAAATCTCATGTTTATTCTTTGTAAAAATACTACAAGAATTTAGCGGATCCGTGGCGGATTGGTATCGCACGCGACTCCGGAGCTCATCACTCCGGTGGCGCGGGTTCGATCTCCGCAGTCACCATTTACATTTGTAATGTGACTAATACGGTGACGCTAGGTAAAGGTCGAGGTTGAGTGGTAGAGAGGACTTTGTAGTCCTAACTTTGCCTTGTTAAACAAGACAAACGTTTACACTCATCATGTTTTGTTGGCAATTAAAGCAATTGTTATCAATTTTCTTAACACATTTTCATTAACCAACTCAAATGAGGAAGTGAGTAACTAGTTATCTCCAGCGTGGTAGGTTTCCGGCCAACTTTTCCGTTGCATTGGGTTGAACAAGCGAGAGTCTACTGTAATACTGAATGATTACTGTAACAACGACTGCCGGATTTCGGTACTTAACCTTGTCGTCAATTTTGGTCTAAACTTGTGTAAAATCAAACCAGTCCATCAGAAAAACCAATATTTTCCCAATAACAAAGTGTTGAAATTTAACCGTGTTAGGTGTCTGTCAAACTTTTGAATCTTTAAATATCAAATTTACCAGGGATTGTTTAAGTAAATATATCTACTTAGTAAAAGTATATTACCATTAATTAGTATTACGGTATAGTGAATTATTATGTTAGTTCTATATAATTTTGGTGCCAGTATTTTGAGTTGAATTAACAAAACTATTCAGAAAATACAGTAGAGTTTCAACCATTCCCTGACTGAGTTGACACTTTTACTGCTATCATTGTCATTACGGTTTCGACATCTGACTCTGGATACTTTGTCACTCAATGAAAGGCGTTTATAGAAGACTGTTACAATGTACATTGTTTAGTTCAATCTCTCAACTACTCGATTTAACCTTCTGAAAAGGTTGGGCACCGACAAATAATACCAACTAGCCTGAGTCAGCTTATGTTCTTCTACTATTGTGCAACAATATCAATGTAAACACTAGATGAAAAACATTAAAATATGTAAACTGATTCAAACATTCCAAAAGAGCCTATAAACAATAAATATAAGGACAGGGTGTCCAGGAAAAGTGAGAATTACGTTCCTAAACCAGGAAGTTTCGAAGGGCGGTAAAAACTGTGAAGATTTTGTCACATAAGCGAACAGTAATCTAGAGGTCCGATTTTGTCAAAGTTCTTAACAGGAGTCAAGAAGTTCTTACAGATGGCAATGAAAGTCAGGATTTCATCGTGGACACCAACGTGGGTCTTGAGATCGTAAAACGTTGATGAAAGTAGTGATTTCATGATGTGCTATCAGGGGAGTATAAAGATCATTGCAATGTGTAACAAAAATGATTTTGTGTCAATATAACGCTGACAGGTCAACAGAGAGAGGTATAATCCTGATGGCAATTGAAGAAGTGATTTCATCATGCATTTTAAGTTTTAACAGGATACTTGAGATCAACGCCATCTTTTACAAATAACTTTTTCTGGCAAACCTTGGCGGAAGTAACTATGACTCTCTTGAAATCATTTTAAAAGATTATGACTTTTAAAACCGAATAGTATCGTACTCTAAAACCAAGAAATTGGCCAAATGTATCCGGGAAAAAGTGGGAATCATATGGGAACTTTGTTTCTTAATCTTGGACACCTTATAGAAAAAATTAAAATTTATTTGGGCGAAAAGTAATGTTGCATCTTCTAGTAAATTTCATAAATAATTGTTTTGTTCAACTGCTTAGTGAATAAAAATTATGAATCTTTTCATCGATGTTCGTGGAAGTTGGATATCTAATAACCTTGTAGTCGGAGCCATAAAACCACTTAGGTACAGTAGTCTTGTCGACTAGTGCATTATTTCGAGTGGTTGGAGTTCTACTGTACAAGAAACATAATACATCCAATGTTAGGATTAAGTTTGGTGATTATTAGTAAATATACATGTGATTTTAGTTTTAGTACAGTTGATCGTAAATCAACTTGATTATTTTGTAAATGTTTGTGTAATTTGTAAATATAAAGACAAGTGACATTTTGTGATTTGAAATTTGTACTGAGCTTAGTACATGAGTTCTTTGTGATTTTGAATAGCATTACAGGTTTCACCTTTGCATATAATGTTTTACTTAGCTGGTTTGACTTCTATATCTAGTTATATTATTTAAGAGCACTTCATTTCTTTAGTGCAAAATGAGTTCAAGAAATTCAATTAATTCATATTTACAATTATTGGAATGTGTTTAATCAAATCATATATCGTAGTATACTTTTTTTGGAGTTATCTTTCACTGCTGGCTATTTCTTTAAATAATTAGTTTTTCAATAGACACATCTGTAAGGACTTTTTTATGAATGCTGGAAAAACTAAACGAAGACAATATGCACTGTCTTTGGAATTGTTACAACATTTTATAATGAAGCAAACCAAAATTCAAGGGGTGCACACTTTTAAACTCAGTTAAAAAAACTTTAAAAGTGCTATTTTTTATTTGTTTAGAAAATTTCATTGGCTGTGTTTTGTTCTATAGTATTTAGATTTGCCTCAAAAGTAATGGTGTGGTAATCAACTGTTAAGTGTAGGACAACAAGCAAGGTGAAAAACTGCAGATAGCTTGAGAAGTGAATTTGATTTTAATGTGAACGTAAGCGCTAAACTTGGTTCAAGAACTAAAATACAAATGCCTGCATTCTTCAGCTATCTGCGGTAGATAAACCAGTAAACCCCAGACCAGTTGACAAAGTCGTTTCCTCAAACATATTCATTCAGAATAATGTGTCAGATTTAAAACTAAGGTTTGTTTAAATAATAATTGTCTGTGATTTAAAACTTATATTTTGCAAGAAGTAACATAATTTTTTTGTCTTTAATGGTTTTGTTTTTAAGGTTTTGAAATGATTACATTGCTAACAAGTGTGTAACCATCAGATACACAATACTTTACATGTATACTAAGTAACTTTCACTAAATTTAAAATATTTTATGTAAATAAAATGTGCAACAGGATATGCAATTTCCACAAAGAAAAATAGTGACACTTTTAAACACAAAAATAATGAAGCCTGTGTAACAGAATGGTTTGTAAATAATTTTAGAAACAGAATTGTGGACTAAGTGCTAAATAATACAAAGTTCAGAATACTTTTATTGTTTAGAGTTTCTTTTTTTTGGAAATGTACTGCGAAGAGCCTTGTACTCTAGGGAGACCGGGCAAGCCAGATAGTGACGGTTTCACTATGAAAAATCAAACCTTCTTTTATAATTTTGACTTGATGAATATGTATATGAACACTTGATGTACTTTGTTTGATATTTCGCACTAGATCAAAAACACGTTATCTCAAAGTTTATTTGTACAGTGGAACCTTGTTATCCAGACCTTCCTTTGCGTTTAAGAACTCGTGGTAAGAGAACTTAAACTGTAGGGGAAAACCATCTCTGAGATGTTAAACAAATACTGTCAGAGTTTAAAGAGACTTTGTTTTTAAGGTTTAATTGAAAGAAGAAAATGTTCCTTTACAATAATTGTTTTCAGTCTTCGACACAAAGTCCGGATTTCCGATACTCTGGAACATGCTCAGTCTCGTTTCTGGGTAAACAAGGTTCCACCAGTGTATGCCTAACAAACCACTTTAGTTTAAATAATTTAGTAGTCAAAGTTTCATTTGTGGGGTTTCACTTCTCATAATCTTTGTTCAAATACATTTTGTATGTTCTATTTACCATAAAACAACTATGTACAATTGTACATAATACTGTAAACATTAGTGAAATTGTTGACTTTGTGTTAATTTATGTAAGTGTTTATAGGTGTTGTCAGTATTTTAAACGTACTGAAACAAAATCATTTCCTAATTTAGTCAATAAATTTGTTACATATTATGTTTGCAGTAGTTAAAATTGGACCAAACCATCTTGGTTTTAAGGTGATAATATGTTTCAATACATTTTTAGTGCACTAGAAAGTTGTTAAAAAAATATTCAAATAAATACATACATCTATTTTTAATCATAATCTAGTCTACAGTGAAATATGTATTGTGAAAAAATATGTTTGCTTTTAAAGAAGACAAAAATAATACATGGCATTGGTATATTAAAGGAATTAATATGCCTCAAATATATGTATTTTTGTTATTTATTCCCCTAGTCCATGTCTTAGTTGTTTCTAATATCTAATTTATTACCAATGGGGACAGAAATTACTGTACTCATTGGTACAGTAATTTCTAATTCTAGAGAGTTAGAGTTGAGAAAGCGTAAAATCATACCTCAGACTGTCAAAGTGTACTTGAGTCGATCAGCGTTTCCCTTTTCATTGCTTAAAATATTAATACTAGTGCTGTCAGAATAAAGCACCCATTTCCATGGCTATAGTGTCATACGAAAAATAGATTTGATGATCTCAACAAGTACACAAAAATGAATATAAGACTATTATCCTGTTCTTTGAGGAGATAAGGTACATTACGTCAAACTGTGCATATTCTCCCTGTGTAACCTACAGGTATATTGCCTTGTAAGTGGGTATTGAGCCAATGAGCCTAGGGCTTAAGTGGTTATGCAGTAGATAAATAAATAAATATTTTATTGAATTGACATGTTTACAAGCATGTATCTCAATCGTCTACAAATATTTTGATATAAAATTTTGCATTCATCCAATCTAGATCCCTTTCAAACATACATAACTTACATTTGTACTATTCATTTACTAAATATTTTGCAGTCCCTGTTAGTCTGATTCTCCAATATCCCAATTGTGTGCCAAAACTTGTTTGAACTGTAAAATGCTTCTAGACCAAAACTGGTTTTAGACTAGCTTTGAAAGCCGATTGGCTCTGTAGCACTTTTGATCAATTTGGGTATTGACAAACTGAACTCCTGCCTGTAAGGACAGCGTTCATGAACCATCGTTCTGTATCTCCCAGTTCGATAGTTCTCCTGTCTCTGGTTTATTAGTAGTGTACATCAATTCCTCTTACAAGGTCGCATTTACATTTGAAAAAAGACACGTTTCTAAATGTAGAGACAAAGTCAACATAATTTTGAATGCTGGTCTGCACGACTCTCTCCATTGCAGTTTTATTGTTCGCTTGTTTTGAAGTGAACACTATATACAGTAGATCTTGCTTATCAATTTCAATTACTTACAGACACCAACTGCAAAAAAAAGTCAAAAACGACCAAGTTACAAACAAAATTAAAATCTAAACAAGTCAAAGATCTTTGACTATTTATTTGACTTAGCATGTTTTCTTCTTTAACTGAATTATTTTGCAACTGATGTTCAATATTTTGTTTTATTTAAATTGTCTAAAGAAAATTAGCTTTAAAACATGTTTGTAAACCACACCGATTCTCTGTTATTATAAATTTATAATGTATGTAAACATTCCATGAAAATACCACCATTTGGAAATATGTCGTGTGATGGTGTGCTTGAAGTTGGTGCAAATTCAAATTGGTGTTATGTTATACAGTATTTACCAAAGGTTGCACATGTACTCCATGAACCGAGATTGTCAAGTTTACCAAGTGAAGGAGGACTATGTGTCCACGATGTCTAACTCTTGCTTCTACGGGACTTCTTTTGAAGTGACAGCCGAAATTTATCCTGACCATTTCAATGTTTATACTAACGGAGTAATGGAATACTTCGACTTGGGCAGTCATTCGGCAATTTTGAGTCTGTGATACGCTTTAAATTTACGGGTGAAATTACAAGGAGACACTTTGATGTATATGAACCTTATGGTTTATAGAGCTGAACGATTCCTGTCGCCTTCTCAGAATCTCTGTTTCTCAAGCAAATATGCCCATCTTTTCCATGGTCTCTACAACTGGATAACCAATTTTATGTACTAAACCTATAAAATGGCAAACTGGCAGGCAAACAATCACATAAATTTAAAATATGACTTGTTGAAAAATATCTAAAATTGTAATATTTTTCTTATACAGTATATTTTGTCCTGATTTGAAAATTGCAATTTTAAAGAACTTTTGACGTTTTTCGGCTTTTAGTTGTCTAAAAAGCAAGACATTAGCTTCTCATTTTATGGGCAAATTACATTATTATACTCTGCACTACAAAGCCAACCCCAATAAAACCGAATAAAATAAAGACAAAAGATTAATTGGGAAGGGAGAGAGAATACTGCGTGGGCAAATCTCAATGTCACCTGTAAGCAGAGCCTTGCGTCGACCACAATAAAATACAAGTACATAGGGCAAGTGCAGGGAACAGCTGTTTGGAGCGGTGTTGAAGGGTGCGCAAGAGGAGTGGTGAGGGGTGGGAAGGGGGGTTGGTTGTCCAAACTCCAATAATTGGTCTGCCGACTGGAGCAAGACACGCGAGGGCTGCGGGGAGTGTGAGCGAAAACTGGATCAATAGAACCGTGGCTCGTTTCCATTTTGGCGCGACGGCGCAGGACGCTCCAATTGTCTGCCTTCCCCCTTCTGTCCCGGCTCACGTCGTCTGTCTCCGAGTCCTTCCTTCTGTCACGGCTCACGTCTTGCAACTACGTGAAACATTCTCATATCATCAAGAGGTTAGTGGTCACTGTGTAATACATCCGTGTGGTTAAATTAACGGAAATGAAGTGAATTGTTTAATGGGGTTTAAAGTGTTCAATAAACAAAATTTTGCCCATTGAACAGATCAATGTTTGGTTAGTCGATCGGATCATCAGTGCTGCCACTATTTGAAGACTAGTTGTCAATTGACAGCAATTTATTAGATTTGATTCAATTAAATCGTACAAATTAATTGAAGAGCTATCAGCTTTTTAGTATACACTCGTAATTTACATTATTGCTTAATACATACTTACAACTACTTACAGAACAGAAAAACGTAGAAAAATATTGTGAATCATGTTTTATCTAATTGTGTTATTTTACAACCTATAACATTTTACTATTTCTTAAATTAACATAATACGACTACATTAAAAGTTGATTGGTGTTTTTAAATTGGGCGCTTTTTGTTTTAAAAACATGCTTTTGAATTATTTATAAAATAGTAAAATAATAATTTAAAAGCACAGAACATTATTTTTATACAGAACATATTCAAACTGTTACATGATCATAATAAGGTGACTAAATTAAACGTTTTGGACTTGGCAGGAGGGTGGTTTTAACAACTGGTATTGAAAATATTTCACATTTAATAGTAATTTGTTTATAACATAATTATTAATTTACAGAACTGTCATCGTTTTGCGGAAAATATTGTTCCTTTAGGTACTAACTATACAGTGTACTAGTATTAGTAATAATAAATAATTTAATGCAAAATAATCAGTTCAATAAAATGTTATGTTTTTGTAATCACAAGGTACACGAACAAAACTGTTAATATCGTACGTGTACAATATTATTGTACGGACTCTTTGTCTGTGATACAAGTCATACAAGAGCGTGTGCCGCACAGATAACTATGAGGTATATGGAGTCCTCGTATAGTAAATTTAATTGTGCGTTTTAACTTAAGGGTCCACCTTTGTGGTCACCGCAGAGTGAGGCTGAATTCGTCCGCCCAAGGAACACATGACACCGCGACAAGGGCTTTCCTCCAACTGATGCGGTCTAACTGTCAACCCCTCCGCTTGCAAGGGTTTCGTAGAAAGCAAATAGCGCTCTTATATGAAGATAAAATTCGGATATGTTATTTTTTATGGAAAGAGAACGAGTTTATCTGTGTTTGCCAGTAATTAGATTTTTGATAAAACTATTTTTAGCTTCTCAAATAAGGTCTTGAGAACACTCTATATTTTCTAACTTTAATCGTTAATAGCATAAAAGCTAAAAGCCATTTTGAAAAATGAACTACAGGCAAACCTAGATAATATATGTTATATCTTTCATTTAAAAGTTGTTTCGTCAAAATAGCATAAAGTCTTCATTTTATTTCCCGCAAACCTCTGCAACGCTCACCTGAGCAGCTGAGGCGGATCCTTAATCGCAGACAATACTGAATAGTGAACGTAGACGACATACACGATAAGAAGCAATGTCCCCCTCAACCAGAATGAGCGGCCGCTCGAATCTACAACACGAAGCGGGTGTTCCACGTAATATTGTTCACTGGTGCGGGGCGCCACGTCGTGTGTGTTCACTCCAGCTCGGTCTCGTCGACACTTGACAGCCGACAGAATGAACGGTGTACGCTGTAGAGTGATCATGTATTGATTTGTCAGGCGCCCTGTGTGCCAACATTGGCGCATGGTGGAGGGGTGGGGAGGGGGTTGAAATGTGAGCCTCTTTGGTGTGAAGGGAGAGGCGGGGTGTTTCCAGTAGAAGCCCTATAAAAATATACTTGTCCAAACATTATGGAACCATTATCAAAGATAACTTATTTGGGACCGTTATTCTGAGATATTATCCACGTATAATAAACACATAATATTTATACAGAAATGTATTTAAATCCGCATTTGTTTTTTTAGTTAATGGGGTACTGTAATTAGAGATGACACATCAGTTTCTACTTTCAAATTATAGATTTGCTACAAATAATTAATTAATAATTATTATTTACACTATCAATGTTGTGTATTTTTTACTGGTTATTTATTTATTGTTTGTTTGGTCAAAATAAAGGGCAAATAAGATTTCAGCTTTGATCAAAACAGTTTTGAATGTCTTATACGAACCCTTCCTCGTATTTTAATGAGAAGGGCTTGGAAAAACATACCAGCTTGGAATGGTAATTACCAGTTTTTCATAAAAAAATTTGTATTAAATTTGTAGTAACTGTAAACAAATTTAAAATTTAAACTTTTAAATCAAATATCTAAATAAAGGTAAATTTGAAAATGTTATTTGTTTTAATATAATAGACTACAAAGTACAATGGCAATCCATTAATCATATTCTTTTGCCCTAAACAGAAAATGAAACCTTTATACATATCAATACTCCCCTTGGTAGGCTGGTGGGTTTTCAACACTTTTTAGCAGATTTGTGGATTTTCTTGATTGTTTAATTTTAAGTTACAAAGAAAATTGATCATGCCTGTGTATGTGTAGGAGATGACTAACCACTACCTTGTGCGATGGGACGGGTACCAGTCCAACCTGCAAGCCGCGTTCGAGCAGCAGTTCCTGGCAGAGAGTTTCGTAGACGTGACGCTCGCGGTGGAGGCTGGTCTGATCAAGTGTCATCGCGTAGTGCTCTGCGCAGCCAGCGGCTACTTCAAGCAACTCCTAGCTCAACACGCCTGCCCTCACCCCATCATCTTCATGAAAGACATGCACTACTGGGAGGTAATGGAACATTAAGACTTAACTTTTAAAGATCTAGATTGATGGTTTCAATTCGAATAAATTAACCAACAGCATTATCGAGTTCAAGTTTTAGGGACAATCTTGTAATACTGCCTATACGTTTAACCAAAACACTTCACATAAGATGAACACTCATTTGATAAGAAACAACATTGCGACAGGATGTGCAGAATAAATGAATAGATAGAGATAATCGTTGGTACACTATCGAACTCACGTTCCCTTCTTCTTGACAGCTGATAGCACTTGTGGACTTCATGTACCGCGGCGAGGTCAGCGTTGAGGAGGAGAAGTTGGAGCAGCTGATGCAAGCGGCACAGACACTGCAGATCCACGGTCTCTCCGCTGTGCTCCGTGCCTGCTTGAATCGCCAAGACAAGTTCGAGCCGCAGGTATGAATTCAAAACACAGCTAGCATTTAAGGCTGAGAGGGGGCTCTCGTATACTGCAGTATATTTTGCAGTGAAGGTGCTACAGAGCGTGCAACTTGCAGCGAGTCTGCTACAGCGCCACAGGTGTTGGCGTTAGCCGCCCAAACGTCAAATAAGTGAACTCAAAAATCCATTTTTTGTTATATTTTATAGACCTGTCTAAAAAAACTCACATATTTGTATTTTCATAAAACTAAAAGAGTAAACACTTTGTAGAATACTTAGTGCTTTTTAAAACTTATTAAATTTTTTTTTAAATAATAGTTTTTTACATTTTAAAAATATGGAAATTCAAATTTTGAGTTTGTAGATTTGTTTTAGAAATAATTTGCTTGCTTAATATATGCCTTAAAAGTTTCAGATAGAGCTTTTTCACACTCCTATAATGGTATTAACAAAACAAAAGTTTAAAAGCTGTCAGTTTAAATAGCGATTTTTCTTGACCTAACAGCCTAAGTTTGTTTGATTGCAAAACATTGTCAAACTAAACAGCAGCAAACCACAAAAATAAGAAGAATATTCATTTAAATGGTTTTAAATGTAACTGTACAAAATTACTTGTCATTTCTTTTCTTTCCAACCAAAATTCATCCCTGAATAATTCACTTGTGTCTCTAACGCATGCACCCTCTTACTAGGCATTTGCCATATGATTGCGTTCCTCCCTAGTGGGGATAGGAAGTAAGGGACCTGGTGAGAGAAGCTAATTTGCATCAGCATCAGCGTGGAGGAAGCTAATTTCCCCGCCACTATCTCTGTCATACAAGTTCTTCTAGTGGGTTCAGGTGTTGTAAAAAGGGCTACAGTTTAACTTCATAATTGCTTCAAATTTATTTAGTTACTTGTTGCAGGATGAAATGGAACAGGAGAGGGAAGGTGAGGAAGAGGAAGAAGAAGAAGAGTCACAGGAGAGTGGGGGGAGTGGAGGGGGAGAGCGGCATGACATAAGTAGGTTGTGTGAACTGAACAACGAGGTGGAACTGAGACCCATTAATCCGTCTGAGACGAAAAACTTCCCCCATCAACTGAACTCAGGCTGTGACATCATGTCAACCAATCAGAAGGTGGGTCAGGGTATGGAAATGAAATTTTGGATCTAGATAAAGGTGTCGGTTTTAAGGAATAATATTTCTTTTCTAGGAAAAGAAAGCACTTAAGTGTTTCAAACTTCATTCTGAATATAAAATTACCAATTTGAAGATGACCTGAAGGAGAAAATAAATTGGTTTTGAGTAGATTTCTTCCTATTCTTAAACATCATATCAAAGACCCCCATCCATCACACAAAGATCATATGAAAGATCCTGAGGATCCAAGGTGTTAAAAGGGTTAGGAACATCCTTAAGTAACCTTACGTACTTGACCTGATGTAACCGATCTGTTTTAGAATGTTGTGAAGGAAGAAATCGAGTTTGTAGATGAAAGATCCAGCCTTTCCCCAGTGGAAATTGAACCAGCCATTAAAATTCAGGTGAATATAATTGATTTAAAATTAATTTGACAAATTCAATACTTATGAGATAAAGCATATTTACAAAGCAAGTTAGGAAAGGATTTCTACAACAGCCAACCCACGTAACGCCTGGTCTGTACCTTGGAGCTGAACTATTCTCTTGACAGGTAAGAGACCTCAAACATAACAACACTGCAGCCAATTACCTCAACAGATTACCAAATTCGTTCAAAAATGGCCATATGCCCAAGGCATTCAAAGCTCGTCTGAAAGCTATTTTGATATCTCAAGCATTCTATAACACAGACGAGTTCTTGGCATTTAATTGGGAGACACTGCATTAACTAGGGTCTAGAGTGGTATGATTCGGATGAATGGGAGAGAGTGAATGTAACAAATCTGTATGTTTGAATGTGTTTTCGATGTAAGAATGAGTGGAAAATTTTAGCTATAAATCTGACGATGGCTATGCATTTATTGTAAATGTTCACGCAATAAAACATATTTATTTATTTATTTTATTATTAGTGTCAGTTTTCTCCAAATTCTATTAATGCAACGAGAATCATCTTATTTTTAAGTCTATCACAATCTTTCAAAATTTTCACATATCAAATAGAAAACTTTTAAGAATTTCAATATTGAAGGAGTGTTACGGTATTGAGAAATATATATGTAACAAAACCACCCTTGGTCAAAAATATTTGTAATAAAAAACTTCAATGACATGTTTCAGCTCTTAGGCCATGATCCCACTTTCTTGAACTTATGTTTTCAATTTTATTTTACAGAGTGTGTATTCCAGCCAATCCAGAACTATCGAAGATAACTATTCAAATGATTATATTGATATTGAGGTAAGCAACAGTTTCTAATTTTAAGAAAACGTAGCTGTAACTTCTTCGTGTTTATGAATCTAGTAAAGGTAGAACATAGTAGATAGGTAGACAGATAGTAGGAGAGATGAAACAATGTGGTGGTCATTCGCAGGTTTGTTGAGTAATCTACTACTAAGCGAGGCAGGGGCACCACATTTGAAGCTACAAAATTTAATAAAAATGCAAGACTTGTAGGATAACAAGTTAAAGTTAGTATTGTTAAATATTTCAGTTAGCCTCAGTAAAACAATTATAGTTATCACAATGATAAGATAGAATGATAAGAGAGACAAAGTTTAACTGTAAACAGCTTTACAGCTATAAACAGTCAGTTAATACTTGTGGAAGTGTCAAAGAACTAGGAAGATATTCTTATAATCTTAGTTGCTCTGTAAAATTTCCATCCATCTAGCCATGTCTGACCAGCTTGATTTTGAAGCTGTAAAGAGTTTTAAGAACTATTTAAGAATTAAATCGGTGCAACCAGAGTGTGATTATTCTACTTGTGTAGATTTTTTTAAAGATCTTAATTCTAGGATTGGTTTGAGTTTGAACATTCATGTTCTAAAGACCGGCAATCCAGTTGTGATTTTCAGTTGGGAGGGTACAAAACCTGGTTTACCGAGTGTTTTGCTAAGTTCCCACATGGATGTGGTTCCGGTGTACGTAGATTGTTGGGCTCATGATCCATTTGCTGCAGAAGAAGATGAAAATGGAAATATATTTGCAAGGGGAGCACAAGACTGTAAGTGTCTCGGAATCCAATATTTAGAAGCAGTCTACAGGCTCAAACTGAGAGGTTTCACGCCCAAGAGAACTGTCCATGTTTGTTTCACTCCCGATGAAGAAATCGGATCTCTAGGCATGAAGGACTTTGTTGAAATGGAAGCGTTTAGAGATCTGAATGTCGGATGTGCTATGGACGAAGGAGGTGCGAGTCCAGGTGACAGTTTGTTTTTGTTTCATGGTGAGCGGACAGCTTACAATCTTCACATAACCTGCTCCGGGTCCCCTGGGCACGGGTCTGCTTTGATCTCTAACACTGCCGGAGAGAAGCTATCATTCATTTTACAACAGTTCTTTCAGAAAAGAGCCGAAGAGATGAATAAGTTGATCTCTAACTCTAATTTGAGTGAGGGAGACGTAACTGTTGTAAATTTAACAGTTGTAGAAGGAGGAGTTCAGGTAAATGTTATCCCACCACAGTTCAAAGCAATATTTGACTGTAGACTGAGCCTTTCTGATGATCACGATGAGTTTGAAGAGTGGGTGAGAGATGTTTGCACACAAGCTGGAGAAGGAGTTAAGGTAGAGTTTGTTGATAAAAAGAAGCGAGTGGAAGCGACCGTAGTGAATGACGACAACCCCTGGTGGATGGCGCTGAAGAATGAGTTTGACAAAATGGGGTTGGAGGTGTTGCCCCGTATCTGTCCGGCTGCGACGGACAGCCGCTACCTGAGGTCTCTCGGCATCCCTTGCTTCAACTTCAGTCCAATGAACCACACACAGTTCAAAATTCATGAGCACAATGAGTTTCTGAACAAAAAGGTTTTTTTAAAGGGAGTCGAAATATTTTGTGGATTGATTCCAGCTATATCCAATGTATAATGTCTAAGTAAGATTTATATTGATGTAATTAAAAAGAATTGTTGGAACAGATTTAAATAAATTCAAATACTATTTCAAGAGAAATGTGAATATTATTTAAAAACATGTATTAACTAAGCGGTTTAGATTGTGAATGACTTAGTTGAAATTTAAAGGTTTGTACAGATGGATGATCATTATTTCTAGACATTTTTTAGGCTACGTCTGTTAGTAATATACATGTATAAATTTTATAATTCAATATATTTTGATACTGATATATGAATTTCTTCAGCTTTTTGCTTTTACATTACTATTGTATTTTCATATGTTTTGTCATACTGGTATGGTTTTTGTATCTGATCATGTTTATTATTATTTTCTTATTGACTGATGAAGAAACCTGACATTTTCGGTATCGAAATATATTGAATATTTAAATGTATAAATATATACTACTAACAGACATAGCCTAAAAATGTCTACAAATAATGAATGGCATAATTATTAAGTTGAGTTATGTGAAGTAAAAAGCAAATTGGTTTATACAATTCTCATCTTAATGTCACTATAACTGGCTTAAAAACAAAGAAAATACTAACACACAAAACTAATGGGGTGTAGGATTATTTTACTGCTATTATATCTCTTACTTCTACTGATATATATTATGTAAACCATTTGTATGTTTTAAGTAGTCAATTGTTAAAACTTTATCTATTTTACAAAAAGTTTCATGGATTTTTTTATTTAAAATATTACATACTATATACTAAATTTTTAAAAGCTGTTAACTTATTGCCAAAAGTGTCAATAACTTACCATTAAAGAAGAGATTAACATGAATGCTGTCTCAGGACGAACCACAGGAAGTTCCCAGAGTGCCGCAGACAGAGCAAAGCTTCCACAAGTTCCTCCTTGCCAGACCTCAAAACCCAGGTCAGTCCATAGAATGAATATACCACTAATCTATGCATACATGTTATGTTGGTTGGATTTACATATTTTAATTATCAATTAAGGTGTATTGAAACTGTGCAAAGACAGTGTAAACATTGTAGATTTTGAACTGGTAATTAAAAAAGCACAGACTAAAGTTGTAATTCCAAAACAACGCCTAGTCTTGATTCTATACACTTGGATGAGTAAATTATGTTTAATGGTCGAGCAATTACAACAAGCTGTTTTCTAATGCATAAGTTAGAATGGTTTTTATCTACACCTAACTTTTACTTTTGAGTTTTGACAAACAAGTATAGTTCACGCTTCGCTCGATCAATGAATCTATTTGAACATTGGTACCTACCTTACACGACTTTAACTATCATCCCACCTTTTCTACCAAGATTCTTACCAATAAAAAATCGAAACATCGTTAATAACTTATTTCTAAAACTAAATCTGTGTTTGACCAGGTGTCCTCCAAGGATCGCCGGAGGTTCAGCTTCATTTGCTCACTCGGGAAGCAACAAAGGATCCTTGTCTGACCTGCCTCTGTACAAGCTCTACTCGCCGAAGGTGCTTGAGCAAGCTCTGCGCGACCTGCAGACCGGCCGGTTCAACTCCATACGCGCCTGTGCAAGACACCACGGCATTCCCATGACGACACTGCGCTACCGTGCCAAGGGCAACCCCAAACGCCCTCACTGGATGCAAGGACTCAACGACACAGTGTAGAACATGTTTTGTGCAATTTGGACTGATGTTACTATTTGTTCTTGAATCTTTTGCATATAAATAGCTGAATTTTGCACATTTTAATAACCAGAACTAGTCTAATGTGTGTTTAAAAATATACAGTTGAGTTTAAATATTAGATACTCTATTTGCAGCTTAACGGAAGTATTACGAGGGTCATCCAGAAAGTAAAGAACGATTGCGAATCACGCGGCACGCACATCCCTCACCACTACGAGCGTGCAGCTGCTAGCTACATTCTTCCTCTTCAGTTTGAGTGTAGGTTCGTTGATGTGTGATTACTCGCGTCTCGTGTCCACAGTGATTAATAATGGTATCGACAATTGAAAACCCCGCTAAATGTAAAGTGTGAATTTTAAACACTCGAAAAGTCATGGCAACTGTTTTTGGGATCGAAAGGGCTTAATCCATGTCGAATTTATGCCAAGAAAAGAAACGACTACAGCCCTGACTTAATGCCGAGTGATTATCACTTATTCCCGAAGCTTAAGGATTTTCTGGGTAAAAAACAGTTAGCTAACGATAAGGAACTCAAAGAAGCTAAGAAATCCTGGCTCATGTTTTTGGTGGCAAATGAGTAGAACATGGGTATGGAAAAACTGGTCCCACGTTAAAACCAGTGTCTTGAAATCCATTGTGACTGCGTAGAAAGGTAGAGGAAGGTTCTATGTATTTGTAAATAAAGTTTTGTGTTGATATCTTCATTTTTTATTTGACCATGCCAAAACATTCTTTACTTTCTGGATAACCCTCGTGTATCACATTTTACACCTAATTTGTACGTTACTTTGTCTTTAAAACCACTGATGGTTGCTTAATATTTTTTCCACTTGTATTAACTGTTCCAACAAAGCATTTAAGTATCCCGACTCCATCAATCAAGATATCAATGTTGTCACAATGCATATCAGCTAGATCGTTTGTCACTGAAAGATTCACAATCTAGCTGGTTTGCACTGTTTATACTGTAGGATTGATGTCGTTGATTGAGTGTTTAGGTACCTTAAAGCACAGACATTATAGTTCCAGCAAACTACTAAACTTTGGATTAACTTTATGTTAGAACCACAGGTTTGCACAGATTATTTGTTGATTTATATTATATTTATTATCAGTATGTAAAACTATTGGTAACTTTTGTTATTTTTGTAAATAAATATGTGTATATGATTTTTTTATTAATAAATTAATACTCATATGACAAACAGAATTAGTGAGTTAATGTTTGGCCCCAGATCTCTTTGTTTTTGTACAAAAAATTAAATCTTATCTTTTAGGAAAGCTGTTAACTTTAAGGTAAACAAATGCATTTTCTGCATTAAAGCTAAAATAATAAATAAACAAAAACACTCTAAGTTAAAACTTTTATACAGACAATTTAACTAAAAAGATAGTCTATCACACTGTTTGAATTGAATCTCCGCTATGGATTAGCAGTATGGGGTGAAACAACTGCTAGAAACTTACAAATGGTACTCAATACTCAATACATAAAAAAGTGTTATAAGAATCCTGAAATCAACATGCAAAGGAAACCTATAGAGAAAAGTTCAGAAGCTTGAAGATTCTAACGTTGTAAGACTCTACATCCTGGAAGTGGTGACCTAAGTTGGCATCAAAGCAACAGATGCTGCAAGTGAAGCACAGAAAGAAAACCATCCTACATGGGAACCCAAATGTGAAAAAACCTTCCAGAAGAACTGAGCCACAGAGGTTTGCAAAAGAACTGAAAAACTGGCTTCAAGAAAAGCCCTCCTACAGTGTAGCAGAAATTCTCAGCTGGGGAACACTATTCTCTACTTAACTCGCTCAGAAAATTAAAAATGACTTTGCAAAGCAGCATTCTGAAGACCGCAATACAGTTTACTGTTAGGTAACAACTGATCCCAGATATTGAGATTTCCATTGACGGAGCTCACGAATAATGGTAAAACGGGTTGCTCAAAAAGGTCCAAAACTACCTTCTAAATACACAAAAAATACTTGTATTCAGAAACACTAATTAAAATTGGTAGGGAATAACTGACATTCTATATACTGTACATACTCTTAGTTAACCTTTTCACTAATATAATAATAATATGGTTTTCACTAATATAGTTTATAAAAACTTATATTATTGACTGTAACAGCAGAGTGTTAATAATTTATGTATCATAAAGAAATGAAGAGTAAAATGGGTTTGAACTTGAAATTATAACTTTTCTGTTGTTAGCTGTAACGAAAATCTTGTCTACAACCCCACATATTTTTTATTTTAGATTTTCTAGAGGGGATAGTCATTTTAAAATGCATTAGGATTTGGGTAAAATAAAAATAAGTTTAAACTTGTATGCTTTATTTATTATATAAAACTTGCAAGCTCCAAACAATATTAAAAACTAACAGTAAAAGTTGTAATATTACAAACAATCGTATATTATCACTTTTGAACAAAATACTTTTCCCCTGGAAATCTTTTACACAAATTTCTTTGGGATTTTCTTTGTACTTGTCTCCATTTATCAAGTGTACAATTTACTTTAATTGCATATTTTGATAAAAGGTAAATACTTTGTTGACATTATTTTTAAAGGTTTGGTTAGTCAAAAGATGTTTAAAACACATTGCAGTAAACTTGTAATAGAATAGTGTTAAGGAGATTCATTTTTATCTCTGGATTTAGGCTACTAATTTTCTCCTAAAAACAGTATTTTTAAAACATGTTTACACTATTTAGCTAGTTTACATTCTACTATGAATGTTTTTAAATGTTAAGTATAAAAACTTAAAAATAGTTTAAAACAATAAAACATTATGCTATGCCAGTAAAAGATTATAAAAGAAATATATATAAGTTCGTAAAATGTGTTTAAAATTGAAATATCCACAGTAAAATACAATACATATGTTAAAACCAGTGACATTAAATTAAAACAAAAGTACATTGTTAAATAGTTTTAAAATTTTACATTTCAGTCTAAAGCAATGGGTTAAAACAGCAGGCTCTCTTAATTAAATTCATTGTTTAGAAAGGTTGACAAGACATGCACCACTTAAACATTATATACTGGTCTTAAATCACATTTAAAATAACATGAAATTAAAATATATGTATATATATAAGTAGCCATATTTTAAGTAGACTTGTGTTATCTTTTATCGTGCAACTGAAGAATATATTAAAATAACTGTGTTACAGCAACAAAATGTTGTAAAATTAGCTGTAAAAACTTTAGCTGTTGAACATACGTAGGTACTTTCTAAAAGTCTATCGTTATGGCAAGGAAACAATAAAGTACCAATAACATTTACATATGTAGTATTTAAAAACATATCACATAAAGTCCATGTTCACCTCTCTTTTCCAATAGTTTTCAATTAAATTAAAACTTACACTCAACTCTCGATTTACCGGGATCTGATTAACCATGTTGTAGCTTAACCGGGACCTGTTCAGGAGAGAGAAAAAAATCACGCGTGATCCGCCTTGTGACAAGTAAATTGTCTTGTATTGTGCGGAAATGGCAACAAAATGTAAACGCGTGGTGTTGACAATTCAACAGAAGTAAATATGAACATAGGTCATGTCTAGTACATAGGTTATTTAAATAAAAAATAGTGAGTTATGAAAATATATTTACGTAGTCAGATAGATTATTTTGTGTATGTATTCTTCAGTACTTTGTTTTCTGCTTTAAAACGATCAGGTATGTTAACTTAATACATTTCTGTTACTTAAATATAATTGATAGTCTGTATATTATCGTAAATATTTCATTTCCCCTTCCAGTGCGGATTTTAGACTTTTTGCGGGTTATCTCTTGTATCCGGGAAGCCTTAACCCGACTTTATCCCGGATAATCTAGAGTTCAGTGTATAGTTTTTCATTCAAGCATTTAAACACATTTGAAATATTAAAACACATGGTAACTTGAAACACTTGCAATTAAAGTAAATAGTGTTTAAATTTAATGTCAAAAGGATTCAAATAGATTAAATACACTGGCTCTCTTTTCTATTTCATTTCCATTAAAACTTACTTTTTCATACACACATTGAAAAAATTCAAACAATTCAAATACATAAAATTCAAAAAAGATGTAAATAGCGCTTACATACTATGTTTAAAATCACAAACTTTTGCTTCCTTTTCATTTAATTTCCATTAAAACTGTTTTTTTCATTTATTTATTTAAACATTGAAACACTAGGAAAGGTAAATCTAAATACAGTAGACTCTCGACTATCCGGCTCGCGACCATCCGGCCCACCATTTTGTAAAAAAATTTAAAAAATTTCATGGCCACAAAGAACATTAAAAATTGAAAATGGTTTGGAACGTCTTCAGTTGTGAAACTGCTAAGTTTGCAATGCATCACAGTAAGGTTGCTTGCGTTTTCCACACTGAAGGCGTCTACCGTAAACAACCTAGCCAAAGATAGTGCCGTGTCCAAGTTCAATGAACTCCGGCCTATCCGGTTTTTTCGTTATCCAGCCTACCCTTCCTCCACAAAAGGCCGGATAGTCGAGAGTCTACTGTAGAACCAATCCTATTATGCCATATTATACATAAACGTACGAAATGAATATGAAGTCAGTAAGAAACCCCATCTGAACCCAATTTCTCATTGTTAGTAAGAAACCCATCTTGAAGCTATCTGGACGTTTAGGCACCAGCAGCAGCTAGAAAAGGCAAATGGTTTTAGTTATGATATAATTACAGGTAGCTCTTTGCTAAAAGTTACAATGTTTATGTAAGTTCAGTAAACACTTCCAAGAGCGGATCTTGATATTTCGATATAGGATAATTTGGACCACCAGGCTGGAAAACATTTGGAACATACCAAAGAAGCTTTTCTATATTGACCTGTTTTAATAAATACATTCTTTTTGCTTTACAGTATAATAGGGGTGTGTAAGTCACACTTTTTTAGTTCGAGTAGAGCTTTTTTTAAAAAAAAAGCTTGAATGTCAAGTCTAGTGTTATTGTATCAACATTAAAAAACAATCTCAATTTGGAGTTTTTTTTGACAAATTTCACTATTTAGTTTGAATAAATTATATCACATAAAATCTACACAAAACAAAACAAAAACTTTGTTAATGTTTAAAAACACAGTGAAAATCTAGACAAAACAAAAGTAAAACATTAAATAAATTAACTCCACAAAAATTGACTTAATTTTATAACTTTCTCTTATATTTTCTGCAGTTTTATCCCCAGGGCAGTATTCACTTCTAAGGCAAAACCTTTTTACTGATCGCGGCCATCTCTGACATTGACACCCGCTAACGCTTGCATTTAAATCACGACTTCGATACCGTTCGGCGATCTCTCGACTCCCGCTAGCACCTGCGTCGAAATAACGGCTTCGATACCGTTCGCGGCGATCACTTGAGGAGTTAGTTATTTAATGCGACAGTGGCACTTTTCTCAATTTGTGCCAGGGCTTTGTGAAACCACAGTGTTAAGAGTTTGTCCCATGTTAAAAGCGCACCGCATCAGCGGCGCTCGCCTCGATCAAGTAAGGGCCTCTTAATGGCTCAAAAAGTCA
Source organism: Matsumurasca onukii (assembly GCA_018831715.1). Lineage (NCBI taxonomy): Eukaryota > Metazoa > Arthropoda > Insecta > Hemiptera > Cicadellidae > Matsumurasca > Matsumurasca onukii. The sequence goes on along the minus strand of CM032060.1, from coordinate 13,345,844 downwards.
ATTAGTTTTATATGCAGATGATTCAAATCTTATTATGTCGGCTGCTAATTACCCCATCCTTGAAATGGCAAGTAATGAGCAATTAAAAAGTATTAACAATTATTTTATCCACAATAGCCTGTTCTTGAACACTAGCAAAACAAATTACATAGTTTTTTCAACAGCACAAAATAAATGTTCCCCAATTTGACATTAAAATAGATCAAAACTGTATTGAAAAAATTAATCACACAAAATTTTTAGGGCTAGAAATAGATAATAATTTAAGTTGGAATCTCCATGTGATAATTAGTAAAATGTCTTCTGTTATATCTTCTAAGAAGAATGAAATTTTTATGGTTTTGAAACTTTAAGATCAATTTATTTTGTCACGTCTAACTTTGATGGTTTAGCCATATAACGGTGGCATGATGCAGAAGGAAGTAGAATTTTGAAACTGGGAGATAATTTTTAAGATCAGTTAAGAAAAATTTCTGTTTGAACATTTGATCAATATATTTTAGTGCTCACAAATTTAATCTTAGAGGCACTCACTTTCATAATACAAGAAATAGAAATTTAATAGACATTTCAAGAACATATTTGTCTTTTTACAAAAAAAGCGTTTCATATGGGATCACAGTTTTAATCGGTGGCACAATTAATAAAAAGTAATGTGGAGAAAAAATGTTTTAGACATTCTTAAGAAATATCTGTTAAATAAAGTCATTAACCTTGTTTCAAGTTAAAGTAAAGGGTTTAAATACTCTTAGTTTAAAATATAATGTTCTTCCATTGTTATCTTCTTTTGTTATTTGTTTGTGTTCCCGGTGCATTACATGACACTTTGTATAAGTGGGAAAACTCATTAAACTTGGTATGTGTGGAACACCCCCCAATAAACAGTTTTCCGGGAGGTTAAGCCGAAAATTTTGCACTTAATGCTAAAATGATTTTGGAAGCCTTTTTTTACCTTTTAATTAAAGTTAGTATTGATAAAAGCTATTAAGCATTAACCTTAAGAAAAATTTACGGTTTTTGCTCAATCTATATCTGTGGCTCACTTCAAGTAACCATTAAAAGAAAAGTAAGATAGAAAAATAAACCTGCTTAATGACTTTTTACAATTAAACTGCTGAAAAAACCAAAATGAGCTATCAAGTTTAATAATCAGGTACAACATGCCGCAGGTTATCTGCGGTATTTGAATTTTCATTGAATAATAATAATATTTTGACATTGGCGCTCAATTAGACCAGGGATTTTATTTGGCCCGGCTGACGGGCGCAGTGTACAGGGGAGGCCGTAAAGATGCGTTATTTCAGGTTTTCACAATGTATAAAATGTATATCAATAGATTCTCACATATGACTGCATTTAGCCTTGGTAGTAAATCTATGAGCCACTAGATGGGAGTACACAAAAAATCGTTATTTTCTGTAACTTTGTAACGAACCGTTTATCTTCAGAATGCTGTAATTTATTAACGGTAATCATATACACAAAGTGTTACACTAAAACACGCCAGTCACTTTCATAATACAGTGTGCTATATTAAGTGAGTTATATAATACATAAATAGAAATTACTGGTTGTTAATAGACATTCGCAACATCATTTGTCTGGCACGACATTTACTAAATTTAATTATTTGTACTTTAAGGTAAAAGCTAGATGTAGTTTTGAGGGTAAAATTCAGAATAGTGATCTCCTTATGCTTAGGATCCAAAGGCCCAAAAACAGTTTTAACCAAATTTGCGGAAAATAAAACAATGTTTTTTTGCCAAAATAAATAAACTAACTTAACACAATTAATAAAAGTAATGTGGAGTCCTAATTTTAAAATGTTTTACTATATTTTAAATAAGTTCTGGCACCCCAAAACCATTCAGAAAATATAGTTTTGAGAGTACTCATTTATGTGTAGAATTTATACCCATTTAGTAATGGCTAACACTAACAGTTTGGAATTAAGTGTTAAACTTTTCCCGCTTTTCCAAATCCCAAACTGCAATACACAATAAAGACTAAATATCATTAAAATATCTCACACAGTACACTAAATAAAATGCGTCTGAAAATGAACCAACATTCACTTGAGAATAGACGAATAGAACCACTAATCAATAATTGACTCTTTCAGGCTAGCCAAAATTTCAAAATAAAGTAAAGCATCAGTTTTATTATTCTTAGTGGGCTCTTGTTTTAGTTTAATACTCTTTAAAATTAGTAATTTTAATTTAAAAAAAAATAAAAATCCAAACAAATTTTTGGGCAAATATTATATTTATATGGAAAGCCAGTTCTTCCGATGTAACTTGTTGACCAGTTATATTTCGAGTATCTTCAGTTATTGGGTTTTTGTAACTTTATTTGTTACATTTTTAAAGAGTGTTAGAACAAAGTTACCAGTACTTCCCCAGGTCTGGCTTTTAGTCTTACTTGGCTGCTGCAAGGCCAAACACATAAATTTTTTGTATGAGCTTAATATAATAGATATTAACGATTGCTCAAGAGCCCATTAAGAAAGTAGCTGCCACTGGTGAAATAAAAACTATTTTTGTATGTATTGGTACAATGTAAACAGACATTCAAAATAACGACACAAAATCGTTACTTGTAAAGTAATTTTCCTGTAACTTTGTAGCATTTTCCCTGTAACTTTAGAACGCGAAACCGTTACATTCAAAATGCTGTAACGACAATCTGGTAATCGCTACAAATTGCGGTACAACATGTAACTAGTTACATTTTTCAGCTTGAATCTTAAAATACGCGTGATTTCATAACAAGTATTTTAATATGAATTTCACTTTGATATATGTGCTATTAAGTAATTTTGTACAGTTATACAATATCTTATATCTAAAATGTATTATCTGTGGACTGTATCTGTCAAGTTAAAAAGCAAAGAAAACAAAAAGTGAGCATCATCATAAAATGATAAACGGCAATGTTTGAATGTAGTCGGATACTGTTTACACTTTAGCCGGCTGTCTGTATTATAATTTTGGTACTGATATAAATATAAAAATTAATATTAATTTTTATTAATTATAATTTATGAAGTAATTCACGTTAGATGTAGTTTGAGTTAGATGTGATGTTTTGTTTTGCTAGTTGTTTCAGTTTGAGTGGATGTGTACTCATTTAAATCATTTGGTAGACTGCAAGCACCGCTTAAACTTAATGGCTACCACTAACAGTTTGAATTAAGTGTTAACCTCCCGGCTTTTCCAAATCCCAAAACTGAAATAGACAATAACTACTTGACTAAATAATGCTTAAGTTAACCTGCCTCATACTGATTTTCACAGTAATAGACTAATAGTTGTATAGTTTAAATTTCAACTGTAAAATGTCTGAAAATGAACCAACTACTGAAGATATTCTAGAGAGGTGAAACACTTTGGCGGGCATAAGTAGGATGTTTCAACAGATAGTTAGAACTAATTAATCGATAATTCAGATTCTGCCTGGCTAAACAACAAAAGAATAGATGGACCTGTCAAGCATTGGTTTTATTTCCTAGGGTTTATTTCACTATGTTTTGAGTTTTGACCGAGGCTAAAGTTTACTAGTAAGTTTAGCATTAGGCTATTCCTTTAATCCTAGTATATCAATCAATGTAATCTTTAATTAAAGTAAAACAATAGAAATATCTTCCTAAACAAATTGTTGGATGAAAAGCTATTATTATTTAATTTGACTCAATGAGCTACGATGTTTGTAACTGACCAGTTACATTTACAGAGTAACTGTAATCATCACTTATTTGTGCCTTCAAATAACTGTAATGTTACATTCAGTAAGGCCATGGGTCGGATGGGTAGTGTTTACATAAACCGTCTGAGTACCCTTTTCAAATTTATTAGTAATTTCTTATAACAGCGCCTACATATGTAACTGTAATAACTGTAATCAGTTACATTTTATAAGGTAACTGTAACTGTAATCAGTTACTGTCTGAAAGTAACTTTCCCAAGTCTGGAAATAAAGATGTTTGATTCTGATACAAGGTGAGACAATTAATGGAAATGCAAAAGTTGAATTACAACTTACAAGGGCTATCTAACTCAGGAGTTAAAAAAATTCAAAACATCGTCGGGCTCTCTCGGAGGATTCATCCGGATGCAAACGTAAACATATGTAATTAAGTATGAACGTAATTTTAAACCAAGTAGTAGAAAAACGACTTATGATATTTTGAAATGAATACTCATCTGATTCAATCCCAAAATATTCCATTTATAAAACCCTAATACATTTATTGTGTGGAAAGAGAGACATCAATATAAATTTTCTGGTAATCTATTAGTCACAGTTTTACTTCCACGATGCATTCCAAGTACTGTTGTAGTCGCGCAAAGTTTTCAAAAAAACTCCCGAGTTCAGTCCGCAATACGTTACCAATGTTGGTTTAGTCTGACAGCTTGATAAGGATACGAAAGCCGGATCCCACCGGCAAGAGTAACTTTTGACTCTAAGGCAAGGTAGCTTTCTCCCAGTTTCATGCAGAAATTCTCAGCCTAGCTCCAGTTTTTTCATGCTAGACTAAATTCACAAATTTTTGACGGTTCAGTGCACATCATGTAATATACTTACTCAAACTTTTTGATGGTTTTGAAATAGTTGGCTTGGAAATCTTTCTTAAAGTCTTCTCTGACAGTTTGGGAGGAAGCTTGCTGATCTTGCCACAGTTTGGACACTTTATTCCTTCTTCCGTACACCGCAACATCTTAAATATATACTAATGTGAGTACAAAACTAAAATATACCTCGAGTTGCTTTACTGTGCAGGCAGATTGTAAAGTGCAATGATTAGAGGAGGAAATTAAATCGGTAGTATGAATAACAATTTATTATATGTTTAAGCTAAATACTTTTAAGCCATTTGATTTAGCGAAAACTGTCTGCTACGGCCCATTACACTTGGCTCAATACATACAATCTGTTTCAGTATGGTTCAAGATAAATTTAATGACAGAGAGGCCCACCTTAATTAAACAGGACAAACCTGAGTGGAATTTAACAGGGTAATAACCCATACCTGTTTTACACTTCTTTATCTTGTATAGAGAAGGGTAGATATTTACATAGTTATTTGAGCTTTTTAGTACTACATTCTAGAATTTATTACCCGTGGTAACATATCCAGAGGATATGCTTTTCCTTCCCACAAGATGTCTGCTCCAGGTCCCCACAGCAACTGGTTCTGTTTGAAGAACTTGTACAGGAATGCTGCCACTTTAGATTCTACAAATTCTATTTGATAAACTGTGCCTTTGATACCATCTCTCGTGTTTGATACTGGTGTAACACGGAAGACACCCAGAATATGTAGATAATCCATGTAACTCTTAATTGCCTAAAAATGAAGAGACCATTAATAGTACTTTTTATCCAATTGTTTTGTTACAATTTATACTGTCACAAACTTTCACGAGTAGGTAAAAGACTTACTAATATGTAAAATTGCTCAACATGCATCATAATGCTCCCATTAATGTAGTGTGATTACCAGTGGCGCCAACCTATTCCCACAGGGCAGCGCCACATGTATTTAATCTGGCTCCATACAATGTCTAAAATATTTAAAAAGTTTAAATATTAATTATTAAGGGCTAATAAATTTTACATTATCGAAATATTTGCAGATGTTTCTTAAATTTATGTAATTTTCAATAAGAGTGAGCTTCCTATACCATAAACCCTTTGTATTGAAATTAAAACCTTTCAAAGCTAACAATATGTTACTCATTCCGTTCATAGCCTCACTTTGGCTAGAACAACTCTAGAAGACGTTCTGTTTTATAGATCACACGCTTCACAGCCACCTCAAGATTTTCTAATATTACTGCACGTATTATTACATATCGCGAAGGTAAAAAGTATTTTGAATTTTATTGAAATCGGTCAACTTATAAACGTAATTTAAAAATCTCTCAATGAATTTTTATAATATTTGGTACTTTGATGGATAGTGTTAAAATACATATTTATTTCAAATTCATTAAAACTGAAATAATTGACGGTTTTAGATCATTAAACCACTTTTGACCAAACTCTTAAAAGAGTACACGATTTTGTTAACGAACTTGACAAAAATATACAAAAAGAAAATTTGTACACAATTTTATGAAAATCAAACAAAAAATGTGATTTATAGAGTATACATAATATATAAAATAAGAGATGTAAATTTTAGTTGGCACTTGGGGCATGAGAGATATATAGGAGGGGAGGGTGGAGGCAGACACTTTCAAAAAACATCGGTCCTTCTTACACTTGCCGCATGTTTATGACCATTGCTATTACCTGACATTAGTTATTTAAACTGTACAACAGGGTACAAAATCATTTTTAAAATTACAAAGAGTGTATTATTCATGTGATTAACTTGGTAAAATCACATTTAGAACTAGTGTTCATGCGTATTAATATAAATTGGTGAGGATTTCATAATTAGCCAGCTTGATTTACAGCCCCGATGAGGGGTGACAACGATGCCTGATGTTTTCTAGACTATACACATTTCTTACAGTGCAGCTTAAGAAATTTGATCTGTACATGTATAGTATAAATTTTAAAGGTCTTCTGGGGGTCAGATTGGAGCTCATTTCACAGTCCCGGGTGTGAGTCTTACCATGCTGACGGCATAAAATCACATTTTTCCAAGGAAAATTTAATAACAAATTATGAATTGTACTTTTAGTTAGAGTTTGTTCATGTTTGGTTTCAAAATATTACTAATGCGGTGTGTATGACCATGGCAAGTGTCTTTGAAATTTACAGGGCATAGGTTTCTACTTAGTCTAGTTGGTAATTGACTAAAGTTAACAAAACAATCATTATGGGTTTTGACATTAATCAAGAGGCTTCAAATATTTTTTAACAAGAATATTAATGAAAGCAATTCTGAGAATAAGGCATAAGATGGAAAACATTAGCAAACATTTTAAGTAAATCAGTCTTAATTGCTAGAATATTTAACTTTTAAATTGCTAAAATTGTTTAATACATTTTTAAACTTTGGCCGAGAGACGAACTAGAGTAATTTAAATATATAGGGCATGTATAGCCTTCCAAGTGATAGGTAAAAGTAGACATAATTTGGTTAAATGTTATTGTAATAATTAGAATAAAAACCGATGACATAGGGAGTTCCTGCTGAATTACTCATGCTGTTAACATTGTGGTTATCATAAAATATTTCCTGTCAAAAAATGGAAACTTAATTGAAGTTAAAACCAATACTAAATAGAAACGTTGCCACACTGAATTTCAAAATATCAAATTAATTTCATTTTAGTATCCGAAGTTTTATTACTTTGGGACTTTGCTAATTGAGACACCGACCACTCTCTTAGAGGGTATTTTAAGGTGAATATGGGGTGATAGTGAGTGTTTTGTTGGATGATGAGGTGTAGTATTGTTACAAAGTAATTTGCTTTTTTTTATTTACTGCTAATCACATTTTTTTAATTTACTCCATCAATGCTATTTTCAAGATAATTGGCTGCTGAGCTTAAACCAGATTTATGTGCTCAAGCCTGAGGAGTGGAGAATTTCATTAGTTAAGCTGGAGATGGAGCCATGCCTGCTATTGGATAGCTTGCACAAACAAAATAATTACTTATATTGGCCATAGTGTTTAGATTATACTTTTATTTAAAAATACAAGGTTCAGAAATAAAGGTGCAGACAAATCAAAGTTATAGGCTAAATTTTTTGTACAACAAGCTTTAAAATGCATGCAAACTAATTGAGTTTTTAGAATTTACTTTAATTAAGAGTGCATCCTCACAGTGCGAATGATGGGAACAGACTGGTGAGCTCTTTACCCCTTCCCATAAAAATCCTGCAGTTATAACCGGTTTTTCAGTCATCAAGGTCAAGCAAGCATCAAGAAGAAACGCAAGGACTCTTATCTAGTATCTTCAAACATTCACTTATTAAAGATCAAAAGAATATACGATATTTTCGGAGTATTCAATATACCATCCCTCCCTAAGGAAATCATCCTAAAGCTACAGCAGTCACCACTAATAACACTATATTAATCTGACACCAGTTCAATTTCAATTTATTTACATGCTTAATAAAACAAATTTAACAATAGAAATGAATTTAAAACAATAGGCCAATATAATTAATTTTAATAAACTTAATATATATACTTTATAAATATCAAATTAATTTCTTTTCAACCTATTCTAAATTTTTCCATCACATATGTTTAACATAACCATTTTAGTTACCTGTCAATAATATTTTACTTTTGTAATTTTTGTAACAGCCTGAAGATGATAGCTTTGCTATTGAAAGCGCTTTTGTGCAAAATAAAAATTAATTATATTGGCCTACTGTTTTAAATTCATTTCAATCAATTGCCAATATCTCCAGAAGAAGATCATCAAATTTAACAATGATGTTGCATGTGTTAACATTCACTAAAAATTTTGAAACAAATAAGTGCCGAATTGATATTTTTATTATGATGGATATGAAATGACATGACAATGGAATGAATACAGCTGTTCATGAATAATGGGATGAATTACATTAATAAAAATTATGGATTAATAGTGAGTATGGATGGTATGATACAAATTTTAAAAAAGTAATCAAATAAAAAACTTAATACGAACTTAAGACATGTTTATATTGTGAAATGTGTTTATACATTTTATTAATTGTAGACTCCTACACATACTCTTCTATCTGTGCCAATTTAATGTATCTTACTGTAACACAAGCTATTGGCCTAAATATTATTCTTCCCAATAATAGAAATAGATAATGTGTGCAAGTTTATGGTTATAGATATATTAATTAATAGATATAATAATTACTGTACCTGTTCCACTTGGCTTACAGTGAACCCTTCGTCCAGTCCCACCAAATGGACTGTGAAGCATGGTATGCTATCAAGGTTTAGGTAGTCTTGGAGCATTCTGCACTTTAAATAATGATTTACGTTTTGACACATAGTGGCAATTTGAACACTCCACGGACAAAAATAACACAGTAAAGACAAAAACTTAAGCCTGATCGTAATTGCAGATGAGTAAAGGTAGAAGAAGACACTGTGACACCACACCAGGCTGTCCGGCGCCCACGGCAGTCGCGATCGAAAAGGCAAAATGGCTAAGATTTAGGAAACAATAGTAAAATAATTTCTATCTTTTCAGGGGTATTACTCCTCCCTCCTCGCCCCCACTTAATACAGGTTGATCGGTGACACATAACTCACCCAGGTGGGCAATATGTACAGGCCGAGTAGCTGGTTGGAAGATCGCAAGGCGCCAAATCGCCGAAAAGTCTAGTGGGGGAAGATAGGGGAAGAAATCAGCTGATACTCCACGTCTAGGATTGGACGCTTCACTGCGCAGATGCAGGACTCGAGAGTGGCGCCCTCCCGCGCACAATCTGTACACCTCTTTTGCTATCTCTCTCTTTGTCGTGCATTGTGATTCCTTTTTTAACATTCGTCAAAATTAGATCCTGCGGCCTGCGCAGCGTATCGGTGTTTTAGACGAATTAACGATTCACTTAAAAATGTGCAGCACTGAATGCCAATAATTATTCGGCATGTTTCCAAAAAGTAGGGTTAACCCAAATTAAATAAAATATAACTAAGAGTTACTATACGAAAATAGAGTGCTACTGTCCAAGGAGCTTAAACCATACTGAGTCAGCTCTTGAGTTCAATTTTTCTTTATGACAAAGTTGAATTTCTTTAGTAATAAATACAGTATGATGTTCTGCCATTCGACTCAATGGGTCTGGCAATAAATTGTAATGATTCGTCATGACAAAATTGTGAACTCTTATGAATGGGCACATTAAAGACAATAAACATTTTTAATATCCTTAATTCATAACTCAGGTTATTTTAGTGTGATAGCTGCAGTATTGGTATGTAAGTAAAATAAATAATTTCAAACCTTAATAAACCAATACAAGACATACAATTTAGGGTTTTGTGATGTTTGTTGAAGCCAGCATTGCTGCACAACCCTAAAATGTATTTGTATTGGTTTATTGAGTTTTGAAATGATTTATTTCAGGTTATTTTAGTGAGGCACTCTGTCTGATGTTTTAAACTGATTAACACAATCATTGCACATTAAGACCTAAAAATCACATTTGATTCTGTGTAATAGTTTTTTGATCTCTGGAAGAATAGCACTATTAAAGCTGCTTCATATAAAATCTAAAGCTTATACATTTCGCCAAACAATGAATTTTTTATTTCAAACTTGATTTTTATAAAAAGGACAATTCTTGTTCCCAAATTTTTAATACAACCTATTTTATTTGTTGAGGAAGTTTTACGTTTTTATTTCATATGCAGCAGTATTAATGGCTCCAGGCTTCCAGAGAAAACCCTTTCTAATATAAGTACATTGACCTGTTTAAAAACAATGTTTCCAAAACTACACCTTGTTTTAAAACCCCCACCCGGGCTCTCTGGCAATATCTTAAATATAAGCCAAAATTGTAAACTTAACTTTAACCATCTTGAAAGTTGAGCTCTAATACTAAATAATTATTAAAACAAATTTGAAACAAAAACCAGTATTCAGAATTTTATAATATTATAAGGTGCCTTTTGACCAGGAAAGCTTAATAATGTTTTTCCATATGTTTATATGCTGCAGCACACTGATAGATCTATGCTTCTTGAAAAAACTTCCCACTAGTAAATTAACCTAAAAAAAACAACAATAAAGAAACAACTTTAAAGCGGTAGGTTCCAGGGCAACGGGAGATGTTTTGATTCATTAAGAAGGTGAAATTCTAACACATAGGCAAGAACTTTGTATTCTTTTATGGTAAAGCTACAATTTTATAGGTAAAACAAAACTTTCAATGGCCATTTTAAAATGGATGTTCCGATCTAGCTGGTTAACGAACTTAACCTAGATAATTGCAAAAGGAACATTTGTACCAAATTTCATGAAGATCCAACTAAAAATATATACAACAATCGTATTTTGTCATGTACTGGTTTAGCAATGGCTAAGCCAAAATATCACCCAAATTAGATTATTTGCAACTGTGAGTTATTTATACTTTTTGGTACTATTTAAATTTATATATATTATATATATACATGTATAATATAAAGTTTTGCCATTCGACTCAGGTGTTGGGAAAACTGCAAACCGCACCTCTCTACGATGATTCCTTCTATTTGGCAAGAGAAATGAATAGCTATATTTTCACAGAAAATTCACTACTAAGGGTATTCTTGGGCAAGCTCAATGAGTTTTGAAACCGTTATGATGCACAGTGTTGAAATACTTAGAAAACATTACAGTTGTGACTTGGGCATCTCTGTACATCTGTGCTGTTCTAAACTCTACCTTAGGAATTGTGTGCGTTTAAATACATGGCAAGCGCCACTATAAAGCCACTGTGGGATTCCACCTTAAGAATTGTGAGAACAAAACTCAAAGTTTTTAGTTCAAGATTAGAATGAAACTCACTAGAAAAATCACTTTCAAATTTAATGAAAATAACTTGTTTTAAAAGTAGTTTTTTAACACATGTAATGCAGTGAAAAAGGTGCGTTTATTTGTACTTTAAATAATTTGCAAAATTGTTTTGACAGTATTAAGAGTTGAAGTTTGAATAGTTCGAGAGGCAAATAGTTCAGTTTTAGTATTTTTCTAGATATTTAATACAAAAACTATATTGGGGTCATCCTCTAATAGTATATTTCATCACTAGGTCCTAAAGTGACACTTTTTGACACAAGGTCAAGTTAACGTCCGAGGTGGGTCGAAAAAACACTCTCAACATGATCTTTTTCTCCCTAGGGAGAAGAAGAAATCATCAAAACAATACTTAATTTACCTGGGTGTAAAAGTGACACTTTAGCACTGTCAATACATGTGTCTAAAGCAACTGTTCAATGCAGAATGACAAAAAATTAAATTTTGAACATTAGTTTTTTACTAGCAAAATTAATTCAAGCACATTTTACAAAATGCATTAAGTATTTATTATGCAGAACATTTTAGGCCTTATTCCTTTTTTCTTGGTGAGGAGGAAGTAAATAACTACAATGTTTTTAAATAAAAGTTTATTTGTTAAATATTTAAAACATTTATTTAACTTCTTTCACTTGGAGACCTGAAACAAATAAATAAAAAAAAAACATTATAATACGTCAAGTACAAGTATATTTCTTCCTTAAGCCTCTCCCTGCCCTAAGACCTGAATCGCCCAAGCGGCAGTTTCCCCACGTGTTAAAGGGAAATTGTGAACATTGCTTAGTAAGTTCTGCTGTATAGCAGCTTTTATCAAACTTATCCGCCAGGTTAACTAAAATAAAGATTAGAAGTGGACTCCACCCATGGAGCCTCCACTCGCCTCGGTCTCCACTGAGTAGATCAAATCAACCTTTTCAACTAGAAAATTCCAAAAAACATTAAGATATAAATTTTCAGGTTGCGATCTTTCTAACTGCTGCTTTTTGGAGGGGTATCATTTGTACGTCCCTAATTTATGCCTGCACAATGTTTTTAAGTGTGTTGCTTTACTCTAGATTGTGATAGTAATAATATTTTTGGTATATGGTGACAATTGATGGCTGACTAAAAATATCAATCTTGAACAGGGTGTCTACTAGAATTCTATTTCAAAATTCCGACCTTTTCCTATCCCGACCTAATTTTCAAAATTCCCGACCAATATGTGCCCTTATATATTTACCAACAATTGTTTTTTTTAAATTTTTTAGTATTGTAGTGTTATTGTTTGGGAGTTGTTCAAAGCGTTAGGTACCATAATTTTATTAGCACTACATTATATTATGTGTACCTAAAAAGAATTGTTTAATAACTAGAAAATTTAGAAAATATATACCCATCCAAAACAGTTAAGTAGCTATGTTTATCCATTCATCTGAATTTTAATTTACTATACTGTAGTTTATTTATAACAAGCTGCTGCTCAGACTGTTAGGTCAGCTGTTCACGATAGAAGCGGTGAGGGAGAGGGGAACAGTTTGATACGCCTGAGTGAGGGAGAGAGAGGCGCCAGAGTGATGTAAACATAATGTCTACTTGAGCCGGTGCATAGTCTAGACCGTTCCTTCGAAAAGCTTATAAAACTGTAGTCTATTTGTCTTCTTGAGTTTGGATCTCTTGTATTTGATCTTTTACAATTTTCTGTGTTTTTATAATACATACCATTAATTTGAGAAGCATTTTCAATATAAAAAAGTAAAGAAAAAAATTAGCTACTGTAGTTATTGCATTTATTATAACTACAAATTAGTAAGACATGTTGTAACACACCGCCAAGCATACAAAGCCTACAGTATTTGTACTAGGGTGCCGAAAATGGACAAAAACAAGGCTGATTTACTGCACTCTACTGTTATCAGTCTCAAGAGTCAGGACAGGGGTGTGTAGCAGGTACAAGATAAGCAAGTTAGTAAACAACTCCCCTCACCCCTTCTTCCACTGGCTAGGAGTGCCTGAGTGCCCACTGATCCCTTATGCAAATGAGTTTCACTCACTCACACAGTAGGATAACTGTTAATTTTTTGTTATTAGAGTTTGTAATTGTTATTAAACAGAATTTATTGACTGCTATTAATTTTAATGGAACCATTCAAATTGTCAAGTCATATCTTTACATCCAAAATTTGGTTAGTTTCAAGATATCAGGACGTTCAGGTATGTACTAAAACCTACTCTGACTGAAATTCCTGACCTTTTCCCGACGTAAAAAATATCCCGACATATTCCCGACCAGTAGACACCCTGTTGAAACACATTTACTGAACCGAAAGTTTCAATTGACCCCGGAAAAAATTTAGGTTTTGTCCTTTGCAAGGTTGTTTGGCAGAGTTATTCAATTATTGAGAGGCTGCGGAACCTACTCAGCAGCACCATTTATGACTTACTTATGTCCGTTGATTCCTAGGTGGAACATAGGGTCTTGGCAAAGTTTATGAAGATGGAGTAAAACTTGGTACAATGGTGTTTAACGGTTAACATACTTAAATCAATATTCTGTTTCATTAGAAGCATAAAGGACCTTTCTTTTTGAAATCTAGTATTTATTCTCATTATAAATATCATTATATCAAAACATGTCAAACTCTTTGTAAACTGGTGTCAACCGTACATAAATAAATAAAAAATAAAGCTATTGAAGCTGCTGCATATGGACTCTAAAACTTGTACTTTCGAGTCCAACAATAAGTTTTTTAATTTTGTTTATTAAAACTTGATTTTGCCATAAGAACATAGAACTCAAATAATTGTAGTGGATATTTAGTTTGGCAAGGAAGTTTTACATTTTTGCTTTTTCATGCTGCACATTAATCGCTCTGTGCTTCTATAGAAACATTGTTTGCAAATTCTCCAAGTTAAATTCCCTATCCCGGATAGAGGCTGCACAGGCTATATCCGGCAGCCTCTAAAGCTGGCTTTTCGAATAAGAGCAACAACCAGTGAGATGCTACATGTTACTGCAACAACTTACCGGGAGGAAGTGACTGTTTCAGCTTCTCTGCCTTCTCCTTGTCGCGGATGACGAGTGTGTAGAGAAACCTGGAGCAGCGCACCTTGAACTTGGTGTTATCTGAGTTCTTCTTTATCTTCACAGCTGCAAAAACAAACACACTTAACATATGACACAGCTGTAAACCTCAAATATGTTAATATAGCCTACTGTAAACAATTAATCACATAGGTTATTTGGCCGTACCTATATAATTTCAAAACTGACTGTCACAAACTTCAGTGTTAATTGACGAATATTTAAATTTTTAAAGGTTGAACTTTAACACATCTACTGCGTTAGGTGTACTGGTGCTCTCAGCAATTACATAAAAATGCAATGTTTAGCAAATTTTGAAGGAAATCCAACTATTTATATCCATCAGGTCAATCAAATGCACATGGGGATTCCATAAATGCAAAGAAAATCTCAATTTTTAATAAACTTGGCAGCATGAAATTGTTCAAACTTCAGTAGCTACCATGCTTAATATCAATGGGGGTTAATTATAATGTCCACTAAATGTAGGCTACTCAATATTTGAATTGAAAATTTTGAGACTTATACTTACATTTAGCATCCTTCCTTCTTGCCTTGAGCAGGAAGTCCTTGATCTCCTTGATTTCCCTGGGCTGAAAGTTTTGAATTTCATGTTTAACAGTCATTCTGGGATAAAATCAACTTTAAGTTTTACACTGGTTAGGTATATGTATATATAAAGTTTCTGTTGTTGTAGTTATAAGCATGTTGTTATTGTTGTGACATAGTTTATATGCTAGTTGAATGTAAATTTCTCTACAGCACCAAGTCTGAAACAATGTATTGAAAAAGATTGTCGTGTATATATTGGCTAAATGTTGTTGGAAATAAATAAAGATTAGTAGCCCTAGGCCTATAAGCTGATTCAAAAAGTTGTTCAGAAGAATGAAAGTTAAATAGGCTAAGCATTTTATTCAGAATGTTATGCACTCTTAAGAAATATATATACTGCTCTATCTGCAGTATAATTATAGTGTGCCACCTACCCTAATAAGACCAAAACTTCACAAGTAACAACAAAACACTAAAATTGGTCTATAAATGCTCAAGATAGCCTAACTAGATATATATTGGAAATCACAACCACCGTGATACAGGTGGAACTAGGCAAAAAACTTTAGGCCCTTTCTTTTAGAGGCCAATGAACCTATTGAAAACGTGTGTAGATGGAATATTCTAAATCAATTCGGATTTAAAAGGCTGAAAATTTGATTTTGTCTAAACCCCAAGAAAATTGGAGTCCTCAGACAAAAATTTGCTAAACTGTATTTGTCTAGAAGAGTGACTTATGATTTCATGAGCTAAAACTGATTTAACACAATGTGGAGAAGGCTCCTAAAGTTATATAAGTTAGGTTAGTTTATTTGTTTGTTGCGCAACTTATTTAAAAGTGGCTTTAAAGTTGGGACTATTTTACTTGACGACGGATGTACTCTGTGACAGCGACAGTCTCTGTCACCCACTTCAAATTAACTTAGAGGCTGAATAGGTGTTATCAAGTTAGGTTAGCAGACTAAAGTTAAGTTGATTTCTTTTGTAAAAACATATTATTTACTTTTACAGTTTTTGAATGTTTACATTTGGCTTGACCTAAATTGCTTTGGAAGGTTTGAACTTAGAAAAGTGAATATAAGCTCTTCTAAGAGAATTATATATATAAGATTTTAGGCTTACACAATTATAAATTGAATGTCTACACTGACAAAAAATAAATAAATAAAGATCGCAAGTCAACTTTGGGCCCTATTGTGTTGATTGTTCTCCCACCCGAACCCTGTTTGCTTACAGAGCTGGAGTATCACACTGCTCAGTACAGAGGGATGTGACTTCTGCCACAAGCCCCCACAAGACCCTTTCTCCTAGCATTAGATTAAGACATGTTATACACAGGAGTACGAGGTATTTATAAGTGTCCATGATCTGTGATTCAAACAAAGAAGTATACATATAACTATAGCATAAGCTAGAAAGCTGTTCTAAACTTTTTCAATAAATAACATATTACAAGGTAAGAATAATGGACCCACTGTGTCAGGTGTAGGCTACTGGTTGGTTCTTCAAAGCAGAACCAAATACAATTCACAAGATCGAAGATATGAATGTGTTAATAATCTGTCCTTATATTACACCAAATAAAAAAATCGCTTAGCCAATAATCAGTTCTGCGTCATTCTAGGTCTAGATTCCGATAACGAATCTATTCTAACTACGCCTACATCTACATTACACATTTATTGGTCGGTAGGGTCAATTTTTGAATCAGAGCTACTAGGATTAGTTATCGAAAAGAAAGGAAATACGAGCAGGCTCTTAATTTACCAAAAGATATGTAAGTATTGGTAGAAACGAGGGAAGATAATGTGTAAACACTCACCATGTTACCTTTGGAGAGCCGCGATGTGTAGAAGCCCTTTAGACTGCAACAGACCAAAATTCTACAATAAATATTAGATAGCAATAGACAGTCAAGTGTTCAATGAATTACTCTTATGATTTGTTGTGATTATTGACCTAACTAATACGATTAATTACGATAAAATCTATAGCATATAAACGTAGCCAAAACTAACCTTAGTGATGAAATGAAAGAAGAAAAAAATTAAGTGACAGAACCAGAAAACAAAATTTGTAACGGAAGTGGAAATAGGAAAATGAAGTACACAGACTAAGATAAACTAAGCAAAATATGAAAAATAATACTATAAAAAGTGTATAGTGTATCAGACCCGGGTTACCGAATAGGCACAGCAAGTATGTGATTAACGGCAGTATTTTAGAATGTTTAGGGTTGCAAACATGGGTTGTGCATATCTAATTTAATTACATACCAACATCAGCGGTTAGTCAACTGTCCTTGACAAACGCCTTGTTGTGGTAAATATGTGATCATTTCTATAATATACGCAGCGAAATATGTGGTACAATCTCTAACAATCTGTGTATAGAGCCGCGCCACTGAGCGAAAGCGGCTGGACTCACGCGACCGGATTGTTCGATAAGACCCGTGACCTGTCCGTAACACGTAATAGTCATCACGGCTGGAATGTTTTGTGTAGGTAATGTTTGTGGAACATTATGTATTCAAAACTCATGTATTATCTTAGAAAATTGGGCTTTGCAGATCGAGGTGCCTAAGGAATTTAATTCAATCATACGTCTCATAGCATACCATGTCCATATTATACTCATACCATACGTGATATACGACTGCTGCCAGTCTGCTATAGAATCGCGCGGCTCCGGTCATTACACACTACTAATCTACTATCATTGCTTAGGAATTGCACCTTCAAGAAATCGTCAAATTCACGCAATGCTGTTTTCGTAAGCAGTTGAACCCACACTTGGGGTTTTGTTTGCCGCCCTTCAAGATCTGCATGAGCTAAACACATAATTTAAGATGGGTTTGAAAAAAGTGACCGAATAACACCCATACAGCATTTTGATGGGAGAGGGATTTCAACATAATGAACATATACAAACGATGTAGGTTATTACTTATTATACTAAAATGTGGTTAGCTTTTATGAGGAAGCATAGAGGGACGCCATAGCCCAGTGGTACAGTATGTGCTTCCCACCAAATCAGCCCGGGTTCGATTCCCGGGCGCAGTGATAACTTTTCACGATGGCCGCTCCCCGTGGTTCGGAAGTCACGTTAAGCCGTTGGTTCATTTCATTGGTCGTTAGGCTAGTGACCCAATCTGGTCAACAGTCAGCCTTAGTTAGTAGTTTGTAACAACTAACAAGACTACATCGCATCGCCCATCACCTAATTGTAGGACCTGCGACCAAATTTATCTATAGCGAAATGCCTTCTCTTCGGCCTGAAAACCATACAAATCATACTTTTTGTTTATGTCTAAAAGAATAATGTATTTCACGGTTCACCTCTCTTGTGAGGCATTATCGGTGCTCTCCTCTTATTCTCACAGAAACACTGAAACAGTCACTATGACTGTAAATACCTTATGGTACTTTATGTATATACCTTATATACCTCGCATGGGACGGGGGATCAAGTCGACTCGCTATTTGGGATAAAAAATTATTGTTACATTTTCATTAAATACTATAACCATTTTCTTAAAGATATACTACTCGCCAAAACACGTCACAGCATAGATATTACTTTTCCTTTTGAACCCGAAGTCAGCTGACGTTCATATCATTCCAGATGTTGATCAAACCAAAAGTTTCAAAAAACTTCCAAGTCAAAAGGAAAAGAAATAAAAAGGTATGAAAATGGCGTTTGGCATTGTGAATTTAATATTGTGCTCTTCTCAATAGTAAATTTTAATTTTCCTCCTGAAAGATTATGCGTTAACTGATTGATAGCTCAATTTAATACATTTTCATTCGTAGCTGTTATTAGCTAAAATGGGTATCCTAGAGAAAATTTCTGAAATAGAAAAAGAAATTGCAAGAACTCAAAAGAATAAAGGTAAGGTTAATTTCTAACCTGAAAACCATACCCACAGGCCTGGATTAATTAGTTTAGGTGTTTTTAATCCATCGTAATAACTGTATGCCTGCTTGAAATATCAAAACAAGTTCCACAAAAATATTAAAAATTGGCTAATTTGGAAAACCACAGAAGTAAACTCATTTTGTCTGTTGTAGGTTTACCAGTATCCACCCAGATTAGCTTTGCAGGCCTTCTACTAGCTTGTGCTCAGTAATATTATAAATTGCACTAGGTCAATAGTTCTTAACCTTCTAGAGTGGTGGCCCACCTTATTTTAATGAAAAACCATTGGGAACATTAAAAACAATAGCAAACCCCTGAAATGTTTTGAGCACAAACTTTATAACATTAAGTACGCTTAACTTTTAATAATAGAGCGTCTCAACATGAAGTGAGACAGGTTAAATCCCATGCCATAAATATTAAAAGTCTTGGCTTTTCGCTCTACTGCGGCTTCTTAGCCCAATTCCGCACTGTTCTTGCCTGGCAGGTTGGGAACTGCTGCTTTCAGACTATTTTTATTAAATGCCATGAATCAAATCTAAATGCTTATTTGATTCTATAGAATGTTAACCTGTTAATTGTTTTAAGCCTTTTTTCGTCAAGGTTTTAAAAAAAGCTTTTCACTAGCAGGCCTCCCTTTTTCTAGTGATTTCAGTTAGCATTACTCTTTTTCTTTTCCTTACATCTGTTGATCTTATGATACTTTGACAACTGTGTTACACCAAACAAGTTTGCTGCTTACATAACAGTGAGATGTAATCTGTGCATGACGTTGTCTGTGCGGGAGCAACAAAATGTGGTTGATGATAGATTTGATCGTCAGTCTTAAACCAAGTATGTTAAAACATAAATTTAATGAATATTTGTAAGATAGAGGTAGGTATTGTAGGTTGATAAATATTGTAGGTGTACAGTATTGCTGTACACAAATAATCAAAAAGTATGACTATTCTATTATAGTCTGGGTAAAATTACAGAAGAGTGACTTTTGAATTTTTAGCACTTTTCTAAGTCCAAACCTTTCAAAAAGGCCTAATAACGATGTTTTAATCGGAAAGTTCTGGAAACCATTAAAACTAGGTTTTTACCAAAAGAAATAAACTAACTTAACTTTTGCTAACCTAACTTCACAATAACACCTTATTCAGCCTTTAGGTTAATTTGAAGTGGGTGACAGATACTGTCGTCTGCTATAGAGTGCAGCGGCGCACCGTCATCTTCCGCTCCTAAAATAGTCCCAACTTTAAAGCCACTTTTAAATATGTTCAACATAAAAAATAACCTAACCTAACTTCACGATAATAACTTATTCACCTTTAAGTTAATTTGAAGTGGGTGACAGACTGTCGTCTGTCACAGATGTACCGCGCGCACCGTGTCCGCTGCTCGTAAAATAGTCCCAACTTTAAAGCCACTTTTAAATAAGTTGCGCACCCCAAAACAAATTTTTATATATTTAGGAGCCTCCTCCACATCGTGTTAAATCAGTTTTAGCTCATAAGATTATAAGTAACCCTTCTGAACAAATACCATAGTCTGAATTATAATTAATAAATATTATTATTGGTCAGTGCAATTTTCTTAATCACTTAGCTATTAATAACTATGAGCTTAAGCCTAATCCCAAATCAATCGATCGATCCCTTTAGAATCAGCTTGTCAAAATCGGTACTAAGAGGTAAGTACTTTTCATTTTGTATGATTCATTTTTCAATTTTACATTTAATGACTTTGAATGACTCAATCATAAAAATTATTTTCAGCAACTGAATACCATTTAGGAGTTTTAAAAGCAAAACTAGCAAAATATCGAGCACAATTGTTAGAACCATCTAAAAAGTCTGAAAAAGGAGAAGGTTTTGATGTGTTGAAGTCTGGAGATGCCCGAGTAGCACTGATTGGATTTCCATCTGTTGGCAAGGTAAGTAAAATTGTTTATTAGCCTTAATTTAAGCACTGATTATTACATACTTAGACAAGACCAAAGTGAATGCTGGCTTGCAAGGCTCTATTCGTTAAAGTTTTGCAATAGTTTGAATTACTTTTATTAATGAACCCCAAAATCTTAAAAGATTTGTGTTTGCGTACCCTCCCATAATGTCAATCGGTAAGAAAGCAGTCTGGCCCCGACTTCCCCTTTTAATACCAAAAGAATACAAGTTTCAAAAGATTAATAGTTTTTGCTTAGGCTAACTTAAATCAATTTTTAGGACTTTTTGTTTCATTTGACATGTAAACATTTGTACATAATAAATTTATTACGTTAAAATAATGTGCTAACAAATTTTAACTTGAATAAACTAAAAACTAAAGAAAATGTGGGTAACACAAAATTCAATATTTAGTCGAGTTTGACTGTTTCAGTCGACACTGCTGAGCACATTGACTCACCCGGAGTCTGAGGCTGCTGCATATGAGTTTACGACGTTAACCTGCATCCCGGGTGTCATAGAGTACAAGGGCGCCAACATCCAGCTTCTAGACTTGCCTGGTATCATCGAGGGTGCTTCCCAGGGCAAGGGAAGAGGGCGACAGGTTCGTTTGTGTGTAAATCAATCACTATTTGAGATGCCGACCACTCTCATGAGGGTATTTTAAGGCAAATATGTGGTGGAGTGTGAAGAGTGGTAGTAATGAGTTATGAGGTTTGGTCTTGTTACAAACTAAGGCCGACTCTTCCTTAGAATGGGTCATTAATTAATAGCAGGAAAGTAGGCCTACTTATTGTAAATTGAAGGAAAGTACTCATTGAAAGTTGAAATTGATTAACCATCTAGTTAAATTTGCAAGAATATTTAAATAATTAATTTTTCAGGTCTTTTCTTATGTAACAAAGTAGAACTATGCTCAGCAAAACTGCTCTCAGCTGGATTGTTGGGTTATTTGGATATACAGTAAAACCTCTGGTAACCCTCTACTGTCACATTCCCACAGCCGCAACCAACGTTTCTGGACCCAATTAATTATCAGCTGTGTCAGCGTGTGTGATCTACTTGCCGAGTCTGTTCACTCTTTTATCAAGCCATTGTTCCATTCAGTTTGTCCTTTACTTTTAAAGTATTTTATGAGTAAATAATGTATAATTGAAATAACTGTAAGCTATTTCAAAGCTATGTACAAAGTTCAACTTGAGTTTTTGAATATAGAAAGTAGTTTGAGTTTTTTGGCACAATTGTAAATCCATTATTGTACATTTTTTCTTGTATCACATTGTAAATGGTGTAAACCGTCTATAAATGAATTGAATTGAACTTTAAATATTCTGCTTCCTTTGAGTGTTTTGGCTGATCTCACTGTAACATCATGAAAAACAAGTAGAAAGGTACGTTTAGCAGGGTAGAGTTGGTTAGAAATGGTTGTTTGACTTAACTGCATTGCACCTGGCCCTCTGGTTCAAACTATAATTTAATTCCATATGGTTTGTGCTATCTGAAATGACCCTCCCCCTTTATTTTGAGTGAAGAGAGGTTTTACTTTATTTTTGTCCTGAACTCAACAACAACAGCAAAACCCATGAGTCGATTATGTTGCTTCTTCAAACTTCTTAACCTCAACTATATCTCTAACCACAGGCCGGCCAATTTGAAAGGAGTGGCAGACCAAAAGCTCACCGTATAGCACTAGAACATAAGGTCAGATATCCAGACATGCTAGTGCAGAGTGTGCGTGGTGTGTGCAGGTTATAGCAGTGGCCAGGACAGCAGACTTGGTGTTGATGATGCTTGATGCCACCAAGCAAGACGTGCAGCACGCTCTGCTCGAGAAAGAGTTGGAGAGTGTCGGCATCCGGCTCAACAGAGCCAAGCCCAACATCTACTTCAAGGTGAGTCCAACATTGCATAAAGTCTCCTTGTAGCTATTAACCTATACAAGCTATACAAATTTATCTATACAGAAAAGGCAGAGAAGTAAGAACCGATACAAGATGTCAAATTACCAATACAAAAAATCGTGCAGTTTAGTTGACAAAGTGGTCTCTGGACATAAGAATAGTTGTCTTAGTAAGGAAGGGGTTTTGTCACGTTCAGGGGTTTAGAAAACTTTCTTGCCACAGCTTATAAATAAAAAGATTTGTTAAAAAACAAAACAGTGTATATTGGGATAATACTTTCTTCAGCCAAAAACATAAACGTATAAAAGACATTTTTTATTTTATGCCTGATCTCTTCTAAGTTTTTCTACCTTTGTAGTTATCTGTGAATTTTAATTATTAGTCAGCTTTGTGTTTATTAATAATTGTAGAAATTCACAACAGATCATCCTTGAAAAACTTGTTATCAATCGAAATAACAAGTGATCAACTCTTGAAGATAATATGAGTTTTTGGTCAACAGGTGAAGAAAGGTGGTGGTATTGCGTTTAACTCGACCTGCCCCTTGACGATGGTGGACGAGAAATTGGTCCAGATGATTCTGCACGAGTATAAGATCTTCAATGCCGAAGTGCTATTCCGAGAAGGACGTAGCAGCGGACGAACTGATAGACGTAATCTCTGCCAACCGAGTCTACTTGCCTTGCCTCTACGTTTACAACAAGATCGATCAGATCTCCATGGAGGAGGTGGACAGGATCGCGAGACAGCCACACAGTGTTGTTGTCAGGTAAAGCTAAGTAAAGCAATATGTATTTGCGACATTTGCTATGCTAATTCAGTTTTGAAAGTTTGTTAATTGTTATTGAATTCCTCTAAATTGGTGTATGATGCCTTTTGGTGTAAGATAAAATGTTCATTTGACATGTCAAAGTTGGGCCAGTTTAAAGGATCCTTTAAATACAAATTGTTGTATTTAAAAAAAGAGTTTAAAACATTCTGAAAATATTTTGGTTATTACAAATTTTTGAAGAAAGACTAAGCGGACCTCGACTGGATTGGGATGGTCCGGACCACCCTGGTAAAAAATTAAAATTTAAATAAACAAAACATATTTTTTTGTTACATACAGTATTTTTAACATCAGCGTTAAGCGCTAGTAATTTAAACAATATTTAATGACAATATAGTGCACTAACGTCGTTGACAATAGCTAGCGCAACTGAGTTCTGAGTTTATCGATGCTGGGGTTGTCAGGATACACCGCGCGACTGGAGCAGGGAGTGGATCGATAATGTCAGGCTATCTACTGCGCGCCGAGTCAACCCTCCCGCCCTGCACTGTCACAAATGTAAACAACAGTGAGTCACCTGCAGCTGATTGGTGATGTGATATCTGTATTGTGATAACTTGTGTTAGTGTGTGGATTAAATTGTGTGATTACGATGGCGGACAAAAAGCAAGAGAGTGTTCATTAAGTATGGAGGAATCTTATTAAAATTAGAAACCTTTTTTACTGTAAATATGAATTGTACATAAATTGTGAAAATACTGTATTTTGAGCGAAATAAATACATTGTTGAGCGTTAAATGTGTTTATTTTTAAGACCTTCAGTGTGAGTACTGCCTACGAGTGAGTGGTTTTAGGTGGGTGGCTCAGCTAAACCGTCAGTAACGATCTGGACCTCAAATTACGTCATCTTGAGTCTATTTTTATCGATCCTAATGCACAGGATATGCTTAATCGTCGGATTTTTCAAAATCGGATATCGCCACATTAGTCCGTTCTATCGAGGGTCTACTGTATTCAAATATATTAATTGGATCACAAAAATATGAATTACCTTATTTTAGATTGAACTTTATAGGCCTACTTTATTAAATTAGTGAGCACCTACCTGAAACACGGATCTACGTTAGACCTGGGTTGTTTCAGCTGCAACATGAAACTGAACCTGGACTACTTGCTGGACAGCCTGTGGAGCGAGTTGGCACTGATACGAGTGTACACCAAGAAGCCGGGTCAGCCTCCTGACTTTGATGATGGCCTGATCCTGCGTAAAGGTGTGACCGTAGAGCACGTCTGTCACTCAATACATCGCACCCTCGTCGCTGCCTTCAAGTACGCCCTTGTCTGGGTGAGTGTACAAGATAAAGTATTATTGACCTTTAGTACAAGTTATTTTTTGTTTTAAGCATAATCGTAATCAATTTAAAAGCAATGGAAGCAAGAAGGGGTACAGATTTTAAACTCACTAGCACAAAAACAGTTACAGTGGAGTTTGCCTTACTAGGGCTTAAATATAAAAGTAAGATCTTGTGTGCAAATGGTTGTTATTCTGGTATCACTACTTCAGTTTCAAATTGGTCAAGTAATTTGTTACACCAATTTTACCTTCTGGTTAAATTATTTATTTTTCAATACTCCACATTTGAGGTGGAGTTGTGGAATTGTGCACTTTAGTGTCTATTTTTAAGGTCGAGTCGAGTCAGATTTTTTAACTTCTATGCTAGCGGGAGTCTAGAGATTGCCACAAACCGTAATGAAAGTCGTGATTCCATTGATGAGGCTAACAACAGTCTTGGGATTGTTGCGAATGGTTACGGAAGTCGTGTTTCATTACCGACGCTAACATTAGTTTAGAGACCAACCAAACTGACAACAAGTCATGATATCGTTGCTAACGCTAATGAATGTCGGGAATTTGTCGGAGACACTAACATGATAATAGAGATTGCTGCTGTCTTTCAGAAATACCTTTTTACATGACAAACTCTCTTTAGATAGCATTTCAATGGTTTTTTTACATTTAAATGTGAATCAAAGCCAAAGAGTTTTGCACCCAAAAACTGGGAAATCTGCCAAATGTGGAAATGTGGGAACTATATGGGAATATTTTTTTAATTGAACACTAGGTTCAGTTAAATTGGTTAAAATTGCTTTTTCAGGAAAATAACCCTATATTTAAAAAAATCTTTTACAAAAATCTGGGTTAACAAGGTTTGGATAAATAGGGTCCTACTGTGCACAGGCCACACCTAAGTTAAAGGTAAATTGAAAAGATATGTTTCTACCAGAAGGGAAAGTCTTGACCTATAAACTTAAACTGCAACAGCTGTAAAATCACGCAAGTTGTTGAAGAAATATCAGCTGGGTTTGTTGTGCAGGGGACCAGTACTAAATATTCACCTCAGAGGGTCGGACTCCAACACATCATGGCGGACGAAGATGTCATTCAGATCATCAAAAAGTGATTTTACTGTTTACCTAATGTTATTAATTATATACAATTTTCCAAATCTCACTGTTTTATTACAACTACATATTTCCTTTCAAAGTTTATTTAATTAAACTTGACATTAAAAAAATGTTTGGAACTTACCTGGCTGCTATTGTCTTGCTGCAATTATCTCCTTGCAAATTATTTTCATATGTAACTCCATAATAATGGATTCAATGTCAATTGACCGTTAGCTTTTTAAAGGTAAAAGGTTATCCGGAAGATGAAGGAATACTATGTACTTCTAGTTTAGCATAAAAATGCAAAATAAACAACTTTTCAAAAGGAAATTATGTTTTGATTTATACTGAGGTCTTGTTTAGAAATCACTAAGAATTGCTTTTTCTGAAGAAGGTTCTAGTAACAAAATATAATTTCCTATCAAAAATGGTTTATTTTTAGGAAGCTGAGTGTTTCTAAACAAGAAGTAGATAATATTATTAAAGGTAAATGATATACCAAGATAACTGAATAAATATATATTTTACAATTGGTACAAATAATTAGCACTTAAATAATTTCTTGATTACATGAGAAAGGAAGTTTACTTAGCCTAGTCTATCAATTCCAGTTTTACAAAATATTAAAACTTAAAATATAATTAAACTGTTTTGATTGTAGAGCTCATAAATACTCATAAACTAATTAATTTTTCAGAACAAGTTTAAGATAAACTTTTTGTGTAAACATTTTTTAATGTCTTTAAAGTATTGATAAAAAAACTGAGTTCTACTCAGATCTAGCATACTCTTCCATGTTCAAACAATAAACCTACCTTCTTCAACAACAGTTCAACAATAACTGACAAAAGAGTTTAAATGGCTCTAAAATAACACAAAAGTAAGTCATTCGTTTAAACAAGATCTCTCCACTCATGTCATCAAAGATCTAAATAAGTTTAAATTTGATTGCCATTTTACTTTTAAACAATATTTGCAAATATTATTTAAAGGTGGTTACACTAGTTTACGATAGGGAGTTAGTGGTCTGCCTTCAAGTTATCAAAGTTAGATGAAGAGCCATTTTATTTCAGTTTTTTAACCTGTTGATGAGTACGGGCAAATAATCCCAAAGAGTGGGGACGTTCTTGAACGTCAAAATCAGCTGTTTTATAATTTAATGTTTCATGCACTCACCCGCAGCTAAGTGTAAGTTGCATTTTTACCCGTGCAATTTCAATACTTTTTAACTTAAGTGTAAGTTGCATTACAAAAACCTATTAATAGGTCTAACCGAATAGTAATTACAATTTTTACTTCATTATTCATAAATTTTTAATTGTTTAAAATATAAAAAGAAGCATTTTATAAACTTATGTTTAGAACTACTCATAAAAACCATGATTTTACATCTTGTCTAAAGTATAATAAAAGAAATAATCAAAATTTAAACACATTTTTTTCTTACTCCTTTGGGGCCAGACAATGGCCGACCGGCTCACTCTGTGGACTTTCAGGAATGTCCACACTCCTCAACGGGTTAAGAGCGTGATCACCAGTTGGACCAAACTATCATGACTTTACATAAAAAATATAACAATTACTTTGTTTAATGTTTTGAATGCAGCCTTTAAAAAGCAATTTCAACTTGCCTAAGCTAATTTGGTTTTTTTTCAAACGACCCGTGCAAACCACTCATCCTTAAAATCTACCACCAGTGTAACTCATCTTTAAAATTAATTATCTCATATATTCTAGCTTATTTAAAAAGTGTGATGAGCAACTCAGTTTAATCTAAAAAACCAATATTAGTATGCTGTTCATCCCCCACCCTAGTAAGTTCTGGATAGCATAGTGAACAGCCATTGCCAGAGCTGAGTGGGGGAGTCGGGGGGCTAGGTTACCCCCACTCTCCTTCCCCCCTCTTGTCATGGTCTCAAGGGAGGCAGCGAGGTAATGTCTGAGGTCTTGGGTGCGAGAGGTAGCTCTCGAGTCGGTAGTGGGGGTAACGAGTCCCAGTCCCCTCCGGAGTTGCTGAAATAATGTGCAGTTGTTATTTATTCTCCAGAAATATAACGTAGTGTTTCCTACTGTACCTGAAATCTGTGATAACTATTGAAGAGTAGTAGTGATGTTTGCAGAATTAGTTGAAGAGAATTAACTTCAAGTTCATATTTAGGTCTAATGGTTTTTTCAAACCACAAACCTCATCATTCAAGGGTAGTTATAAAGACAAACCCAATGCTCAATTCCAAAATTGGAGAAAGTTAGTTGATTTTAATACATCAATATATAAATAAATAGTGTATTATATATTTTCAAATTTATTTAGTAATAAATAAATAGTGTATTATATTGTGATCAACTATTTCTAGATCTATCAATTATTTTGACTGTTTCTTTTTAAAAAAGTGGCACTAAAATTTCTTTATATCATAATTTTACCTTAATTGTAACTGTTAAGCTATTTAGTATTTTCAGACTAACTTATCAACTTAACTAGATATAACTTGTCAAGATAAACTTCAGAAGCATCTTGTCAAGAACTTACTCACCTGGTCGGTGTGTGTACTTCTGTGTCAGCAATGGTACCCATCCTGGATCCGTAAGTACTGCTGAAACAAATTTGTATGCTGTTGAAGAATTGAACAATTTGAATATGATTTAATTCTTTGCTTACCTAGTTTATTTTCTAAACCCTCAAAAGAATTCTTAAGAAGACAACAATATTTGAATTCTATTTACTCATTATTGATTGGGGGAAGACTTTCGTAGCCGTTGGAGAACTCCGGGTTGAATGTGCTGGCGTGGATCTCTTGTTGGTACAGGTTGTAGAGCTCCTGCAAGTCTGGCGGCAGCAGCACTTTCCCTTCTGACAAAAAAAAAAGTAGAACAGAATATTAAAGTAGAAAAACTAAGTTTATATAAATGCACAGCCAAATATTACAAGTAGGGTTTTCAGTTTATAGTCATACAATTTAGTGGTTATACCTTTTAGAACCCACTATTAAACTTAATTTATATTATTTGATGGAAGTTCACGACAGGGACTTGTGGCGTATGTCCTGTAATCCAGCTTGGTGTAATCCAGCTTCAGCACGTGGTCAGGTTTTGAGGATGATATAGGTCGCGGCTCAGATAGTCTCAGTGATCATCTGATGATACCCGCATCAACTCCCACCATCGTTTAGAGATATCATCACATGCGTGGTTCGGAAGTCACGTTAAGCCGTTGGTCCTTGTATTTCCATTGGTCATTGGGCTATTAATTAATGACCCATTCTAAGGAAGAGTCGGTCTTAGTTTGTAACAAGACTACACCCACCTCATAACTCATTACTACCACTCATCACACTCATCCTTCACCACATATTTGCCTTAAAATACCCTCATGAGAGTTGTCGGCATCTCAAATAGTGATTTAGTGACTGTTGATCGCCGATCGGCTACATTATCTTGTGCATCTACAAATCAGCTCGCCATACTGTCAACCCTCAGTTGGTCCCGTTATAATTCATGCTACTGACTGGGTTCCGTGAGCTCCCGTTAGCTTTAGCAAGTTGCGACCACCGCTAGCCGCTGTTATCGTTGGCATAGTTCAAAAGGTATCATAATAATAATCATATAAAAAGAAATGTGTTTGGAGCTTCTTACACAGGTCTGGTACAAGCATTTTGTCTGTTGACAATATTGGCATAAAATGGGTAAAGTTAACAGAATCAAGTGGAGGAGCAGAAAATATTGCCTCAACACATACCTTCCATGAGCTGCCTTTGTCTGGTGATGATGTCATCTGTAATTTTCTGTTGTCTACTCAGCCTCTGAAGCAACTCACCTGAAAAGTATTAATATAGATTTAACTACAACATTTTTAATATTAGTAAATACAATTTTGTCAGGGAGACACACTAACTTCTCTTATACTAAGGCTAGTTAGTTTCAAGGAAGCAGATAAGTGCTGCAGTTTAGTTCTACATTTCAATCAGCTCAACCTAAAAACATATTTTCATTCTTCAATTTATCTTGAGATGGATAACACAGGTAATAATCAAACAGTCATGCTGGATAAAACTGGGATTGATGAAGTCTACACGACAAAATAACTAGGAATACACCTCGATTGTGGGTTGACTTGGGATTATCACTTAGACTGCAGGAAAGTTAGCCTCAGGCATTAAGTTGCATGTTTTAAGGCAACTTTCCAAATACTGCCCAATTCAGGTACTGATGACGGTTTATTTAAAGTCTACCGTACACCCCTTTTACAGATTAATTGTGTAGAGTGGTTGCACAAATGCAAAATTTTCAGAATTTCCTTAGTAAAAAGCTATTTGCAAAACTTAAAAGAAGAGAGTTTGACAGGCCATCGTTCAAAAATTTCAAATTGTTGCCACTTCCGGCCTCTACATTCTTGAAACTTGTCTTCTCTTCAAATCAAAATGCGATCCAGTATAAAACGACATTCACTCTGATGAAACAAGAGGCAGGGAGAACTACTCAACTGGGAGACAGAGTAGTTCACGAGAGTTTGCCTTATCAGGTAGGAGTTCAACTTGTCAACCACTTATCAAATCCTATTAAAAGAGCCCCAATGCCAAAGGCATTCAATAGTCACTAAACAAATTTAATCGAAAGGGATGGTATGATGAGTTTATGGCTCATGCAGGGAGAACGCAGAACACACTGGTTGACAAAGAGCTAGAGTGAACTTGAATGAATGAGAGCAAGTTAATGAAAAAAATTTGATGTTTGAAAGGGTAAAGAGATCTATATCAGGATGTATAGAAAATATTAGCCACTGAACCATTGATGACATAATTACATGTGAGTTTTTAAAATAATTGTTAACATTTAGGTTTATAAAATACTTATTTATAGTTTTGTCAACATTTGACTTAGTTTTAAAACTTTTAATTATTGTTAACATTAACACAGTTTAAGTTAATTAAAGGAAATTCTTGAAAGTTATTACTGGACCATGTAATGGTGGTGGTCCTGTTAATTCAAAATAACTAGGGCCACCCATGATGAGTAAAGATACTAAGGGCTTACAGATTTGAAAATGGCCTAGCATAAGCAGTTGTAAACTGTTGCACAAATCCATTTCCAACCAATGTTTACGATGCCTCGGTAAATGTGTTGAGTAAAGTGAAAACTGTTCCATACCTCGTCGCCTGAGCTCGTGACTCTCCACCAGTCTCTCGCCTTGCAGTGCCATCTTGTCCGCCTCCAACTCGTGAACTCTACACAACAGTGACAACAGTTCTCTCTCGTGTCCAGTGTCGAGTCCTATTATAACGCATGTTCAAGGCAAGTCCTATAACAGCAGTTCAAGGAATAGTAAAAGGACGGCAAGTCTGTATACTCAAGGTATAAACTGGGGACTCATGTGGGTTCAAATCAAGGAATAGCAAAGGGAACAGGACAAAAGTAGCATACAGCTTATTAAACGAAAATCTTAACAAATGAATAGGTAGCACATTATATTTGTCGAAAAGACTCATTTAAAGGGTACTTGTTTGGCAATTTGTTAAGCCTCTGTATACTTTCAACCAGTAATTTCTGTGAATAAGGATTTGGCCTTGCTCAAAAAAAAATTTTTTCCTGTACATTGACCTCAGTGCACATGATTTGGCATGCATTTACACCGTGCCAGGCTTTTTAGATTCCGATACCACAGCTTTGACCTTAGTAAATGGCAGGAAGTTGCAGGAGTGGTGGCCCCTGCTTTCTGCGTTCGAAAGTATGGGCCCCCTGATCCCTGATGTTGTTGACTCTGAAGTTATTCCTCAAATTAAAGCATTTAGCAGGTAACTATCAAAATTTAAAATTTCGTTGTGAACCTGTTTGCATTCAATCTGGGGCTTTTATTCATCACTCCTGTAGTGTGGGGTCAATCCTAAAGTCTTATTATAGAAACTACTGACAGTTTCAGATCCATTAAATCTCGGTAAAGATCGAGGTTGAGGACAGTATAGTTCTAACTTTGCCTAATCAAACAAGACCAACTTAATTAACCTTTTATTGTATGCATGCCAATCTTCTGGAGTCACATGTCTAAAAAAAGACTCAAATGGACAAATTATATCAATTTTGCTGTGATCAGTACAATTCCATGTATTTAAAGTTTAAAATTGCTGTTTTCAAACAAAACTATACAGCTTTATATCTAAATATATTTTGATAATGCAGCATTGAAAGGTCCAGAAAATGCTAACTAATGAGTGCCTACAGCAGTTGGTTCTGATTTTCCCAAAAACAATGGTTTAGTCCATCCCACAGGATGAACTCATCATTGGATTACCAAATTCTAACTACCAATCACCATAACCACTTTAAAGCAGGCGCCTTTCCTTTGAAATTTCAAAAATCTATGCACTCAATTCATCAGTGTCAACAATCCCAATTCATACAAACATCTGTTTGTTAGATTTCTACGTCATTTGAACGCTAGGTATAAATACACTAATTTTAATCTACATTTTAGAACTTCTCCAGTTTAAAGTAACAATGAGAGGTTAATGCTTGTTCTGGGCGGAAGTAATGCTAACAAATATTTAGTTAAGCCTGAATTGTCAACTTTCTGGCTAGTTTCTTGTTCTCACATTCTCAAGAGCGACAGCTCGCTGCCGACACTGGTCCAGTTCCTTCAGAGTGTCTGACCTCAGTCCCATGTACCTCTCCTGCTCCTTCTCTATGTAACTCAGCTCCGACCAAGCCTGGTGCATGTTGTCCTCCTTCCACGGATCTGAGTCACATTGATATTTACAATCATTACATTTGTGAAAGCCACTTTTACAAAGTTAAAATAACAACGCTTAAAGCACTCACGTTGAGTCTTTCCAATACCACTACATCACTTTGTTTGCCAGTTCTACTAAAAATCTTGACCACACTTAGGGTGACTAATATTGGTTTAAAACTTTTAAAGTTTGATATATGTTGTCTGGTAATTTCCAACTGTTGCACGATACTTTGAAATTATTACTATTCAGTGTGAGTGAAGTATAATCAGCGTACACAATATTGTGCCCTCAGTATTAAGCTACCTCTGTTATTTATATAAATCAAGAATAGCAGCCGCAATATCGATTCTTATTTCTTGAGGTACTCCCAATTTTAAAGGAACTAAGCAGAAGAGAATACTTATAATTTTAACTTGCTGTGTTTTATTCAATAAGTATGATTCAGTCCAGCTGTAAGGTATTCCATAAACCTGCAGCTTGTGAGACATTAGTTTTAACTCAAAGAACTAGGTAGTAACAACTTTTGCAACTTGCTTTCTCACCATTGTGCCACCATGGTCACCCCTAATACAGACGTACTGTAGAGTTGCCGTTGAGTTGTGACTGGTTGGTGGAGGGCCGGCCCTTGCGGCTGTACAGTTTGTTACTGCGAGACTCCCACTGAGTGATGATCTGGTGTTGTCTCTCTGCCTCCACTCCGAGCGACAGCAGGTGTCCGTCTATGTCCATCAGCCATCGTCTGCCAAACAACAACAGATAGTTTTTGAATAAAATGAACTAAGTATGTGTGATTTTTTTGTTAAATGTTTGGTTGTTCTAAACAGGCTGCTTGAGTGGTAGATTTTTTAACTTACTTTTGAGGTTATCAATATCGGTTTATGGTTTAAAATCCTTTTACTTGGTAGATAGTCTTATTTGTTTCAAACAACTTTAGACAACTCAGCACTGCACCAGCTGTCTACCTCTTAACACAAGTATAAATACTGTACTGCCTAGTGGTGGATCGAATAATCACTAGTGTAGTAGAGTACTTTGACAAAAGGAATCCGGACATACCTTTATTAATAAACTGTACCATTCTCTCAAACTCAATCAGACAACAGGAATCAGACAAACCTGGATTAAAAAACTGTACCATCTCACTCAAATTCAAATAGACAACAGGAATCAGACAAACCTGGATTAAAAAACTCACTGTATATCCGTGAAACCATCATGCACGCAGTCTGCACCAAGCAACCAAGACACCACAATCAACACCAACACAACACTAGACACGTTACAAACTTCTCCTTGCCACCTCATCACCTGAGCCTCTTCAAATGAAACCATCTTATAAAGGAGCTCTTCTTCAACCACCTTCCTGAATACTTGAGCCCAAGACCCACAACATCTCAAGAGACAGCTGACTTTGTGGCTAGGAGAGACCCTTCTACTCAGAGAAAGACTTTGATCACCAGAACTCAACCATTCCAGAACAGCAACACATGACGAATACATATATTGCATTGTATAACTTATTTTTTCTTAAAACCATTTTGACGCATGTACTGTTCTCCATGAATATGTGAATAAAGAATATTGTCTATTGTCTAATAGTGTTTATAGAAAGTCATTAAATCAAAGTGCAGGCGGCTACACAGCCAGCTTCTTCTGATCTTCCTCCTCTTTAATCCCAACCCCGATTCACAACTTGTGATGCATTGTTTGTACTACTGTGCAGGACTAATACAGTACCTGAAGGTAGGAATTTCCACCTCTAACCTGAGCAAAATTCATGCCCTGTTTACACACAACTGACCTCAGCTTCATCTGGTCGCGGAAGGTGGAGACGATGAGTTCCGTCAGAGTTGTTTTGCGACCGGGCCGCCAGAAGCAACTCTAGCTTGTCGTGACGGAGGCCGGTCCTCGGCAAGCTTTGTTCTCAACCGGTTGATCTCCTGCCGTAACTCTTGGATGATGTTACGGTACTGAGAAACGTGGAACGACACATCCAGCACATTACGCTCCAACTGTAACATGTCCAAGGAGTACTATACGAGTACAATCCGGAGTTTGCATAAAAGGTGAGTTACTTAAGTATTGGATGTTTTACTCTAGATGAATCATCTTTGCCTTGAATCACTGGTATTACATTTTGGTCACTGTCTGATGTAATAGTATATTGACATATTTTATTTCTAAATCATTCTATCACAAATTATAAGTCTTCGGAAATTGTTTTCTCAATAGGAAATGAATTCTAATATCTGCATTTTGATCATGCGACATACAACAGACGGACCACTTCAAAAAAGCTGCTCAAGATGAAAGGACAGTTAAGGCTTTTTATTGATTGAGTACATTAAAACAACAAGACAAATTGACCGTAACCACAAATAAATTAAGGTTCTAGTTAACAACTAACAAGTGTACCTTGTGGTGGCTGATGCCAGTAGCGCGTGCGGCGTATGCCAGCGTGTTCCTACTCATCCCGGTGTACGCAGGCCGGACTGACATGAGCCACCATGACTGTGCGACAGTTACCACTCAGAGCCTCTCTCAGCAGCCGAGTCAGCTTGCTGTCCCGATAGTTGACGTAGCGGTTGCCACTCCCCGCTCCGCTCAGTGAGTTGATCACATTCCCCAGAGCCAGCAGGGATCGCGCTCCTTCCAGCAACCTCTTGCCTCGGTTCTGCAAAAGGTATTTTGCTGGATCTTGATGGCTAAAAGCTGTTCAATTGCCCTATGGGCAAGTCCCTAGGCTTACTGTGATATTTTATTAAAATAATTAGGATTTAGACATATGCTATAAGTAAAAAACTTCCTTATGCGACAAAACTACTTTATTCTTACCTGATATAATCTTTAAACTGTTTACCATTGAATTGCTTTATAAACAATACCACTTAACTGATCAAGTCAAGTGATGTTGATTCTTTTTGTCTGGTAACAAACATCATTATATTTGCACTCCTTATTTGTTCTCTACCATTTGTTTTGGGCCCAAATTTGCTTCCTATGAACTCCCATACTATTTTCAACATCAGCTTGACTTCACTTCGCTGAACGATTCTTGATAACTTCTAGTCCGGGTAAGTAAAAAGTGTGGATTAGATATAAGTCGCCTTGGGCATTAGGGCAATAAGAGTTTCCAGCCTGTTCATGTGTATTGGAACATCAAGCTGGTTATCTAATTTTCACTCTTTATTATTCATGCTGTGTATTAAGTAATTCATACCATTTAGGCATTTACCATATGTCATTGTTCATTCAACCCATCATCAAGTCACTTCATATCCATACTATTTACAGTTAATTTATCAATTCCACCCTTATTTGTTTCAAAATTTTCAGTCTGGCTATACACATAAATTATAATAATGAATGACAAATTTGTTTTTAAAACATGTAATAAAATAACTATTTTAAAGGTTTAATTTTTATAAATAATTATTCTTGACATTTTTGCCATGCAAATTTTATGGGTATACAATTACACTTGATTTAAACGACAATAAATTAATGTCCTAAAGTGATAGTATGAATGGGTTACTGCTTTAAATAGTTGTAATATTATACTATGCCAACAAGCCAAGATTTAATAATAGCATGTTTCAATTAGTGCTGATTATGGTGAATGAAATAAATTATATAATAAGGGATTAGGACTTTAAATTAAAATTAATATATACAATGAAATGATAATTGAAAATTATATATTTTTAAATGCTAGGTAATGAAACTAAAGCTAAAGGTTTCGACATTCTAGGTAGATACCATTCAGACGCTCATCATCAATTGTAATTACAGGCGTACATGAAGAAGCACCTGTATGATCATCCATCACAACATAGTTTAGTTACGAAACTTTGGTACTGAGAACTTGAACAACATTTTGTGTGTGGAGTTTACTCCGAGTTTTAAGTACAATTTACTATTTTGTCAGAGAACAAATAGCACATTTTTTACATTATTTGACATATACACGAGTACATTTTCCAAATTGAGTTTAGTTCAATAAACTTTGCCAAACAACACAGAAAAAAATTATAATATAAAATATAAATCAAATGTAATAAATTGCAACAATAAAAAAACTTACAAAACTGTAATCAATTGTTTTTTTTTTGCTGGAGATTGACATATTTTATTGTTGAAGGTTTATCTAAATAGATTTAAACAGTATAAATGTAACAGTCATTCCATACAAAGTGACCAGACAAACACACAACTCAGTAAGGAAGCTAGAGTCAGCTGTCAGGCGTTCACTATTGACACTATTGGTCAATGTTGATGATTACTTGAAATTGTCTAGCCGAGGGATATTGATCGTGGATTGAGATCGCAAGGTCAACTGTCAAGTGTAAGGTTCGCCCCTTGCTCGGGTTGATGAGGGCAATGTTGTCGTTGTGCTCTTTTAAGCAAGTCAAAGCGTGCCGTGTTGCATGTTATAACAGTTGTGTTGCTGTTACAATTAACACTGTGAAAATGAGGGGTTGTGAGGGGTTTAATATTCGGAGCGGTGAAATCGGTACCGTTAGCGGCGATTTCTTGACTCCCGCTAACGCTCGCGGTTAAAATCACGCATACTCTCGGTAATGAAATCACAACTTCGGTAGAGCGTTTGGCATGCTAATCGATTGTTACCTTAGTTGTGTTATGTTAACGCTCGCGGTAAAATCGACTTTACCGTTCATTTCTTGACTCTCGGTAATTTTGATTTCTTGACTCCCGCTAACGATCGCGTTGAAATCACGACTTCGGTTATCTCTCGACTTCGGATATATCGGTATAATTTTGACTCCCGCTAACGCTGCGGTAAAATCACGACTTCGATAGAAATATACTCGACCAAATTTCGAGCTTTGCCGATAGCTCGAGCCGAGTTCGAGTATCGGAAAGTACTCGAACTCGACTTGTACTCGCACAATATGAACCCCAATATTTAAAAAGATGAAAATTTAGTAATAATCAATAACCAAGTTTAATTGAACCTTAATATTTTAAAAGACAACATTTCCTTTCTATAAAAGTTAATGTAATGTTAATCAGAGAGAAAAATGTAAACCCATTAAAATATAAATACCAGTTTTAAACTGTATGAAGATGAAATAAAATTTTAAACAAAATCCTTCTAACTGTGAGCAATTGAAACTAAAAAATAGCAGTGAGGCATCAAGTGGTAGAGAAAAAGGATTGGACAAAGAAAAACAGTTGTTTTAATTTTGAGATAAGTATAGGTTGTTGCGTTTGTGACACTATTGAAGTAAACCCACACATTTCCTAACTTATAATCTTAGTGTTGGCAAAATACTTGTGGAAAAATAAATCCTGTTCCAAATATCTTCCAAAGTATTACTGTAGTTTTTTATTGAAAACACAAATTAGAAGTTATTAAAAACGTGTCCAAAACAAATCATCTTTACAGAATCTATAGGATTCTATCAGAATCTTTACAGAGTATGAAAAACCTTTACTGTATACATTTCTGAGACTAACATTTCCTTTGGACATCAGGTCTCTATAACTAGGAGCCTTTTGAGATATTGGATCCTAGCATATTCACTTGGAAGTTGAAAGCCTATGAATTTCAGTTATTCAGAATGGTATCATACTATTGGGTTTCTGAGGTGTTTTGTTGATTTTGGCATTCAAACAAGAGCAGAGCTCATCCGGCCGTCTCAGTCACAAATTTCCTGGTGTTGGCAAGAGATCAAAAGAAAAAGGTTTCTACAACGTTTCCCTAAGATAGTAGGTTTCCAAAAGTCCTTACCTTGGTCTGGGAGGCTCTCTCGCTGCCAGCAAGGTCCAGCATGTACAGCTTGCCTTGCCTGAGTCGGGTCTTGTACTGTTCCCGGGTGTGAGTACTCTTGCGTACAGTCACTGACAGAAGAGCATGACTCCGGGACGAAGTCTGGTTGGCAGAAGTTGGCTCTACAGTTCGCTCCTTGTTTCCCATTTGCAGCAGATTCATTACCTGTGAGTTTGTAACTTTATTTAATTTAAACTATGTCAATAAAACCATTCTGAGCTAATCTTCAAATCTCTAGACCTGGTGTCAGTGACTTATAGGTCACAACTGTATAGAATTTAAAAACCTTAAGAATATCTTTGAATGGTAGAGTTCATAGCAGCTTGCTTCGTTTTAAAGAAATTGTAGACAGTGAGACTATCAACAGAATCCATCGTTAAAGTATTGCTTCATGAAGGACGACTGTTAACGCAGTCGTGGGGGCTAAATTGGTGAATCTTGATTGACCTGCGTAACGGCAAAGTCAGATTCAAGCAACGGCTAACAATTGATGGTTAAGCTTCAATAATGTGTCAAAACAGTTTCAGAGGTAGTTTTAAAATAGGTAGTCAGGCAGATGTTAATGTTCAAGCTGCTGGAAGTCCAACACTATTACACAGTTGCATTCCTTCTCACCCCCAAAAAGTCAAAGCAATTGCAATAACAAAACTAATCATTTTGCAGAATGCTAAAGCAGATCAAATCTATTTGCAAATTTATGAAAATGAGCCCAAAAGTGGCAGTATTTTTGTCGCTACCCTTGCAAGACTGGGGCGTGTCTCTCAGGCTTAGAGAACGTTAACATGCAACACTCCTGACCTTAACACCAACCTTGCAGCACTTATCTCTAACAACTTCCGACACCGCTCAATTGCTTTTACAATGCTATTCAGTTTCCAGAAATATCGCTGTCTGCAAAAATCTAAGTATCACCCGTTCTTAGACATTGTCTTCAAAATTTATCTGGATAAATTTAAGTTTATATCTAAACTAGGAAGTATAACTTCAGACTTGGGTTAAAGAATACGAGGACTACAGAACGCTAAAAGATGAGCACATGGTGACAAGTTAATGAGCAATCGCCTGCCAGATCTGCTAAGTAACGACACTGACAGATATTTGAAACTTGAGTTATTTGGAGAACAGACTCATTTGACTGAAAAGATTGGTGGGTGGTCTAACCATCACCTGTATTGTAACTAATATTCAATAGTGCATCAACTATCCAGTCTTGAAAAACAAAATACAAATTCACATTGGAGTTTAGAAAGAAAAGAAAAAAAACTTTTACTTTGTTCATCAAATAATCTATCATGCTGTAAGTGATCAATTAAAAAAAAACAAAAGATGAAGAATTAGTCCCATGCAATAGAATGTCTTAAAAAATATATGCAACTTATTTGAGAATGCATTGGTTGAGATTCCGAGTAAACATTTCTTTTTCATTGGATATTGAATCACCATAACATTCAATTATTGAAAATGACAAAAGCTATGAATAACAAATGTTATGATCAAGGGAAGTTAATCTTCTTGCTATGAAAGGTGGTGTTTTGCATGATAAGTGAGTCAAGTAAGATTCCCTGGAACATGCAACCTCTCGTCCCGCCCCCTCTACACCCTTCAACTCCTCACCTTTTCCAACTTTTATTTTGCTAAAATTTCAATGAAACAACAGTTGTTTATACAAATACAACTTTAGTTTTTATATTTATGCTTATTTATATAACAGTTATGTATATTAGCTTGTAATTAAACATGTGTATTGATAAGATGTATCTATTTTACTGGAGCATCTAACCTCTTGTGTGGAATAGGCCATGACTTCCCGCAACCCTGCCACCACGATGTTGTGTCCGCGTGAGTCCTCCCTCAGCTCCAGCGCTCCGGACGAAGGGTTCAGCAAGTCGCGGATGTTCTCGTTGTAGATCTCCAAGTACGACAGTGAAACCTGATCTCACAAACAATCAAGTGCTATTACTAAGGTAAATGGATACATCACTGATTCACAGGGATTTTATTCTTTTAGTTTATAACAAATGAAGATTGTTGTAAAATGGTTAGTAACAAAATGTTTTAATTGTGAAACGGTGAGAATTCTGAGACCACAAGATCTGATGGATTTCAAAAATATAATTTTGCCAAACACCTTAGAAAACTATATTGGATCAAATGTTTGATCAATTATAAAGAAGAGGTTATTAGCTTCCTACCAGTTAGCTCATTAAATAGTAACTCTTGATAACAATAACAATTTATTCGTCAATATACAAATTTTCTTTGTGTTGACAAATGAAAAAAAAGTCACTAGTATAGAAAGGACCAAACATGTGAAATTGTAAAGGAAACTTAATTTATGATATTTTTAATTATTTGGATCCATAAACTCACCTAAACTGTAAAAAATGGTTAATTAGGTAGTGTTTTAATTTTGATTTAAAGTTTCTCTCTTAGCAATTTTAGTTCATCAGGAAGTGCTTGGAACAATTTAATACCTGCTTAAAACGGCAGCATTAAAAGTAAAAAAAAAAACTAAAGTACCTGTTACCCTTCTATGTTGCTTGTAACTATTCTCAACTAATTCCTTCTATTGCTTACAAAACAATTTGAATGTTAATGTATTTACTTTTGAAGTAATAACTTCTACTGCTGAAGTTTGAAGAAAAAACAAGAACACTGGAACATTGATAATGTGACAATACATTTATTTTTCAAAGTTTAGGAAAACTTATGCTTTTCTGGCCTGTAGAGTCTTCACCCCCAGGTAGGTGCTCATTCGAGTAAGTGTAGTTGAAATGAATCGAGAGAATCGATGACTAATAAACTCTAGACTAGAAAACATGTGTGTAACGTGATCAAACAAAGATGAAACACTTTGTTTAGTTTAGAATACTGGAAATTTTGATTAGGCCAAAAAAGCGATGGCAATAGTTTTGTTTGGTGACTCTCAAAGACTTGCAATGTCTTTGTGATTTTGTCTTCCATAAGTGGAAAGTGGAACATGAAACTGACAAGGTATAAACCATCAGAGAGACATGTTTCTGACCTGGAAGTTGTTGCCCTGCTTGTCGATGGTGTGGAAGAGGTCGTTGAGAGCCCGCACCATGATGCCAGTCTCAAACTCGTCGCCCACCATGGTGTGTGTCTTGCCAGCGCCGGTGGCTCCGTAAGCAAACACTGTGGCGTTGTAGCCGCGGAGCACATCCTGCACCAGGTTCCTAGTAGTCGCAGCGTACACTTGCTCCTGAACCCAAACTTTAATATTATAGTAATCAGCAGAATTTTTATAGCGTTAAGTGAACAATCCGCTTATAAATGACCATCCTGAAAAAGAAAGTTTGGAATTTCACTCATGACATTTTTTAATTTGACAGCCATCAAGGGCGGATTCTATGATAACAAATTAGTTTAATTATTAGTTAGCAACTGCGGTGGTTTTAAATGGAACAGTTTACTATTAATATCAGTAATAACATATGCTATCACGGATAACATATGAAAGTGAAACCATATTTGAAACAACCAACACAGTAGTAATTGATAGATTGCTAAAAATAGAAAGAATTGTCAGAACATGTACAAATAAAAAATATTAGACAGACAAAGTATGGAGGCTCGCTTCTAATGATTCAGTTTACTAGAACCAATCACAAGTACAATAAAAAAGAAACAGATTTTTATTTGTGAGACATTTTATAAGGATGCCGGAAAAAAAGTTAGTAGAAAAATAATAGTTATTGAACAGTTAAAGCAACAAGTTAAGTTGGTGGATTACAGTTTACAGATACTAAGAAAGATATGAATACATTGGAAATTACAATAAAATATTTGAAAACAAGAGACAAGACCAACACTCTCAGGAGTCAGGATCTTTAAAGACAAACAACAGACACTGCTGATAAAAACAAAAGCAGAGACTGGGAAGGTTATTTCAATGGAAGAAAAAAGCATGGTCGAGTGAATGAAGAAGTATTAGGCAAACAAAAGTAGAAAACCCTAAGGTATTGACTCAAAAGGTCCAATGTTGGCTTTAAAACGATTAATAACATTTTTATGAAACAATCCCGTTGGTAAGTTTAGATCCCAACATTAAAATGTTTATAGTAATTGAATGAAAGTGTTAAGGATGTGTCATCAATAAATTAACAGATATGATACCCACGTTGAATTTCAATGAAGGCATAAGATCTACATAACATCAGTTAATACATGTATAATATGAAAATAGTTTGATAGAACTGATGTAATGTGGATGCAATGACTCCCTACAATTACCTGAGTGGAATCTTCTCCGAAGGCTGCATCGAAGACATACTTGCGCTCACTGCCTCTCTTCTGTCTCAGAACATCGCCTTTGTCTCCCTCGATATCCTCCAGGAGTATTGTCTGGAACAAGTCCATAAAATAAAAATCAATTGTTTCTTGTCGATAGTTTTAGAAGACCAACCGTATGTACTGTGTATTTTATTATTTTTTGTCCCTAGAAAAATGCTTTCAGCACTCAGCCATACAAATTTTTAATAAATTATTTTATGATATCCAAAATAAAAAATCAATTGGAAAAATTTAGATCAAATTAAAAAAAACTACTTACTTTAAATACATATTATTTCGTTGAAGATATAAGTGGGAACCAATAAAAGAAGACTATTTTTTATGACTGCAGCGCAAGACGCTACTAGCAGGAGACCATCAAATAAGTACTGTATCAGTGACTTGTAGCAAGCTAATTACTCAAATTTTAATATTGCTCTATAGTTGCTGCAACAAAACAGTGCAGGAATAGAAAATGCAATTTACAAGTACCAAGATAGGGTTGTGGTTAGCAAGCAAGGTCTGTGTATAACTGTTATCTAGAGCCAAGAAAAGGTCAAAGGCTAATGTAAAGTACTGTGGGTGGAGATTGAAGATAGTAGCAAGGTCAGGTAACCATCTGTACCTAGACATATTATGCTGTGTATTTTGGTTTTGTCAAGTCAGTCACAGTTTTGTTTTCTAATACTGTTAAAAAATGAATACTGTAAATGAAACACCCCAAAATAGGTAGTTACACTGTTACAGCCATCTGCATTACAAGTTCATGCAACTATTTTATGGTCGTCCATTATAACTCTTTATTGTATAAAACACACAACATATTTTTACATCTTTTTTGAAAAGGTAAAGTTAGAACTATGAGCTCCGTTGGAGTCATATTTTTTGGTGTCCTTGTGTAATATTTTGCTACCAGGATAAAGTTATAAACTGGCATTATTGTCCTTGTTTTATTTTCTTTTTTTTAATCAAAGTGACGTGCTTGTTTTTATATGGCAATAAAAATACTGAAACAACAAAACAAATTTATTTTTTGGGGAAGTAATTCCAACTGTATAAAAATATACGGTAACTGTTATTGTGAAAAGGCCTGAAATAAATAAATATTTCATTTTTCTTCTCAATGAAACCTTTTGGTATCAATAGGCTAAATGTAAAACAAATCAAGAACAAGAACATCACGTTGAAGTGATTTCGTGATATTTAAATAGCATAGCAAAGGTAAATTTCATAACTCCATTTGTTGATAGTGTAGAAAATTAACATGTTTATTTAACCACAAGACAATTGAGTTAAAAGCATTAAGTCGATTGGTTCAAAGAGACGTACAGTTATTCATCTCTGTCATCTATTATTGATATAACACAATCAATAGCTGCAGTGACAAAAGTACCAGCTGTCAACAACACAGTGACAAGTTCATTAAGCATTGTTAGTGGTGAATTATAGACCCTTTCTGCTCCTTTTACATGCCTGATATAACCCTTTACAATGAGATTGTCGAGTGTATTGAAAAATACCTCACTGAAGGCCAGTTTTCAATCAAAAACGCACTGTCTGTTTTAAAAATTATGGTTCTTATTAAACATTTCACATAAAACATGAGATAATGCTAGGTTTGCTAAGTATTTCTTTGTATGGACCGCCTTTGCTTGATGGGAGTTGGCAGAAATACTCCTGTAAGA
The DNA here is from genome assembly GCA_018831715.1 of Matsumurasca onukii. Lineage (NCBI taxonomy): Eukaryota > Metazoa > Arthropoda > Insecta > Hemiptera > Cicadellidae > Matsumurasca > Matsumurasca onukii. The sequence goes on along the minus strand of CM032060.1, from coordinate 13,301,275 downwards.
AAATTTTCCAATTATTGTACAAATCACCTATGGATACACTATGTGAAACAGTGTGCTAAGTTTGAAATTTCTAGCAAAACTTTCATTTTTCTTCAGTTGTGTGCCTTTTGTTTACACGTTGGTTTAAAACGACTCTATACTCATACTAAATAAATTTGAAGACAAAGTATATTTGGAAAGATTTGAACTAAGCGACGGTTATGCTAAACCACTACACCATGCTAACTAGAGGTTCAAATCCCAGTTCGGTCCAAATATTTTTGTCTTCAACTCTTTATTTAGTAATAAATTACTGTTAGCATTTATACAAATTAAGACTATCATACTGTTATACAAAAGTATTTATCAAGAAAATCATTTCCCTGTTGTTTCGAAGGTCTTAGCCAAAGAGGGGTTTGCGAGTCATGATGCCCCATGACCCTTGACAAAGGTTCAAAAAGGCCCTTATGGAAGGGGTAATTTCCATAAGCTCACATTTCCATGGGGAATTTCATACTGATATGGTAGTTTTCAAAAGAATTATTAACTGAGAAAATAATACTGAAACAAAGATAAACACAAACAAGGACTTCCACAAATCTGCTTCCAGAATTATTTATTTAAGTCAAGTAAAAATAATTAAATAAGGTTATTTACAGTTTCAGGTCAAGCTGTAAAACTCACAGTGAACAAGATCCTATGAATTTTAAATGAAAATTTTAAACTACGGTACTTTGACTGCGTACATCTCTTAAACAGAATGAAACATCACAAAAAAGTCAAGAATAAAAAGGCTTTAAAATTGTATAAAAAATCTGAAAATGTCATATTGTCATATAATACAGGGTTTTCCATAAAAATTTTTCGTTACATTATAAAATGGCAGACGATTTTCTAAAATCTGATATCATATTCTTAAATGTGTGGGTAAAACAAATGAAGTCATCTCTTTAAACATTAGAGTCAATCAGGTAGTTTACGAGATCCCCATGTAGTGGCTCGTTTAAAATGAACACTCTGTATACTCCTTAAACCTTTTTAGCACAATTATAATTTTGAACATATAGGCACTAGGTGAGAGGTTACTTTAAGGTACCTTAGACGGAATGTGGTTTAAGGCGAATATGGAGTATGATGATGTGATGATGTTTCTTGACTGATATATGTAGTGTGACCAATGGAAGAAGCCTGACATTGGAATGTGTATGATCTAAGCTTATTTTTTCAAAAAAATCCGAACTCCTCAGATACAGGTGTATGTGTGGCTATGTACCACGTTATTAAAATAACACTCTGAAATTCTCAAGCTGCGTAAATCCGGCCTTTTAGCATAATTAATTTCAAAAACTCTTTTTATTTTAGTAACATTTTCCAACAATATTTTTTATCTAACTTATAAATTTCCAAAATGGCCATTTAAAACTTCAAAGTTAGGAAATGGAATTAATTCAATTTTAGGGGTTTTGCAATTATTAATTTTGGAAATGTTATTAGGAAAACAATTAAAATTTCATCTTAAGTTCATAAAATATCTCAAGTTTTAAATTATTAGTTATTTTCAAACATTTACAAAATGGTGGATTACGGCTAAACTAAGCTGAAATAAAAAAAATGTTACCTCGATCCTATTTTCGATTTACTAAGGTATGTATAATTGAACGTTTCTGCAAGCGCGCTACACATTTTTGTGACACCCTGTATATACAAGTGAGTATGGATCGTTGAACCCTTGAACTACTACACCTGTGCTTACAGTGAGCGAGGACATCAAACTGAAGCAACAGGAGACTCATCTATCAATCACTCGGTTCTCATCCTTCAATAACTTTGTCTACACTTCACTTCGCACTTGGTTGATCTTCTAAGAAAGTAATTGTAAAGAAAATATTAATTGCTTTGGTCGCAAAAATTTGTAAACCTTTGTAGAATTGTATGCAGACGTTGGGATTACTAACCAACTCTTTAAGGCTGTTTGAGTTTCAAAAATTATAAACGTGTACTTTTCCATTTCCTCAAGGTTTGAAGTTCATAGGCTATAATTAATTTGGATTCGCTACCAAATTAAAAAATTTTTATGCAATACACTTTAAATCTTCACAGTTCAATGGTAAATACCTCGTAGCAACGACAAAGACTCGCTAGTTTTTGTATTGAACAAAATTTATACCTTTTCCATAAAGTTAATTAGTTACAACTTATAATAATCATCTAAAAATGTCATTATGTCAAAATGTTAAAAATGAATTCGCTGAATTTCTTTGTAAAACTACAGAGAAGCGAAGGGTGCGTTGTCAAGGTAAAGTTCCTTAACCTCCCTGTCCAGTCAATATCAGCCTTGATGAGTTCGAGCCTCCTTCTTTATAGGTTTACTTGAATACGTGAATATTAATCAATATGGATTAATTCAGTTTTTCATCATTAATATTTAAACATAGTGTTTTAAACTGCATAATTTTAAGCTTTATTCTTTAACTATCGGACCCGACGGACTTCGTCGTGTCAACAAGATTTGTAATGTGGCAGTTTTTTGTTCTACGTATTTTATAGTCGGGGCAAAAAATTCTCCTGAACAGAACCGTCACCCTAGTGATAGGGCGTTGTGAATAAAAAGTAATTAAATAATATAGGATATCAGCTGGCAATGAATAGCAATGAAGCTCAAATTGACTACGTTTTAGTTAGAAACGTTTGTATGGGGAAAAGAAAAAAAGCGAAGAGGTTTTCCGGCAATTATTTAAAATTTTCGCCGCAAAACCATTCTTGGACTCAACGAACATTTAAAAAACAATTTGGTCAAATTGGTCCAGGCGTTGTTGACTTATGCGCTTTCCAACACATATTTTATATTATAGATATGGACCCGACAGACTTCGTCCTGTCAAAAGATTTGTAATATGGCAGTTTTTATTCCGTACATATGTTTTATATCTGTAGACTGTAATATAGGATATCAGCTGGCAACGAATAGCAATACAAATTGTATGGGAAAAAGAAAAAATAGCTGTTTTAAGGGGTTCGGCAATTATTCGAACTTTTCGCCGTAAAAACTATCCTTGAACTCCAACAAACATAAAAAAAAGGCCAAATTGGTCTAGGCGTTGTTGAGTTATGCGCTTAGCAACACATTTTGCGATTCATTTTTATATTATAGATGTGGTACTGTATACGTTTCTAAGTATCATATACTGTATAATTTCAAAACAAGAGTGCAATAGAAACGCGAGTACAGTACTAGGTTGATATCAGGAATGTAAACATATTGTAAACACTCTAAATTTGAAGTGATAAAAGAATAAACTACAGAAATAATCCTGTGAAGTATTGTTGCTTGGTTGCTTAGTTGGCATGGTTGCAATTTAAGTTAGTTTCAGGAATTTTGTGAAGTGTTGAACAAAACGTTGTTCCTACTCGGTGGCGCGGGTTCGATTCCCGCAGTCACCATTTACAGTGTGTAAAGTGAATATACGGTGACGCTAGGTAAAGGTCGAAGTTTTATACGGAATCTCGTGGAAACTTTGAACAAGTGGCTCTGCAATGGTTTGCAATATAACAAATGCTGTTCTCATTTGATGCACTTCTGTAAGTATTATATTTTTTTACATAATATCAATCAGATCATCCAGAGTAGATTGGAGCCATCAAATGTTTGAGAAAGTACTGTATTTTCACGTGTTTCCAAATGGATGTGTTCCAAAAATCAAGTTAAAACAAGGAACATCGGCTGTCAATCTACTTTAAAGAATATATTGACCTTCCATTCAAAGTTTAAAACTCACAGTAACACTATTATTTTACTAGGGCGGCGTTCGTTTCAAAGTAGATTGACTCGTATCAACGATTTCATTGTATACTATAGTATGTTTACTAACAATATAAATTAAAAAAAACGAACACAGTTTTGTTTTGTAGAAACAAATTTATGAGCACAGTTCAACCATGTTGTGGGAAAGCAGGAATTGTAGTATCCTAGGACCAAGTGAAAGTGATGATAGGTAAGTTAGCGTAGCGTAATCTATCAAATCCTAACATCGATTTACGTCAATCACCGAAATACAAAGAAGCGAGAAAAGGGTATGCGTGAGTGACTTGAGCAGGTCGGCGGCCATGAAACATTGACAACGGTTTCTGTACACAGGAATTAAACAACATCGATCTGTGTGAGTGAATAGTTACTATTCATTGCAGAAGAGCCTACTAATGATGAATATTTTGTGGAAATACATTACAGGACGTTTTAATGATTCATCAGGATATACTTGCATAAATTCATCATTCACGAGGTTAAAGAAACACTTTTAAGTTTTAGAACCATACAGGATTAAAGAAAAACCAGTCCGACACGCAGCTAAGTGCTAAAGCGCCGCTGGCATGAGAGACACGAATTTCCTTTGTAATTTGTTACTCTAATTCGCTACGCTCACTACCTCGCTTCGGCCTTCAGCCTCAGATGTACGGGGTTTTTCATTGGAAGTTATACTACGTAATTTTAACTCTTAGGCTTTCGCGGCCGGTGTCATCACTAAGATCTAAGGCTTCCGATTTACACCGCGTCACAGTTGAAATATAATTACTGCTAAACGTTTCGACCTCGCTGTGGAGAGTCATCCTCAGTAGCTTGTTGACTGGCTTTAGATCTTAGTTATACTACGTAATATGAAAGGAAAACACATTTTAAATTTCTTCAAAACGTACGAAATTTACTATTTTTAGATCTTTAAACCCCTTTTTCCGTGAAAAGTCCCCTCCCCAAAGGGGGGGGGGGAAGGTAGTCCGATGTTGCTGCATGGTTAACTATAAACTCGACCGAGATATTTACAAAATAAAGATGTGTACCAAAATTGGTGAAAATCGAAAAAAATATGCGATTTATATAGAGACAATATACATGTATAGATACATTATGTATATAAAGTTGTGAAAAATGCTCAAAAAGTGCTGGGGTCAGGATCGGTGCTCTTCATGGTCCCGGGCCTGGGTCTTAGCATGCTGACGGCTTGAGTATCTTTCATTTGTCCAAAGGACATTCGATAAACAACGTTATCTTATGTATCGTACAATTAAGTATCGTCTTTTTAAATCTTAACAATCAATGGAAACCTCTGTTACGTATTTTCTATCTGTTTCACTGAATATCAAGTTTTAATCAATTCAAACTTTTTATAATAACCATTATTTTAAATCAAACTAAATGTATTTCTTCAATTCTAACCATGATTATATTTTCTGAAAATCTTCAAAATTAATAGTTTGCAGTTGTTATGGTAATTAATACACATCATTAATAAATCATTGTTCTGAGTGTGTGAACATCTTAAATTGAATCTGAAGACCTGTAAGAACTAAAACTACAACAAGAAATCAAAGAAATCAACCTATCAGGTTCAGCAAATTATCACCGTGAACATCAACACAACATAAGTATTATTACATTTTACTAAAACAAAATATACAGCCCACTGTTAAAAAAATATTTATTTGAGCTAACAAATCTACCCCACAACCCCCTAATTGCAGGCATGGTACTGAGCACAAGCAAAGCAATGATGTTTTCTACCCTATCCAGCTCCGGATCTTTCTCTGATAAATACGTTCTGTGAACACGTGTAAAGCTCATTTTAATACTTTACTTTTAAAGTTTTTAGTTTACAAAGACCTCAAACATGCAGTTTTAATCTAAAGTCTTTAATTTCAGTTTCATGAAAATGATAGTGATGTAGTGGTGATTGTCAACTTGTAGTGGGAGATCCGAGATCCAAAGTGGGAATCTTCGGGCTTCATATCCAGAGTTTTACTTAGGATTATCAAGACGTTTAGAAGATGGTCGAAAACGACAAAATCATCATAAGGGTACTAGGTAGTCATTAGCCGGTGGAAAACATAGGTAAATAATGATACATTTGAACGGACAACTGCACATTGAAATCCCAAGTTTTGAACACTCAAGTCCAAGAACAACGGTTTTGTCACCATTTTGTCGAGAGAAACATGTTCTCTTATATCGTGTCTGTAACATGACGATATTCACTAGAATAGGTGTTTTAATACGAAAATAAAAACAACAGCTGAGGGCTAATATACGTTTATTAAAATTAATGCGCTATAAACAGTTTTGGAAGCTATATTGTGGAAAACCTTAAAAATATCTTGTCCAGTGATATGTTTTAAACTAAATGGACGCCGATAACGTAAATATTTCGTTTCAAAGCCTGACGAGTTATTTAAAAAAAATTCTTTGCACAATTAAAACGAACAACCCTGGGCGTTTGCTCAGAAGCAGCTCATAGGTGAGCATTGCTCTCGTTTACATCCGTTTTTCAGTTTGGGTTCTTGATTTTGTGTTATAACTTTATTAAAAAACAGAATAACTAGTTTCCCAACTTGGGTCTGCTAAAAAACAAAGTAATATAAAACCAATAATGATAGTACATAATATAAATTTAGAGTTGTTTCAAATCAAATGTGAGAGCAATATGTTATTTGGTGGTAAAAATATAAAAATAATGTGTTTTCTGTTTACTAAGAGGGTCAACCTCTTGGAAAGTAATTTTTCACAAAGATAAAAGAATTATAAAAACATAACTATAAAATATATAATAATTCTACATGATTTTCAATGAAAAACATTCTTAGCTATCTTTCAAACCCCACTACGTTTTAAAATGGTGGCAATTCAAAGTGTTTTACCTATAAAATTGTAGCGATGCCATAAACGAACAAGCATTCACCCTGTATAGTAGAGTTTTATTTCTCAAACCTACCGTTTTAAAGTAATTTATGTTTAATTATTTAATCAGAATTTCCGCACTTTGACATTCGGAGCACTGGGCATACATTAAGATGTTACATAATTTACTAGCTACGTTTCCTTGGATACGTGAAGTAAAAAGGTAAAGTTAGTCTTGTTTAACAAGGCAAAGTTAGGACTACAAAGTCCTCTCTACCACTCAACCTTTACCTAGCGTTACTGTATAGTCACATTACAAAATATGTAAGTGGTGACTTTGGGAATAGTAAATAATGGAATTTCGTATAATTTAAAGTGGATAAATGAAAACATGTTCTGTTTCATTGGAAATTTGCTAAGATTCGCCGTAGCGCTTGTAGCTACGTGTCGGCTATGTTTTTGTAATGCTTATATTTGAAAATAAACAAACAACAACGGCTGTTACAAATTTATTTGTTTTCAAATAGGAAAGTTGTTTACTTTTGGTATCCTAGGAAACCTAGGCTTGTAAGCTATTTTGCAGCTGATTTAAGTAAATTGTTTTCTATAAAATACACAAAATTAATGTCTGTCTGCCCAATGCTCTAAATGTCAAAATTAAGACATTCTGACTGAATAATAAAACTAAAATAACTTTTAAATAGTAAGTTCTAGGGCGATGGGAGTTGTTTTGATTGAGGAGGTAAAATCTATTACACAGGTTTAACTTACTAATAATCAATTATGGTAAAACTACAATTTTATAGGCGAAACAAAACTTTGAATGGCCACCATTAAGCACAACTCAGAGTATTGAGGCAAAACACTGCAAACAGCAGCAGGTTTCTAAGACGTGTCCTCTTTGGCGAAAGAGTATTTTTTCCATGGAATGACACTAAACGTGTGTGGGCTCTTTAGAAACCCAACATAGGTTAAAACGGTGTACTTTAAAAACATAGTATCTGCTGATTTCCTTGTGAAGATTTTTGAAAGAAACGTCACTGATCATTTCCTGACATCTTTTGCCAGGAGCGGCGATGTCGATTGTTTTTTTCTGTTTTGGCGGGAAACTGAACAAAATGGCGGGACAATGAAGCATTATATCGACTCGCTGTTTACTGTACTCGCTCGATGTGTCTGCCTGTCCGTTTGTTTATCAGTCCATCAGCTGCACGTGTATTTACCTCTTTTGTGACGTCAAACAGCAAACAACTGTTTTCATGGATTTTCTTTGCTTGCCTTACTGCAAAATTCGAGGTTTAAGCGGCATTTTAATAAATGTACGATTACCTGTCTTCCTAACCGAGCTGCACATTGCCATCCGTCTTTCTAGCTGGTTACGTCACATCTCACAATCCCTCGGCTAGGGGCGAATGTGTATACTGTAATACTGTAATGCTGTACAATGAGTACTTTTGAGTAAGCCAAACTAAACGCCGTAACTATACGAATCTGTGTGACAAACATGGCAAAGTGTTGGCTAAAAAGGATTGTATTGTTCATTGAAAACTATAGTAGACTATTATTAATGCCGATATGTGTTTCCATTGATACAAATTTATCAGTTCAAATAGTATTGAGTCAGATCGCAATTATGTTGATTGCATTAGTAACCAATGTCAATATTGCGGGGAAGGTATCACTTAAATTGAAGGGGCGAGCCTGAAAGTGACACTTAAGTCGTTATTTTATTCAGCATCTGTTTCAGTCACGGAATACCTCTACTGTACATTCCACGATCTGTTTAAACGGAACTACGCTGCGGTGTTTCATGCAAGTATACGTAGGTCAACTAGAATATTGTTATCAGTGCACAGCAATTTTATCGCTCACAGTGGAGCATCTGCCCTTCCCTCCCTGAGAGGCCGTACCCTCACTGCCACCTACGAACACACCAACACATTCACACAATTAAATTCAAAATCTATTTATATTATTAAATGGATTAGTTAGTACTAAACAAGCATCTAGTATGACCCTGAAAACAGTGTTAAACATTGTTCCCTGTACTTGATAAATGTTTGGTATAAGTATTACCCTCACCAAACTCTTTATTTCGGTCATGAAGGAGCTCTGAAAGCGCTATTCAAAATACTTATTCAAAATACTTTGTATAAAACTCTAAAGACAAAAAATGAACCTGGACTTTACGCAAACCCCATGATATTCGAACCTCCTATGCCAGTAAAGAAAAATCTACAAGCGACAACCAACTTGAGTTGATAGCTCATTTGATGAGTTCTTCAAAATTCTAATGAAAGTTTATCTTTATGATTATAAAATATAAAAAAATACGTGAAAACCCCGGATATTCCTTGTTTCTTAGCCGTCTAAACTAGATTCTGTCTATGAAGTGCAATAGAAGTAGGTGAGCTGTGTATCGATTCTTACAGCTTAATATTGCACTATGTGTATGCATAACCTCTTAATCCACTAGCCACACAACGTTACATGTCCGTGCATAAACAGTGCATAACTCAACTAAAATTAAATGGTTGATTGTTCTTTGAAAAGTTTTGTATCTACGATGCGCCTCTAATACATTAATTTTAAGATACGAAAACAATCAGTTTTCATAAAAAGCGTTTTGAGTCAAATATAGATGTTAAAGAAACAAAAAGTTATGTTTATGAAGAGTCGAGGTGTCATCCGCATACATCCAACAAAATGTATGCAATATTGCAATTTTCTACATAACAACCAGAGGGCTTATGCGAATATGGTGCAAATAATGTCCAGTAACACATTTACCAACGCCTGAAATACCTATTACTTACGTCTATTCGAAACTGACGGCCCAATAGGACCGGAAGAGGATAAATTGTCGTGATTGCTGGAACAATCACTGGGGATACAAGACTGAGATAGATCCTCTGATAATAGCCTGGGGATGAAGGGATCTGTCATTCTGGCTCGGAGGAGGAAGAACTGGCATATGTACTTGAGCTTTCCATGGAGTCACTTCAGCCAAGGGGGAAGAGTCCCTTTATACAGACAGAGTAATTGTACTACCCATGTTTTCTCTAGAAGCATGAAGGATCTGGCAACTCAGGCTCGGAGGAGGAAAAACTGGTATAGATAATGGACCTCTCCATGAAGTCACTTCAGCCAAGGAGGCAGATTCATTTGTCATGAGACACTAGATTGAGATCGAGTAATAGGTACTGACTGCAGTGAGCTTCTCTCTGTAGATGGGCATAAAGGGATATGGCAACCCAGGCTCAGAGGAGGAAAAGCTGATATAGATAATGGACTCTCCATGGAGTCACTTCAGCCAAGGAGGCAGATTCATTTGTCATGAGACACTAGATTGAGATCAAGTAATTGGTACAGACTGCAGTGAGCTTCTCTCTGTAGCTGGGCATAAAGGGATATGGCAACCCAGGCTCGGAGGAGGAAAAGCTGATATAGATAATGGACCTCTCCATGGAGTCACTTCAGCCAAGGAGGCAGATTCATGCGAGACAGGATTGAGATCGAGTAATTGGTACAGACTGCAGTGAGCTTCTCTCTGTAGCTGGGCATAAAGGGATCTGGCAACTCAGGCTCGGAGGAGGAAAAACTGGTATAGATAATGGACCTCTCCATGAAGTCACCCAGCAAGGAGGTAGATTTACGGTTGCGAGATACTAGATGAGATGAGGTACTAGTATTTTACTGCAGTAAGCAAGGGCAAGTGGACGGCAATTTGGCTTGTGAGAGGAAAGTATAGGTAATGGGATTTATGGAGTTGGCCAGCTAAGAGGGTAGAAATTGCATATGAGAGGCTTGTAGGCTTTACTCGTGAAAGAAAGCAAGTATGAAGGGATTCCGTACCCTCAGTTTGTGAGAGAAAATGGTATAGCAAGCATATCTGGCAAATTCTGTGCTCAGAGAGGAAAATGAAGGATTCTCTGTGGAGTTGCCATGCCAAGGAGGTGACATTTGTTTATAAACTAGACAGATTTATAATAGTACTGACCGTGAGCCTCTGTAGCTGGGCATAAAGGGATCTGGCAACTCAGGCTCGGAGGAGGAACAACTGGTATAGGTAATGGACCTCTCCATGAAGTCACTTCCACCAAGGGGCAGAATCCTCAGACATGAGATACTAGAGTAATTTGTACTGACCGTGAGCTTCTCTCTAGAGCTGGGCATAAAAGAGATAAGGCAACTCAGCCTGAGAAGCAAAAACCAGTAGTAATGAACCTCCATGAGCCCACCAAGGGGCAGAGTCAATACTACAGTAACAATTGTACAGATGTACATACTAATAGAGTATTTGTACTGACCGTGAGCTTCTCTCTAGAGCTGGGCACATGACCTGCAACTCAGGCTCGGAGGAGGAAGAACTGGTATAAAATGAGCTGTCCATAAGTCACTTCCAGCCAAAGAGTCCTCATTCTTAGAGAGAAATGGCATTTGTGCTTACATACCCACAACAGGCCAGTGGAGTTGTCATGGAAATTGTTCAGGGATCTAAACATTATTTGTCAAAATAAACCTAACGTTTTAAAATGGAACTGTACTTTTCACGACAATCATAGCGTGATTTGAAAACTAGTAAAAATTATGTTTGTTGTAATATTGTAATACAATATGTTTAAACTACATATTTTGGAAGCCTTCAATTTGAATACCGTTGATACTACGTACATTCCTGACTGCTTTGTGTGGATAACAAATTGAAGAAATTGGAATGAAAATGTAATTTTAACACCTCTTCATTTCAATAAAGTTGGTTTTATTAGCAACAAAATGCTAGCTTTACGTGGTAAGATAGTGGATAACGTCATTCCTTATAGCGTGCATAAATTACCCCTCTTCAACTTTCTTTCATAAACTTTCCTATTGAACTGTCGAGTTTTTCGTTCCCCATTCAAAGAATTTTGCTTTCATTTCTTTACTCCAGTTTGTAAGTTTGAACAATCTAAGGGCCCCTCCAAATATTGTTTTCGAAGTATAGTTAAACTATCATTATAAATTTTTTATAAAATACCGTGCTGTTATATATAAATAGAAAACAATCACAGTTAAAACTATCACTATTGCTATCCTGAAATTATATTGGGTAAAATGATCTAATACTCCAATTTATATGTACATACAAATCGTTGACTACTTACTTGAAAGATTTTACACCTTTAATATCTACTGATATACAATTTAACCTATATTTCCTCTGTGTTTAAAGATAATTGGCAAATGATGACATGAAACCGTAGCTTTAACCATGCTTTCTTTACAATAAGTGTCGACAACGCTTTATTTATTATATTCGTGGTATACTATTTAAGAATAGCCACTCAGTATGTTTTGCTAATGTTTTAACTTTTCTTAGTGATAGTTGCTTAATGCGTTGTTGCCTCTTGCTTTCTCTATTATATAACATTTTAGTACAACCAAAAAACCTTCAACGCTCTTTTTGGGACGTTCTTCTGTGCAGGTAGGGCCTATTAATCATAGACTTAAAACAAGAAAGAAATTAAAATGTCTCTATTCAGCCTTATCATAGGATATTTAGATTTTTAAAAATATTTCCCCAACATAAAATTGCAAATTCTGATATGATTTTGATGTGTGTGAATGGACAATTTTTTTTTCTAATTATGGTAGCATTACATCTGAATTGTTTTAACTTTTAAACGTAACAAGTTTTATGTATTTGATTTTATGATTATTTATGAGATGAATATATCTTTCATCTTCTAAAATATTATCACTTTTCAGAGAAAACCACTATTTCAAACAGATCAAAGTACCTCTTCATCAGATAATTGACGCGAATTAAAATTATATTCTGATGAATAGTAAATACTTTAAATTTAATAAGTTTTTCTCTAAAAAGTGAGTTTTTCATTTTTACAAGATAAGATGCCAACTAAAAGTCTCATAATGAATCCACCTTCACCGATACCAACCTATCGCCAAATTATGATTATCTTGCAATCCGTTTCCTGTCACAACACATGTCCAATTTAAATTTATTTCGAACTAGTCAATTTTACTGCAACCCTGGTGATAACGTACTATAAAAAACGATCGCATCTATTTACTCACCAAAATTATTAAGATAAATATATATGTGTTCAGGTAACCGGAAACGAAGTTTCTAAATACTAACCAAACAACTCACCCTGCTCGCATGGGGAACAACACAACAATGCCATGGCTACGAGGTTCTGCCAACAAACTTAAGGGTTGCCACCCTTTCAGAGTGAAATTTCCATTCCCTAGACTACAGCATTACTTTCAGTGCCAGCCGTTTGCAGTTGGTCAGTGTAGGGGAGATAATTACTTAATAGATTATACCTTTTGTAGCTGGCACTTTGTTATTATTAAAGATTAAGGGAAAATACTTTTGCACTTGTTTAACATCCATTAGTTTTATTCACATTAGTTTGTTTGTTTTGTAAACAATACAATAAAGAAAACATGTGGTTTGTAAATTGGAAAACATATGGTAGAGTACCAACATTGATATTAAATAAAACATAAAGATAAACATAAACACAAAATACTATACATATCGGCCCCCTTGAACAGTAACAATGTTCAAATAAGAATGAAGGAGGGTGTATATAAGTATTTAGTCTTGGTTCGGTAAAGGAAACACCTTGGTGGAAGGGCGACAGAAAATTCCCGTATTGGTTTTCAGCTTGACGACACGAACAATGTTGTCTTTCCCTGGACTTGTAGACACAATTCTTGCCAATGGCCAGTTCAAGGGTGAAATGTTTGGTTCTTGAACTAACACCATGTCTCCTATTTTCAGGTTAAATTTTTCAGAATTCTTGTTCCATTTTGTCCGCTGTTGGAGAGTACTCAAATAATCTCGACTCCATCTTTGCCAAATCTTCTGTGAAATTTCTTGTATTCTCTGCCATCGTCGGAGTTGTGATGGAGGTTTGTTCAAAAAGTCGGGTTCAGGAATAGCATAGAAAGATGATCCAACGAGAAAATGAGCTGGTGTTAACGCTGTCAAATCTGAAGGGTCGGATGAGATCGGAGTAATGGGTCTTGAGTTCAAAACAGCTTCTATTTTCGTTGTTATTGTGAAGTATTCTTCGATGGTCAGGGCTGATTGGTCGAGAGTCCTGTATAAATGATATTTCATACGTTTGATAGCTGCTTCCCATAATCCGCCTTGGTGAGGGGAAGCTGGTGGATTGAAGTGGAAGGTGATGGATTTTTGTACACAAAAGTGGTTGATCGAGTTCTGAACTTTAGTATTTTTCCAAAATTCATTGAGTGTTTTTTGTAATTTTGTATTTGCACCTACAAAGTTTTTTCCACAATCTGAATATAAGTGAGAACACAATCCTCTACGAGACACAAATCGGCTGAGGGCAGCTATAAAGGAATCTGTGGTAAGATCGGTTCAATATGCACTGCCTTTGTGGTAAAGCAAACAAATACACATATGTAGATCTTGAATTGTTTGATGAATCGAAGTGATGAGCTTTAGCATTGAAGGGTCCACAAAATCTATACCGCAATGAGAAAAGGGTTTCGAAGGAACAACACGTTCTTTTGGCAGATTTCCCATGAAGGGAGGGACATTTCGAGGTTTGCATTTAAAGCATTTTACACATTTGTGGACTCTAGATCTTATAGTACTTCTTGCTGATAAAATCCATACATCTTGAGATAGTAAAGATTGCAATAGCTGTGGTCCTGCATGTAAGTTCTTGAGATGATAATGGTCAATGAGGAGATTTACAATGTGATGTCCTTTGGGTAAAACATTATTGTTTTGTGTCATAAGTCAGATTTGAGTTTTGCAACCGTCCGCCAACACGTATGATGTTTTCATCCAGAAACGGAGCAAGGTTTTGTAATCTTTTGGAACATGGACGTTTCTTCTTAAGCGATTCTATATCTTCAGAAAACACTGATTGTTGGACTAGTTTAAATATTTCAAGTTTGGCAGCATTTAATTCTTCGGAAGTTATCAATCCATGTCTTTTACTGTCTGTTTTGAGGTTATGCACGAAGCGGATGATGTATGCCATTACAAATTGAAGTTTTGAAAATGAGCTGTACTTTGTTAGAATATCCCATTCTTTGTTAGTTTCTGTTGATGTTAGAATTGTTAAAGGGTTCAGTTTCCTCGTCATTTTCTAAGTTTTGTGGAGCGAATTGAATGTTGGCCAGAGTGAATCATCTTGCATGAGCCATTGAGGACCTGTCCACCATAGGGATGGTTGATCATTTGAGAGGGCAGCAACCCACGAAGCGCAGTCAGCTGGGTTCTCAGCACTGCTGATGTGGAACCATTGGTGGGAGGGAATGAGATCTTGTATTTCAGCGACTCTGTTCGCAACATATGTTTTGAGCTTGTATGGTGGGGTCTGAATCCATGTAAGGACTATTGTTGAATCGGACCATGCAAAGATATGCTCAATTTTACACTGTCGAGAGATGATGTGTTTGCAATAATCTAGGAGCTTGGCTAGTAAGTGAGCTCCTGAGCTCTAATCGAGGCAGAGATATCCGTTTCAATGGAGCTACTTTGGTCTTAGCCATGACTAAGTTTACAGTTATATTTCCGTCTTCATGAATGCATCGCATAGACAACTGCGCTGTAACCCATTTCACTAGCATCTGAAAACCCTAGTAGCTGAATGGTTGTAGAATTGGAACATTGAAAAGGTCGTTTTATGTGTATATCTGTCATGTCTTTCAGTTCACTGGTGAATCTTGACCATTTGTCAGAAATGTCTTGAGGTAGATTGTCATCCCACTGACAACCTGAGGCCCACAGAATTTGCATTAGGCATTTTGCCCACATTGTGATTGGCGAGAGGAAACCAAGTGGATCAAAATTGAACTGATGACAGCTAAGATGGTTCTTTTGGTGATATTGTGACTTTGAATGTCTAGTTTGAAGGAAAAAGAGTCTGAGATGTTATCCCATTTCATACCAAGGACATTGAAATGTGGGTTATCGGTTGAATCGAGGAAAACTGGAGTTTCAAGATGTTCTGCAGGGACAGTTTGAAGTAGTTTTGGACTGTTGGATATCCATTTTCTTAGTTCAAAACATCCCTTGGAGAGCAATTCAATGAGTTGAGTTTGCAGAGCTAAAGCTTCTTCTTCTGAGTCTTTTCCGCAGACAATATCATCTACAAAGGTTTGATTTTTCAACACAGATGCTGCATCAGGAAACCTGGAGCCTTCATCGTCTGCTAGTTGTTTGAGAGTTTTCAATGCCTGGTATGGTGAGCTGCTAAGACCGTATGTGACAGTTGTTAGCTTGTAGACTTGTATGGGATTTTGAGGACTTTCACGCCACAATATTTGCTGGTATTTTTGATCGTCAGAGTGAATAGAGATTTGTCTGTACATCTGTCTTATATCACAAGTGAATACGACATTGAAACATCGAAAACCTAATAGAATATCTGTTATATTGGTTTGAAGTTTTGGACCAGTGATCAAAGTGTCATTTAGTGAAACTTGAGTTGATGAACGAGCTGAGGCATCAAATACAGTTCTTAGTTTGGTTGTTGAACTATTTTCTTTAATGACTCCGTGGTGGGGAAGAAAGTAGTTAGGTAGCGTTGAATCATTGGGATCATCACTTAACTCCATGTGTCCGAAGTAAGATAATCTTTCATAAAGTCAATGTACATTTCTTTAAACTTGGGTTTAGCATCAAATTTCTTTTCTAACGCAATGAAACGTTTCAGCATTTTTGAATGAGTCTCCTAATGGTTTGTGATTGGGTTTGAAAGGTAAACGTAAGCAGTAGACCATCTGGATCTCTGGTATGAGTTTGTGAAAAATGTTCATCGCACAGTTTTTTCTTCTGTGATTTTAGAATGAAAAGGAGGCTCTTCTATTTTCCAGAAGCGTTGGATGAATGAATGTCATGATCAGTTACTGAGAGAAATGTTTCAGATGCGTTTTTAGAAGGTTCTGTTTCGGTGCATTTTGTATCACCCATAACAGCAAATCCAAAACGAGTTCCAAGTAAATGTGGCATTTCAGGACCAAGACTGAAGATTTCACCGGTGACTATGTGAGGGTACAAGGAAGCTCCTAAAATTGCATCAATAGGACCTTTATGTGAAAGCTTGGATCTGCTAGAGCAAACCGTTTTGTATTTTCCAAAACATCATTTGCTATCATTACTTTTGGTAAATCAGAAGTTATTTTGTGGAGAACTAACATAGGACTGTTTTTATTATGATACCTTTCAAAGTTTGTACATTTGCATATATAACTCCTTTAGGCTTAGTTGTCGCTTGTGACAAACCATTTATTTCATGGGAGGAAGTGAAAAGTTGAGTTTGAAGAAGTTGAGCGACTCGTTCAGTTACAATGTTACTTTGGCTGCAAGAATCAATAAGAGCTCGGAAAACATGTGAGATCCCTTCTTGAGATGTGAGCTTTATCAAGCAAGTGGCAAGTAAAACTGTGGAAGAGGAGCTTGATTGATTTTGGACGGTTTAGTAGAGACGCCAACAAAACTTGATTGAGGTTCATCTTTCAAAGGGTTTTGGAGAACTATTTTGAGTTTCCGGAACGACAAGTTTAGAAGGACTTTTGAAGTTTTCATTATGGAGTAAAGAGTGATGTCTTCGATTACATGTCTGGCAAGAAAAGTTTGATTTACAGTCTTTGTGTGAATGTTTTCCTAAGCATGAGGTACATCTTTGATTGGTTTTAACCACTTTAAAACGTTCATCTGGACTTTTCTCTTTGAAGAGAGGACACTGATATATTTTATGATCAGTTTTGTTACAACAGAAGCATGGTGAGAGTGTTGAGTGTTCATTTGAGGTTGTTCCAACAAAAGTGTCTTGGGTTTTTGTGAGTTTTAAGAAGCTAGGCTTTGAGTTAGACGAGTTGAATGAGTTAGGCCTATGAGTGTTTGGGACATATTGGGGTTTCAGTAGAAAAGCATCTTCATTGTGAATGCATTCAGAGTTGAGAAAGCTTATGATTTCTTACTAGAGGAACATTTATTATCTTCAGTACGAGTTGTTTCAAATCTTTACGTAATTCAATGTCCATTTTACGTAACAGAAGAGCAGAGAGCAAGGGATTGTCGGTACAAATGTCATGGTCCAAGGCTTTTAATGCCTCACTGTGTTCACTGAAAGTATTCAAGAAATCTCGCAACTGTTTGTTGGAATGAGCAGAAATTGAAGGTAAGTCTAGTATTTGTTAAGGTGTAAGCATGATAGTCTGCGAGGGAATGATATCTTTCCGTTAGAATCTTGTGAGCAATGAAGTAGTTTGACTCAGTTATAGCAAGTGATTTTATTAGATTTAATGGTTCATGAGAGTACTCCAAGTAAGTATTGGAACTTAGCCACAGCAGGAAGGCTTTCATTTTCATGAATTGTTGTGTTGAAGAGATTGATAAAAGACACCCATGTATGAGGATCTCCATTGAAATGCTTCAATTCTAGTTTAGGTAGCCTGACAGAGATGAGAGAGTTATTTGAGTTGCTTGAGGTATTCAGACCATTTAGGCCATCATTTGAAGGGGGTAGTAGGCTATTTACGAGGGACAGGATACTTATTCCTAGAAAAGAGATTTCACTGTGCAGATTTCCATAGGCAGTCTCATCGAAGTCTGTAGGTAAAGAGTCTTGATCAAAGAATTTAGTTTCAATTGTTTCAAAATCAGCCAATTTTTTACTTACTTGTTCTTCAAACTGTTTTAGTTGATATTTTTGTGTTTCAGATAAATCTTCTTTTTCAAATTTGTCAATTGTAGCAAATACATTATTTAAAACAACTTTGTTAAGTTTCCTTTACTTATTAAAATTTGATATTGCATTTGGAATAATTTAGGCTCTTAATAAACAAATAAAATTTGGGTGTGGACTGTAATTTTATAGGCTAGTTCAAATTATGCTGGGTCGAAGTGACCAAAATGTAGGGGAGATAATTACTTAATAGATTATACCTTTTTGTAGCTGGCACTTGGTTATTATTAAGGATTAAGGGAAAATACTTTTGCACTTGTTTAACATCCATTAGTTTTATTCACATTAGTTTGTTTGTTTTGTAAACAATACAATAAAGAAAACATGTGGTTTGTAAATTGGAAAACATATGGTAGAGTACCAACATTGATATTAAATAAAACATAAAGATAAACATAAACACAAAATACTATACAGTCAGCAGTTGGTCAGTTACATTAGTTTTATTACTTGGTGTTACTTATTGCTTGGCTATTCACTCCGAACCTGTCTTTCGAATAATATTGTTGTGCGAAAATTTAAATACAACTGCATTTATAATAACTATTCATTGCCCTGAATTTTTTTTTGTCATTTAAAGACTACAAGAAATCAGGTTTAAAATTCCACATTTCACTTGGTTTATTTTGAATGACAACATTTTCTTGAAATACTCTAAGGGATTATGTTATAGGGTTGTGATGTTTCCCTTAGAGTATTTTGAAGAACATTTTGTCATTTCAAATAAATTGTATGTGGAATGAGGCATTTTAACCCTGATTTGGTATTAACCTTAAATTGGTATAACAAAAAACCGAGTCGAGATAAAAAATTATCATTGCGTCGTTAACCATTTGTGACAAATACCATTTGTCACATTACACTTCATTCATCACAATTGGCATAAATCTTCAGGGTTAAAATTCCCTTTCTTTTGAGGGGCCACAAAGAGGGAGATTTGTATTTAAAAATTTGGGGGGCCCTCCCACCCTCCCACCCAGTTGGGGGTTGACGCAAAGTACGTCAAAACATACTTCAGAATCCCATAAAAACATTCCCCAAAAGGTTTTAAAAGTACTTTCTTTTTCTAAATTTAAGGTGGGGAGGGTCCATTTAAAACTCACCCTGTATACTATTTGATATAGGGTATATAAACCAGGACATAGTGGGGTTGCTTTGCATGCACGGTGATGGATAACAGATGTACTGTCAGTTCTATCTACACAATCTAGGGCAACTTTCATTATATAATACGTATAACATATTATAACAATTATAATACGTATAATTGTTATCATAAATTGTGACTTGATTTGGGATGCAGAACGTTATAAATACTTAAATCTGACTGACGCTGTGGTATTAATTGTTATGTGTTGCATTTTATTAGTATCAAAATAATTTTGACATTGATTTTGTAACAAAGCAAAAACAACTTCAATAAGTTATCACACGGACATTCTACTAACACTTCTTAGGATCGGATTATTACGCGGCATTATTGTAGTTCGGTTTTATTATTATTTGTAAGAGTCTCGTTTGGAAGTAAGGGTTGATTATTCGAGTTTATGACAATTTTGTAAACCTCGACCTCCGAGTAATGTATGTATTATTAGTTGCTAACATTTTAATGGTGGGGTATAAAGCTCGGGAAAACTAATTCTTTATACTTAAACCGAATCCATTTTGTTCGGCCGTTTTTTCGGATGAAAGGTGTAGCAACGTATTAAGCTTATTTAGTTAAAACGGCAATCTAGAAAATCCTCCTTTGCCAATGCATTTACACTCAAATATGTTACCTGTCAGCAAAGGTTATCTATATAAGAGAAATCAATTGAGCAAGTATTGTAAATTATTCTGCTTGTATTCAATTTGAAAATATATAATTTAAGTCACAAACTAGGACCTGCACTATATAGCTGGCTACACATGGTATATTTGCGAATTTCCATGGGAAATAAAATATATGTTAATTTCTGCCGCCATAGATAGAGTACAACAAAACTAGTTTTGATCTTTTCAAAGGAAAATGGAGTGAAGCACAATGGATACGCGTCGGCTATGAGTTATGAGTTTCAAATCGTGAACTTCCATCAAGCATGGACGAGTTCTGATGTCAATGGGAGGTCAGAATCGTAAAACGGAGACAATACGTCGCAGAGTACGTGAACTGAAAACACATTGCTGTTTGCATAGAACACAGACGATATTAACAAAGTTTACTTCTCTAGTAGCCCAGTTTTAACGTATTTTAGTAATATACACACGCTCTGGTATGATATAAAACTTTTAGAGCTGTTTTTATTTCATACTTTTACTGACCAGCTGTTTTCACTTTGCTATAAACACGTTCTCTATAAAGCGGCATATAGTAAACTGTAGATTTAAAGATTCGATGAACGTTGTTAAATTACTAAACTCTATGCTACTGCAGTTTGTGTTTTGTGATGTAGGATTTGTGAATGTGAGATGGTTTAGAATAATAAGTGTGACGAATAAGCTCAATGAAATTAAAACTTAAAAGATGCGGTGTGGTGACTTAATAAGAGGTGCAAATTGAGTGTTAAACAGAGCTGCACCACTTTCTGTTAGGAAAAAGATAATTCTTATGACTACTTAAGATGAGAGCTCGTTCCTTCAAGAAGCTATTAAAACGAATACAGAAGTTGTATTGCATATTTTGCTAAAACTGTTTTGTAGCCCATTTCTCATTTAATAAAAACAACTATACTCGTATTTCTCATGATCCCATACGATCAAAGTAAAGTTCAATCGATAAATCCTAAGAGATATGCTTGTACGTATACAGGTAAAAGATCAGGAAAGTTTATAATTTACCTTGGTCAAGAGATGAAGTTGTTTCTTGGAAGTTGCATCCTCAATTGGTCTTGCATTTTCCATTCGAGTTAATTGCTATATAATAAATAAAGAAATGAAGTTCAGAGGAATGCCCGTTTGCAAATAACATTAGACAGCATGGCTTAACCATTACTAAAACTAATCACATTCTCATCCCTTCACCACAACCGTTGTAGGCATTGCCTTTGAAACCTTGCCCATGGGATTCTGTCAGGTAGGCGAAACTCTAAGAAACACTAGTGAAGTGTCTAATAAACAGTCTGACAAAACAAGTTCGAAGTTCGAAGAAGTACACCGACTAAACGGAAGCATAGAAGAATAGACATAATTTGTCAATTGAACCATTTTGGACAATAAGATGAACTGTTTCAAAATTAATGAAGAGAATTTACGAGAGCACATCCTACAAATCAAAATGCTTGAAAAATTGTTGTCTGATGATTGGGGCAAGAGGAACATTACCCCATTTTCAAATTAAAAATTCCCAAGTCCACGAATTATCACACCACATCCACGGAAATATAACAAGATTATAACTATTATTATATAAAGCAGACCCCGGTTGGGGAAGTAGTTGTTCAGAATAAAGTTATATTGGACTTAGGTAACCAAAAATTACACGATTTTCATTTGAGAAATGCGGTAAGAAATAACTTCAAAGAATCTTTAATCTAATTGCTAACAGAATTTGTTGAGTAATAATTTTAGCTGTACAAAAAAATAATTTAGGATTAAGAAAATGAAATGAATTACCCCAGGTGAGAAATGAAGTAAGCAGACAACTTCTTGATGAGGAAGAACGGAGGTTGGTCGGGGCCGGGTTGTCTTGATTTCCGCTTTTTTCTTCCTGAAAAAAACACAATCAGTTTTCACTCACAACAATCTGATGACTGTAAAAGGCCAAAATAGCTCTGTAGATTTACCAGAAATTCGTGTTAATGCGGCACTTATCTCAAGGTGAACAAAGGTTCTTGAATGTATTTAACTAAAAATGTTAACAACACTTGTCTACTTACTTAAGACCATGGATGAGAAACGCCGAAAGAAGGTTTCCTGGATGTTGTTCTGGATATCTTGGTGTTGCCCCTTACTCCATTTCTCACTGCAAACAAAGCAAACACTTAATGACGGTTTTCAAATAGTACTGATAAAGCCAAGAAAATAATATATTTTGAAAATGTAAACAAAGCAGTCTGTAAATTACCTAGACGAGAAATGCAGTAAGGAGCTATTGGCTCGACGACACTCGAGGTTTTGATGGTCCCCTGCCCCTTTTTCTCGCTGTAAAAGTAAAAGAACAATTATAGCGATCGTAGCATAAGCCAGGCAAGTTCAAAATCAATGCAGCTTATGAAACATGCAAAAGAAATTTCTTCAAAACACATAATGTTGTATTTAGCACTCACTACCTTGGGGTTTCTTTTCGCATTATACAGAGTTATCAAAAGGAATGTCCTACTTTCAAAGCACTCTCCTTCGTTAATTATTACTTAGATATACATAAATTAAAGACTAGTAAAAAGAGCACTTTTCAAAGTTTATCTTTGTTGGTAGACTTTTATAAATGCTAAAACCTCCATGTTCTCCCCTGACTGCTCGGCAAAAACCTAGCCGATAATCAAACTCTTTTCCCGTAGTTAATATCCGTAGTTAATAGTCCGAAGTTAATATTGATTTATGGCATTGACTGCAGCTTTGATACGGTTCCGTAGGTCACGTAGATTTTCTGTCAGAGAGGGTACGTAAACCTTCACCCTTACATAGCCCCACAACATAAATTCACAAGGAAATCACAAATATACGACGAAACTCTCGCTGAACTGAACTGACTGGCTTTTTGAAAATTCAAGAACGCAAAATATCTTGTGTTAAGTTGGCAACAA
This sequence comes from Matsumurasca onukii, assembly GCA_018831715.1. NCBI lineage: Eukaryota > Metazoa > Arthropoda > Insecta > Hemiptera > Cicadellidae > Matsumurasca > Matsumurasca onukii. The sequence continues at coordinate 13,278,164 of CM032060.1, read as the reverse complement.
TTTTTTTAGTAATTAAAAGCGAAAATTACTTCTCAGTATATGTAAACAACATTTTGAAACGTCTTCTTTTCAACGACATGTAAATTATTCATGAAGCACTCATACTATAAAAGTTTCAGAAGAATGAAAGTAGGACATTCTTTTTGAATAACCCTTTACAGTGATTGAAAAGTCATTCCCTCGTTTTGTTTCTTGTACCATGATAAGATCACTTTACTTATTCAACAGCTGATGAAATTATATTTACTCCTTTTTTTGATTCTGCATTTGTTTTGATTGATGGTGTTTGTAAAATCGCCGTTACATTGGATTCTGAAGAACGAGCAAGAATTTTATTGATTCAAGGTACGAGATTTGACACTCGGTTGTGGAGGTTCAACGGCGTTGGAGAGCTGAAAACGTTAGAAGTGCTTTTCTCGACCCAAAAACAATGAATAAATTTTATCATAAATTATTGAGATCGGGCAGTATTTTGAACAGCTCTTGATCGGGCAGGCCGAATTTCGCTTTTTCTGAATTCAAATATCGATGCAGTGAGAATAACTTTAAGACGTTTGTCAGGGACTTCGATTCAGAAAGCAGTTCTACAGAGTTATTTAACCGCTGAGGTTTCATCTTCAATCAATGGAAAGTCAATGATTTAACTTACAAGTTCGAAACATGTTCAAAAGATATATGAATTTTTGAGAGTGGAAACGCTACTCTAGTTCAAGTACTTCGTCCTTGAAGGTTGGGACAATCCCGAATGAAGTTCAGTGAGAACTTTTCCAGAGACATGAAGCAATTCAGGACTTTTGGAATAATACTTAGTCAGATAGTGGCGTATTTTATGTCGGTGGGTTCGTAAACAATCAAAAATGTCACTTTGAAAACAAACTAGTACGTGTTTTCTGTGGAAAAGATGCATAATTGTAGATATGAACGATTAAAATAATCAATGTACTGGCCTTTTGAACAATTAAACACTATGCTAAAGTAAAGTCAAAACTAGAATAATTGAGAATTACTCACGTTCATCCCTAGTACCCTTTGTGAATCGAGAAAAAGAGGAAGGCACAATTCCCAAAGGCACAATGGTATAAATGCTGCAATCTCTTCCCATCCAGACTTTCTATCACTTGTTCTACTAAACTTTACGTCTTGCAACTCTAAATTATTAAAAGTTGTATACAATATAATTTTGTTGCTAGGTGACAATAATATTATCGAAGTTATTAAAATACAGATGTTTCAGTTTAACAAAATATCTCATCAAAAATGACAAAGGTAAACAAATATGTGTGATTACCGGACACCATCTGAAAATGTTATACCCTGTGTAAGATAAAGGGCGAAACATCCCCATATTCTAGAGTGGCTACAGATTACAAACGTTACTGGGATTAAATACAAATCAAAATTTAAGCGCCTTAAGCAAACTTGTCTAATATAAAAGACAGGAAATCCTACATTAGTAACTGGTAATCTATCAGATGACTCGGCACCTCGCCAATTAATTTTTAATAAGCAATACATAACCTAATTATTGTGAAATCAGTCTTGTAAGTTACTGTACAACCACGTAATCGACACAAGTTATGCTGAAATGAGTCAGAATGTGTGAAGATCAATTATTTGAAACTACTGTTTTCACGTTGAATGTGTCATTGTTAACTTTAGTATCCTGCCAACACTTTGTCTCATTGTAGCCATATAGTAAAACTGTTATCTGTACATTCCAAGCTAATTATTTAAACGTCGGCATTTGTCGTCGGCAAGGAATGACCTCCACAAGTCAATAAACCGCACCACACTGGGCATAATTAATTACCACTAATTGTCTCAGACCAATTAGCTCTGCCTTCTAGCCGCAGCCCAATTATCCTTAATTGATTCATTCTCTGTGCGTAAAGTACGCTGGCCCGTGTCCTTTCCTTTTTTTACTCAACTTTTCTTTTGGGTTTTTTGTTCGTTCATTAATAGTCTGGCTAAAAGCTAATGATTTCTTGGTGTTAATTAGTGATGGACTAGAGTTCGAATATGTCTGACCATAACATTCCATTCCATTCACCATAATCCGTAAGAAAGACCATTATGGGAAAAGTTATAACCTGCGTGTTGTTTTGAATTTCTTAAGGTGAAGAACGAGTTCATACCATAAATATAGTTATAAATACATTTGTAAACTGACAATGATTCTGATAGAAGATGAAAACTTGTGAATAACATCAAAAAATTAATTACAAATTGATCAATTGCCAATTATCTTCCTCATCTTAATTTGATTTGATACACCTGAAGGTTTAACTAGAATAGACTAGTTGAATTTATTAATGTTGTTTAAAATACAGTAATTTTTAAGTGGTTCAATCCAAAATTCTGAATTTAACACTATCCAGTGTTTCTTTTTGGTTACTGTAAGGTTTTCGTCTTCAAACCCTTTGAGAATCTCTGATCAGTTTACGGTGACCACACCCATTACGTCCAAATATTGTTCTCTTATCCTCTACGAATCCGGATGACGTGGGGCTGGTAGATTAGTTGGTAAGAGGAACACTCCATAGATGAACGCGTCATTAGCCATTCATTATCGATATGCTTAGGGAGATAAAGCAGAAGATCGAAGAGGTTAACTCCCCTTCTACCTCATCCGATATCTCACTGGCCATGGTTGCTTTGAAGTACATTTCCTTAAATGGAATTCCTATGCTTGCAAATTAGTTGAATTCCTAGAATGTCTATACACAGGAATTCCGCGATTACGGCAAGGCCTCGATAAGCTTTTCTATATCGCTCTTGGTAAGATGAGAAGAGGTTTGGAGCATTGATGTAGCTCAACTTGGCTGAACTTCCAAACGCCACTGAGGCAAAGAATACTAGAATGGCTGAGACGAGGTTTCTGCGCATGAATCGAAAGCGTCGGAAGCAAGTAGAAGAGAGCAGTGGCGTGAGCCACGTTATAGAATATGAATTATTAGAACAGTTCGCTATTCCGCAAAAGGCTTTCGACTTGGTTGATGATGAAGACCTAACACCAAGAAAATTACAAGCAAGGTTATCTTGACGGGGTGTGAATGCCACCCTAAGACCTCTAGAGACCGGAGAAAGCTCTGTGCGCGCGAACCAGTAGAGTCTGGGACATGGGATTGGTGGTCCAGGAATGGTGGATGGTGCTGACGCCAGAACTGTGGCCTTGACACGGATCACTCAGTCAGTCAGTATCGCACAGAAGACCGGAACCGGATATAAGGTATGACACTCTGGGAACTCCGACCAAAGCTACGCTTATCAATTCCATTTCCACACATGCTGTCATTGTTGTTCTGTTCAGGACAAACAGTGTTGATATTTACTAGGGTTTGCCAGGTTGGAGGGTTGCTGCTTGATATCCTCTTGCAAGAAATGGTAATTCATAAAGACTTGTAAAGTTGTCGTATTGTCACAAAGACCCAACCTTTATAGTCAATACCAACAGCTTAAGAATTAAGCTAAAGTTGTATTTAGTTGTGGGATGTAACCTTTTTTACTTCTACTTTTTTTCTACTGCCCTGCACCCCTCAATAAGACAGTGTCTCGAATAACAGTACTACTACTAGTAGATGGAACTTTCTTCCGCGCGTAAAAAGATTCCATCCTTTTTACATATTATTTCAGTCTTAGTTCAAATAAACAGTATGTACAATCACATAGGCATTTAATTTAGTTTTACATTGTAAATTATATATTTTGTTATTAGGCCATACTAATTAAAGAACATTAGTGAAATGAGTAGTTTTCTTCTTCGTATTAATTCAAATTAATACATTCCAGACCTTAATTTGAAGACCAATTAAAACTGTTTCGCATAATTTGGAGCTGGCCTCCATCAATCTAGACAACTTATACACTCTAGAGATTTTAGCGTACGTAATTACTTGTGTGTTACTTAGGCATTATTTCATATGTGAATTTTAGAATAGACTTACGCGGTTTGTTAGTGCTTTGTAAAGCCAAGGCTTTTTTGAATCACCTGATTCAAAACCTGTTATCCGAATTCAATTAACAAGGGACAGGAGGCGGAATATTGACTCTTTAATCTTTTCATTAAATAGACCTACAAATTTGTTCTTATAGATTTTCTGAAAAATAAATGAAAGTGTCATAGCTAGTTAAGAAAGTATGTTAACCAGTCAAAAAGGTATCTTCTCAAAATCTATCAATGCATCAGTTTTACCTGCAGTCTAAAATAAGTTTTGTTTAGACTAGAAGATACCTCACGTCTATCTAAAATACTACTAGCTACAAACAATGTTCAGTATTTATGTACCAATCAGAATTGACATTACAGCTAAAGTAACAAGTTAGAAACATGTATCGTTTTGGTAAAGTCTCGACCAGATTTTAATGACGTTTTTAACACTTGCAATATTGTTGATCTGCGAACATAACAATTTCATATATTTAATTTGCTTGTCACAATTCATAATAACACTCGTATATTCTTAGTATTGGCACAATAAGTACCATATAGTACCTAAAGATATATTCTATAACTACAATATTTATGTTATATTCTTATCATAAAGATGTTTTTAAACTCGTTTGACTAAGGAAGCACAGCTGACATGTTAAGGTAGTAAAGTTTAGAGTACATTAAGTTTTTAACATATAAATAAATGTTTTATTGCGTTAACAACCGATGGAAATTGGCAATCATCACAGTGATTTTTTAGAGATTGTCCACTTCATAAAGAACTCTTTCAAACATCCAGTGTTTGCATTCATTCAAATTAGCTTATTCGAGCTGTTCCATCCCAGCTCAATTGTTGGTATGTGTGTGAATTTGATCAACTCTCCCAATTTTGTGGGAAAATTGGTCTAAATTATAAAATACTTCTGCAACTGAAACGGATTCAATCGCGATTTAAATGACTTTGGCATCTGGGCACTTTTGATCGAATTTGGTAACTTGTTGACGATGTGAACTCCTGCCTGCTAGGGCAAACGTTCATATACTACCGTCCTGTTTCTCTCAGTAAGGTAGTCACCCTGCCTCTAGTGACATAAGAGTGAACATCACTACTCTGTATGCTATCGAATTTTGATTAGAAAACCAAGTTTCTAAAACGTAAAGTGAAGAAAGTGTCAACAGTTTAAGATTTTTGAAATCTGGCTTGCACGACTCTCTCCATTTTTGCAATAAGAGTTTTGCAATAACTCGAACTGCACTTTTTAGAAAAATAAAGAAACCATCCTATAGTGCCAATCTGGAAGAAAGGTCCGGCAATTTTGGACAACTGCCTCAAAACATAAATGCCTGAAGCTAATTTAAAGCACACTCTGTCTACATGACAATCCCACGTAAATCCTTGATCAAGGAAGAACTTCATCGAGTAGACTTGATGTGGTTTGCACCAGAGGAAGGTGCAGGTGGGCTGTCATGGCCAAGTTTGAGGTAAGGCACCGGGCGCGCAAATTGGTCTTGCTCTGGTGGTCTGATGCCTCACGGTCTGCTGACACACGCACGCACACGACCCGTGGCTTAATGGATTAACGGTGTTAATACCCCTGGGTGAACCTACAGTTGTGTCTGTCATACATACTCACTTCACTTCCTGGAGACCTCATGCGTCGAACTCTACACTCTAGAGACCTCAGGGTGATGACTTTCAGTGTCGCAGCCATTTCCGCTGGGCGCTGACTTTTTTTGGGGAAAACTCGCGACCTGAATCGAGAGCAGCGGGAAATCCGTATTGCCTTCTTCTCTTTTGGAAATCAAACATGATATTGTAAAGGTTAATCGTGAAATGCCTCCGTCTCTCTGTCACTCATTAGGTAAACCGGGAGCTACAACAGCCAGAGGACAAGGGCGAAGGGACAATATTACGACTGCAATGTACAATAATCAACGCCCCGATTTAGTCCTCTTAAAACACATTTGTCCAGACATTTAAGTCGTCTACAAGCAGTAAAGGATTGTTTATAACTTCCCCTATACCATAGTACGGTACCCAAAACCATATTATATTCCTAGGTAAAATATCAGCGTCTTGAAGCTCGTACATGTGTTAATATACGTCTCCTTGAAAATGATTGTCTGAGTGCACCGTGCACGGCTGCAGTAATTATTTCTGCTCTGCATCTGCACAGTTTAATTTCTCTTTCCTGTAGTTTATTTGGGTTTGTACAACCCAACAATTGCGTTGTCGTAGTATTCTTATGGACATCAAACAACGAGCTCAAAAATATAAGCAGTACTCTTTCAAGAAATGCAATACGGTGTCTCGTTTTATTTGTCGTGCGTAAACTATAGTCTTTTTTAGTACTTAGTTGTTGTAGTTGGTTATTCTAGTGGACAGGTTTTTGATATAGTTTAAAATATAGTCTGTGATCATCTGATGATACCAGCTCACCTGCGTGGTTCGGCATTGGGACATTCGTCGGCGTAACAGGACTACACCTCATTACTCATTACACTCATCCTTCTACTGCCTTAATCCAGCATTCATGTGAGGTAATCAGGTTATTTTATTACGGTTTAATGCTCGTAGTGTTTTTGTTTGAGCTTATGTCTAGACACGTCTACATATATGTGTAAGTTCAAACGGAATATAGTTGGCCCAGTGCCTATTTACATAGGCCTAAGTACAGGCAATGCTTATTAGACTCTCAAAGCTCTTTTGGTTGAATTAAATTAAGTTAATGAAATTAGGAGATTGTTATTTTGAAAAATAACATGGGGTTTGTATGTTACTTTGATGTTAATATTGTTAAGTTTTTAGCATGCATTCATGAATAAAGTACCCAATACTTAAGTTGCCTCTATGTTAGATTTCGAATTTTACATTCACTCTATACTATTAATATGGTTTATTTTTCGTTATTTCAAATAGTTTGACGTACGAGTATGTGCAATAATATCATACCTTTGTATAATTTCAAAGGGTTTTCATCGGCAAAGGGCCGTACGCCGAAACAGCAGAAACTATTGTACTGGTTGCTGGTCAGTGTTTACAGTTATACACAATTAAATGTTAGAAAATACAATTGGTACTACTGTAATACTATTGACCCGGCGCTAAAGGTACGATTGGTGACTAGCAGTACTGTACTAATACTATTGTCAACTGATAAAGTTTTTATAGAAAATAGTCACATTATTAACTAGATTAACCTTAAAATAAGAATCATGCACCTAAATGGTTTTCATTCAAACCGTAAAACGTTCAGAACTGTTGCCAAATTACTTAGTACTAAGTTCTGTAACTGTAAAACTACGTAGTAATGTAATACGACCGATTCAACCATTAATCTTGGGCAATTTGTGTTGGGCAGACAATTTAAAACCATCAATACTAAAAATGATGAAGATTTTAGTTTTTCCATAAAAGATTTATTCAGATAGCCAAAATTAAAATAGATTATCCACCAAAATCAAAGACGCTTCTCTTGAAGAGGCTTTTGGAAACTTTTGAATTCAGCTTGAGCGCCTCGCACGTTTTGGTGCAAATCGTTCCAAATTGTGTACGTTTTGGAGTCACTAGGGTACCACCGGTTGTTTTTCACCTCTCCCAATCCAAGCTCTTCCATTTCTTTAAACGTCTTGTTAATGTTCTTCCTAGGTCTTCTTCTGGCTCGATTCCTTTCTATGATGGTCTGGAACAGCTGTCTGACTCGTTTGTAAGACATGATGGTACTCAATGATGAGGATACACTCGCGCCCACTGTTGACGCTGAAGACTTTTTGTGAGCTTTGCACTTTTGAAAACAGCCGATTGCCTCAAATCTGCCATTCGGACTTGCATAGTTCTTTCTGGAGAGCAGTTCAAAAAATGTGTCAATGAAGGCTTTTCTTCAACCGGGATGCTCACAAATGGAATCTCTTCACTAGCAGTTTTTGTAGGGTTTGTATCGGTTGGTTTGACTGGCGATTTGTCGTTATTCCTGAATATTTGTCTGATCTTCTTATTAGTACAATCTTCAGAGCATTCTGAGGACATGTTTGATTGAGAAACCGACAAGCCAGATTCTGAAGTCAAACTCCTTACAGTGGAACTTCTTTCTGATCTGCCCTTTACACTAACTTCAATCGATTGAGTAAACTTGCCAACTTTACGTATTTTGATTCTCTCCAGATTTGAGCTCCTTTGACTGTTTAGTGTGCGTGAACTTAGGTTTAGTGGTAATTTCTTTTTTTCCTTATAAGAAGACCTTTTACTTTTCATAGTGTCAATGCTTCGGTTCCTTGATCGTTTAACTGTGATACAAGTTTTATCACCATCAGCATGTTCTGGAAATTGCATCTCCGTTAAAAAAGCCAATGTACAATGTTGACAGTTGCACATATCTTTTTTATGAGTTTCCTTATCATTATTAAAACACTTGTCAGCATCGGTCAAATATTGATTGACGCTCACTAAATGTGGTTCTTCAATTATTTCTTTTTACGGAATATATTTGGTCTCACACTACACAGACCCAAAACTTGGCAGTCATGGTTGCAGTACTGCAGGGGATCTTTCAAATATACCTTTTCCAAACCTCTTCCAACATGATTTTCTTCTCCTGGCAATTTTATTTTCGGAATACCTTCTGATCTCCTCTTGAATTCTGGGCTTTCCATCTTGTAAGTGAATTCTTTCCAATCATTTATATCAGCATCGAACCCGAGGTCGAATTTCGACTGACGAAGTTTATCTTCCAGTTCCAAAGTGAATTTAGATTTCGTCAGTCCAGTTCCCAAATTAATTAGCGAATATGTTTTGTTTGACAGATTTGGACTTTTCTGGCATGGCCTGTACTCTCTTGATGAAAAGCTCTGGTTTCCCAGAGTTATGCCATTTCTCTGTGTGATGTCAAGCTGACTCCTGGAATCTTTGATAGCTGACACATTCAACACTGTAACCACTGGTTCCACGCGTGTGTTCGATTTGTCAACACTTTGTGATGCATTTGCTTCATCTGACTGACTTCTGATATCTAGAGAATTTTCTATTTTGCTATTTGCCTTAACAACATCTACTTCATTTACGATATTTTCTGTCTCTTTGTTTTCGTTTGGTGAGGTAGTTTCGTCATAATCTATAACTGCCTCTAAAGTTTCATCAACTTCTGAAATACGTCTTTGCGGTACAAAATGACGAAACTTGTTATGTTCTAATAATGATTTTCGCATCTTCCATGACATAGGCAAATAGTCTTCCTCAGAAGTATATTTTTTGAGAGTACTTCCTGAAAGTCACCAAAATTATTATTAACGGAAAGAAAGCTACTTTATTATTAGCCTAATCGTAGTATTTTATATGTATCCAGCAGACTGTGCACTAGAAAGTCTAAGCAAAATACAAAATTACTGTACATCTTATATAGTAAATAATTTTAATAGCAGCTTTAACAACTCCTGTAGAATGTTCTTTATGCGTTTATCAAAAGGTTTACACGTTTTCCATTTATGACACGACACTTTCCTCTCTCCACATATACGCCTACGGTGGTAAATGTGTGTTGATGTTATGGGAATGCAGACGAGGTCACATGGAATGGATTGTCACGGTCCAGGACTGCATCCATAGAGGAGTCGTGCAGAGATGCAATGCAACCATAGAGTACAAAGCATAGAGGATAGAGGTCACCTTCCTTCCTCTCCATAGAGATTATAGACGTGCGGTATCTGATTTCTTCATAGCATCATGTTATATCTACGTTAGTGTCAGAAGGCCACTGAGAACCACTTATTATAAGGAAGAAGTGGTTTTACATTTTATACCTACCGAAATACCGCTGTCTAAAAGTAACCACCTACTATAAAATTCTGAAGAAGGAAATATCTGAGATTTTGACAACACCGAAGGTAAGTTTAGGAAATAGGAATTATGTATGGACCTCATTTCAACGAAGATTGTGTTTTGATTTATTGCACAAGGAAATATGCAGCAAAGAACCAAATACTATGACAAATATAGAAATAGGCTAGTTGAAGATGGCGTGCAATATTCATACTTGGATCTTTCGGTTTTGGAAACACGTTTTTACAAAAGTTCTGGTTTGTTTTTTTGTAAAAGACTTAATAATATCTTCTTAAAATCTCGATAGAGGACTAGGCCCTATATACACGAGTTGCATTCGTACAATTTAAGCATAAACCATATATTTTGTTCAACTTTTATCGTGCTATGATATTAAAACCAGTTTACTTGTACACATGTTGAGTTAAGCATACAATTTGAAACAAATTAAATTTTTTTAAAGACACCTTCAACAAGCACATTGAAAAAACTATACATCTCTTGACGCTTACGGTACAGCATCAAACTGCTTCGAAAGTAGGGCCCAACATTGGCCCCATTTGATATTAGGGTCATTAATATAAGCGTGTGATGTGTTATGTATATTTTGGTGTAGGTATTTGTTTATTTTAGTTGACAAAACAGTAACGAATGTTACCTTGAGATGAATATAGGTGGCTGTACTTCAGGTCCAGAGCACTTGGCCTGTTGCCCATTTTCAAACTGTCACGTAATTGATAACAAAGCGAGATTAACAGTATCACGTGTACTTTTTGAAACTATGCTTACAACAATGATATATGGTAGCTTTTCTTTAACCAAAAAGTATGTTTAAGTGACTTTTTATAAACTAATATTTGTCACTTTTAAAGAGAATTTTTCAACAAACAATTCATACTTTCTACTTACTACTCACAGTTGGACTGTTATACTTATTATTTGAAAATATCGTAAAATAATATTGACCGTACAGTAAATTTTGCATTATTAATATTTATGTTTGTTGGTGGCTCAACCCTATAAACAACGAACTGTCAATTCAGTCATCTGATTAACATTCAAAACTCATGTGTTCTCTGTTATAACCACAGAGGAATGTTATAACTTACAAAGAGGTGAGTGATCTCTTATTACTAAATTATGGTGAGTATTATATTGATGAATAAGTTATTATTATGTTCCAAAACCTCGTAAACAGAACCACTTGGTTTTTGTCTTTAAAGTTCCTTGTTGTCTTTAAACGTTCCAGTTTATTTATCAAATTAAATTACTCGCAATCGTCAAAAGACTTTAATCAGTACTTTACTTACAGTAATTGTTTGAAAAACTCTAACTCACTATGTCGATTTAAGAAGTTTAAACTTTATATAAGAGACTTTCAAGCTTTAAATCGAATCCTCAATTTTTTGCTTCGTTTAGATTTGAAAATGTTGTTGCCTTCATTGAATCCCTACTACAAGCCTGTAGGTCCTTCGTCAGCTCCATGGTAATGTTACATAGCTCCATGGTTTTATAGTTTAGCAACAATATATCTCAAACCTTTCCCGTCACTATGGGAGAAAACTACCTCCACTATCTCCACCACTATAATGGAATTTCGATCTAACCGTTTTTACGGTTGGATGCTGAGTATTTTTAAAGCTGTGACCTCTATCCTATGGGTTGAATTTATTTTCCCTGATAGGTACGTGAAACATATTTCACATAATAATAATTTAGCAACAAAACTTGTTTTAACAAGGTTATAATTTTGTAAAATTCTACTTAACAGAGGCCTTTACATTTAATGTTATGGATATATCAAGGGGATTAAAAAGAAAATTGTGCTATCCAGGAGTTTGAGTATTCAAAGTTGAAATTTGTGTGTTCTTATACCTACTGACCTGATAGCAGACATCAATATAGTAATAACGTAACTTTGAAAATATTTAGAGGTGTCCTAGACAAACGATAATATTTACGTCATTCCAGTCTACAAACGTATGGTAATGAGCAACATGTTTCAACGTAGATTGTGCTAAGATTTATTGCACAAGGAAATAGTCAGCAATGGGAAGACTTATATGATGTACGGTGGACTCCAAGAAGTGGTGATGAACCAGCATACTCATAATTTGTTTCAGCATGAGGAAAGTACGAACATATACAATTGTCGATGAAACTTTATTCTCGTGATTACACATTGAACCTGGTGAGTAATTACAAAGATTATGTTTAGTCAATTTTATTGCATTAAAAACGCACTAGATCTAAAAAGTAGAAACAGTTGATTTGGTTTTAATTTTGAACGTACATAATTTAGTATTCTTTAGGCCTTACGATCTATTGGTCAAATAATAGAATTGTAGACTACAAGCTGTAGAAAACCCTCATTATTTTGAACTACTTTTACAAAATTATAGATTTTTTAAATATTCTGAAATAATGATACATTACGGTTGTATACTTACTACTTGTACAACTTTATTTGACGACAGTACTTGGCAAAATAACTGGGTTGAAGGAGACAACCTGATTAATATTTGCACCTTTCACAAATTCCACGACGGAATCAAATATTCAGAATTTTATCAGCTGGGCCGACGAAACCGGAAGCTCACGAGCGAATCCAGGCTGCTCGCGCCCGCGTACAAATAATAATTACTCTTTAATTTGCACTTGTCCATAATTGCCTTACATGGTTTTCAGGGCAATGCAAGCATGGAGCGTGAGGTTGCAGTGCTGCCACTACGCGACGGGGGAAATAAAAATTACCTCTAAAGTAGTTGTTAACAAGCCTACATTTTACACGATTTAACATTGTTAGATCTAACAAAATTACAAGAATAGGTAAAACTAGACCGAAAGTTCATGTAATAAAATGATAACGCTTATTTGGTTTAAAACAACAATTTTGTGTAAAATACTTATAATAATTGTTTAAAGGTGTTTTAACGTTTTTTTCACACATAAATATGGATGCTTTTGCGATATCCTTCAACTACTATGGTTTGTCGGTTTGAAAAGCGAGAAACTAGGTAGAACTAACTGATTTATTTCTACCGTATTGCTTTGAATTAAGTATACTATAATAATTAGCGTATTAATTGTTAAGAGCTTTAAAGTATGAACTAAGCCGACACACAGCGACGCTGGCATGAGGATAATTTTCTTTGTAATTTATAACCATAACAAAGTCAAAATAATTGATCAATACAATTAAACGCTTTATTTAGGTTTTACCAATAAATGTACAGATTTGTAAAAATAGAGAAGTTATTGAGACTTGTAAAGTTATTATCATTGCTATGTTTGCTATTGCAGGTAGGAATTACAAAGTGTGGAAGCTCCTTTTGCAAATGAAAATGAGATTATATTATATATGTTTTGTTGATACATTTAAATTAACATAAGTAATATTCGTATAATATCATTCGTGCTGCCGATTGTGCAGTGTGCCAACAGCTTTCCCCAGAAAGGGACCGATTCCCGCTGTTGATAGGGGTCTGGTATTGGCCACTCTGTGACGTAGTTCCTTGACGCGTTGCCAGGTCGCACCACTAGCTAACTTCACAGTACTCCTCGTCCTGTCGGCAGTTAGTGTTGTGAGGCGAGCAGGTTAGGTTAGTCGATAGTGTCCTGTCAGTGGTGTTGCTTTGGTGTTCGTGAATTTTATACTTTTACACATCAAACAAGTGTGTTCGTGGTACAAGGAAGAGAATATTACTTCAAGAGAGATTTCGGTGAGTTTAAACATGAATTTACATAGACCTTAACTCCATTTCTCTGTTGTAAAGATGCCGGTAGTTTTGTTGTTGTCAACGATCTTTCCTTTATGGCCGGCGCCGTTTCGTTGTCCTGACGCATTGAAACCCAGTTAAAATAAGTAATAGAGCTTTATGTATGCAATGATAATGCGTGTGTTGAAAATTTGGGTCGTAGTGTCAATCTACTTGGCTTAAAACTTATAAAATCCCGCTCTTGTATGGAAATGTCGATGATTCTAGGAAGTAAACAAAGAGGGTGGGTCCTTGCAATGTAGGGTAGACCAGGGGCAGACAGCTTTGTAAAAGTCGAACCCCACCCCTAAATTTATTATTCATTTTAGTTGTATAGTACTACACAAAATACATAGACAACATTTAAAAAGGCTATAGTGTGTTTTTCAGTGGAAAAACCTACACGCAGCTATTTGCTTGGGACATTTTGACGTTAGTCCGAAAATATATCACCATATACGCTTTATATTTTTCGTGTAATACTAAGTTATAATATTACTTAGTTATATATTGTCTACTTATTAAAAACACTAAAATTCTCCCAAAACCAATTAAGGAGTTCCAAAAGGTTTTGGTTTTTGTAAACCTCAGTTGTAGTTTAAATTGTAGCCTAAAATTGTATTGTCAATCAATGTTCAATTTTATCATCAATTAATCAATAGTTATTGTTCAATAGTTCTCCTAGCTACGTTAATTATTATAGGCAGGCACAGCTAAGCAATAGTAAGTAATAGCAATAGCAGATAAGTAGCAATTTTAATTTTTGAACTCAGACAATTGGGGTACCTTCTATGCACATCAAATAAAAATAGTATATATATATATCCCAGGGTGGCTGTGGCATATCAAAAACATTACAAAGACTGCACACACTAGAGATTTCGGCCAGACTGATAAAAAAATCTACAACCAAATTGTTAAAATTTTAAAATATTAAAAACCAAATTTTAAGGCTTTGCGACTGGTTTTCTAACATCGGTGGTCTTGGGCCAATTGATTTCACGTATCATTAATTTTATTAGTCCCGACAGACTTTTTGTCATGTCCACAAAAACATATGATTTTTAAATTTTATCAGCTGTATGCTTTGTTTTCTTAATATACATATGGTAAAACGTGCAAAATGAAATCATCAACGTTCCCTGCAATGTGTTATTGTTCCTCAATTTTCTTCATTTTTCCGTAAGAACATTCTACACAAAATTAGGAAACATTAAACAAAGGATTAATTAAATCTGTGAAGCTGATCTTTAGCTATCCCTGTACCAACAAAAACTGGATTCATGTTAATATATGTTACGATGAAAAGAAGTAATTCACTCCTAAATTTATGTATTATTTCATTCCCAAATTTTCAGTGATTTTTGGCAGAAGAAAGTTTGTGATTTGTTCCTAAAAGACACATCAAATTTCTAATCCCAAATTTTTCTACAAAAAGCTTAATTTTAATTTAAATTTGTAATTTATATCAATCAAGTTACTATCGGCGAATTTCCTTTGCAAATATGAGATATACTTTTATTGCGAATTAACTTTGGTTACACACACATCGAAAATAAATTCAACAGAGCGTTTATTTTACAAATTAAACATCTTGTCGGAGTTCTCTAAAGATACAATTTGCAAAACCTAGAGTGGAAGTTGGAACGTGGCAAAAGATACTTAAAGACGCGCCCCAGAGAGCTTTTATACATTTTTAAACGAGGATTTGGCGGGGAATAGTTATACCTTGTTATAAGGGTATGTTTTGGAAAATATCATAATAATTTATTCAGAGAAATAAATAACAGGAGACCCATATAGTGGAATGAACGTATTTAATCTTAACAAATCCGAAAACTTAATATTTTTCAGTAGAATTATGTTTTTAGGTGAAAACGTAAAGGAGTTTTTTTAGCACCTGGTAGGTCACCACCAACTGTTCACATGTTACTATACACTACACGGTCCATTCACCTGTCAAGATACTTCAAGTTATCTTTTCTCATTACAGAACTGCCAGTGACAGTAAACCTGATAATTCAATCAAACTTTTAAATTAAACATCGCGTTATAATAAACTCAACGGCTGCTAATAAATCCGGTGTTTTATGCTTAAAATTTTAACCCCAAGTAATAAATGTGGGTATTGGCCAAACTTGTTTAAAAATTAACACTTTTGCTTATCAGACTCGTATGTGAGTCCAACGTGGGGGCTACGTTTTAAACTTAAACAAAAAGGCTCCCTGAGATTCGGAGAATCGTTACGGCTTGAGTGTTTTTAATGATACAGTAATAGAAAATGGAGAAATTTGTTTATGCTTATTCTATTCTATAGTTCTACAATGGAATATACCGTAGGCTCATTTACCCTTATTGCTTTAAAGCTAAAGAGATTTTACGTACTCGTCTTGGAGCACTGACAAATCTGAAAAATCCATAAATATTTTGAAAAATATAAACAATTTTTAAATATTTTTGGCTTAAATATCACGTTTATCAGATGAGTTATTCGAACAATGTTACAATCGGACACTAATCTAAATATATGCCTGCGCTATAAAAGATCGCACAATAAACCAGTTTCTCGCTTTATATTCAAGTGCATGAATGTACACTGTGCACGGAATGAGGGAACGGAACCAGTTGCAGGTGAACGACCTTCATCAGCTGATTATTATCTGTGGTCTGGTCTAGAGGTCAGCTGATCGTCATTAGCATATCACACTCGCACTCACAGCTGATAGTTGCCAGCCAGCTGACAGCGCCACACCAACAACAATTAATCTCCGCTGCAGTAGCGTTATTTATATTGGGATCAAACGTGTCTGATTCTTTATTCAGATTTAAAATGTGACATCTTCTTGTTGTTACATTATAGCTTCATTGCTGTCATTTGCGTTTGCTACAATTTGCTGCTGTTGTTTGAGTATTATTTAGAAATTTAAAATTGTCATTGCTTAGCGAGGTTTAGTTGGAAATGGAGCTATTAAGAGGGAACCGGATAGAGCCCGAACGACGTTCAAATGGGATAGGGAATTTAACAAGGGAAAATTTGCAAACTGTGTTTTACGTAGGTTAATGAACTAAAACGTTGAAAGGTTTTCTGGGGAAGCATTGAGTCATTAGTGCTGCTGCATATAAACAAGAAAAAAATGAGTTCGGTTATAAAATATAATTTTAATTACTGAATTTCAAGTGCTATGTTCTTATGGAAAAATCCAGTTTTAGCTCAGAAGTACATAATTAATTTGATGACGAAAGTAAAAGTTTAAGTGTTTATATGAAGCAGCATCAATAGATCTATGCTTCCCAGAGAACATTTTCACATTTAAGTCAATTAACTTGCCTAAAACGTAGTTTGCAGTTTTTATCCCATGTTATAAGCGTTACGCTGAGTTGGACCTGCGGCCGCTCTATCCGGCCCCTCTTAATTTTCTATTGAATTCTATCGAATCAAATAGCAAACTTTATCAATACATCAGATTTTTGTACGCTACTCAATACTTATTATAGTGTATACCACTGAAAATTATTATAAATCGAACATGAAATTATTTTGAAACCAGTAGTTACTAAATGTTTTCCCAAGGGCATTTGGTTGTATTCTACATAACTATCACTATATCACTATTTGAGATGCCGACCACACTCATGAGGGTATTTTAAGGCAAATATGTGGTGAAGGATGAGTGTGTTGAGTGGTAGTAATGAGTTATGAGGTGTAGTCTTGTTACAAACTAAGGCCGACTCTTCCTTAGAATGGGTCATTAATTGATAGCCCAATGACCAATGGAAATACAAGGACCAACGGCTTAACGTGACTTCCGAATCACGCATGTGATATGTCTAAACGGTGGTGGGAGTTGATGCGGGTATCATCAGATGATCACTGATACTATCTGAGCAGCTTTAGACCTATATCATCCTCAAAACCTGACCTCCATGAAGCTGGATTACAGGACCACGCCACGAGTCCCAGTCTATATATAAGGCATAAAACCCCATTTTCGGGTGGGAAACTCCCCCTAAAGGACACTTCTTTCTTCTGGTGAAAATTGTCCCCCGTTACAAGAAATTCGCTAGGATTCACGGTAGCGTTTGTGACGCGTCGGCTATGATTTGAAATTGTTAGTGAAGACCCAAGATCACAGGTAATGGGACACATTTTCGTGTACTTGCTGGGAGAAAATAAGTTACACAGAATAGACCCACGTTGTATACGAGTAGGCATGGCGTGATGTCGACCTCTGGACATGATTTACATACGGACTGACGCGTACTCTCTTTGTGACGCGTGCTGGGTGCTGGGGGACGGTTGGAGCAGACGTACTGTACAGTGCTCACAGCTGTGCGCGGAGCGTGTGTTCGTGTTGTCTGGTCTCTGCATGACTAATCTCAAGGTCACTGGCTAGCCACTGCTGCTGCAGCTGATAATCAACAGACGAACCTACTGTGAGTGTGTGTGCTGTGCATCCAGGCGATATTGCCGATGGTAGATTATGAAATGAAAAGTCTCTATTTACGTGGCGAAGTTAGGACTTTATAGTTCTATCTACCACTTAACCACGTTAAATATATACAATAAAATCATAGGGTCTACTTATTACAAATAGGCCTACATTACATAGATAATTGAAAATTATATATTTTAAATACAAGATAAGACACTTAACTAAAGCGTCTAAAGGATAACAAATAATTGATTTAATATAAGGCACTAAACTTAAAAAACACTCACACTAACCTTTCATACAATCCACTCCCATAAACGCACACCAACAATCCCAACCACCCCTACCACAGCCCCGCAGCATTCCGACTCTGACCACCGCCCCAAAGCGAGCCCGAGAATCGATCGATTTAACATTATTAGGAAGGGTGTTCCATAGGCGACATGGTGTGATTTACAAAAGCTGATGATTTATGCAGAGGAATCGACAAAAGAATCGCTCCTTTTCGAGTGTTACGGGAACTTATTCGTGACATAAAAGTGAATTGGTCAGAAAGGTAAGAAGGAATTTTTAGTCTGATGTTGGTGTGCAGTAGATTTAAAATGTGATACTCAGAGAGGTTTTATTTTCAATATGGACAGCTGTTCAAAGTATGGAGTAATGTTAATTATGAGGTATAAGCAATGATTACCAATTGAGTAGATTAGTAATCATTGGTATAAGGAAGGTATCCCAAAGTAAGAGTTAATTTCAAAATACCGAAGCCTCTCTTTAACTATGCTAATGAAAAGCCGGGTTAATGGAATAAGAGATGTTGCTGTATTTTGCTCAAATGACGAAATTCGTGATAAGCTGATATACACTTGAGCGGATCCGTGGCGGATTGGTATCGCGCGCGACTGGTGGCGCGGGTTCGATCCCAGCAGTCACCACTTACAATTTGTAATGTGACTAATACGGTGACGCTAGGTAAAGGTCGAGGTTGAGTGGTACTTTGTAGTCCTAACTTCGCCTCGTTAAAAAAGACAAACTTTACCTTTACACTTCAATCATGCATGTTATTTCACTATATTCATGCATGGCATAATACAAATTGTATAGCCTACATCTTTGAACACTTCTTCTATGGGTTGGTTGTTATTTTATAGACATAAAATCTTTTGGGCGATACTTAAAGGGAGTTTTGTAATTATGGACGAAATGAGCAGTTGTTAGTTTTCTTCTATCGTAAAATTCCTTAGTTCGATCCTGTTGTTTCATGGTCCTAAATTCAACATTTACCAATGCTAATTACATAAATTTAAACCAAACTGAGGATGATCTAGTAGTCCGGCCTTTAATTTTTGAGATAAAATGTTCTTCATGGTCAAGATTAAAATCGCTTATTGTACAGTACTGAAAGAATCCACGGACATGAAATCAAACGTTAGTCGACATGTTTGCAAAAAAAAAAAAAAAAACAGCGGGGTTCTATGAATAGCACTTGCGCCTGCGGTAGCACCGCTCATACATGTCCCCGGTCAATTCGCGCAAGAACCTCACACACAGTGCTGAACCGTGGATCTTTTTACCAATACTTTTAGTTGAATTTCTTGGCTGTCGAAACTTGTGATGTGTATTGAAAACAGATTTTTTTGTATTTGAGGTATATTGAATTTTATTGATTTAAATTGATCACGTTATCATTAAAGTGACAAAAAGATAATATTTACAGCAAGAAGTTACTTTACATAATATCACTATTGTATGTTTTGATGTAAGTGTGATCAGGACCTAAAATGCTAAAATAACACACTGAAATTGTTTCATAAAAAATATTTTCAAAGGGGCTTTTGTTAAATATTTTTTGTTTAGCAAGAAGTTGATATAGTTTTACATTGGAACTAACATATATATTTTTAAACATATTTTTACTGTTCTATACAACAATATTCATGGCTGAAGAACTAGTAAATACGACTCGCAATCAAGAACTGTAACGGACATTAGATTCCAGTCTCTTCAGTCAAAGCTTAGTAAAAAAGTTTGTCTTTTTAATTGACCATTACCTAACGCATAGCCACTTTACAAACTGTTTGGGGATGTCCATAGCTCAGTGGTATGTGCGTGCTTTGCACCCGGGGTCGATACCGGGTGCAGTGATAAATTTTCACGATGGCCACTCCCCATGGTTCGGAAGTCACGCTAAGCCGTTGGTCCATTCCATTGGTCGTTGGGCTATTAACTACTGACCCAATCTGGGGAACAGTCGGCCCTAGTTTGTATCAAGACTAACCATCATTCCATATTCACAGTCAAATACTCTCTAAGAGTGGTCGGTGTCTCAAAGCAAAAGTATCAACAACAACAAAAAGTTAGTGGCGACTGCCGGGTTAGAACTCGCGCTAGCCGAGTGATGACCTCCGCAGCAGCGCGCGATTCCAACCCGCCACGAAAGCGGCGCTTAGTAGTTTTCAACCAGTGATATTCTTTGCTTACACAAGGATTTCACTGAAGGACTGAAGAAAAGCAACAAGATGGCGTAGGTCATGTAATAGAAGCATCAATTATGAAAAGAGAAGGGACAGCTTTGGTGTTGAAATTAACCTCTAACGGGTCGACGGATGGATGGAGGAGGTGGGTGCAGCAGTGGCTGAGGGCAGGAAGTGAGGAATGTAGAGGACAATGTTGATATATGCGTGGAACCGGCTTCTATACACAGGGTACGTGCAGTCGTGAGACAACAGCAGCACGACCAACACCCACACGCATCAGGGTCCATGGTCTCAACACACATTTGCCGGAGCTAAAGTAAATTGTTCAAACCATTTCCTGTCTTAAAAGTACAACTCAGATGCTGGCAGGTTAATAACGTTATTGGCTTTGGGCCGTCAGACTTGACGATCAGGGTGAAGAGGTTATTCCTGCGCAGGGTACAGCCCTTACATGCGCTCTTTGGGAGGTGTCTCGTCCAGTCTGCCGTCTTAGAGTTAGAACGGGATTGACCTCGTGGCGAGGTCCTGTAATCCAGCTTCATGGAGGTCAGATTTTGAGGATGATATAGGTCTAAAGCGGCTCAGATAGTCTCAGTGATCATCTGATGATACCCGCATCAACTCCCACCATCGTTTAGATTTATCAGACCATCACCTGCGTGGTTCGGAAGTCACGTTAAGCCGTTGGTCCTTGAATTTCCATTGGTCATTGGGCTATTTATTAATGACCCATTCTAAGGAAGAGTCGGCCTTAGTTTGTAACAAGACTACACCTCATTACTACCACTCATCACACTCATCCTTCACCACATATTTGCCTTAAAATACCCTCATAAGAGTGGTCGGCATCTCAAATAGTGATAGTGATATAGTGAACTGCCTTTGATTACTGTTAGAAGTACGAAATACTTTACTGATTAAATTAAAAGTTGGCTTATTGGTTTTCACTCATTTTATTTTGTCTTATTAGTCACTTGTTATTAAACTAAACTTGACTACTAGTAGATAGAACTCCGGTGCAGCTCAACTACAAGAAATAATATCGTAGGTTAATATATGGGATCTTACGTTCTTATCGTTGCTCGTAAATATTTGACCAGGGTTTAAGCTGGAGTATTGAGTCATGTAGCGAAAATACTCCAGACTCTTGCATAAGAGTTTGCAAGTATCTATGCAATATAGGATATGTAAATTCACGGTATTAATACATTTTCCCTAACTTACATAACTATGTTCTTATCAATACATTGAAACGTGTAGTTTCTGTTTATCACCCTGAACAACCTATTCTATAGTATACTTCATGATGTACAGAATTCTGAACATACCTTTAAATAAGCGTAAATGCATGGAACAGGACAAGAAGATTTGCTTTTACTTGATGTCACAGCACACGTAGTCATTGAGCAAAACTAAAAATCTTCAAGTAAATATGCATCCTGCAAATGACTGCTGTATTTGAGCGTGTACGATATTGTTCAGGTCAATGTTGACATTCCTTGTCTCAATATGGAAACTGAGAGATCAGGCTTGACCGCTCCTAGAAATGAGAGAGCACGAAGGGTACAATTGAGTGCAATTATGCCATTGAGAGTTGGGTTCCAGACTCTGGTAGAACTGATGGTTGAGTGACGTTTCCCTGGTCCCTGTCAAACACTGGGTCTCGTTCCTGTCCTCGTCAGTCTTTGGCTGTGTTTGGAGAAACTGCCGCCGTCTGTCTGTCTGTTCTATAAATAGTTAACCTCATAGAGTTTGGCCCCAGACCTATTTTAAAAGCGGTTTTAGGCTTAAAGCTAAATTAAGAAGTCTTGTTAGTAAATTTACTGTGGTAAAATGAGACATTCCTGCCGTCAGCATGGTAAAACCCAGATCCGGGACCGTGAAATGAGCACCGATCTGACCCCCAGAACACGTTTTTTTTCAAAACGTATCATCTCTTTAGGTCAAATGTTGTGTACGATTTTCACAAAATTTAGAATAAGTCTATGCTAGTACAGGACAGAATACTGAGGCTAAAGGCCGAAGCGAACTATTAGCGAGTTACAGTTATAAATTCCTAAGGAAATTCGCTTCACTCATGCCAGCGGCGCCTTAGCGCTTAGCTGCATGTCAGCCTGTTTTTTGTTGTTGTTATTTTAAGAAAGGCATGAAAAAGGTGAAAACAATAGGACGATGTGTTAAAAAATAGAATTAAAACTTATGCTTCTTAGTTGGTTCCAAATTGCTGCTTGTGTGTACATAACCATTTCTTCCCTCCAAAATTCATTTGGACGCTCACCCAATGGACGTTTTTCTAGTTTTTATGTGCTGAATAACATCCAACAAAGCAGTCATTAAAGTAAAGCAAGTCATTGCCAAATACACATTGTCCTCCTGTCTACCTGTGACAGTACGATTAATTTACAAATTTATACATCGAAATTAAACCTAGAACCTCCGGGACTCTTGTGTATTTTCCTGGCTGTGAAAATAAACTCATACATTGATGCATGATTGTTATAATTCATCGATTTGCATCAACCGCCAAGAGGAACACTTTCGCGAGGCACGATGCAGTCAATTTAGTAAGCGGTAAACTGCATTCACACAGTTATATCTTCGTGGGAAAGATTATGTAGATCGCACTTGCGATCAAATCCATCATCAAGTCCATTTCAAGCCTAGTTGATTGCATATATCAGCAGTTTGTTGACTAGTTTTTGTTTTACATCTAAAACTTAGGTGATCTGAAACACAGCGCCAGAAAGTTGGTGATCTTTAGTGACTCTAAAAATTTGGCGTTTAGATTATGGCTTCCGCAAGTGTGAAAACACAACTGGTTGTGAGTAAGGTGTGAATACTCGAGCTGGCCTGAGGGCTGGGAAACCGGTTGCACACTTGCATTAATGCAATTCAATCATGCAGATAGAATAAGAGCTGCAAGTGTATCATTCCTTGCCACTGAACACTGTCTTTCATCCTGCAGACTCTCCTCTGTAATTGTGCAGTTAGACCAACCTATCATTTACTGTACTGGTTGATTGATCGTGAATGTTTATCGATGGAACTTTCATAAAATAGTTGCAAATTATATAGAAGAGTTACTAAGTTCCGTATAATGAGGTTTCAGTAATGAGATTTAGCGTCTAAAAGACGTAAATGTATATAAACCCATCTGCATGTAATAGTTTAACCTACATTCCACTAGAAACATAATTAATTTTGTTAATCGTTATTCATCTGTAATATTTTTGTGTTATACTTCATGAATGTGATATGTACAAAAGATGAGTTTGCGAATGTTCTTTGCAACCTCCACATGAGATGGGAAAATCTTCTGAAAATGTTCTGATGTGCCGTTCGTGGATTGAATCGTTCCATTTTGTTGTCAGATAGACTTTTATGTCACAAATTCAGGGCTTTTGGGCAAATTTTCTGGAGGTAGGAAATAAGAAATTAACTTCAATAACCCAGTATATTACAGTGCTTTCGGGACATCCCTCCAATTCTGTAATGTCTAATGCCATTAGTCTTCACGAGCTCAACTTCTGGATGGAACCGCTTTTTAATCTAATTTCCTTCTTCCTTTTAACCTTCCCTTGGGACCTCATCAATACCTTCTACAACAAGTTGTTTCTAAAAAACCCTTAGTTGTTAATTACCACAAATGTTTGCTTCTAAAACAGGCAAAGGTTAGTGACTTACTTAGATTCCTCTCAGTGAATGTCAAGTCAACAAGGGTAACAAGTTCATTAGCCGTGATGTAGTAATTTGTCAGTCTAATGATATCATACGCAACGTAGGGTACGCTTCAAAACGAGCAAAGGAGTGCGTATTTGGTAACAAATCTACATTTGACGAGGTTAAGTACCGAGTCATACAGATGAGTGAATCCATGTTCAGCTTGAGGTTTTCCTAATTCGGCTCTACTTATTTCCTCTCATCATACTTTCAGATGAGGGGACTTACTTAGTCCACTTTGCTACATTTGACGTGCTGTGGGTTTGTAAGTGATACAGTTAGTGTTTGTTCAGTGAACAATTGGCAACTCTGTATGGGTCTGGTTGAGCTCTGGGTCCGGACACCTACCTCAAGCTGTTGTAGTTCTACAGGGTGTCCAGTAATTACAAAATCAAACTTCTCCGGTGATTTTCAAAAATAAACAAACAATTTCCAATTTTCTGTCTGTGTTTTTCACTAAAAGAATTGTGTCTTTGAAGTCGATTGAGGTTAACCTTAAAAGTTTACCCACCTGCTAGTATAACAAAGACCAATATAAACAAATAATATTATCATTTCCGGTTTCAAAATGGCAGCCATCCTAAATATTTTAAGCTTAATAACTCAAAACGTTTAAACTTAATGGTAAATAACCATGGATAACAAAACGTGGCAGTGGCTTTTATGAACATTTTAAGACCAGGTTTGTTGTGCCGGAGAAATAATGACGGATAAATTAAAGTTTTAGGATTGTGGTCAAGCACTTCTTCATTTACATATATTTCTTAAAATATGTTTTTATTGACTTCGAAGATACAAGTTTTTTAGTGAAAAAAACAGACAGAAAGATGAAAAACTAAGCGAGATAAGACTTTTATGCGTTATTGAAAATGTTCTGTTTATTTTGACTTGAAAAATCACCTGGTGAAGTTTGGTGCCGTAATTACTGGGAATCCTGTACATGGATTGCTAACAATCCTTTTCACGCCTGGGCCTTAGTTCAATAGAATGGCTTTAGGTAGTCGCCTGGTCCTAGAGTTCAACCAGATCTATACAGAGTATAGTACCGAGGATTTTAACTTTGAAAGCAACACTTGCTAGGTAGACCCTTACTAAGAGGATTGATCAGCCAAAAAGAGTTGCTCAAAACATGCTCTGGTAGTCGTTTTGGACGCTATTTTTTGGGGTAGAGATTAGACAAGTTGTTTTCTATCTCAAAGATTGTCTCATAACCATCTTACGGCCAAATACATAAGGAACATAGTAGTATCATGATTTGTTGGTTTCGGTTAATTCGGAAACCGGGGACTACGAAACCATGTTTTGCCACTGAACGGAGCAAAGTTGGAATATCGCTACTACCATTTCTCTTGACTGACAGCAAGGTCGGCAGCAGTCGCGACTCTTCAAAGAACTGAGCTTGACAAGACAACCCTACTAGAGCCGATGTTTTTGAAATTGAAGAAAAACTTGGATTTCCACCTACCCCTCGTCCACCGGAGAGAAATAATCAATACTCCGTTAAATCAGTCCTTGCGGTTGACTAATCCTCTTAATTTTGTGTCAGTTTAACACGTGACATAGACATAAATGCCACAAGGTTAGGCGACATTGCTATTTCGAGCACACTACATGACAGACACATAACAACACACAAACAATTAAAAATCATGTAATGTCTAACAAGTTTTGACATTTACAAGCACTCAGTTGATAAGCACTATCAGCGAGAGAGCGAGGGAGGAAACGCAGTCAAGCTATCAGCTGTTAGCCACCCAGACAATATCCGCCATTAGATAACAACTTTACTGTGAGTGTGAGTCAGTCGTTTACAACAGCTGAGTAGCCTACAACAGCTGTCTTTGGTAAACAATAGTATTGTGGACACTTTACTGAGAGCGTAGGCGTCGCCAGACTCCATTCTCGGATTGCATTGAAATGTTCATTTTTATGTTTACTGCTGTAAGTCAAACCATTTTTGATTCAACTGAAATATTCCAAGAAGGGTTCAAAAATTAAAAGACAAATGAAACTTATAATATTTAAGGAATTCTTAAACAAATACTATAAGATCCACTCCCAACACAAAAATAAAAAATCACAATGATACATGTAAACCTTCAGTAAATCTTGCAATCGGGTATTACAAGTTATTTAAAAACTTTTATATTGTATCCGTTTTGGCGAGTAAATCCAAAATATCTAGCTCCGTTATACTGCGCAAGCCTTCCAAATTCTTATGAAATCTTAAGAATTTGCACAGTACCTGGCGTCCATTTTGTTTTTGGCCCATAAGAACAATGTAAAAGTAAGCATTTTCTTGAGACACTCCACGCCCACAATTTTATCAGATCTTTTTGAAATACGTATTATTTTAAATGACAATGTATTGCAGTGTCTCCGTTGACCACTTTGTTGAAAATTTTGTTAGTTTAATAGTAAAACAAGAAATTCAAATTCAAAGTTTCTTCAATTTTTGGATTTATGTCTCGGTTTGAAAATGAGAAAACGGAAATTTGCTCAGCGGAGTCACTAAAATATTTAATGCACTCTAAAATAAAGTTTATTTCATAAAAATCCGATGAAAACTGTGGGCGTGAGGTGTTTCAAGAAAATGATGTGTTTACATTGTTCTTACGTAAATTCAAGGTCAAAGCCACTACTGCGCACTCTTAATTTCCACAACGTCGAGATTTAATAGTATAAACGAAAAGTCTATGACCGAAGAAACGTATGTTGTGAGTATATTTTACGTTCTACTTCTGTCCCGAGTATAATTTTTATAGTAAAAATAAATTCAGGAATATTCGGTTGTATTAATTTGCATAATGTATTAATGTATGCGACTATGAAGTATAGGCCTACTACAATACTGTGAGAGGGACATGAGCTCTAATATGGAAAATAAAAGTAATATTGGCTATATGAAGTTTTAAATTTAATAATACTGTGATTGAATGTTGAGCTGCTGTGATCTACTGTACCGAGATACATTGTCGCCACAATAAATCTTCACACCCCACGAGACCCGGCCTTGGCAAGAATGCAGTTTTCTGTCTGGCCCTGGAGGGTGGATTGGATTACTACACTCTGTTTCAAGTTCACTTCGTCTTGACGCTTGTTTTACAAGTTAGCATACAAATGTTTATACAGCTCTGTCAGTCTGCTGCTGGTACTATAATATTTTATGCATTAACTACAAATAGAAAACTCAGCCGGCGCGTACCTACAAGCGCTATCGTGAATCCTAGCGAATTTCCTATATAAGGGTAAATTTTATAACGGAATTGCCCTTTTGACACCTTTTTGGACCCTTGTGACCATTCTGCATGTAGCATTTTTTGTCCGATGTTCATGGAATTTGGTACAAATGTTTCTTTTGATGTGTTGATGTAATTGTCTGGATTAAGATTGCGCAGTAGTGGCTGTGACCTTCAATTTCGTCCCATAAGAGCAATGTAAAAAGATGCATTTTCTTGGGACACCTCACAGTCTCACACCTACAGCTGTTGTAATCGGATTTCTATGAATGATTTTTGTTTTAAATGCATTAAATGTTTTAGTGGCTCCGCTGAACCGAATTTCCATGTTCTCAATTATAAAATCGTGGCAATAATTCAAAAATTAAAGAATTTTTGTGTTTGATTTTTTTAAATTTAATAATAGGATTTTCAAAAAAGTGGTCAGTGGAAACTGCTGCACATTGCCATCATTCAAAAGAAACTGATTTTATAAAGGTCTCATGAAATTGTGGGCATGAGGTATTCCAAGAAAATGTTCGTTTTTACATTGTTCTTAAGGGACAAAAATAAAATGGCCGACAGGTACTGTGTGCACTCCAAAGTTCTTTAACCAGCATATTTGGTCCACCGAAAGTACTCTTTTGGAGGGGGCTTTTCCCCTTCAAAATTGTCTACCAAACATGGGCAAAAGCCGGCTAAACCATCTTCAGGTTTTCTTTGGTTGAGCGTTGAGCTAAGAACATATAATCACGCGGCATTGTGCACAATAGGTTCTAATAGACTTGTTATTTTTTGCTTAGTATATACGTGTTGTTCGTTGATATGGGTGGATATAACAACTGATGGTGAAATGCAGCACGGTGAGGCCAGATGATGTTGCAGGTGGCGAGTCTTGCATCTCCTAGCAACCGGGAATCAATACCTCACCCACCCCGCCACCATCTCCACCCCGCCACCCCCGGCACGCAACACGCGTGTCCCACCCGGCACGAACCGTGAACTTGACAGACGCCGGTACAAACACGTCACGGACACGTCTGTTGTCAACATACTCCTAGTTGGCTCTAGCCACTTACTTGTTATAGCGAATTTCCTCTAAAAAATAAGATGTTCACCCATTTTTTAATTTTTTAAACTTTATATATGGAGGTGGTGTATATATGTATCCTCTCTACGAACAGAATTTTTTGAGACACAAATTTGATACTAGTGTTTCTTTTGTAAATATCTCGGTCAAGATTGTCGGCCCGCCAAATTAGACTACCGGAAGTCTCCTCTAAGGAGGAGGAGAGAGGGAAGGAGTTTTACAAAACAAGTAATTTTAATGACCTAAATCTGAAGCCAAGGTTTGATCTTAGAGAATTAGTTTTGCTCTTGGCGAACTAAATTCACAAATTTAGTTAGACCTGAGGAACAAATTGCAAAGGAAATTCGCTTTACTCACGCCAGTGGCTTGGTGTCGGTCTGGTTATATAGTATTGAACTGAAATAAAACTCATCGTCAAGTCTCCTTTACTCAACTCGTCGTCATCAGATAAAAAGGAAACACGCAAGAGAATATGAAACGAGTAACACGCACATCATACACATAAACGTCGCCATACAACGTCAAACTTGCAAATGAGAAGACATTTAGCGTGATAATAAATTAAATGCGATTTTACCTTCACGCGACCGCAAAAAGAATTTATATAATCGAAAACGAACTATTTTTCAGCATAAATCTAATGCCAACTGAATAGTACAGCACTATTTATGCGTTGTAAATCTTCTAATGGTTTACTAAACGCTTTAACGGTATCCTACAAGTACTATAGGTGTGGTTAAGATGCCATGAAATGGCCGTCAAGTGAGGGACATAATAATACCGGCACTGGGAAGTACCTCATCAACAGTAACTGTACCGCTTGTAATAACATTAGATAACAAGGGTAGCCCCTATCCATACTGAGTGTTATCATTGCTCAGTTGACCTCGGTCTTATCAGTGACCTCTGAACCACTAGACATGCTTGGTCAGTTATCGTCTATTGATGTAGTCTCCGGCAGGCCAAGACCATAAATGGAAAAAGTTTGTCTTGTTTAACGAGGTGAAGTTAGGACTACGAAGTCCTCTCTACCATTCAATCTCGACATTTTCCTGTTACAAATTGTTAGTGGTGACAGTGGGGATCGAACCCGCGTCACCGGAGTGTTGACCTACGGAGTCGCGTGCGAAACCAATCCGCCACGGATGCGTTTAATAGAATCGAAAGGGCTTATAATTTTTTTCAGGCAACTCCCATCTGTGAGACTGCAATACATTTAATCTTTTAATTCCCAATTCATTGAGTTCATTTTTTCAGCTTTTGCCAATTACCGCCGATTGTAATTTGACATAATAGTAAAACTTCTTAGAAAAAGTATCAGAAAATAGTAAATCACTCTATCTGAACTTTGTCTGAATAATTTAATTTACGACGGATGAAGAATACTAGAATCAAAATCTCAAGTAAATTTTGCACTACACCAAACAATTAAGTAACGAAATAAGGACGTTTCGCAAGTGAAGTATATCTACCCTCGTCATCAGGTGTTGTCGAAAGCTCACTTTCCTCACTCGGCTGCATAGCATGATCCCGACATTTACCCGCCTCGTCAATGTAAGATGGAGTGGCAAAGCTTTCACTCAACTCTAGCACGGCTGGTGATATGATCTACTGTCAAAGGTCGTGTTCTTCACACATTGACAACCTATCAACGCCTTGATTGTGTGTATAGATGGTGAGAAATGGCGATCATCGCGATTATGGTAATCACGAACACAAAAAGGTCTAGTGCTGTTCAAACGCCCAATAAAAGGATCATTCGTTTTACGACTATTTGTTGCAGGCTTTTCTCAGTTCTAATTGCGAGAAGTAAGATAATATTCTGGAAGAGTGTGGTATGGATATGATCGGCATCCATAAACGGCAACACCTGAGAGATGAGCAACACATCCAAATGACTGTATACCCAAACTGCTGACATCTAACCACAGTGTGTACGTGTTTCAGAACACCCTGTCAAGATGAACGGCGTCAACGGAATGAACGGGCACCACATGAACGGCGAGAACGGGGAACTGAACAACGCTTCCAAGGGAACATGGACCATCGGACTCATCAACTGTCAGTTCAAATATCTCACCGCTGAGACCTTCGGCTTCAAGGTAGGATCATAGAATTTTTCATAGTTTTGTACAATGTACATGGTACAGTTTTACAAGAAGTATATTTTGCATCAAATTATATTGATCAGTATTTTTGTAACACTGAGGGTACTATCTTAAAAACTTCAATTGATAAAAATATACTGAATCATGAAATGTTCATACATATATGTGATGGGAATGACGTTTTGCTTAGTTCTAAAGCTGTGCGCGAAAAAGGAATTTGTATTGTGAAATAATTATTTTAGTAGGTCGTGTCATGTTGTTGCTGAATACCAGCTTTTAAATAAGTTCATAGGTAAAACATGCTGATTATTTAATGTTTCATTTAGTTCAGGTTTGAATTTTATTGGAGGTGGACTTGAAATACCTTTCTGAAATAGACTGGTTAAAGAATTGATTTAAAACGACCCTTCCACTGATAATAGGTTTCACGTGGCTACCATTAGCACATGCCTAAGTACCGTAATTTCTCTTATGTGCTTAGCTACGCTGATTACACTAATTTCAAGTATATACAGGGTGTTCGTAAAAGGTTGTCACAAACTTTGAGATTATGTTTATTGGGTACAAATAAAGAGAAAATTTCGGATGACATTTTTACCAATACTGCTTCGTTTATCAGATATCCTCAATTATGTTTTTTCAATAATTATCTATTATCTCCCCTGCCACTTATCGGATTTGGTCTAAACTTAATACAAATTTGAATCTAAGTAAGACCATTTATGGAAAAAATACCAGGATGATCTAACTTAGTTTTTAAAATGTTGGTTATTTTGTGGTATCTTTAGGGCGTTTTTGGCGGTAAACCTTATTTAGCGAATAAACGGTGAGGTTTACGATCAGTTGAAAAGAATGACGTTTTATAGAAGATTAAAAATATATTGAGAATCAACAAATACACTGAAAACCGTGGCAAAAAGCAAAGCAATAAGGTGGAAATTCGCATGTTTTCAGCCAGAGTTTCTCAATTTTCATAATCTTGGTGTAAATGGAATTTCCTACAAAACGTTATCTTTTACATTGTTTCGTAAACCTCACCTAGTTTATTCTCTAATTATGGTGTAACGCCAAAAATGCCCTAAAAATACCATAAAACGGCTACCATTTTAAAATGGTAAGTTAGATCATGCTGGTTATATTTTTCCAAAGATGGTCTTACTTAGATACAAATTATATTAAGTTTGAGCCAAACCCTATAGTGGAGTAGGAGATGAGGAGTGATTTTCGGGAAAAAGAAAATGGCGGATATCTAAAATAAATGAAGCGTTTAAAAACCCGTTGTTCTTGATTTTCTCCTTGTTTTGATCTAATAAACCTAACGCCAAAGTTTGTGACATCCTTTCATGAACACCATGTATATTGTATAAATCGCATTAGTTCTACAAATAATATGGCGTAGTACAGCCTTTCTTTTACCACAAACTAATCAAATTCAAACAAGTTGGGTATAAGTTTAAATTTTACAATCAGAGTTCTCGAATTGATACCAATGATGTTATCATTTTACTAGAGCGTAGACTTCACTCTGAAGTTAGACAGAACCATTGTAAGTATGATGCCGTGTGCTATTGTTGACCCCCGATGGTTTCTCCAAGCACTGTGTGATATGTTATATTCCAGTTTGACCATGTGAAATGGAATGGTTTTTTGAGTTTTCTATGTTTTGTCAGATTTTTTGAAATGCAAGATTGGCTTCAATAGCTTTTGCAAGATGTGTTTTTGACGCCGTTAAATATAAGATTTAATAGGTACAATGACAATATCTGCATTAAATTTTGTCGAAGAAATGAGTAAGTTCTGAAATTGTTAGTAATGAAGTTTCTTGTTTTGAGCTTTTCTTAATCAACTCTTTAAAACAATTAAAGTTACTTTCGATCACAGTTTTGACGTGATTGAAATGTACGTTTATAAACAACTAGAACCTTTACCTACTGCATTATGAAATATTGTTAAGAAAGTTATTGTATGCACTACAATTTTTGGTTTGGATATACATAAATACAGTTTTAATACTCCAAATTTAATGTTAAACAATTTGCCATTTGGTAGAAAGGATTTTTAGTTTTGCTATTTTTTGTGATTTGTTTTGGTTTATTCAGAGTGTAATTTTGTTTTATTCCAATAGAGTTTAGATATAAATTCTCGATTGGGCACAACAATTGTGAGTATTTTGTGCGAGTTTTGAATTGCACTTTTAACTCAAAGTAGTCATACTTGATAACACTAAACATTTCTGGAAATTACATTTCTGTCATGGTGTTAACTTTTGTATTTTGTAACGTTTTGTTAATTTTTGTTTGTTGAATTTTGGGCTTGATTTTTAAACACTTAAAGACAGTGTAATAATTGTGTCCTTTATTTGATAGGCTTTTTGGAACATTAGTTGAATGGCTTACTAGATTTTTAATGAGTCATTGTCAAAAAGTATTTTGTGAAATATCTTTTTATGGCTGTTTTAATATTATTCTCGTTTAACCTTTTTTAATACTCTATCTATAGTAATCGATCTGAATTAACTTTGTATAAATATAGTACAGCAATCTAAATTCAAAAGTCTTGTAAAAGAAATATTGAATATTAATTCATATGTTTTGAATGGGATTTTACGCATTACGTTTGTGGCCTTAAGAATATGTTACTAATCCTAAACCCATTTATATTAATATTGATTTATCTTTAGGGCCTCGAATAAAAAAAAGTATAAAATACTATAAAGAGCAAAACGAACGGATTAACTTCGTCATCAAATAAGAGTTTAAATAATGATTTTTAATTTGAAATATATTTCGTAGGAATGATTAAATAAAGAAACATACGTGAATGTATGACTGAGTACGTAACCGAAAAATATAAACGGCCTTGAAAGTAATCCTTGAGGTACACTAGACCCGACTTAACGGTTTTGAACCTGAAAAACGTTCCAATTATTAAATATGTTAAGTTTAAGATATGAACTATTTCAGCCAACATTTTACCAAGAATAAACAAATTACAGTCTTAGTAACCTATAGAAACAGAATACTTTGTTTGCCTCTGCCTAAGATAAGCCTTTGTTTGGACTAAAAAACGGAATTATTAAAATATAAGTTTAATTAAAAACTACACAAAATAAATTCAATTAATTCAATTTAGTTTTCAGTGTCTTCTTTTCTTAAGGTTATCTTATAAACTAATCAAGAATGTTACCTTTTTTGTTAAGAATTTTAAATTCTTCTTCTGTAACATTTTTGTAACAAAATTCTTTTAGCATAAAGGTTAAACCTTGAAATATAATATATTTAATAACTAATTTACGCAGAAACATCTGCACAGGGTCTTTGAGGATAATGATATATTAGGAATAACTTGTGAATTATTTATTTAACTGAACAACAAATCCCATATCCTCATCTCAGAGACGAACATCTTTCATCTTAGCACCATTCCCTGACAAAGATCTTGAGCCATACAACTCGGGTTTTAGATCAACGCGAATGGGGCGTCGCTGAAGAAGAAGCAGATCTGGACCCTGGAGGCAGCTGGTGGCGAGCCTAACGCCATCTACCTCAAGTCACACCTGGGCAAGTACTTGGCAGTGGACACATTCGGCAACGTGACGTGTGAGAACGAGGAGCGCGAGCCTGGTGGCAAGTTCCTCATCATCGTGCCTGAGACCGGCAACCCCACGGGCAAGTGGGCTCTGAAGAACATCCAGCGGGGGTACTTCCTAGGCGCGTCTGCAGACAAGCTCATCTGTACTGCCAAGGTTCCCGGCAACCCGGAGTACTGGCTGGTGCACCTCGCAGCTAGACCACAGGTGAGCAGTAAAATAAAAGAGCATTTTGGATTTAGATTAAATATTTGCAATGTTAACCCTCATATGTAACGGCCGTCAGCTAAGGGGGTAGACCACCATCCAAATGCGTGCAGACATCCGTTTGGCAGTGGCTGTATTCATTCGCTCCCCTCATCATTCGATCCCCTTTTCAAAATGCTGGGCGTAAAGAAATAATCCGGATCCTCCTGATGTTACTAACCTAACATAATTTGAACATAGTCTTTAATGCTCGCTCAATGTTCGGTCTAAGCGCTAAAATAAGTATTGTATATAGAAATATGTATTGAGTTGTACGAATACAAGCGTTGAAACTAATGAAAATCCATTTTCAAGAGATTCTCTCTTAATTGGTTTTAAGAGTTTTAATCGAACGAAGCAGGTGTAACAGTTCGTAGTGTTCAATTTATTAAATCATAATGTTTACAGTAATTATGATAAAATCTTCAATCAGAGATCGTGATTTGGTTGTCTTAATTAAGCTTGATTAATGGTTACAGTAACGATAATAGGAGGTCGCTTGCTTGATTGACTGGCTCAGTCAGCAATTAGAACCTTTCTCAGCAAACACTTCAAACTTAATTCTCATGTGAATGATGATTGTATGTTTGTTCGTGTTCTTCTAGTTTTAGTGTTAGTTGCATAGAAATTCATCAGGGGACATTGAATAACTAAAAAAGAATTTTATAAACCTAAATTTTCTGAAACCTAACAAATTACTTGTCAAAGTCCCACAATTTACCCATTTACGACTAATGGGACTGTTGAGGAGGTATTTATTATAGCTGACGTAGAGCGTGACAGTTTTCGTTATCTGTGGAGCCAATGCCGGCAACAACGTGATAAATCAGCTGGCGCTTTGGATCAGCTGGTGTTGTTTGTAAACAACTGGACTATCGGTGTCAAAGTAAACTGCCACTGTTACGGCTGCGAACAGCTGGGCACGAGTTTACTGCTTCCATGTGTGGCGCTGGAGCAGGATTTGTGTTTTGGGCACTGTAGGATTTTTCGGCTGACATTTAATAACGAGTTAAGTTTTCCCAATGAATCCTATAATTTCTAAGCATAGCTTGTGTTTTGTGGCATCAGGTGAATCTGCGGTCAGTGGGACGCAAGAGGTTTGCCCACTTGTCAGAGAACCTTGACGAGATCCACGTGGACGCCAACATCCCTTGGGGTGAGGACACACTTTTCACACTGGAGTTCAGGATCGACGACGGAGGAAAGTACGCAATCCACACCTGCAACAACAAATACCTCTCAAGGTAAGCAACCTTATGGCTTTTCATTTTGTTTATTTTCGTTATGCTTTTTATGAACTCTCTAAAACTCGTCTATCAATTTTAACCTTTAAGGAAAAGTGTTTAACTAGAAAATCGTGTTCGAAGATCATTTAAGTTTTATTGTCGAGAAAGTTTGGAGACTTCAGGTCCAAAAGATCTACAAGTCACCAATGAACAACCGGACTGTAACTTTCTCTGTTTTAAGTGATGAGTGGTCGAAAAGTTTTTCAGCCAAGTCACAACCGAGAGCTATGATTGTGTAGGATCAATTAGATGGACTAATGCAGATCTGGAATATTCACAAAGATTTTGGTGCTTCTTAAATGTTGTCACTCAGGCCTCCTGAACATTTTAATTTACGTCTTATTTTAGTATTGATAGGTGATGAAAAATTGTGGTTTCTTACAGATCCTAACGGTTACTGTCCTTTTGGACAGAGTATAAACGATCTTGACTACATTCTCCTGATTGTCCACAGGGAAGGCAAGCTGGTGGACGAGGTGAACCCCAACTGCCTCTACTCCGCAGAGTACCACAGCGGTCAGCTGGCTCTCAGAGATGTCTCAGGGGCCTATCTCTCACCCATCGGCAGCAAGGCGGTCCTCAAGTCCAGGTCCAACTCTGTCACCAAGGACGAACTGTTCCTCCTTGAAGACTCTCTGCCACAGGCCTCCTTCATCGCCGCTCTCAATTCCAGATACGTCTCCGTCAAGCAGGGTGAGTGAAGTCTCATTGTATCCAGGGGTAGAGTCGTGCATGCGGGATGGTGGAGGTAGATGTCGGGTAGTGGCTGGCAGTAAACGTTGATGTACTGAGTAGGAGTGGGGAATTACAGCAGTTAAAGTTGGGGTCATAAAAAGTGTTACAAGTGTTCCTCGCTGAAAAGTTGAATTTGGTTATTCCAAAAGTCAAAGCTAAAATTCTGTAGTTCCACCAACCAACGTTTCAGTGTCTTCCCAGTTGGAGCAAAACATCGTTGGATTTTTTCAACTACTCAAATTCAAAATATGTTTGAGTTTTTTCACATGTTAATGAACACTAAAGATTTTCATTAGATGCACCGTCTTTTTTGTCATCCCTCCAATTGGTCCCAAACGTTTTAAAAGTGCTTACAAATCTTTTGAAATGAAGATATTCCCCGAAGATTGACTTGCAAATCAGGACTGTTTGACCAATGGCATGAAGATTGTACTCATGTTTTTATACCAAATAACTCTCAGAGCACATCTGGATGCAGCGTGTCAATCTATGAGTCATAGCTTGGATCTCATATGTATGCAGATGACCCTCTCTTCTTACAGCAAACTTGAATCTACAATCACTTCATGCATATTTATTTGCCGTTTTGCTACTGCCAATTTATTGCTGCTAATACCAATTTGCAAGTCATACACCAGGTGATAGTTGGAGTAATTGATATTGATTACACGCAAACAATATTGACTCCTGTGTTTGGTAAGAAAAGTTGCAAAAGACACGTGATACTAACAGAAGAAAAATGATAAAAGGTCAAGTATAAGCTCTGTAAAAGGGGAATGAAGTGCAGGCTGCATTAAGGTCACACAGATTAAGGAGTGTTGTGATGAAGTGGTGGATGATGCGAGGGAGGGAGGGGTGGAGAGACATCTTATTGCAGCGTGGTTAATGAGGCACAAAGAGGCACTCTTGTGTAAAACTGGGGAAAGAATGAAACACTGCCAGGGCCAGGTGGAGGAGAGTGGTTAGGTTATTCCTGCTCCGTGGCTGTAATAACTTCATTCCGTTGCTGCACAGCTGAGAAACTATGACGAGAATGTGGCTGCGAATCGCGAGACAAACTTTCTGCTATTTTACAAAAATAAAGTCAAGGGGCAAAGTGTACGGTACATACTACATCTCTGTCCAACTGTAATTTGTGCTGCAAAAATCACATTGTTTTAGAGTTGCAACTTATGCTTACAAAATAAGCTGATTCTCTCGCAATGTTAACCTATATGATTCCACAGCGCATTATCCTATGTAGCCACTATATCGGATCGCCAATAATTGTGCCAAAGGTATTTTTCGTTGGTCTATCTTCGTGGCGTCGTTGGTTTATCTATCTTCGTGGAAGCTTTTGTCGATCACCGCAAGTAGCAAGGGCAGGCGTATTGCACTGATTTGTTCGGGAGCTTATTATCTTAAAAACTCCTGATCTAGGCGAAGATCTCATCATTTTTTGCCGGTTTTGTCATTACATTCAGCACTATATCTTCTCATTGACTCTCAACCACCCACTAAATAAAAAAAACATCGAGCTCTCGTAGTCATAAGACGATAGTCAACTCTTGTGGCGGGACCCCACAGACAGACAGTCTGCACAGCGACAACACCACACGTTGGCGACATGTGTTCATGCTAGGTTGAGGTTATGATATTCACACTTCCGGTGACCGCAGCTTTACTTCCGGTTCTTTGTTGTTCCGCTCTTGAACACTCCGACCATCAACTCATACATCACCCTCCTCCTCGGTCCCGTTTCTGCCTCCCACTCTCGTGCTAATTTATTCCCTCGTTATACTGTCTTTATGTGCTCAGCTGTTGTTGAGTACTAAACAGCTGACTGATTTAGTTTCGCTAATTCTTTTTGCGTGCGGCTGACAGACGTGATGTGGCTTTTTGTTGGTATGTCTGCTCGAGGAGGCACGGGTTTTGTTTCTCCGGATATAAGATTTTTTTTCCGATCTTTCCGATCATCTCACGTTTGTAGTTAACATTGCATTTTATGGACCTAATAATCTTTTTTAAATAGATCGTTGACCGAATCACCTGTGGGTTTTCTGCATTGGACATTTTTAACTCGTAGGCTTAGTTATGCACTTGGGTTTCACTGACATTGATTCACGAAACACACCTATACATGCTGTCGTTCCTGAGTTTAGAGATGACTATACCACAACACTACTCAGGTCCAATGAGCTTTTGAGGAATTACAAAAATAGGATAGTTATTTCTGACTATCCGCATACATTACAAATCCATCCTACTGCCACACTATTTGGAATATCTCGCTAGACCTCAGCGAAGTATCTGCCCGTGGTTGTATTCAAGTCGCGTGGCAGTCGTGAGGTGTCATTTCCGGTCTGGTGGTGCTCTCTGACCGGAAACTGCCAATAAACATCAACAGTTGACATGAACATTGGTCGTTGCCGCCATGCAGTCCTCGCGGTCCGCAGCATCTGTAGGAGAGGAATACCACATGCTCTGAAGTCTGAAGGAAGAACTCTATCGTCAGTTGAGAAGTGAGACTGCAAGAGGGTTGTGAAGGCTGCGGAACTTGGAGATCATGATATGAAATGTCTGGTTCTCACTGGGGTGAACGAGCTTTGATCACCAAGGCCAAGTTTCTGCCAAGAGGTACTGAGGTTTCATAGAAGTTGAAGGAATTGCATATCTCAAAATGGCGCTGAATCAATTTACTATACAAAGGGTAAAGGTAAAAAAGGTAAAGTTTGTCTTGTTTAACGAGGCGAAGTTAGGACTACAAAATCCTCTCTACCACTCAACCTCGACCTTTACCTAGCGTCACCGTATAGTCACATTAGAAATTGTAAGTGGTGACTGGGATCGCGCCACCAGTGATAGATTCGCGCGCGATACCAATCCGCCACGGATCCGCTAAGGGTAACAAAGGATAATAGAATACCCTGAACAGAGCTAAAAAACGCGTTTTCATTCTAGGAGTTTGTAAAAAATTTAAAAGAACTTTCCTAAGACTAGCATTTTTTAATCTCAATAAAACCGCCGAGCTACTTTTGACAGTATCAAAATGAAGAAATCTGCCAAACCTCGAATCACAAAGTTTCACGAACATATTTACTCCGCGCTCGCTTCAACTCAGCTACAGTAGGTGACGGCTTTTTGGCAGCGTAATGGGTGGGAATGGCGATAAAACACGCAAGTTACACTGATGCAGCGTACGTGTAAACAAGCTGGGACGTGTGTAAAGCAGTAATCTGTGGTGTAGCGACATGACAGCTGTTAGCAGCTGGACACACAGAGTGCATCTGGGACCACTTGCCGAGAGCAATGTGTAGACTGCAGAGTGCACATCAGTGATAAATAACGCGAGATGTTCCGGACGAAAATATACTCTGGGAGGACGAATGTGCAGTTCGGGGCTGTACATTATTGTGAGGCTAAGAGGTTTTGTGGATTTCAAGGAAGCGAATCGGGGTAAGTATTTGTCTACAAAAAGGTTTCTTGACATACAATTTTGTTTGAAACTGGAACATCGGAATTGTAAGCCCAAAAGACCGTTCCACAAGACAAGTTTAAAATTGCCCCGCTTTGAGGCGTAGCCGCGATTTTCGGCAACCGGAAAAATAGTACACAAGGACTCTCCATATTTCTTCCAGGAGAATCAATCGGCATCCAAAATGCAAAATTTATTAACAAAATACCGTATAATTTGTATTTTGTTTTTCACATTCATCTACTGTCCCCAGGCTCTTTGGTAGAAATTCAAACCCTGGGCAACTGTCTCTCTCACCCTTCACTACAACCACGACGGCTTTGTAAACTTTCCAGACAACTAATTTTGAGATTTTTAGGTGGGATTGAAACCGTGCAGTGCCAAATTCTTCTTTTGTAAAATCCACCGTCCAAACAATTTACTGTTTTATTTCCCAGCAATCAATAATTTCGTTGTTGTTTTCTACAATAAGCAGAGTACGTTGTTTGCTAATCTAAAAATGTACAATCTAAATAGAGACCTAGCAAATACAATAATGTATTCAGAATGGTCATCGACGAGTCACGATGATTCTCGGAAGAAAGCTTAGCACCGGAGACAGAATTAAATTGTGCACATTACGAACTCGCCGAGTCAGCAAGCATTACCAACTCTCCTCTAGCCAGACCATAGAGTCATCTACATACAGAAGAGGACTGTTGGCAGCAATGTAGAACAGTGACACCTGAACTGTGTAGTGTACAGGAATGCAAACATTGGAGTCGTGATGTTGGTTCTGGCTGTGGTTGCGTTTGCTCTGTAATCGTGACAACTTCACTTTCCACGACAGACGACAGCACAGTGTCGTCCCTTACCAGCACACGCACACACACAACACACAGGCTCACGAACTGGGTGAACTCATCAACAAGGTCTGCATTGCGAGATCTCAGCTTGTGGTGCAGTGTTCTTGAGCACAATATTCGGGAGACCTTAAATATTTTTTATAACTCTTGAAATAAAATTTCTCCTTGAAATCTTGGAAAATTGTAGTTCCATCAATTTTCATCCACTTTTCTTTTCGCACAGAATTAGGCGTTCTAAAGAAGACGACGATGAGTAAGGAGTATAATGAAGGCCTTTGTGCTTAATATTTTCCCAAAACCGACTGGACCAATACGATAATTTTCTGATCGTTATTAACTACACATTGGTACGAGCAGTCGTAAAAGGTTCAATCAATACTTCGTTTCATTATTTAATTCCAAAAAGGTAAAACATCAAAGAGTTGTTTTCAAATTATGTCAACGGACGTTTGCGAACACAACCTATAATATTAGACTATGCCTTCTTCCATGGTTGATACAAAAATACTTTCCAGTCGGGTTGTTCCACTTTACTTCTTCTAGAAATTATTCATTCAATTAAGGCTTGAAGATGTCTTAGATTTCTTTTCGATTCTATTCTTAGAAGTTCGAGAGCGCTCGATTCCGTGACGGATCCACTCCACTCTTTCCCATAACTCCGAAGTCGTGAACTCCTAGGACCCATCAACTGCCCGTGTAGCAAGTTCAAGCTCTGGAAGTGGATCAGTGAAAGGGCTCCATCTCTCTGACCGGTCTCTCCGGCACACGTTTGATGTCTGTAATGAAGAGGTTTCCCACCAGAACACCGAAATTACACGTGCTCCCGGTACATTTGCAAGTCGATGGCGCAGTTTAACCGCTATACAACCGGCTCACGCTGAAATTAATTGATCAGCTGTTCTTCGAACAGAGGAGGTTTCAAAGTATCAGCAGCTTGTTTTCTGTGTTGGTGATTATTTTGAATTGGTAGCTATGTCGACACCTCGGTCTTCTCTCTTGCTCTTCTCCGCCGACGTTCTACATTGGGTTCCGAGAAGAAATATCCTTGTATGTTCATCCGCGTCAAAAGTCAATTAATTTTATTACTCTGCCTATTTTTATAATTGCCTATCAATAATTATGGTTTTGGATTAGTTCACCCTAGTATGTAAAATAATGAACTCTAGAGAAAATGAGTTTATTTAGCGGAGCCGGGGCTGGTTGGTATCGCGCACGACCCCGAGCTCATCACTTCGGTGGCGCGGGTTCGATCCCCGCAGTCACCACTGAAAATTTGTTAAGTGACTTAGTAGTAACGTTTGGTAAAGGTCGAGGTTGAGTGGTAGAGAGGACTTTGCAGTCCTAACCTCGCCTCGTTAAACAAGACAAACATTACTTTTGTATCATGGTCTCTATTTCAGGATTGTCACTCTTCAAATTTTGTCCGCGCAGTCCTCAAATCGCGATACATTTGTTGTTTTGAAACCCTCGTTTTCGTTTTGTTAGCATATGTACTGTGCTGCATCACTCGTAAAATTCCACATCATTCATCAGCCACTACTAAAGAAATAACTCTAGACCCTAAGATTGACAAAAACTAGCCGGACAAGTCGAAAACGAAGTCAAGCCGAGAAAGTGAAGCAATAAAACGGCAGAGGTTTCACACT
The DNA here is from genome assembly GCA_018831715.1 of Matsumurasca onukii. Classification (NCBI taxonomy): domain Eukaryota; kingdom Metazoa; phylum Arthropoda; class Insecta; order Hemiptera; family Cicadellidae; genus Matsumurasca; species Matsumurasca onukii. Next base: position 13,235,819 of record CM032060.1, on the reverse strand, counting down.
GGCCTGGAGTCGAGTTGATTGGGATGATCGAGATACCTTTCTCGCAGTCAAACCAGTTCTCCTGGTAGCGACTGCCTTGACAGCCAATCCATCCAAGGACACGGCGCATATCTGTTACAGTAGTGCAGGATCGATTATCTGATGACTCGCATTATCGATTACATCTACACACTACACACATCGCATTGTGAATGAACTTAGCAGTTATCAAGCTCTCGTCATTACCTTAAATATGTAATGTCATTTTCGAAAAATATTTTCGTTGCTGATACTGATTTGGAATTGTTGATACGCAAACCACAAAGTGTTGATTTAGCACTCAGATTACGCGATGTGTGGTAACGTACCTGTTTGAGGGGTCATGTAGCTGGGTTCGGAAGTCACGTAAAGCCGTTGTGCTATTAATTAAAAGGTTAAGTTTGTCTTGTTTAACGAGGCGAAGTTAGGGCTACAAAGCCCTCTTTACCACTCAACCTCGACCTTTACCTAGCGTCACCGTATAGTCACATTACAAATAGTAAGTGGTGACTGCGGGATCGAACCCGCGCCACCGGAGTGATGAGCTCCGAAGTCGCGCGCGGTACCAGTCCGCCACGGATCCGCTCGCGTGGATTAATGACCCAATCTGGGGAACAGTCGGCCCTAGTTTGTAATAAGACTAAATCTCATCATCCATCAAATCACACTTATTACATTCACCATTCGTCCCATATTCATCTTAAAATACCCTCAAATAGTGGTCGTTGTCTCAAATCTAAGTATTTATTTACTAACCAAATCGTAGATTAACGGAAACCCTCATGGGTGTTTACGTTTCTATTCAGTAGTCAAGACTATTGCGTCAATAATAATATTCTTGATATCTCTTTTATGTTTGTGTAGTATGACGACGAAGTTCATAAATCATAAAGCAGTCTTGACGGTCACGCTTTTCCAAGACATCTGGAAAATTCCACAAGTACTTTTCAAGGCTATAATACCGCGCCAGCCAAGGTACACCCAAGACCTAATATAGATCGTAGGTAAAAATAACCTGTGGGACGAAATAATCGCGGAAGGAATGTGCTAAATAAGCAGCATGAGTGTTTAATATCTGAACAAAGGGAACAGTTAGACGTGAAGTTTATTGGAGTGTCGCGTAGTTGCGGCAGTGAGGACTGAGGAGTCATAACATAGCGTACCGTACTCGAGGAGCCTGAGCCAAGATACGTGTAAAGTATGGGCCCCGGGCCCGGGGCTTAAATAACGCTAGATCTGCGCATTAGTTCTCAGCGGTGTTTACACAACCTGAGGTACAGTACTCTGGAGAACGTGGCTTTCCTCACTACACCGTACACGTTACTGTAACATGCAGAAGTGTTCATGGGAATCGCGAAATGAAAGTGCGATTGTTGTAGAGTTTCTTTTTAGGTAAATATACGTGTCGAGTCTTGGATACCACGTTACGGATGTTTTACGCACCCATGGGCTCAGTGTGATTTTTCCGTTTTTCGAGCAGATCCAAAAACATTTTGTAATATTTCTCCTTCAAAAATTAAACGGCAAAGTTCATACTAAGCCAAAATGAAGCCAATACTAAGCCAGTCATTTAATTTTTCTACGGTTGTCTGAAAATCCAAATCGTATAAGAACTATCAGAATTTGGCGATAGGATGGTTGCCTATCGGTGAAGATGGATTATTGTGAGATTTTTGGTTGGTATCTCATCTTCTAATAATGAAAAGTGAGTACATGTACATACTTCATTATTAGAAGATGAGATACCAACCGAAAATCTCACAATATTGAATTATCCATTTGGTTATTAATTGGAGGAAAACAAACACGTTCTAGATACTTTGATAATTTCTCTTGAGACACCGACCACTCTTAGCAGGAATTTTTAGTTGAATACGCAAAGTAATTTGGTGGCATCTCATCTTCTTGTAATAATACTCAATTTTCAAGGAGAATCAAATTAGTATTGTAAAATCAAAATTGAGTATTATAACGAAAATAGAGATGCCACCAAATAATTATGAAATGAATCCATCTTCACCATCGTACTCGTATCGTCAAAAGATGAATATGTGATAAAGGGTGAATGTGATGAGTGTTTTGATGAATGGAGAGGTGTCTTGATTCAGACTAGGGCCGACTGTTCCTCAGATTAGATCATTAATTAATAGCCCAACGACCAATGAAATGGACCAACGGCTTAGTGGGATTTCCGAACCACAGAGAGTGGCAATTGTAAAAAAGTTTATTGCAGCGCCGGGTGTTAAACCTGACCCATTTACCCCTCTATTTCGATGCGTCGGAGCAAGCCTCAAGAGAAGTTTCTGTACTACATGGATCAAGCTCTAGAATTTCTATTTAAATGATCCTATGACGTTTTGTCCTGAACTCCTAAACTTAAAATACCCTCTAAGAGTGGTCGGTGTCTCAAATCAAAGTATCAACAAGTTTAAATCAGGCAAACAGGACAAAAGATACTTAGAATCTTAGTGGAAAGCCGAACTGACTGAAAACAGAAGTGAAGAGACAAACGATTGCACAATATCGTAAAGAAAACAGCTGACTCGAAGAATTGTCTCATTAGTGGACAATATCGTCTCTGAGTTGACAAACTACTCTCTAACGTTGTAGCTAGTTTGTACCCTGTATAATTCATACAGACGGCAAGTTATTGCTGAATAGAGATATTGTTAACCTGGATCGTAAAGTTTGAAGTTGGCAACGCACAGTTTTTCTAGCCTACTGTCCACACGTTGTTAGTTGTGTTGGTTATGAGGTTGTGGGTTTGGCAACGAGTATAAAAACAAAGCTATTTTATTGTTTATTAATGTACAAGGGTTGGCATTTAAACTTTAGAGGTTAAATGGAATTACTACTACTTTCTTTTAGTTTACTTTTCCTAATGTTTTCTAGAATAACGGTTACTGTTAGTCTGATGTTTGTCACGTTGAAAAGCAATCACGGTAAAATCGTCTGCTACATTTTCTTTTCGGGAAAGCGGTGACTGCTTTTTACGGCCGCTTAAGGTGACTTTTGTTGGAAATCATGATGGAAGTGGTCACAGTTCTTTAGGAAAACCCTCTCGTATATTGAAGACTTAAGTTCACCATTATATTTCGGCCGTAAAATAGTACCAATTGCTTCTAAGAGAACCATTACTTAAGTAAAACGCTAAATTTGCATTTTTTATATTTACGATATTTTAATCTTGAAAAGGGTATTATTAGTCGTGGTTAAGTCCTATAAAGTCCTAAATAAAGACATTTCATTTCATTTTCATTTCATTATTACACTCTATTGCGTGTTTTCTAATTTTCGCATTACATCAAATCCAGTGTTGAAGATGATTATCAGTGATTTTCGGCGGAGTTAAGATTTAGCCCCGCTTGGGCAGGCCTTGGGTTTCTAGGGTTTATTGGCGAATTAGAAATACCACAGGAAATTAGGTCCAACTAAGTCCTGCCTTTACGCTTCCTTTTCCAACACTCTAAAAGAATCTACATCGACGCCTCGTACAAAGTTGTCTCCGGATCTCCCGGCTGCTCCCACGTCTTTGTTTGTTTCTCGGTATGGTAGTGAATTAGTGAGAACAAGGTCAACTCATCTGAATCAGCAAACCGCTACCTTCTCACCATCTACAAACACAACTGTAACAGTAACACTGTTCTCTCCTCTTCTCTTGTACTGTCTTCAGCCGCCGCTCATTGTTAATTGTACAACTCTTGCCAACATTCTACTACAAAATCCACAGTGCCTACTTTCGTTCCATTCTGGTTTCTCTGTCGGATTAATTGTTGTTTTCTTTCTCCGTGATTCAATTGGAATTTTCGCGTTGTTGCAGACAAAGGTAATCTATTTCTAGAAGAGCGTCAGCTGCTGAGAGGACAGGTCCGATTATTTGTCCGTTTGATCGATTCAAAGTGAAAGCTTGTATTGGCTCGAGTTACAGGAGATTCTTGGCCGGCGTTAAACTAGCGGCGAAAAATGTGTTTGTTTCTGTCTTGTCAAGACAGCAATTAATGCGGCGTACTAATTGTTCGGCTAAAAATAATAGGTAGGCCTCCGAAAATAGCTAGAGGTGGGGCGATGAAAAGTGTTAGTTCAGTTCGAAACTGTGTCAACTTGAATTATTTTCATTTTGGGAACACTGTAAGAAGAAGAAGAATAAAATTGTTTTAAAATATTAGAAATCATAAAAAGAACATATAAAAAATATTAAAAAATGAGAAAATAAATAATACAAAATATATAATAATAATAAAAACAATAAAAAACAAATTAAACAACAGAAAAAAAACAAAATAATATTGTATTGCAAAAATAGAATAGGTTAACAAAAGAGCAGATATAGTATAAAGTTTGTAAAATAATAGTAAAAATTAATAAACAAAAAATCTCATACTAATATATAAAAACGAGATGGTGTGTGTCTGTCTGTTCCTCAATCACGCAAATACCACTGGACCAATTTTAATGCAATTTTACAGGAATGTGGCTCTTAAACCTGGCCAACACATAGGCTATTAACATATTTGATAATTTTCACTATATAACTATCACTATTTGAGATGCCGACCACTCTCATGAGGGCAAATATGTGGTGAAGGATGAGTTTGATGAGTGGTAGTAATGAGTCATGAGGTGTATTATTTTCAAGATGGCGGTCATTGATAAGACCTCATCACATGTGAACATTTATAAGCCCAATACTGTAACGTGAAATTCTAGAAAATCCATACGAAATTTAAAATTTAATCCTATACAAAAACGGTTCTGAGCATTTTTGTTGTATCTTCAACCGTTTGCTCGGAAAGCTTGCTTCAGTGTGGAGAAACAGGCTCATGATGCACCAGGTTAAATCTGAGGTTGGGCAGCCCTGACTCACCTCCCTTCTTCTTAAGAAGTAGAAGATGGTGAACTAACAGGCAAACTAAATTTTTTCTATAAATATATAGAAACTGTTTTTTTACTTGAAATTTGCAATTTTCTTAAAATATACACACAGCTATGTTAACAAAGTCCCGAGGCGCAGCGCGGGTACTCTCGCTAGTATATAATAAAAAATATAAAACAATTGTAGAAAGATGCAGGTAAAAGTAATGTTCAAGTCGAAGTCGGTGTAAAAATAGTGTATATTACAACGTACGTTTCGCATAACTATATCAAAGTGTAGTTCCATTTGACAACTCATGCAGTGTGCTGATAGCCGCAGTGAATATCGTGCTTATCCAGAGGAAGTGATTCGTGTGCTTATCCCTGTAGACTTGGCGATGCTGATAAATGCAAATGGACGTTGTACTGATAACATGGACGGATGACAGATCAAAGCCCTGCGGCCTGTTCACACTGTGCTGTGTATAGTGTGTTGCTATTTGTGGAGGGGTCCAGAGCACTCGGTTGAACAAGGCTTGATAACTGTCTAGACTGGGGGATGTGGGGAATGGGGTGGGAGGCTTTGCTTGGGCAGTTTGCGGAGTGTTGATAGATAAGAATTTGTTTCATTTTAGCCTGTGTAGAAGCTAATATATACGGAAAGAGAGAAAAGAGCAATGATGAATGTTGCTAGAAATAAAAATACGGTTTCAATTCATAAATGTAACAAACAACTTCCACTGTGTACAATTTTAGTTTGTAAACAACTTGATTAGTTCAGTCAAAGTAGACTTTACTTGAGTTAAAATGTCTACGTTTATGATTCTCTTTTTGCTATCGGTTCAGATGAAATTATAAGTCTTATCATTTTCAGCCAAACCCACAAACAGACCGTGTAAATACATAGTTTGCATGAAATAGGGTTAACCATGGATACTAGAATTTTCTTGTATCATAGAGTAATTCTTTTATATTTTACCCTACAATATCCATATATGGATAAATTCGTCTACACTTACTTCTATCTTTATTGAACTCTATCTTCACATCTCGCCTATCCGAGAAATTCAAAATAAGCAGAAACACACATTGGAAACTACAGCATGAGAAGATTTTGTGTTAGGTTTTTGGCGTAAGTTCTTCGAAAAAGAGCATTGTGCCATTGTGACAGTTGTGGTAGGAGGCGATCAAACTTTAAAATTAACTTTACGTACTGGACTCCTCAGTGCTCTTGGAATAAGTTCATGTTTGCACTTAATTCAGAAGAACCGCCTGTTAAAGCCCCAGTTAGTATACTGAATAACGAAAATTAAATTGCTTATTTTAATTTAACAATCAATAGAGTTTTAAGGTTCAATTATTGAATTTGCGGTTTAAAATTGTTCCTTTACCACTTTTAGATCAATTGGTAGGAGTACTCGAACCAGGCCTTTACTAAACAGCATCACATTGTTTAAGCCCGCTAGTGAGTACCAGTGACAACTAATGTAAATATGGACTGTAGTTGTAGAGGCACTTGTGTTCTAAAGTGTACGGGGAGGGAGGGGTTATTATTAGCTACTAGACTCTGTTATCTACCCTGTATTAGGTTCCACCCTTGTCTCATCAACACTGGGTAGAAGGGTGCTGACTGCAGGGTCAAGGCTTCACTCACACGTCTAAATATACACCGTGCTCCGAGGTCGTACCCAGGAATACTTTCAAGGGGCTGATTGGGTTCAGAGGTCCTCCCCGAAAAAATTTAGTAGTTTATGAGTCAGAATTAATAATTTTGAAACGCGTTTTATATATACAATCAACGTGTGAGGCAGAATGGATATCCCTGCGTTTACCACCACGATCTTCACATGTGCATGCATGATAATTATGTTCTCTCTTAGGACAAATTCCAGCATAGGAAAAACGATCCGTTACGATGGAATTTATGGTGAAAATTTGGTATTGGACTTATGTTTTATTTTAAGTTCACAGCAGCGGGATCATAAAAGAAATCGATTGAGTTAAGTAATCGATCGAAATCGCTTCAAACCCTAAAGTTCGAAGTACAGTCCAAAAAGACACGCGGTCATTAACTGCTGTTGAAAACTATACAAACACTTTTCCCGGAATACCCTTTACATCCATAGTTAATAAAATAAATAAATCATACATAAATCAATAAACATGCAATTTACTGAGCAGACCTGATATTCGTAGTTTCGTAATTTGTTAAATCTATAGTTTTGGATTCATGTACTGTACATCTAAATCTCATTTAAACACACATAAACAATTCATTCATACAAGTCCCAATCAATCAAACCCTTCCAGTTCAACTCCAAGTATTTCAGTGAGTTCAAGTGGTCTTCCAATCATGTTCCACAAACTCGTCCAAAGTATAGACAGATTCCGCGACCATAACCCTTTGGTCTTTTGAAACCAGCTTTAAACGCTTTCGGTGTCGCAGCACTTCTGATTGCGTTTGGAAGTTTGTTGTCGAACTGACTCCAACCGGTGAAGAAAAAAGCTCGTGAGCTACCGTTCTTCGTCTCCCAGTTCGGTAGTCCCCTTCACCTCTAGTTTCATAAGATGTATATCTATACCTCTTACATGAATTGATCCATTCTAAAACTAGTGACTCTGAGCGGTTGGCCAAGATAATCACCTCCATGCTCCACGTACGTGTGATATCTACCGTACACCGTGCGTCGTGTGTGGGGTCGGTGTATAGTAGATGAGGCGAGGTGTTGTTACACCGGCCAAGTGCAATGTTACGCTACTTGCAGTGTAAACACTGTGCCAAGCACTTAGTGTCACATGCATCACGACACGTCTCCTCTGTGTTTTCATAACTCAATGCTAAACAGCGTCGCTTTCAACTATTTATTGTGCGGGTTTATATTCAGCCACCTACTCGTATCTGGCTAAATGAAGGTATCTGGCGCAACACCTTCACATACAGCCATTCACTCGAGCCAATGGAATCTTTTGGAAGATGAATATGGCGGTGTGTTGTCGAAATGGCAAGTAACTACCGAAGTAGGAGTTTCAGAATAGAGGATTTGGAGCTGCGTTCGACGTTGAGCCAATCACCAATATCATTGGTTTGTTTGTATTTTTCAATTTTGTTAATGATGGCGATATGCTAGGAAGTTGCATGGGGTATTTATATGTGATTAGTACTACTTATCTTGTTCTTGAACTACCAACCTGAAATGTAAGTGGAGCCCTAAATAATGATTACGTAGCTTGATGGATATCTTTCAATTTTATACACCCTAAATAATTTAGGAATTTTTACCATTTTACCAATGCTACACCATATTATTTCAATGAGCAATATGGGAAGATGGGCCTCGAGTAACTCAACCGTTTGGCATTTTCATGCCTTTTTATCATGCAGTTCCGGTCGTTTATTTCCTAATTTGCTTGAAATTTGAACTGATGTACATGATACCTTACTTATATTTAACACAACAAAACACATTAAGGTTTCTGAAATGAGTTTTATTTCAAGAAGGTGGGTACAGTTCCCCTTACGTTGAAAGATACTAGCTGAACCATGCATAGGAGCAAACATCAGAGGAGTTGTCTGTACTACATGGATCAAGCCTTCTCTAGAATTTCCTACTAAATGATCATATGACTTTTTTCCACGTTTAGTAGATCAACAAAGAACTCCTGGTTTGTTTGAACAAAATACTCATGTTTATATACCAAAAGCCTCTTAGCCTAACGATAATTTACACCTCCAAACTGCACATTTGCAAAAACAGACTCCTCCCGGGGTATTTCTGTGTGGGAATATCTCTGGTTATTTATCACTTGTGCAATATCCAGAATGTGCAGCTGCGAAGGCGTGCTCTCTCGGCAAGTGGTCCTAGATGCACTCTGTGTGTCTATCATGGTCCAACTGCTCATCTTCCTCTAGCAGCCTCTCCGCAAGCTCCACGAGGAGGCTGGTGGATGGTGGACCGCTCTGTGAGTCTATCATGGTCCAACTGCTCATCTTCCTCTAGCAGCCTATCCACGAGGAGTCTGGCGGATGGTGGATGGAGGTTCACGGGTGACGAGATGGTTAGCCGAGTGTGGGTGTTGCGGGTAGCGGAGATCATATTGCGTGACAGTGCACATGCTGGAACCATCAACCATTGTCGTGGCGTGTGAGATCCCAGATCACTCGAGGGCATCAATTGTCACAGTAGCTGCCTAGCTGGTTGCTTCACCTCTGTACCTCTGTCCGTAGCAACGTTTCCACAGAATAAAAATGAATCAGAGGATGAAAAATATTGATTTTCCTTCAAATATAAGCAATTTTACAGGTTGGTGTAAATTTCTAAGATTTTGCAATAACCTATGTTTGCACCTCTAGAGTCTTGCAATCCGGAGGTTCTCCACCGAAGGAACTATGGTTCCACCTGGCCTGTGCTGATAACTGATTAGTTTCCAACTCGTGTCATTTCCCTCCTTTCAAAATGTCTCATGATAAGGCTGGAGTGAACAGTTCGGACGGACAAAATGCTGCCGTCATAAATAGTCTTTAAGAGAGTTTTGAATATTGAAATGAAAGGTAAATATATTTTTAGGGTGGATAGAAATCCGGTGTTCCAAATTTTGACCTTATTTCGAAGAACATCCACTTTGTACAGAATTTTAAGAGCTCTGAAAATGCAATTTGAAAGTGAACTTCCTGAAATTTGGCCCTAATCCGCCCTAGGTAATCTGTTTGACATCATGTAGAATTGATGATACAAACAGAAAGTGATCTTATCTCACAGTGCGTGTCTTGGATTGTAAACCCTTGCAAAGCCTCTAAAAGGCGCTTGTCTAAAGTTGACGCGAAGTTTCGTAGTTATTGCAAGGTTATAGTTATAAAGGTAGTTATTGACAACAGTCAACGACTACACTACATCATCATTTTTGGACGCCCTCACTGCGCACTCTCATAAACTGATGCTCTTGCCGTACATGTAGACATATTTAGATATTTTCGCCATATATCCACGTGACAAGGTCGCTTCTATATTTACATGGTCGGGTGCGACTTTGGCCCAGTTTGGGCGCATTCTTGGTTGGCGATGTCCAGCTGTGGCTAGTTGGCCCCTGGTCAAGTGGTTAGTGCGGTTGAGGGGCTGGAAAATCACTTGCGACACGACGTGTGATCTGGGCGTAATGCACGCTGACACCTCCACCTCTACCAGGCCGCCCACTACGCCGTGCGAATAGAACTCAAACTGGGCCAGGACGGGAATTTCGTAAGAATCTTCTTAGTGAGGTTGCATACCTAACATATTCTGTGGTGATCCAGTCCACAGTTCTTTATCATTTTACTTGAGTTGATCTGTAACTCAAAACATTTTCAGTTCGTAATCATTATGGGTGCGCAGCACTGGAGGCACATTTTTGAAATTTTACTTTTAAATGCGGGGTTTAGAGCTCTAAAAGTACTTCATATTCACGTGTTTCAAAATGGTGTTCCTATAAATAAAAAATAAAACTTTGAGAATCGGATTTCAATCCGCCCTAAATAATATTATTATTACTGTATTGATATTCTATTTCAAAATTAAAACTCACAGTTACTATTTATTACGGCGGCTTGGTTCGAAAGTCACGTCAAGCAGTTGGCCCTTTGCATTGGTCGTTGGGATATTAATTAATAATACAATCTGGGTAACAGTCGGCCCTAGTTTGTAACAAGACTTCGCCTCATCATCCATTAAAACACTCATCACATCCACAATTCATCCCATATTCACATTTAAATACTTTCTATGAGTGGTGGTGTCTCAAATCAAAGTATCGAAGTATGAAAAGAAAAGACTCTCAGCATCGCCACTTTTTCCGTTCTCAATGCCTAGCCTTAAATTTGTAAAATAATACAATCTATTACGTATTTAACGAGCAAAGTTATTAGTCTACATCTTATATAGTTGCATCTGAAAGGAACCGTGACCGTGATAGCGAACGTTTCGCTTTCCAGATGCATACGAAGCAGTAGAAATTCGCCCAGAAGAACTGCGCAGAGAAAGGGAATGTACGTGGAAGTATTCTGTACTGACCTAGAACTTGATGATATCAAACACTCAGTTAACAACAGCTTACTGCTAGAACCTTTAGGGTCTTATCTGGTAATCATAGATCAGGCATATATTCACGGGCTTTCAATAGGTCCTTTACGTTTTGTTGGTGGTATAAGTTTACCCGTTAAGAAATCCTGAAACTTACGGTGATGAAGCAATTTTTGAAACTTTTCTTTTAAACGCTTCTATTTGATATTTGACTTTCAGATCACCCTGAAGCATCTCCTCGGAGGCAAATAAAAATGCAGTAGAGAGTGGGAGATAAAGCATTTTAGTCTTAGAGGAAGATTCCTCAAGGAAGGTTGGGGAGAGATCCAAGAAGTAAATATCAAATGGAAGCCTTGGAAGAAAGATCTCATAAAATGCCTCAATTGTTAATTCCAGAATTTTTGAACGAAGAAATATTTCACCTTCCTCTTTGTGGTTTCCTAGTTAAGTCAAAGAAAGATTTGAGAATATGTTTGTGCCCTTACCTTTACTACCCCCCATTGGTGTTTCTTTTTTAAGAACCACGTAACCATGATTAATCAATTTTAAGATCTTTCGTCGTACCATTTAGTAAAAAATTCCCTCTTTTACGTCGAGTTTGATCTTACTTAAAAATTGCATTCTTAAATAATGCAGTTCGAGACCATAAGTTAAAAATCTAATTCAGCGTGTACAGTTATATTCACTAGAAAAGCAATTCCACTTGCTGCAGCAGAATTTACAGCGTTCACCCGTAAGAAGCAGTTCTAGATCCATAACTCGAGCCGGTGAATGGAGGAACTAAGTGAGGCGGAGTTAGTGCTAGTGCTAGTGTTAGTGCGGTTTAGTGTTTATAGCACCAGCTTTTCACCGCTCACTGACTAATTGACATCACTATGAGCCAGTTAAAGCTGGTGAACGATAGACCAAGTTTCGGATCCGGTGCTGCTAATGTCGTCTTCATGTTGCCGTTTCTATAACTCTGCTTTCTTGCTCGGGGTGAGTTGTTCTCTTGGCTCTGTGGGTGTTTTGCACTAGATCTCTTATTAGCGAATTTCCATAGGAAATAGAGCTACTCATTTCTCTTGTCAAAGAGAAGGAAATCGTAGAACGAAACTGTTTGCAGTTTTAAACTGTCCAACACCTCCCGAGTCAGATGGCCAAACTTGATACGTACCTATTTATACAGGGTGTCCAGTAATTACGGGATCAATTTGACTAATTTTCACTTCCGGCTTAAAATTGGCGGCCATAGAAATTTGAGAAACATATAGGTTTGTGCTCAGGAAAACTTTAATTACTCCGTTGTTACTTATCGCAGCACAACAAACTTGGTCTTAAAATGTTTATACAAACATTTGCCACGTATTATTATATTAGTATTGTGTATTACCATAAAGTTCAAGGGTTTTGAGTTATTAAGCCTAGAAAATTTAATATGACCGCCATTTTAAACCGGAAGTAAAAATTCGTCAAATTTATTTTTGAAATATTGGTATTAATAATTATACTAACAAAAGTGAAAAGTTTAAAGTTTGTAATTTTATTGACCTCGGAGATAAAAATTATTTAGTGAAAAACACAGACAGACGGAAAACTAAGTGAGATAGGCCTATGTGTTATAGAACATTTTTTTCATTATGACCTAACAAATCACCCGGTGAAGTTTGATCCCGTAATTACTGAACACCCTGTATATACGCAGGTATCATACCTGACATGAGTACCAAAATTAACAAAATCCGTTCAACCAAGACCAAGGTGGTAGTAAACAACGATTTTCAGCCGCCATCTTGGTCTGGCTGAACGGGTTTTACTAATTTTGGTACACATTTTAGTAAGGTGTCATACACGTTTATACAAAGTTTAATCGAAATCAAACACGAAAATACCTCCGGTGGAACAATTTTGCTGGTTAAGAAACACAATCTAGATATGAAACGTATGCACCGAATTTCGTAAGAATCGGACAACAAATGTATGATGGTTAGAGTCCGTGCGTTTCTTCGTGGCGCTTGGTGAGGGGACAGAGTGGGGGGACAGGTCGATGTTTTCAAAAAAGTACAGTAATAGCCTTTCCTCACAGTACGAGTGCCATGGAAAGACTGAACAGTTGGTTACCCCCACCCTCGAAAACCCAGTTATAACTGGTTTTAGTCGTCAAGGTCAAGTGCCACGAAGAAACGGACGGATTCTACTAGGGTCCAAAAAGGGAAATTTCGGTGTATAGGAAATACCCGCGTTATACGAAATTCGCTAGGGTTCACGATAGCGTTTGTCGTGATGTTTAAGTTCGTAGTTTGTTGTTTTATGCAGACTCTTTATCAGCAGACAAGTATCTTCAGTGTGGTCGGTTTGATTGGCGGAATTGCAGGTTTGTGTCAAGGTCTCGACTATACAGTATTGTGAACGAAGCCAGTGTTATAGCGGCTGAGATGTTTGTTATTTTGTAATCAAGAGAATGACCGGACTCCGCCCTCCGAGGCTATAACCTGCCTACCTTTGTTATAAGCCGGTGTTAACACACAAACAATCACAAATAAACATGTACAATTTGTATTGTTTGTTGTTATGGCAGAACTGTGGATGTAATTGATAATGAGCGTACAGTAAAATTCAAGATCTGACATTTTCTACATGAAAAGTTTGAAAATAATAGCTTGAAGCGCTGAAAATATCCTTGTCAAAGTGACTTTACCTGATGGATCTACATTTTCCAAGGTCAAACACGTCGGGACTTATCAGTATTCAATGGATCATGCTTGATCGAGTTTCGTCCCCGCCCGTGAACACAATTGGCCATATTTTTGCAAATTCCTCGATCAGTCAATTCGTTTCCTCTGTCGACTTCTTTGTTTTGGCTTTAAGTTATTTCAAAATACAATATGTCAACTGTCGGTACACGGTGAATTCCCCGCATTCCCCTACCAAAGACTGGCAAAAGCAAGTCATGGACTTGTCATGACGTAACACTTGACTAACCAAGATTCAGATCATGAGTGGGAAACAGTGTGACTCACTTGACTTGTCATGACCCATGACTTGTCATGGACTGTAAATTATACAGTTTTGTTTGGTTGGTTAGAATTTTGAAACTACTTTAGAAAACTAATTTCAGTACGTAGTCTAAAAATTCCAACGGCAAGCAAGGTTGTCCCTAGTGGTGTGGTTCTCGTGCTAATGTTTACTGAAGACTGAGCACTATAAATACCTCATTGCCTGTAGGTCCTAAAGATGTGTTGAAACTTTTGGCATAAGTTGCCCAGTGTCTTTCTTCCTTTCTTCTTATCACTAAATAGTCTATATACATATTTACATGAACCGGGAAGTGTAAATATGTATATAGACTATTTAGTGATAAGAAGAAAGGAAGAAGAAGACACTTGAAAATGGGCAACTTATGCCCGAAATGCATCGTGTAAAAGTTTCAACACATCTTTAGGACCTACAGGCAATGAGGTATTTATAGTACTTAAAGAGGTCCTAAACTGGGATAAATAAATTCTGAAGACTGAGCCTTTTCTGCCTCTGGTTGAGCAGATCCGTGGCGGTTTGGTATCGCGCGCGACTCCAGAGCTCATCACTCCGGTGGCGCGGGTTCGATCCCCGCAGTCACCGCTACAATTTATAAAGCGACTAAAACGGTGACGCTAGGTAAAGGTCGAGGTTGAGTGGTAGTCCTAACTTCGCCTCGTTTAACAAAACAAACTTTACCTTTTTTATTCCATGCATAGAACCAGCAAGCCAGATCTGAAAAGTCCGCCACATAAAAGGAAGCTCCGGAGCACGTGTAAACGTTCACGTTGTGTATATTGAAGTGGAAGACGAGAATAGAGGTGGAAGAACAAAGGAACAATATGGAATAGTCAACAAAGCGCTACTCGACCATTGTGTGTTTACAACAATACACCGTACGTTAGGCTTGAGTAGCGTACTTAGCGGTGCTTTTAGCTAAGTACGCTACTCAAGTCTAAGTCTCGCTACGCACAATTCTTCGTAACACGTAAAAGGTAAAGTTTGTCTTGTTTAACAAGGCGAAGTAAGGACTACAAAGTCCTCTCTACCACTCAACCTCGACCTTTACCTAGTTCACCGTATTAGTCATTACATTAGTGGTGACTGCGGGATCGAACCCGCGCCACCATTATGCGATACCAATCCGCCACGGATCCCCTGTTGTTTGTTAAAGTGAGGTTTCTTTAAATTTGTTGAAAATGTACACGTTAAGCCGTTGGTCCATTCCATTGGTCGTTGCGCTGTAATTATTGACCCAACCTGGGGAACAGTCGGCCCTAGTTTGTAACAAGACTTCACCTAATCATCCATTGAAACACTTCTACACCCACCATTCATCCCGTATTTACCTTAAATACCCTCTAGGACGGTCGGTGTCTCAAATCAAAAGCAGTTGGTTGAAATGGTCTATACAGCAAAGGATAAAAAGATTACATCTATTGTAGTAATAATAATGCTTTGTTTTCCAAGACCGTTGGTTAAACGTAAGGTTGTTTAGTTTTCAATGCGGCAATTGAGTAATTTTTAAAGGGACAAGTAAAGTTGCACGTTTCAAAGCGAACATAAGGTCATATTTGATTACTATGGGGCGTTTTGGTGACCATATTACCCTATCCAGCTGTTGCCTTTACCTTGCTGTCAAACACCTTTATTTCTATCAAGAAATCTTCATAAAGCAGCTCTAAAACTGCGTGTTGTCGACTGCTGAAACTTTAATCTGCACATATCGATATAACGCCTCTGCCAAAACCCTAACCATGCAATGTAGGGTCGCAGGGATCACGATGACGTGTCGGGACCCGGGGGCGGGGATCGATCCCTCAGGAGAGGGTCAAGTCAAGTGAGTCACACTGTTTCCCACTCTTGATCTGAATCTTGGTTAGTCAAGTGTTACGTCATCAGCTGTGCAGCGAATCTGATACCATCTTCAAGAAACATGTGTTCTGTCCCTAAACATTCTTAAATCAAAGCTTATACAGGGACCGGATTCTATATACAAAAGTAAGTCGAAAATGTCTATTAACATTTTTATGATTTCGGCTTTTCTGCCAGTTTGTAAAATTTTGAAAATAGTTAATAATTCAAAAACCTTTTAAGATAATTTGTGAAACTTGGCATGAACCTTAATTGTTTTCCTAATAACATTTCCCAAAAATATTTTGTATCTAACTTATTAAATTTTAAAACGCGTCATTTCAAAATTTCAAAGTCAAATTCCAAACAGATTACATTTAACCAAGGAGGATTGACCTGCTCTGTGCATCTAACTTTGAAATTTTTATATGACCACCGTTTTAAAATTTAATAAGTTAGATAAAACCATATTCTTGGAAAATGTTATTAGGACAATAATTAAGGTTTATACCAAGTTTCAAAAACATAACTCAAAGGGGTTTTGAATTACAGTATTAATTATTTTCAAAAAATTACAAATGGCGGTTCACGGCTGAACTAAGCTGACATCAAAAAATGGTACTGGACATTTTCAACTTACTTTTGTATGTAGAATCCGGTTCCGCATAGCGCGCTAAACATTTTTGTGACAACCTGTATAGAGGAAACAGAATCTTTACGCGAAGTGTGATAAAATAATCAACTAAACTTGTGCAGGAATATAGCTCACTTGTACTAAAGAGTAGAGAAGAGAGAAGAGAGGGTGGCAACAGGATAAGTGGGTTGAAAACAGCTGTGAAGCCTGACAGTCTTGCTCAAGTTCAGTAGCTTACTCAGCAGAAATTTAGAACTGATAAGACAGCGTCTACAATCAAGTATCATCGATCTATCCATAGAGCCCCTCCTTCGAGTCAAACACTTTTCAAGACCATACGGCGGTTGATTGTATTCAAAATTAAATCATCAAACATATGGTTGTTTTAAATACTAGCGTAGCACGATCTGAGTATCGGCTCATATTGTTGACAAACTCCCGAACCAACGACAAAATACTTTTGATATTTGTCGAGTTTATTTCGAGAAAATTCCCAATTATAACCGACGAATTCGCGAAATGTTTGTTGAAGCGCCAAGTGTTTTTCATTGTAATTTTTCTGACGTTTTATCACATTGCTGGCACACCCACAGCGGTGAAGTTGTCTCTACAACAAACTGTTATTGCTATTTTGTATCTCCTTTGCTCTAGCTCTACTTTAGTTCAAATTTATGGCTCAGCTTATGTTTAGCCAAACTCTTAATCCAGTGTGAAATACGGTTGAGTAACTGTAGAAACTTAATTTTCTGTGTTTTAAACGATATTTTACGGGAGATACAATTTTAAACGCGTATTAAACTAAGTACCCTGGAGTGTTGCTCTAGTAATACTGCAGAGGATTTGATAAGAAATTCGTACATTTTGAAACGGAACAGCGGAAAATTAGTTAAGGGTAAATTTGGGTTTTGACTGCTTTCAAAGTTTATTTTTTATGACCTTTGAAACCAAAGGTTACTCTGTAAAAGTGGAAATTCAAGACAAAATCAGAAGATTTGGTATAAAATGTAGATCTTTTGGCTCTGCCCCTTCCCCAACTCGTACCTTAACCTCGTCAAAATTATTGTGGATTACTTTAAATCATCACTTTTACCGCCCGTACTGCGCGGTTAAGAACACGTTGTAATAGTTTCATATAAATTATTGAAACTGAAACTATTATAGAGTTTAGCATTTGCAGTATGTAGGACTCCCTCTGAAACCCTTCAAATTTGCACAATATATTTATAGTCCCTTAGACTTTTGTTCCACACAAAAATCCCACCTCAGCCCTGCAGCAATGGCCCTTGGCTGCCAAGTATACGGAGAGTGACGGTTGTCCGCGTGCCAGTCTAAAATGATTTGCCAAATCACGTTTGGAAGTTTTAAGCCGTTCCAAAAGCCAAGTAAGAGGGTGCGGACGCTTCTTGAAAGTTTTACGTCCTCAGAATCAAAGCAAAAGTGTATTTTAAGAAGCGAGAAAAAACTGTGGCAAGAGTTGCACAAGCACAAATCAGCACAAAGCCGAGGCGGGCGGGGCCGGGGGCCGGAAATCATAACCATGTCCAAGTACACGAGCAAAGGTGGTTCTAGCAGATAATAAACCTCGGAGTGGTGACAAATTGTGAACGCGGCCGTGCTAAATGGCAGATCAGAGCAGTTAATTCTGCCCCCGGCACATAACCTACCCCGCGCGCTGACGTACAGTCGCACCGGACCTTGGGTGTTTTTATCCGGCTAAATCCGCCAGAGTGCGCAGTGCCCAGTGTCACCCAACACCCCCGGACCCGACACTTCACTTTACTCATTCCTGGAGTTATTTCTGAACCCTTGCCCGAGTCACCTGTCCCATACGTTTGCTATTTTAGCCAACTGTTTACATGCACCGCCACATGGTAACCTACAAAGTCGGTGATGTAGGTGCTGAGGTGTTGGCTTCAAAGCGCGTAGGATTATGGAAGTTGCTGTTCTAAGCCGAATGGTACTTCTTCATCTCAATGTGAGAGTTCATCCACTACCGAACACTGTTGAGTGTGACGTATGGATTTGGAAGTTGGGGTCAGGCTGCAGTAACGTTATACCCGGAGTAGATATTTTATTACCTTTCATATAGTAAGCCACTCAGACTTTGAATTAATATTGTGGACATTTTCCATCGTTAGTGAACAAGAAGAAGCAGGACGTTTCGAGATCTGCGATCTGATCCCGTCTTCAGGTGGAACATGACACAGAACATTAGAAAATGAGCTAGCCTTTTTCTGAAAGGTGCTAGTCCACTACTTTTAAGTGATTATATGTTTTAAGTGGTTTATTTTAATGGGTTCCATTTTCTTTTTTCTTTGGGATCTTCACGAGTTCATATCTCAGCTTCATACATTATGAGTTCTACACGTCAACGGGTTGAGTTTTCAAAGACACAACTTGACAAATTTAAAACCAACTGGACAAGTTTGCTTTGATGAATGCAGAAGCCGGCGTCTTGAGAATGTAAACAGACGCAATGTCAACAATTCAACATTGACACTGACATCGGTCACCGAGTGACTGAAGCTGGCATGTTGGCGGGAACCGGTAGATCAGCTGACAGCCAGCAGCAGCTGATTGTAAACTGTACACGCCAGGTGATTAGAGAACGTCACCTGCTCAATGTTTTCTCGTATCAGCTGATCAGACCGGTCACGTGACTGGATCCACTCCATCCCATCTCATCTCGACCTGTTTATCCTCCTCTTCAGATCTCGATACATATTTACGGCCTCTTTTCTTCATTACCGGTTCGTTTCTCTCTCTTCTCGTCTCATCCCGTTCCAATCAAGGTCGCCATCACTTCCTTGAATTTATAGCTTCTTAGCGGCAAAGGATATTATTTATCGATATGTCTCGCTCCTCGATGTCGACTCGACATGAAAATGAAGCGGTTCAGTGATTTGTTTTATAGCAAGTACCGTTCTACCTTCTCTACCACATTCACATGCCGCCAGCTAATTTGCCTGTTCTATTAAGTGTTTAGGATTTGAATTTTAAAGTATAGAGTATTTAAAAGAAGTAAACCTACGTAAGGGTGAATATACGAACCATCTATGGATCGTGGGGGCATCCAAGCGGTTTATATACGAGGATGGCTTTTAAATTTTAATCCCTCAGCTGATTTTTTAGCGTCCGCCTCAGCTGCGCGGCGACGCTAAATACAAGGGTCTGCAATAATCCAAAATACGTCAGAAATGGAACGCAATAAAAGTTAAGATTAAGTATTTACATTAGTTTTAAAGCTAATAAGCTAACCTGCACACGTATAAAGGGTTTTTAAAGAAAATTTTAACATGGAGTTGAAGATCACTACAACTTGGACAATTTCAAAGTTGATTTATAAAACAGTCAAACCACTTATGAAAAATCGGGCTCGATGTAAGCGTTGAAAATCTCCTTTAGTTTTCAAAAACTATGTTTCATTAACGGAAAACCTATTTTGAAAGTGGAAAAACATATATCCGCGTAAACCCAACAAGCGCTTGGTTTGCCAATCAGGGCGTATCAGTTGAAAGAAAACCCGTTGTTTAGTCAGTTGTTACGTGCGCGGCGTTGTGCGTTCCTTGTACGGACGAATTTAGGCTTTCTCGGAGGTTACGAGGTGGACTCTAAGCCCCTGATACGTTTTGCTGACAGGCTTCATCGTCGATCAGGTTATCAGGTCCAAGCATCTTCGATCAGAAGAGAATCTTGACGAATGAACAGAAGTTGAGTGTTCTCCGGTGTCAAGTGTTGTGTCATGTATGAGCTGTATGGTGTGGTGTGTAGGGGATGTGACTCCACGGCTGGTGGGCAGGAACTTCCCCACGTCCATCTACTCGCTGAGGGAGCCTGAGCCAGAGACCCCCAGTGCAGGTACCAGAGTGCCAGAGTGCTGTCCAGTGTCTAGGCGTGCAGAGTGCTGAGTTCTGTAACCCACTGATACAACACATACACGACAAATCACATTCAAAACTCTTCCAAAACGCAAGAAAGACCATGTGACAGTTTGATTTTAGACATTCCGCAAAAACTGAAATTTTACACGTACCTAAACAACTTTTCAGATAACATTCAAGACATTATCTTACTGGACATACACCATAATCGACACTCGACAGTAACGTTTAGAACAATTTTCAAGATGATACAACCCTGACAAATCATAATTCACGTGTTTTGAACCAACATCATTTTGACTTTTGTTTGTTATTACTAATTTGCGTGATTTGGTTTTTGTGCCTACCAAGCCAAGTCTGAAGCTTTGCTTTTTGTAAGTTTTGAGTGGCATTCTAAACGTAATTTTTAGCGTTTTGTGTGCAGATTCCGTTTTGCTGTGTTCTTTTAAAGGTCTTGTTATACATGTTCTGTTGTTTTATTTCATATTTCAGACCTAGTTAGGTTTTAGCCTCCGCCTAGAAGTTACAGTCTCGTCGGTGTAGTCCACTCGTCAGAACGACACAACGTGCAGAGGTTTAACAGGTCACGTTTTTGTCTATGATTGCCACCACGACTTGTTGCGAATAAATGCACCGTTGTTTAACAAACCGGACTCATCATCGTGTATCATAGACTGGAAGAACTGGTCGAACTGCGCATGCGCCACTCTAGGTGCAGGCACGTTCTGTATTGCTTGTAACTAAACAAGTCTCGGTACTTCGTAGTTGTCTAGTTGGAGTAATGGATACTTAATCTGAGGCTTGATTAATTTTATATGGTTCGTCATCGTGTAGGATATAGAAGACTATCGAGCTTGTTGAGGAACTTACCCGCTAGAAATAATTTAAATGCGCGTTTAAATTAATTTAAATTTAAAGTGAACAAGGTACAGCCGTTATTACATTTTGTTAGAGGTCGTAGTTAATCTTGCAGTCATAATTGTAGTCGTAAAAAATAAATTACGCTATAACTTCGTAATGGTAGCATAGGACTTAAATGGTAACGTAAAGTTTTATTGGTTCATCATTATTTTCAACACTTTTTCGCTGTGGAAGATTTTAAGTATGACATTAAAATAAAATTAAGTACCTTGAAAATTATTTTCCGCCCTATTCAAAACTCATTCATTAATTTTTTATTGACTATTAATGTTCTAAATTAAGTGCAATAAAACTATTTCCCGCCGCCATTTGTCTCTGGCTAATTGGATTTTAATAGTATTTGTTACTCATGTTAGGTACAGAGCTATTAATGTTTATACCAAGTTTAAATGGAATAATAAATACGGTTTTACAGCATTACAACTATTTTTGGGAGGAACCTCCTCTTTTACAAGTAACTTCTGGTGGACCGAGTTTTCTGGATAATAATCTTAATTGGGAAGAAAAATTTACAAACGGATTGTTTGTACCAAATTTCTTGAAAAATTTGACAAAATGTGACTTGTAGGGTGGTGAAACACGCACATACAGGGTGAGTTTTAAATGCCCCCACCTAACTTTTAAAAAAAAATATTTTTAAACTCTTTTGGGGAATGTTTTTATTTAATTTTGAAGTTTGTTTTGACGTACTTCCGAAAAACAGACATTTAACTCGGGAGGTGTTGAAACCTCAAAACTGCAAACCATTTGTTCCTTGACGTTTCGATCTATCTGCAGATAGAAATTGATATCTCCATTTCCTACGGAAATTTCGCTAATACGAGAATTACCAACGGTAGAAACACGCTGTTATACGAGTGTGAAGGAAGCCTGCCAGTGCCAGTCACTTGACACTTGACAGTTACAAATCCCCGAGTGATCAACTTGTAAAAGCTAATTCACTCTACAAGATACAAGTAGCAGTGAGTAGTCAGCAGTGAGTAGGTAAACAAGCAGCACTGGCGCGACTATTAGCTGCTGAATTTATTGCCGGTTTTTATCGCTGATACCTGTCCCCAGATGAAAAAACACCACATGTGCCAGCCCCATGCGTCATGACGCCGGTCCGGATTCCACCTCCGCCACTCTCTCAGTCCTCTCAAGACTTAATTTACGTAAATTATGATCAAGGTATTTTTACCGGCCTCGGCTAATTTCGTTTGAAACGACCGCCGTTTTTTACCGGCCCGCACGCCTAATGTTGTAATTCTGTAAATAAAGCAGTTAAATCACTCCGTTTGTTGGATGCGGTCAAGAATACTTTCCGTTACTTCGCGGGTCAGTGATTCACTCAGGTTTCTGCAAAAGTGTTGAAAATGTGACGAAAATATTACTTAAGTGTAGATTGAAATTACTCAATGCAGGCCTAAATAGTCAGCCATTTTTAGTTTACTTAAGACTCCGCCTAACGTAGTAACGACTTTATAACCCTTGGATAAAACAACATTCAGGCACATAAAAAAAATATATAAATAAGCCTCAACAAATTTTCCGTCATAAAGGTCAATTTCGTACGAATTAAAAAAAGATTGCCAAAATTACGAGTAGTTTTTTGTGTTAGAACCTTTTCTTAGAACTATGGTTTTCAGCAAACCACATTCAATGCCAAAGTAACACAATTCACACATAATGTTCAATCCGTTTTCTTTACCAGTTAGTTGAGTTATCAACATATTCAGACAGTTTCATAGTTCTCCTCATAAACTGGCTGGGATAAAATCTGCTGCTTTCTCCTGAACAACTTGTCCGTTTTACTGGCCATAAACGAAGTGCCGAGGTAAAACTTAATTTTTACTGCCATCCATCGGCTTGGAATCCAGAGATATCTGGAGAACTGGAATAGGGGAACTTCGTCATCACGTATAAGCAATGCTGTCAAGTTTCAACATTTATATATTTTACTTATACATTTTTAATAATAAATTAGCTTTTTAGCGTTCATACAAATTAAGATCTATATTTTACTTTTTAATACAGTTGAGAAAAATGCTGGTTTTAAACAATATCGTGCAATACTTCTTTAGAACTCACGAAGAGAAGTCAACTTCGGTTCTCAACACTAGCGACCCGCTTCATTGTTCTAGTCGCTTTTAACATTTTTTTTATCATTGTTATTTTTGTACCTTAACTCTTAGGCTTTCGCGGCCGGTGTCACAACTATAATCTAGTTCTTCCGGTTTACACCACGTCCAAACTTCATAATTAGGTTGGGATATTTCGGCCTTCGCTTTGGAGTACCATCTTCAGTCACTAATTGGCTGAAACTGATCCACAGCGAGGCCGAAATATCTCATCTTAATTACGAAGTTTGGACGCGGTGTGAACCGAAAGAACTAGATTATAGTTATATTTTAGTACCTATTTTTTTATTTTTTTTTATACATATACTTTTTATATTATATTAAACTTTTGTAACCTTTTATAAACGTACTTTACACTTTTACATACCTTTCTATAATTTATTTGTTGATACATATTTATTTATTTCTATCTCTAAGGTGATATAAAAATATTTTCTTCTTATCCAAAGAACTTATTTTCTTTGCGATGTAAATCCAAAGTGATGTAGGCTACATGACACAGAGGGTTCAGTCCTAATTTTAACTGCCTCATTCTTCGAGAGACAACCATTGATGCCATTGATGTAAGTTCTTCCATTCCGACGGATAGGTATAGTTTCCCAAAGGGCCCCTCAGAAATCTTGGGATGCTCGAAGGGGATCCCCGACCTTTAGAATACCTTGTACAACCCAAAATATTTTCCTGACTACAGCTCAAGATAAATACTTGGCATCTCCCTCCGACACGAAACGTTCTTCAACTATTCAAGGGTGCGAAGTGAGCGCTGTGCCGCATACAGTAGCCGTGCTGCGTGAAGTAAAGCTCCTTCCTGAGCATGTGTGAGGATGTTCTTCTGCTGCTCTCTTGTTTCCGTTATTAATGACAGTTTCCGTATCCGGAGTGTACAACAATGGTGGTCAACTGATTGCGGTTAACCGCTTATCCGATATCCGCTCTGCGCAGTACGCTCTCCTTGCTTCAGCAACGCTGATCACTGATCAGTGACTCGCCGTGGCAATTATACAGTTTCCTTCCTTTGTATAGGGTTAATTTAATAGGATACATTTATTTCGCAAACTATCTACTATTAGAGCGGATAACCTCATATTGACGGAGATCTAGATTAACTTGTATATAAACGTACGGTTGTGTTCGGCGTAGCAAAAATATGTCTTTGAGCTCTGTCTTTGAATAGACAAGGTGTTCAAAAGCACTCTCTCTTCACCTTAACTTTTGACAGAGGAAACACATTTGCCCTGAAAAACCCAGGTATTTTGGTCACCTTTTCACCCAGGTAAATAAAATGTTTTATGTTTTTATGAAATCCTGTTCAGAAGTTTGTTTTGTTGTACTTTCCGTTTCTTCAAAATATTATAATTCACTGCCTCAAAACCCTAACTTTATACTATTAAAAAACGTTAAGGGAAGAACCCTCTAAAACGCAACCCCCTTCAGGCCCGATACTCTAAAACCCCAAAAAGTCCTAACTTTGTCACAAATCAAACGAGAAAAATAACCCCTTCGAAGAAAGGTGAATTGTCAACTATAACAGTTTTAATTCATTTTTAGGTTATAACCATTTAAAGCCTAAAAGTCGTTAGGTTAAAAATGTCACGTTTCTCGTATAACTTCTTTTGACTAAAAGATTTTCTGCAAAATCCACTAAGAAAACTTTACAACCTTACAAATCACTTTAAAATGTAAACAAATCACTTTAAGAGTTTTGGTTTAGTTGGTAGCATCCATACAGGAACTAACGAGTGAAGGAACTCGGGCGACAATATGTTTGGTTTAGATAGGGTGACAACCCCCTCCATCCACTGACCCACCCTATGTTCAATTATTCACTTGTTCTTCCGTCCATCTGTCTGTCTGTCTGTCTGCGGCTGACAGCTCCCCCTAAATGCGTGTTTGAAGCGGAGGGTTGGTTTGTAATAAATGACCCTTTTTATGCACATTTGGTTTCATAAACGGCCAATTTCGACTTGGCGCAGTGGTGCAGGGTTGAAAGGGTTCCAATGAAAGCTGGATGTTTAAAGAGTAAAATATTGTTCAAAGATTTGAAGTTCGAACTGTACGTGATGAGTGCCGTGATGGTGAGTAGAAATATATGAGAAATGATGTGAGTGACATGACATTGGATTCCCTGATTCCTGTGGTGTGCGTGGATGTGGATGGTAGATGGATCGGGTGATGTATGGAGAAGAGAGCGAGAGACACTTGACAGAAGAGAGAGGATGTCGATAAATCACACTCCAGGGGAAGATTGGTGGAGGGGCGGAGAATGTGTGGGACTCCCAAGCAGACATCGCTTGAGAACATCGACCATTTTTCAGAGTCCAAATCCAATTACGTATGACCCTATTGGAAAATAAACCGTAAAGCCCTTTTTCAGTGATTATGTTATTGGGGAATTTCGAATCCCAAATTAAGATAGAACCCGCTAGATTTTCACAAAATATGAACAATTATCTGATTCGCTGTAAACACTAATTATCTTTCTTCAGAACCACTGAAAGTTGTATACGCGTGAAAGTTCCATTAGACCATTGCATTAAATACTCTGACTTGATTATAGGTCGTTGTGCACGCAAGCATGTTTACGTGAACGATGCAGCATTTTTTATTCCTGATGATGTAGTACATTGTAGTAATTAATGCATCATCGCATTACTAATACATTAGTTTGTAACTTTACATATTGCACTAATACATGTCACAGGAAGTGAAAATGATATTTTAAATTGTGTTGTGACGCATAAAATGTTTCACTTTTTAGATACGGTTTAAACTTTTTTCATTTTATATGAAGTATCCTGTAAATTACTCCCTATAATTTATATCGCACAGATGACAGTACAATCGATACCAGCTCCACTCTACAGTTCAGTACTACTACACAGAATGCAGCGCATGCGTCGTGGTTTCTAGGTTGTCCTGGGTCAGTTTTCAACCCCCGGGGAACCCCCCACACCCTCACCCCCCACAGTAGGGGTGACTCGACAAACATTTGCATACGGGACCGGGACTGGTCGCCAAACTAAAAGTGTGATTCGATTTCCTTATCTAAATTGGCATTTTGGCTTTTAATTAGATCGAGGGGAGTTAAATGGGCGCCATGGCTTTGGAAAGGGGTTTTACCCATTGAATTTTATTGGTATTTGAATTCATATTTCATTGAAAAGATAAAAAAGAGTTTTCAATTTCAACTCAACAATTAGAATGAAAAGGTAACTTAAAATACAACAGAATCCATTTTGGCGGATGGATTAAACTTTTGCGGGTGATGGTTTCTATAGGAAACGATTACAGACAATTACGACGAAATAATGGAATGTCCACTGAAGTTTAAAGAGATCTATAGCATGTTGTTGCTCCGTTTCTCTCTACGAAATGCGACCTTTTTGCATTTTCTTGATTGTTGGAGTACACCACTATAATTCAAAATTACAAATTAGGGCGACACGCAGGTAAGCGCTAAAGCGCCGCTGGCTTGAGTGAATCGAATTTCCTTCGCAATTTATTACTCTAATTCGCTACGCTCACAGCTTCGCTTCGGCCTCAGATTTACGGGATTTTTGTATTGGAAGTTATACTACATATCATGAAAGGAAATCAAATTTTAAATTTCAATAAAATCAGACCACTCATTCCGCTGTTATAGCGAAAAATCACTGTTTTGGCCGCCATTTTTAAACGACTTGATGGATTTTCATAATTTTAATACATTGATGTATATAAAAAATACGTATTAATTATAAATGTATTAAAAATTGGATGAAATGTACTGTTTAAGATAATTAAACCA
This sequence comes from Matsumurasca onukii, assembly GCA_018831715.1. NCBI lineage: Eukaryota > Metazoa > Arthropoda > Insecta > Hemiptera > Cicadellidae > Matsumurasca > Matsumurasca onukii. The sequence continues at coordinate 13,208,709 of CM032060.1, read as the reverse complement.
CCTTTTTAGTGAAAATTTCCCCAAAGGGACTTCCGGTAGCCCAATTTTGCTGGCTAACGAACATGACCGAGATATTTACAAAAGAAACATTAGTACCAAATGTCATGAAAATCGCACAAAAAATGCGACCTGTAGAGGTACACACATAATTACATACATACATATGCATATACAGTTTTGAAAAAAAAATGCTCAAAACTTGTTCTGGGGGTCAGGATTGGTGAAAATTTCTGGTCCCGGGTCTGGGTCTTACCATGAGGGCAACATGAATATCTCATTTTTCTAAAGGCAATTCGATAGTAAGGTTGTGTATATGGACATACCTATTAAATAGCATAGTAAAATGAACATATTTAGTCTTGTTAATTTGGCTCGCACCAGGACCGGTTGTGTTTGTTGTAAAGTTAACTTGTAGCCGCGGGAGAGTTTCACATGACATGAAGATGTTTAGAAGTAGAAGCCAGGACGTGACTCTTGTATTCTGTGGACATTCACAGTTTCCTGTCGCCAGTCTTCACTTGAATCACAATCAACACAAACCGTGTAATTGTCTTGTCACTTCACCGCTAGTGTGTGTAGTTGAGGATACACGCAGCTCGCAGTTGTATATTTGCACCAAGTAACAGATGCTTTTGCATTTTATTTTGCAGATGGTCCAAAAATCAGGATAAAAAAGCCATATAGATACAAAAAGCCGTTGGCGATGTAGTATATGTACAACATTTGGGTAGAATTAATGAACGAGTTCTCACCTCCTAGGGAACTCCCCAAAAATGAAAACAACACAACTTTGTTCTTTCTCGAACTTTGTTCTTTGTTGGGGTGCATGTTCGTATCTTTCGTCCCTTTCAAACTGATTCTAAAGTGGAAAAGGGGTTGAACTGAGTGATATATCGGGTTTGGATGATTATCAATTTCGTGTTTCCTACGAGTTCCATGGCTGCTCAAAACTAATGAGGAGCATAGGCCGGGCGGGTTACACGTCTTTGGGCTTAGACTTGCTAATGCACATCGTTTTCGGAAACTAAAAACGTTGCTTGAATTTTCAAGGTGCATGTCTTTGCAGCCCGTGCACCTTCAATATGTAAAGACTTGCCTCTTTTCTAATCCACGGAATACTTTTAACGTTGTTCCCTAATTAAATGTTTAGTCGACAATAGATTCAAGGAGTCGGAGTATGGTATGGGATGGGTAAGGTCCAGATCTAGGGAAAGTGAGCGCATGCGCCTGGCCGGTGTTGCACCCGAGGCAGGACTGGGGAAAGTCACCGGGTGATCACTGTCATCACATCTTGCTGATCTCCTGTAATCACTGCAGAGACGCACTTAGCCTATATACGTAGTGCTGTCTGCACCCACCACCTACTTTCCTGCATCTACAACTCTACACCTCACAGCAGTCGTCAAGGACGAAACAAAAATATTCTAGAGGGGGTGTGATCCACTTTTGGGGAGTCGGATGTTTTCCGCAGAGACAACTTTGAATGACGTCGCTATCTGTTTAGAGCGTGGAGTCCATGGTCTTTTCCAAAATTTGGGGAATACATTGAGCCCTTTGATTGTTGTTTTGAATACTGTTCTTATATTATCCTCTGTATATTGGTCAACTTCAAGGCGGTGATTTTTGAGTTGCAATCTCTTATGAATGATAAATTGTTGTCTTATTCCTTGACGTGTTGTGGTTGGAAGTAGTAAACATATACATTGGTCTAGGTCTTAGTTTACTTACAAAGCCGCATGTTTTAATGGTGAAGTAAAGTCTTTCATAAATACTGCTAGTCCTAGATGCAGCCGTCAGAGCGGCCACAGTGGCGCTTAAAACATAGAGTAAACACTGCAAACGATGTTTTAAACGGGTTAATGTACTAAATAAAAAGGTTTGAACTGGAGCATAGAGTTATAGGCTAGAAGTTTTATGGGTTTGCTTTTTCATGCTGCAGCATTAATGGCTCTTCGCTTCCAGTGAAACACTTTTCCCATTTTGCTACATTTACCCACGTATTAAAAACCCTATCTTGATAAAGTGCCGCCCAGGCTCTATCCGGCCGCCCCTAAAGATATTCCTGGAAGAAGTTTTCGAAACTTAAACAGTTGTTGTTCTCGTAGATCATTGAGTCCACAGTATTTATGGTAGAAATTCGCAGTGTTTTCATGAGTTGCACGTTTCTGAGGTCTAAACAGCTTAGTCAGGGCACCAACTTGCACCTGACTCCAAACCACACTTTCCCCACATTCAGCACAAGCATTCTCACAAACAGAAACAGTCATCTCTCAACACACTCCACACAGATTAGTGCCAACTGACAAGTACTCGAGCCAGACACACAGAGTAGTCGATGTGGAGGAACTCGTCCAGTCAGTCAGCTGTTTGTTTATCAGCTGTCACTCACTCAGCTGTCTGCTACTGTCTGTTGTCATTATCACAGCTGATCACCTTTTATCTTGACTGGTGAAAGCTGGTGGCTAATCGTGACTGATCAGTAATCAATCATCATCCTGTTACAATCGCGTCGGGTCCATCTTTATCGATGTTATGTGATGACTTTTACTTTTTGCAGACCTACTAGCGAGAATGGGGAAAATATCCTAACCGCACTGTAAAAATTGTGTTCTGTTAAGGCAATTGATATGTAATCCTGAGATATATCTGCAATTGGTACATATTTTATTATTATAGCTGCATGTATTTACAATAGATATAAACGTATTTTGCAATATTTCCTTCAATGCTCTAGAGTCTAGTACATAATTATTCTGCTACTTGTTCAAAATTGTGTTTTGTTGTCCTCACTTGCTGTGGTAAATGCAGTTTAGTTTAATTAAGTCCGTTAATTTGATACATTTTCGGCATGGGATCTAAATGTTCTACTAAGGGCCTGTAACACTCTCGGTAGGTAAAGGTAAAAAAGTCAAGTTTGTCTTGTTTAACGAGGACTTCCAAGTACTTTACCTTGGTTAGGACAACAAAGTACTCTTTACCACTGAAACTCGACATTTACCTAGCTGCATAGTTGCTTTACAAATCGTTAATGGTTTTTGCGGGGATCGATCCGAGCCTGTAGAGTTGTAAGCTTCGGAGTCGCGCACGATTCCAACCCGCCACAAATAGGAATTCTGTTTCAGTTTTTCAGAATAACTTCTTGCTGCAATGGATTATTACAATACAAATGAACTGGCTGTGAGCATCTTTATGGGCTGGCTACATTCTCGAGGTGTGTTCCATTATCCAAATTTTCCTCCTTAATCTAATCACGTTGACGTGTTTGTGCAGGGGTGGACGTGACGGCTAACCAAGACGAGATCTCCGACCACGAGACGTTCCAGCTGGAGTATGACAATGCCACGAAGCGCTGGTACATCCGCACCATGCAGGACCGCTACTGGACCCTGGAGGTGGGAGGTGGCATCCAGGCCTGCGGAGACAAGAGGTAACTCAACCATCATCCGGGCCTCGTCATTGTTATTGATTTTGTTGTTAAACCCAAAAATATGTAGCACTTACAACTGTCTGACCACGGTAAACGCTAAGTTCAAGTGTTCTTGGCTTGTCTTATAAATAAGTAGGAGGAAAAATACCTCGTGTAAATAATAAATTACCTGGTTTCAATACTTGCTGAAAAAGAGTTTGGCTAGGGACAAGAGCTGGACAAAGATGGAAGAGATTCTCTGCTCTCTTGCTTCCTCATCATCTGATTCCCACAACACAAATGGAGAAAACAAATTTTTTTATAACTTTATTGCAATATGTAGATCAAAGGTTTTGTTATTGGAAATCACATTTGGATATGTGAAGAGAAAAAAACGTATGATTTGAATTCCTAGGTGAAAAACTTGTTTTCACAAGTCATGCAACAATGTCAAAAGGTTCTCCCTAAAAGCATAGTGTTGTGAATTGAAAGAGTTTTTTTATGAAACTAAATTTTTAAACAAGTAATTCAAACTGTAAAATAATATTGTCTGGACAAATAGGTGGTATAATCACTTGACAACAACACATATGTTTAAACAGACATTCTCATTTAGAAGCAAGGCTCACTGAACAAAAATAAGTGTCAACAACTAAGAATTCAAAAATAACTCACATTTGCTTGGAAACTGCCTAACAAACTGTGACAAAAGTGAAAGTATTTAATGTGTTGGTCAAGGTTCGGTGATTGTGCCAAAGGCAAGATCTCCACTGTAATGTTTCTAGCCGGACAAGTATAACTTGGTTTCCCAATGAAATGTATAAGAAATACCATCAAATTTGTATAATGAAGTTAGTTACATTCATACAATAATTTCTCCTGTGTAAATAAAAAGACTGAACCACAGAGTGTTCAATCATTTATCGCCATCACCATGTATAACAATTACACCCATAAAGATAAATACACAAAAAAGAAAACACACAACTGTAGCTATTTTTTAGAGTTGGAAACCTCAATGAAAACTGCAAATACCATTTTCTATTAATTTCTTCTTAATTGCTGTTATTTTTTGCTGTTTGCTATTGAGATTCAAAATGTATAAATGGATCCAAAAAGTATTAACACATGCAAAAGCCAAATTGCTAGCTAGAAAGTGGGCATACCAAGCCTGGTTGTTTGTGAAAAAAAACAGATAAGAGTGTAAGGAATACTCAAAACCTGAGACCAGAAAAAGTAATAAAAAGAAAGGACTCTTTTTTAACTCTTGAGGCCTCTTTTAGACGCTAGAAACTCTAAGCCAGAGGTCAATCCAGGGCTAAGAGTGGAAAGAAAACCCTCTGAGGGCGTTAGCTGAAGAAAAGTTGGGAGCAATGGGTCAAGTGTCAGTATTTAGGCGTTGCTGAAAACTAAATAATTTTGAACAATGAAACTTAAAACATTTAAAATTTGATTTAATCCTAAATTGCCCCATAAATGTATGTATCATATTTCACGTAGCACACATAATAATACTAACCACACACTATAGTACACATTATAGTACTTATTAAACTCATCAACCGTGTAATACGCATGTTTATATATATTATTTTAGACTATGGTTGTTTATAGGACATCAAACGCCCTGTACGACCTGGTGTGGAACGGAGATGGGTCTGTGAGTTTCCGAGCTAACAACGGAAAGTTGATTGCCACCAAACGCTCTGGACACCTGTACGCTAACTCAGAAACAGTTGATGACTCGAGCAAGTACTTCTTCTACCTTGTAAACAGGTCAACCTTACGTTTAGGTACATCTATATACTCTTTTCCACTGACCTATGTTGGCAGCATTGATCTCTTAGAATTCTGTTTTACTTTTCAAATAAAATGACATATTTTACGCTTATTCTTTACTGCTGACAGTTCAAACAATATAAAAGAAAATAGAAATGTATATATCATTTAAAAAATGCAATCCAAATTGTTGTTTGCATCTACTTTTGCTACTCTATCGAATGCAGCTATTAGTTTTTCCATATGTTCAAAAGTTATTCTGATTTTGCTATTAAAAATTATCAAAAGAAAGAAACATTAAGACATTGTCAAGAACAATTTGAAGCAATCCTGATAAAAAATGGGCGGAAGGGAGCCAAGGTTTTCTAATAGATAGCCCACTTTACTCCCATAGAAATAATATGATACACATATTTTCCATGCTGCCAACTGTAAGTGGAACAGACTATAGTAGCTTTGATCCAAATGAAACATGAAAAAGTACTAACACTATGATTTCCCTACCTGCAGTAAACAATATGGTCAAAACATAAAAAAATGCTAGTTGTCTGACACTTCTCAACTGATTTTATATATTGACGTGTTACAGACCCATCCTAGTGTTGAAGTGTGAACAAGGGTTTGTAGGCTACAAGGCCGGATCCAACATCCGCCTGGAGTGCAACCGAGCTTCATACGAGACCATCCAGGTGGAGCGTGGCGAGAAGGGAGTCGCTTACTTCAAGGGTGAGTGTCGCTGTAGAAGCCTCTATCTGATCAGTACAACATATTTGTAATGTGACGTAATGTACAATGAGCCCAGAGAGTAGAGAATTTGGAAGGCTGGTGAGGAAACTGTTGTGGCCATCTAAAGACGTTTTAACCCTCCGTGTCTGTTCGTACGTTGGGGCCAGCCAAATTATTGACCATTCATGTGGGCCTGACTCAACAGTCAGTAATCCATCGGTATAGGGAACGAAACAACTAAATATTTTATGTTCTCTATTAAATATGCAACAAGTTTTGTCTTTTTGATTTAAAGAAAAACTTTTGAAAGTTCAATTTGTTTACTCTTTACCTTTCACAATAATAGTTAAAATTAAAAGAGTCTATGTGAACAAAAATTGTTAATTTTAGAAAATAATTTTTGAGAACTATCTGATTAGCTGTGAATCATCTTCCTTACGCTCATGAAAATATTAAATTGGATCAAATCATGCAATGTTTGATTTTAGTAAAGTAACCTAATTATTTACTGCACTAAAAAATTTACATAGATGGCAGATAGACTTTCTGTAAACATTTTTACACTGGAATGCTCACTCTAATGCTTCGGGAACATGGTTGTTTTACAATTAATACACTTTGATCCCAATGTAACATATTGAATGCTAAATTATAAGGACATATAAGTTAGGATTTTCTTGTTCATAAAATGTTTTGCATTTCAGTTGGATGTAAAATTCCTAGAATTAGAAATATCGGTGGAAGAAAAACTCTTGTCTGTAAGTTAGTGTGGTAGTTTTTTGCTTTCTAAGTACAGCTAGAAATACAGAGAGGACTTTGTAGTCCTAACTTCGCCTCGTTAAACAAGACAAACCTTATTTTTTTAACTTTTACAGCTACTAATACCAGTCGAGAATCAGAATACTAAGGTTCTAATTCTGAAAAATGAAATACTCATTTTTGCCCCAGGTTTTATTTCTGAGCTTATTGACTGTTTTGGTTTTGTAAGAGTGGTTTTAACTAACCTTGTTTAAATAAGGTATTAACAAAATATAAAGACGGATTTTAATACTGTTAAGAATTACAAATTGGCATTACAAATTCCTGAAAAATTTCAATGGTGTAAATAATTATAGTGTGGTCCAAAGCAGTGGCGGCTCGTCAGGTGAAGGGTCACTTCACCTATGTTTTAAAAGGGAAAATATTAAACATTAACATTAATCCGTTTCCAAAGTCCGTGGGATCACATATCAACGGCGACCGTGAGTGCGATACAAACTCGACAGCAACAATCGATGGTTGCCTTGATTGTCGCCACAGAAAGTTAGTATGCCTCTATGATTGCCACTGGCTGCTTCGTGTAAGATCAGAATACTTCGTAGGTGAAGAGCTTTGTTCAGGCCTTCACTTGACGCTTATCTACGTGGTAATGATAGACGCTGAGGAGCGAGGAAAGGGACTGCGTTGCTATAGCAACGAGTGACACTAGAAGTGTATATATTCAAAACCCGTCACTTGTGTAGCTTGCCAGACAGCAGACCAGTTGACTACTCAGTAGACTCTAACGGCGCAACTACTCTGTTTTAGGCCTACTTTTGCAATCACACAACCTCTTTATGTACATTTTTAAGGAGTTAACAACTAATTTTAAATAGTTGTATATTATTTTTAACTGATCCATACTACAAAACAATTTTATGCAATGATTTCTATAAGTTGTCAGTGTTCCACTTTGTACGGTAGTAGTTCAATGTTTCAATTCAACATATTACTTTTTGCAACATTACAAACATTAACTTTTAATTCTCTGCTAGAACTTGCAAGCTGTAATAACTACGTTTTATGTAGTTTCCTAGAGAAATGCTCATATTATCGATAAACAATGTATCTTGAATCTTCTGTTCATGTGTTAAAATGTATGTTCTTAAAAAGTAAAGTATTTATTTATTTATTGCAGTAGTCATTAAAACCGAAGCTGTAATCCCTTTTTTAAATAATTTAATTTTGTTATCTTGAAAGGCTCACTGTGTCATTTTTTGTTATACTTATCTGAAGATTTTGGTAATAGACACATGGTAATTAAGTTTTTGTCTTTAACCCCATTAGGTTCTGGATGTCTGAAGTCTAAATAAATTATGCAAATACGATAGGATGAACTCTTTTCTTCTCAGAAACAAGATGCATGCTTGTTTATGATGTGATGTTGATACTCCGAAATGTTAAGGTTGTGTAACTTTGCTAACCAGTCTTGCATGTGTAGGTCGCAACGGCAAGTACTGGCACGTGGACAGTGAAGGAGTTCACGTTGATTCTGACACTCCTGAGGGCTTCTTCCTGGAGCTACGGGAGCCGACACGGATCTGCATCAAGTCTGCCGGTCCCAGCGGTTGCTACCTGTCCGCTGGCAAGAATGGAGCCTTCCGCCTCACTGACACAGACTGTCAGACCGCCACAAAGTGGGAGTACTAGTCACCCCCACCACCACCTTACACACTACGACACTACTCTCTGGTTAGTGTTTAGAGAACCACGGCATTGTCCTTGTCTGGATACGCATCATTCTTGTAACTTTGATCATTCTAAAATTATAACACACATCTTGAAACAAATATACTGCGCAGGTATATGTCTGGTTTTGAAATTATTAGAAATCCTCCCATCAAAGTCTTATTTAAGAGTTTCCAAAACAAAGCCAGAAGATACCCACTTTAAAAGTGTTCATGAAATAATCCAATCAAGAGTTAACTCTTTTTGAATTTAAACCGGTTTACATTGAGTTTTGTCAAGAAAACAAGGCCTAGCTTCCCAAAACACATTCAAATGATTTGAATTGAGTATTTGTAAAAGAAAGCAGACATTGTGGAAAGTTCTCTAAACTCTAACCAAGTGAAGTTAACTGTTAGGTTACTAGAACACGACGCATGATTATACAGCCTGCTGATGTATTCCTTTTTGTAATGTAATTAAGCTTGGTGTAACTTACAGCACAAACGGATATTTGTGGACATATGTTTTCTATAGTAGCAGTAGAGATATGTGATATGTTTTGAGAGCGTGTTCGCAGCACCTAATCTATGTCCAAGCTTGTGTTAGCTGTGTATCGTCCTAGACTTCCCTACTAACGTACAAACTGCCAAAATTACAGGTTGACCATTTTAAATTTCATAAAATATTTTGAAGATTAGATGAGCCTCGACTGCCAAAAAGAAGGAATCTTATTCTCTTTAATAATTTAAATTTTGTAGCTAATTTTTATCCAGCGGGAACATTTTTGTAAGGTATTTTATACGAGCAATATGTAGTGAAGAATTTGTCTACTCTTATTTATACATTTTTGTATATATTCTAGCATTAGTATAACTGTAATGTATGAGTGTTGTGACTTTAGAATTGGAAACGAGAGTCCATTTTCTAGCAAATTCTTAAAAGGACAGACTGCACATTTGGTGAATAATAAGTTTAAAACAAAACACGTGGATCGATTTATTCTGTGATAAAAGGTTGTTGATGTTAGATTGATTTTTGGTGTTTCTAAGGTAAGGCTAAATTTCTGTACAAGATCCGGGAAAAGCAGAACCTATTAGCTTCTACTCTTTGGGTGTGTACTTATATTTTTTGCTACATATTTTTTTGTATCTCAAATTTGTCCCTGAAAGCAGTTGAAGTTGATGAATCATAAAGAACCCTTACTAACATTATTGTAAATGTAATATATTTCTGTGTATTGCAAACCTCTGCTTACTGTTTATATTGCTTGAAGGCTGTCTGAGAAGCGATGGATGCAAGTTGTGTGCTTGAGGTAACCTCCGAACCGAGAAAGATAAAATATTTTCACATTTCTGTCTTTCTCCGTTTCAGTCTTACAGGTTAAGTTGTACTTACTGAGTTTGGTTTAGGTTTATTTTAAGTTATTTTTATTTATATCACTATACCAAAAATAATTATAATAGCCATTTAGTGGTTTTATTCATAGAACTTGATATTTATGTTTCGTATTTAAGATAATTTTATTTATGTTGAACTTCCTATTTATGTATCGTAGTATTCAATTGTGACGAATGAGAGATTGTTGGTAAATATTATTGTTGTCTTCTTCTTTGCTCAATACCTACAAACCCTTCATTTTCCTCATGATAATTTAATTTCGATGTAATTTATATCAATAAATATTTAAAGCTATATTGACTTTCTATTACTACCCTAAACTCTTTTGAGCAATAGAATTTAAAACAGTTGGCCAATATAAAAACATTTTATTTTGGACAAGCGTTTTCAATAGCAAGCAATCATCATCAGGCTTGTTCATTTTGTCGTTGTTGTGGAACAAGCCTGAGGATGATAGCTTGCTATTGAAAACGCTTGTCCAAAATCAAATGTTTTTTATATTGGCCTACTGTTTTAAATTCTATTAATCAAGTGCCAATATTTCCAAAAGAAGATATATTTTCATCCACTTTCTACTCTAGTTATACATTACATTTTCAGAGAAATCCCTTATATTTTGTCACGATAAAGTGATTTTGGACATAAAGTAGGAAATAGTTCTAGTGAAAATAATCAAATATACAGTCTGAATATAGGGGATAAAGTGAAGTTAAATGAAAAATTAAAGTAAACAACTCCCAACCAAATAAAAGTTTATATTGGTTGTATCACGTATTAAAACTTTAAGATTTAAATTATTCTTACTTGTCCATGGTTTTAAGTTGAGTGGTCAGAGAATTGAATAGCGATGAAGTAAAATAATGGCTCAGTGACTCAGTTTGACACAAAATTACCAACGTCAGGTGTTAGTTCATTCCTCGCTAAGGTTGCATTGTAAAGTGTTAACTGAGTGCCACTGGGATTGTTGACCCCATCTCAAGTCAAGGTAGAAACATCAAATTTCATTAATATTTGTGAGTTCTTGAAAACATTCTTAAGTTGGCCGCCACATTAGAAAATAGCGGCCTATTTCAAAAGAAAAATTTAGATATAGATTTTCACTCTAATAATGGTTTTAAGTTTTAACAAAACAAAACTTAAAAACTACTTAATTTAAATAGTGAGTTTTCATAGTCAAACAGGTTAACGTAAACACCAAGCAAAAAAATGTATCACTCAGTTCTAAACTGTCTTTATCTTGGTACCAACCAAAAGTAACAACTGTATTTTGTTGGTTTGAAAACATGGTTTTTAGACCTCTGGAGCATGGGTCACCATTGAACAACCTAGTACAATATGTAACAAACGTAATTTTTCTGTTTTAAAATCCATGGTAATTCTGGTGTAAAGGATAGGAAGTTAATGAAGATGAACACTTTGAAAAATATTATATATTTAGATCATCATCCGGATCCTCCTCATCCCAATCATCCCCCTCGTCTGGCTCGTAGGTGATTTCACCGGATCCACTTTGTTCCTCACTTGTCCTAAAATAGAAAAGATCCAAACTATTGCTTCACACTTTTTGCTTAAAATTAAGATGTAGTTCTGTGAAAATCATGAAACTTTTGATAAGAAATCTAACTTTTTGTATACAAAAACAACTAAACAATGAGGATGAGAAATAAAAATTTGAAAAGCTGAGAAAATACTTAAAATTACTTAAAACGTCAAGGGGCGCTCCACTAAGAGCCAAACTGTCTTGTAAGACAGTTCATGGCGTATCTCGGGGAGTCCAAGGGTGCCCAGGATCTAACTTGCTTAAATACACTGCCTCTTTGGTCTAGAAGCTATAAAGCTGCAGCACAAGTGCTTGCAAGGTTTTGACCTCTGTCAGTAATGACTTTTGAGGTAATCTAATGTGGTCTGTATGTATTAAAAATGAGTGAAACTAGGTCTCACTGAAGACTAATATATTTACAGTAGCAACTTAAATATCTAGAACTAGTTAGCCAAACCACTCACTTGAGATAGGGAAGCACCAGTTGACTTCGAGCTCGCTTCTCCTCCTCTTCCAACTCCAGTTTGAATGTTACGTCATTGCTCATCCACTCCGGCTGACTGTCTCGGTCTACACTACTCACAGGCTTCTTCTCCTCCACCTCTCTGGTCACCATGTGTCCAGTGTTTGGGTCGGTGAAGTATTTCTCTGTCTGTGGAAGACCCAAGCTAATATAATTGGGAGTTTGTTTAAGGTTTGATTACTTAAAATGGCTGATTTTATATTGAACTTAAAGTCATGTACACTGCAGTCACAAGTCTTCAATAATGAAGAGTACCGATCATCAAAGATGTACTTTTTATTTTCACTATAAGAGATGTCTGCCTGTAGTAGACATCATAATCCTGCAAATTACACAGTTCCAACAAGGCCAATTGCTCTTCATGAGGAAATTTAGACTAAATCGAGTTATTGTTTTCTCCCCAGTTTGATTAGTTTTTTTAAATATCTGCCATTTTTAGCTTAATGCAGAACTTCCAACTAGGAAGGTTTTGGGGCAGGAGACTACCAGGTGAGAATGGCTCTATGCTAAGGTTTTTTTTACATAGAAAGGCTCTCTTTAGGAATAATTGTTGCCTAAAATAGGTTAGAAATCAAATTTTAAAACAATCATATTATTTCAGTCAGAAGGTTGAAATTATTTAGGAAGAGCCAAACTGCAAATTTCAGGGAGATGGGAATTGCTAATGATAATACAAACACTTTGGTACCATTTCCCATGTACAATACTGACCAAGTAAATGTTACAAAGTAAGCTTTTAAATAACTTTTAAGTAGTCTTACCGTTAAGACCAATCTGCCACTAGGTTTACGATGTTCAACGGCAGCCAAAGATTCACATCCTCTCTTGGTAACTTTGATGTTTGTTGTAGCCAGCTGTTCAAAACTTGTCAAAACTCGTCTTCCTCCAGGGACCACGTCCTCGTGGATCAAACTTATGACTTCTAACCATGGTTTTCCTTAAATCATGAATTCAGTAACGTTAAATTAGTAAATTCTAGATGATAAATAGTAAGTTGTTCGCCTTGTCACTGACTCAAAACAATACTCCAGTTATTAAAGTTAGATGCATCATAAAACAGCGACCATTTAGAAATGTTTAATTAACTACCTATACATTCTGGGAAAAATTTATTTAACAGATTACCAGACATAATTACAAAAATAAACATGTATGCTTGACTGACATGTAGACGCCCTGATGATGGATTACTGATTGCATCCGAACCGTTGGGTAGTTCAGGAGTACTTCGATTCAGTCTAACTCCGGAGACCAGGATAGTGAAGTAATAAATTTTAAACAACTTTTAAAACAATACCACATTTTATTGTATGGTATGGTAAACAAATGAAAGAAATCTACTCTATTCAGCTGAGGGTCTACCTGGTAAAGTGTGAGATGTAACCAGCTGATGCAACGTTCGGTAGCATAGGTCTGGGTAATACAGCAGGAATATTGATAGAGAGTCTATAACCACAACATTCTTCCGGTCAGGCTTTGTGATGTTTTGATGATTGTGAAGAAACTTTACAGGATCATCTATTACTTCATTTGAGCCTAAAACACAATTAAGTCACAATTGTGTTAAAACAATTATATTGATTACAACATCATATACAATTAATTTTGTGTTGCATTAAGCTTCTCGATCCTTCCATCACCTGCAGGTTACACTTTCTTGACTGGGTTTGAAGAGGTAATACAAAAGATGCATTTCTTGTTTTTAAGTGCAAACAGCTAGTTGGTGGGACAAAAGATGAGCTCTAGCCAGATATTGATTTGTGATCATATTTAATAATTAATGTACCTTATTTCATAACATGCATAAATGCTGCTGGTTCTAAACTAGTACATGAAAAACTTTAGGTTAGGATCCGGGCTAATGTTATGGCACACCATCAGTATGGTCCTGATAATTCAGCTGGTATTATAACGATGCTATTATTGATAAACATTGATTTGATTGACACAACCAATCCTACTTATCTGTCAAAGATGAAGAGAACTCAGTAATCGGGCTTGTTCAGTAATCCAGCACTCAAACGGTGCTGACAAGTTATTTTGGCATCTTCACATGGTTGTGGTTTGTAAACACAACAACAGAGTTGTTCAACTGTCTGCTCTTTGTAACACACAATCCAATTATTGTCCAAGAGATCAATGCTTATTTACGTTTTTGGAGATCAGTTCCAAGCAATTTTAGGGATGAATTTATTTGGTTGCAGCTGCAAGCACTTGAACCAATCAAGATTCAAGCAACAATTTTCTTTGTAACAATTACAGGAGCCATGAAAATTTATTACAACTTAACAAATTTCATGAAAAAATGGTTGTGTAGTAGGAAAATCCATTTTTTGTCTTAACGTAAACATTTTTTACCTGAAGTAGTTTTTCGCCAACCTCCAGGGTCTTGTAGGGTATAAACCTGCAGATTCTTATCTGATTGAAATGAATCCAGGGCAGTGCAACTACTTTCCAACTTCAATAAAGTCGTGCAACAACCAGTTTCCACCCTCTTTTTGATCAATTCATAAAGCAAGTCTCCACCTCTTGAACGGCAACTGTCTACAAATTTACACAAAATCAACTGGATATGAAGTAAAGTGTAAACTCTACTACTGAATAGAGTAACAGATTGTTCAAGACCTAAGGCTCAGAGATACTTTGTAACCCTGCCATCCGTGTGAGGCTCCTCGCTGATTCTCTCTGATCTTGAACAAAATTGAACGCATTGCACATGAGCAAACAAATGTTGCTGTTCAATACTTCCATGATATAAGCCTCCAAACAAATTATAAGAAATCTAATTACATAAATTTCAATTTACACGAAAAACCTAATCATCAACCTGTTGTTGTCGTTAATGGTCAATTGTTACAAGAGACCAGTACAATTAAGTTTTTAGGTATTCATATAGATAGTAATTTAAAATGGAATATCCATATTGATCATGTTTGCCAAAAAATATCTTCAGGCATTTTCTTATTGCAATCTCTATCTACGCATTGTAAAGAAAATGTCCTGAAAATGGCATACTAATTTATCCTCATTTATCGTATGGCATCAGCATTTGGGGATAATGCGCAGATTACCAACCTTTGAGATTATTTGTTTTACAAAAACAGTCTATACAAATTATTTCAAAAATGAACTACAGGTACTCATGCCGTGATATTTCTAAAACATTGAACACTTTAACTTTGCCATGTTTGTACATTTATGAAACTTTAATGTTTACCGTAAGTAAGTGTGCTCTACACAAAGGCATTGACGTACATAATTATGACACGCGACATAAGAACGATTTCAGATCAAACCCACACCGTCTTTGTTTGTTCGAAAAACTACCTTCTCAGGCTGGTATTAAATTTTTCCAATCACTTCCAGAGGAAGTCAAACTATTAACGGGCTCAAAAAGTTTCAAAAACAAATTAAAATCCTATTTAATTAACGGTTCTTTCTACAGTTTAGGTGAGTTTATGGATCGAGATAGTTAATCAGCAACGTTATTAATTTATTTTACTTTTAAATTTTTATATCCCCTGAAGATGGGACCGTTGTCCCGAAACATGTAGTGGAACCCCACTCATTTGAAACTGTTTGACGAGATAATTTACCACTTATATAGTCTTTTGTACATCAACTAATAAATTATTATTATTATCTTGCCTTGTTAGTACCAGTGTAAAACAAAGAATGACCAACTATTAAATAACAATAACATTAAAGGTCAATATCCTTACCATGAATCAATAAGAATTCCTTTGAAGATGCTTCGAAAAGTTGAGACAGTTTCATTTCAGAAAGTCTAACCCTATACTACTTTAAGTTCCAGTCCACTGGCTTTTCTGAAAATTTATTTGTTTCAATGGGTGACCACTTAATACCAGTGTAATAAGATTTTCCCTAACAATAATTTGTTTAACTATTTAGTTGGTCAGTATTAACTTAGTAAACCCTAGTTATAACAAACGTAGTTTGTATGTATGTTGGTTGGTAAAATGTTTGAGGTTATATTTATGTATTTTTTTGTTGACACAAGACAGATAACAAGGTCGTAGATTCTACATAACCTTTTTTATTTATCGGAAGGAGTTAACAAAGTTTCGAAAACTATCGTTGCCTCAAACTATTATTAAATGTAGTGAGATTTATTGTGACTGCGAGTAATAGTTAACTCAAATACATATTTTAATTTTTACTTAATCCAAATCTTTACCACTTTAGAACGACTTCTATGTAATGATCCGTCAGGAGTTTGACGTCTTAAAAAATGTGTACCCAACAAATATTTTACTCTGTGCCAATATGCTTTGTGATAGCTAGGTTGTCAAATAAGTAAGTCAGAGTGTTTTGTTTCTACACTCATGACTCACTTTTCAGAAAATCATTTCTACTTGGCATAATTACAACTTTGGGTTACATTTTTGCCATTATGATCATATCAAGATACAGCTAGTTATTAGTGAATTATACATCTTTAACATCAAAAGGCATAGGCTAAGGTTAAACGTTATTTTATTCATGGAAACTACAGAAGAGTCCAAGCCATCTGATAAGGTAAGACGTCTGTTGAGTTTGCTCTCTCCTTACATAAGCTCATATAAGCTAATTATTAAATTTTAGTTCTAACATGTATCACGCTTCAAAACATGCGTGTCAACATTTAAGTCATGAATAAAATATTTTCTTATAACTGTTTACCCTATTTTACCCATATTTTCATTTGTCCTATGGCCTAGTTGAACTAATAGCTGTAGTGCTACAAAGTTACACCCTATTACTATCGTGCTATAAAGCTGAGACAGGATTTCTGTATCAGTTCCTTTGTAATCAGGAACTGCCAGTCCTGTATGAACAAATATCTGATACAAAATAATCACTTAGATTCCGTCATACTACGTGGAATACTCCCGTACTGGGGTAGTACCTGTGTAACACTAGACCTGTACCGGGACCAGGAATGGACAGATAAAGCCGGGCGGTACAGCTGGTGAGTACAGATGCTGAGCAAACAGCTGATGACACTAGTGCTGGATGCGCTTACTATAGGCTTACGGCTAGACTTAGAACTTTGTCCCCGCCGTCACATTGTGCCTGTTGTTTACAAGTCTTACCTACACTCTGACAGTTTGACTTGCCTTCAAACACACTGTTATTTGTTGTTGTGTTACTGTGCAATGTATTAGGTGAGCTACAAATTAAGGTACACCGTTACAGACACATTGAAGGTACTCAAGTAAATAAATTAGGGGCAAAGAAAAAAGTTAAGACTACAGTAAGAATGATTCATCTTCAGGCGGTGGATCATGTTTAAGCAACAATAAAGAAAATGCAGTGGTTGTTGACACACAAATTTTACAGTCTTGGAAACTATGTCAAGTACACATTCTTGGTATCCAGTACAGCAGCATAGCGATACCTGATCTTTGAAAGCAGAATCTGCAGTGCAGATAAGTATTTAGATATGATTATTGTGTATTCTTAGAGTGGCTTTCAAATGTTTGGAGTCCTCAGTACTTTCTGATACTGCATGGTTATCTTGTACAAAGTCAAATAGTTACTTAATTGTACCATACCGCGGTATTGTAATACTAGTAATCAAATGACCCTCAAGCACTTGTGTGTGTTTACCATGCAAAGCTGGTCCAACTATGTACCAGAATTATTCCAGTATCTAATAACTGTAGACTGTCTAATACATTTCTAGCTTAAGTGTACATGACACTTTGACATTATTTGAACATAGCACTGCAGCGACTAAAAGTCTTACCATCGTATTTTTTTAACATTTTACAACATTTTCTAAATGTACACATTAACAATAATTTAAAGGATTTTTTGAATTGAATTTGAATTGAATTGCTAACACTCAGTGGTAATCTTGGAAACTATGTCAATGCAAATTAGCCAATTACCCTAAAGGCCCTGTTACACTATGGTGGTTTGCCACACAGCTCAGTCAAATCGACTCCTCATTGGGAAAGACTGTAGTAGACTGGGGTGCTGTCTATAACTGTAGACTGTGAAACAAACTAGCTTATAGTGCTCATCACTCCGGTGGCGTGAGTTTGATCCCTGCAGTCACATTAAAATTTTATTAAATGACTTTGCGGTAACCCTAAGTAAAGGACAAGGTTTTAAATGGTACTGAGGCTAAATAAACACTAACCACTAGTATTTAATACATTTAACTTTTAGAACTGTCATTTTGGGATTCGCAGTACAATAACTTTGTTAATGTATCCCACCCATCATTTTCCATCTCACAGGGCTGAGATGAAAAAGTGCTTTTACCTTATTTAGAGTCGGAATATTTTGAGACGGGTAAGAGCACTTTGTTGGCTACATCCTGAACAAGTTGTCATAAAACTTGTAAAAGAATATTTTTTACTTAGTAGGGTAGTAATTCCAGCTTCACAGAATCTGAGAAGTACTTAACGAACAATTGAAGTTAGTTTGTTTGCAATAGAAGTTTTATTAAGTGTAACATGGCAAGAGAAGAAAAGGAAAGTATAGAATCTCGACAACCATTCAAAAAGCTACGTACCAGAAAAAGTAAAAGAATAAGGCGCTGGTATCTGATCACTGCCTACAGTAAGCGCATTTGTTTCTCTTTCTCTCATTGAAAACATAGACTAAAAACGCAGTGGCTAGTTATACAAATAGATTATGTGCAGTTTAAGTTATGATCTATTAGGCCTACCTGAGAACAACGACCCAACGTCTGTAGATTATTAGAATAATGCAACCGCGTTAGAAGTCCTTGTAGTCTCATTGTATTCTGGGCTATAAGTAGCAATTAAATGAATTTTAAGGAAATGGGCTGCCTAAGAACATAGTTTAACAAACTATATATATTGAGTGCAAAATTACTACCACTACACAGTTTTGGCCCCTCCGACATTTAGTTTTGTCAGTTAAAATACCCCAATTGTCTGTGCTTAAGTTCTGACTTTTCTGAACCTGAAACTGTAGATAGTTGAATTGACTTGAGTCTAGTTTGGCAAAGTGCTACCTTCACTTACTTTTGCAACCTTTTAGTGTTTTGTTTGTAATAACAGGGATTTCAATGTTTTTTAGCCGGAAGAAAGTAATGAGTGTGATGAAGAAAGTGTACTATCGAGGAAATAGAACCAAAACTTAAATATTCCCGGCTCACAAATGATCTATTCAACATTCTATCAAATGATGCTGCCACCTGTTTTGCTCTCCATCCAAAGGTAGGTTACATTCATCGCATCAATATCAGTCACTAAGCTTTTGATTAAACTTAAGGTTAAAACCTAGTCAAGAGTATGTATAAATTGAAAATTTTATGAATGTCAGCGACTGGCAGTGACATGTACAATCAATAAGTATGTTTTAGTTTTATCCGTTGTCTCTTACGGCATCTTTTAAAATGTTTACCAGTCTCATATTAACCAGCACTACGTAGCCTACTCATTGCTATTTAACTCATTTATCGATTACAATTTGTTCATGTGTTTTCACTTTTTCAGTTCATTTGCATCGGAACACACTTTGGGTGGATATTCCTGCTGGACCACCAAGGCAACAGTGTGCGGTTCAAGGACAACCAGACACAGTCGCAAGGACTCAATGCTCACTCGGTCGCTGTCAACCAGATCAGTGTGGACGCCAACGGAGAGTTCATCGCCAGCTGTTCTGACGACGGGAAGGCAAGTTAATGTTTCTTTTCTAGATCCACCCCAGTGACATTTAAGCGAAATTTACCGAACTTCACCAAATCCAAAGACTATTTATCATAATATAGCACATCATGATACACATAGTACTATGTATTTTGTTTATGATTTGGCTAAGCTCAACAATAAATCTAAATCCTAGGTCCAAAAAATGTTGACTAATCAGTAATTATTGCAGTTTTCTAATTTACACATGTACAGTAAAAAATAGTGTTGGGTAAAATAGTTGAAACAAATAAATCGCCAAGAAAAAAGTAGCCACCTTCTTTGACACTAGTTTTGGGCTGATTTCGGTACAGCTTTTAGAACTAGAGTGAGTAGTTAAGCTCAAAGTTGTGTTTATCCAAATTTTGTGCCAGGTCGCTTTAGTCTTGTTGTCCAACAGTGCAATTTTTAGTACATCCGACTTCCCATTGTGGCATGTTTTGTATCATAAAAGCATCGCTAATGTTTAATTTTAACAAAGAACAAGAAGGAAGCAGCTGGTTCACGCTGGTGTTAAAACTAATTGCTGCTGAGTTACTTGCTACATTTATCTCTATTCTTACTTACTATTGTAACTAAGGGGAGAGGCACGATGCCATAAATTGAGAGGATAAAAACCCCGCACTGCACAGCAAGAATAGTGCTAAAAAGTTTGAAACTATTTCACTGACCTCTGACGTAATTACTGCAAACTGCAAAATAGATATCGCGCTGTCCTTGAAGTAACCTCAGTGCAATCACGAGCCAGAATTAGTTTATCTACTGCATTGGCAATTTACTTGACATCCGCTCCTATGGTAGTTGCTCTTTCAATTTTTTTTCCTAAGAGGCAAAACATTTGTATATAGAAAATACAAGTCTGTTTTAATATTTAAAACCAATTATAACTTACAGGTATTGGTGCATGGATTCTACACATCGGAACACAATCAGTCGATGAATCTGGGCCGTCTAGTGAAGTGCATTGCCATCGACCCCAACTACAGCAAGTCGGGCACAGGACGTAGGTTTGTCACTGGTGAGGCTCGACTCAGTTTCTTAATTATCAGTTTCCAACATTCTGTTCTAACTCATACCCTTAGGCAGAACTATCCCTACAAACATGTAGAGAATTGTTGCAAACTAGCAGAGATGTATCTGTTAATAAGACCAGATCTTGGACCCTTAAAACATTGTAGAGTTGATTTAGATGGAATTGCGCATGATTTTGAAATTCGGGTCTCAGTGTTGTCAAGGACATACAAACAAGGGGATTTGAAGGTACACACCTGTGGAGTTCAGTTTTATAATGTCGGCACTGTAACATCTTGTCAGTACTGAAAGAGATATGCCAAAGGGAAGTAGTGTTTTTTGTGTAAAAAATCTCTAAACTCTGCTACTACAGCTTATCTGCTTCTATTGACAATAAGTAGCTCAATAAAAGGAATAAATGTTTGACAACCAAAAGCAAGGTTGCTTTTTAAATTTGAGTGTGCTCAATAAAATATCGTTATCGTGATGTGTAGGTGACGAGAGACTAAGTAGCTCAATAAAAGGAACAAGTGTTTGACAACCAAAAGCAAGGTTGCTTTTTAAATTTGAGTGTGCTCAATAAAATATCGTTATTGTGATGTGTAGGTGACGAGAGATTAGTGCTGCACGAGAAGACGTTCTTGTCGCGGACAAGGTCGACGGTGGTGGCGGACATGGGAGTGGAGGGAGGGGTGCAGAGTATACGCTGGAACAGCCAGGGTCAGCACATTGCCTGGGCCACACAGCTCGGTGTGCGAGTCTACGACGCTCAACACAAGTGCTCCCTCGGCCTCATCAAGTGGACCAAATCTCCCAAGTCAGTACATGTACGATGTTAAATCATTGCAACTGGTAATGGATGAGCACAGGAAACTGTGTTTCTTTGATAGCTTAGGGACTTTTTCATTAAATGGTTACAATGGTTCGTTAAAAGACGTTGGTGTAAGGTGTAAAATTGCTTAAAATCAAGTTAGGTTTAGCTTCCATAACTGCTTTTCTTTGTCATATGCATCCAGAAGTCTTTTTATCTAGTTCCTTCTAATGTTTTTTGTTAATGTATAAAAACCATAAAAGTTTGTGGTTATCTTAGCAAATCACAGCAAATAATAGGTGTAAGGGAACAGAAACTAGGATCTAAAAAACCTCACCATTTACCATTTAGTTTAGCTACTCTATTTCCAAAATGTACTATACTCTTTAAAAACCTTTTGGTTTAAGCTACAAATACTGTAAGCAACAGCAAAACTAACATATTTTGATTTCAGTATCCTAACCTTATCTTGTGTCTGGTCAAGTAATGAATCACTCTCTGTTCACAGCTTATCTTCTAATTGAGTCATTCAAATATAGAAACTATGATTACTGTACATTACAAACATAGCAACTTGCATTCAGTGATACAATATACTTCTAGTTTTCTGTGTTTTAATAAATACTTGGAAATTAATTCATTTTAGGTTGTTTAAACGTTTGAACCTGTATTGGAATTAATTTTCTATTAACTTTTAGTTGTTCAGTTGAACAATAAATATGTTTGTGACAAATTTCTTTAGTGCAAAATTTTACATAAGGAACAAAATATTTATGCAATTTTAAATACCACATTTTATTGTAATAATTTTTTATTATAACTCTTATTTATACTGTGATGAATACTTCTATTTGCTATTTGCCTGAATTTATTTTTACATCAGGGCATAAGTATAGGGCTCTTACAGTTTGTACTATTGAAAAGACCTCCAACTACACTTGACTTGTCAAACATGTAACACTAAAAAATGAGTTGTAAAAAAAATCTCATGGAATAAGAAAAATAACTGGTCTCTTAAGTGTAGTTTTACGCACACTTCAGTTTAAAGGTTTCTGTAATTCGGATGTAATAAATTTACCCTTTCAATCTTTACTAAAAACATGTCATCATGAGCACAAAACAACACAACTTTTATAAGTGCTTAAGGTTTATTTTCTTAGAAAATGTATAAACTTGATGTACAGCAAGTACCTTGCAAGACTTTACGAGATGGTAACACAGTTGTGTTCAGTTACCAGGATGAGAAGGTGAGGTGTAACTTGTGCTGGAAGGACAACAACACTCTACTGGTCGGCTGGCTGGACACTGTCCGGATCCTCACCGTCCGCAAACGCAGCGCTGCCGAGATGGCGCTCACGCCAGACTGGCCTCTCTATCTTGTGGAAAACGGTACGACACATCTGAAATTCTTCCACATTTCTTTAAAATTTACTGATGGAAATGAAATGAAAAAATCTTCATCCCGGCAAAGTTAGGACTAGCAAGCTCTCTTAAAATAACCTGTAAAGCTTGATCTGCTGATCTGCATGATTTATTTAGTATTACAGAATTAGTTTTCAGGTACAAACATTTGATATGGGATTTCTCTCTCTTTCTCATTGATGAACTGTATGGGTGTTGGAGTCATAGAGTCCGCAGGTGCATGTACTAACACGTGTTGTGTGTCGCAGTGTTGCTGTTCCAGATGGATGTGTTGATCTGTGGGCTGGCACCTCTGGAGGATCAGCTGGTAGTGTTGGGCTACTGGTGTGATGGCAAGGAGCCACAGAGACCGCAGATGCATGTCGTAGAGCCCAGACCCGGGGACTACAGCAGTCTCTGCACTGACAACCTCAGTCTACGGGGCTATGCTCAATACAACGCTACAGACTACTTTCTCGGTAAATTATAATTACTTCACAGAGATATCTTCATTCCATTTTCATTTGCCATTGTCATTCTGCCTGTTCTTCTTTTATTTCCAACCAACAACAATTTCTAGCAATCAAGCTTCTAGTTATTTACGTTGAATGCAATTGAGGTGTTTTGAAATACTTTATGTCTTTGTTTTAAAAAGTAAATGCTCAATTTTAGTAGGGTTTATAAAGGGTAGTTATAATATTTTCAAAATTGTATCTTTTTCAGAGTGCCTTACGGAAGAGAATTTCTACTTGGTGATGAGTCCAAAGGATGTTGTCGTGGCAACCCCTTATGATTTTGATGACAGAATGGATTGGCTCATAGAACACCAGTAAGTAATCTTCAAGTAAACAATAAATATGGTTGATATTTTCAGCTTGAATGATTGGTAGGAGTGAACAGCAAGTTGGACAGACTTCCATAAGGACAATGTAAATGCTAAATCAATTTAACTTAAAGCATTAAAATAAAATTATGCTTAATTTTTCATTTAATCAGGATTTTCATATTTTTGTTATATTACTGTCATTCAAATTGCATTATTTTAACAAATGGCAAACAATGTCACAAGTGTGAAATGAATGAAATGAAAATCCTTTATTTTGAAAAGTCCCTCTTCCACTTAGAATATCAAGACTGTGTTTTCATCTTAATTAATAAATGGCTGAGTTGTTTTAATTGCTTTGCAATTTTCACATGCAAAACTATTGCTGGAGCTCCAGATCATGGTGAATTTTACAGTTGGCAAAATTCTTGATTGGTTTCAGTAAATTTGAGGAGGCGATGAACGCTCTAGAGCAGAACCAGAAGGAGCTGAAGCGACACACGAAGCTCAGCATCGGTCAGGCCTACCTCGACCACTTGCTGCTACTCTCCGAGTTCGAGACTGCGGCTAAACTCTGTCAGAACATCCTCGGTAATCTCACTACACAGCTGGATACTTGTGGCTGTTGATATTTTTGTTTACAATACAATGGGTTAACATTCGTTAGTTTTAGTACCCTTCCCAAGGCTAGCACGTATAGAATCTATTTGGTTTAGTTTTGTACAAAAACTAGAATAGTTGATGTTTAAAATTGTGCAATTCTCAAATAACAACAAGTTTGCATTAAGTGAAATGGTGCTTGAATAAAATTAACTTTAATGCTACCCTGCAAAAAAGTTGAATTCACTCTCCTGTCCGTGCAAAGTGCAAATAAGAACTACTGTTGCAAAATGCATCAGAGCTAACGACATTACTTTTATGATCTTGTGGCCAGCTTAGTGTGAGGGCGGATCTTTTAGCCCAAGATATAGCAGAATTGAGTATTTACTATATATCTCTCAAGATGAAATTGTAAACATAACCTTAACCCAAAAGGTGGCAGGAATGAGTAGACCCTTGTAAATGTTTCTAAAATTCTTGCTTACTTTCACCCATTGTAGGCCTTATTACCACAGTTTGCAATGGCTAAATTCAACAATGGTTATACCACTCAACGTACTTCTTGATGTCTTCAGGACTCAGTGAATCTCTGCTAGAAAGAAAACTCATTTCTTTATCTTTTTTGCATCTAAACTTTTTATAAGTGAACCAGTATTATGACAGTTTTGGGGTGGTAACTTAAGTACAAGACTTTTGAAAGTACTGAGTACTGAAAGCTTGTACTCATGACAGTTAAATACATACAAACTGTTGAAAATCTGTGATAAAAGTGTAGTAATTCACCTTATGGCAATAAATATTTATGGTTGTTGTGATGATTGCAGGTTCGAACAAGCGACTGTGGGAGGAAGAAGTGTTCAAGTTTGCCCGAGTCAGTCAACTGAGGACGGTGAGCCCGTATTTGCCACAGAAGGATCTCAAACTGGACCCACACATCTACGAGATGGTGCTGTACGAGTTCCTCAAAACTGACTCACAGGTACCATCAACTTGTTACAAGTCATCTGTTTCTGTCAATGCAGGTTTGGCATTAATTTAGTGGTGAGAATGAACCAGATGTGATGCGTTTTTAACATAAAATACTGGTACTAATTCAAAATTTTGCTGAAAATACTTAAGGTTGTATGTTAAAAAAATGCTGCCAGCCTCTGCCTCCACAATATCTCCTGGCAGATTACGATAAACTATATGTGCCAAGATGAAAGAACTTTTGCTGTCCAAACCGCGTCGGATCCTTGGAGTTTCAAAGGTGAAATGTAAACGATGTTTTGTTTGATAGTTATGTTTTACCTCGGAGAAAATGTATGTTTTGTTTGAACAGATAACTAGTTAGTAAACATTGCTGGAATATTTTCTCAGAACTGAGCTGAACAGAATGTGTGTTGCCAGGGGTTCCTAAGCAAAGTGAAGGAGTGGCACCCGTCTCTGTACAACGTGCCGGCTGTAGTGAACGCCACTCTGGAGCATCTGCTCAGCTGTCAGCCTGACCAGAAGACTGTCCTGCTTGAGGCACTGGCTCAGCTCTACTCACACGACAAGAAGTACGACAAGGCTGTCCAGATGTATCTCAAGTAAGTGTATTGTTGCTGTTAAAACTAACAGACTATCTAGATCAATGTGGTGTCAGGGTAGTGTCTGTATTTTACATACTTTTTTTCCTTCATGCTATCAAGAAGGAATAGGAGAGCAGGCTCACCTGGATGAAGTAGAAAACAAAAAGAACACAGACTATCAAATTTTCAGCCCTACTAGGCCTTTGTCAAGACAAAAAGATATAACTTATGAACTTATGAGAGATAACTTCTTTTTTTCCTTCAGTGATGATGCCTGAGTAGTACTTAAAGTCGTGACTGGACTAATAATTGCACTATGAAAATTATGTTTACTCTGTTAAAACATACTTACAAAGAATAGTTTGGTAGGATAGTGATCCTGTGGAGACTTTCTTCATGCTAATACACTTTCTCTAACATTGTGCAATTTGTAGCAAATTGTCTGAGGAAAAGTTACATATTCATACTGTGGAAGCTTACTGATAAGTATAAGCTTTTACTTTTAAGTACTTCTAAAGCAGTCTTAGAATTCAATTTTTATGTTTATGAAAATTTAATAACCCATGTTTAATACGCAGGTTAAAACATAAAGGCGTGTTTGAGCTGATAGCAGAGCACAAGCTGTACAATGAGATAGACGGTATGATCGAGGAGTTGATGGATCTCAACAGTGAGCAGACACTTGCCTTGCTCCTGGACGGACCGGAGAAGAAGTCATGTCGTCTGGACCATGCCGGCAACACCACGGTGCCTCCTGAGACTGTCATAGAGCGCCTGGCATCCAACAAACCCTACCTTTTCCTGGTCAGTACGGCAAGAGTGAAACTAGGGTAGGCCTACTGTGATAGCTGTGATAGTTGAGTCTACTCATTTAACCTAACTGTTGACTGAAACCGTTAAAATTAAATAGGTTCTAAAACAAATAATTTTTTGTTGGTGATAGAAGTTCTTGTTGAAAATGTACCTTTAATTTTTGGCCATCATTGACATGGATCCGCGGAGGACTAGGACAAACACGAAATGTATTGCCGTGAATCCACTTTTTCACAATCTTTATTTTGTAACTGCTGTGTTAGTACATTATTTTCCTGCTAGATAATACAAATATTTACATGCCATAGAGACCTAATGCTCTACCTCAAGAACAGTAATAATGGCGGCCGCCTTGGCTTCTCATTGGCTAAAAGGAGTCTAATGTGCGCTGGCGTCACTCCCTTCTAGCGGCATTGCCCTGAGTTCTCACTTCCTATTCATATTGTAACAATATGAACCATTTTTTCACAGTACCTGGATGCACTGGACCAGCGCAAGGACCTGAGGAATGTGAGCAAGAAGTATCACGGACAGCTGGTGGCTCTGTATGCAGACTGTGCACGGGAGAAGCTCCTGCCTCTGCTGCGCCGCAGTGATCACTACCCCATCCAGGAGGCACTCAACATCTGCAAAGACCGGTGTTTCTATCCGGAAATGGTCTACCTCTTGGGTAATTCTTCCTTTCAATTTCTTCTTCATAACAGATTTGGCTTTACACATTTTAGGATCAATATTGTAACTGTACCTACCTACAGTAGGTACTGTATCTACCTATGATAGAAGTATATAATAGTCCTCAAAGTTACATTTAGTACTGAATTATTTAATATGATAAGTGAAACTCTTTGCTTAAAACAGTTATTTTACTGTAGGCTATCAAACTGTTTATCCTCTTTTGCAGGAAGGATCGGAAACACCAAGGAAGCCTTGACTCTGATCACAGATCAAATCGGGGACATAGAACAAGCAATCTCATTCTGCAAGGAGCACGACGATTCGGAACTCTGGGAGGACCTCATCAACGGCTCTCTGAAACGACCAGGTAGAGGTGTAGTTAGTTTGGTATTGTGTGTCACATTCCACTGTCAAAAGATTTATCGATTAAAATTAGGTAACAAACACCCACCAATAAAATTGTGCAGTAACTTTTATGGTGTGAATAAAAAAGTGTGTTAAAAATTTATTTAAGTGGACAATTTGAACTTTGCAGATTTTATAAAGTTTCTACTGCAGAGGATCGGCACATACATCGACCCTCGTCTCCTTGTGCAAAGGATAGACAGTGGTCTCGTCATTCCTGGTCTGAAGAACTCCTTGGTCAAGCTCATGCAAGATTACAATCTTCAGGTAAATCTAGGGGACGACAAAACCCGAAAGTTGGGACATTCCCAACAAAAATGGTAACTTTGGTGAATTATAAACAATTTTTTTTTCAATAATTTTACTCTAGTTTCTGATAAGTTTTAAAAGAAAATTCCTATTAAAAATTCACCCAACCACAGAAGAAATCCAAATAACAATTTTAAAATTATGTTTACCCTCTTACATGTTTTTAAGGGCTAAATAAGTTATATAATATTTTAACCCTTTTGACATTTTAATGTTAACAATTAATTCCTGTAATTATCACAAAATTGTATTACCCTTTATGGTAATCGGTAAATAATAATATCAAATCTAAGGACAATCTTGCTGTACCATACTTTTTTATAAAACTCACAAATGAAACCAAAGTTTGCAATTTGTAAAAAAGTTCAATTGTTTATAAACTGTAAAAAATCTGGCAATTTTTCAAGCATAATTTCGTTTAATTGTAATGACTGAAATTAGGTGAAAAAGTGTTTCTTGCTTATTTTCACCAAAATGAAAAAATCCAATCCTGTCCTATCTTGCAATCGTGATATAACGATATTAGTTGAGATTTGTTGTTGAGACTTAACTGAAAGTCCTGTGTGTGTACTGTGTAGGTGTCTGTTCAAGAAGGCTGCAAGAAGATTCTGGTGTCAGACTACTTCAATCTTCACGAACGACTAGTCTGCATGCAGCAGAAGGGAGCCTTGGTTGATGGTGAGTAATAACTTCTCAAGTGACAAAACCTCGTCTTCATTAACATGTTAACCAAACGGTCAGTTTAGCTTAACAGTTGGTAAATGGTTTCAAGATAATACAATTGCCGTTGTTGTATATGCAAGCTTCATATGGTGATCACAATTTTCTGTTTTATTTTGGTAACTTTAACTATTCCGAAGACATCTCTAGTTACAAGAGTACAATTACAATTATGACTTCACAAACAATTGTGTGCTTGTTGCAGATGAGTGCTTCTGTGGAGCTTGCCACAGGAAAATTTTAGTCAAAGGTAACGTTTATTTTAATTATTGAAAATATTTTTAAAGCATGAAATATATAGTGCATGTTTAAAAAATGAGTAGTTTTAATGTAATCAACAAACTGGGCTAAAAACAACAGAAACATATCATAAAAATCTATTTTTATATCAACAAACTGGGCTAAAACAACAGAAAGTAACTATGTAACTGACTATTTTTGGTTCAGAACACACACTAAAACTGATTTAGGCTATTAATGTTAAATTTTATCTTTAACTTAAGGAACTTTAATTTGTGGGTTGTTATATTCTTTATTCACTTAAAAATTGTTGGAGTCGGTGCTGCTGAAGCAGTAAGGAATAGCAGCACCGACTCCAATAATTTTTTCAAGTGAACAAAGATTATAATAACCCACAAATTAAATTTCACAATATGGCAAATAGTGTGAGCATTTAGTGGTATTCTAATATGTATTGGCAAGTTAATATTTATTATATTGTTTATCATGAAATGATTACAGCTGTAATATCTTATATTTTATATTTTCTGTAAAACATGAGTAACTCATTTTTGTATGAAGTGGCATGTGAAGCATGATTGCCATTACCCAACTTTTTAGAGCATTTTATTGTAGGTTGACTTTTGAAGTCGATTCAATTTTTTGTTAAACAGTTTTATTCTTATTGTTATTGTTTTCCATAACAATCTTAAAAGTTATAGTCGTAGTCATTTATTTTCATCATTGACATCAATTTACATTGATTGTGATTTTGCAGTAAAAGGAGCTAAAACATAATACTTAAACTTCAATCACAGTGAACTATAAGTAATGAAGGAGATTAAGAATCAACTTCTTATCTTACTATTTAACAGAAATATTCATTTGTTTCAGATATAAACCAGTCAAACAACATTGTGATATTTTACTGCCATCATTTATTCCACGAAGAATGCCTACCTCCTCTAGAATTAATTGTAAGTTTTAAAGTGCCGTGATGTATCGTCATACTTAAAGATCGGTACATTCATGCTCTACATAAAGATTACTTTTTCTTTTCATTTTAAACTCTTTTGTCAAAGAGATACTTAGGAAGTAACTCTGTTTATGAACGATGCTAAAGCATTAAAGGCAATGTAGGGTAAGTGATACTTTAATTCTAAGTATCAGTGTATTGGCTTCTTGCAGACCTTTGTATCAAGCTTTGGGGTGAAGATGAGGCACATTCTAACTTTGGTACTATTTGTTTTCAACTACTGCTACCCTTCACATTGCAGTAGCAGTCACTAAAGAAAGTAGCTTTAGGATTCAAAAACTTCAAAACTCTGCCGTACGGTTTGTTTTAACCTGAACCATTTCGACCTTGTCTCTCTTTGTTGGAACACCCTTAAGGTCCTTCCCATGTATGAAGATTGATGACATGTTACAAAATCCCGAAACTTTTACACTCAAGGAACCACAATGTCTAGAAGAGGCTACCATGCCGGTACAAGAGAGCTGGCAGTTTCAATGAAAAGTTTGGCAAGGAAATTTTATTTTTATTTCAAACAAAAGTTGTCAAATGGACCGAATTTCAGCTTTGTACACATTGCTAGTTCATCAAGCAGTTTGAAAACTGACATAAAATCCCTATGGCCCACACTAAAATTCTGAAATTGACCCTTTGTATTTTGATTCAAGTTAACTAAAATTTGTTTGTAAATAAAGGCATATTTATTGATTTAAAAGCTTTCCTGTAGTGTTCTCTGAGTGATGTTGATCTGTTTGTCCGTAGCTGAGCTGTGTGATCTGCAACTCACCCAAGAGTGGTCACTCGTCTATATTCAACACAGCCATCAAGTAGCCCCTCGTCCTCTCGTCAGCTGGTCAATGTTAACCCTTTCCTTTATCCAATCTTATTAAATAAATGACAATTTTGTAAGCCATTCTAATGTATATACTACTTTATTATATTGAAATTAAATATTTTTTTAATATCCATGTTTTTTATTGAATGAATCTACAGTGTATTAGTTTTGCATTTATATTATTAATCAACCAGGAGTAAAACTTTAGTTGAGTGTAAAATTATTAGTTTACGGAAAAAGCCTAAAATCTAAATTGTAGACTCTTGTGCAGGTATAGAACAATTGAACAATAATTATGCTCTTGCAGCAGGTGTTGTGTGTACTGTATAGTATCTACTATTAGTTGGAATCTCCTAAGATGAGGTAGATGTGAATGCAAGAATAAGAATTAACAACCCCAGGCGTATTTTTTTTAGCTTAAAGAACTTTTTTGAGCGGACCCGTGGTGGGTTGGAATTGTGCGACTCCGGAGCTCATCACTCCGCTGGCACAGTTTTGATCCCCGCAGTCACCACTTACATTTGTAATGTGACTTCACAGCAATGCTAGGTAAAGGTCGAGGTTGAGTAGTAGAGAGGACTTTGCCTCGTTAAATAAGACAAACTGTACTTTTTTTTATAACAACCCCAAGACCGACACAAACAATGCACAACAATCAGGCTTTTAAAACCTAACTGAAAGTGCAACATTAGAATACACAAGACGGTTGAAGTAAAGTAAATAATACATCTCTTCTACTTTGAAATATTCAACCTCAAATGGTTGTACTGAGAAAACATGAACAACTATGAACTAACTGAGCTCCTGCCCAATATTTGTGTGATGGTGCTTGTCTGTTGAACAATAAACAGCATTAAAATAGTTTGTTGTTTTCCTGGTTTTACCGTTTGTATGTAATTCTTCGAATATTTCGGGGTGAAGGTAAAATCATTAAGAGTTAAAAACATAAAATTGTTTATTAAACAAATAAATACTGATGTCACTGGAGTTAGGCTAAAAGTTACGCTAAATCACAATGTTCGTTACATTAGAGAGTCTTTTATTTTATCAATGTCACTTTCACATTCACTTCACTTGTTTTGTTGAGGCACTACTTTATCTGAGTCGGAGCTGTCTTTGTACACGGACCTGGAAACAAATAATAATCTTGATAAATTAGCTTTCAAGGGATTTTTAGTACTAAACAGTCTTTCAAGGAAATTTCAATATCAAAACATATCTGACTCTTAGCTACAACCAATACCGTAAATCCTACTTTATACCAGAGGTGCCCCTTTTGGTGCCAGGAGGGGGGCGTTTCCCCAAAAATAGGATATTATTTTATTGTATAAACGCTGTCCTTGTTATCCGACTTCAGTCAAACTTAGTACAAACATTCATGACATCATACCTAACAAGTACACAAAAATCTACAAAATCCGTTCAGCCAGACCAAGATGGCAGCTAAAAATAGTTTTCCATGACCTGGAAGCCTTTCGTGTCTCTGTTTGGTGTTCTACACTCAAACAGCAAAATAACCAACAGTGATTTTTGTTCTGTTTTATACAGAACTGTGTCTATGAATTGACATATTTTTATATCCAGTAAAC
The DNA here is from genome assembly GCA_018831715.1 of Matsumurasca onukii. NCBI lineage: Eukaryota > Metazoa > Arthropoda > Insecta > Hemiptera > Cicadellidae > Matsumurasca > Matsumurasca onukii. The sequence goes on along the minus strand of CM032060.1, from coordinate 13,176,422 downwards.
AAAAGGTTATTTATGAAAAACCTGCAGTTTTATTTGAGAAAGTTATGGAAATTCTAATGTCAGTTTGAAGAGGGAAGTTTCAGGGAAATTCTAAGTATTGTCTAGCTTTCCTAGTCAAAGCTGTTTTTAAATTGGGCAGTAAACGGTTGCTTCAAATCGGTTGCTATAGTTTGATCAGTACGTCTTAAAAATTCAGATACAGCTTTTTTACATCCTAATAATGGTCTTAACGAGATAAAACTTTAAAACTGTAACTTAAGCAGTGAGTTTTCTAACTTGGCCTACCAGCCTTAATAGTTAATATACTTTTAAATTTAATCCTTTAAGCAGATCACCCTTAACCCTTTTATCACCACACTGCTAACACTACCCACAGTCGTTAAAGTACAAAAGTACCAGTTTCCACGAACTTTTAGTTGCTCTTTGGGTTGTTTAACTGTTTTCCAATACAAGCACAGGTGTGAGTGTGACTGACCTCGAAGCAAGCTGTGCAGCTGCTGCTCTGTGTCGCAGTGGAGGAACTTGACCGGTTGCATCACCTGGAACACCTCGATGACACTCGGCTTCAGGTTGTAGAACAGCAGCGGCTGATTGCGGTGGACAAAGTCATCAATCAATGACTTGACCCCCTGCAACACAACATAATTTTGAGTATTGTTCATGAATTTCAGAAACATTTGTGATATTTTCGTTAAGCTATATAATAGCTAGAAGCTTGATCGAGTGTTTTGAAAAGCCCAATCCTTTTTTCAAATACTGTGAGGTTTAGGTTTCAGAGTCTATTGAAGAAACACAACTAAGAAGGGTTCAAAGGAAAATATGTAGAAACAAAACATTGGTGAACTTTTTTGTAAGTGGAATAGATCTATTTGTGAAATAAGAAGATTAACCAAAGAAAGGAAGGTGTGAGTGTACACTGTACAATAACTGTTTGAATAACACATAAACTCACTTAACATGTTTAGTAGTATTAATGAATTTCTGTAGAATGAGAAAGAAGATAAGACCATATTTGAAATTTTAAATTGTTGGCAAACACTTCTTCAGATGAAAAAAGAAAAACACTCTTGATAAAACTCATTATATTTCGACTAAACACTCTAATCCTCTTCAGATTGAAAAAAAATTAAAATCAAGACTAGAGCAAAAGTTTAATAACTAGTAAACAATAGTTTGGATTTTTGCTCTAGTCTTTTTAGTCTCTAGAGAACTAGAGTTTCTAGTCAAAATATAGTGAATTTCATTAAGTGTTCTCTTTTTCATCTGTAGAAGTGTTCATTAAGTATGATTTGTTTAGTATTACACGAACAATCATTTCAGTAAACTACAGGACAGTAAGTTTTACCACCTACCCTGGCTGCTGTGAAGTCCACACCCTGGACGTGTCGACTGTCTATGACGACTGGGATGCTGCTGGAGCCGTGCTTGACTCCAATCTTGGAGACGGTCTGCCGCAGACGTACTCCACGGAGGGGAACACCAGGCTCCGGTCCGGTGTTATCATCAGGTACTCCGTGCCCCAGTCCGTCTGTTCACAGGACACACCAACTTTAGTCTATTGAGCTGGAGTCTTCAATGGATATTCTCAATTGCTCAAGATGTAAAGGTATCTCAAAGAATCATTCGTACCTTCTTGAACATTTCTCCCACTTTTGTTATGGCATCTTCTAGATAAAGTTGTAATAATGCCACTCTCTATTATAACTATCAGATAAGTAAAAATAAACCTATCAAAATATTTAGAATAATAAAAATTGAAGTTTTAAAACTTTTTTAGGAATTTGATTGAGTTGTGCTACTATCTCCGCTTAATCGCAATATGCTTACCCGATGCCTCTCTACATGGACAGAAGGTCGGGCTGAAGCGTACAGTAGCCCAATGACATTGATTGAGATTCCAATAACTATTCCAAGTTCCAACCTCAGCAGGAGGCAACTGATGAACGTAGCAGCTGCAGGAATCAAATCCATCTCTGAAAAAAGCTTATGATTACAATTTATTACAATTTGCATATGTACCTATCCTAGGTGTATTTATAAGCTTTTATATTTATAAAATTTAATTCAATTTAATTTGGATTTTGGGCAATTAGCCCTGTAAACTTGCAAAGAATCTTTAAGATGATAAAACTAATTAATACTATTTAACTGTCTATACATTTAAGATATGATATTCATATACTTGGAAATTATGTATAAAACTATTATGTCAAAAAACTCAAAATAACTCTGCATTTTTGTCTAATGACTTTTAGATCTTTCAAAACTAATACCGTTTGTGGTCTAAGAGACAGTTTCAGTGGAGTATGAGTTTAATTTTGGTTGTTTTCACTTTTCAGAAAGATAAAACGTCATACTAACTGTTTGTTCGCCAAATGGGTTTGATGACGTGAAACTCCACCATGAAGACAACAGCTGCTATGATGACAGCTGCCAGCGACGCTTTCGGGATGTAGTGGAAGTAAGGTGTGAAGAAATACAACGATAGGAGAACCAAAATTCCTGCAGTCAAATACACTTTATTAAAATTAATAATGAAATGGTGTAAGGTTTTAAAATTGTAATAATTAAACAACTTAAAATACTATAATTTCTTGTTATTAGTACAATATTTTAATCAAACTGTGTCCATCAACCTTTGGACTTCAATTATTTTATCAGAAAATAAAATGACTAATCAAAGTAAATTACACAGTAAATTACGCCACTCCAGCAAGTTTGGATGAGTGATTGTATTGTTGATAAGGCAATAACATATGTTAACGATGTAGCAATAGGTTTGGCTGACCTGTATAGATGCCGCCAAAGGTGGTGCGGACGCCGCTAGCGTTGTTGACGGCTCCGCGAGATAAGGCCCCGGAGACAGGCATCGACCCTACGAAGGACGACACCAAGTTGCACAGACCCAGCGCTAACATTTCCTGCGTAGCGTCGATACTCTTCCCTCCGCTGTTGGCAGAGCAATCACATAAGTAAATATAAGTACTGTAAGCAAAAATAAGCTAATGGAACGTTTAGATAAGCAAAAGCGGCAAGACATATATGTTACATTTGGTTTTCAACTTTTAGGAATTTTAACAAGCAATATTAGGGGAACTTGAACCAAATTTGATAATCTAGTACTTATTTGTCATCTCATATCTCTAAGAGCTAGTTAACATTTGAGAAACATAACTAATGCATAACAGATTGAGCAAGTTCCGATATCAGTATAAGTGAACAAGAAATACTTTGCTCCTTTATTGTTCTCTGCTGAATTCAGTGGTGACTGGTAAGGCCAGATATATAGAGAATCATGAGGAGATTGTTATCAAATCAATTTTGGCTTGGATACTAGCAGTACAATACAGCTACTCACAGAAGACTTTAGCGAGGGAAATGTTCTCCAGAATGGAGAGAAGCGGAAGCACAATGATTGCAGAACTGAACTCGGATGTCATGTCCAGGAAACTGTATGTCTTGTTGTGTGATGTGACAGAGAAGGGAGGAGGCTGGATCGTTGGAATACCTCCCTTGACGTGAGCTGAAATCAGAGTTTCATGTCTCAAAACTTGAGTTTTTTTTAACAGCAGTCACAACATCTCAAATTATTTAAGTAGTTTCAAGCATAGTTTTCTATATTTTATAAATTCATTTTTTGTGTCACCTATAAGCTATTAGTCTTTTACTGGGAAGTTAGTCTAGGTTTTAAATAATATAAACCCATGAAGTAGATACCTTTTTCTGTGTTGATTCCATGCACACATGCTGCAAGCTTAACCCCAAAAGGAAAATTAATAAAACTGCCTGACTAATTTAAATACATTATTTCTTATATTCTAATATTCCTTGCTTCCTTCTTTTCCTAGGTCTAACTACCCCAGCATTGCTGCTTTCTACATCACTTGACTGTCATGACTTTTCTACAAGATGTGATTGTGAGATTTTGACGGAATCCACGAGCTAAGCCAATCTTTGTTCAGTGTCCAAGCTTGAGTGTTGTATTTTATTTGTACTAACCTGAAAGAATGAAAGGCGCTTCCCCTTGCAGCTCGAAGAAGTAACTCATGACGCCACACGCCAACACTACCAGGATGTTACGTGCCGTGCTGATGAACCACAGTCCCTGAGCCAGCACTTGCTGAGACCTGGTGCGCTTGTTCACGTCAGCAGGACCCACCGGCAGATCCTTGATCTTCTGCAACCATACAAATTCATTTGTACAACGGTCCAAGGGTCAACAATTTTCACATACACATAAAACCATAAAATTCAGAAAAAGAGCAGAAAATATTGGTTTTTAGGGTGAGTGCACTCTGATAATAATTATTTATAAAATACGTTCAAGAAATTACATTTTGCTAACTTTTGAAAAGTTAGTTGATTTTTTAATTTTTATAAGTGAAAACTGCTTGTAGCTTTGCCTAAAAACTTCCCTAAAATTTAGCAAGAAAAATTTGTTTGTGACCAAAGAGTAATTACATATTTGAAAGAGTAATAATAACTCTGTTCATCCCTAATTTGTAAAAAGCATATTGTTACTTGTCATGTTCAAAAGTCGAAATTATACAGCTCCAAAGTCCTACTACTTAACCTGAAAGTCTACGAAGTGTTTCCACCTCTTGATGAACTTTAGCGGATCCGTGGATTGGTATCGCATGCGACTCCGGAGCTCATCACTCTGGAAGCGCGGGTTCGATCCCTGCAGTCACCACTTACATTTGTAATGACTAATACGGTGACGCTAGGTAAAGGTCGAGGTTGAGTGGTAGAGAGGACTTTGTAGTCCTAACTTTGCCTCGTTAAACAAGACAAACTCTACCATTTTTTAACTAAGACTCACCCTAAGGAAGAGCAGGATGGCCATGCAGGTAAGGCCGAGAACAGTGTCCCAGACTCTAGCCTGACCCAGGTGCGTGAACACTGCCTCCAGCGTCTCGAGGAACTTGTTAGCGGTGAACTGCAGACCGAGCAGGTCCTTGAGCATGGTGGTGGCGATGATGATGGCAGCGGCAGACGTAAAACCGACTGACACTGGACCCGAGATGAAGTCTATGAGGAAACCTGCAATACAGACACACTTGTAAATAAGCACATACCTAGACAAATGAGTTGGTATTTTCAATTATATTTAAAGTAAATATTTACAAATTTTAGCCTGAAAGTTTTTAAGTTGGCGTTAAAACTAAAAGCTCCTTATCAACAGATAATTAAATTTCAAAACTTAACAAGTTTGCTTTTTGGGAAATAATTCACTCAACAATTTGAATGTATATGCACTGTAAACTGCATTAATGATCCGATCTAGATGAAATTTGATTGCTCAATTAACATGTATACCAAAATCAACAAAATTCTATCAGTCATATAAATATGGTTGCAAAAAAGCTCATTATACTTGTATAAGGGCTTACACAAAATTATTTAGAGCTTGAAATTCTCAGCTGTTTAAAGAATTTAATTAAAAAGTATTTGTTATAAAAGTTATTTGTTCAATGTTTGCAAAATTAAAAAGTTATTATTGGTGTGTCCAATCAGCAATTTTTATGATTTTCAAAAGTAAATTAAATTATTAAGAAAGTTATCAAAAAGATGTTAGTAGTATAATGAACGTTCACATTTACAATAATGTCACACTAAATGAAAATATCCCCCAAATGATACGAGAAGAACCTTATATTGCTCACTCGTAACAGTTTTTTGTATGCTTTCGAGCAAGAGTTGCCAGAGCAAGAGAATGTTCTTAAAAAGAATATTTTGTTTATTTATTTGTTACTATTTTGCTGACTTGCACGGTTGTGTTGTAGTGAAGCGATAAATTTCAAAGTTATGTTTGCCTGTCAGTTAATTATACGTATAAGAAAACAATGTAACCAAAAACCAAGGGATTCGATCATTTCAGTGTACAGACATAGGCCTTAGTCTTATTTTATTTATAAAGAGTATAAGTAGTAATTTTTTGTGTGTAAGAACATCATTGCCAGAATTGTTGCTCAAAACCTCCAATTTTAAAATCTGTGGTTTCTATTTCTCAATTTTTGTTTTCTATTTACCTTTTTTCAAGGAGTTACATTGATTATAAAATCGCCCTTGTTTGTTAGATTTACCATTAATAATCAACCATTGGTCAACCACCTATTACATTATCTCACAAATCTTCAAAGAATTTACAGCACACTCATACATATGTAAACATATTGCACAGGACACAGATTATACTATCTGCTATACATGTCCACAACCACCTATGAAACATTGAGAAAGCGGTTTCCAAACAATAGGTGTTGTAGATTGTTCGCTGAATTTCTTATCAACCTTATAATCTAATTAGTCACGGTCTATTGAGGCGCCAAAACAAAAAGAGATCAGTTGTTAGAAAAAAGGCATGACTCGACTACTAAAGGTTATTGGCCTGATTCTTCACCGTGCGATTGTTTAGTAATTTGTTCGGCAAAATTTTCATAACGGTGTTTGTCGTTTTTCTAGCTATACAAGCATTTGCAAAATGGGTCACTTTTTATTAGACTGATGATTTATGCTACCAAAGTTAAAATAGGTTTAAAAGGATATTCAAACTATGATTTAGAGTAAAAATAAGTAATCAGAAATTATTTTGAAACCACAGTTAAATAGGTTTAGATTGAAAGTTCTGTTTGGTAATATTTTTATTTTTAATATGGTTAGTATGGGGTATAAAAAGATTAGTTTGTGATTTTGAAATTGTAAAATATTTTTAAAATGTATACAGTTACACAATGAGTTTGTGTAAAGTATTGTTAAGGTGAAGATTGACTACTTGTACAATAATAATAATTCTTAAATTTCAAATTATGTTCCTGTGTGATTCATTTGATTTAAATGGTTGGGCATTTAATACAGTTATGACAAATTCTCATTATCAAAGAGCAGGATGACCTAGCGTTAAAAAATATAAAGTTATTCCTGTCTAAAATTATTGATTTACGAGTATAATAGTCAAGAATATAAAAGATAGGAGGAAAATAATCAATATTTCGTATATAATACGTTTTCAAGTACTTTAATGAGATGAACAAAGAGATAAATTGGGATGAGAACAATAATAAACAGTTTGTAAACACAGTTTGAAAGTTCTTTATTATTGTTAATTATTTTTATCATTTTTAACAATTTATCCCTCTGTTCTCTCTTAAAAAATTTGAAAACGTATTACATAAGAAATATTGTAACTATTGTTTTTCCTTTTATTTCCTTATATCCCTTTGTATTCGTAATTGAGTCATTTAAGCACATCAAACATTTATCTATAACAGTCCTTATATTATAGTCTTGATTCAAATAAATTAAAATGTATAGAAGTTCTCCTTTATTTACTCCTACATGTAGTTCTTGCTCTTGAGTTTCTGTAATTTGACATATTTGCTATTCTAGGTATTGAACTATATTTACTATTCTATTTACTACCTCATCCTGTCATCGTGAACATATAACCACCAGTATGAAAAATCATGCCCACACAAGAAGATAAAATCGTTCAAATTGCTATAGTTAATCGAAACAGATGTGCATACCCAGCTGAAGCACTCCCATGAGGAGCTGCACGCAGCCCGTGAGGAAGCAGAGGAGGATGGCGCCCTGAGGACCTAGGTCGTGGAGGTTCTCTCGGGTGAGGATGGCCATGATGGCGGTGGGTCCCACGGGTGAGTCTTTGCAGCTGCCGAACACCGTGTACACGAAACACGCCATGAACGACGAGTAGAGGCCATACTGGAACATAAGTGTATTAGGGATAAGATGACAGTGGAGTCTTTGGAGTAAAGAGACGTTACAGGGGTACACAAGGAGGTCAAGACTCAAGAGGTACGATGTTAGGTGTTGGGTTGTATGAAAAACCCTGTTAAATAGTCATAATCCACAACTGAGCTTTGTTGTATCTGTGCTCTTTACAATACGAATAGAACGAATCGGAGATTAATAATTGCATAGACTAACGGTAGAGTCTCTAGTCTGCGATGATTGTGTCATCCGCTTATAATTGTAAGAAAAAGTGTACTTCGCCCGTAAAGGTCCTAAAGCCAGGGGTTTAAAGGATATGTGTATAGTGTATATCGTGTGTGAGTCTGTTTGTGTGCGATATTACTCGAAATTACTTGACAGATTACATTCAAATTCTGCACATTTATTTACCATAAAACATTCCCATGTCATTTTGACGAGAATCTTTTGTTCAGAAGTTATGGCCATTTTAGAATTTTCCATCGTGGGGAATAGACATTTATTTACTATAATGTGTGGGTTGGGGTGTCTTTACGCGAAGCTATCGCAATATGAATTTATTAATTATTCCGTAGCCTTGGATCTTCACAACTGACTGAAATTGGTGGATCACCTTGTTTAACAGTTCCTGTACTTAGAGACTCTGTGTTTACAGTATTTTGTCTAATGGTTTTGACGTATTGTCTCATCTTTACTCGTCTGTCCCTAGACGTTCATTTTACCATGAAGACAGCTGATTGCAGAACGACACGAGAACGTTGACTCTACTCGCAGCCCACGCTGTCTCCGTGTGTATTGCCACCTCCATCCTTGCCTCACCGTCGCCCACTGGCGTGTCTCTTGTCGGTGAAACTGCTCCAGTCTGCAGACCCCCGTGGTCAGGGTCACAGTTCCGGCAAGAGTCAGTCGTTGACTCACACTCACACACGTGTCAACACCGTCACACTCGCACTCGCACAGTTTATCTTGACACAATTATCAACTTGTAGGCCTGCTGTGAATGTTTCTACACGATTTGTATACAGGAAAGTGAAACCAGGCTCACACGTGATGGGAATTTGAAATTATTTTTAACAACAGCACGAACTAAACAATTTATGGTAGGAAATATTCTGAAACCAGATTACAGGTAGAACAAGTTAGAAAAGACGTAAGGCTAATTTTTGGGTAAAGGCCTGAGAGGGGTTTGAAAACAATTAATTGAGTAAAACCACGACTATAATCCTCAAGCAGCAGCCTCAGCAGCGTGACTCAATGCAAGGGTCTCCAATAATCCAAAATACGCTGACACTATTAAAGTTTAGGTTAAGTATTGACATTCTTTTAAAAGCTAAGAATCTTATCTACACGTGTATACGGTATAACGTTTTCTTTTTTGTTGAGAAATCAAGCGTTTTTAAGTGTACAAAATTGTGTTGAAAAGCACTAAAACCTAAAGTTTGGACAATTACTAGTTTATTTGTGAAACTATTAAACCACTTATGAGACATTAGGTTTTATAAAAGTGTCTGGAATCTTCTCTAGTTTCCAAATATGTCATATTTAATAACGTAAACTTTTTGAAAGGTGAAAGCACACCCGCGTTCCTGCCTGCAAGCGTTCGGTTTGACAGTTCACATAAGTTGAAAGAAGGCCCGTTGTTTAGCCAGTGTGGACGAATTTAGACACTGTAATTCCAGTTTTCCTAAGCTGGAAACAAATATTTAAAATAAATCGTCAGAATCCTTGTAAAAGAGCTGCTACATTATATATTGTAAGAACGTCTGTCGTATAACACATACCTGTGGAGGTATCCCGGCTACAGTGGCGTACGCTATGCCCTGTGGGATGACGGTGAGCCCGACAGTGACTCCTGCCACCAGGTCGCTGACAGCCGCCTCCCCCGTGTAACTCGGCAGCCAGCCTAGCAGAGGTACCCTCTTGTACAGCACCTTGCGTGTGCACGATCTGCGCGCCCTGTGCCTGCAGTAGGAGAGTGCAGAGTCTAGCGGGCTGGGGCGGCGCACACCCTCGCCCTCCGGCACTGTCACTGACACACTCTTCGACCTGCCTGCAACACAGAGAAGAGAACTAAGAACGTGCAAGGCGACAAAACACTTGGTCCGCACTTGGCTGTGCTCGAAGACATATTGTACCTTGAATAGATCAACTGTGAAAAAATAAAAATGTCAACTGTGTAGAAACTATCGAAAAAGAGACACCTGAAAACAAAACATGGGACGAAACGCTGGGGAATGATTAAAACACTACTTTGTTTGTGTGTTCAAAGAAATTCACGACCTGTTTATACATTTACAAGCATTTAAACATGTATTGTTACATACATCGACAATGAATTCAAATATGTAGCCATCCGTCATCATCAGAATAAAAAATGTAGTGATGTGCGTACTACAGCCATTTCGGAGCTTACTTCATCGACGGGCTACATTTTTATAGTGACGATGACAGTCAGTAGCAATTTCTATTGGATGAACACAATCCAATCATAACAATTCCAAATATGTGTATACTTTTAGTTTTACCACGGTTAACAAGTAAATTCAGATTTTAATACTACTCAAACGTAAAGACGATTGCATAAGTTCAAAATACAATAATCCACACACATGATTCCAGAAGTTGAGTAGAATATGACGTCGGTTATGGAATGACGTAATGGTGCATGAGTTTGCCGAACAATTATTTTAAACGCGAGAGTGCAATTAGATGTAGGCTATACTAGTGAATAATCTGCTAGCAATTGTTTCATGGATCCTCCATTTGAAGAAAAAGCTTTTGGCATCTTAACACAAAGATAAAACGTGTGAAAAGAGCGCCATTTTGTGATTCGATATCAGTTAGTTTGAAGAACAAATGAACGTAAGATTCTACAACATTAATGTTTAAAAAATATAATCACAAACTTTACAATTAAAAAAAAAAAAGGTGAACCTCAATCATTACCTGACTAAAGAAACTATGCTATGCTAAGGGCTGACCAATAAAATACCTAAATCAGATTCTAGTAATCGTTATTACAACAAGATAATTGTTGGTATTCCATTAATTAACCAACAATGTAAAACGCTTGGTCAATCAAAAGGTTTTGAAAATTGGTTTTAAAAGAAGTTTTTTGTATAATTTTTAAATGTTTTGGAAGATTATTGAAAAATTTTATCCTGGCTTGGTAGATTAATTTTTGACAAATTTCCAACCTACGATATGCTACTCTTGGCCCTATATTGTCAACCGTTTCTGGTATCATGTGAGTAAATAAATTTACCTGTAATCAAATTTAATTTTTATACAAAATATAACTGTTTCGTACATATATTTATATTCTATAGTGCTTTTAAAATGTCACTACCTGAATATCTAAATCCTAATTATAATTGTATTCGAATTGCCCTGTTTTGCAAGGTAACTACACTAAGGGTAATGTATTAAAAATAATTAATAATTAACTTGTAAGCAAATTTGCCATACATCCTGGTAGACCATAGACACATAAGGCTGAGCAAACCCCGGTATGTAACTTTCAAACGTGGGAATTCCGTCTAGAATCAGGTGAAAACACTTGTTTCATCCTGTCAACAACTGGTTTCATCGAAAAACTGGTTTAATAACAGCTGATTTGTGTAATTAGAGCACTTGCTGAGCTCAGCGTATGTTTATGTGTTTACGCTAGCTATTCGAGCGCTTGTCGTGTATCAGCTATTCAATAAAACACGAGCGCTTGGCATTCAGCGCTTAGCGTTAAGAAAGCTGAGGTGACTTTATTTATTACCGGAGTGGTTAAGTTAGTGCGACGTTCGAACTAGAATGTTCACCGAAAGAAAAAAGACTGGGTTAAGTTAATTTCGTTATACAAGAAATTTAAAATACAATTGAAAAATTGTTACATTGATTGCAACATCAAAGACTTTATGACTAAAAAAGTAGTTGAGGAAATATTGTGTTAAAGACAAGTACTGAATTAACAACGGTCTGCTAATAATCCTCCTTTCCGTAGTCAACTTTTGGTTCTGTTCTATTTGTGTTATATTTTGTTATTGTAAGCCAATACAGCTTTATTGCTGGACAATGAAGAGTTTGATTTTGTTTCTAGATCAACCTCTCGGATGCTGAAAGTTAATCCTCAAAATAGTTGCATTTTTCTCTTGAAATACAATAAACCTTTTAGTTCTACAAGTGAGACCTTTCTTAAAGCGTGGACAGTGTCTATGCAGAATATTTGCGGTGAAATCAGCAGACAAGCATATATAACAGCTGTTGACAAGAGTGCTCTAGTGAGATCCACGCTTGAATCAACAAACAACTCTTTTCCAATGTTCAAAATGTAGCGTCTTTAATCTGTGGTTTGACAAATTGCCTGCACATTAACAGCTGATTGTCAGGATCAGCTGTGAGTGACACTTCCTCCCCCTCCCGCGACCCAGGCCATTCACAATCACAACAAACAATGTGACAGTCCAATGCACGGGAAGGCCAAGGATTCGCCACGCTACGTTGACTCCTGCTCGGTGTCATCATTAAATTCGCTACGCCAGTTACGTAATAAGGATCCTGGAGTGTGTTTCTTAGAATCCTGGAGGAGCTTTTTGCAAGCTTGCAATTTTAACCTTATTAGTTCTGCTTCTTACGGACGAGCGAATGAACCATAAAACCCGGATAGAATTGGGATATAAGTGATTCTGTCAGGGATAAGTGCCGAAGGGCGAAGACTTCAGAAAATTACGATAAGCAAGTTACATAATACACCAACAACTGTTTAAGACCTTCGTACTGCGTAGGTTGTACTTTGTTCAAATCCGAAAAAAAAAACAGATTTTGTTCTGCCTTATATTGTGTTTAAGCTATGGTGATCTAGAAAGTAGTTACCGCTTTTCTATGTCCGTTACGGTGAATTCAGGAGTCCTCCGCAACTTCAAACAAAGAATTTACGGTGAATTTTGTGTTTATGCAACCACATGGAAACGGCCACCATTCGGAAAAACAGTCTCACATGATTACATTCAAAAGTTCGCCTTAATAAATTAGGAGTCTCCGACACCGAGGAACCAGTTTTAAAGTTTTAAATTTGCGTTTTACTCAGTTTTACCAGATAATATAATTTAACATATGAATATAAAAAGGGGCCTTGTTAAAACAATCACCTTTACCTTGTGGTAGAGTCTGAATCAATATTCCTGACAAACTCCCGTCAAGTTTGGAGCACAACCTCAACTTGACTCATGGTTGTTCCTCTGACTGTCTGAGGCCTTGGAGGTTCTGATGGTCACCTTTCATACTCTCATGAATACTAATTCATCATAATTTCAAAGTGAAACAAAACTGGTATCGGAGTGTGAAACCAGGAGCTATACTAAGATTTTTATTTCGTAGTTGTTCCGTCATCAAAATACTACGAATAAGTTTTACAACTGATGAAACTCTTAGATTTTACTTTTTACATACCGTTTAATTGATAGTAAAAAAAAAATCATTGAAAAGGAAACTTAATTTTTCACGCTCCAGTAATCCGAAAGATATAGTAAAAACAAAAATGACACAACAGAGAGTTTTAAATGTCCTACCTTAACAGATCTTTTCACGCAATGAACTAAATACAAACTGTAACACCAAAATGGCTATGAGGTTATGTTATAGGGTTGTGATGTTGTTGTTTGCTCAGAGCTTTTTGAAGAAAAATTTGTCATTCAAAATCACCTGATTTTGTGTCATCACATACCCCAAAGTTAAAACTAACTTCGGAATCCTTTAAAATTATTGCCTTTTCAAAAGTTGAGGGGGGCATTTAAACTCACCCTGTATATGATTTTTTAATGGTAGCTCGTCAGTGGAAACAATGCAAGATGCTAAGTGACAAAACACGTGATTTCAACACTTCCTCAATTATTGCTCGTGACCTTGAACTTAGTAAAAAATCTAGGCAAATCGTTTTCTTCCCGGCATGCAATTAGGCCAAGCACATTAGAACAAAGTGCTAAGAATGCAATCGATGCAGATTATGAGGAAAAAGGAAAAGGATGTGATGTGGATATTGGTGTTGTTTTGGAGTATCATGCAAATAATCATGGTACTTAGCTTTATTGCATCACTTGTTAATCGTAGTTGAGCGTTTGAGAAAATCATTTAAACGTGCTAGGAGGAACTATTCATTATTTCGCCAATTACTTTGGAAATCCATGACACAACCTTTATTTTAAAGATGGACTTTGATTACGTGTTCATTTAACTTACTTGAGGTCGAGCACCGATAGAAATTTAATTGTGATGTAACTCGTTATCAAACATTAGGAACATCGTTACTGGTAGGGGTGATAGTTATTCAACAAAATGTTGAACATTTGGACACGGAATGCGCAGACTTGTCCAAGTACGCTTAGCTTTAATGTTCCTAGATAGCTTTCCAAGTTTTACTCCACTAAGGAAGAGTCGGCCATAGCCTGTTAAAAATAACGATCCAAAGAGGCCAGGCATTAGAGAATTTTCTTTGGGGAAATGAGCTATTCATGTCGTCAGCACGGTGAGACCCAGACCGGGACCTATCTAGACCATCAGAGTACGTTTTAGGACTTTCAACGATTGCACTGTATGTAAATTTTACACTCTAAATATGAAAGAGTGAAAACCACTCCCGAAACAGTGAACATCGTGCCACTCTTTAATGAGAGTGGCTGGTTTTCAACACACAAAGAGCGAAATTTCACTCTTTCTAAGTGGCCTTCACTTCTTCATTATTAGAGTGTAGCATATATTTATCTGTGCATTATATTTTTACTTGGCCAAGTTGTTTAGCTCGTTCTATAAGTGACCAACGAAGCATGACGAAAGTACCCCTTTTGTAACTTTTGATTGCATTAATGAAAGCCACGAGCCCAAGCACATTGCACAGTACCGGAGATATATTTCACGGACAATTTATTTCTCTTTGTCGTAAAACTTGACCGTGCCTCGTGTCATTTCTAGACCTCTTGGTTCCAGAAGTTAGTCCAAGACAGACCAACTTGAAGGCCAGGTGACATCATGGTTGACAATAGTAGTTTGCTAAAATGGAAGATTTTAGTTCGTATTGTTCTTTGGAGTTGTTTGTAATAGTTTTATTCAGAATGTTTAGTTAATAGATTTTGAACGTCATTTCTTCCATCCCACACTGTTTAAACTACGTTACGTGAATAAGTATTTTTCAAATCTACGAAACAAACTCTTTTCTTGATGATTTTGACATGTATAAAGATTACAAACACACTTGAGGACACCCTCTGCACATTATACACACACACACAGACGCAATGTCGTGAGTTATCGCAATGGTGAAGAATCCTGCAGGAATCACTCAGCAACACAACAAGTGAGATAACGATGAAGAATGCACCTGGGATGTTGAGATCGCTATCTAGAATGCCTTTATGTTGCAGCATCAGCCAAGTGCGTTTCAGCGAAAACATAACGCTAAGGGAGAAATATAGGAGACATCCGGGAATTATTTAAGAAAAATCATTATTTTAGGGAAAGGAAAGGAACAAACCAAGATCACACATCGGTCTTCTCCCCTGATCTGTTATTTGAATACGAGTGTTTAAAAATAATTAATAACTTTGACAAATAAACATAGACTGCCTAGTCAAATCAGTCCAGGATGTATTTAAATCGTGAGCTTTAATTGATGTTTTATATATTTCGTATATAAACACGTTAAAACTATTACTTGCAGATTGTGGGTTTTCAGACAGTACAGCACGAATGTAATACTGTCATCAGCTTCCTAAGCTTGGCAACACTGGAGGATACAGCTCTGTTTCCGGTCAGCTGAGGTTGCATTTCACATTATCAATCAGCTGGCCATTGTTTATGTTTACAAACAAACCTAACATCAACTCCAAGACGTATTCACAGACCATCAAAGTGGAGAATGCAGTTTTTAGAACTTGAACGAATTTTAAACTTTTACTTGTACGTGTTTGTATTATCTTTCTACCCCTTGGTGATATACCTGACCACTCTTGTGCGAATGGTTTACTTCCCTTTCACTCTGAGAAGACGGCGGCCTTGGCGACGAGTAGTTGCGGAGGTTATTGGATGAACTGGATAGAACTTATGAATTTGCAGAGAAATTTTGATTTCTTTTTGGATAAACGAAGTGCGGTGGTTGTTTGCTTCGAAAAAGTGCGATAATTATAAGTGTGGTTGTGATGTATGTGATCAATAGTTTGTAGCTACTTTTAACTTATTCGCTGGAAAGTATTTTTTGCTTAATTTGACAAATTATTGCCTCATAGATCTAATTTGTTCATTGCCTATCTCGAGCTACGAGTACAAAATAAATACAGGTGTTCGTTGTCATGCTATCTACGATTTTTGCTATAATGTGTTGGTTAAGTTGGTATTTTTAGTCAGCTTTCTCGTCGGATAGAGCGGCCGCGGGTTCTAATCAGGGCACTGCTTACAACATGAAGTAAAAACTACAAACGATGTTTTAAACTGGTTAATGTACTTAAATATGGAAACTTTTTCTCTGGAAGTCCATTGAGGCTGCTGTACATAAAGTCTTAAGCTTTTACTTTCGCCAAACAATGATTTTTTATTTCAAACTTTAAAACTTGATTATTTTATAAGAACATGGAATTTGAAATTTCGTAATAAATATTTTATTTGTCAAGAAAGCTTTGTGTTTGCTTTTATATGCTGAAACATTAGTGGTTCTATGCTGTCAGAGAAAAACTGTCCCCATTTAACCTACTTAAAATATCGTTTTCAAAACCTCTTAAATTCCCTTATCAGTCAAAACACTGCCCGTCTCAATCCAGCACCCTTCCTCGGAGAAAAGGTTCTAGCCGCGACATCTTTTTCAACAAATTAAACACAACTTAAATATTCTTGACAAATAGTGGTAAATTTGTCATAATTTCGATACACTCAAATTGATCCACCTATGTAATATTTTATTTTACATATCGGAACGTAACTATATTATTAATTTGACGTACACAGATGGCAATGTGGCAATTTGGCACCGTTGTGAAGCCTAATGGCGACCCATATTCACGCCAGTACCTGCACACATATGTGGTCATATGTTATCTCACCCAGGACATAAAACAACAGGTTGCAGTTGTGATACGCTGCTTAATGAGCTATTGTAAACACATTTGTAGATCTAGAGCAAGGATCTGTGTACTTTACCTTCTGCTGTACTCAGTTAACAAGCAGGAAGTTAGATAAATACACCGGGTTTGGTTTATGGTGTAACTTAGCTTAGGGAGAACATAGAACGGAGCCTACGGGGGAGATGTGTTACAAAGGTTAGCAAAGTATGGGATGCATGAAGGAAGTAAGTTCATAATGGTTGGGGTGAAAGAATCAGGTAAAGATGGAAGAACGTCAACGTGGGACAACACTTGATAAAGGGTGAATAGATGTCCAAGTTTACATAGTTTTTGATCAAGTATTGATTTTATAAAAAATATGTAGACGATGCAGAAAACAGTGGTTAAATTTCATACAAAACCTCTTTAATACTTTATTTAGTTTAATTATCTGTTGAAACTTTAAGCTATAAGGGTGCGTAGTAGTTGCCCTTGAGTTTGGTCACATAAGAACAATGTGAACACATAGTAAAGGTAAAAAGGTAAAGTTTGTCTTGTTTAACGAGGCGAAGTTAGGACTACAAAGTCCTCTCTACCACTCAACCTCGACCTTTACCTAGCGTCACCGTATTAGTCACATTAAAAATTGTAAGTGGTGACTGCGGGGATCGAACCCGCGCCCCCGGAGTGATGAGCTCCGGAGTCGCGCGCGATACCAATCCGCCACGCATCCGCAAATTAACGTAGTGGTGGTTAATAGTGGTTAAAAGTAGTCATCAGAGTAATTGCAAAAGATTGATTTTTTAAAAATAAAACTTAATTTAAAAAATATTACAAAAAATTGGAAAACTTTAGCTGAAAGATGTCTCAATTGTACTTGTTTTACTTAGGTCTTATGGGACAAAAAACAAAAAGGCCGATGGGTACTGAGCACTCTTAATACTTTATACCGTAAGAGTAACGCGGCATAAAGAAACGTATTCTTTTACACCCCAACGAACCCCGTTTCACCCAAAAACTTTTAACCACCCTCCAAACTCACATCCTCTTCAACCGCAACATACTTCTTACAAACAGTAGCCACCCAGCACACACCAAGCGCTCCTGAGCCACAATACAGACCTGTGCAAGATTACAGCCTCTCTCTGCACCTCAAGGTCGTTGCTAATCAGTTAGTGAGATAATGACGTGCTCTTATTCAGCTCAATGCAGGACCAGGGTTCTTGACCGTGCAAGGACTCCTGGAGACGATGACCAGATGACCTACTCCTGATACAGAGTTGTTACATTTATCGTTCCAGGAAAAAACCTACACCGTAGCAATAACAACGGGAATGTAATTGACTTTTTTACGAAGACAAATGGATGGTAGTGGATGATATCGGTTTTTCATAAACCGGATTACAACTGCTTGCACATTACGAGGAGGGATAGTTTCTTGAACTCTCCTGCAAACTTCGTCTCAACCGATCGTTCAAGTCACAACGAGACATTTCTGTCATGATTTACGGTATATTCACGATGATAGGACGGTACCAAAAAGTGCCATCAACACGGGAAATCCAGGAGGTATTGATCAGCGAGTTTACAACAATCGACACCGGAAGTGGAAATGACACAGCCTTGAGTTTCCAGATCACTGCACGAGTCAAGTACAAGGATGCACGAGTCGTCCGAAAGAAAGAATCAGCAATTCTGACTAGCACACTGTATTTGTAATCTTTATTTTCCTAGAGTTTGAGTCAAGATCCGTTGTTTAAAACAGTTTGGTGAAATCATATTTGTTACAAGGTTGATAAGGGAGTATGAAATGTCTTCAGGAACAGGTTACTATGCATCACAACCTTAAACTTACCTTCTATGAAATTATAAGAACGCGTATCTACACAATATTTACCCAAATTAAGATACCAATTTGGTTCTGCTGAACGTCACAGGGGATTCCATTAAACTTAATCAAGCGTCACTTAATCTTTTCAGACAACTACGAAGTCTGCTTAATTTTGCTCCATAGTCGCCTAAGCTATAAACTCTTTCTCCAGGATATTTCCTGACATGATACATTGGTGCTTTAGAAAAAGTGCTTCAGAGCATCAGAACTTCCATCAAGGAACTGGAAACTTTCATCACCAGGGGGAAATGTGCTGCATGTACTACATCTACCTCTTCTTGGTCGAACTCTAATGTGCAACTTTATGACTTGCATTCAGGCCCGAGTCCTATCACCACGTCTGAAAAAGAGGCTACGATACCACAACACTCCTTCTGTAGACTCTCGAATACCTTGTTCTGACTGTGGGGTTGTTAAAAGGTCTTTCAATCGAGTTGAGAATCTGACACATGTGGCTTCAAAATTAACCTTGGTATAGCTACACGCTTTTCGTTCTACTCCCTAAGCGAGTTTCTTGAGGCTGATAAAGGGAACTAAAAATAGATAGGCTGCACAGCCAACCATAGTGTTAAAAGTGTTAGATGTCTTTTAGTTTTAGTACAGAATTAGTTGTAGACAGAGTCTACCCGTCAGGTAAACGACGGCGGTAGGGCCTGCAGAGGTTATTTTTAGATTCGGCAAAAATTGGTGGTTAGAAACTGCTTTGCCCCTACGTAGATTTATATTCCATTTTTCTCTAACTCAAGTTATAACCGGAAGAACCCATAGAGTTTCATTAACTATATAATGTTTATTTTATAATGTACTAAGTTAAGTGAAAAATAATGTAACTAACAAATAAAAAAGTCTCTATATAATGTGCTAACAAGCAATCTGCAATCATGCTATGGTTAATTAGTTATTGCTGTTGTTTGCAAAAGAACAAACGATAGAACACAATACACAATAGCCCGTGTGCTTGAAGGCTTGAGAAAAGCTGGCTGATTACTGCAACTACACATATCGACTGTTTCCTGTCTAGTCCAGCTGTCACAGAACACAGATTAAACATGTTTCTGTTCTCTACTCTGTGGTATCAATTCGTCGATACTCAACAATGGGCAATAGAGTCAAGTTGATAGAGCACGCATAACCTTGAACTAAACTGTAATGTTGGGTTACCAGTTGGTAGTTTTTCTGGATTGTTTGAAATATTTGGGCCAAATGTTCGATTGCATCGCAGAGGTATTACGAAAGCTGGAGTGTTTAAAAAGTCAATTAGCTGAAACACCCCTAAGATGGATCATAAGCGATAGATGTTAAGGGTTTCAATGACAATTAAGAAAAATTTTTCACGGTTGTTTGTATTTTTATAGCCAAAAAAATTAAATTGAGTGTTAGGACTTTTATTGCGACACTCTAAAACCATCAACAACTTCGAAATAAGGGGTACCCATTTACACAGGATTATCTTATTCATATTAAGTTGAGACACAGCCTCAATTCTATTCACCTTAGTTAAAACAGAACGCCTGATAAATACAAAGAAAAATGTCAGCCCTTCTCAAGTATATTTTCTGAATACAATATTAGCTTGAAATATTTCGGTCTCACTGTGGAGTACCATTTTCAGTCACTGATTGGCTGAAACTGAGCCATACCAGTGTGCACGCTTGGAGTCTACAACTATACGAAATGCCTTGCAGTTGTTCAAAAGACGAGACCAAAAGATTTATCTCAATGAGAGTTCAGGAACATATCAGACACACAAAACACAAAGATGTTGAAAAGTCGGCCATAGCAGAACATTTACAACACGAAACATGCAGTAAAATTTGACAAACCTACAGTACTGGAATTTCTAAGAGTCATCCAAGAAACCATTGACAAAAATGTCATAAACTGTTAATAGCTTCAACAAAGAAGGCAGCATTAAACCTTTCAGAAGCTGGCAAGCAGTCCTGAATAAGTCTTTTTGATAGAGTCAAAGCCAATCGCCAGTTGGCCTCCCTGATTCAAACGACAAATGACTGTCCAATGGACGGTTGGCCGCAATGCCACAAATAGGATAGCAGACAGCAATTAGCTCAGCTTCAGCCAATCTGTGACTGAAGATGGTACTCCACAGCAAATTTCAAGCGAATTATTATGATTTGAAAATTTTAAATTGTTATGATTACTGGCACCTTTAATATGCCTATTTTCGAGTACATCTTGAGAACAAAGCCATCCAGGCGAACTCACCAGTGAAATCCGTTGGTGGGACAGTCGTCGGCAGGCATCTCGAAGCTACCGTTGACGTGACCGCCATGTTGATGCTCCTGAAGCTTCTCCTTGCTGGGCGGCGTGTCCTCCCCGTTCTGTAGGAAGCCTGTGAGCGTCACCTGGCTCAGGTTGTCTCCGTTACCCTTTCCCGTCATGGCGTACCGGCCTTGGGATCGTGAACACATGCACAACTCGACTACCTTCTTATCATCGCACTAACCGCACTAGAATTTCTTGAGAGGAAAATTTGGAAGAAACACTATAATGGAAAATTGGGGGTTTATAGTTCTTGGAAATTAGGTAAATTGATATAGGTCAAACTTTATTGAATTTCTGTATCACCTGGTTGATATTCTTTTATTATTTTCTCTCAAGTTTTGTAGTCCTTTCAGACAGAACGTTAGACAGGCCTAAAACACTAATTTCTCTTTTCAGGGAAGATTCAAAACGAATATAGTGCACGGTGATTAATGTTTAGTAAATATCAAATTCTGAAAGGCTACTTTTTTAGTATTTATGAAAGACTCTGGTAGGGTTTCAATAGTGTAAACTAACTCATGTGGAACTGAAGCTCAGAATGAACATTGTCTGGTTGCATCGATCTGAAACAAAACAAAAAATTGTGTTAAAACACGTCAACTAGGGATGCATTAAAACTGTATAAGTCATGAACAAAAGTTCGTGGTGTTCTCTGTGTGTGGTGTTCTCCCTTTGATTTCGTCTTTTTCTTTAGCGGCCTTAAAGCAGGGTTTTATACAGTACGCCAGAGCCTGGAAGAGTTGAATGGTGTCAGCTGACACAGAAGGCTGTGGCTAGATCCAGTCAATCAGCTGTTTGATTCAAGTGTCAGAGGTGAGATAAAGGACGCAGTGGCAGTGCTATCAGCTGACTGCAGGGCGTTGCCTCCCAGGCCTTCCGCCCTTCCGTTCAGCCTGCCACCATGACCCTCCACACTGTCATCACTGTGACACCCGGACACCGCAACCACTACAGGAGATCAAGGGTTTGATCACATTTGGCGAACGATATTTGGAAAATCTTACAGTAGATCAGACCCTTTTCGGCGTAGGCATAATCAAAGAAAAGGCAACACCAACGAGTTTGGTATTAGTCGTTTGGATGTCAAGGTATTTCGCGATTGAAAACTCCCAGTCCATAAGTCTTCAATAAATAACATTTTAAAACCTTCTCAAGTGGAAAAAATCGTTTGAAAATTTTAATAATATTTGTTCTACATCTATGACTCTTTAGAGTCTGGAGAGGTAGTTTTGAGCCGGGTCAATTTGAATTTGTATTGAATTTTTAACTTTGTTGTTTGTGAAATATGACGGTCCTACTTTGAGCCCAATCGATTACTTTTCTTAATAACACTGTGTTGATAAGGCGCAACAATGCAGTTCAACAAGTATTTCTTTATACCTGTTTCTTTAGAGCTGCCCAAACATTGCCTCATTCCCCATAAATCAAATATAATGCAATATAAGACTAAGAAAAAACTTGTTCTGAGAGTCAGGATCGGTGCTCATGTCATGGCCCCGGGTCTGGGTATTAACATAATGACGGCATGAAGAATTCATTTGTTCTAAAAGAAATTCACCAAAAGGAAGGCTGACAAGATACGCTGCTTTCGTTAATAGTATCTGAGTATCTTGGTAGGATAAGTCACTTGCAATAAAAAGAAAACAAAAATCAATAAGTCGTCATTTAAAGTTTGAGAAAAGGCTCAGAAAGTGGTATCGGCAGTCTCAATACGGTTGACCTCCTCAGACTGCAAGACTTGACGTCTTTTCCTTACATAAATTAAGCAACTGGTTGGGGTCTAATCGGTTTGCTCTTGGTCCAGTTTTTGTAAAGTAGGAATTGAATCAAGATATGCATCTCCCCTCGTCTGGCTAATACCCGAGTGCGACGTGCCAACATCTTGACAGTGGGAGTTTAAGTTTGACTTTATAAACATTGATTCCCGTTAACACAACAGATTCTTGGAAGTGGCCCTTAATCAGCCTGCCGCTGTTTGTGTTTGAGATTAAACTGTTATACGGAGTTCCATCTTTGAGGTTTTTTTAGTTTTCATGAACAAAAAGTACACAACGTTTTCCGGGATCTGAATCCGACTCCTTCTTCTGACACTTGAAGAGGGTCGCTCCAGATCCCGAAACGTCGTTTCCATAAAACATTGTAACAGTCTAAAATTCAAAGAAATAACTGTTTGTATGTATACTGTGAAGCATAAGAACAAATATAATCTATGCAAATGAACATAATCCTTACGATGCGTGAGCAATACAGCGCTGATCATGATATTAAATCAGTTCATTGAGTACAGTGTTGAGCATATTCATATTTTCAATGCATGTTCAGTACAACATGATTACTGTGGCTATTATTTACATCATACATTGTAGGTCTCGGCCATCACATAAATAAAGTTTACTAGACCTTGAAAACAGTAGATACATTCACTTCTGGCTACTGTAAGCATTGTTGTGCTTTCTATGTACGTGGATATACAATGAAAGAATTGAAATATCTTCTTTCTGCAAATAGCATTTTTGAGATATTCAAGATAAATTGTACAACGTTGTCAGCCTGTCACGTTAAACTTCTCAACAGATAATATCCATCGGAAACGTTGTAATGCTCAAACAGCGCTTATTAGGTTAACTACCGAACTTGTAAACATTAACACGAATATTCCCAGCAAGACAAGCACTGCCAAATTTACGGTCCGAACTAACCTTCCATCAAAGTTTTGTTGTTGTCAGTTTATTTAATAAATTTTAGCGGTTGGCTTACGTTCTTTTCCTTAATCAATTTTTTAACTGTAACATCAATATTGCAATAATCAAACAAACAGGCATAAATTGAGATTTTTGACCGGATTTCAGTAAAAATTTGCATTTTGATTTTAAAAGCGTTCTTTATTTTGCCATGTTAATGTCCTTTCGGCGATGATTTTGTAGATGAAGAATCAGGCGAACTATGACAAATTTTAGAATGCCAACCAAGATCATAACAATATCCTAAAAGGAAAAATCTGTGGTCGATACTGTTTTAAACAAGCAACTAACGTAAAACTTCCTGGGTTATCATGAATCACCTAGCTGCTTCTAGTTTCATTATTGCCTGTTTTCCAGTTCTCAATGTTGGAATTGCGTACAGTACATATTAGTAAGAGGTTTTTATTTGAAAAACAATATTTCTAGTAATTTTGAGTTACCTTAATTACCACTAACTTATTGTGTTGCCCGTATATGCTATAGAATTGCTAGCGAAAACTTCACAAGTTAATTTTAAACATTTGTATTGAGCAATATCCAAATAAATATTGGGTTGATATTAAAGAAAACCAATCTATGGACAACAATAGAAAATTACAAGCCACTACGGTAAATTGTATCCCTATTATTCAACATGTCGAATTTAAAAACTAATAAAATGACTTGATTGAAATGTATTTTAGAACATCAGACTTCTGAGTGGTCTACAAATTCCTGAAAACTATAAAACTCGTTAGTGATTAGATAACTTCTAAGTTCTTTCTTAAATGATTTATAATTTTGAAGACTTTGCAATTTGATAGGAAGTTTTTGAGTAATGTAATTCCAGCCTGAGGCGGTATTTTTTGAACGATTCTGTGATAACTGGTTCTAAAACTCGTTAATGAGCTGTATCATGACTCATACAACTGCTTTGTACTAAACTGCATTTATCAAGGCAAAAAAAAAAAATTATTGAAAGTTTGGTTTTTGTTGAAAGTTTTGTTTTGTTTTTGATCTTTTGTTTCTTACTGATTACGAGTGATTGTACAGTGATGAGCGTTGGAGAAAGCTCACTGGCAAGCTAGTAGCTACTTGCAACACAAGAGCAGGCGTGGTCTGTTTGTATAGTGAGTGAGTTATACAACAGTGTTTGTTGTGGGTGCATTGTGCCAGTGATTAAACCTACACAGTGTGCAACACTGCAATCTCACATAGCGGTGCCGTTATACATGCGCTTTAGCAACATTGTACCGTCAGCTTCCAGCACTTGCTGGATCTTAGCCCTTGTTAGCAATTACGGGAAATAGAGCTATTCATTATCGGCAAACAAAACGGATTACAATTTGAGCTTCTCAACTGCTTAAATGTTAGAGTTAATGGCAAATTTTATTAATATAATTATGTAACTACTCTACAGGTCGCATTTGGTACAAGTGTTCCTTTTGTAAATCTCTGTAGATAGAGCTCGTTAACCACCTACGTCGACTAGTGGAAAGTGATTTTTCTGGGAAAGGAAGTTTTACCCAAACAGATTGATGAGTTTTGGCACACAATTGAAATCTGATCATCTAAGAGCTAAAAGGAGGAATAATTCGTATGAATGAAGATGAAGTTGTTTAGAAAGAGTTCTCGATGTTTGAGTGAATGTAAAATTTTAGTTACACATCCTTAAATGACGATTACCATGCATTTGTAGAAATGTAAATCTCAATAAACCATTGATTGATTGAGATTTGGATTTCCTAAAAAACGATATGATTCGATTCCAATCAGGCTTAAGCAGTTGAAACACTAATGACACCAATCCTAAAATATGTAGTATAAATCAACAAACCCGTTCAGCCAAACCAAGATGGCGGCCGAAAATAGGTTTACCGCCACTTTGGTGATTGGATTTTGTTCACTTTTGGTGTGTTAGGTTTGGTGTCAAAAATGTTCATACGAAGTTTGATCAAAATCGGATTAAAAATACAGCTTGTATAGCATGAAACCCAATTTTTGAAAAGAGGGGTACTTGCGAATAGGAACAATGTAATTATTATGAATACATTGTCTTTAGGCTTTCCATATTGTCTCTAAACGTAAATACTCATAAGTAAAGTAAGTTATAAAATATGAATATCAGCCAGAAAAAAATAAAAGCCGGTAACAAAAGAGCAACTAAAGATTGTTACACGTTTAATTAATTAATTTTAAAAAATAAAACTCTTATAAACGATGGTTAAAGTGGTAAATATAAAAAACCTTATACAGTTAACGTACTGTGACAAGACATTTTTATATTTGTATGATACGCGTTATAAATTAAATACAACTATGCGAGAAATGTAAGAGGAATTGTTAACAACGAGCCTGTTGGCAATAATACCAACAACGTAAATGTCATAGAACATTCTCTTGAAAATAACACATTTCAGTTGATTTATGACGTTATAAGTTCTTCATCGTTTGTAGGCTTTTTACCTGTTTATAAATTCGTCAGAAATCTAATTTCTTATTGGCAGAACACGTTGATATGATAGTAACTAAAAAATAATTCTGCCGAAGACAACATATTTTGTACGATGAGTTTGTGCAATGTCATTTTATTTCGACTTAAAGCCAATCCATTATTGCTGAAAACCCATAACTATAACTTTAGACGATACTATAAATTGTTGGTTGGTTATACACGTGACAGAAATCATTGCTAAAATTGTAATACGGTGGTTTCTCAGTAACTAATGTCAATTTGGATGTTACCAAAGTAACTCAAACATATTTATTTTTAAATTTCTCAGAAAATAGAGGCAAATGTTCCATTCTCTTTCGCTTCGACCTGTAAACATCTGTTCGACATAAATAGGTCAGACATATTGTGTCTAATTGTACGCCAGTCAAATATAGAAATGCATTAGTGAAACATATTCCTCGCAATGAAACAAAACAAGAACACTGTAAACAATAACAAATTTACTACGAAATACGAGTATGACATCTTCAGAAATCGTAGGCCAAGAAAACGTTGGGTGTAGCGACAGAGAAACAAAATCCCTTGCATGGTGTGCCTAAAGTTATAAGTCATGGGTTCGAATCTTACTGTGTGCGTATGAGCACTTTGTAGTTTACTTGGAAACCTATCCAATTTCCATGTTGTATAGTGTCGATCACAGTGAACGTGTTAAAAACGTTTTCAATGGCTCTTGCGTTTTACGATGTCACTGAGTATCAAGATCAATCAAATCGAATAGTGATATGTTTTCCTATTTGTCATGGAAAGAGAAAATGTGCGTAAAGATCAGGGTTAGTTGGAGCTAAACCTGTTTCAAGGGATAGATTATCAAAGTGCTAAAACCTCTTAAGAGGATTTTTATTTTAACCCTTCCAAAAAAGTCCTATGTAGTATAAAAACTCGTTAAGTTTTGTGCCCAACAAGCTTTTAAATTCTTTTTTGAGACCATCCCAAAGTGCCCAGAACTTTTCCTTTGTAATGTCCAAAGTATCTTTCCTTTCTTGAACTCATTAGAACTTTTTAAGTCACATTTTGTCTATTATATTAGCCTGAGAGTTTTTAAGAATGAGATCTTTTTTTAAGAATGTCCCCTGTCACAGGTGTTGATGAAACCACCTTCCTTATTGTTTGTTTTTGCAACGCACTTATTTATAACTTCAATTTATAACTTCCTCCTAGGGTTCTGGATTGACCCTAGTTATGCTGGAATCACCACATATATCAGGTATGCGTCAATCTATCAAGAGTGTGTTTTCTTCTTAGGGGCACTCAGCACATACTCGAGACATACTGCTTCTACGGAAGAGCGATCACTAACTCTGGACATCTTGACCACTGCAGACCCCTATAAGGTCCTTAGTGTATTTGTCAAGTTTGCATTCTTACCTGGCTGAAAAAAAACTTGGACAATTTTAGAAAGAGAGAGAGCCAACATAGCTACAATATTCGGCACGCCGGAGATTTGGACCTTCCTCAATGTCGACTTGGTATCCTCACTCAGAATGAAAATATATCATTCACTCCCGGAGGAAATTCGCAGCTTGAGCCTAAAACCCTTCAGGACAGGTTGAGGGAGTGTCTAATGAAGAAGCCGTTGTACTCTCTGCAGGAGCTGAGTGAGAAACATTCTCTGGAATAAGTAGGTATTCTCCAACTGACCAGCGATGATTTTTCCACTGCTGTCTCTACTTTATAATTGACGCGATCAATCCAAAAGTCTCGGGTCAGCGATGAAGAGGGCAAGTAATACAACTATTGTTATTATAGCTTCAGGAAAATCTCTTGAAAGTTGAATGAAGGATTTATAACTTTGTGTATCTCAATGTCACGTGTTGACAGATCCATGAATCCTTCTGAAGAACAGCAGCAATTAACTTGACTTCCTTGTCCAAGACACGGGATATTGTTCCAAGAAACACAGGCTCACACGTGGTATCTGTGGGATACATTCCCGGCAACACGTGCATCGGTATTTACTTATGGTAAACTGGAATTTTCTTGTTTTGCTTCCGTATAAAGGTCGATTGCGAAGGTCGGAGTAATTTAGGTTTGGGTCTTTGAGAGACTGGATTTTTTCGGTTTTAGTTGTTGAATCGGTGGTTTAGATAGTGGTTTTAGAAGAATGATGTTGAATACCTGTTATAGAATCCATACAATACAATAGGAGGGTTTGATCATTTACACTTTTCAAGAGGAAACTTGCATTCCTGGAAGAGTGCTTAAAACATATGGATTAAATTAGTGTTCATTGTTTGTGGTCTAGAATTTCTAGAAATCCTGTTTGAAACATGTATTGGTTATGGTCTTTCCATTTTCAACATGCTGTGTTCAATATGAAAAAAAGGACTTGGACCGGTTAGAGTGGTCTCAAGTCCCATCACTCTGGCAACAGTTTATTACACGTGGTAAAAACTGCTAACGATGTTTTAAACTCGTCACTGTACTTAGTTAAAAAATATTTTCCACTACAATCATAGAGCTATTGAGATTGCTGCACATAAACTTTAAAACATGTACTTTCATCAAACAATAAATTAATTATTAGGTTATTTTATTTGATTGTCCCATAAGTATCATAGAACTCGATATGTCGTAATAAATATTTTATTTGGCAAGGAGGTATTAGTTTTTTCTTTATATGCTGTTTTTAAATGACTATGCTCCCAGTGAAACCCTTTTCAAATTTAAGTACGTTAATCTACTTAAAACAAAATTTGCAAATTTCCCCATGTTAAATTCCTATTGTGGATACAGACCGCTCGGGCTCTATCCGGCCAGCTCTTAATGATTAATCCTGGAATATTCTTATAACCAGATAAATAAACATTATACGGACCATTTTCCTCAGAATAAAATTGTCACAGATCCAACGAATCTAAACACGACATCAAAACATCGTGCAATCTAGGCCTATATGTATCGTCTAATCAGAAAAGTCTACATACTTTGTGTGCTTATAAATATTCATACCATCATCAAGATCTACTTTCATTGTGCAGTGTTCAAGGCTGCGATGAGTTATTGCATCTACAGTAACTGCGACAAGATGAATATACAATGTTGTGACGACAAAGTCATGATCGGTTACATCAGCTGATGCGTAACGCGTCACTGCAACGCTACGATCATGATCAGGATCGTAATCATGGTCAGAGTTGTGTAAGAATCTATACTTCACCCAAGGCCACGGTCGGCAAAGTAAACAGCTGTTGTTGTAGTCCGTTATGCTGTTGACAAAAGTCAAATACGCACATGCCAATAGTGCTTCAGTGAATTAAAGGACGAAGAAAAAGTATGTAAGGGACCGCCTCAGGTACGCGTTGACGCAACGCGAGGGTCTGCAATAATCTAAAATAGACCGAGAATATTAAATGCTGCTTTCTAAGTGTAGTTGAAAAGCAATAAAATCACTAAATCACTATTTGAGATGCCGACCACTCTCATGAGGGTATTTTAAGGCAAATATGTGGTGAAGGATGAGTGTGATGAGTGGTAGTAATGAGTTATGAGGTGTAGTCTTGTTACAAACTAAGGTCGACTCTTCCTTAGAATGGGTCATTAATTAATAGCCCAATGACCAATGGAAATACAAGGACCAACGGCTTATCGTGACTTCCGAACCACGCAGGTGATGGTCTGATATGTCTAAACGATGGTGGGAGTTGATGCGGGTATCATCAGATGATCACTGAGACTATCTGAGCCGTTTTAGACCTATATCATCTCAGCCTATATCACCTATATATCAACCTGACCTCCATGAAGCTGGATTACAGGACCTCGCCACGAGTCCTAGTCAACTCTGTACAACTGCAAAGTTTATTTGTAAAACTAATAAATCACTAATGAAAATGTCGGAAAACTCCTTTACGTTTAACTCCAAAATACGTTTAATAACAATAACAACAATATATATTTGCTTTCGACAATACAAATATTGTGTAGCAAAAAACAAAACAAATTACAATGAAATGAAACATTCACACTCACACACACTTACATGATTTCACACTCATTCCACATTCACACTTAACATCAGACCTGGCTTTAGGGGTGGAAGGGGGGAAGACAAGCTAAATTAAGAAATTAGTTATCCGTAAGATCATCTATGAACTCATCCACCGAGTAATAAGCTTTGCTTAACAGCAAAAGTTTTATTCAAGATTTAAAAACTTTGGTATTTTCAATTTCTTTTAAATTTTTAGGAAGGTGGTTGAAGATTTTAATACCTACTTGCATGGGTTGTTCAAATTTAGATGTTCTGTGTTGAAAAATTTGCAAGTGGTTCTTTCCCCATGAAAGAAATCATGGTGGTTCTTTCCTCATGGTGTTGTAATCATGAGTGATTTTAATAATGTAAACACTATTTTGAAGGGTGAAAAACGGTTTGCCGAAAACCCTAACTTGGATTGATATTTAGGCCGTACTAGTTGAAAGAAGGCCCGCTGTTTAGCCAGCTGTTACGTGGGCGGTGCCGTGTGTTCCTTGTGCGAATTTAGGTTCCTTTTGAGTGCCTACTGAGGTGGAATAGTCGTCACTTTCAATTATTCAGGCAGAACCACGAGCAAATAACTATTCACTGTTGTGAAAACATTGGAACGCCTGTCACGTGAGCAGTGTAACGATATCTGTAACGTATCATAACAGAACAACAACGGCCTTGAAATAACAGTTACTCACCAGTGTCACTGTTATCAACACTGCAAAACTGTTACGATACAGATGGCGTTGAGAATGTTCAGAATCTGTCGGCCATCTTGGATTATGTCAGAAAACGAATGGAATTATTTGCCTTATGACATCGAGCAGTTGTCATAGAATCGTGTTAAACTAATTTAATGCATAGGCTAATACTAGTGTTTAATATTATAGGCTACTTATAATTTTGACTACCTTGTGAAAAAAAACACAAATTCAAAATATTTGTTTAATTTAGATTTTGCTGTGGTTTTAGTTGGTTATACTGCAGATGGGAAACGGAAGTCCAGTCCGAGGAAGTTTATTTGTAAATTTACTTTAAATATTATTGTGTTTATATACAGAGTGAGTTTTAAATGCCCCCACCTTAACTTTAGAAAAAGAAAATATTAAGAAAAACACTTTGGGGATGTTTTTATAGGATCTTGAAGTTTGTTATGACGTACTTTCATCCACCCCCTACTCAAAAGCCGGGGGGAGGCCCCCAATGTTTTTAAATACAAACCCCTCCCCCCTTGTGGCACCTCAAAAGAAAGGGAATTTGAACCACAAATTTAACGACGCAAACGGTGGGGTGGGACATTTAAAACCCCATGTCAACATGATTAAAAAACAGTGAACAATTTAAAGATATAAAGATTTAAAGATATTTGAATGTCCTTTGAAGATGCATGTGTGTATAATGTTATTATTATAATAATGTTAGTATTGGATATAATCCAAGATGGCTGACAGTTACTGCGTACTCTTCAACACAAAGGCCGGTAGTTTCCCACCAGGTTTTAGCCACAGACTAACTATTGTTCGTATCATCTAGGCCTTCTCCATTAACAAAATACGCAGAGAAGATATTCGTATCGCAAGATAAAAGACAGAATCACGCTTTTTCTTTGTTAGAAAAATTAAACACTTGATTACTAGAGAGGCTAGTTTTATCTTAGGCGTAAGCTTAAACTGGAATGAGTACGGGGGATGGGAACAGTTTCCTTTACCAATGTTGTATTTTTATTTTATCATATTTCTCAAATTTCCGGGGGGTTCCTAGACTCCCTGTGCTTGTTCCGCGTCTAAAGCTTGAATTTACGCCTATGACTCAAGGATTTGTTGCTAGGAGACTAGCCGCTGAGAAGAAAGAGAAGAAGGGAAGAATTCCTGAACTCATGGCTGTAAAGGTCTAAAGAACTAAAAGTTGACAAAAATAAATCGAGAAAACAATAATAAGTCATGTGCGACTATAAAACCGTTGACCTCACAATGTTAGTGACTTCCTTCTGGATCCTGCCCACGACGAAGAATGGAGGAAGAGCCCCTGCGGAGAACCTTCAGATCGAGGCTTCAAACAGCCATGTGTTTGTCTCCTTAACCTTAACTGTTCTCACAAATTAGCAATTAATTACAAACCATCAAGATCAAACTCAACACACAGGTCACAAAGTTTGACTTGAGCAACTTCAAACTTCACCTGTGCTCTATTGTCAAATACGATTTGAGTGCATGGAAGCGAAAGCAATGTTTTTCTTTTGGGTTTTATGTAAATTCCTGCTGCCAACGTACTTAGGGTTTTTAAGCTATTTTAATAACGTCCACTACCGTATTAATGCTAATGTTATTGGCAATTTCATAATCTTCTTCTCTATTACATTTCAATGATAACGGTTTTCAAACTCGTTTTCTTTTTACATTTTTAAGTGTTCACTTTTATGTTTTCCACTGGCTTCAACTTCTTCGAAATCTAGTCATCCTCTAACCTGTTTTCCACCTGCACAAAGGGGTACATTTATTCTCTAAAGGCTCGATCTTAAATGATTTAGTTTCCCGATCCTATCCTTCGAAACTACCAAGACTTCTCCGCTGTCGAGGTACCAGACACCCCAGAGTGGAGTGATGTCCACCTGGTTAACAGTTTCCTGTCAACTTAGGGTACTTCCGGTTTGCAGATGACGAAAGTTGGTATCAATCAGCTGTTTCTGTGAGGCGGGACCAAGGCTGCCAACTACACAACGAGAGCAAGGCCGACAACGGGAATACAATACAGTTTAGAGCACACGATACATCAGGGGAAACAATCCAACCTAATCTAAAAGTATAATTTAGTGAGACTTTGGAGATAGTGAAGTTACTGCTTGCGTATGAAGAAAAGCACTGCTTGAGTTAAGGTAGCTGTGATCTCAAACCTTTCCTTAACCAGGAGCTGTGTAATCGGAGTCATAAGAATAGACAAACGCTAGTAGAGTTTAAATATGGGGAAATTCGGGGAAACCAGTAAAGTTTTTCTTTGAGCGTTTCTCAAGGAAATAAGATTATCCGAAGATGGAGAAAATTCCATTACAATACTGAGGATCCCTTTAAACAAACCAAAAAATGGTTTTTGTGAAAGTTCTGGAGCATTATAAGAGATTAAATTTATAAAAGAAGACCCAGAATAAAAATAACCTGTTGGGCAATCTTACAGACGAAAAAGGGTCCTCATGTAGTAGAACAATTTTAAAAATATCATCTAAATAACAAACGTAAATAACCTCAACTAACAATTTGAACCTTTTCTATAATACAATTTGAACAATTAACCTCTTAATACAATTTGTCTATTGTTTTGGTAATAACTAAACTAGTTTATGGACCAACTTTCATGACATATGAGTGTTGTTTTTGCAAGTTCAGCTGGTATAATCAGTCTCTTGCCAAATACTTCCTCTTTCACAGAACGCATTGAAGGTCCAATGTCCTCGAAATTATAAAGGCTTTTCAGCAAACTCTCAAAAACTGTATGACTGGGGTTTTACCCAATTCAAAAAAATACCCTTCAAATTCGCCCACAACCCAAGTTGATCCGAAATTACCAGCAAAATCAAAAACTAATCTCAATGCAAATCACGCGAAATAATCTGCAATGACCTCCTCTTTAAATGTGGTAGCAAGTAATATCACCTCAAAATTGCCAAATCAATGGGTTCATGGTATCTTAAAGAGGCAGCTCTATATAATTTCTCGCCCACACTGCCGGTGTAATATACAATTACTGAGATTAAAGACTAAAGTGTAGGTTTCTCCGTGCTAACCGGCCTGGCTGCCGGCGTTGAAAGCCGTGACGTCACCACAACTAAACAGCTGACACTTCTAGATCAATCTAACAGCTGATTCAAATAGTGTCGTTGCTGTTCAGTCACGTGATCTGAGGTGTCAACACTATCATAGGCTATGTTTGTTCCGAAATGAGTTTGTCTAATTTTCCATAAAAATAAAATAAAAAAATGGGTCACAAAGTACCAGCTCGCAAAGTACCTTAACGCCGTCTTGAAAAGTTGGCTTTTTATCGAATTTCCTTTGGAAAATCGAGATATTCATGCCGTCAGCCCGGGACCGTGGAATGAGCACCGATCCTGACTCCAACCTCTAGCTTCAAGACAGACACGTACTCCCGTCAAACGAACCCCAATGAACTCCTTTATAAATAGAAAACAGGTTACCCGAACCTTAGTCCTTGACGTCAGAGCTCAGAGGTACTTATTCAAAACAAGGAAACTTTGTCTGCGTCACTATAAGCGAGCAATTATTCATATTTATTTTTATTTGGAGAATTCCCAGTTACATTAGTTGTGGTGCTGGTGTAATCATCAAAACCACGTTTATAGACTAGTTTGAAATTCCCATGAAAACTAGTTACCTTATTTGTTTATACGAATGTAAATTGTAAACAAGGTTACGTTGATAATTATTAGACCACAATCCTAAATAAAAAGTGGTTTGATAGGCTACCTATATTTTAATTGTAGCTTCGCCTTGGTTTCCCCACGTGTTGATTGGCGCAATTTACATCCACAATTTCTGTCATTAGTTTGAATTTACGGTTGAAGTTTAGTGAGTGGTTAATGTAAGAAGTTGTGGAAAATACGGTTGATCCATAACTGAGCAAGTCTGCCAAAAGTAAAACAGCGGGTAAAACCACAGTTACCGAATGAGCAATGTAAACAAGACGTATTGATGAAAACTTATCATTAAGGTTACATCTTTAAATGCTGAATAGATGAGGGCGAAAGTTTTAGACGGGCTTTAAACGTCTTTGGTGTCGTGGCACTTGTAATTGAATCCGGTTACCTGTTGACCACTTTAACTCCTTAATGGGAAGGCAAACGTTCATGGACAACTGTCCCGTGCCTCCCAATTCGGTAGTTCCTCCCTCCCTTTAGTCTCATAAAAGTGTTTGCGGGCGATTTCAGCAGTCTTACAGAATCACATTTTGACTTGAAAATTCATACGCCGGAGTGTTAACAATTTCAAACTTTTGGCTGGTACGATTTTTCTCTCTCTCTACCTTGCAATTCCACAATCGTTCGGGCTGTTCTTGAATTTGTTTCAGAAATAAAGATCCTGTAAAAATGTGCATTTGAACAAATTCCCCACATCACTAAGCTGTAGTACAGGTGTGGGTAGATTACTCCATAATAGGCAGTCATCATTAGATGGGCTAGAGGGGAATTATTTTAATATTTGTCTGAAAACATGAATTGGGGAACTTGGAGCAGATATAGTGTACATGGAAAATCCCTCGCCAACCCTTGATAAATGTGTTTTTGTTGTTGTTGTACTGTCTACGCCAACGGCATTTTTAATTAGAGACTAAACCTAGGATCCTAGGATTTGTGGGCATCACAAAACGCTTTTTGGGAAAACGGTCCAAACCCACGACCAAGCAAATCTGTCGAGTAGACTTCTTCGATCTCAGTCTCTTCTAAACACTACAGTCTGTATGTCTCGACCTAAACCGAATAAAAGAAGATTTGGTAAGTTAACTTTAATTTTTTGCCATAGGGTATTTGATTACACACATGTTCATCAGTCGTAAGTTATCTAAACATTTCATATTTTAGAGTTTAGACCAATCATATTTTAACCAATACTCGTATTACGCATAATTTCCTGAACATAAATGTCGTCTTTATTAGACTAAAAGCCACGTGGAATATGTTTGATTTGAAAGTGCTTGATTGGGACTTAGCCCTGAAGGATAAGTGTTGCCAACTGTTGCTTTCTTTCATGAACGCTTCTCTGATGCACTCTCACTGTAGAAAGTGTCCTAACCTGGATCTAAAGTGATTAGTACATGTCCGATGAGTTTACAGTAAGCTACCTACTATACGTGTAGGTCTACTGCTTTAAGCATAGCATTTATAAGGCAAATCGACATTCCTCGAGGTCTTCAAGCTGCCAAAACTACTAGAATTTCATATTTGTTGGTAAAAAAAATGAATATTGAAGACTTTAAACTTAATACGACTGTTCTTTTCCGTTCCTTAATATATTTAACCCTCATTAATAGCTTAATACGCAAATACAATAATGGAATAATATACTTCATCACTAGTACCTAAAAAGAAATTTAGTATAAAACAAACCAATATTAAAACTTTTAATTCACGTTTTTATTTGATTAGAGCAAAATGACAAAACAGCTGCTTTAGACACATACATTGACGTGTAATGTTGCACTTTTACTCCCAAGGTAATAAACTTTTGTTTTAACGATCTTTTACTTTCCTAGGAACAAAAGATAATTTTAACGTTTTTCTATTGCTAACTATCTCAGATTAGCACGAATTGAAAAACGGCCTTTAATCTATGGGTTCCAAATAAAGTCTTGCAGTAGTTAAAAAAATAAATTATGAAAGAACGCTTCAAAACCATAATATAAAAAGAACGAACTCTATTCGTAATTCGAAAATATTTAATGTGACAGCAAAATTTCCTTTTGACTCGTATACCTTTTTTCCGGATAAACTTACTTTAATTTTTATTTTACTTTAATTTTTACTCGTATACTTTACCTCCGACAACACAATTAAAATACCGTATGATAACTGATCAGTAGGAATTCAAGACTGAGCCTTATCCCTACTTGATCATCGGCACGTGAATTCCTCAGCTGTCTGACCACCAGTAATCTGTGTGTTGTCAACAACAGCTGATCTCACATAGATGCCGCATACCTCACCTGATTGTTGCAATATATCAGCTGATTATTTATCAGAAACAGCTGACTCTGGGCCGCTGCAGTGACCTTGGCATTGAGAAGGATGAATTATGTTATTAGTAAATAATCTGTGGCATTTCAAGGGAGTTGAACCGTGCGACTGACTTCACTCTGTGGTCTTACTGATTGTAGTTTCGTGTATAAATAGCTGAATTGTTAAAATTAAGCTGTTTTATGTGGTTTATGTCAAAAAAAAAGTTTTGTTACGTTTTGAGCATATGTGGAATTTTATTACAGGCTACTGGAAATAATTATACCTCTCGGTAATAGATATAAAAACAAGACTTGTTAGAAATAAACACGAAAATTAGGGAGATATTATAGCAAAATATCAAGTGTTGTTCGTTTTATTGGGTTGATGAGATTTTTCTTTCGGTTTTATCCACAATAATGTGATTGATGCCTGCCTTACGTATATAATTATAATGTACTTATATGGATTTAACTTTAAGTAATCAAATATTTCTTAACGATGAAGTTCTTAAGAATAAACAGGAAGCTAATTTAAAACGTAGCCAATGAACAAGTTTTATACTTTCGTTTAGCTATTTCTACACTTTTGTCAACGCTAAGCAAATACCCTGAGCTAATAAATACCATTATTACACCTAAAATAAAATAATAAAAACTGAAGTCTGATTTATTTCCCACGTGTAGTAAGACACATAAAGGTTTTACGATGAACACGTTCCGTATGGCTATAATTTGAAACAAACAGCTGTGAAACAATACAATGGATGACGTAGAATCTATGGCTTGGAAACAGCTGATTATGATAAATTAATTATTACTAACTTACAAGTACAACATGGAAACTATTACTTAACTGTACATCCAGCACACTTAATACACTCACTTTAAGCAAAGAAACTATTTACAAATGCTTAACTGACAGATAATCGTTCAAAACTAAAACGAAGTTTTAACAACACTTTTTAGAGACATTGCCAACGGGACTCCCTAATATTAATAACAAGTGAGTAAAACGTCATATTTTCTAACACTGACGTTGACGTGAAACACGACGCCAAGTATCGCAAATGTGACTCAGGTGTAATTGCTACAACAATTATTTTCAACAGCTGTTGTTGTAGCATTAATCAACACTGATACCGTCTACATGTGCTCGCTGTTTAACAAGCTACTTTTAATTGTAGTTGTCACACGTTTCGTGTGTTGTTATGTCTAAAGCTATCTATCGCTTAACATGCTTTAAAAGACCATTAAACGAGTGTAAAAGCGTGGAAACAATTTACAAAGTTGATAAAAGGTATCTATGAAACTGAATTTGATGACGAAAAATTACTTTAGTATCCTGATTTGACCTGTATTGTGCAACATTTTAACCTGTGAACACGATCAAACCACCGTGTATGCCAGTTTTCATACGTGCGTACTTATGTATGCCAGACATTTTGTCAGACGGTATTCAAGACATTTATTTAGTCAGGCCAGTACAAGACATTCAGTCAGGCCGGTTTCAAGACATTTAGTTAGTCAGGCCAGGACATTTAGTCAGGACAGTTTTCAAGACATTTAGTCAGGACAGTATTCAAGACATTTAGTCAGGACAGTTTTCAAGACATTTAGTCAGGACAGCTGTTGTCAAGATATTTAGTCAGGCTATTATCCAAGGTAGTTAGTCAGGCCAGTTCTCAAGACATTTAGTCAGGTCGGTTTCAAGACATTTAGTAAGAACCCGTTATTACGACATTTAGCCAGACCAGATTCAAGACATTTAGTCAGGCCAGTTATTCAAGACATTTAGTCAGGATAGTTTTCAAGACATTTAGGCAGACCAGCTCTAAAGACATTTAGTCAGGTTGGTTTCAAGATTTATAGTCAGGGCAGTTCTCAAGACATATTTTAGTCAGACTAGTTCTTAAGACATTTAGTCAGGCCAGTATTCAAGACATTTAGTCAGGACAGTTTTCAAGACATTAAGTCAGGACAATTTTCAAGACATTTAGTCAGGACAGTATTCAAGACATTTAGTCAGTACAGTTTTTAAGACATTTTATTCAGACCAGAATTCATTTTCTTATAAACCATACTGATCGCGAGGAGAAAGAAGATACTGTTAGGTTGCAGTTATTTGTTAAATGTTATTTTTTAAAGTTATCGTCAACAGTGATAATGTTAACAGTATACACGTTTAAATAACTTATTTTTACTTATAATTATGTCCTTCTTTACTTTATGATTTTACTTACTTACAGGGTTTTAAATAGTTGTATTTAAATACAATGCTCAACCCATTTAATTGTTCTATCGTAGTACCATAGGGCATAAAACTTCGCGGTTGGTTAAAGATCATACTTTATAGTAAATCGTATACGTTACTATATAATAATAATTCTTATTTAAACAGGTTTAAAATATTCACTTGTTGATTCCTCTCTCACTGCAGTTACACGAATAGCCACTTAAAGAAAACCAATAAAAAATAACTAACAAAACCCCTTACACGTTGAGATAAAGCTCTTCGATTGGATGATATGAAGTAGAAGATCTTCTGCAATGTTTAGGCACCAAAAATTAAAACTGCATTATATTTGATTAGAAATGTAACATCATTTCTAAACCAACAATAAATATTTTATTTTTTGACCGATTAAGGATTAATAAATGTTTATAGTATCTATAACAAGCAAACTAACAATATAAAATTGCGGTTTTATAAAAACACAACAATCAAAATAACCGATACCGGACGTACATATAAAATATCTAAAAGTTTTTAATATTTTATTGACGATTTTTTCAAACTGTTACCAAACCTAACAGTTAGTTTTGACGAGATTTTTTGTTTACACTATTAAAATTGTTTTATGGCAAATCATATTACAGTATTTCAAAAATATTAAATTTTAAAAGGAATAAAATCATTCTGAAAAAGATGAGTTGCCACCAAAAAAATATAATGATTCCTTCTTCACTACCAAGACAGACATCGCAAAATTCTGTTTAAAAATAGTTCAACAATTGACAGTTAAAAAAACCTGCGTCTAGACGCTGATTTGCGAGCGAAGTCAAATAATATAACCATAAGAGTACGAACACTGCTAAGTGTAGAATATACAGAAAAGAAAAAACAATTAGTTAAAGTATGATAGTCCAATCGCCGGCACAAAATAAATGTATGTAAACGTATGTTTCAGAGGTAGATAATTATGTTTAACAATTTTCCTGTAAGATAAAACTGTATTTTATTTCCATCAACTCAAAGCACGACTTACAGAAAGAGAACCCCTATAGTTTTTAATTGTAGACTTTTTGCTAAAAATCTTAATGGAAAATTAATATTGTATCGGTGTAATATAAGAAGTACACATAAAAGTATGAAATAAACGCGCATAAGTTTGTCAGTAAAGTTCTTTTCAATGCAACAGAAAATTAAAATAATGTGTCCAATGTTTCTTCTGTTTCAGAAAAATATTACAAATGAACTTACCAGTTTGTATTGTTTACAACAGCTTGAGTTGAACAATGAGAATGCGACGAGCCGGCGAAAGAACACACGAACTGGTTGCCGTGGTGACCGGTGCTACACTGTGCTCTCGACCGTACTGCAGCGTTCTGCTTACAACACCCACTCAAGTAGTTCCTCCAGCCGCCGCTAGGTAGCAACCCAACACAACAATGCACATTCATTCAACCGCTTCCCAGCTGTGACGTCAGCTGTGTTTATCGCTGATGCTCCACAGATTATTGTTTTCTAAAGGTCAGGTAGATTTTTGATGTTGATAAAGGTCCTTTCCTGTTGTATGATTGTTTGCATCTTGTAAAGTACACGATACTGTACATTTTGATGCGACTTGAATTTTAACCAAACAATATTGCACCATAACACTAAATCCATGTGTCCACCGTATCACTAATGTTAGTTTTCCCCATAAGCTATATATAGTTGTAAAGTCCTCAAATATGACAAATGACGTAACAATGTCGCGTGCGAAGTTTCCTTATGAGACATTATTTTAAGTCCATGATTCAGACCTGGCGAACTCTTTGTTGTGTAAATGCGGGCCCAATTTCAGCCGCGAGGAAGTGTCAAAAGTCAAGGTCGCAAGGAAACATGATAAGGAAAGAAGATAATTTACAGCAATGTGTGGATCATGAGCTAATCTTCAACAATGGTCAACCACTCGTAGAGGGTTTTTACTGCAAATTACTCCTTTGAATTTAAGGAAATGTCATTGCGATTTTCTTTATGAATTAATGGGCAAATATGTTCACCAAACTACTCGCCAGGAACATCAAGGAGTGTGAGATTTAATTTCATAACACCCTTTAACAACGTTTTTCGTACTCAATTTTTTTTAAAAGATAAATATTTCATTTTTAAACAATTTGCTTTGTGCTTGTAATTTCGTCAAAATACACAAGTCGTAACCGGATAATATAAAAAAAAAACAGCTTTAAACTTTCTT
Organism: Matsumurasca onukii; assembly: GCA_018831715.1. Lineage (NCBI taxonomy): Eukaryota > Metazoa > Arthropoda > Insecta > Hemiptera > Cicadellidae > Matsumurasca > Matsumurasca onukii. The sequence goes on along the minus strand of CM032060.1, from coordinate 13,135,070 downwards.
TTAAAAATTGGTTTGTTATAAATAACAGTTGACGACAATATTAATCTGCTTTTAAGTTACTTCGAATCCATCTTGATTTAGTAAAAGACAACGTTACCAATCTAAGTACTGTTCCAAAAGTTGATAAATTTCTATTATTAAAATGATTTATCTTGGTAGTGCATGAGACTTCCTTTTATATATTTTATGTCTCCAAGGTCTGTTCTGCCTGACAGGCGACTGGCGTGGGTTAGTTTATTGCTTGGTTCTGGCAGGTCAGGCGGGGCTTTGTTTGATTTCTCCGATGACCGGTTCTATATCTACTGGCTAGAGTGACGTCAGAGAATTCTTCCTTTGACGTCATCCCAGCCCTAGATTCTAGATAAAGACTAGTTTCACTTTCGAAGTGACAGGGAGGTGTTGTAAATTAGGCGTTTGGGATGGAACATGGGTTTGGGTTCTAAGAAGAACAGGAAATCTGTCTATTAAATTTCTTTTCAGAAGTTTATCAACTAAAGTCAAGTAGACAAATTCTGTTATAATACTGGATAAAAAACTGCATGATATATGTCTCATATTTGTATGTTCTGTACATTTACGATAAATATTGTTGGAAATGTTGTAAACTGTATTCTATAATGCAAAATAAAAACTTTTGAAATTCAAAATAACATTTTTTATACGATTTTCAAATATACACAATTATGTATTGCTGTATCCATATTTGCAGATCTACCTATATTCTCAAACAGATAATGGGCGATTCAGTGGACCTCCAAAGATGAAACCAACTTTGTCCTTTACTACCTTAATAAATCATGCATAGAGTTTCAGTAAAAGAAAACACAAGACTTCAAGCATCTTAATAATATGCAGGGTGTACCAAAAACACTAGGTAACATAATAAATAATAATAATGATAAATGTCTTCATTTTTCTTTGCAAAGCACACAACTACAGGGAATACAATAATATCATTGTATTCATAACAGTAATAGCACTTCATAGTACAACACAAAACAAAAGAAATACTGTTCTCCTCATGAAAACTCACTCCCTTTACCACAGGCTGACCTAGTGCAAAGGAAAACAGGGCCCTAGGACTATATTGTCCGTGTAGGGGTTCCATCTTTATCCTAAAACACAATCAAAAGATATCTGGAGATATAGGATGGATAAAATAATTGTCATCCTATGTAACCATAAACAAAAAAAGTAACTGCACTGTGTTCATCAGACTTTTTAAACATTATTGGGACTATACAAGTAAAACAAAAACTAATTTACATAGAAATGAAACATGGTTACAATTCTTAACAAATACTTATCTAACTTAACCTAGACAATAATTTCCAAACTAATTCAACACTTTGAGTTTTGGTTATAAACATTTTTGTTAGCTAAGACTTTTATTTTAGATTTTTATTTCAAGTAAATGTTCTACACTCTCTAGAGAGTAACCAATGTCTTACATATCTGAGAAAGGTGATTTTATTGTACATGTTTGAATCTCGGTGTTTTGCCATACAAAAGTAGGCCAAACACGTTATGCTATTGGAAATATTAAAAAACATGAAGTTCTTGGAAAATTAACGGAGTACAATTATCTTTACGTAGCCTGCCTTAGATAGAGTTCAAATATTTTGCATTTTTCGTGATTATCAGCATTTTTACGGATAGGTTTCTTAGTTACTTACTTTGTTATCGAATTTCCTTTGGAAAAATGAGATATTCATGTCGTCAGCAAGGTAAGACCAGGCTTGGGACCATGAAATGAGCAGATCCTGACCCCAGAACACGCTTTGAGCATTTGTTCAACACTTTATGTACATAGGTAGGCTATATATGCGTGTACTTTCTACAGGTAGCATTTTTTGTCCGATTTTAATTAGTTCGGGACAATTGTTCCTTTTGTAAATATCATAAAATATCATAAAATACATAACAAATTGCAAAGGAAATTCGATTCAATCGTGCAAGCAGCGCTTTAGCGCTCAGCTGCGTGTCGGCCTAGTTTGAAGTTTGTTGTTGACGATTGTAAAATTTCTGAGGTTAAAATATTATTACCGACGTTTTCCATAGTTTTTGAGTGAACAAAAAGTACAAGACGTTTCGGGATCAGGAATCTGACCCCATCTCCAGGTGGAAAGTAACCTAAATTCCTAAAATATAACACAAACATTAGGACATGAGCTAGCTAAAGGTAATCAGCGCAAGCTAACCAGTCACTCACTACCAAATAACCTTTTTTTCTTTTTTCCCCTTTAACTTATTAAATTGTATAACAGCTAGCCTAGAAAACAAACCAACATGTACAAAAGCTTAAAGGAATTTAAAAAAATAATAGAACAACATAGCACGTCCACAGCAAGTGAAAGCTGCACACTCACTGACTGACTGGCCAGCCGCCCTATTGGTTGGCTTGGAGCAGCGGACGACCAATCACAGCCGTGAATCAGACTGACCAATTGTTAGAGAGAACACAAATAATACCTATCCAGCCAATGGTAGGGAAATGTTTTAAAATTTTGATGAATCAATCAGGTTTTCCTAATAAAGGAGTTAAAATGACTATCGAAACTTTAGAAAAGTCCCTTGGCGGTGAGCCACGAAAACTGATTATAGGGCTAAGGTGATCGTTAGGTTTTTGAATTTTGGGCAACTCATACATGTGTAGGATTTTACTCGTAGAATAGTTCGTCACACACCAATTAAGTATTATGTAGCCTGTTTTGAGTCCCTAACACCATGCTGTGAGCTTTTTGTGCTATTTCATGCTGAAAGTTATGATTATCTTTACGCTTGAGTTCATTCTTTGAGAAAGCCAGAGAGGCCTTGTTTGGACCGAAGCTTGACTGATTAGATTTAACAAATACGCACACCATTTCCACCTTTTCTTGCATTCGGGTGTCCTTTTAAATACACACTTTAAAGAACTTGAATAAGTTTAGCACACATCCGTAAAGGACGCAACTAAAAACACAAGGTAAAAACTCCTTGTTTACCACCTCTACCGAAATTGCCCTGAGGAATGTTTTTGTGCTCCATTGTGCAGACACGTTCCTTCTCGACAAAGAGGATCTGTTATCAAACATGTTATGGAAGAGAAGATCGCCGAAACGTTGCTTTTTGGCACTGATTTCACGCCCTTGGGCGCTTCTTCAGGCGCTGTTGGGTTGTCAGGAAATTCCGCGGTGTAAGAAAGTGTGTTTGCTCGGGCTTTCTCCACGCTCAGCTGACAATAGAGTGACCAAGGTCGCGGCCAGTCACCTTCAACTGTGCTTCTCACCCTTATCTGACCCACCTTCGCCCACCCTGAGCCACTTACTTACTTGAATACTTGTTTCCTATGTCGTTGACCGATGACTCGGATAGACAGCGTCAGTAAGTTAAAAAGTTAATAATATATACAAGAATATTTACACAGTATTTGGGCCAAAACAAGCTACTCTGCCACTATTAGTCAAAGAGAGATGCCTCGTCCAGTTCACGCAGAGAGTAAAGAGGTCTCCTGACCAAGCACTCCTTCACTCTTGCTTTGAAGGTCCCCAGGTCAAGATCTTGTAATTCCTGAGGAAGTTTGTTAAACATCTTCAAAGCAGAGTGAGGCTAAGGCGGCAGCGAGGGATGAGCTTGCCAGCATGACGAGTCCCTTGGCCGTGCAGTACACTCCTCTTGCTATGACTTTCGATATCTTTCTTGAGAGAAGTGAGGATGTTAAGGATGTACTGGTTAACCACGGTCAGGATTCTTAACTCTGCAAAGATGGGCCTGCAGTGCACTCAACTACCCTAGAGCACGCTCTCCACCGTAGCACACGCTGACCCATCTGACAATCCCATCACAAAGGAGTGATCAAGGTCACGACCTAGCTACTTAAAGAATTGATGATTTTACATACCAAAATTAAGTAGATACGTTGAATTTTTATACTGTCTCTGTTCTTCCCATAATTATTATTTTGTTAATCTTAAGGTTAAGAGGTAGAGAGGGCTTTAAAGCCCTAACTTCATCGCCTTTTGATAAATGCATCAATAAAGTCATTTGTTGTTGTTCTTCCAAACATAAACACGAAACACAGAAAATCACTAGACAAGTACGTAGAGGGACTCATAAAGGGCAGTAAATTAAGTCTCTGGTTTAAGTCTGCTAAGTACTATAAAATAAGGTCAAGGTCCACCCCTATTTGGATTCGTTGAAGAATTTGTCTGCCTTGCTCTATGGTGTATGTTTTGATGAGAATGTAGCCCAACTGAACTGATTATATTTTTTAGACTACACTAAAATAATGATTAATAGCCTATGTGGGTTATAAATATGCGACGGTTGAAAGGAATCCCACAACTATTGAAATGCCTTTGTTATACATGGACTATTATTTTCAGCTAACTTTATGTATGTTTGATTTGAATTGATGGAACAATTTAGAGTTGTATGTCTCCTTACCTCTGGTCGCATTAGTAACTCGGATGGTCTTTGATCTTTGATTGCCTTTAGCCTAATATTCTCTAGTGGCTGGTCCCAATTATACTGTGATCATGGCAGAAGGCTGATGGATTGCTCTTTCAAACGGTTCTTCTATTATTTTCATCATCTGAAAATCTGAAATATTAGTCCTGTAGGCCTCCTTGCGAGCTGCTCCTTGCGACAACCTTTGTATTTGCAACTGATAGCGGTTTTCCTACTAGAACATTGTTTAGAGTTATTCATTCACATAATTTAAACACAGTTTATGAAATATATAAACATTGGTTTGTGGAACTTGACGTAAAGCAGGAAAACTGCCTCCAAACCCACACCTAACCTCAAAGCGTGTCAGTCAGTCCAGATTGGACGCCTAGAGGCTACTATGTACGTCACAAGCCAACTTTTTTGCCAGTCTTTCCTGAAATTTAAAGGTGGTAAACATAAATCGCCAGATGTAATCTTGAAAATTTGCAAAAACCGGATAGTCTACGTCAGTGTGCCATTATTTTCATGCCCGGCCCCCCTGCTTGGATGAAATCCCCTGAGGATTGTGTGACAGATAGGACCGGTTTGAGTATCAGCTGTGTTCCACGCTGTCTACAGCTGATCAAGTGACGTCAAGGCACAAAAAGCTAATCATATGTTTATGAAAACAGTAATATAATTATTGCTTGCTGAGTGTCACATGAATATCCCCCACTCATTTCCCACTTACGTAGTACAATTCTAATGGTTCAATTTGGCACACAGAGTACTGCCCAGGGTTGGGGCATAAAGCTTATAGAGTAAAAGGTTCTACTCATGTGATATTTTTGTTACCTACGGACTTTTTAAGCATGGAGATTTGCGGATGAAACTACGGTAATATAAAATATAATACAACAATTACTTCATGTCCCTTTCCTGTTGATTTTGCTAACTGATCCAAAATAGGTAATCACAAGACAAATAAAAATTACGGTCTATAACATTCATAGTGGCGTGCCAAATTCAAATGTATTCAATACTGGCGTCTTAATTTGAGTTCCTTACATTTACACAACTATTTTTCATATCATAATTAAGTAGGCCTGTGTAATTGTTCTTACTGCGATAAAACTCTTCTCAATGCAGCGCAGATGTTTTGAGAATGGTTTAATTTGGTCTCATTTTGGTTTATTTGGTTCAGTTTACCACATGGTATTAATTTTTGGGGTATTGTGGAGACGCACAAATTTATATATTATTGATTCCTAAAAAATATTAAGAATAACAAACTGATAAACCAAAACATAGATAACCCTATCTAAATGATTCCAAACCAATTCTGACAATAATTACGTTACTCGTATATTGGCAACTCGTTTCTTAAAATTTCAATTAGTAGAGTCAAATCACTCTTATAATAGTTCTACAAACTTCCGGAAAATACCAGTAAAATTCAAATTTAAAAACATTTAAAATAAGCTAAAGAACTTTTTACTGTAAAATTTATTCAATACAATGGGAGAACTCATGACACAAAATATAGTCTTTAAATTTACTTTATATATTTAATTATATTTGCTAAAACTGGTGGGTTTTGCGGTAATTTCTGACCAAAAGTAGTCAGTTTTGTGTGTTTTTGTCAACACAATTATCTAAATGTACTCGTATAGTGACAAAATAAAATAACATAATCTAGAACGCAACAACGCCTTCATTTAATAAATTTCTAAATACTAACAGTAATGCCACGAAAACACATATATCAAAGCCACGGGTATCTAACGTTTTTCAGGCGCTCCTAAGAAAGTTAGTTTTGATTGGTTTTGAAATAGAACCAACCTGAGCCAATGCACTTGAGATATATTGTTGTAGACCAGGTTGTGAAAAACTCTTTTTTTTCTATGTCGTAAAAATTAGTATACGTTTTTTCAATCCAATTTGCTATGGCCGTGTTTATTGTACGTGAGAATCTTTGCAATCTTGACGTCTCGACTTAAATTTCATCGTAACCTTAATTTCATATGCGACGCCGTTTTAATACATATTTACACAACCAAATACTGATACTTAAAGAGGAAACTACCAAAACATTTAATCCAGGGATTTAAAAATGGAGTTGTCAAATCAAGTCATACAGCACCACCAACTCAGCTCACAAAAAGCAACAGCACTTCCTCCGGAAGTGTCTTATGTCCTCAGAAACATAAAATACAACAACGCTCTCTGTGTAGGTACTCTGTGGTGTTCGAGTCGACAACAGCTGTTTACATTCGTCAACAATCACCTGTTAGAACAATACAACAGCTGATCGCTCACCGATAACGGTCAAAGCCAAGGATATCGTCAAGGTTAGGTTTTCATTCATATCAGCGAGGTCATTCACTCAGGCAGTGAATTACGTGAAGTGAATTTAATCCATGTGATCGAGACTTCTTTTATTCTGCCATTGTATTAAAAAGCTTTAAGCTGTTTTAAACTTAAATAACATAAATTACAAATACAGCACAGTTGGAGTCATGCAAAACGTAAATGTGTGCTCAACTTACACACTTTGAACATAGAAAGTGCACATACAAGCAATATGCATCATAATTATCAAAATGAAAACTATAAACTTTTGTAAATCTTCCTTTTGCACTATGTTTGTATTTTGACTCGCACAATAGCCTAGTTAACAAGTTAACAACGATGAAGTGAGACAAAAGGTCCTCTCGATTTCAATAATTAAATCAGAATAGATTAGATCTTAGCGGTGGGTAACTAAACTAGTAAAGGTAGATGCTGAAAACAGACAGACAATCTTGGAGATTAAGATATAGAAGAAGTTGACATTTGCACATACTTGGGAAGTATTGTATCAACAACATGTGGAGCTGAAGAAGGCATACAGGTATGTATTGAGAAATGTTGTTTGCACAGTTGCACCCCATCTGGCGAACTCTCAAGCCGCATAGACAATACTTATGTAAAGTCTGGTTTGCTGCATGCTACTGAGATTGTTGAGTTCATCTACGTTATTAACTGAACTTATTTTAACAACGAATTTTTTTGGGGTACCATGGATATCTTCTGGCCAGATACTACTTCAAATGAAGATTTGTGGATGGAAAAGGTCAGCTACAAATAAAATTGCGGATTCGAAGGAGAAAGTATGGATGGTTAGGTTAGGAAGAAGCTTGACGTTGTTGATAAGAAGACCCTATAAGGTCGTTGTAGCTTGAATCTTTAAGGACCAAGCACAAAAGTAGATGAAGACCCCGAAAGACGAAGAGGATAAACGTAAAAACAATGGAAGTAAACAAGATTTGGAGAGAACTGAAGGCGCTTGCTGGAGTCAGAGAAGAGTGGAGAGCTCTACTTTGTGTCCTACGCCTCCAAATGAAATAAAGGGAATAAAACGACGTTTCGTTCTCTCAAGCGATAGAAATGATGGCCCTTCTTATTAAAATTCACTAATAAATCATAGGAATCTGTATGTGATTCGAAAGATATATGGGGTGTTGTGGAACTATATTTGTATTCTATATTTTTAGTGTATTTGCAACGGTTTTATTTAAAGATATACTTAAAGTCTGCTTCCATACTCCCCTACGAAATATTAGTACCTTTCGTTACAAAATCAAACTTAAAGTAACTATTTATCTAGCAGCGTTTTACCAAAGATTATGTTATGTTAGGTAGATTGGGCATAGATGCCACATAGCTGAGGCAGGAAAATCAACATTGTTGCGGCAGCCCGAGCACAGATAGCGCTGCCATCTCTGGCCATCTTTTTCCCTCCTCGGTTTGACATGCTCGAGTTTGTTCGATGTCAATGACTTAAATGTGACCAAATAGTGCGATTTTCGAGAACGAACAAACTTGCGCGTGCGTCAGTGGCTCTACTAGTTTCCCTCGCAGCGCTATGCCCAATCTACCTACCATAACATACTCTTTCGTTTTACGGAGCACAACATTCTGCATCATCCCCCTTCCCACCCATATTACGCAGCCTTCAATCACAGACAGAACCAGAACCTTTAATTAGAGCAATGAGTAGTACAGTAAGTAAGTCATGTTGTTGATAACAAGCTCTGTAAACACAATAAACATGGCTGCTACTCACAGATGACCTCGAACTGCTACTCGAGCTATCAATATGCTGATAACAGCTGTGAGTATCGCCTGATAACACTCCTCGGAATGGTGGATTAACTATATAATCCTCGCGAGTAGCAAACAGTTTCATAATAAATGATGCAATAATCGTAAAAACACGGTCGATTAATCGTTTTCGAGTTCAACATGCAAATCGACGTCAAGTATCAAGTGGTGCAGGGTGAGTTAACTGTGTATTTTTTTCTTTTATATTTTGAGAAAAATGTGTATATATTGGATTTTTCCTCTTTTTTAGAAGGGTTTCCTTTGGTAAGCACAAGGACCAAGGACATTTTTACGAAGTAGTTGAGAAGTGTAAATTATTAGTAAGGATACAACCGAACTGACTCATCATTACGAATAATAATATTAACACAATAATTAATAAATTTAGTTAAAATAAGAATATGATAAACATTTTACTACAAGACGATAATTAGTATGAGATATGTTTGATTCTTGATATAATAAAACACCGTTATTTAAGACATTCTCAACATTAATTTGGAAGTAACTCAGTTTAATACAAATACCAATGTTCACGACAAATTAAAATTTTACCTCAAAGTATACGTTTTACACTAGTAAACGATAGTTGAATGTTTGTTTTTAGTTATAATGCTTTAATAAAGTCAATCTCACCTTTTTAACAAAAGTTTTCTGAATTTAGCCATTTTCAGTTTGTGTCAAATTGTCCAATTTTCGTATTTTTTAAAGGCTTGCTTTAGTATTGTATACAACAAGGTAGGGGCTTTGTATAACACAAATATACAACATTCATAAAAGCATCCACAGTAAAAGCTTAGCCATTTTGAATAAACAGCCATCTTAAGAATTGATTATACGTGTCGTATATCTTCGAGTATTGCTTCGATTTCAGAACATACTAACCAATAAACTTTAAGTTGAAAAATTATGTTTACATATAAAGCAGTAGTACAGTACTCGTATGTTCTAAAATTACACTAGTAGATTATACCAATCCATTGATGACTTTAGTCGTGATTAGAGGAAAATGTACGCTCACGTGGACGTTGTGTCTTTGTGTGCGTGTGTGTGTTTGTTTTAGTACGGTAGAGATGATGAACAAAATTCAAGCGGACTATTATAACATTCAGATCGGCATAAAGTAAAAGGTTTGGTCTGATCAAACATTTTAAACTGCGCACAGTTGCACAGGTAAATTTAAACCTCCGTAAGAAACTGAATAGAATAGTGTTGAAGAAGTTTCCTCTTTCTGAGGTCCCGGTACTGTAGGTAAATGCTGTACCCTCCCTGTATGTGATAGAATACTTTTTGCAAATGCATCATTATTCTTACGGTGCAGTCGATGAAAACCTGTTCTTCACTAAATCACTATTTGAGATGCCGACCACTCTCATGAGTATTTTAAGGCAAATATGTGGTGAAGGATGAGTGTGATGAGTGGTAGTAATGAGTTATGAGGTGTAGTCTTGTTACAAACTAAGGCCGACTCTTCCTTAGAATGGATCATTAATTAATAGTCCAATGAACAATGGAAATACAAGGATCAACGGCTTAACGTGACTTCCGAACCACGCAGGTGAGGGTCTGATATGTCTAAACGATGGTGGGAGTTGATGCGGGTATCATCAGATGATCACTGAGACTATCTGAGCCGCTTTAGACCTATATCATCCTCAAAACCTGACCTCCATGAAGCTGGATTACAGGACCACGCCACGCGACTTAAAGTATTACGCGAAGCCATGCGATTTTGCCTAGCTTCATTTGCGTAGTGTTTAACGTGTTAGGAAATATAGTATCCAATAATCGTGATTTGTGCTGGAAGTAAATCTTTCTAATTTTATTTAGACTTCGTTGTGTTTACCAAATCTTTCTGTAAAACCTGCAGCTGAGTGATCACTGATTGATTCAACTCAAATTATGCGATATTTTCGTTTCTACGTAAACATGACCAAGAAGAGAGCTTACGTTTATAGGCATGCTTCTTCACAATAAGTGGATTTCCTCACGTGGCTCTGAATGATTCATTAACATGTGTTATTTCCGACTAATCGAGATTATTAACAAAACGACAGGTAAATCCAGAGATAACGAGTTTCAATAATCACTCTGCCACAGATTTCAAGCATAAGTTGCTTTAGTACTAGATACAGGAAGACATATCTTCAAAAGCCCATATCATCTTCTGTCATTACCAGTTAAGCAAAATAACACGTTACAATATTGTGCTTATTATCTTTGAATAGTAAATTTGCAAATATTATCAAGATGGGAAATACGCATAAACTACTTATAAACCTGCTCGTTGACGCTTTGCGAAAACCTTAGATAAGATGCTCAAGATTTAAGTGCCTTGCACAAAGTAATATCTATTTGCAGAAGTTCACTACTAAAAAGTTTACTTGTATAGTTTATTGTACGTATTATTTCTAATGTATATTTAAGTAAAATTCATTGTTTGCCCCTTGGATACCAATTTGACTTAAAGTAGGTTTTGGTTACCTCCGTCAATATCCAAAAAGTTGTGTTGAGGGTTGTTACATCCCTGGGACGTTTCGATGTGAAGATATCATCGTCAGACGTGCAGTTTTGTAGAAAATCCGCCTGTTGGCTTCGTTATTAAAGATGAAAATAAAGACACACATGAAGAAACACAATACGACGAAACACCGAAATAAATTAACATATTTTACAGTTCACATGACAAAAAACACGAAATAAATTTTAACCACATATATTTAAGTAAACTTTGAATATCATTAGTTTATTTGATTTTGTGATTATGTCTGCTTCAGGTACAGTGGTACAATGCTATTGATGAGAATTATGCTTATTTGTGTTACAGTAAAAGAAATAAATCGTGTACACAATTTAAATTACTGAAAAATAAATAATTTTGATAAATTTTTTATGATGAACGCTCGACGTGTTTAATAACTATTGTACTACCGTATACTTTACTACAAACCTATTGTATATTGCTGAAGTTAAAGTTTAATTTGCTGGAAGTTTTCCTCGCACTATTCTTCTGACTGATAATTTTAACTGACCAATTCATCTGCAAAATTCATTGAGGAAAAATGTGACACTGTGACAAAATCTCTTAGGCTTTTGCAGAAAGATTTGTCAGTCAAAAGAAATTGTACGTGAAATGTGATATTTTGAGTTCGAGAACTTATAATCTTTAAGTATAAGGGTATAACCTAAAAATGTCTTTTTCTTTGCGTCATCGAATTTGTGTAAAAATTACCTTTCTTTTGAAGTGCCACAAGGGGGGTTGAATTTAAACAATTTAAGGGCCTCCCCTGGTACAATTTTGGCTGGTACAAAGATTTGAAATAATAATTACATTCCGTAACCAGAAAATACTAACTCTACTAGATATCTACTAAGTACTTATCCTAGATATTGTCTTGTACTTGCACTAGATATACCTATATTTAGTTCAGATTCACAAACAAGTTTTATTACTTTTACTATTGCAATCTTAAAGGTGCCGTTCCCATTCAGAATGCTCATCATAAATTTAAAATTAACCCTCCTGAAAGATATAACCCAGGTTACTTTTAGATGAAGGAAAACGTAAATCTACTAAATCCTGCTAATACTTTCACGATAAGGTCAACGATTTATACGTTATCAACCCAACTGAAGTGGCCGTGTTTGAAGAGGTTATGTTGTTTATCTGTGGTGTTTCAATTAGACTGTTCAGTCATCTGTGTCGAGTTGTAATTGTCAGCTGTTGAGCGTAGTCAGTTTACAATCAGCTGTTCTTCACAACAATGGTCCGGTCGCTTCCGCTCAACGGCCTTTCTCATGCGGAGTTACACGGTGAGTGAAATGCAACACTGTGGATCTATGATGCCATTTAGCTGTCTGAAATATTCGGATATATTCTACGATTTCTCTGAAATAATGTTTTATAGAATTTAACCAAAACCTTTTAGTGTATGTTTTGTGAAAAAATATTTTAATTAATTACCAATGACATATTGTAACTCTTTTTAGTTTTGAACTCATATTATCATTACTTATGAATTTACGTGTAGAATGTTTGAGCTACACGAGGACTCCTGTTAATACTATAAGACAAAATATGTACCGACATGTTGCTGTGTCAAGACGTTAATTTTGCAGGCGCTTGCCTTTAAAAAAGTTGCAGTCTTTATCACGTCTACACTCTAGTGTGGAATCGATTCAATTGTATTACTTCGTCCTATGTATCGTGTATAAGTGAAATTACTAACAGATATGAATTTATTTAATGAAAGACAGACTTTGTAACAGGTATGAAAGATTTCTGTAGTTATATTCAACTCATTTCTTATAGTTTGCTTATAATCATATTACGAGTATATAATATTTGTGAAGTGTAAATTAATTTTAGTGATTGCTTTTATCAGTTTATCCAGGTGAATGCCCTTCTCCGAGTGGCAATATAGATAGTAATTTTGTTTTACATTCAAGTTGACCATTGCCCAACGATATACATCTACAAATTAAAATATCGGCTGAAGAATAATTCAAAAGGGCCAATGAAACGATGTTATTACCTGTTACAAACCAGGTTTTACTTCTAGCAGTTTTGAGTTTTACACTTCAAAACATTATCAATAGTAGCTTGGTAATAAATAAAATACGTAAGTAATAGCTCGCATTTTTCACTGAACATAAAAAATTATCAACAACGAATTTCGATTTTAGACATAGCCACTAAAACAGTACAGTAGTTTGTACGGAATTCCTTCTGCGAGCAATGATTTCGTCAAAAGTCGACACGAATAAATGAACATGTAAACAAACTTGTCCTTGAAGCGACGTGACAAATGTAACAGCAATGGACAACGCGTCGTCTGTAGTGACCATGTGAACAGACGGACAGACAGACTTCTGCTGTGTGTATTTTAGTCCACATCAAGGGTCAACGAAACCAAACATAGCTGTAGATAGCTGCAGCTGTAAGCGCCAAAACAATCTTAATCAATAATTATGCAACCGGAATAGCTGTTACATGGAATTTATCTAATCGCTCCTATGTAATAATGTGTTTTACGATTTTCATGGACAGTGTTTCATGGCCAGAGACTAGTTATTAGTATGTAATTACAATAGGGTTGACCCTTTTAACGATGGTGAACTTTTCAACATTGGAAACTGGGCCAAAGCTGAAATTTCCCATCGGAAAGGAACAGTTACGTTTTCTCCCCGCTCACCCCACGATAACTCCATTCCATGACTTTTGGATCCTTATTGGGGTAGCCTAAGCGGGTATTTAAATTACTTTCGATGTTTCTAGGGGTACAAAAATCAGGCTACACAATGGTGATTTTAGTGTTTCAATTTTGCATCTTCGGATCCTAACTCAACGCTTTGCGAACGTGAAATTGCAACTTTTGCGGGTTTATACAAGAAATAAAAGGAGTGTAAGGATTTCATATTTTTTGAGGGGTACAAAAGTTGAACTACACGAAGGGGTTTTAGATCCTCATTTTGAAAAGGTCGAATACTAGCGCTGATTTAGGACCTAACAATTGATTGATTTATTGCGGGCTAACCTTAGTGGTACAAAATATTTCCCATATATTACTCAATACTAGAGTACACAGTACACAGTTTTCAAGAGGAGAGGTACAACATTTTCATTTTGTGGTACAAAAATAATTTACAATTATTCTGGTACCAAAAAACCTTTTTGATATTGGACTGTAAGTCAACACAGGTGATAGTAAAACAATGTTTACAAAGAAAACAAGATATTCTAGAGTTCAAGCATAAATTTAGTAATATTAATATTTAAATTAATATAGGATGTAACGGTTCTGACCTAGAAATGCGATAAATCGATTGTTAGGGCCGATGTATCGATACGCTGACAATGGTCGATGTCTCGATTGTGCCATGTCCGTGTAGGGAAGGTCGTGTCCATCTTCAGTCCAGACATGTCTCTACTTCCGGTCCGGACTTCAACTTCGTTACGTCATCAGAAAACAAGTGAAATCCGTCCTCAGTTCAGAAGGCTTGATGATTTCAGGTCAGACTGTATTCTCCGAAAACTATTTAATTCGATGGTAAATATTTTTCAGGTTACTTGTCTTGTAACATGAGGAGGATATTATAGATACTTTGATTTGAGACACTGACCACTCTAGAGGATATTTTAAGGTGAATATGGTATGAAGAGTGAGTGTTGAGTGTTTTTGATGGATGATGAGGTCTTGTTACAAACTAGGGCCGAATGTTCCCCAGATTGGGTCATTAATTGATAGCCCAACGACCAATGCTATGAACCAACGACTTAACGAGAACCACATCACCCGCCCGGTAATCGAACTAAAATACCAAATATAAAGACTTCTGTTAACGACTGGTAAAATAAAGGTACCTCCTTTGGTATATCCTGCAATATAACCATAAGATACTCCCATAAGTGTTTAATTTCGCTACTGAATCAGTTAGGCTGATGTGATGCTTCTTCATATACGCAATTATGAAAAACGAAAACAGGTTAATTAAAGTTATCAATTAACGTGTGTTAATTAACTCTTGCACTACTCCCTTGTAGAGCTTAAAGCTTGAGGGTTGTAGCTTCCTTTAAGGATAGCACAACAATAAACCTCAAAATCTGATGATTGATTTTGAATTTAAGGTTAAATTAAAAGTACTTTTAGTTAAAGTTAGTTATTCAAAATATAATTTTACAAATACTCGCAGTGAGGGTACACAGAAATTAATTAGAATTTTGATTATAATAAGTTGATGCATGATGAGAACCGATACTGAGGGATAGGCTACCATTCACAACTTTTATAAGAATGACTAAAGGTTACGTATATTCATTTCTGAAAGTTAAGTGTGTATTTGAAAAATTATTATACTCGTAGCTAGTTTTACAAAGAGTTTCAGTAGGATTTTCCTGGTAGGCTTACATCCACCATAGGTTTTAGAGTGCTAAAGCAAGCATTGTTACTATAGACGATTTGAAAACGTATTTTTTAGTAACATTAATGTTCAGTTGAATAATTCACTTAAAGTTAGGTTTTATTTTATCTCTATATTATAGACCTGGGTGTGTTATTTTAGGTTTATTATCTCTACTTCTGGAAACTCTTAAGCGAGAAATACAAGAAGCAATCTTTAAAACAATTACATTTTGTTCATTTTTTTTATACAAACAAAGGCGTGTTGGTTTATGAGGCGAAGTTATGGACTACAAAGTTCTCGGAACCACTCAACCTCTTTACCTCGCGTCATTGGTTTGGAATATTCACATTTTGACCAAGAGATCGAACCCGGGCCACAAAGACACTCATCACACTCACCCTTCATTCCATATTCACCTTGAAATAGCTAGGAGTGGTTCGGTTCTCATGACTCAAAGTCGACAATTAGTATTAAAGATATCACAGAGGAAAGGGTGCCATCACTCAACTCACATATCAATTCCATTTCGAGTAATTTATTTTAGCAAATAAATAACAACAACAAAATCTTGTCTCAAAATATTATAAATGTGACTTTATGGAACTGAATACCGACAAATAGAGCGGAAAAAGACGAATAGTTTGAATCAATCATCGTTTCTCTGACCTTGACAAGTGTTTCAAAGGTTCCGCTCTTGCCACAGTTTAACCCTTTAGTTCCGCACCCACACGCGGTGTGGGTCCCTGTCTTCAGAACTAGAACAGAAATAATTAGCTAGATCAGATCTGTATGGTTTAGTTTTCGTTTTTTGTCAGAAGTGGTCCTATGTGACTAATGTCGTTATTTTCTCTCGTGGAAAATCTTACGCCTCCGCTATATTTATCACAGATGAAGCATGAAAACACTCCCTCAAGTGCGTGTCCAGTTCAATGACTTTGTTTGATAATGCGTAGTTTTTACGTCAGAAGTGTAATCGAAGACAATTTCAGTTTTAGTGAAATACGCGGGTATAAAAACACTAGTCCAAAAAATGTTTTGGGTCTCGAGATCTTCGCTGAACGAGTTTGCAAACAAGTGCAGCACAGTCTTTAAAAATGCAATTTTTAAATTGAGGACATTGAGGATAAAATCTTTAATGAACCTATAATTATCAGAATAACCCATAAAGATAATTCCTCGACCTTGCTATTGGAGACAGGAGTGCAATAACAGACGACAACATTAGTAAAATATCGTGGTCTATTAAAACGACGGCAGAGCTAGTAAGTTTGATTTTTAAGCCTTGGTTAGAAGACTCAGTTGTTCTGTGATTTTATGCAATTTGCACGAAAAGAAAACTGTGTATCATTTTGACAAATGACAATCTTTTATTCCAATCATGTACATATATACAAAGCCTATAAATATATGCATGTTATGAAATGCACGTCAATGGTACAGGGCCGAAAAGGAGTCCTGGTCTTTGCACTAAAAAGATGTATATAAGTAATACCAAAATTAATTATCAAGGTGTTAACTACTGAAAAAAATGTTTATAGGAATTTGAGTTAACGAAATCTATTGGACAATAAATAATATAATGCTGTATTATTTTATACATCCCAACCCAGCTGACGGCCCTTCAGGCCTTAGCTATAGAAGTGTTTTCTGCCAGACTTCGTGCATGAAACCTAATCTGTATCAATATTCAAAAAATACTTATTCGTTAATTCATTCGTAGGCATAAACTATGCTAAAACGCCATAAAAAAAGTTTTGTAAAAATATTCACTAGTCGGTTTCTACGATTAATCGAATGAATGTATGAATCCATTAACCGAACGTGTTTAAACATGTGTAGGCGGATGTTGTTTCAGTCCACGAGGGGTTATCACTTATCATATAAGGCCCACGTGGAACCGTACATGACAAAACACACACCGTCTTCGTTATAAAATGTGTTATACGTTTGTTTTGGATTTGTCTGTTTGATATTCCTTTACCAAGAGCTCGGGAGGGTCTATATCCGTATTCCATTGTAGTGGTGGTAGCCATAGCCTTCACCTTGGAAGAAAGTGAAGACCACAGACTGCTGGCACTTGTACACAACAAAAGCCAGTTCAGAGACCTCTTGTTGCGAGAAGAAGGCCACCTCGTGCTTGGTTGACTGTAGAGGTCGTGCTTGGACTGGTGAAGACACATTGTCGAGGCTATGGTCATTGTCAATGACAACAAACTATATGGAAGAAGTCGTCATTATGGCAACGTTAAACAGCTATGAACTGAGTGTCGCAAAAATGAGATGGGATTCGAAAAAGATAAAATTTACGAGTTTAATATTATACTTTTTGGCACCTACTATATACTATACAGAGTGTTTTCTTTAAGTGAGCCACCATTGGGAAATCCTAAACTATAGGTTTTACAGGAAAGTTTAAATAGGGAACATGACCTAGTTTTGTCCCAGTACTGAAAATATGCGAGAAACGTTTTTCAAAATGGCAACCATTTTCCAATTTGGCGGCCAACATTAAAAAACCATTCGAAAACCCATATTTTGTATAATAATTTTAGATTAGAGTATCATTTTAAGAAATTTTTTCTATATCTTAAATATTTGGGGAGATATACGCAGTTAAAGTTTCAAGAAATGGCGTTGAAAATTCACATACTGTATTTTAAACTTTGAAATTTTAATAGTCATAACTTCTTAATGGTTGGGTTAACTGCAAAAAGTTTAAGACTAAAAACGTCTTAAGATCTGGTTTCAAACATAAATCAAACATCGAATTGAACATTTGGTTAAAAAGTATTTTTTCCATGTATTTTATGTAAATTACCTTCCTTGTAGCCTGAAGATCCACATCTAGCATCTAAGTTTCATCAGGATCTTCAGGCTACAAAGAAGGTAATTTACTTCAAATAGGTCCTGAAACCGGAAATCATAGTTTATTTTATGTACCAATCTTGATGTTTTCAGTGGGCCACTGTGTTATTTATGGTAAAACAATAGAAATAATAACTAGCTTGAAAACTAAATAATAATTTTAGTGACGAATTTTCAAAATTAAATTAATTTTTAAAATGGCCCCACAAAGTATTTAATTTTTTTTTAAATGTTCCTTATTTAAATCTTTACTGTAAAACCTATAGTTTACGATTTCCTAATGGTCACCCACTTAAAAAACACCCTGTATACTAAAGTATAAAAAATCTCTTCACTCTGGAAATTCCCTACAAAAGATACGAGTATTATAATAGGTTGAAGCATAGCCACAGATTAGTTCCCGCGCCTACTGTTATGTGCTACAATGCCCAAGGCCCCCGCGATTGGTTCTGATTGTCATGGTGTTTTTGCCGCCCAGCTGATGTTTACCTTATCACCAGCTGTTCAGTTTTTAGGTTAACATGGATCCAAAGATTGCAAAAACACTATCGCAGTTGTTGTACTACGCAGTTTGTGATTTTATCTATTGTAAAGAGGGCTGGATTTAGTCTAGAGGATTATTATAAGTGTTAAAATTAAGTACAACCTATTTATAGCTTAATTTGTTGATCAACATTAGACTTACCTACTTAAAAACTGCCGTGATTAAGCTATTTCACATATGAGTCATTAGTTGTGGTTTGGTTGAAATTCAGCTTTTAAACCCATAACTTTAACTTATTTAAACACTAAGATAACTTCCTGCAAATTGTATATTTTTATTGCTAAAATTTCAAGGGCCGCTTAAAGTCAAATTGTGGGTAAATCTACACTCTCGATAAAGGAAGCAGATTTATTCTACCAGGAGGTATTAAGCTAAAGGACTGTGTTGGTAGAATTTGATACGACTAATTTCTGTTGAGCTTGCAGTTTAAAGCTTTAAAGAGTTTCGACCTTAACTTTGGTTTTAACGAAAACGAGGCCAAGTTTGCGGGCTGCACTCTACCAAGGTGGATACCTTTAAAAATGTGCCCCAAAGACTAAGGCTATTAAAACTCACCTGAAAAATGTTGGTCGCAGAAGCATTTCAAAATGCAGGCACGCATGACTGGAAAACGCTGAACACACTGACTGACTACTGGAATAGAGATGGACAATTCGAATGAATGAATGAAAGAGAGTACATGCCACCAATGAATGTCTTATTAAGGTCTCAACTAAACTCAATGTTGGACAGTTTGGAAAACTATAGCTTTTCAAAGTAACTAACGATTGCATAGCATAAAATACTTTCACGCCATTCCACCATTTATTTATTTAACATTTAGTTCGGTCTTTGAAAAACTGTTGTAGGTCGACAAAATTCAAAACACTGTTTTGGGCCTATAATTGTTGGGATGGTGTCCAAAGCACACTTTTACAAAAATCCCCACTTTCTAAGCCCCAAGGCATTTTAGTGCGATATACAAAACAAGATGAAAATTAATATCTATATTTTTGATAATACACATAATCGCTAACTTCTATTTTTCGACTATATGAAATCAGCAAAAGTTTGCGAATATCGAGGTTTGGATATCAAGGTGAGTATCTACTGTGATATGAACAGTCTTTGATATGAAATATATTCTTGGACTTGATTTGATATTCATTTACTCTGCAGTACGATATGTTGAGAGATATGTAGAGAGATATGTTGAGAGATATGTAGAGAGATAGTAGAGATATGTTGTACAGTAACGGTTTTGATGATAATATAACTAATGCGATACTGTAACAAGACCTGTTCCGTATGCACCTGTTGCCCATATATGGCCTTTTTTATACAATATCTTATATAAAATATTTTAAATTTTTATTTGCACACAACAATTTACAATATTATTAGTAAAATTGAAAGGCGCCTCATAAGAAAATTATAAATATTGGTTATTGATTTCAAATTAATTTCTTCTTATTAATCCAATATTAGAGCTCACTTTTCAAGAAAAAATATTATTAGTGTACACACGAGTATATTCGTACAATTGCATCAATTGTTCATTTACCTCAGGTTGACTTAGTGTAAAGAAAAAAGGGGACTTTAACAACGAGTGTCTCGTCCATGTAGGGATTCCATCCTTGTCCTCCAACACAACTAAAATTGATCTGGAGCAATTAATAAAATTAACGTCATCCTAAGTAACATTAAATAATATAGTACGGTACGGTGTTCATCTGACTTTTAAATACATGAACAATCATTATAGGGACAATACAATTAATGTACCTTAAACAAAACTAATTTAAATATGGAAACGAAAATTATTAAAATTCTTTAACAAATACTAGTTTAACTTAGACAATATTTCTAAAGATATGGTTTCTTATGAAGCGATGCCTGCTATATTACGGTCGTAATGTGACGGTGAACTTTTGTTTTCAATGTAATCATATGGGAGTGTTTTCCAAGAGAGCGGTGGCCGTTTCTAAACGATTGCATTATGAACAATAATTCACCGTAATTAAAGCGTAATATAATTCACCGTAAAAGCGGTCACCGTTTTATAGAAAACCTTATCTTAAACTAGTATACAGTTTTTTGTTAAAACCACTATTGTTAACTAAATATGTTAATTTTGTTCGTTTGTGATACAATTAAATATTCTCAAGCCCCTTGGGAGAGCATCGAATTTCTTACGGATCTGAGAAAAGTGATAATATTGATTTGCATTAAAGTAAGAAAATTTAAAATCATATAAACCAATATTTAAAATTTTAATTCCTGATGCCTTTCAACTAGCAAAGCTGTCATCTTGAGATAACCTCAAAAATCATTATGACCTGTTAAATATTGGTTTATATGATTTTAAATTGTCTTACTTTATCAGTCCAATGTTAGAGCATTTTCTTTAAGATTGTCTTGCATTGTTTCTTATATCTACTGGACGTTGGTTATAGATCCTAGGTTCTATGAATTGTAACGTTTTGTGTAATTTAGGAAAACACATACTGTTCGCGTGTCTCAATTAATCTCTAAATCTCCATCTATAGTTTATTGATAAAAATATAAAATACTCGTATGTATTGATCTATATTCAATCTCAATTTCTAAATTTATAAAGGTTTTCATTCAAAAGAAGTAGTTTTAAAACTTTGAAAACGAACAGAGCTCTAAATAGGAGAACTTTCAATGCTAAAAAATAAGGCAACTAAACTACCATAGGCTTTAACTGTACGATAAACTTCCTGTTGAAGCCAGTAGAAAATTATACAATAAACTTCCTGACAATGTTAAAAGTTACTGTACGACAAAATTTAAAACCAACCTTCAAAACTACCTGGCTCAAAATTCATTTTATAGTATTGCGGAATTCATGAATTTTTAAAACTCAACTACTACACTATTATTTAATTAAGATTCGAGGTCTTACTTGTGGTATATAGTATGTTTTATTACTGTAAAAAAAACACAATTTTTTGTACAAGTTTTGACATTAAACGTATTGTTGTTGTTGTTGTTGTAAGGATAGCCTATTCAGATTAATCTTATGAATTGTTCCTTAACCTTGTAATCGTACTTATAAATTACACTTTTCTTTATCTACTTCAGACATTTCTTTTTTTACATTTATATACACTTTTTATACACTTATTATTTTATTATTGTTATTTATTCTATACTTGACGTATTTGAATAAACATTGTTCTTCTTCTTCATATATTTCTATGTACCAAAAGCTCAAGTTGTCCCTTGACCCCTCCCCCCACTCGCGCAGTGAGACAGTGAGGCAGTGAGGTTATCTGTGGTGTCAGCTGGTGGGGACAGTGTGTCTGTCACACAGAGTAGTGTCTGTCTGTCTACTGACAGCTGACAGTGTGCGGGTTCGGTACTTGATGGATCCTCGTCTCACCCTCACCATGGACCCCCTGGCCCTCGCGGAACTGCAACCCCCCTCGCCGGTCAACAACAACTACCCCCCTGTCAACAAACCAGGTACGCTGTAAAGCAAAGTGTTGTTAAAAATTATAATTAGTGTTTTAATGTAGAATTGGTTAACGAAGTAGTTAAAGTTAGTAAAACAATGAGACGACATTAAATTAAAAAATAGGATAGAGCCGGGTTGGTGCGTACCACTACAAAAAAACAACTTCAAAACTATTAAAAATTGAGATTTTAAATTTGTTGAACCTGTAATGCGGTTTGCGGTGCTAGGTTTAGTATTATTATTACTGTTATTGGCCGGTTATTAACAGTACATATTTAAATGAATTAACTTTCGTGACTTTCTAGATATACAGTGTCTATACGATTATTTGTAAAAGCAAAATTAGTCTTGAAAATAAACTACCAAAGTATGCGAGTACGTTGACCACGCTGTTTTTTTCTGAAAATATACCATTCGAATATCTACACGTTTGTTAATTTGGGCAGCAAATGAACTTCACTTCCTCTAGAGTAGTTGTATCTGGCCAACAACGTACAACAAAATTAAAGTAGGCTATGTAACACAGTACTCGACAACAGTGAAATTTAAACGGTCTAAACTTGATAATATCCTTTAATAATAGAGTCATTAGTTAGTTTTATGTTTGCACTAATATTTCATTTAGTTGTAAAAGTGACCGCTGATTGCGGTTTATCTAATGTATTGTTTGTACTGAAGCAATATTCAGTCCATCACTGCAGACCTTTAGATCCTGATCCGTACTCCTGTCACTTCAAAATGGTCGATCATTTTAAATATGCGTTTTAAACGTATTTCTCCTATTTTATAGACCATACCGAGATGTACGCCATTTATTTCTTGGCTAACTGTACGAAAATAAATCTAGTTTATTTTACAAAAATCTTTTAAAATGTCCAATTTATGTCTACCATAACAAACGTGCTGCACAAAGTATTGCTGGCATTTGATGCAAGTAAAAAGATAACATTAACAGGCGAAGCAATAAATATGTCACATATTTCAGTGACTAACGTCATCATTGTTTACACCGATAACACGTGCTTGGCGTCCAACCTCTCAGGGTATATGACGAACTTTTGGCTAAGAAAGCTTCATTATTTGAAACTTTAATTGTATATCGTAACTAAACAAATTATGTACGACGTTTAAAAAAATAAAAATTTATAGAAAACCTCTGAATTGAAAATTGTTTTTCGGCACAAATATTTAAAATAGTAGTAGGAAAAACAACATTATGTTTATCCTGAGTTTAAATATTATTGTGGACATTTTCCACCGTTGGTTAACCAGAAGAAAACGAAAGTAATTTAGCGTAAGCTAACGAGTCAAACACATCCAAAAAGCAAGTAAATGTACAAAGAAAAATAATTAAAATTTTTCTTATCATTCCTGTTATTAAACATATTATTTTTCTTATTGGAAGTTGTACATATTTTGTATAAAAAACAACTCAAAAATATTTTTGTTTAATGGTTTGATCCGGATATGAGAGTATCTCTTGTGAAAGTTTTTACACAAATTACTTAAAAAACTTGCACAAAAGTCAAAAAAACAATCAGCAACCGGAGAATTTAGCACGTCCACGGCTGAAGACAGCTAGTACCAACCGACTGACTGATTGTTTCTTTACGCTTTTTGTGCACATATTTATAGAATTTTCTTTGGAAAAATAAGAAATTCATGCCGTTCTCATATTAAGAAATGAGCACCGATGCTGACCTTCAAAACTTGAGATTCTCCCATCGAGTTTCATAGAAAGAATAAGAATGATGTTTACAGTTTAAATACCATTAATAATAGAATTATTTTTATAGTTGTTTTTCAAAGTTAACTAATCATGCATAAGGTGTTTCATTGTTTATTAACGCAGACCGCGAATACTTTTTAAGTTCTATCGTTGATCTTGACCTAAAACAGGATTTAGCATCGAACAACCAAGGTTTCATGCAAATTCTAACGTACATATACGAGAGAGTACATAACATTCCAAACTCGTTACAAGGTTTTACAAACACTCGTGTCCAGGGTTTTCAGAACCAACACTCTTTGGGAATAAATAAGCAACGTGCTAAAACAAGTTGAAAGTTATCTCATGAATTTCTCGGCCTTAGCTTTAAACATGTGGAAAAGGCACAACACGTTTACCAATCAACACATACAATGATCCATTGTTCAATATTTGTTTGAGCTGACGACGTTTGTTGACGTTGACGAAACTTACTCTAATGAAAGGTTACACACTAATTAAATTTTGAGTTGTATCAAAACATCAATATTTTTTGGTACTCATGGATTCTCAAACGATAGTAGGTCTGCTGTTGTAATAGCACTAAATTGATTATGTTTTATTACTTCAGACTTGATTTTGAAACGGTTTATATGAACATAATTTGATAAATATTGTAATAATGACAATTCTATCTGATGGTTATAAAATACTATTATTACTACAGGTTTTGTTTCACTGTCTCTTATAATTGTGTCTTCATTAGTTTAGTTTAAATGGTTTTCAAATCAGCACAGTTTGAATGTTAGTGTAATCAACATATCAATGAGGAAAAACAAAGTCCAGGTATTGTACACACTAAAACGGCTTGTTAATTGTAGCATAATTTCTTTTTTTAATAGTAGAAAAGAAACGTATACTTCCACTAGTTTGCTGAGTTGATTAGCAACTGCTTCTCATGAACACAAGAGTTTAGCGCGAATGTGGGAATTTTCAGGCGCCTAGAGGGAAACTCGTAATTATTACATAATGTTGGTAGCACTTGTCACATCAGCTGAGCACGACACCACAGATTACCCAAACCACGACTTAATTGTTTCATTTGCATGTTCCAAGGTATTTCTGCTCATATAACATCGTGTGTCGTGAGTGCGACGCTTTTCTTTCTGAATGAACATTGTGCTAGGCCGTAGTACATTTCATATTACTATCACGCGTTTTTGTTATTTATCGACTGGGACTCGTGGCGTGGTCCTGTAATCCAGCTTCATGGAGGTCAGGTTTTGAGGATGATATAGGTCTAAAGCGGCTCAGATAGTCTCAGTGATCATCTGATGACACCCGCATCAACTCCACCATCGTTTAGACATATCAGACCATCACCTGTGTGGTTCGGAAGTCACGTTAAGCCGTTGGTCCTTGTATTTCCATCATTGCTATTAGTTAATGACCCATTCTAGTCGGCCTTAGTTTGTAACAAGACTACACCCCATAACTCATTACTACCACTCATCACACTCATCCTTCACCACATATTTGCCTTAAAATAACCTCATGAGAGTGGTCGGCATCTCAAATAGTGATTTAGTGATCTCGCTCTAATGCATTCTTTGACCTGCGGGTTTCATTGAAAAGTTTAGAAATGCTTTACCTGTAAACCCGTCTTGAAATTTAAAAGGAGACATACATCGAAATTATGTTTATACTTTGAAAATTGACGTGTCTTTTAAGTCATAAACAAAGGAGAATTCTGAGAATTTCAATTAGAATGACTGTGTGTATGACTGTATGCTATTGAGTGCAGAAGGAAGCATTTTTAATTTGCGTAACGCATCACGTAATATCACCAGAGTCACCTAAATGCACGCCTCATGGCCTTTGATTATGGTGTTTAATTCAGCTAGCTGACCTTGAGGTAACTTTGAGACTGGTTTTATTTTTTTAGCAGATGAATAATGCTTCATTGTAACTAGAACGTACACGTGTACCATTTTGAATAGTTTACGAATGTTTTTCAAGGCTTTCGAGTAGTTTTTAACGTAACTGTGGCTTCATTGTGAACATTTTAAATGATTTAACTGCGTTTTGCTTATTTGAAACCTGTTATGAAGGAGAGGTCAAGGTCCAAAAGTAAAATGAATCTAAGATTCGACAACTTTTCAATATTTGTCCGATGACGACTTTTTCCACTATAAAGAATGCGGTATCTTATACCGGATGTTTTTAATCAACGAACAACTCTAGCAGCATCCAAACATTCCCGCCATCTGTCTGGACCAAATAACTGGAACATCTGTTACGCTTTTTAAGCGTGATGAATGACTTATTTATAGGTCCTTGGAGTTCACAACATTTGCCACTTTGAATCGTAGGTCACTGTTTTAACGTATGACGAAATGCTATTTCATTGATTATATAGAGCTGAACAAAGCACGATTGTCTATTGCATAAAGTTCCAAAATAATTCAGTAAAGAACATAATTCTTCTTTTCTGACAATATTCAAATAAAGTACCACAAGTCGATGTCCCTGTTCTCTAGTTTGATATGACCTGGGAAGGGAACTGAAGAAAGAATGATAAGAACGAATCATCAGAAGTGAAATCCTGTCTTCTACATTTAGATAGGTGTATCACGCTTTGTGTTGCCTAAAGCAGAGCGGTAGCATCCACGGCATATGCTCTCACTCGTATCGAATATAGACAAGCGAGGAAATAATACTGACACACAACTACAAACGGTGATGAACTGATTTTTTCCAATGAGATGAGATGAAAACACCATAAAAACACCATTCGTAAATACACCATAAAACTGTGTAGCCTTCAGCTAAGATATAGAGGTACATTTTGCCTATCTTCAACGGATAAAGTTTTGCCTTTATTATTGGAAGGTGTGGATTACATGATTTTATTTCAAGAGAGGTCTTAATGATATTGACGAAATAAAGAATTGCTTCCTTTCATACAAGTTGATGAGGAGAAAAGTAAAACTTTGCTTTTTATGTCTTTGCTGCTCACTGTTTCTTCAGTTCGTTTGTTTACTTTTTGTACGCCACTATACCTTTTTCGACCCATGCTGTTTACTTCTTCAATGTAGATCTTCTTTTCAAAGAGTTGACGCAGTTGGTGAGCCATTGTCAGGTCAGTGACTGGATGGCGATTAATTTATTCTTTAGCTTTCGACCTTGGGTTTTCAAAATGACAATTTTATATTCCTACGAAGACAATTAGCTGATAATGAAAAAGCTTTCATCTATACAGTACATTCATAGTTTCAACCGTGATTCATCAAGGATACTAAACTGTAATATAATTATATTATCTAAAAAAGGCTCGTAATGATCAACGACATTGAGCACCAGCAGTTTTGAACAAATTGTCCTTTGGTTGGCTCGTGAATATGACTAATAGTTTCGTTATCTAATCGCTTCAGGCCAAGGTTGTGTTTATCGCGAATTCAGTAGTGAATTATTTTGGAGGTTCCTGGTCTTCTTCAGTTAATCAAGTAAAGACGACTGTATATGTGACCATTTTTAGAAATCTCTGGTGCTGAATTATTTGGCTTTCTTAACGACGATGAATTAATTACTTTTCAAACGTATGTTTGGTATTTTAAATCTATTCGTCGTCTTCGATGTAGGTCTAGTTTTGCAATCTCTTAGCCAAATTGTCACATATTTTTATCCTTCCCTAATAATTGTGAAATACCAATACAACAAACAAGATAAGCCTATCACATCAACATATTAAACATTATTTGCTCTGTTGGAGGAGTAGTTTCTGCTTCACTGAAGCGTAGGCGCGATGGCGGTAAAATCAATCATCTGTTTTAACAACTCACAGATGACTCTGAATTGTGATTGGTTACAGCTGTCACGTGTTTCAGGTTGTGCAACAGGAAAACACTAAATACTCATTATTCCATCGGAAGCGTCATTTAGACTCCTGTCATAGACAATATTCATGTCGGTCATTGTTCTTCTTTGCCATTTAAATTCATACTCTGTTCAAAGGGCCTGTTTCACCCCCGAGTTTATGCAGTGGCAACACTTTTGATCTACCAAAGTATAAGTTTTTAATCGCCTTTCTCTTGGGTTCCTCTTGTGTTTCCATTTTTACACCATTCCAAAGATCATGATGATCTTTGCTACAACTACTCCAATCCCTCAGATATTCTACCTCACCTGATCTCAACCATATTATAGCTACTCACAACAGTCCTTGACCTCTTCAAAAGCGACATCGCCCGAATAAGACTGAAGCTTGAACCAAACAACTTCTTACTCCTTGTGAATGTGATGACAATACTTGAGTTTTCTTTGTCTGAGGACCGCATTCACTTCACTTTCCCCGGAAGTCCTGGCGGCGCACGCCGGCACAAAAACTGTTTATGACTCTGGTAATACCGGACCATGAAAATGAGAAGAAGGGGACGTGCAGTCGATACGTAGTGGCGGCCATATACGCGGCGGGAAACCCCATAGGAAGTGATGATTGGTTAAAAAGCAGGATTGGAATTTGACAAAACCAAATCAAAAGAAATCAAGAAGTAATATACGATATGGTTATAACTTCCGCCAGTTATATGGTTCAAAATGTCTCCGATCTCTTCTGATTAAAGTTATATCTGACCTTTTCAATTAACTATGTAATGAATAGGCTGAAAATACATTGCACGTGGAAAATAACATTTGGCTGTGATTTAGATAAGATTTTATAACGTTTTGCACTTTACAACTTATCTACAGTAAATTCAACATATTGCGCTAATAATAAACTCCATACCAATGAGTCAAAAAATAAACCAGGCCGACACGCAGCTAAGTTCTAAAGCACCTTTGCAACTTGTTACTCTAACTAGCTCCACTCATAGCCTCGCTTCGACCTTCGGCCTCAGTTATACATGAAATACAGAGTTATTTTTAATTTCATCAAAATCGTATGAAGTTTACTTTTTTAGATCATTAAACCCCTTTTTTGGTGACAAGTCCCCAAAAAGGAATTTTGCTTGTTAACAAACCCGACCGAGATATTTACAAAGAAACATTTGTACCAAATTTGGTGAAAAGTGGACAAAAATGCAACCTGTATAGGTGATAAACATATACATATGTACATACAGTTTTAGAAAAATGCTCAAAACGTGTTCTAGGGGTCAGGATCGGTGCTTTCGCGGTCCCGGGCCTGGATCTTACCGTGCTGACTGTTTGAATATCTCTTTATTCCAGAGGAAATTCGATAATATTTAATGTCAATGAGTCATATTATGTATGTGTTATACATTCGTGAATATTGTGGTTTTGGTGTTCAAAGCTGTGATCTATGTACTATGTCGGCCTTATAACTAAGTACCTATTTATCAGCCTCCAATATAAGTAGCATGTGTAATTTTTTTCAGCAAAACCTTTATGCTTTATGCTTTACCTTTATGCTAAATTTCATGTCAATAGACGCAATTTGATATTATGATTTTATGATTACAACAGAAACTCAGCAAAGACCTTGGAACTTGATCATGATGTTTTGTTGTGACTGTACAATATCAGGAAAATTCCAGTTTGGATTGGTATCAAAAATGTTAATAATGACGTAGGATCAAACTTTGCTTGATCATTAACTAATATAAACTATAAGCAAGCAGTTGTTAGACAACATGCAATGTACTTTGTAAGATTAAGATCTTTTTGTATCATGTAAAATAAAATAATTAAAAAATGGATAAATTGTGGCAATCGACGTTTATTTTTGACTTGTTACTCATTTAATGTTCTTAGTAAGGAGTTTTCTTACTAGTGATAGAAAACTTTTAAATTTAATAGTTTATTTTCAACGCAGTAAAATTGGTGTTATTCACTATGCATATGTGAATAAATGCACATCAAGAAACGCAACAACAATATTATGTTTTAATTAATGTTCGTTGTTCTTATTTGTGGAAGGTTTCATTTTATTATTTCAGAGCAAAGAAAATTAATAAAACCTGAGCTCAAAGAACGAAGTGCACAGAGAACACTTTAAAAATCAAGAACATCATAAACTAATTTACTTGAAACCAATGAAAATTACAAATATTTTATCTTAATTTGTACCCCATTTAAATTATTTTCATATCAAATGTGAAAGATTTTAATTTTGGAGATGCGATTTTTAATAGTATAGATGAAAAATACTGGTTTGCCTTCGAATTTGTGTTCGTCGCTGGAGAAATAGTTACTGGATACAGGAAACCTAAGCTAGATTTTCTAGGAACACGCACACTTTTGGGATAGTGGTCCAAAGTCCTCACCAGTATGAAATTAATATTTCATTAGTGCTTTGCATAAAATACCCTAAAGGGAGGTGGTAATAGCTCAGTGGTATAGTGTGTGCTTCGCACCAAATCAGCCCGGGTTCGATTTCCGGGC
The DNA here is from genome assembly GCA_018831715.1 of Matsumurasca onukii. NCBI lineage: Eukaryota > Metazoa > Arthropoda > Insecta > Hemiptera > Cicadellidae > Matsumurasca > Matsumurasca onukii. The sequence continues at coordinate 13,104,626 of CM032060.1, read as the reverse complement.
GCAGTAATAACTTTTCACGATGGCCACTTCCCGTGGTTCGGAAGTCACGTTAAGTTGTTGGTCGATTCCATTGATCGTTGGGCTATTAATTAATGACCCAATGTGGAGAACAGTCGGCCCTAGTTTGTAACAAGACTACACCTCATCATCCATCAAAAACACTCATCACACTCACCCTTCATACCCTCTAGGAGTGGTCGGTGTCTGAAAATCAAAGTATCAAAGTAAACATCGAAGTCCTACTGTAGTATAAAGAATAGGTGTTTGTCATTGTCGCGTTAGAAGTTTATATAGTCAAATTCAGTACCCCAGCTCAAAAATTTGGTTTAAAGCAATCGAAAGCTGACTGCGTTACTTTCATAACAATTACCATGAGGAAATACAGTTCTTTGATTTTATTGGTTAATTAATCAAACCAGTTACAACTATCTGGCTCCATCTGCAATATATTTGATTTATTCCAATTCGCATCTTCATCTTGGCAAGGGACTGTATTCTGAGTCATCCCAAGGAAACTCAACTCGGGTTAGCAATGATCTGGAGTCTTCATTAGTGTCAGTGCACAGAATAGCCAGGTAATCTGTGGTCAGTGTCAGTAACAGCTGTTGTAAGGATTGGTTGTTGTCAGTGAACGATGAAAAGCACATCTACTTGTAGCAGTAGGAGTCCTTTAGTTCACCATGCGCCCAAACGTGACGATTCCGTGAATGGACTGAAGCTTCTAAGATCCAGAAGTGTTCCTTGTAAGTTTTATTATTTTTTCATTTTTATTTCATTAATGTTCTTAAATTTACCAATAATTTGATTTAAAAAATCTACCTAAAATGATGATCAATTTTTTACATGACCGATTCCAAACATAAACATTACCATTAAATATACACGTTAAATATTTTTAACAGAGATCTTTTTAGTTAGCCGTATGATCTAATGGATTTTTATAAAGGAAGGGCCAGAGGGTAAAGGGGCCAAGTCACCTGGAGTAAACTTTTCAGTAGGGTAGTTTTAAAGCGGCGCTTGGCCTTTTCTTCCCACTAGCCCACTGTTTTCAACTTTATTTTAAAAACTGACTTGACTTGTTTTTCACTCTAAAACTATACTAGTCTAAAGTACTCGTTCTGAATAATCGAATTGATTAAAAACTCGATTAGTGAAAAAGGTGACAGTCCCTTTTTCCTTCCAGCCCTTCTTAGGTCCTTTATAACATTTCTGTTTAAAAGTAAATTTATATAATAGTTTTCTGTTTTGCCATGACACTTTATCAGTGTTATTTTTATAGATGAACTTTGACAAAAACCACTATAATAGGCGCGTAATAAGCTTTGAGTTAGCAACTAAAGTGTTGTAATTAAGTATAACTAATAAAATTAACAGATAAATTTCTCTATTCAATAACTAACCTACCGTAAGAAGAAAGATACAAACATATGGACGAGCTCGTATCAAATCTTACACTCATTAAACTCATTGACCTACAATTAAAGTTTACTCTCCTAAAGGTTAAGTGAGGATTTTGATAAACAGAGGCCGTTGTTGATAAGAAATTTGAATATACTGTATTATTGTTTAGGAATTATTGCAACTGCAAATGACACAATTATGTTTCTTATCAAGGTCGATAGTTAATTATTGAGGAGAGGACTTTAAAGGCATTACTTCGCCATAAATCAAAACATTTTAATTTCATTTCAATCATTACAGAATCAGTGGTGGTCCTTAAATATACCGTTGTTCATGGCAGATAGGCAAGCATAAGCTGATCGTTCAGGCTGTCACCTGTCTGCTGCTTATGCCGGAAAACTTAGAGTATATTGCAATTTTTCAGTGATAGCGGATTTAACGTCTGTTGAATTGGTACTGTTTTAGTGCAGCTATAGCCTATAAGCTTCTCATGGTGGAGTATATTGGACCAGATAATGTAGTGGTCAGCATAACCGCCCGGCAAGCGGGAGACCCGGGTTTAAGTCCCGGTTCGGTCCAAACAGTTTTGGGGGTGGTATCATTGCTCAGTGGTATAGTGTGTGCTTCGCACCAAATCAGCCAGAGTTCAATTCCCGGGCGCAATGATAACTTTTCACGATGGCCACTCCCCGTGGTTCGGAAGTCACGTTAAGCCGTTGGTCCACTCCATTGGTCTTTGGGCTATAAATTAATGACCCGATCTGGAGAACAGTCGGCCCTAGTTTGTAGCAAGACTACACCTCACCAATTAAAAAAACTCAACACACTCCCCTTCATCCCATATTCACCTTAAAATACCCTCTAGGAATGGTCGGTGTCTCAAATCAAAGGAACTACTTTGTACATCACGTGTGTTAATTTTATTATTTTGTCAATTTTATTTCCATGTACAGCTTTATAATGGAGTATTTTTATATTATTTAGCAATATATTATTTAGCGATAGCGCAATATTTTATGCACATAGACGTTATTATTTAAATTTACGATTTCTTTGTTCTTGAAACGTAGTGAGTAGTGTTAATAAATACTATAGTAAAGGCAGATTTCAAGGTATTTACAAACTCAAATTACAAGGTAGTGTATAATTGTTGAGTAAACTACAAACATCTAGCTGATTTATTTTTACCGGAACCAATTACTGTCACAAAAGATGAGTTTAAAAGTAATTATTATGTAGGTTTCTTTTACTCAGCTCATTATGACTATTTTTAGTCTGGACATAGAGTAACAAATACTATACGTAGTGAGAAAACTGATTACTGAAGTGTTAAATATTTGTCACGTTGGCAATACAATCTGCACATACCGTTGTCAGCTGATCGCTCTTGACAGTTGAGAAAAAACAATAACAAACTGAACAAAACAAACCAGACCATAGACCGACCTCTTACCTTGCAAGAAGAAGGAAATACAAGAGAAATGACTAAAATTACATAATAATGGTTGATAAAAATTCCGATGCTTCATGCAGTAGCATTAGTACTGGAAATGCTCAGTCATTGCAAGAGTGTAGTGAAACTTCTAGGTTATTGTTGAAAGAATACGTAGGCCTAGGCTACGGTAAGCTTATGTGTACATTTAATTTTCTTTTGATTGCTTACTTTGTCAAAGGTATATAAGAAGCTTTTAGCTTATTATATAATGTAAGTCACTAATATACAAGGATAATTACTTTATGAAGCATCATACAGTCTTAGGACATTTTATCTTACTGTTAGTTATATTGACTCCTTCTATCCATCATGATTGGTCATCGAAGAAGACATCAGGTAAAAGCTCTAAAGTACTGAATTTTGGGCAACAGAATTATCAAGCTGTCCCCTGTCTTTTGAAAGCCAAGGTGAATAAAAGTATATTACGTAATTGTAATTTTAGGGCTTATGATGTCTTAGTATAATGTTTAGAGAAACGTTGGCGGGTTTTTTAGCCAGCTAAGCGTGCAGGAAAACATATTAATTACGGCAGCCATGCCTGTTTGAGTTGAATTTGTACTTGTCAATAGACAGTTTGAGGGCTAGCAACTTTTGGAGTAACCCTAGTTTAAAAGTCTTTATTGAACATATTAAGTTGTGACTATAAAGCAAATTTTTGGCAGGGCGACCATGACTTCTGTCAGGTAACTCTCTCTTACATTTCTCACTTTGTTATTTTGTCACTAAATTAAGATGGAGTCGTTTTTAGGTAATATATTTTATTCTGAATTTCTTCATGATTTGTTGCAGATGTAAGAGTGTCGGACATAGATGCTGGGACTGGGTTCAGCTGTAATCCTCAGTGTGATCGGAGTACGTTCAAGCGGTTACTTCCCATAACAAAATGGCTTCCTCAATATACATTGGCCTGGTTGTTGAAAGACTTCATTGCTGGACTTACTGTGGGTTTAACAGCTATCCCCAAGGAATTGCTTACGCAGTTGTGGCTGGATTGGATCCAAAGGTAAATTAGATTTTAATTATAAGTCTTTGACCTCTGAAGGTGTATCTTCTTGTTACTCTAACGCTAATATACCCATGCTGCATCCGTTACTAAATTTTATAGAAATACACTTTTAAGAAAGTTTTAACAGCTGTTCTGTTTTTGTTAAGTAATCACCCGTTTTACTAATCTAGGAGAATCCATGGATCTAGGAAAATTATGGGGAGGTTCAATCGCCCAGAAAAATTTTAAAACTAAGAGGCAATGATGAGTTTTCAGAATATTTGAATCATGAAATGAACAGAACATTTGGTAATAAAAGTGGAAAATAGGAATATCAAATATTTCAGACCTAAAAATCACTAGTTTTTCAAGGTGTTTTTATTTGCTACAGTTACCCCAAAGGTTAATCATGTAACTTTTAAGTTATGTAACACTTTTGTTACTGCTGAGATAAATTGGTTGGTATGATGATTCTGAGAGGCTAATTCTGAGATTGAGAAGACTTGATTTGGACTATATCCCTAGTTCACTCCCCTCTTGTATCATGCTAAATTGGCGTAATATCAACGCAGGAACAGTTTTTAAACTTGAAGACAGCCTTGACCAGTTTTTTGTTCCAATAAAAATGGTGATAAAAGCCATCATATTTCAAAAATATTGGCTAAATATATTTTATCAAAGTTACAGGACTACATTCAAGCAAATTTGATTTCATTAATGTCACCCCCTTGCTGTTTCTCCCGGCACAAGCTGCACCCTTCTGGCGCCACCACTTTGTACATGGTTCTAGAAGGTGCCATATTTGGGTTAAATATTCAAACCCAAAGCAGTAACACAGTTCTGATATTAAAACAGACGCCTGCTTGAATGTAAGAAAAAATTATTGGAGATAAGCTTATCTTAAGAAAGGTCATATTGTAGTCTGGAACCTTCTACGCATAAACAAACCAAACGTTTGATAGTAGAAAGATCAAAACATTCCAATGTTTTGATGAACATTGTACCAAAAACAATATTCTAGATACTGTAATCTAATCTACTTCCAGTAAAATTTTAAAATAAATATTGTTTGATTGCACTTGTTTAGGTGTAAGAAATGCGTGTTAGGAGTATGTTTCTTTCTTTTAGAACAATAGGATTATTTGAAATAAGGTAAAACATATAAATGTATGATTAGTTGTAAATTTGAATATTTCATACTAGTTTAAATGTCTGGATAATTTCCTGTTCCATAAATTTATTAACTTTAAAAAAGAAAGAGAATGCAATTTTTGTTAGAGAAGACCTTAATAAATAATGCAAATATTTTTGTTCGCAAACTCCCAGTGCATGTTTGGTTTTATGCTCAAATTGAGATGAGAAATAAAAAAACTTTCAAATGATAGTCATTGCCGTTGGTCAGATGATTCAATGCAAGAGTTCATGCAGCAATGACTCTAAAAATACTAATTTAGAGGTTGATATGTTACAGTATGGCCTCTACTCTGGGTTCATGGGTTGCTTTATCTACTGCGTGTTGGGCTCGAACAAGGACATCACCATCGGTCCGACCGCCATCATGGCGCTGCTGACGCTCAAGTACGTAGCCGAGGCTGGCGCTGACTATGCTGTGCTGCTCGCCTTCCTCACCGGCTGCATCATTCTGCTCTTCGGCTTCCTTAGACTGGGTAAGACATTATTAAAGTTTATTTTGATTTATCTAAAGTTCTTACATTCTCATTGTAAATTTATCTTATAGAGTTTCAAAGTAGTTTTGGTGAAAATCCTACAACTTAGTTTTATAATACCTTACTAGAACTGAATATATCACTAAATGTCATCAGCTCATATTATTTACAAGTAATTGCTCAAACTCTGTGTAGTTCTAAAATTTTAATGCAGTTGTAGCTACGATTAATCAAATTGTGTTGCCTCTAATTTGTGCTCTTTTATCTTGATAGGCATATAGTAATTCACTGAAAATGTTGCTGTAGCCACTCATAAATCCAAGGTGATATCTGGCCGTACCGACGATGCACTCCATCTGTTTATCTTCTTTGGTTGCTCAATTCACCTTCCTTAATCAACTGCTACTTGAAATCCCACCACTTTTTTTTGGTACCCAACAATCGACTTCCCCCGTCTTGGCCTTCTGCTTTCAACCTCTGCGACTATGTCCGACTCCTTACAAAGGATTTGCGTTTTTACACAAATACATATTGCCTGACAGGTTTCCTGGTAGAGTTCATCTCGATGCCGGTGACGTGTGGGTTCACATCGGCTGCCGCTGTCACGATCGCAGTCTCACAGTTGAAGAACCTGCTTGCTCTACCAGGCAGCCCGGACGGGTTCATCGAGTGTATTGTTCACTTCTTTACGCACATCGGCCAGCTGAAGGTGGACGACACTGTCCTCGGACTCTCAACGATTGCTACGCTCATTCTGATCAAGGTAAAGTTTGTCTTGTTTAACGAGGCAAGTTAGGACTACAAAATCCTCTCTACCACTCAACCTCGACCTCTAGCACACCGAGTCACATTACAAATGTAATGTGGTGACTGCTCGAACCGGCTATCGCTGATACCAATCCGCCACGGATCCGCTAAAAGGTAATTTGTAACAGTATCACAGGTGTGTTTACGACTACATTGGTAAAAGTGCATGTACTCTATTGGAATAAGTTTAATGAACAGAAAAGGCATTTTTGTCCGGAAGATAAGATAAACATTTCTGTAAATAATACGTCATCTTTAACTATTGGCGCGAACGCTTTGACTGGTGTGAAAAAATTACAAAGCTAAAGGGGTTTTGTCTCTCTAATAACCGTGACCTCCATGTTTAAAAATCATAAAATGTTCCCACTTTAAATCTTATTTTGTTTAAATAAAGTTGAATTCCTCTGCCAGTACATTCTTCCAACTTTAGCTTCATCATAATTGTTCAGAAAGTCTCTAATGAATATTGTTGGTTGCAGATGTTGAGAGACAAGACGGCTAACTGTGACCTGCCAGGAGTGCTGAAGAGGTTTATCTGGTTACTGTCAGTTGCCAGAAACGCAGTTGTGGTGATTGTGGGAACTGTGCTGGCCTTCATATTCCATCAGAACGGCTACACACCCTTCCAGCTCACAGGTAACCTTATTCTTAAATCTTAATCCACGGCCCCATCTAAGTTTCCATTAAGTTTTGGGTTCAGTTTGATAATCAACCTTGACAAATTATAGCCATTCATTTGTCAGTTCTCTGTGTCTGATTTAGTGCCACCTTTCTCGGCTTTCTGCTTCCAAGTCTATTCACACTTGGGCATTTTACATTTACTTATGTCTTCCTTTAAAAACTCACATGGTTTAGGAGTCGGCAGGAGAGGGCCTTCCATATTGGTTCCAAAAATGTTTCGGGTTCAGAAAAAAGCTCTGTCGGCTTCCTTAGTATCTCTTGATGCTCCCAAAAGAACAATCAATGTAAACGCAACACCTGTATAGCTTAGCTATTTATTAAAATATAACACCCTTTTATATCTTATTTCAAAGTTAAGGTTAATGTAAAGTGACTTTGGTTGCAACATTTTCTTAATCAACCATATTAGTTTTAGTAAATCAAAACTAAATAAAAATAGTAGCTACTTCATGGAAGGGTGAAGATCTGGAGAGGCAATGTTCAACTTTGGTTACAGGAGATGTAAGTGAAGGTCTGCAGCCGTTCCAACCTCCTCCGTTCTCAACAGTGGTCGGCAACCGAACCATAGAGTTCCCGGAGATGGCATCTAAGCTGGGCTCCGGCATTATCGTCATCCCTCTCATAGCCATCTTGGAGAGTGTCTCTATCGCCAAGGCCTTCGGTGAGTTCTCTCAGTTGGGTTGTTAAGTTTAGTCGAGCGATTTGAACTGTCGAGTAATGAAAAATATGATCTTTCAAGAATAATCTTAAAGGTATGTTTATTATATTTGAAAGGATTTAATTTTCTTAAAACCAGAGAGGGGTTTAAGGAAGAAGAAAGCCTTTATTTTTACATTAATTTTAGTCAAGTAAAGCCAAGTCTAATACCATTAACCCTTTGAGGTCTCGTGTTGACTATAGGTCGACAAACGCTGTTTCTTTTTGAACGCTTGGATGTCCAGTATAGGTTGGGCGGTTGAAACAGTCTCTGATATGCAAGGACTACGCTACACTAACGGCACCTAGCAGAGAACACCGAAACTACCACTCCCTCCCCACCCGGGAACCCATACCGGAGGCTTTTTACAAAAATTTCAAAATAAAATGAGACCCCAAAGGGTTAAGATTAGTACAGTAGTACATCAAAATACTGATGGTCGAACGTATATCAGGTGCCGCTGCATATGGAAAAAAACTTAAAACTACAAAACTAAAGCTTGATTGTATAGATCTTACATTATGTAATAAAATCATGTGTTCAGTTTCCAATGAAAGGTTCAGTAAACACTGCTTGAACATTTTTATTTATTTTAAATTTCATAAGTATTTCTCATGAGTTTTTGTATTAATAATAATTATTATTTAGAAAGCTAGCTAGCTTCCCAACCAATCATTAGCAACACAACTCAATCATCTGGGTTTCCTTGATCAATTTTGGCTGATTTGGGGTAGGTCACTTGTAAACACAGTTTTAAACTGTTATTCTTAGTCTAGAGCGCAATCTTAGCAGCGCCTTATCCCCGGTCAAGTACCTAGCCCTCTTAAGGTGGTTGATGTTTTTGGAATTTACTCTGCTTTGGGATAGTTTGATAACTTTAGTAGTCGATGTAATATATAAAACACTAAGTATTTAGAAGCTGTTCTAAAGTTCTCTAAAAAGCCTTAAACATCTATTCTTAAAGTTGCACTAGTGTTAAAGTTTAACAACACAACCTCCAAAACTCCAATACCCTAAAGAAAAACAATTTCAGGTAATCTTTAAAGCTTATGGATGTAAGCTTTAAACCAAAGCTTAAACTATCCTAAAGTCCTATTTAAGAAGTGTTATTAATCGTAGACCAAAAATCAATTATTCAATAAAATTGACTCTTTTTAACTACTAGATGCAAAGAATATAGGCTGCACATCAGCCAGTGTTCTCACCGATAGGCGAGTCTAAGAATGATAACCCTCACAAATCGTACTTTCTATATGAGATGTGTGTGTGTGTTTATTCCTGTCTCATACTCTAAACGTTGGTTGTGTTGCTTGCAGCCAAGGGCAAGACAGTGGATGCAACTCAGGAGATGATTGCGCTGGGAGTGTCCAACATCGTGAGTTCGTTCTTCAGCTCCATGCCCATCACCGGCTCCTTCACCCGCACTGCCGTCAACAACGCTCCGGGGGTGAAAACTCAGTTCGGGGGAGTCTTTACAGGTAAACACTGACTTGTAGCCAAGTGAGGAACTTAAAAAAACACCTCTTGTGTCCTTAAAATTTATTAATTTAAGTAACTTGAAAGATCAGAACATGTGCAAATTTTACTAAAATGATGTCAAGTTGTCTTTTTTTGAAGTTCTAATCTGGGTAGTTTAAAAAATCTTAAATTTGGTTTTAAAGTTTTTTGGCTTTTACTAATTTTATCAAATACCCTGAATATGAAAGGATTAAGGACGAGTTGCCTTAGTTGGACATAATTTTTCAATGAAAACTGCTTTTAGAATGAAAAGGTTTCATTAAAATTAAAATAACAACTTTAAATTATTGAAATTATTAAAGCCGTGTATTTAAATAAACCTCTTAGAATTCGGCAACATTCACCAAATTAGATGAGACAATGTAATTTTCAATAGGTAAAGTTTTATACATTATTTTTTTATTCTAAATAGAATGAAGTATTAATAAAACAAAATTTTATTGTACTAACAGGTTGTTGTTATTTTTTTTAACATATTATGAATAGATTGTTAAATGTTTCAAAACTGTTTTGGCATTTCCTACTTTTTGTAAAGATTTTCATGAGTTAGTTTGCTGTGAACCCAACTTTTTAGATTCCAGTGTTCATTACCAGGATACTTAATTATTTCACTCAGCTGAGTAGTCGGCGAGAATATACTTGAGGTGCAAAATTGATATGCCTAGAGCGGGAGTTGAATTCACAACTTTAAACTCTGGAACCACTGAGGTGTTTATATTTATTTGAAAAACAAAGATAATCAAATGTTCGATTTCTTCATTTGCAACTTTTTTTGTGACACGTGATTGCCTCCTTGCCATCCAAATCTGTAGTTAAATTTAAAAATATATGTCTGCTGCTAACTGAAGTTGTTACAAACCTTAAAGAAACGTGTCTGTTTATCCAGGCTTGATCGTTTTGTTATCTCTGGGGTTCCTAACATCTACATTCTACTACATCCCCAAGGCCACACTCTCAGGTCTCATCATCTGTGCCATGATCTACATGGTCGAGTACGAGGACGTCCATCTACTCTGGAGAACTAAGAGTAAGCCAAAGTCTTCTTTGCTTTCAATACACTTTGTAATTTGCATTTTTACCATTTAAGTCTCGTCTGGCCTGTAAATGTTGGATCATCACAAAGTTATCTCTCAGTCAAATAACCAAGGTGGCATTGTTGATTGACCTTGCCATTCTTGAGCCTTAAGCTGTCCCTTAAGCTTAAGTCCTTATGCTACTAAGTTAAAAATATTATCTGAGGCCTTTTGAAATATTCTTACAGAACTTTAGCTTTTACAGTGCACTCTGCAAATCTGTTCCATTTCTTCTCTATTATTTGCCAACTCCATGTTGCAGAGAGCGACTTGGCTCCGTTCCTGATAACGTTCACGGCATGTCTGCTGGCCGGAGTGGAGGTCGGGATGTGTGTCGGTATATTGGCTAACCTGCTCTTCATCTTGTACAACTCCGCTCGTCCCTCGGTCGCCATCCAGTGGGTCTCTGTAAGTCACAACAACACTTTGTAGATAGAGTTACCGGTAATAGAAGAAAACACATGTAGGGATTGCTTAGTCCTGCAAGGATGGCTGTCTTTAGTATTATTGGATTAAGCTTGGTGCTGGGGTTGAATTTGGGATTTGGGGATGTAAAGGAAATATCTGCTTTGCTAAATATATGAAAAATGCAATATGCTTATATATACTAAAATCTCCAACTCTTAGGTGCTAACTAAGGTCCGACATTTTTAAAAACATCAATAATAACTTTAAACCAGATCAAATGGCAATAAGTCCTACACAAATTGTTTAAAATTTCAGTGAGACTCTGAAGGTGAAAGCATGCTGTTGGCTATTTAAATCTAGAAATTCCTGAAAACCAAGAAAACCAAGATCTTGATTTGTTCATTTTTTGGAGTAGCATTCGTGTTACTAGACTCTAGTTTCAATATAACTTCGGTTGTTAATGAAATGATGTTTAAAAATTGGTTAGTGCAGTTTTGTTCTGAATAAAATTGTATCATAATAAAACAAGTTATTCTTGACTTAGTTTTTAAATTCACAATTTTCCTGCTATGTAAATGTGATTACTTAGAAAGGAAGGACACTGTGAGTTTAGAACCAAAAAGACTTTAAAGAGCCTTTAATCCGGAAATGTGATCAAGCTTATTATTTGTTCCTATATATTTATTAAAAACTGTAAAAGTACACAGAATATTAAGGAAAAATTTAGTTAAAGAGTATTTGAGATACATTTTGAAAACAAAAAAGACAGCTAGCAGTTGTTTAAAAATTGTTGGATACGGGTTAATATTTTTCTTCTTACTCATTATGACCCAGGGAACAAATTCTTGACACTTTTCAACGTTCTTCTGACACATCCTGCATATCCTGTCAGTGTGTTAATTTTATTTTTACTTTATTCACGGTTTATCTGATCTAGGTGGGTGGTGAAGATGTGTTGTTGGTGACGCCTAGAGAGAGCTTGGTGTTCCCCGCAACTGACTACTTGCGTCAAGTTATAGTTCAGACTTGCACCACCAGGGAACTCCACTCTACCGTCGTCATCGACGGCTACCATGTCACCCACATCGACTCCAAGGTAAGGATAATACTATGGCCAGCTTCGTCCACCTTGCCTTGGTAAGGATTTGGATAACCGGTGTTTCTACATTTAGTTTTATTATATACAGTTAAAATTAGTTATTAAACATATATATTATTAAAGAGAATCTTCTCAAGTTTTTTCTCAGCTTTCTAAACAGTTTATTCCCAGGTATTCAACAGCATTCTTATCTTGCCTTGATCTTCTCTCCCCAAAAGATAATGAAATACGGTTGTTGCAGTGAAGTGGCTACTCTTGTAGAAGAAACCAAGGAGCACTGTATTTTTCTTTTGGGGGTAAAAAACATTTGTACAAAAGAAGACGGGCTATTGTATTGTAATAAAGAAGACTATTTTAACTATAATATATACACGCTAGCGTTCTCTTAAGAACTGGTGTTGTAATTAAATGAAGTCAACAGTCAAATCTAGAGCTCATTTATTGTAGGTACTAATGCAGGAGTCTAGAAATTTTTTCAATGCTAACAACTATCTAGAGATGGTTGTTGACAACAATACAAGCCTTAAAAATCATACCATCTCCAGAAATGGTTAAAGGCACTAAAAGATTCTAAATATCATTGGAGGAACTTTGCAAGAGTAAACAAAGTTGTGAGGTAGAGTTCTAACACAGCCTAGAAAAGACCTAGCTGTTTCTTCACACGTTTCAGGTCACAAGTTCAATCTTAGTATCTTAATTCATCTACAATTCTGCTGACAAGCTATTAGGCCTCAATTGGTTGAGAGGAATTCCAGGGACACAAATTATGGAGTGGAAATATATTATATTTCTGTTGCAGGGTATGAAGGTGCTGACAGAGGACTTAGCAGCTCGTAAGCAGACTGTCTACTTCTGGCGGTGGGGTGAGGCGGCCATGTTGACAGCTCTAGGCTTTGACCCGGCTCTTGCCTCATACTTCCGCTTCGACGAGACACTGCTTCAGCTCATCAAAGGTGTGTATACTGAACAGCTTACCTACTGCCCAAGCTCAAGTGTTGCAGACACTTGAAGGGAAGGCCCAAAATGTCAAGGTTCTCAACAACTTAATAATATGTACTTTGCACTTTGCAGTTACTGTCAACTATCTAAATAGGATGATTTATGATTTTATTCAAAGCCCTTTTCTCCATATACAAGGTAGGGTTTTCTCAAAGCTTGATTTTGAAGGTAGAAAAACTGCATACTTTTCATCCACACTATGTATGATTCAATCCACTTACCATGACTCTGTGTTAATTGTTGACTGTAGTTCATTCAAACTTGCATGCATAGGTTGGTAGGTCCCAAGAGACCGAAACCTTTGCTAAAATGAGTAAAAATTAAAATCTTAAAAATTGGTTGGGAATTTCTTAAAAACAGCAATTTTTTCTACCAGTGGATAGCTTTAGGGACAATTTAGCCAGGGTTTTTTGTTGGGCATAGGGTAATTTAACACCCTCGTCTTGTTTGTTGTTGATTTTCTTTATGAAAGACTGGTTTGTTGCTTTTAGAATGAAATGTTTGCTTTTATTCAATCAATCAACCTCACAAATACCAATCAAAACTCAAAACCTTGCACATTTCTGAATCCAATTTGAACGCACAAGCTCTTCTTTCTTACAAAACAATAGCTCTGACCTAAAGTGTTCATCAATCGTAACGACGATGGTAATACTTGTCGCAGGTACTGTTTACGGTAGCATTGACAGCAGTGTTGCCAACGTGAAGAGTGAAGAGTCGATGACTCATCGGCCGAAACACTCGACACCAAACGAGAAGACAAGGTGTGAGAACTGCGACAGGCTCAGCTAGGCTCGAGGCTAGATCTGTGATAGGACCAGCTCAGGAGCTCTCTGGTACCAGGGGTTTCAACATTTCCAGTTGTCTACAACTTTGTTTTCAAGCAATTATTCAAGGATCTCAAGGATTAATAAGTTAATATTTAAAAAATTGTTTTCTTCAACATATTATCAGTTCAAAAGGGTTGATGTTTACTCTAGAGTTCAACAATTTTTTTATTTTTAAAAGTGTTAGTTTTCTTATAATATTATTATAATTTAAAGTACTTTTGTTCACTAAAATTACCTTTTTGTGGTATTCCTAGATTCTTCTCTGAAGTAATGATGCTCATGAAGGAATCTATATTTTGGACAAGGTTGCTCCATCTGCAGCCTTCTTCTGTTCCTAGGTTCTTAATTTGATTCACCAGGTTTATTTGTTCATATACATATACACAAAAACACACTACAGTCAAGTTCTGTTCACAATTCATAACTATTTCACTGAACTTATTTGAGCTTAACTGAATTCAGTCGACAAGAAATCATTTGCCATCACCCATTTGATGGCGGCCATATTTTAGTGCATGGTTCGAACTTGACTGTATTGTGTATATGATGCAAATAGCCCCCTGCAAAAACCTACAGTGAACCAGGTAAGTCTTGTTAACCTAGGAACAGAAGAAGGCTGCAGATTGGGCAGCCCTGTCCCAAAACGTATTTGTTCATAATTATCACTTCCTCACCTTAGGCTCTACAGGCTAGCACTCAGAGGTAATTTTCAGTCACAGTTTGGCCAGCGCTGTTTTATCCAAACAGCTTTCCAACTGATAATGCTGAAAAAGAAAAACTAAACAATTGAAGGAGAGAGCAATTTACACTTGTGCAACTGAGTAAAGCTCAATTTAAAACAAGATTCCACAAACCAAAGACTGATACAATAACTTTATGCTACTTTAGAAAATTGCAGCTTTTGTTTTAACCTTTTGTTGCATTTTAAACCTTTGAGAGGTTTTTTGAGTGGTCCAACTTTTGTACTTATTTGTAAAATATACTTAAACATTAAGGTAATCGATGTGTAAATGTCCTATAAGTGTTTCTTTTTATTTTTATGTTAATATTTTATTTCCTACTGAAAGGTTTTCAAAGACATCCTGTTTTGTCATGACAAATATGTGATTTTGTTAGTATTTTGTCAATAAAAGTGCCTTTCTTATCAGAGTTTTCTCTTTTGAACTAAACAGTATGTGCATATTTATTATTATTAGCTTTTATATTTTAGTGTTTACAAAGTACACATTTTTATCATATTGAAAATATGCTGAGTTTAAAACTCTACTGTATACCTTTCAAACACTAATATTCAAAAGGATTGTATCCAGTGGTGTAACTTCGAAGGGGATACAAATGGGGGGAGGTTAGCTTCAGGGGGACCTCTTCTGGTTGACCTTTTATTTTATGTGCTTATTTTTTATATTCACCGTTGAGGAAGTGCATGTGGCAAACTTCACAGGGCTAGTATCGCTGCTGATTTATGCCTGTGTGAGTTGAAGCAGATTTAAATATTTTTGTGTAACTACACTTTTAGAACTCTGGACTACTTAAGTATCTTACACTATTACGGTAAACACATCACAGGCTTATTGGTAAATTTAGAAAATGAACACCAGCTTAACAATAATGTCCGAGTCAACTTTAGTCGTTAACATGCACCTAAATTTCCTTTTTGTAAGTGAAGTTATTTGGAGCAATAAGAAAAACAGTTATTCATTGATTAAAATCCTTTGATTGAAGATGCATAACTACAAGAAAAAATTGAAGCTAAAATTTGTTTTCAAAGGGTTTAATTGTCTAAATGTTAGCGGATCCGTGGGGATTGGTATCGTGCTTGGCTCCGGTGGTGCGGGTTCTTGCCCCCAGTCACCACTTACAATTTTTAATGTGACTAATACGGTGACGCTAGGTAAAGGTCGAGGTTGAGTGGTAGAGAGGACTTTGTAGTCCTAACTTCCCGTGCCTCGTTAAACAAGACAAACTTGACCTTTTTTTTTAAATTTGTGAGCGGAAGACCCCCGGTCCCTCAGCTTTTCTGGCGGATATCCCATACCCCCAGCTCCCCTGGTAGTTCACCCCCCTCATTGTAGTTACTACACTGGTTGTTATGTTGTTTATGCAACTATTATATTATACAGGGTAGGAATTCAATTTGTTTTCTAGATGGCTGGCAAAAAAAATAAAATGGTAAAGATAGAGTCGTTTACGAATTAAGGACAACTTTGTACAAATTCACCATTGGAAGTTTAGCTAAGGGTTAAGTTTTATGATGTCATGATTTTGTGACATTCTTGAAATCCAGACAGAGCTAGAATCACTGTTTTGTGAATATTAAAAGAAACAAATCGGGTAGTACCAACCTTTCTTAAAATAAATTCAACTTTTCCTGAATAATTATAAACATTTAAACAAATTGTTGAAATTAATAAAATTGGACACTTTTTTTCCTAAATAGTTTTTGACTGAAGTTAAAAACTCAATAAAAATGCCCAAAACGTAGCATGCCGAAGTTCTTCATAGGTTTTGTACACTACAAAGAAATCAGTTATACTTAAATAGTTTTACGTCAGCCTCAATAGAACGATGAATTATTTTCTTCAAATCCTGTATACTGTAAATAATATTGAATTGATTTCTCTTTTTCTTTACATGTATAGTATAATACACAATTTTTGAATATTGGTGTTTTACAAGCTGTCTATAAAATATAAGATACTGTTGCTTCTTAAGTATTTTAGCATATATTTCTTATTTTCTAGTCTTTTTAATTCTATGTTATTTATTGTGAATTTTATATTTAGTCATATAAAATTTCTACCTATGTAAAAATCTACCGGTTGCTGTACATTCCTCAATAAACAATTTTAATAAAAAGTTCTGTTGCTTATTAACATTTGTCTCTAATGTACAAAATTGTATGTAATTTAACTGTTTTACTGTTAGTAAAATAGTTGGTAAAGTGAAAAACATTTCCTGCTGACATTGCGGGAAATGAATGAATGAAAAAGGGAAAAAGGAAAAGGAAGCCACACTCCACTGACTCCCCTCCAGTGGGCGTGCAGAGGGCAGGTCTCCTCCACTGACCTTTGGGTTTGTTTTCCTGTCCACAGGAGTTGGGACCCTTGACCTTGAGCGGTCCTGTACCTCCCCCTCACTCATCTTCTACCAACCAGGGCATTACATGTTAGCTCAGTGTGAAGATTTTGGGAGACTGCAAAACCATTTCAAAAGTATTGATACTGGATGTCACAATTACTAGCCTACACCTGAAACAAAAATTACCTGAGCAATGAAACACAATTTAAAAATAATTATTAGATGAAACTAAAATGTTCTAAAAAAGCAAATTAAGAAAATTTCAAATTGAAAAATATTTGATTTTTTTGTTGTTTTTTGATTTTGTAAGCCCCTTCCTAAACTTACCAGAGATACTTTTTGAAGTTTACACGACAGCTAATGAAAAAGACAAAAGTTATCTTGCCCAATACAGATAAAAGAACGGTATCTTTAAAGATGTTAAAAAGGTGTGTTAAAGTTCTGCAGCTTAAGATAGGACTCCCTGGGTAAATTAGCTTCAAAGTTCGTTTAGGTACTCTGTAAAAGTTCTCCACTGTTGAACTCACTTGATAAATCTTGATAAATGGTAAGTTCTTCCAGGACTCACTCGGCCGTGACTCGACAATCGTCAGGCCTTCGAATCACTCTTGATTCATTGAGCTGGTATCTAGAGGTCGGTTTCCCTAAAACTCAAAATTAACTTGATCAGATAAGCTATTTTTTAAAGTGCTATTTATTCTTGGAAGTTGGGTGAAGCCGAGGATTTCAGAGGTCTTCCAGTAGAAAAAGTTACCATGGTGAAAGTTATGTAGTACATTAGGGACTTTCAGGTAAAAGTCCAATACAAACTTAACAACAAATGAAGTTACAATCAAGTCTGTTAACAATTTTCCAACACCGGAGTCGGCCGTCAGATGGAAACCATCACTGACGACTGAGTCGTTCATAATTTTATTGTTTCTAACTCTTGTGAGCCTTGCATCTGGATGATGTTCTGTAGAGTGTTAGAGTACACAGTGAAGATTGGTGGCTGATGTTAGAGTACGCGAGGTAGAAGAGGAGGCTCGCACCGTCTCTAATCCTGTTAGTCGCATCGACAGTTACATTAGAGTGCACTGAAAGGCTTCGTGCAGTCAGTCAGTCTGTGCTACTTCTGGCCACACCACTTGCCACTTCCTGCTTTATCGGTGAGTACAGTCATCAGTTTTCTCAAACTCAAACTGTAGGACAAATATACTTATCAAGAAAAGATAAACATGTTGGCTACATCGGTTTTGCACTTAGGACCTGCCCTAGTGTTTTGATTTGTTCTCGTAATTTCTATTGCAATATAATTAACACCAGGCCGACACGCAGCTAAGCGCTAAAGCGCCGCTTGCATGAGTTAATCGAATTTCCTTTGCTATTTGTTACTCTTATTCGCTCCGTTCACAGCCTCGTTTTGGCATTCAGCCGTTCTATTGCAACGGCGTTACGAGTCTGTTTGCTACGCTCATGGAAATCGGATGAAATTGACTGTTTTTAGATAATTAAAACCACTTTTTAAAACCAAAACTCCCATCACCAAAAAAGGTACTTCCGGTAGCCTGATTTTGCTGGCTAATAAACTTAACCGAGATATTTCCAAAAGGAACATTTGTACCAAATTTCATGAGAATCGAACAAAAAGTGTAACAACCTGTAGAAAGTATAATTATGTATACATATAATCAAATATACATGAATTAATTATATATACATATGTATATAAAGTGTGAAAAAAATGCTCAAAACGTGCTCTGGGGGTCAGGATTGGTGCTCATTTCACAGTCCCGAGTCTGGGTCTTACCATGCTGACCGCATGAATATCTCTGTTTCCAAAGGAAATTCGATAAAAATACTCGGAACTTTGGCAGATAGTCAATTTTACCTTGTAAGACGCTTCAATTAATCTACAGGGTGATACTGGACACCCTGTATAAGTGTTTTAGCGCGGTGGCAAAGAATCTTCAATGTGACTCGAAATCGTACGTTCAAATGGTGTGAATATAAATATTTCGACTGACATTTTAACTGTCGGTTAAACCAGAATAATTATAGAAAACACACGAGAAACAGAAAACAATACTCAGTCAAACATGGAGCAGCAGTGGGCTTCCATAAAAGCATCAGGAAGAGTAAATTTGTGACAAGGCTGACAATCTTAATTTTTTGCTACAATGGACATAAATTATAGTACTAATGGGCAAAATATCAAACCGGCGAGGGCAATAATGGTCATAAAAGGTCAAACAATTTCACAAAATTAGAATCGCAAACCACTTAGAAAATGAAAATTAATTTCGTCACAAGAGAAACTCTTTTCAAACAAAGCTTCAAAGCTGGACTAAAAAATGCAACAAACTTAATACAGAATAGTTTTATATACCATAGAAAAATCAACTAAATCTAACTTAATAACTTCATCTACACATCAAATCAATTACTTTTAAAATTTAAACGCTATTTTTGTAAAAGTATTTACTGTACGTCGTTCTTTTATATATGCTAATTTATTTATATTTTATTTTATATTAAAAAAAACAATATGTTATTTTATTTTAGCATTTGATTAAACATCTTAAAATAATTGCCGTTTAGGCTATATATTTTATTTTGATGATTATCTTTTGTTACTTATACATGTAAAATTGTGTTTGTTCGATAATAAAAACAATATTATTATTTCTTACCATAATTTGATTAACTTCCAAGAAATTATCTTTCCATAACTGAGTTAATAACAAAATAAGGAAACTCGATCCTCCCTTTCAAGATAAATTTAAACCCTCTTTGGCAGGATAGGATGCAAACGAAGTTAACTTTTGATGTGGTTATGTGTATAATGCAATTATCTTGGCGTTGCGAGAACATGCTGTTCAATACAGTTGAAACCCAAATTAATTCAATTTTTATCCACTCTGGCTATTTTTACAGGAATATTTGGTTGGGATAATTTTGTTTAAACCCAGCCTAAAAGAGTTTCCTATTAAACAACTTAATTCAATAATAACCCTTTGTTGTTTTTGGTATTTACGTGTCCTACTAAAATTGATTGATATTATACAAATCAACATTTTCCCAGTTGGGATTCATCTTTATTTGGCGATATTCATTGCTATTAATAAAACAAGTATTACCTTTTAAGAGGTAGCCGGACATAGCGGCCACGGACCTTACTCTGGGCTATAACAGACTCATAGAGTAAACACTGCAAACGACGTTTTAAACTGGTTAATGTACTTAAATAAAAAGCTTTAGCATAGAGCATAGGTTTTCACTGGAAGCATAGAGTTATATGCTGGTGAATTAAAACTCTAAAACTTGTACTATCATCTAACAATGAATTATTTATTAAATTATATCTAAAACTTGATTTTCCCATAACTCGTGTAGAAATAAATATTTTATTTGTCAAGAGAAAGTTACGTTTATGCTTTTATATGCTGCATCGTTAATGGCTTTATACTTCCAGTGAAACACTTTTCCCATTTTAGTACGTTAATCTACATAAAACATCGTTTGAAAATGTTTCTATCCCTGAAAGAGGCTCCTTGGGCTCTACCCGGCCACCTCAATACTCGTATTCAATGGTATGACTGGACTACATTTTATATAATTAAAAGCTGCGTAGCCCTCTTAAATTGCGTTTGAGCTATGGAATTGCATTTTTCGGTTGACAGGTCCTCGTCACGGTTTCCTCTCGAAAACAACAAAGTCAAACTCAACTAGAGCTACCTATAGTCTATAGTGTTAATTAGTGTTTTCTCAACTATTTAATTTCCAGCTAAATTCAACACCAGTCTCTGACTGTTTTCCGATATGTATGGCTGATTGAGTGAGGAAGGTATATTCAGGTGTATCAGAGGAAGGAAGCATTGCTTCAGATGCAAACCTCAAAGACAAGACAAGACAGAAGCGAGCTGTGACATGGAAACTTGAATATCCAATATCGCCTTTGACAAGTTTTCCCCGGACAAATCTAGTTTCCTCAATCCTCTCTCTCATCTTGCTGAGTGATGTCTCTGCCACAAACTCGCAGTTCCAGCTGTCTATTCTATGGTCACTCGTGTTGTACAGTGTCTCAGACCACACGTATCACAGGTATATCTCTAGAACTGTTCGACCTATTTCAGCGAAATAAAAATATTTAATCTTAAAATGACTTCAAGGATAAGGGAATTCTTACGAGTTTCATGTATAAAGGAAGTTTCGAAAACCGAGGGTCATTGGTTTGAATCTCGATACTTTTAGGTTTAGAGGAGGGTCATGTACAGTTGATAGGTTGATAAAAAAAGTAATGGTGGCCGAAAACGTAAAAATAACTGCGGAACGCCCTGTAATTTGTCTAAAATTACCAGTTTGAAACAGGATCCAAGAAACAGGATAAACTGTCCAACAATATACCCGTCCATATTTTCACCCATTTCCTTAGTTCCAAATACTAGAAAATATTTCGAATGCGTTTGCCGATATTGTTTCATGAGAACGAATTTCATGGCCTTGAAATAAATGTCATTATGAAAGACAGTAAAATATCTTTTCATACATAGGATTGGGTAAGCGTATTTAATGTTTGTAGCACCTGCTTGCAAGCGTCTCTGGTTCCAGGTCGACAAATGTTAATTCTTATTGTAGACTTTGGAGAATATTATAATTATCTTCAATCATACTCAAAGCTTTTTAAACTTCTAGGATTATGCACACAACTAAGACTTTTATGATTATGTTTGACATGTAACATAAAATACAGTTTCTGCATACACACATGCATAAAAACAGTTGGAAACTGTCGGATATGATATTAAAAGCCATTACACAAAAACGAGTCAAGATAAAAAATTGTCTTTGCGTCGTTGCATGAATTTGTATTAAAATTGCCTTTCTTCTAAGATGCCACAAAGGGGGAGTTATTTTAAAATTTGGGGGGCCTTTCCCCCGGTTTTTGGGTGGGGGATAGGTGACGCTAAGTATGTAAAACAAACTTCACTATCCATTAAAAACATTCCTTGAAGGGTTTTAATAATGTTCCCTTTTTCAAAAGTTGAGGTGGGGAGGGGGACGTCGTACAATCAACATCGTATAATATAATCAACAATAACTCGAAACTCTTCGACTTAGCTTATTCAGGACAGTCAAAACAATTTGTTACAAAAAAACTAAGTGAAATTCTGAAGGGTTACTTCATAAGGCCTCACCGCAACCACTTCTATGCAGATGTTGATACATTATTAATACTACCTCTTGCCTAAACCCTTTATGGCTTTCCTAAACCTTCCAGTAATTCTATGAACTCTTTCTGACGTATCTAGTTTTTCAGTTATTTAATCATTCATAGATACAGGCTGCAAATGGATTACTAAAGGTATCCTGATTTCAAGAGAAAAACTATTGTTTTTTTTTTCAGAAATCAAAAAGCACACAACAAATTTAGAGTTCCTCAATTTTTTTCGAAATTACAAAAGAATTTATAGGAATGTCATCAAAGCCGCAAAGGCCTACGATGTCACTAAAGCACTGCTCACATCAAAAAATGTATCAAAAACAGCGTGGGCGATTATCAACAGTAAAAAGTTACTCTCAGACAAACAAATTCAACTAAAATTTGCAATGAACTGGTCAGTAACCCCTCGCGGGTTGCTGAGGAGTTCAACAGTTTCTTTGCTTCTGTCGGTACCAACCAAGGACTTAGTCCACCCGGTCAACCACCACTCTTTTGTGCACAGAGCCCCTAGCCTCCTGGCTTTGGCCTATGTCTCGGAGGAGGAAATTGCTGTAGTGATTAGAGGCTTTTCTTCTAAAAAGTCGAATGACACAAATTATGTCTCCACATGGCTTCTTAAACAATGCTCAGAGCATCTTCTGAAGCCTCTCGCGCATCTTATCAACCTCTTTTCACTCAGGAACTTTTCCTTCTACACTCAAAATCGCAAAAGTCACCCACCTTGAAGGGCGACCCTTTCTCGCGCAAAATTACCGCCCAATCTCAATTCTTCCAGCCTTCAGCAAGATTTTCGAGAAGGTTTTCTTCACTCGAGTTGTAGGGTTTTGAAAAGCATAGTCGCTATCATCAAACCACCTGGTTTCCGAAATGGTAAATCGACAATAGACGCCGTCGTACGTCTAGTCGACATGATAGTGGAGGGAATTGAATGTCGGGAGAACACACTAAGTGTGTTCCTCGACCTTCAAAAGCTTTTGACTGTGTGGATCATTGTATACTACTTCAAAACTTGAGTATTACGGGATACGAGGAGCCAAGCTGGCTTGAATCGTATCTGGTAATAGAACACAATTTGTAGGCATTTGTGACGCCAGATCGGGAGAGAGAGTCCTTGGTTTGGGGTCCCTCAGGGCTCCATACTAAGTCCTCTGCTCTTTTGATATACGTCAACGACGTTGGCTCATCGGTACACTCGGGACGTCTCGTCCAGTACGCAGATGACACGACTCTCTGTTTCAAAGCAAAATCAATACAAATCTTGAAAAATCACGCCGTCGAGCTCAACAAATCAATCCAACATTTCAACGAGCTCAATCTCAAAACGAACCCAACCAAATCATCATTTATTCACTTTCGCTTACGGCAGACAGAGCGGATCATAGTCCGACGTTGTTGGATGAGACCGAAGTCGAAGAAGTCTACTCGACAAAATTCCTCGGAATCACTTGATCGAGGGTTGCGTGGGACTGTCACGACACGTCTGCTCTAAATTAGCCTCGGCATTTATGTTTTGAGCAACTATCCGAATATTGCCCAACTCAGGTACTGATGACGGCTTATTACGGATACTACCCACACCTTTCCTCGGATTGCGTTATGGGAGGTTGCTAAACCAAACTTTCAAGAATGGCTACCTTCAAAACGTGCAATTGAATAATTGCAAAACTTCAATGGAGGGAGTCGTGCAAGCCAGCATTCAAATTCTGAAATTGTTGAACTCCCTTTCTGATCTCCTCTCTTTTCGTATCTAGTGAACGTTTGCCCTCCCAGGCAGGAGTTCATTTCGTCAACAGGCTTCCAAATTCAATTAGGTGCTAATCTATTTAGATTAAAACCTTAAAAAACGTTTTGGTCGCAGAGCGTTTTACACGTTGATGAGGCTGCACACAATTGGGAAATTTGATCAAAGAGCTAGAGACCGTATGAATGAAGATGAATGAGTGCACATAATGTATGTTTGAAAGAGTTCTCGATGTTTGAGAATGGAAAATTTTAGTTACACATCTAAAATGACGATTGCCATACATTGTAGAAATGTGCAATAAACCATTGATTTGATTTTGATTTGACAAACTAATCGTTTGACGAAATCCCAGACTGGCACTAAGAAACGAAGAAGAGTTTTCTAAACTTTTTTTCAAAACGTTAAAAGAGTTCTTTGGACAACAAATTAAAAAGGTATCTTCTTTTTCGCTATCCTCTACAGGTTTTATTTTATATTCCATCTAAAGTCTAACGTATAAATTAGGAATTGTGTATAATTATTATAAAAAAGTTGGTAAATCACATACTTGTTAATTTGTGTGGTATGCGATTTACATCAAAAGTTGAAAGTTGACTGTTCTTAAAAGTGAAAGTTGGGTATTTGGGTAATTATTAAAGAATTACGTGGACATAATGAGAAATGCAACGCGAAATGTGTAATCACATTCTCATTACACTAAGCTGTCAAGCCCCCTCGTATCACCACTATATCCCACGATAGATTTCAAATGCATGCATATTTTGTCGTTTCATTCATAATTTACTAAAATGTCCAATCAGAATGGATTATTTATTACTTGTTAATTGTAGTAACAAGTCTTCAAACGTTTAACAATGCGAATCAAGTCAAAAAGCGTACCACCATTTTATTAAAAGGTGAAATAGTATTGAATATTTGCCTAACCTTACAATTTTGCTACAACGGAAAATCCAAAATTTGATGTTTATAATATAGTATGTACAGTATTCTACACATTTTAACACAGGAAGAAAAATGGCATGCTTTGATTTATTTACAGTTATGATAATTTCGTTTTCTCTTCCATGAAAATTGCCATAAATATTCATAGAGAGTTTGAAATTGCTTTTACATAAATATCTTGTAGTTAAGTTGATCAGCAGGATATCCAACTCAGCAACTGTCAGACTTTCGCTGAAACACTCTTCAACTTGACGTTTATACAATTAGTTCACTTAATTACTACCCCTTCCTACCCTCCCCCACCCCGCCCACTAGCCTTGACATCCCGCTCTTTCCTTGGATTAATTGCATTATTACAGTAATAAAACTTTAAATAATATTAACCAATATTGAATATGATTGTGTGTTTTTGTGTTCAATTTTCTGTTTAAATGCTTTTTTCATATTTTGTTCCATATATACTTAAATGTATGTAGAAATTTATTATTGTGCTATATGTTAGTAAGTGGTAGAGATGGCTTTGAAGCCCTAGCTTCGCCTTTGGTACAATGTATATTATTGTCAATAAAGTCCTTTGTTATGTTATTATTTAAAATTGTTAATTTATAAAGCCTTTTGACAAGCAAAGCTGTCATATTCAGATAACCTTAAAAGGTTTTAATCCTTGACATTAAAGCCTTATTTCAATTCTGAGCGAGATTCAAATGTTGATAAAAATTTATGCCTTAAAAGGCCAATTGAGCACCCATACACCATTGAATCCATTTCGCCCCATATAAGGCATACCTCAAACAAGTAATTTTGTTATTTAATTAGTCCTGAAACTTTAAAGCCTTGGCTTTTAGGCTTTTAATTCCCCAAAACTTTATGATTTAGCATAATTTCCACATATTACTTAATACCAGTCCAATTTTAGAGCTTTTTCTTCTAGATGCATTATTTGAGTTCAATTATCAGTACAGTTATTATTAGTGAATTTCCTTGGGCAAATAAAAGATATTTGTGATGTCAGCAAGGTAAGACCCGTGAGCAAGAAGTGAGTACCAATGCTGACCCACAGAATACGTTTTAGAATTTGTGTTATATTGTTATATGTGTGAGCTCTGTACATGTGGAATTTTACATGAAATTTGAAATTATGGTTACCTTTATGATATGGATGGACTAAACCTGCAGACGAAAAAGGTCACAGCCTCGTAAGTCGTAATACCTGTCTAAATAGAGCACGAAAATCTAAGGCCGAAGGTCGACGCGAGTTAGCAGTGATCGTGGCGAATTACCGATTAAAGTAACAATTAATTGCCAAGGAAATCTACGGCCAGTGACAGCTGCCGACTGATTGGCTGGCTGGCTGGGAGAAGTGGACGACCAATCACAGACGGACCAACTGTATCAGAGAATACAAAATTACTTGTTTATACACAGCTAATGGAAAGAATACATTATTTAGAGTTCTGAAGTATGAGTCAGTTTTTCCTAACAAAGGAGTTGAAATGACTAACAAGAATTTAGAAAGTCCCCTACATAATGAATCGATAATTGATCATAATGGAACGTTAGGTGTATGCATTTTGGGCAACAATTTTGAAGAGGAGGATCCGGAATTTTTCCCAGATCCCAAAATGTCGTGTTTTTCTGTTCACTAAAAACTCCTGTAATAATATTTCAACCCACGATGATTTCCTTTTAAATTTATGACCTCAAAAGTAAAATTGCTAATTTATAAAGCAAACAATTTGCTAATAGCAGCCAGGTGGGCAAATGACAGCGCAGTAGACAAGTGATTGGCTATTAGAGAAGACATTACAAAGACAAATGAACCGACAGGTCTTAGCGTTCGATCATATCATTTATCGATCCCTGAGTACTTTACTTAACTCGATCATCGATACTCACCTATTATGAACTCTGTGTCACTAACATGCAGCCATCCTACACATTGCTGGAAACCACCAGGTCATCACTTTATCCGTAGTTTAGGTTAAGTACTTTTCGATACATTTGGGGGTTTTATATCCGCTCTTAAATAACGGATTTAGATGGCAGGTTGTCAGTTTTGTAGATACTCTGTGAAGATACACATAATTTTAAAGAACGTAAAACAAAACCTATTATGCTTACCAGTTAGGCCTAACATACCTATCTAACTTGGCAGGCAAAATCGTGTGTCAGAACAGAATAAAATAATAAAACGCGATAGATTTTAAGATGGCAATAATGAATCGGTGATTTAGGTTTTAGAGGCTTGGCGATTTAAATCGGTGTGCTATACGGTAAGAGTTGGAAAAGGTTTAAAAACTGGACCGGGTTGTTATATTTTAAACCTAATTTTAAAGCTCTAAGCACTCAAAATCTAAATCTGCACTACATTAATGTTATCATACTCATTGGTTGAGACTTGAGTTTCGAAACCCTTTGAAAATCTTTGTGATCTCAATAAGTTAACCGTATTTCAGGGTTGCAGGTGAACTATCTAAATATGTTAAAAGTACTTAAGGTTCTTTTGTTATACACTAAAGCTGGTTTTAAATGTTTAGTCCATTTAAATATAAAGTAATGAGGGCCCTTTTCAACACAGAACGCGGTATACAAGGTGAGTTTTAAATGCCCCCCATCTTAACTTTTGAAGTAGGTAACATTTTGAAAAGCCCTTTAGGGAATGTTTTTTATAGCATTCTAAAGTTTATTTTGACGTACCCCATCGTATTTTTTAAAATACGAACCTCTCTCTTAATGCACTTCAAAAGAAAGATAATTTAAACACAAATTCAATGGCGCAAAGAAAAATTGTCTATCTCAATTAGTTTTTTTATCCATTTAAAGTTTACAGGTTTAAAATGCTACATTTCACATACAATTTATTTTGACTGCTAAATTATCTGAGGGAAATGTCATAGCCCTGTCGAAAATCTTAGAGGATATTGAAGACTTGTCTAAACAAAGCTGTATGTGAAACGTGGCGTTTTGAACCTAACAACTTGTAATCTTTTAAACGACTATAACACAGTTTAACTGAGATAGAACATTTTTTCTTTGTCGTTGCATTTCTGATGAAACTACCTTTATTTTGAAGTGCCACAAGAGGGGGGCTCATATTTTCAAAATTTGTCCCCCACCTGATTTTTAAGTCCAGGGTGGGTAACGTAAAGTACGTAAAAACAAACTTCAGGACCCTATAAAACATTCCCCAAAAGGGGTTTTCAAAAAAAGTTAAGGGGGACATTTAAAACTTACCTTTTATATAGTACATATCCTATACAAAATTAAGTGGTAACCACATAGATAATCAAGCAATAAGCTGAGACATAATATTATGTTTTGGTCAAACCTTAGTAAGAATTATTGTCGTCAACGCGTCAACGCAGAATTATTGTCGTGAAAGCAGTAGTAAACTGAACAATATCAATCTTATAAAGCGACAAGAGATGTTTCCACCTAGATATAAAGTTTCCACTTCCATCTTATCTGAAGGGAGGAGTTGAACAGCTAGGTTTGTGCGGGAGGGGTGACAGATGGAAGGGTGAAGAGGGGGAGGGGGTTCGGGTGAACAACAATTTAGAGATTTATCCTGGGGAAGAGACGTCGTTTTTATTATTCACGTAAACCCTGGGATTTTTATTGCAAGCAATAATGTAGGATTTTTACCTCAGTTTGTGTACGTTTTTTGTAAACAGAAGTTATTAAAATTGCAATTACTGGAAGTTTTGCTGCCTTGAGAAACATTCAATCTGTTGTATTTGTCCCAATAAATCTTTCCTTGTAATTCTTCTGGCGTTAAACAATTACTATAAATACTAACAAATACTTCTTCAGGTATTTTATTTAAACTGCCGGTTGAAACTGTAAAACATAGGAACAGAGGTTAAAATGTTAAATCAATATATATTATACATCTTTTGTACATTTTAAGTTTTCAAAATGTAAACCTAATCATATTGCAGTTTTGTTAATGTTTTTAAATGAAGCCTAAGGTTGATGCTTCAAGAAGAAATTTAACAGATATTCCCAAATAAAAAACTTTCATACCAAAACGTCAACTTCCTATACTGTCGGTCGATTCAACAACAATGTGATTGGTACAAACATGTGTTTACTGTTTACAAGCAACAGCTGTTGTGTGCAAGCAAGAACACAGATTCTAAGGGTATTTTAGATAATTGGAGGGTTGCTAGAGTCGGGTTCATTAACATTACGTACGTTCCTTCTCCTGAGTCTTACATAGCGCCTTTGTAGCGCAGTTGTTAGCGCGCTCGTCTCTTGTACGTTTGTTACACACGCTACTCGTACATGTTTGTGTGACCTGGCAGTCAGCTGTAAGTACATAGATAATAAATACACAAGTGATTAGTAATAAAATAGGGAAATATAATTATGCGATATAATAAAATGTAGATCAATTGGCTTAAAGCTCTAAAACTATTCGATCAAGAAATCAACAATATTATTTGAACATTTTTTCTTATCAAATATTACTAATGATTAATAAATTTTTATATTATATTATTGCAATAAATTTTGGAAATTTTCTAATTTTGTTTTATTTCTGTAATACAAATTGAAAGATTTTATCGAGCATTTCTTTTACCCCACTTTATTTGAAATGACTTTATGTAAAAAAGACCATGTCCTGTTTCGGTTGTATTTTTTATCTATATAAAATGATAATTATGTTTTCCAAATATATGTTTTGTCATTTTGCTCGAAAACCACTGCTTTAGAAACATTGTATTGACAGTGCTATTGTGTCAATTTTACACCCAGGTAAATAAAGTATTGTTTTGATGATGTATTTCTCCCTAGGGAAATCTACTATTACATATAAACTATATAAAAATGTGATGAAATATTATTACCCTCATATTTATTTAAATAATACTTTGCAATTGGCTTTATTAAAGCCAGCTGGTTTTATTCACCATCAACTGTTGTCCCTGACAAGATCAGCTGTTTAATCCTGGATCAGCTGTGATACATGTATGTCAGCTGTCAGCCGAGTTCTGAGCTCTGTATTGTATTCACTGGGATTGACACTGGCTTCCCTTGGGATTATGTGATCATACTGTCCCCGTATCTCATTAATTGTATTGCAGTAAAACGTAATTAAAATGTCAAAACGTAATAATTTATTTAGTTGTTTAGAACATCATTAAATTGTGTGTACATTGTCAGGAGCCATGAACTCAACACTCATGTATTCTTAGTTTAATGTGATTGTTCTTCCAGCACATGTCCTTTTTTAGAAAACTAATATGAGAAAATAATTTTTAAATACATTTGTCATTATGTTAGTTGGCAAACATGTAACTGAAAAGAAAATGTAAACGTCGAACATTATATTTCAAAAATAATCGAGCTTCTCCTTCAGTAAAAAAAACTTATCATGGAATAATTATAAAACACAATAACGTAAAACGTTACGCAACGTAGTACAGTACAGACAATTAATACTTTTAAAATTGAATATAAAGTACAAAATAAGCTAGCTAATTTTATTTTTTAAGAAATATTTTTGAATTCACTTTTAAATATGGTTAGGCTATATAAATTTTGCGTATTTTTGTGATCTTTTGTACACTAATTTGTTTGTATAATATGCAAAGGACCCAAAAAATTGTTTTGCTTTAGAGTGATTAAGAGAGTGTCCAATAGAAGGCATTGGATATCATCTTGCAGTGAGACCATTTTGGGTTTTAAACACAGCCTCTTATAAGGGATATTTTATTGATCGAACCAGTATAGGTTTGGAGATATATTATAAGTAATAAGTAATAATTAAAAGTTGAAAAGTGAGGTGAACTTTTAATTTTCAATTGAATTGAACCAACAAGTGTTTCAGGTATCTTATTAAGTCATCAAAACAACATAAACAGCACTTTTACGAGTGTTTCTACCTTTAATGACGGGCTTTAATTTTAATTTATGACTTGTAATTCAAGTAACTATCGCTTTCCACTTAGACTGCAATTAAAATAATATATCTATAATTAAGAAAATCGCAGTGAGTAACCAGCTTTAATATTACAAAATTATTCTCTGCACTTAAAGTAAACAGTAAGATACAAGCTGCCGAGCATTGTTTGAGGA
Source organism: Matsumurasca onukii (assembly GCA_018831715.1). Lineage (NCBI taxonomy): Eukaryota > Metazoa > Arthropoda > Insecta > Hemiptera > Cicadellidae > Matsumurasca > Matsumurasca onukii. The sequence goes on along the minus strand of CM032060.1, from coordinate 13,073,915 downwards.
TAGAAAGGATAGGCGAGGAAATGGAACGTTTTCAGCGAGCAGAGCTTCCAACATAACAACTCAACATGACAAGTTCTCCCATTTCACTTGCTGGACGTGAGAGATTTATCAAGTTTACCAACCTTCTCTGCTAAACCCGACCCTTACCTAAACCTGGTTCCAACATAAACCTAACTGTTGCCATGGCAACAGCTGTTGTAAAGTACAGGTGTTTTGTTTGTACAGGGGTGGAACAGGGGGGGCTAATATACTCCATGGCAATACTGTACATCTGGTTCCTTATAAGCAGATGGTAATAAGGTACATGACTTTGTAAGAACTTGAGAGATTATCTGGACCATCTCTGATGTAAATTCACTATCCAGTTCGAGAAACCTCAAAACAGGGTCAAGATGAAATGACAAAGAAAGTGGAAAACCAGAAGTTTATTTTTAGCATTAAACATACTTTGCTTGCTCCAAATAATTGTCTTCAAATACCATAGTTTTGGTTGTAAGAGGAAGTGTCATTCACTGTTATGAAATTAAAGACAGGGAGAACAACCAAACTGGGAGACACAGAACGGCACTTCACGAACGTTTACTTTCTCAGATAGGTGTTTGACTTGTTAACAGGTTAACTAATTCGATTAATAGTCCCCCATGGCTTTTAAAACTTGTCTGGAAAAAATGTTAATAGCTGAAGCATTTAAGAGGGGGCCGGATAGAACCTGAACGGCGTTCAAATGGGATAGGGAATTTAAAATGGGAAAATTTACAAACTGTGTTTTATGTAGGTTAATGAACTAAAACGTGGACAGTGTTTCTATGGGAAGCATCGAGTCATTAGTACTGCTGCATATAAAAAAGAAAAAAATTAGTTCGGTTATAAAATAGAGTTAATTACTGAATTTCGAGTGCTATGTTCTTATGGAAAATCCAGTTATTAGTTAAGAAACTGAATACAGGACTATTAAGAGCGGTATAAATCAAACTGATTAGAGAGAGTGAATGTCAAAAACGTATGTCTGATTGGAATTTAAATATTAGAATGTGTGGAATGGTTTAACTTTTAAAAACTGACAACTGCCCTAACATATCAAATGTTTCACGCAATAACCAATTTTATTTATTTGTTTTATATGCATGTATGCTTTCGATTTCATAACGTTTATCCAGTTGAATAGAATACTGCTTAAACACTTCTAGACTTTAATCAATATTATTTATCAATTCTCCTAATATATTGAAGCTTTATTAGTGTTTTTTGCACGGGTCCCATTAGTGTTTTTCCTACAGCAACATATTGTACAAGTTTGTTGCATTCACAAATGATACCTGCACAGGGCGCAGTGTTGTCAAGCATTGTATTGTACAGAACAACAATGGGACATTTGCTTTAAATCTACCCCCGGCTGTGCTTTTAACCCCCCAAACCAGTTCATAATCGGAATCAATACTCAGCAAGCATTATTCGCGAGAACGTGATTGAATGCAAACTCTCCACATTGAATTCCTTTCTGTAAAATATTTACCAACATTGCTCATAACTTTGATTATTTTGCTAGATATTAGAAACGTCCTGAAAAGCATAGCTGGTTGCAAAAAACAAACCTGACCGAAGTAACTTACAACTATGTTCATATGCTATTAAATTAATTAATAATTAAAGGGAATACTGTGTATGTCAAACCTCATCTAGGCTGTAGAAATGGGTTCAGAAAGTCATAAAATATAGCCTTGAGTAACAAAGAAGTACATCAAATAATCCAACAATAAATTTTATATTTGATACCAAAATAAATTAATAAAATAAATAAAGTTGGATTATTTGATGTACTTTTGAAATTTCAATAAGAAGCCATTTCCAGATATATTATTAAATTTTAATAGATTATTACCGGTTTAAATTTCTTAAAAAAGTTCAAAACGTGCTGCTGTCAGTACTATCAACAAATTGTTTCTTGGTCGCATTATTAATATTTATGAACTATTAAATGAAAAAGCAACGAAATTATTTAATGTACTTGTGTCAAATATACTTTTATATGTTTTAAATAATGGTAGAAGTAAAGTATAATTAATATTGATTTTAAAGGGTTTATCACACATTGTCGTGAAAAATAAACGCAGTGACAAAAGTTTAGTTTAAAAGTACCAAACAGCTCATTAGTAATATATTTTCATCTATTTCTCATTGATGACTACTCACCGCAGCACGAACCGATAAGCGTTGGACAATAACCCTACAATAAACATTTGATACCTACAAATACCTAATTGACACATTGCACTGTATAATTTATCCTCTTTGAAGAGGAATATCTCTGGCCTTAAATTAGTTCTTTATAATTTGTGCCTCAAAAGTACCTATTTGTCGTTGGGCTATTAATTAATGACCCAATCTGGGTAACAGTCGGCCCTAGTTTGTAACAAGACTGCACCTCAACATCCATCAAAAATACTCAAAACACTCACCATCACCCCATATTCACCTTAAGAGTACACAGTACCTGTCGGCCATTTGGCATTTTTGTCATACTCATATAATAAGTTGTTTAAAAGATGGCAATGTACAGCAGTGTCTCCCTGACCCCTTTTTGAACATACAGTATTATGAAAACCAAATTTAAAATCGATAAGAAATATTTATATTGGTTATAAAATAATAATTATTATAAAATAATGTGTGGAGGGTGGGGAAACGAATAAAATTATATAGATTTTTTTATTTTATGGGGTTTTGAGGTCCCAATTCCCCATGTTATATTTCTTTTTTTTTTAGTCAATATTTATTAGTAAATATCAACGGATTTGTTTGAAATACACATTGGGGAAGGCCGAATCGATTGGGGAGTTGATTTTGTTTTCTTAATAATCCAATATTAGTGAGTATTAGTTTGGTTTCTTTAATTTTTGGATTCATGTCACGGTTTGATGTATGAGAAAATGGAAACTAAGCACAGCAGAGTTAATAAAACTTTTAATGCACTTTAAAAGGAAGTTTATTTTAAAAAATCCAATGAAAACTAAAGTTGTGAAGTATTTCAAGAAAACGCAGGTTTTTACATTGTATGGAACGAAATTAAAGGTCACAGCCACTATTGCCCACTCTTAAAATACCCTCTCAGAGTGGTCGGTGTTTCAAAGCAAAGTATCAATAAAAGCTTTTTAACAAAAAACCATAACATCGGAATGAAAACATCATCAGCTTAAAATACGGGAACAAAACCGTGTTTACGTAAAATGTATCAGAGGATTTTATACGTTTTTTAACAGTATTTAAAACATTTCATGGAAACCATGTTGTTGAAAATTTTGTTTTAATTGGTCTCGTACCTTTACTATTTTTATAGCCTTCCTAAACGATACCTATATACCACTAAGCGCGCCAGGAGTACACGTTTCGGCATGAAATTTCTGACAATTTATTCTTGTTTACATACCCTACAAAGAGTTTTAAAGGTTTTAAAATACGTTTTTTTGTTGAGAACTTAGCTATACACATAATCTTATCACCGGGTTTATTATATTGAAAGTTTCTATAGCTATCAAACTCATATATGAAGTGCTAAAAATTACGTGTTTTTTTAGCGAGAAGGAGGTCATAGCTCGGTAAATATGAGGTTAATCACATTAAAAATATATATTTTCTTAAAGACAATTAAATTTGACTCTCACCCGGTGCCCTCAAAACTTTGATCAGATGTATAGTTTGGTGTCTATAACTCTATAAATACAAACAAAGACATTCTTTTGAGTATTTTTAGAAGGAAATAGCTGTTTATTACTCAAGTATTTGAATGATGAGGCTACCATCTTGTTAGAAATTTAATGTTACATAGAAATAGTGCAATTGAAGACCTTATTTAGTTCAAAATGGTGTTTTTACCATGCAAAATACGCAACAAGTACACAAGTGGGTTTTGATTTTAGAGGTTTTTTACTTTTTTTTTATATAGAAAAATGAGTTCGATCAAAAAGATATTTAAACGGGATCACTATGGAGTTAAGATCTACCAATCAACGCAAACTGGGTGTAAAACGATGCCCGCGTTCAAAGGTAATTCGTGAACAGACAAATCGCCCAAGGTCAACTTGTATAACCTCCTCGTTTCACTGAAGTCGGTTAAAAAGTAAAGTACTAGATTGTCAAACAGCACTGAAGTACAACTAGGACGTCATACAGCATGCTTGTGCAGTCTGCTCATGTCAGTGTATGAGTATGACGGTGTGGAATGTTTGCATATGCACACACAAACACACCAGAGAGCTTTCATGAAATGTCAGAGGTCGGCCGCAGACAGGTTTGTTTGTGTTTCTGCTCCTCTCTTCGAAACAGTGTTTGGTTATAAAAATTGTGTTCTGTTACATGAGCGACCACCATGTATTGTAATATGTCCCCAGATGCAATTATTATACAGGGTTAGGCAAAAGTGTGGAAACGTCTTTATAACTTTTTAACCAGTGTTTTCAGCGCAACCGAACTCGGTACACTTTATAAGAGGAAACCAAAGTACCTTTTAGTGCATACTGACACTTTGCTCCAGTGTTCAAAATGGGGGATTAGGGGGTAGCCCCACAATTTTCATTGAGTGACACCTAATTTTGAAGGTCGTAGAAAATGATGATGAATGCTGAAAACTAGACGTCTATCTTAATCCAGAAAGAAATGGCGTTGGTTTTAAGTTACACAGAGTTATAAGTCTACCTCCCCAATCACCTATTTTCAAAACAGGGACAAAGTGTCAGTATGCATTAAAAGATAGTTTTGATAACTTTAATAATATGTACCAAGTTTGGTTACACTGAAAAACTGGCTAAAAGTTATGAAGGCGTTTCCACACTTTCGCGTAATAAAAGTCTGTGTATCTTAAAATGGACGCCATTTCTTTCTGGGTTAAGATAGAGACGTCTAGTTTTCAGCATTCATCATCATTTTCTAAGACCTTCAAAATGAGGTGTCACTCAATGGGGCTTCCTATGAAAATTACGGGGCTACCCCCAATCCCCATTTTGAAAACTGGGGCCAAGTGCCAGTATGCATTAAAAGGTACTTTTATTTCCTCTAATAAAATGTACCGAGTTAGGTTGCGCTGGAAAAACTGATTAAAATTTATAAAGGTGTTTTCACACTTTCGCATAATACAAATCTGTGTAACTTAAGATGGACGCCATTTCTTTTTGGGTTAAGATAGAGACTTCTAGTTTGCAGCATTCATCAACATTTTCTAAAACCTTTAAAATGAGGTGTCACTCGATGGGGCTTCCTTATGAAAATTATGGGGCTACCCTTCCCCAATCCCCCATTTTGAAAACTGGGGCAAAGTGTCAGTATGAATTAAAAGGTACTTTGGTTTCTCTAATAAAGTGTACCGAATTCGGTTGCGCTGAAAACACTGGTTAAAAAGTTATAAAGGCGTTTCCACACTTTTGCCTAACCCTGTATATGTATTGTAATATGTCCCCAGATGCAATTATTATATACGTATTGTAATATGTACCAAGATGCAATTACGACTGTGTGTTTGTGATAGGTAATTATTATATTATTAAACTTTAGACATATTTATAAAAATTTTCCTGAAATTGAGAAACATTCTGTGCGAATTTAATACTTTTCAACTATATGCACTCTCGTAGCCACAACCAACCCACCCATCAATAACGGTGATTGATCGAGAACTGTACTGAAATCCTTCCGTTGGGGTATCTTTGGATCTTATTCAATTTTGGTACATTGAAAACAAAGTCCTTTTAAAAAAACCTTGTTTCCTACGTATAAAGTAAACAAATAAGGAAAACGGATTTAGTAAGCAATTGAGATTATTTCTACTTCTTCCACTAAAATTAATCTGGCAAAAAAGAATCTTTACGAGAACGAAACTTTACCCTGAAATATACATGTTTGACATACGATTTTCTCATTATATGTTTTTAGAAAATAAATATATTATGCTAATAACTGCATAACTTCTGTTTTTGATCTATTGGTAGTTAAAAGTTTGACTGCCATTTTGTGTTTAGGAAAGTTTGGATTTTTCCCACAACTCGTCATGAGAATGGTAATATTTATATGCAAAATTGTACGTAAAGTGGTGCATAAAAATAAAAAGCAAAACCCCAAATGGCGGCTGCACAAATAACGAAGAGGTTTGAACGAAATAAATATGATTTTCTGGCCTCCCTGAAACAATACCTTTAAATACACAATGGAAGATTTGAAACACCCTGTATATAACGTTGTTATTGCGGTGAGGAGAAGGGATGTATCACATTCTCATGAGATGAGAGGAAATGTCACAGGTCATGGCTATATATTCTCGTCTGGATTTGTACAGTTACAGATGAGTACAACTACTGCAGTGCACTCATTTGTTTCGATGTTTTGGTGTTTAAAAACAAGCATAAGTTTTATTATTTTGCTAAATACAGTATGCGCCAAAATAAACAGTACTGAAACTTAATCGGGTGTTTTTGCCTTGTCGATCAGCCGTGACAACTTTTGATTGCTGTAACGTCTTTTGATTATTGTAAATTTCATGTTTGATGTGTTTTTGCTGACAAAATGCTATCTACTGTTGAGAGAGCTTTTATCGTAGAGCATTATTTTCGCTCATACGGAGTTGGACGTGCGAGTGGGCCAGGTTTTTCACACACTGCATTAAACTTTTAAGAGCATTTCCACAAAATTCTACCTAATTAATAGTTTTGTAATGGTTAGTGTTGTTCACAAATTCATAGAAAGGGTAGTGTTTTGACCCAACGGAAGGGCTGTTGTTCAGGTCGCCCAAAAACTGAACAAATGAAAATCACGGGAGAATGTTGCATGCAGTAAGTCACTGAATAGAGAAAATGAATAGTAAAAAGAATACGCAACAGGTCGTTGAGAACAAGTTTTAGAAATATTGGAAGATTCAAAAATGTTAAGTTAGAACCCACCGTAGAGTTCTAACATTATTTTTAACTCAAGTCAAAAATAAGGTAAATAAATCAGGTACGTAAGAGGATTGAAACAGCCCATCTTCAATGAAATGACAAAATTATGCTCAATCAGGGTATGAGTCTTGCCTCAAACTGAACGGAAGTCATATTGAACGTGTAATGCACATATTTAAATATATTTAACTTCCTTTTAAGTGTATATCTTGTTACATTACTGTAAACATAATCTTAAAATTTCAGTATTGTTTATTTTGGCGCATACTGTATAAGAGTGAAAACATCTCAAAAGTGAACGACAGTTTAAAATTGGGCCTCAAGTTTTCTGAAAAACAAAACTATATTTTACATAACTACTGCATTTTTTTCACTACATTGTTTCGTGTTTGCGAGTGTAACAAGGTACAAGTTCACTGTTGTTGTATCAACTTAGTTTCACCTTACTTTGAAATATTTTCAACGATATAAGAACTTTACAAAAGATAACTATGGACAACTTCAACAGTTTTTTCGAGTAGAAAATTTACCACGTTTCAAAAATTGTGATCTGATTCCGTCTTCAGGTTAGCAAATATAAAAACATGACAGAAAAACTTCATGAAGGTTTTCGTCGGCCACTAAATCTATGAGAAATATTTGCAACAATTTCCAACTTCAAAGTTTAATTCAAATTTGAATAATTAGTTAAAACAATAACTTAATGGTTTTATTGCATAGTATCCTCAAATATTCCGTTCATTCTTAAATCAAAATCCAATTCAAACATAGTTTTTACACTCACTCTCTCCCATACTTTCGAATGTCCAAACAAGGAGTGCGGTAACAAATCTATTCAGAAGGCCAAAAATAAACGAACTATGTTTCCAAATATCTTTTGTTTTTCTAGGTCCGAAACTATTTAATGGTTGCCCAAGTCCATAAAAAAGTTAAGAGAATCTGCAAGCTCTTAAAAATTTGGCTATTGGCCTAGGATGACCCGTATAGGTTATCAACTATTCTGACGTGAATAATATTCTTGAAGCTTTCCATTGTACAATTATAGGCAATGTACTTTTCTATTTATTTATTATTATCTTTTTGTGTTATCTAATTTACACAAAGTAATTTTAGTTTAAGTTCATGTTTATGATTAAATTTGTATTAATATTTATGTAAAACAATACGTTTAGTTATTACTAAGGAAATTTGAAGACAAAAATGTTTGGATGTTTAGTTAATTTTAGTCAACCACAGTTTGTTCGCGTACAAAATAGTGAAAGTGAAGTGTAGCGACTAATTGAAGTGTCATTTCAGTGTATCTACCACCGGTACAGGAGAAGGTGGTTAGAAATTTCCTAACAAACAAATTGTAATAATTTTGTAACTTTTTGTGGAAAATTAATGTTTTATTTCATGTTACCCCTCTAGTCCCTAGTCAGTCAGTCAATGATAGCTAGGGTACACCATTTGAATGCAATAAACTCATCTGTGCCATAAAAAGCTTGAAAATCAGAATTGTTTTGACACGAGTTTTGAATGCATTTGGTAATCTGTGGTGTGGTATTTGTTTTTAAAACTTTATACTAATCAAAATGTTAAATGTTATTTGCCAAACATGGTGTCACTCTATGTTTAACTTTGATTAAATTACTTAACCAATTAGCACAACAGTGTCAAAATAATTCCAGAGAGGCAAGCATTTACTCGCTCTAATTAATTTCATTCATCCACCAAAACGCGCACCGAGGGGTCGCACTACATGTGCGTGTGTGTGTGCGCGTACGTGTACGTGTGTGTTGAGATATCGACTGACGCGCATGTGTGTGTGCGCAGGCCCGAGCTACAGCTGCGCGCGCACGCGTCACCATGGACCCCAGTGTACTCTCAGCCATGGACAAGGATGCGTTGAAGAAGCAGATAGAGAACATGAAATACCAGGCGACCATGGAGCGTTGGCCACTCTCCAAGAGTATAGCCGCGTAAGTAAACATTTCCTCTTTATTCTGTGATGTAGAAACAGCTGATCACGTGTCTCTGTGGGCTGTTATCAGCTGATATGACTATTTATAGAGGCCGCGCGGTAGGCGTTGTTCGGCACGGCTCGGCTAGGGCCCGGTATCGATTGCGGTGGCTTGTTTTGCGTGATTTCCTGGCAGTGTTTTGTTTACAAAATGATTGCTGGTTTTTTCATGATTCGCTGATCTGAACTGATAAATATCGATGGTTGTTGGCTCGGGTTTTAGAGGACCCGGCTTGGTGTATTGATTCGTCCCATCTTCTAATTGGTTACTTTGCCTTTGTTTACCTTTCTTGTATTGGGTTGGTTTTGGGATTTAATTAATCCTCAACACATTAAGCCACTGAAATATATTTTCGTAACGTAACGCAGCAGTGAAATGTTAAAATGCAAAAATACCATAAAACACAATTTAAAAATTTAGTAATATAGTTGCACAATGTACACTACAAAATTGACATGTTTATTTTCGTAAGATGAATCTTATAATGGATTCATTGGCGTAAGAAAGTTTAAAATTTTGCTGTATTATACCCGAGAAAAATTTCAAGTTCTGGCTTTTCTATGTTGATACCAATTCCTTAAAATAAAATCCGGTTCTAGCTAAAATCCTTTTACTACATATTTTAAACTATAGTTGCGTGCAAGTTGTTACACCTTGATAAATTACTACAGCTCCAGCAGTATGTAAAAACCACAAGAGTTTCATACTCTAAGAAAATAAAAGGTTTTCTCTTTGATTGATTGTCCAATACTTAAGCGAGGTTTAGTCTAAGCAATTGACTAGTTATCATGAGTTAGGGGTTAAGAGTAAACCTATTATCAGAAAAAAACGTTCAGAAAAGTCCAGAAACAATGCTATTACTAACGGTCCTACAATTAGTACATAATAATATAAAAAAAGATGTATTAAAAATAAACCATCCTTTGTTCACTAAGAAATCGCATAAGATTGAAACGGGGAAGATCATCGGCCTGTATTAGAGCAAACTATGAAAGTGCAACAATATATAATGAAAGTGTGTTTAGTCATAACGGTTTCTTATCAGGTTCTTATCACTTCTGTAGTTCATCTAGGCTAGAGGAGATAGCACACGACTTCCTACACGCCGCCTACGCCTAGGCTTCTACAACATTTGTTTGCCTTCGCTGAGTTCTTTACGCAGTTCATCTGAATATTGAACTATTCAGAGATGCTTTTGCCTCTCTGTTTTATGAACTGAGGTATACAAAACTCGTGTTGTTGTGTCTCCTGGGCTCATTTATCGCATAATAATTATAATAGGTTTTTTGTTTACATTTTCCTTAATTAATATGTACCAAAAATAATCCATATAGAACAACCGGTTTCGACTAATTTCAAATTATTTTCCGAATCCATTAAGTACACTCATTTTTATCAGTCGCTTGGACGTCTTTATGATGTACAAAAACACGACGATTTTATGTATGATCAAGTATACAAGTATATACTACATACTACGACTGGGACTCGTGGCGTGGTCCTGTAATCCAGCTTCATGGAGGTCAGGTTTTGAGGATGATATAGGTCTAGAGCGGCTCAGATAGTCTCTCATCTGATGATACCCGCATCATCGTTTAGACATATCAGACCATCACCTGCGTGGTTCGGAAGTCACGTTAAGCCGTTGGTCCTTGTATTTCCATTGGTATTGGGCTATTTTAATGACCAATTCTAGTCGGCCTTAGTTTGTAACAAGTCATCCTTCACCACATATTTGCCTTAAAATACCCTCATGAGAGTGGTCGGCATCTCAAATAGTGATAGTGATACAAGTAATACTGACCTCAGCTAGTATCATTACGTACGCCCAGACCTCTGGTGTGCCGAAAACAGATGTTCTATATGTATGGTATTATTTTTGGGACTGATTGACGAAGGTGATCATACAATTGTTATATGAAGAAATAGTAAACATTTAATCAAGTATTATTAGATTATGTTCGGAAACAGGTACTTACACTGATGGTCTGAAATAAATAACATTGAAAACATAAATAGACATTTCATTGTTATTCTGACCACGAGAAGCACATGTATACACTGTCTTGAAAAGTTGGCTTTTCTTTGTGTCCAGACGTGCTTCATCCTTTCGAAATGAGCTATGTTTTCTTTCATCAGTCCAGGCTACTCCTCTCCTTTTAGTAACTTTCCTCCTAACAACTATCCAATAAAAAACACTTTTTCAAAACATGTTTACATCATAAATGTTTATTTGTGTGATACCTGCTGCTTCTACGATCCATTTAATCAATTCCACTTTCGTCTTACACCGAGTTGCATACAATTCTAAAATTTGCTTTGTTAGTGTAGAAGGTCTTATTTTTTATAGCCGTAGAATTTCAATATTCGTTTTCGACTGTGTTACTGTGTTCATATATTTCCTTATTAACACTAAGCTTATATACTTGTGGCTCAGTGTTGATTGAGTCATAATACTTTCTTAAAAGCTTCCTTTTATCTTTTTTGTATTCGATCTACATCCGTCCTTCTATTGAGAATTAAGGTTTATGCTGCAGAAAGACATTCTAGTTTGATGACAATGTCGAAGTGTTTGAGCTTTGTGTTCATAGATATTGATTTCTTATTATAAATAGTTTGAGTAAATCTAATCATCTTTTGCCAACCGTTGAGTTTGAAAACCTTCCACCGATGGATTACCTTGTTAATTAGTAACTCTTTTGATTTTATTTAATTTTGTTGTAAACTGACATTTTTGAGCTTATTTTTACATTTGCTTTAGAGTCAAACATATTTTAGGTTGCTTTATAGTTGCAGTTGTGTGTTTTTAACTAGTTTAAAACTTTATTTGAAGAAATGAAGGTGCTAATTCCCTTGTAGAGCGATTGATCTTGCTGAGTAAGATTTTCCCTAGCAGCAATTTGGTACAACGACAGCAGTTCCAGCAACTCAGCAACTGATAAATCAGCTGATAGGGTGGGGAACCTATGTTTCACCTAAAGGTGCTCAGCGGTCTATTATTACAGCTTGGAAAATTACTTTTAAACCTCTGAAAAGCTACTATAATAAAACAACCCGTAATTCCATTTCGCAAAGCAGTGAAGCTTTTGAAAAATTAGAACGTGCTATTTATGTCATAAGTAAATCAACACAACAATGTTGGCTTATATTAAAGTAAGAAAATCCACACAATTACAATTGTATAACTTCTTCTTTGCTCCTCGTTAGGAACATCTGGGTTAAAATTAAATTGTGATTTTCAAGACAATTTTAACTTCGGTGGCCGATCGGTCTTAGAAGCAATTGAGTGTTGATTTTCTCAAAACCCCCACTTACATAGTGAGGGATTTCGATTTGAATATATATGGGCAGTTTTGCCGTATTCAGGGTGAAATTGGCTAAGCGAAAATAATACAATTAATTTTTTAGTGTTAGACATAAATATTTTAACAAACATTAAAATGGGATCTGGGCCGTTTGGTGTCAAGCGTTCGGGTAAACTCGGCTTTTCAAATTCCGAGTTCTCTCGGGGAACCCACCATTAAAAAGCTAAGATTTAAAATTCACTAAACTTATAAACATTTCATTGTTGTTTGCCGCGTAAATAAAAAAGGTTTATTTCCCACATTATATATTTTGTGACAATAATAACTCTTATATGTTGAAGAAAGAACCCTTGGGAAGTAAAATTATTTATCAAGCGTATATTTCGAATGTTTTTAGCTGAAACTATAAATATGGCAATTTCTCAAACTAAAAGATGTTAATATAGAACCTTCACCGATTTATCATTGGTCCGAAGAGAGGTTCCAACGTACAGCTGTTCCATAAAAAACATTACTGCTGGAAACTAAAAAACCAAACATAATAACCATTATTTAGCGTACCTGCGTTATGCCTAGTGGTTTGAGGTAAGCTAAAGCGGTGAACGGAGAATATTTACCGACCGAAATAAACTCCACGTGGAGATGACGAAGTTATAAATCGGCTTATTCCGAGACGGTCTAAATCTAGAGCGCAGAAATCACCACTTTTATACTCACAAGTGTCAGGCGACTGTTTAGCTTTGCACAATATCTCCTCAATACTGTTTAAGCTATGGTTTCCTAGGAAGGATTGACCGCTATATTACGGCCGTAATGTAGCGATCAACGTAACCGTGACGGTGGACGTAACACAATATTTAAACAGATGGGAAAAGCTAAACTTTTGTTTACAAAACAAAATGTGTCTCCAGGCGAGAAAACTTTTACTAGTTTCCACCGCTACTTTACGTCCACCGTTCTTTAGGAAACCACTCTCATGTGACTGCATTGAAAACAAAACTCACTGTCATATTACAGCCGTAATGCAGCGGTCACCGCTTTCTAGGAAACCATAGCTTTAAGGGACTGTGCAGCGGATCAGGTGGTACAAATTGGCAAATAGATGTTCTGTCACATAATGTTTGCAGTTGTATAAAGCAAAAGAGGAAGAAGTACTTAAACAATGGTGACATTGAATAATATTGTGACCAAATAACACACACATTGATTTTTTTAAACTATTAAATAAATATAATTACACAAATTCAATATTTAAATCCCGTAGCGTAGCACGGGTACTGTCAGCTAGTCCTAGTTTATTTTTATTTCTAACAAACCATTTTTCGGAAAATGTCCGATTTCAAAAAGGGGTTTGTTTATAAATTTTAATGTAATTTGTTTTAGAACTACGTACAAGTTTTCTAGTTATCTGAAGTTGAACTACATAATTATCAGAATGTGAAACATTTTCACCGCACGATTTGCTTGAGCAGAGTTTGAAGATTGAAGTGGGTTTGAAACTTATATTGAGTGAGTGAAGATTGAACGTTGAGCGAGGCTCAAGTTTGCTACAAGTCTGGTTTGTATGCGAGGCTCGAGGCGAAATGTAAATGAAGTTTAATTGAACAATTGTTGATGAATCACACTCCTTGCCTCGAGCTCTCTAGTAGTTCATTCTGCAGCGTATCAGTGGCCTTCTCATCAACCTTCTGCAGCGTATCAGTGGCCTTCTCATCAACCTTCTGCAGCGTATCAGTGGCCTTCTCATCAACCTTCTGCAGCGTATCAGTGGCCTTCTTATCAACCTTCTGCAGCGTATCAGTGGCCTTCTCATCAACCTTCTGCAGCGTATCAGTGGTCTTTTATTAACCTTCTGCAGCGTATCAGTGGGCAGTATCAATCTGCAGCGTATCAGTGGCCTTCTTATCAACCATCTGCAGGCCTGCAGCGTATCAGTGGCCTTTTTATCAACCTTCTGCAGCGTATCGGTGGTCTTATCAGCCACCTTCTGCATCGTATCAGTGGCCTTCTTCATCCACCATCTGCAGCGTATCAATGGCCTTCTTATCAACCTTCTGCAGCTAAAATGGTAGGCTATTAGTAACATACAGCTCTTAAGTCAAAATAAATTAAATTACCATTAATTTGTAAACAGAACATAGAAACATAATTTCTATTACTATTAAACAAAAGATCGTATTATTATACCTCTGGAATGTAATATTGGTTTTCTCTGGTTCAACTGTTACTATTGCCTAGCTTAGCTTTTCTAGACTAAATCTGTACCTTTTTCGCTGTTCTTCAGCTTCAGGCTTGTATGGGGTCGTAAGCAGCTTGTTCTTGTATAGTAGTCTGATCTAAGTATAGGGTAGTTTTGGTATCATCAATTGAGACCACCGTTGTGGGTTCATTTTCAATCAGGAATTTTGGCGTATTCTGATACTACCTCAAATGTATTACTTTTATATTTTATAATATTGTACATTGGCGTTCACCTAACATGTTGGCTTTAATATCTTTTTAACGTTATTTTCTGGTTATGTACAAAGGCCCAGTACACAAATATTGGTGTCTGTAGTTTAATTGAAAAGATTGGTTTCCTCTTTATCGTCTACGAAAAATTAAATATTTTTCGTTTTAACCGTTTACACAGTAAACAGCTGGTGTATTCCGCGCAGTTCACAGCTGTTTAGAGTTGAACAACAGGTGAGTTACTTTGCATGATCAGCTGATTTGTGTACAATTACTCTGATTGGTCCATCAATTATGGATCACTTAATGACTGGCTGACTTCTATTGACTCACTTCATTATTTAGCTAAAGTTCTCTCCGCTCTGACCCTGTTGCCTTTGCACACACCATGTTCAGGGTGGTTAAATTCAACGGGTTGTTGGGTCAAAAGAAGTTTTTAATAAGAATATCACGCCTAACTTTGACGCAATAATTTCGTCTTACAGACACAGACAACTATGGTATAAAACTGCTTGAGAAATCGAACTATTTGAGTTAAAATTTGAATTTGAGTTAACGCCGCAAATTGTCCATAACGGGGTATAAATCACGTTAATGGTGTACTTTAGTTCTAAACTAATAGGAATTATTGTGCAATGTTTTGTTAAATAGAAATAGACATCAAAGTGCGATTACTAACAGAAATAGGAATCATTTCGTAAAATATTGTGTCAAATGAAGGAATTTGTTTTAAAGAAGCCATCAAACTAAAAACAAAGTTCTAATTGGATTGCTCACAACGAGCAATAAATCCTCCCTAATTCCTGCCCAAAGCAGATCGGGGATGAAAAGCTTACGCAGGGTACATTTATACATCCCATTGGTCAAAGGTCGTAAAACAAACGACCCTGCGAGCTTTAGCAGTCTTTGTTTGCGTGGTGCGTCAAAGACCACTAAAGTTGCCAAAGCAACTCTCCACAGGAGCCACGCGTTGTTTGACTCGCCTTGCTTAACATTTTAGTGGTCTTTGACACGTGGTACGTGTACTAATGTCCTCACAGGAAGTTTCTAGTGGCGGCGCTTCACGTTTGTTGAATGTGTATGGAATAATAATTAATTGTTTATATCTGATTGTTTGGTTTATTACTCGTTGGTTGGGATCTCTTTGAGTGAAAGGTGTGTTATTATGAGTAGTGATAATTTTGTAAAGGTCATTGTTATGTTATTCATAAGGTATTCTTTTGTGAAAATCTGTTGAATTGGCTAATACAATGGTTTTGTTTATTTAGGCAGAATAAAGCGATTTCTGAGTTATCCTATCGCATTATCAAACAAAGAGTTTAAAGCATTTTAAACATTTAACTCTATGAAGCCCTAGACTTTTAAGGCACTTAGTGAAAGGCCTGTTGTAGTTTATAGCCTTCAGACATCTCTTGAGTTTCCCTTTTGTGTGTGACTTCGTATTTATATCTTCGCGCTTCACACATTTTGCAATTATACAGGGTGTCCCATAAGTAGAATGCCAGACTCTAGGAAAAGGTAATATAGGTCAAAATAAAGAGAAAGTCAAGAATAAAAGTTTTCCCAAAAACGCTTAGTTAACCAAATAGTTGCCATTTTATATTTTTCACTAATTATTTATCATCTCCCACACCATTTATCGTTTTTGACTCAAACTTAACATAAATTTGTATCTAACTAAGACCATTTATGGAAAAAATTACCACGGTGATCTAACTTATCATTTTTAAACGGTGGCTATTTTATGGTAATTTTAGGGCATTTTTGGCGTTACATCTTAAATAGCGATAAAACGGTGAGTTTAACGATAAAATGTAAAGTATAACGTTTTGTAGTGAATTTTATTACCTATCTATTGACACCAAGGTCATAAAATTCTATTGGGAAACAACGAAGCTTTAAGGGAAACTCTGGCTGAAAACAGACAACTTTCCACCTTATTATCTTGACTTTTGCCACGGTTTCCACTGTAACTTTGTTGATTCTTAATCCATTTTTTCGACTTTGAAACCAATAGATAGGTAGTAAAATTCGCTACAAAACTGTATTCTTTACATTTCATCATAAAACCCACCGTTTATTTGCTATTTAAGGTGTAACGCCAAAAATGCCCTAAAAATATCATAAAATAGCTACCGTTTTAAAGTGATAAGTTAGATTATGCTAATAACTTTTTCCATAAATGGTCTTGGATACAAATGTATGGTAAGTTTGAGTCAAATTCAATAAGTGGTGTTGGAGATTATAAATAATTAGTGACAATTAATATAAAATGGCAAATATCTGCTTAACTAAGCATTTTTAGAAAAAATTATTCTTAATTTTCTCTTTATTTTGACCCATATAACCTTTTCCTAGAGTCTGGCACTTTACTTATGGGACACCCTGTATAAACTCATTTTTTGATAAATTTTGAATAAATTACGTGTACAGTAATTGGTATGATATCAGAAATTGGTGGTCGCACAGAGTTTTTGAGACTTGCTCGCTTCAAAAAGTAGATTGATCCCGCCTCTAAGAGCCAGCTAAGAGGAAATCTCAATCCTTCACTGAATTGCGATGAATGGATTGAAAAGCTCCGGGAACTAAGTGCTGCTCTAGGAGCTCGGGAGTTCATTCACGACTTGACCTACTTGTTAACATCTACTTGCCTGCTAATTGAAAGTGTTCAACCTCCCACCAGCCACCAGCCTCGTACATAGAACTCACACTGAAGCCAACATTGTACGTGTGTTCCAATGTGTAGGCCTTTCTCTTCCGAATAAAGTACAATGAAAATCGCGCACGTCACGAAAATAAAGTAGAATTATGACAACCCGCATCTAAGTTTTACACGAAATTTAAAATATTTACAGCTGTTTCAAAGATTTGAGTGATCCTCAAGGTCACAACTGGGCTGTCTTGACCGAAATTGTAAACACTCTATTTCTAATTTTCGATAATCCGATCACTCAAAAAAAAAAAAAAAATGGTGACACAGGTGAACGAATGTACAAATTGCACAAAGAAATCATGTAAAGTGGAAAGGGATTTTTACATCGTCATCATTGAAATTAACATTAGACAAGGAACTATTGCGTATATATCTAAAACCCTGCTGACGATTTTGGAAATTATTTATTTACCAGAACAATTTTTACATACATTCCAAAAATGAAAGAGTGAAAACCACTCAGTAAGAGTGAAATTTCGCTCTTTTGGTTGTTGAACCAGCTACTCGATTTTCACTATTTCGGAATGGTTTTCACTCTTTCATATTTGAGTGTAATTATATTTGCAACTTAAGGTGAGAATACATTGTTTTGAGACTTCGATCACTCTTAGACGGTATTTTAAGGTAAATATGGAATGATGGTGAGTGTGATGAGTGTTTTGATGGATGATGGGATGTAGTCTTGTTGCAAACTAGGGCCAACTGTTCCCCAGATTTGGTCAATAATTATTACCCCAATGGAATGGACCAACGGCTTAAGGTGACTAAATAGGGCCCTAATTCGTGCTTTACATAGGCGTAATAACAATAACGGAAATAAATTTAACTCTCCGTTACGTACCGAACTCTCCAAAGTTGTGACTATTTTAAGGTTTTACCAATTGCACTTATGAACATTATTACTCTTAACTTCTGAATGTTATATTTAAACCATGTTTATTTCAACTAAGTTATTGATTATCGCGAAACGATTGTTTTAGTTAATTTTTGTACAGGCGTATAAAGAGTTTTAACGAAGGGTCTACGTGTGCCTTTTGATCATCTGATGATACCCGCATCAACTCCCACCATCGTTTAGACATATCTGACCATCACCTGCGTGGTTCGGAAGTCACGTTAAGCCGTTGGATCTTGTCATTGGGCTATTAATTAATTACCCATTCTAAGGAAGAGTCGGCCTTAGTTTGTAACAAGACTACACCTCATAACTCATTACTACCACTCATCCTTTACCACATATTTGCCTTAAAATACCCTCATGAGAGTGGTCGGCATCTCAAATAGTGATATTGGAGAAATATCCCAAAACATTGAAAATAACAAATGTACACTCATTCAGTGTATTATTATCAATTCTACCAATGTACTTTATTTACACAAATATTTAAAACGAATTTACATTTAGTACTTTATCAGCTCTATATATATTTATCTAGAACTTCACATGACAGCAAATTCATTACTGGCTAAACATGCAATCTGACTACATACGAGCTAACCCACTACAAAGGACATACTCAGAGTGTTACACGGCTCATACTGTGGAATAACTGGTTTAACCTTTGGTGTCGGGTTGATACCGAGCAAATCAGGTCATGCCTTTACCAAATCACGAGTATATTGGGTTTCAACCATCAAATATACAAACTCCACTGAATTGTGTTGTTGTGCGCAGAAAGCATTAAACAAACACTAATGAAAACAATATTGGTTCTATAAGCTCCCCCCAGTCAGTATCTGTCTGGTTAGTACCTGCTCAGATTACTTTGAAATACTGTACGGGAACATCCAGTTGTTAGTAGTTACGACGTTTCTCGGAGTCTATTGAACACGCTCCGTTCCCCACCAGGGGTCAGGTTGTATCAGATATATTTTAAGGGGACGCGGCAGCAGGGTAGACCGCGACTTCAGGAGAGGCTTGCCATAATCTTAAGGGAAAAGGTCCACCGAGTGTTGGCAAGGCTCTCCATGTCTTGGGGATTAGAGTCCCTAAGTTGTCAGCGGGCTTGCTTGTCGCGCAGTCCTCTCATGATTGTCTGGTCAGCCGAACCCAGTTCAATTCCTCTTCTGAATCCAGACTTCCTTTCATTCCGGTGGTAGCGCAATATGCCCAAAGACGACGCAGACGTGCATAAGGGTAACCAGTCCCTAACCACTTGGTCCCTTCAATCTACTTTACGGTACCTTTCTGAACAATATGTTCAATTTCTGAGTTTGAAATACCGTACGAGTATTGCGGATGTTTTCCATTGTTAGTAGTTACGACGTTTCGATCTAGAGTCTGATCCGGTCTTCAGGTGAAAAATGACTTAACATAAACAAAACATTAGAAATTGAAATGACCTGGTCTAAAATAATCAGCTGTAATTCACTTCTATCGGCTGTAAGTATTCAGTTGTAAAACCTGTATCAGCTGTTTTCACCTCTTTGACTTTAAAAGTTGCTCCGTAAAACGAGTTCGTACTCTAAAATAAGACTCATAAATTTATTTATCTTAAAGACCATCCATGAAGATAGTTAAATAACCTATACCCCTGGGAGTTTTCCTCCACTTTGACATTGTAGCTTGCCTGACTAACTCCTTGCTAAATATCAAAGGTCACACTTGAAGCTGTAATGAGCACTTTGCACTTTAAACGTAGGAGTGCACTTCAAAGAGGGTTTGGTCACACAAACATTTATTATAAGACAGCCAGGGTTGGGTCAGACAGGGGAGCTGTAGTTGAAGGGGCGAAGTGGTGGAAGGGGTAATGAAAACACGAAGGGGAGGGGAGGGAGAAGTTCATTTGAAAGGAAAGGGGTTTAGAGGTGGCCTAACGAGGAGTAATGAAACTTTATATTAACTTATTTAACCCAACTCGCAATGTTTTATTCTAACAAAATGTCATTTTACTCCGCTGATATCCATGCTGCGTGGTAGATTAGACAAACAACACTGTTGGCTTTGAAATTCGGAATGATTTATATTTATCAAACGTTAGAAAGAAGAGCTTTCCTGGTGAAATATTGTCTTCTCGAACAGCTCGTTTCTGAGAATTACTTTGATTAAACGAGGAAAGCGGTTTAATTTCGAGAACTTGTCCAGGATTTAGTCGGTAACTTGTTATGCTGTAAAGTTCTAGCCGATCAACTTTAATTTTGTTGTGAGTCTACAATGTAGTCCTTATTGTCATACGTAGTGTAGCCCTTCGTAAATTAATATAATTTTACAATGGAGTTAATGTGACTGGGACTCGTGGCGTGGTCCTGTAATCCAGCTTCATGGAGGTCAGGTTTTGAGGATGATATAGGTCTAAAGTGGCTCAGATAGTCTCAGTGATCATCTGATAATACCCGCATGAACTCTCACCATCGTTTAGACATATCAGAACATCACCTGCGTGGTTCGGAAGTCACGTTAAGCCATTGGTCCTTGTATTTCCATTGGTCATTGGGTTATTAATTAATGACTCATTCTAAGGAAGAGTCGGCCTTAGTTTGTAACAAGACTACACCTCATAACTCATTACTACCACTCATCACACTCATCCTTCGCCACATATTTGCCTTAAAATACCCTCATGAGAGTGGTCGGCATCTCAAATAGTGATAGTGAAAATAACTATAATTTCCGACATTCCATTTGATGAATTTGATGACAAAAAAGATGAGCACAAACCTGCGTTTTCAACTTTTTGTCTAAAAGATTGTTTGACGTATTATCTTAAAAGTACAGTACTATAGAAAATGCGACCACAGATGGCTATAAATCAAGGGATTAGTCTAACCTCACAACATAGGTAAACATTTGTTGACTTCTTTTAAAAAGTCTAAAAATAACTTTCCGATGCTATGTTTTTAATAAATTAAAGAAACAATACTTGCCAACAACTACGGAAAGACTGATGAGACAATGCTACGGAAGAGAAGTTATTGGTATCATAAAAGAGTAATTTCACGTATCCCATAAATGTGAAGATGAAATGCGGTCACAAACACTTTACTGTCACGCCAATGTAATGTACAACTTTTATACTAAAGGTTATTGTTAGAATATGGTTTTATTTTATGGTTGTTCTCAACAAAGCAAAGCTAAAGCACAATAAAGCTTTCTTTTGGCTGCCTAATGGTTTTTATTATTTGAGCCTCAATAATACAGACGCTCAAGAAAATAACATAATTCAATTTGTAAAACATTGTCGACACGAAGCCACAAGTGCTACCGTGATTACTAGTGCATTTCCTGTAAACGAAGGGGATGATTTACACCTACGCAAGGTTCTCCCCCAAATATGGTCTTTTCGGTAGTCAAACTGTATTTATATTTGACTTCAAATTATGAAATTCGGTATATACTTTTTATGTTAACCGAACATAACCACGAAATTCCCTGCTATCTTGTTGTGAATTGCGCATTCAGTTTAAGTTGAAATCGGAACATAAAGAAACATCAGTTTAAAGTCCAACCCCGGTTTTTAGGGCAATCACCCTCCCCCCATCAAACGGGGACTTGTGGTGAACTCATTTTGCTAGTTCTGTTAACGAATTTAACCTACAGATAAAAAAAGAAACTTTTGTACTCAATTTCGTGGAACTCGAATAAAAACGCGATTGGTCATACGCAAACAAACACACACATACAATAATTGTACATACTTCTTTCACAAGAAAATTAAGTCTAAAGCCTACATAAAAAATGGGCATTAGTTATATATACTTCCGTAATTTGGGACGCGCATACTGCTTACCGTTTTGTTGAACGACGTTACGTCCCATATGACGATACCATTTCATAACTCTAACTATTTACTTATATCTAAATTCACTTCAATGCTGGAGACAGTAACAAATTTGGACATTTAATACAATGTACCTACATGGTTGAATAATAAATACGTTTTTGTACAGGCCTTTGAGTATTTTTAAGAAGTACCAACTCTACAGGACATAATAAGAGTTTTTCGTTGTGTGAGTATCCGCAGTGTTTTGTTTGCTGCAGAATTGATTCCATTAAACTTTTAGACTACAATGTATATAACTGACTAAATTTTGACTTGTGTGTTGCAGAATGCGGGAGTACGTGGAGGAGAATGAGAAGAACGACCCCCTGATCCACGCACCGGACAAGAAGAACAACCCCTGGGCGGAGAAGGGCAAGTGTGTGATCATGTAGAGTTCGAGTCCCGCGCGGGCAGGAGCGGGGGTGGAAGAGAGACCTCGGCGCTACAGAGATCACCCCCTGGGGACCAGGAGGACAGAGCGGCAGATTCTTCAACCCTTCTGGGCCTTCGAGAGCACTTTTCATTTCTGAGCATGCATATGTTTGCTTCCTGTTAGCATCGTGTACAAAATTCGCATTGCATTTTAAACAATTTCTGGGAGGAAGAAGAAAACCTGCCTATAAGAAGAGATAAGACCAATAGCTCAAATATTAAATAATCAAAATCAAATTAATCTGGAGTGTATGCAAGTTATATTAGGATTGAAAGCATATCGATAGAGAGAATTGAATTATATATTATTCAAATAAAAACAATTGGGTTAGCTGAAAAATATTCTGTACGTGGAAAAGGCCAACTAATACATAACTACAGGTTTGCTTCATTAACGGCCTTGAAAAAGGACTTAAATAATGCCACCTATTACATTGTACGCGTCAAGAAGTTTTAGTCTGAGGTACATTGTACAAGGACGAAACTTCGAACCATTGTACCTGCCTCAGTAAGTACGATTACATATTTGTAAATACTAAATATTCAAAATACTGTTCTTCCTGCGCCGACCAGACAGGTCTCTGATATCTCTCCCGCTCTCCTTTTAAGACTTTACAATCAATTTTTTATTCCTTAGGTTTGTGGTCGGACCTTCTTAGTGTTTTGTACTTAAGCTAGTTTTGTCCCGGATGTCGCTGCCTTATCGGGTGGTTCGCTCACCGTTTTACGTGTTTAAGTGTTTTCCCAAGTTTTGATCTAAATGTCCAAAAATGCTGTTTCTTACTTAAATTTTGATGTAAAGATGATTAATGTATTTAAAGAATCGATTATTGATTTAATCGCTAAACGTGTAGAAAAGGAATATAAGAATAGTATGAGACAGCCTTTAGGATAATACTTTTGTTCAAAATCATGTACAAGTGGTCATTTTGCATCCTTGGTGTTCTGACAAGGTTACACTGAACTACTAGAGATTCGTATAAGTTTTGCGCTTATATCAGCGAAACTAAACTTAAGTTTAAACTTACCCACTAATTAAAATTAAATATCAAACATCTGGCTCATGATGTGCCTATATTAATGCAAAATGGCCAGTAATACCTGTATACGTTTTAAAACAATTGCTTCAAAATATTATTTTTAAATTGTCACCACTTTAAAACTTTAATATCTAATTTAATTATCCAGCAAAAAACATACGACTCAGTGATATATTAAGGTTGAATATTGTATTTTAGATCACGGAATAGATGTTTCATGTTAAAAAGATCGATTTATATTGTTTGTAGTTTATTTTGTTATATTTTAGACCCGAGACCCACTAGTCAACTAGGTATAAGTAAGGTAGGTTAAGCTAGGTTAACTGCTGTATTATAGCCTACAGTATCATATGCAATACAAAGTTCCGCATTCTAAACAAAAGCTTTGAAAGCATTCATATTCTAACCTTGACCTGTTTAGTTGTGTTTCAACATTCTTATACATCTAGTCATTGAACCAAACATTCTGGACACTTTTGTAAATACATATATTCCTTGTTAATGAAATCTAATTGTCCTTTGGTACTTCAAGTTTAAATAAACACGTTAAATTTGGTTGGAACTATACGGAATAGAAGTGCTAGAGGTTTGAAAGTTAAGAACTGGTGAATGCTGACGTGATTGTAATGTATTCAAGCTTCCAGATTTACTAAATATTTGCAACTAAATAGCAAACAAGATTCACGCACTGCCAAGTATCATTCCTCGAGGGAAGTGTTTTAAAATTAGCTTAAATAAACAGATATTCGTGTAATTTTAGTTTTAGAAATCACCTGAAATACAATTCGATGAAAACAAAATGGGCAAAGTAAATTTGATTATAGTTAGTTTTATGAGAAAATATTATAGTGGTTCATTACATTTACCCA
This sequence comes from Matsumurasca onukii, assembly GCA_018831715.1. Lineage (NCBI taxonomy): Eukaryota > Metazoa > Arthropoda > Insecta > Hemiptera > Cicadellidae > Matsumurasca > Matsumurasca onukii. The sequence goes on along the minus strand of CM032060.1, from coordinate 13,049,425 downwards.
TAAATGTTTATTGTCTCATAATTAAAGAACCTTCACAGTGTTTTGTGTGTTAACTAAAGTGTAAATAAAACGTAATTTTATCTGAAATGTTTTTTAAGCTTGTTTGATTTTTTTCAAAGTATTCATTACCTATGAGAAACAAATAAAATGAGCTTGTTCAAACAATGGTGTTGTGTTTTATTGTCCTTCCCTATTTCCGCGGAAATATAAATATCTTCTGGCAGAATATAAGGGTAGGTATGTCGTGACAAGATGTAAGGGTAGGCTGTGAAGATTTGTATTTAGAACATTTATTTATATAGTATACACATTTATTATTCAGGAAGGATATTACTGTTTACAGAACAAATTGCACGTAAAATGTAGTGCAATTTGATACGACCTTGATAACATTATAGAATCATATTTTAAAAGACCACGATTTACAATTCTGTACTGCTGTTAAAGAATCGGACGAGTTCCCTTTATTTGAATTTACGGTTCCTAAGTTCTTGAAATGAAATGAAACATATTTATTTCCCACAAAAAGTTACAAAATTATTACAATTTGTTTGTTAGGAAATTTCAAACCACCTTCTCCTGTACCGGTGGTAGATACACTGAAATTGCACTTCAATTAGTCGCTACACTTCACTTTCCCTATTTTGTACGCGAACAAACTGTGGTTGACTAAAATTATTTACATTAATATTAATATAGATTTAGTCATAGACATGAACTTAAAACTACAATTACTTTGTGTAAATTAGATAACACAAAAAAGATAATAATAAATAAATATAAAAGTACATTGCCTATAATTGTACAATGGAAAGCTTCAAGAATATTATTCACGTCAGAATAGTTTATAACCTATACGGGTCATCCAAAGCTAACAGCCAAATTTTCAAGAGCTTGCAGAAAACCGCTATTCTTTTTCTAAATAACCTCCTCGTTTCTCTGAAGTCGTTCAAAAATGGTTTCAATTTTGTCGAATAATTAGCACATTATCAAAGGACGAAATTTATTGCGTGTGTGAAGGACCTATATACGGCCTGTTACTCGTCTATATTTTGCATATTAAATAGGGTAGTTTACCTTTGGATATAGTTTAGAGTCTCACTACTAATAATCAAAAGTGATTATTTGTAGCAAATTGCTATTCTTTAAGTTATACCTAAATGTGTTAATTATATATTTTATCGCCATAAAATGAAGCACCAGAACGTGACTCAAATTGATTCTATGATCGCTGTGAATAATAGTTTCTGAAAGGTATGTGAATATTTGGAGAACAACAATAACTATACTCAGCATATATTCTACACCAACGCGTTGGTTTACACGATGTTAAACGCTAATGGCACTTCCTGTAAGTGGTATACAAAATAATGTTCTATCAAAATTGTTCTAAAAACAAATACCTAAGGAACGGTGGTAGGATTGATAATCCAAGGTATTTATCGTTTCATTAACAATTAATTTGAATTCAGACTGAAGTGATACCACAAGGGTAGCTTTGAACATGTTTGGTTTGTTCACATACAAGTTAAGGGGTGGATAGCTACCCCAGAAAGTATTTCATGTGATCCTAACTAAATATGCCAAAGAGCGTTTCAAAACTATTATTGGGCGGAAAGCTCTATATATACAGGGTGTCTATTCTGTACGACTGGCCCCATCACTGGGCATGGGATTCCCATGTACAATTTTGCCTTGTCTGAACTCTTAACGTCATATAATATATGGGTTTACGTAAATACTTTAAATTTAGTAAACAATTAGACTTGAGTCAAAATCGATTATGCGTTTGTTTTTTTAATTGTGACAAACCTAAAATCATAGTATAAGGTAACTATTATGGAAATTCTTAACCCAAAACCCTTTTTTCTTTAATGTTTTGAAAAGAAAATAATTTTAAAAGTCAAAGATTGTTTGGATCCCAATTCAACGTAGGTCAACACGGAAATTTTCTTAGTCATAAAACAATTGTAAACTGGATAGGTTTATTCATAAATACTGCTACTACATAAAAAATTCGGTAAAAAGTGCTAAAAGGTCCGTACACCAAAAAATGTTGGGATGGTGTGAGAAGGAGTCCTTTATCAGCTTTTTCAACCGAATAAAGGAGTTTCAGCTTGTTCGAGGGGAGTAGTTCTCGCCACTTAAAGGGAGTAGTTTTCAAAAGATGACTTGTTCAAGTAAAATGGCATAAAATACCCTACCGTTCAGTACAATATTTAGCTGTCTAATGTTAAACATTATTTATTAATAGTACAGTATTTTAAAATTGTATCGTTCTCACTGGTCCACCCTGTCTTAGACCTACCTAGCAGGTACAGTGGGCTATTATCACTTAGAAAGATGATGAATATGTGATACTATGATAGGTGATGACTATGAAATAAAACCTAATTATGATTCCGTAATAATAATAATAAACCATAATAATGATAATAAACATAATGATGATATGTGATCAAGGTACAGAAAGTAGCTCTTGCTGTTTTTACTTATGAATAAATGTACGGTTTTTTTTATGTAAATGTACACTTATATTGTTCAAATTACTGTGATAGCGTGATGCGTCATACTGTAAGAGGAATTTTGGTAAAATTTGTATAACAGTTAGCATGATCTAGAAAGTAGCATTAGTTTACGGTAAATAAAGACTTGAGCGCTCTCTGTCGGTGTCTGAGGAAACTACGTGTCGGTAAGAAAGACTTGAGCGCTCTCTGTCGGTGTCTGAGGAAACTACGTGTCGGTAAGAAAGACTTGAGCGCTCTCTGTCGGTGTCTGAGGAAACTACGTGTCGGTAAGAAAGACTTGAGCGCTCTCTGTCGGTGTCTGAGGAAACTACGTGTCGGTAAGAAAGACTTGAGCGCTCTCTGTCGGTGTCTGAGGAAACTACGTGTCGGTAAGAAAGACTTGAGCGCTCTCTGTCGGTGTCTGAGGAAACTACGTGTCGGTAAGAAAGACTTGAGCGCTCTCTGTCGGTGTCTGAGGAAACTACGTGTCGGTAAGAAAGACTTGAGCGCTCTCTGTCGTGTCTGAGGAAACTACGTGTCGGTAAGAAAGACTTGAGCGCTCTCTGTCGCTGTCTGAGGAAACTACGTGTCGGTAAGAAAGACTTGAGCGCTCTCTGTCGGTGTCTGAGGAAACTACGTGTCGGTAAGAAAGACTTGAGCGCTCTCTGTCGCTGTCTGAGGAAACTACGTGTCGGTAAGAAAGACTTGAGCTTGAGCTCTCTGTCGTGTCTGAGGAAACTACGTGTCGGTAAGAAAGAAACTGAGCTGTCGGTGTCGGTTGTCGGTAAGAAAGACTTGACGGTGTCTGAAAGACTTGAGCGCTCTCTGTGTGTCTGAGGGAGGAAACTTGACGCTCTCTGTCGGTCTAACGTGTCGGAAACGACTGAAATGATTTGAGTGAAACAAAATAACGCCTTCAACTCTTAAAGTACCCACAAGTAAATGTGAACTAAATTTATTCATAATCACGTTTTCTTAGTTTCATCACTCTCACTCCCCTGGCAGTAAAGCCAAAGACAATACATATAGGTACGTATGCAGTGTATGTAGTGTGTGTATGTATGTAGTGTATGTATTGTCTTTGGTAGAGCACACCTGCTGAAGCTGACTACAGAAACACAAGTGCGCTGCGCCTAGGGAACAATTGTTCACCTTTTAATATGCTTTTTTATAATTTTATCGTATTGCAAAAGTATCTAGTACCACTAATGAGAAACAGTACAAGATACACAGTGGGGGTTTTTAATGAGTTTGTTCATTTTTTCTAAAGAACAGGCTGAATGTGTCCCTTAAAGAAAGAAATGCATTTTAAAGGATTATTGTATGAGTATTCAGTTTTGAGCTGTATTAAAACATGTTAACAAGCAAAACAAACCCTATAAACAGAAGCAATTTCTTGTAATAGGATTTTTTTACAAAACGTTCTATAGCAGATAAATTTAATTACCTTCCATTACCGTCTTTTTTGAAATATACTTATGAATATATTATCAATTTAGGCATTATGTAACTTAAATAATTATGTTTCATAAGGGTGGTTCTTTATCAGAAGTATTGTTCCGATGTGAGAAAAATAATTTCAGCGTTCAAAAGCAAAACCAAAAACTGTGGTGCAGTTAACCAAATTAATTACTTTTAAGATATTTTTTCGCTAACTTCACAAATCGAATATTGAAATACAGTATTGATATTGATCTAATATTGATATTGGAATAAAACTGTATGAATAAAAGACACCCATGGTAAAAAATAATTTGTACAATGGAATTTTGTAAATTATTTTTAACCAATGGTGTTTTTGTTTGTAAAATTTTATTTTAATATTTGTATAAACAAAATTCTTTAGACAATTATATTTTACCAAGAATGTTTTTTGTTTATACAATTTTATTTCTATAAATGTATAACATCCCTTACCATCTCAAATTATTTATTCATAAATCGAGTTTTTCTTAATTCTCCATAAATCTGTATGGTACAGAATCACTGGTTCACAGGGTTGGTACTGCTCAGACTTTAACAGTATATAGTTTAACCAATTCTCCGCTCGGCGCTAGCTGTTATTCAATCTACCTGATAACAACTGATACCGTATTGTACTGCACTGTAGTGTTTGAATATTTGATTGCATAAACACACGATCTACAATCTATAATGTAAACAAAATAAAGAGCCAAAAGTAATAATAGTTTTAATTTAAAACCAATTGTTAATCAATCTGGTAGTAGGCTATCTCGTCTGTATGTAATAATGATTCCTACCTTGTCTAAAGCTATGGGAATGTTAATCGTACTTTATCTGTTACTATTATTTTTTATTACAAGTTTCTTAAGCAATGGCAGGATCTTTGAGATCATAAGCACTGCTAGAAAGTGACCATGGCGCGTCTAGGAATAAAAGAAAACAATATTGAAAAATCCTTTTTATATGACGAACCCAACTGTTTTCCGACAAAAGGAGACCTTTTGGGCTCCAACAAAAATGTTACCGTCGTGGGCGATTTAGAGATGTTTACCTTTGAGGTACTCACTAGTTTTGTCAAGAAATACTTTGCGATATAATATTTGAGATCTGACAGTGATATTTGGCTGCTGCTGCTAGGCCTAATTCCTAAACAATCACGTTTCAATTTACTTTGGCCAGTCTCTTCAATGCTCATAAACCATATTTACATTGTATCCTCATTGGCTGTTGTGGATGAACATAAACATGTGAAAATCATAATTAGAAGCTGCTTATTATTTCCTTACTCACAAATAAAATTCACATATTTCTTATTAGTTCAGAAGAAAATTGAAGGTTTCTATAATAAAAGCTTGGTGCCCAGATAGGTATAAAATCACCATTTCGCTTACAACATGCACAGTTCTCCAGGTAAAGTCACGTGAAGAAAGTTTTTTATCTCGACTCGTTTTGTAATACTCATTTAAAAATGACACAAAATCACCTTTAAAATGCCACATTTCACATACAATGTTTTAATGACAAATTTGTCTTCAAAATACTATGCGATTTTGTTACAGGATTTGTGATGTTTCCCTCAGAGGATTTTCAAAAAAGTTTTGTCATTGAAAAATGTTAGGGGCCTATGTGAAATGTGGCATTTTAAACCTGATTTTTGTAATCTTTAAATGGGTATTACAAAAAAGTCGAGAAAAATCTTTCTTTGCGTCGTTGAATTTGTATTAAAATGTCCTTTCTTTTGACGTGCCACAATGGGTCGGGGGGTTTGTATTTAAAAGATTTCGGGGCCTTCCACCCCGAATTTTGGGTGGGGGTGGGTGACGCAAAGTAAGTCAAAACCAACTTCATAATCCTATAAAAACATTCCCTAAAGGGTTTCAAACAGTTTTACTTTTTCAAAGTTAAGGTGGGGGTACATTTAAAACTCATCCTGTATACAGGCACGTTACAGAACAGTTTCCCGTAAATCCCAAACACCGTGAATTCAGTCGCGTTCCGTATAGAGTTGAAGAAAACTTTACAACTCTTGAAGGTAGTTTCTTTGAAAACAGTAAAAACTTTGCTGCATTAAACTCTGCGTTTGTTCGTGGCGGATTGTTTTGTTTGTTTTCTGCTGGCATTTGATTTCAAGGGCGAAACAAAGCTGCAGCAAGTGTGACGTGTGAAAATGAATTTTTAGAAGCTGCATACCTCATAAATGTACACGTATAATACAGGGTTATTCAAAAAGAATGTCTCGCTTTCAGATAACTCTATTTCATTAATTATAACTTAGATTTATATAAAGTAAATACCGGTAAAAGAGCACATTTCAAAGTTTGAACCGCTTGGTAAACTTCTGTAAGTGCTCCATATGTCCTCCCCTGACTGCTCGGCAAAAATCTAGCCAATAATGAAACTCTTCCACCATGAAGCAAATATTGGTTAAGGTATTGACTGCATCTCTCATACGGTTTCGCAGGTTAATTCAAATTTTTGATAGGAGAGGTACATAAACCTTTTCCTTAACATAGCCCCATAAGAAAAATTCTCTACGAAATCAAGAATCTATGACAAAACTTTCATTGAATTGAACTGACTTGCTTTTTAAACATTCGAGAACGCAAAATGTCTTGTGTTGAAGGCAGCCGGAATATCTTGTTGATAATTACCCGTTGAAATTACCTCTCAACGTATGTAAACAAAACTTTGGAACTTCTTCTTTTCAACCATATATAAACTATCCATGAAGCATTTATACTATAAAAGTTACAGAAGAATGAAAGTAGGACGTTATTTTTGAATAACCCTGTATATCTTAAAGTTATCTTACTTACTTGATAATTGATATTGCCATCGAACACTGAAAACTCCCAGCATGGATTGCATCATTTTGGCTAGTTCTTGATAGGCTGAGCAGCATAGTCCTCCTTCTACATGAAGGAACGGTAGTGTTTCCTGAGAAGTATAAAATGTAAAGAAAATATGAAGGGAATGTTGAATAAAGAGAAGAGAGATGGAAAGAAAAAGTTATTATATACATATTATAAATATAACTTCGTATACCATTAATGAAAATCAGGAATCTTGTTCCAAAACTGGACCAACAATGAACATTCACTGATCAGGTAGAATGCAATAAAAGCCACTATCGGTACTGTGGCACAATCCACTGTCATTCCAATCAAAAACCAATAGTGACGAAATGAATCACGTTAATTGTGTGAAGCTGTTGTAATTTACAGCTTTTGAACATATGAGTTCTGCGTTACCTCATGGCTATTGAGTTACCAATTAAACATAATGAGTCCTTGTTAACAAATAAGGTATGTAATACATAAAGCAGACAGTATGTAAAACTGATGTGCTGCACAGTACACAAACTAACTAGCCCAAAGATGAAATAATCTCTGAAACATATAGTGTGAATTAATTATGTTACTTGAAGGATAACTAGTTATGTCTTATTTCACTTTTGTTCATATGTAAATAGTATTAGATTACCTTTCAACTGTGTAGGATGACTATGTAAAAGACATTAAAAAATTGTCAAATATGATACATTCTCAACTCTTTAATTTAAATACTGATAGAGTTAAAGTATAAGGCGTTCGTCATAATTTTAAATATATTAAAAATCAATAAAATAATTAAATATGTATTAAATATGATTAATATTTAAATATAAATATCATGGTCGAGTTGGACCACCGGATTCCACTTTGGGGAGGGGGACTTTTCACCAAAAAGTCCGCTTTTGGTGATCTAAAAAAAGTGAATGTCGTCTGATGTTCATGAGAATACATATGTATTGTTCCTATACATCAATATACTCGTACATAACCATGAATGTATAAAAACCATGAAAATCCATCAAGTCGTTTTAAAATGGTGATAAAAAAATCTCTTCACCATACCAGTAGAATGAAATTTCATTAAAGTTAAAATGTGTTTTCCTTTCATGATATGTTGTATAACTTCCAGTAAAAACGCCACAGTCTGAGGCCGAAGGCCGAAACAAGGCTGTGAGCGCAGCGAACCAGGCATATACAAATCTGAGGCCGAACGTCGAAGCGAAGCTGTTGCTGTAAGGAAATTCGTTTTTTGCCAGCGGCGCTTTGCGCGTCTGGTTTTATTCAAATAACAATCCAAGTAACTGCGCCAACTAAACTTACACAAACCATTTGAATGTGTTTCCACTGGTGAAGTGGAGTTGAGGAAAGTGGTCCTCACTTAGCTGCCAATAACGCGCTTAGCTAACAACTAAGAACAGGTAATGGGCTTTCAGTGCCGAGCTAACTCACTTACACAAGGTACATTCACCTCCCCGCAGACAACGGTAGATGGTCGATTCAACAAGAAAGAGCAGATTTGTTATACACATAACACGGTACATTTGAATGTGTTTCCACTGGTGAAGTGGAGTTGAGGAAAGTGGTCCTCACTTAGCTGCCAATAACGCGCTTAGCTAACAACTAAGAACAGGTAATGGGCTTTCAGTGCCGAGCTAACTCACTTACACAAGGTACATTCACCTGCCCGCAGACAACGGTAGATGGTCGATTCAACAAGAAAGAGCAGATTTGTTATACACATAACACGGTACATTTGAATGTGTTTCCACTGGTGAAGTGGAGTTGAGGAAAGTGGTCCTCACTTAGCTGCCAATAACGCGCTTAGCTAACAACTAAGAACAGGTAATGGGCTTTCAGTGCCGAGCTAACTCACTTACACAAGGTACATTCACCTGCCCGCAGACAACGGTAGATGGTCGATTCAACAAGAAAGAGCAGATTTGTTATACACATAACACGGTACATTTGAATGTGTTTCCACTGGTGAAGTGGAGTTGAGGAAAGTGGTCCTCACTTAGCTGCCAATAACGCGCTTAGCTAACAACTAAGAACAGGTAATGGGCTTTCAGTGCCGAGCTAACTCACTTACACAAGGTACATTCACCTCGCCCGCAGACAACGGTAGATGGTCGATTCAACAAGAAAGAGCAGATTTGATTTTATACACATAACACGGTACATTTGAATGTGTTTCCACTGGTGAAGTGGAGTTGAGGAAAGTGGTCCTCACTTAGCTGCCAATAACGCGCTTAGCTAACAACTAAGAACAGGTAATGGGCTTTCAGTGCCGAGCTAACTCACTTACACAAGGTACATTCACCCTGCCCGCAGACAACGGTAGATGGTCAACAAGAAAGAGCAGATTTGATACACATCACGGTACATTTGAATGTGTTTCCACTGGTGAGTGGAGTTGAGAGTCCTCACAGCCAATAACGCGCTTAGCTAACAACTAAGAACAGGTATGGGCTTTAGTGCCACATAACACGGTACATTCACCTGCCCGCAGACAACGGAATGTCAACAAGAAAGAGCAGATCTTTTATACACATAACACGGTACATTTGAATGTGTTTCACTGGTGAAGTGGAGTTGAGGAAAGTGGTCCTCACTTAGCTGCCAATAACGCGCTTAGCTAACAACTAAGAACAGGTAATGGGCTTTCAGTGCCGAGCTAACTCAAGGTACATTCACCTTCCCGCACAAGGTATGGTCATTCACAAGAAAGAGCAGATTTGTATACACATAACCGGTACATTTGAATGTGTTTCCACTGGTGAAGTGGAGTTGAGGAAAGTCCTCACTTAGCTGCCAACGCTTAGCTAACAACTAGATGCTTTCAGTCGATTCAACAAGAAACCTCCCCGAGACAACAGATCGATTCAACAAGAAAGAGCAGATTTTTATACACATAACACGGTACATTTGAATGTGTTTCCACTGGTGAAGTGGAGTTGAGGAAAGTGGTCCTCACTTAGCTGCCAATAACGCGCTTAGCTAACAACTAAGAACAGGTAATGGGCTTTCAGTGCCGAGCTAACTCACTTACACAAGGTACATTCACCTGCCCGCAGACAACGGTAGATGGTCGATTCAACAAGAAAGAGCAGATTTGTTATACACATAACACGGTACATTTGAATGTGTTTCACTGGTGAAGTGGAGTTGAGGAAAGTGGTCCTCACTTAGCTGCCAATAACGCGCTTAGCTAACAACCAAGAACAGGTAATGGGCTTTCAGTGCCGAGCTAACTCACTTACACAAGGTACATTCACCTGCCCGCAGACAACGGTAGATGGTCGATTCAACAAGAAAGAGCAGATCTATACACATAAACGGTACATTTGAATGTGTTTCCACTGGTGAAGTTTTGGTCCTCACTTAGCTGCCAATAACAACGCTTTCAACTAAGAACAGGTAATGGGCTTTCAGTTAACTCAATATACAAGTACATTCACCTGTAGATGGTCGATTCAACAAGAAAGAGCAGAACACACGGTAGCTGCCAATAACGCGCTTAGCTAACAACTAAGAACAGGTAAAGTGCCGAGTACACAAGGTTTTACTGCCCGCAGACAACGGTAAGTGGGCTGCCAATAATAGCTAACAACTAAGAACAGGTAATGGGCTTTCAGTGCCGAGCTAACTCACTTACACAAGGATCTTTTTTACACATAACACGGTACATTTGAATGTGTTTCACGGTAGTCCTCACTTTGATAAGTGGTAACTTCCAATAACGCCTTAGTTGAATGTAATGGGCTTTCAGTGCCGAGCTAACTCACTTGGTCTTGACGCAGTCCTCAACTGCAGCAACAATGGTCTTCAACAAGAAAGAGCAGAACAGCTGGTGAAGTGGAGTTGAGGAAAGTGGTCCTCACTTAGCTAACATGGGCTTTCAGTGCCGAGGTACATTCACCTGCCCGCAGACAACATGAATGTGTTTCCACTGGTGAAGTGGAGTTGAGGAAAGTGGTCTTAGCTGCCAATAACGCGCTTAGCTAACAACCCAGGTAATGGGCTTTCAGTGCCGAGCTAACTCACTTACACAAGGTACATTCACCTCCCCGCAGACAACGGTAGATGGTCGATTCAACAAGAAAGAGCAGATTTTTATACACATAACACGGTACATTTGAATGTGTTTCCACTGGTGAAGTGGAGTTGAGGAAAGTGGTCCTCACTTAGCTGCCAATAACGCGCTTAGCTAACAACTAAGAACAGGTAATGGGCTTTCAGTGCCGAGCTAACTCACTTACACAAGGTACATTCACCTGCCCGCAGACAACGGTAGATGGTCGATTCAACAAGAAAGAGCAGATTTTTATACACATAACACGGTACATTTGAATGTGTTTCCACTGGTGAAGTGGAGTTGAGGAAAGTGGTCCTCACTTAGCTGCCAATAACGCGCTTAGCTAACAACTAAGAACAGGTAATGGGCTTTCAGTGCCGAGCTAACTCACTTACACAAGGTACATTCACCTGCCCGCAGACAACGGTAGATGGTCGATTCAACAAGAAAGAGCAGATTTATTATACACATAACACGGTACATTTGAATGTGTTTCCACTGGTGAAGTGGAGTTGAGGAAAGTGGTCCTCACTTAGCTGCCAATAACGCGCTTAGCTAACAACTAAGAACAGGTATGGGCTTTCATGCCGAGCTAACTCACTTACACAAGGCTTCACCTGCCCGCAGACAACGGTAGAGTGATTCAACAAGAAAGAGCGAGTTATACTACGGTACATTTGAATGTGTTTCACTGGTGAAGTGGAGTTGAGGAAAGTGGTTACAGCTGCCAAGCTTAGCTAACAACTAAGAACAGGTAATGGGCTTTCACCCGCCCGCAGACAACGGTAGATGGTCGATTCAACAAGAAAGAGCAGATTTTGTTATACACATAACACGGTACATTTGAATGTGTTTCCACTGGTGAAGTGGAGTTGAGGAAAGTGGTCCTCACTTAGCTGAAAGCTAACAACTAAGAACAGGTAATGGGCTTTCAGTGCCGAGCTAACTCACTTACACAATACATTCACCTGCCCGCAGACAACGGTAGATGGTCGATTCAACAAGAAAGAGCAGACACGGTACATTTGAATGTGTTTCCACTGGTGAAGTGGAGTTGAGGAAAGTGGTCCTACTTAGCTGCAATAACGCGCTTAGCTAACAACTAAGAACATGGGCTTTCAGTGCCGAGCTAACTCACTTACACAAGGTACATTCACCTCCCGCAGACAACGGTAGATGGTTTCAAGAAAGAGCAGATCTTTTTATACACATGGTCCAGAATATTTTTTATCAGAAAAGTTTCACCATGGTATGGGTATAGTATTGTTATTTTCATTTCACTCATGTCCTTAGAAAATGACGACTTATTTTTGTTTTAGAGTTTGCTGAATGCGAATTAATAATTCAAGCAATTTTAAAATCTTATAAACAACCTCCTCGTCATAAAAAACTAATGCATGGTATAAAAACTGGTTGTGTACGGTATGCAAGGAAAACCCCACAGGACGACCTAGCACTTTTTTAAAATCCGTCACTTTTGTTTTTCAAGACTCCGCGTTGTGCTTATATACAATCGGAGACCCGGGAAATCGACGTTTCAAGTAAAATATTCATCATGCCTTCCAAAGTCAACCGAGTGTGATTTGATTTGGCCTCTTGGGGCTTCATCAAAGATAAGGTTTTTGCCCCACCTTTTCCCGCTACCATTCAAGAACTCAGGGTTTGGATAACGCAATCAGTAGATACCAGCCACTTTGTCTCTCTCATGACAAGACATGGACTACTTCGATATAATGTCGTACTCCGCGTGGTGCACATTTTGAACGCATAAAACTACTTATAGTAAAATGTACTTTAGACTTTTCTTTTGTATCTTATTATTGAAATAACGATATAAAATAAGTTTGTAAAAGTGATATACAATCTGTTCTGTCATTTTGAAACACTTTTAGAAAACTTTTGGGAATATTGAAAACAAACACAATTAAGTTACACAATAGATTATTTATATTGACAGGCTGTTAAACACTTGCAGTCAGGCGAGTTCTTAGTAAATTCACTATCGAGACTCGACGTAGGCACTCAATGTCGGTGACGTACTTCATGTGCTTCTTGTGGTGATGCTGCCCCGATGTACTCTGTTCCCTGAGACACTGCTGCAACAAGGGTAGACCAGCTGGTGCGTGGCTGCATGCCCCGGGCCCGTTCATGTGGATAGACAAGTAGTCGTAACAGTTTATTGCTCCATCTCCATTGCAATCCTGTTTAAACAATGTTATATGTAATTCCATGCCTGTTAAGGGTCCACCTCCGTGGTCACCGCAGAGACAGGCCCAAGGAACACACGACACTGTACACGTAACAACGGGCTTTCTTTCAACTGATGCAGCCTAACTGTCAAACCCTCCGCTTGCAAGGGTTTCGTAGAAAGTAGATAGCGCTCTTATACGGAGGTTAAATTCGGATATGTTAGTTTTTATGGACATCGAAAGAGTTTATCTGTGTTTGGACTTTGATAAACCTATTTACTCGTATAGCTTCTTAAATAAGGCCTTAAAACACTCAATATTTTCTAACTTTAACCGTTAATAGCATAAAACTAAAAAAATTTGAAAACTAACTACGGGCAAACCTAGATAATTTGTTTATCTTTATTAGAGAGTTGTTTTGTTAAAATAGCATTAAAATACTAAAGTCTCCATTTTATTTCCCGAAAACCTCTGCAACGACGCTCTCCCGAGCAGCTGATAACCCTTAAAAGACAAAAAAAACTGTTAAATTAAGAAGATAAAGTGAACACTTCCTATGTTTAAATAGTAATGTTTAGAAAAGAATTATCAGGTTAATTAAGCGTTTTTTTTTTACTGAAAAGTTAATACTTTAGGCTAAAAGAAAAATGTAGACAGATATATGTCCGTGGATCAGTATTACAATAATTATAATAATAATGATTATTGTTAGTTTAAATAACTAATATACGTAAAGTATCAGTTAAACTTTCAGCAGATGTGTTCGGGACAACATTTTAAAATGAAAATATTTAGCAAACTCCGATATATGCCTGACATTACGTACCTCTTTGTATTTAGCCATGTAGTTTGTAATAGTCCTTACTGAGCATGAATAGTCTCTTGCACAGTTTGCATACCCTAAAACACAAAAACAGCTGTAGAAGAAAACAATCAAACCAATTCCCAACATTTTGTATTTCCCAACTGTACGCAAATAAGAGCTATAAATCGCCGACTTATACAGGGTGTAACAAAGATGCGCAGCGTGCTTCACAGAATCGGATTCTACATACAAAAGTAAGTCGAAAATGTCGAGTAATAATTCAAAAACCCTGTGAGATATTTTTGTGAAACTTGGTACAAACCATAGAATAACTTGACTGGGACTCGTGGCGTGGTCCTGTAATCCAGCTTCATGGAGATCAGGTTTTGAGGATGATATAGGTCTAAAGCGGCTCAGATAGTCTCAGTGATCATCTGATGATACCCGCATCAACTCCCACCATCGTTTAGACATATCAGACCATCACCTGCGTGGTTCGGAAGTCACGTTAAGACGTTGGTCCTTGTATTTTCATTGGTCATTGGGCTATTAATTAATGACCCATTCTAAGGAAAGAGTCGGCCTTAGTTTGTAACAAGACTACACCTCATAACTCACTACTACCACTCATCACACTCATCCTTCACCACATATTTGCCTTAAAATACCCTAATGAGAGTGGTTGGCATCTCAAATAGTGATTAGTGATTAATTATATAAACTCACTCTGTTTATAGATTAAGTTTAGTCAAGTATAACATCAAGCCCAGCTGTGTCTTACCTCCAAGGCCGGCTGGAGATCTGCCGTCTTCGTAGTAAGGAGGACTGATGCCACATACGTTGTTACCTGCGCAGTGAGAAGGATCGCTGCAATCCCCTGCCACCTTACATATGCAGTACGCACATCTCCCTGACATCTGACCTAGCAACAGAGAACAAGCCATTTTAGAAATATGTAACTTCACATTATCTAATAGATCTTAAACGGTCGGTCCGTGGTCACCTTAGAGAAAGGCTGAATTCGTCCGCCCAAGGAACACACGACACCGCGCACCGACAACGGGCTAAACAACGCTTTCTTTCAACTGATGCGGCCTAACTGTCAAATCCTCCGCTTGCAAGGGTTTCGTAGAAAGTAGATAGCGCAATTATATGAAGGTTAAATTAGGATATGTTATTTTTTAAATAAAGAGAAATAGTTTATCTGTGTTTGCCTGTGATTAGATAACCTATTTTAGCTTCTTAAATACAATCTTAAAACACTCTGTATTTTCTAACTTTAACCGTTAATAGCAAACAAACTTAAAGACATCTTGGAAAATGAACTAAGGCAAACCTAGATAATATGTTTATCTCTAATGATTAGTGCATAGTATTTGAAAGGCCCAGAAAGTTAAAAACCTGATTAGATGTTTAGAATAACCTTTTAATTAAGTAAAATTTAATAAGAAGAGCTTTATCTCAACGTAAAGAACAATCTCTTGTTGTACTTGTGCAAGTTCAATACTATACACAACACCCTTCCTAAATAAAGATGAAATACACGTTAAAAAATAAATATGATTTTAATTCACTATTTCTTTACTCCAATACTCTTTCGTTTCAATATTGTAGTAATTATTTTAAAGGGATTTCTCTGACAACGTTTATTTATTATTGATGAACCAGTAATATTAAGGGCAAACGAATTACAGAATTACAGATTATTATACAGTATACAGTTATAGTTGCAGATTATTATAATTATGTTACAGATCATTAAGAAAATGTGTTTAAAGGTCTGAATTTCAATTTACTTAAATGTTTTTACTAAAATCTCTAGTTTTAAAAATAATTCCTCAATTTATTTTGTGTGAGGAGAAAATCTTTTTATTTGAAATCAAATAGAAAACTTAAGTCTTAAAGGCATTTATTTCTTAATTAAATGAAGACAAGATTTGAGGTATAATGTTATTGCTATACAATATTCCTAAGTGTTACAGATATGTTTTAACTTGCATTACTAAAACAGTAAATACGTTTTTACCAAAGACTTAATGTATTTTAGATGTATTAAATCAGAACGTGATAAATTTAAACACAAAACCAAAAGAAACTTGTGTACTTAAATAAAAAATATTTAAACGAATGTTTCTAAAATATTTAAACTATCTAGATATAACCTAGGTAACTGTTCTACCGGTTATTGTTGTTAAAGCTAAACAACGTCTTGAGAAGTTCTAGATTAAACTAGCTTATAAATTATAAACTATTACATACAAAGAATAAAGTTGGTTAAGAGCTCAAATATTGGTAAAGTATAAATACAATTGAAAACTTCAAAGCCAAGATTTTATTTTATTTAAGGTTGACAACGTCTTTCAAAAGCAAAGCTTCCTTCATCAGGTCTAACCCCAAAACAAAATCAATTAGTGGTAAGACCTGATGAAGAAAGCTTAGCCTTTGAAAGATATTGTCAATCTAAAATAAAATATAATATTGGCTTTGAAGTTTTCAAATTATATTTATTACAAAGAATACCTGAAGAGTGACTGATTACAGCCAACAACAGAAGAGGAACCGTGACGATGGACATCATGTTGTGTTGAGAGAGTACGCCATTTTGAGTAGTGTCACATCCTTATATACATCAGCTGTAGTATAAGATTTGCAATAAAGTCACAAGCTATTGGTCATGTGACTAAAATCAATAAAGTGACAGTAAGTATTCGACATTTTATGTGAGTTTTGATTAAGTGTAACTTACAACATTTCAGACTACTTTTAACTTCCTTGTAGTTGTGTAAAAATGTTATTCATTCTCTGTGAGTGATGCCATGGGTAGCCCCCACTCAATGACGTTGTTTTACCATGCAATAGGAATAAAGGTGAGATACTAAGATTACAATATCTATAACACATTTGGGTGATGTCTTGAAAAACTCGGAATCATTATTGGAAGATAATTGGGGTGATATCAAATTCATGAATGGTTTACAACGAAGTATAGGTTATTTTCCATTTGTCTAAATATAACTTCTATACAAGTATTTTTTGGCGAATTTCCTTGGGAAAAATGAGATATGTATGCCGCCTTCAATGTAAGACCAAGACCCGGGACCATGGAATGTGCACCGATCCTGACCCCCAAAACATGTTTTGAGCATTTTTCTTCAAAGCTTTATATGCATAACAAAAAAGTGGTTTTAGTTATCTAAAAACAGCAAATTTCATCTGATTTTGATGAAATATGAAATTAATATGTATTTTAACAGTATCATCGATATACCAAAATTTATGAATACATATGAATAAAATAATAAATATAGTTTATTTCTCAAAACCTTTACTTTTTTATACATGTTTACAAAGAAAAACTTAAACTTATTGAAAATCCATCAAGTCATTTCATTTGAAAGAAAAGCGATTTTTCGCTATAACATCGTTATAAGTAGTCCAATTTTGATGAAATTTGAAACAAATTTTCCTATAATGATACGTAGTAAAACGTGCAGTAAAATGACGAAAGTTTGAGGCCGTAGGCCGAAGCGAGGTTGAGCGTAGCGAACAGCCACGTCACCGATATAGTAACAAAGAAATTCGCTTCACTCATGCCAGCGGCGCTTTAGCGCTTAGCTGCGTGTCGGCCTGTTTTTCAAAGGCTACCATTTATACATTATGCTCAGTTGGAAAGTTAGTTAGAGGGAAGTTATTAAGAAAGGAGAGGAGTAGCCAGGACTGATGAGAGACAGTTTGGGGTAAGTTTGTCAGCTGATAACGGTCTAATCAAAATATGTAAATGAGATTGCTGAACCTTTGTAAAGAAAAAAATGATTTAGAACAGATAAATTCGTTTTACAGTTTAGAGAGATATTTTCTTGTAAAATTACTAATGGCTCTATAATTGCAGCGTTAATGTTTGAATCACATCGATCACATATTTTATTTTACGAACAACAGTTTACAAATCAAGCAAGGAATTTAATTAAATCTAAGATGCAATTCGCCAACACTGAAGCGTAGTTTATACTTGAACGTAATTAATCGATTAACTACAGGTTTGATAACCCATTCGTTTTTAACCCAACGGAAGAAATAATTTCGGTTGTAACGGCACAAGTTTTTGTCTGGTGAACATTGACAACAAAATAAACACAAAATTCAATGTCTTGAGTAAGACATATTACTCCAACGTGTATGTCAGAGTCCTTGTTCCGAATTCTAATTTAGAATATGATAAGCTGTTTCGATGGAAGTATCTCAGGATAGTACCAACTTAATAAGACAATATAATTAAGTTAATGAATTGGCTGTCGCGTATTTTGAATTTCAAATTTAATCACAATTTTCACAGATCTAATGTGGAATCTTCAAAGCACTGCAGGCAGGTCCTTTTGAACAAGTACTACCAAGTGTATTAAAGCGTCTTAAAAGTTATGTAACGTTTAAGAAGCAAAAGTTTAAAACAATTGTCAACAAATTATTATCTGCAAAATCCGCTACTACGAATTATAAATTACAAGAATCGTCAGCTTATGAATAATTTATTTCACACCTTCGATTTCACTATTGGTAAGCCAAAATCAAAACGGAATATAGACCAAAGTTTAGTGTCGCAAATGACAGCTTTGCGTTCGTTCAAAAATGTTAAGCAGTTTTTCGAAACTCTTGCTGTCTACTCCCACTAAAAAGACCCAAATTGTTGCCGTGGAAACAGTTGAACATTTTATCAATATTATTTGCGAATATTCTACAGGAAGGCGCAGTTTTTTATAGCTCTCCATTACCTCTCATGTCGTCTGCACCACGACCACGAAGCAAAGCACATGCTCATGCTACCAACTGACTGTTCAGCTCTTGCTCAACTGAGAACCACAACAGTGATCTTCATCCTCAGAGTCTTGTCTTCTTCAGTTCTCTCAGAGCAGTGCGTCCAGCCCAGTCAAATTAGACAGATCGGGTGAGAAGGATGCTGGAGTTTAACAATCAGTGTGAGAATGTCATTTGTCAAAAGTCGTCACGTGTATAGGAGAGGAGTTCGAGGCCATACCTTTGTCTAATTTGAGTGGGTCGGACAGAAGTTCTGGAGTAAATCAGGTGCGATTGTCAGGAAGACAACACTATTAAAGAAGTTGATGTCCGGACGGAGAGCTCACGAGATCAACTGCACGATACTGTAAGTAGTAAATATCTTAATTTTTAATTGTTACGTTTCTTTTATGCCTGCGATGCGAACACCAATATCTAGTGGATTTTGGCGTATGATTTTAATTTGTTTCTCGGCATGCTGAGTCGAATAAAAGGCATTTCTTGTCGGTAAATGCCTCTGATAAAATAGATACTTGTACATCAGGTTAGATCCAATAGAATCGTTTATTTGGGATAAGAAAAGAAGGTGATATGCGGAGAGATGGGTTTAACGGATATGGCCATGCGAAGTATTGGTTCAAATGTGTTTTTTTACGAAAGTCGTTTTATGTATATTGAAACATGACTAAGCAGGTCTAATAAGTTTTATAGGTCTAAGTAGGTCTTAATCTTTTCTTCAAGAATTTAGACTAAAAAGGTTTTATGTCATAAACAACTTCAAATCGATTTAGTATAAAAAACATACAAAATGGTACCTGGCATGATCTTAACTGTTGGCACACTAATCAAACTAATTTCTGCATACCCTCCTTTCTTCACATTAAAGCAACCATTTTGTTGGAGTAAGAGTAAAATCGCACTGTCTACTGGATCTTGTATGGCAGAAGCTATTATATCAACACGAGATGCCTGTTTTTTGTCGAATATACTGTCGAAAATTTCAAAGTACAAAAACCTAAAAAGTCACTCCTTACACCAAAAACCAAAACAATTTGGCGTTTGCGTTTCTTTCAATTTTTAAAATAACCATTTTTACGCCTTAGATCCCAATTAAATCTCTGCTTAGAGGGGAACTATCTGTGAGTAGTTTTATAACAAATATAGAGATACCACTCATGACATTTTTTATGAAAATACAAGATTCAGTGCATTCCCCCAGGGTTCGCCCCCTAAAACCAAGTCCCCCATTTTATTGTGAGAGACTCAACGGATCTTGATTATCCATTTTGACTGTACCAACATAATATCCCTGGACTTTTTTATTATCAACCTAAAGCTCCACAACATAAAAGCTTTTAAATAATAGCATTTAAAATTAGATAGGTGAGCTTATGATTAATAAAAACGGATATTTGTGTGTAACGCATATGTAGGGATAAGCATCAGGGAGAGATACTTGTGATACTAGTACTAAATTAAGGTTAGCACCTTGGTACTAAAGAGGATTTTAATGGAATAATTTAGCCCCAAGTCGGCTATATGAAATTGCCTTATTACAAATTGACGGTATTTTACTCTGATTAAATATGACTATTGGATTATTAGACTCGATAAACTAATATTGATTACGTTATCAGGATGTAACTTGATTAAATCTACGTAGAATATTAATTAAGTTTAACAATGTCCGATTAACTATTTGCTTATCTCCTACATCACACGAACCAAGTTCAATATTTCACACGTAGAACAAAGAGATTTTTCATAACTTGGCTTATGCTAATAATACTAGCTTTAGTAAGGCAAGAGTAATCAGTTTTCATAAGATAAAATTACTTTCAGCAATATGGTTTTTAATGTGAAAAACGGGTTTTGATCTAAGCAGTAAAAGCTAAAATGGATGTTAATCTAATGGGCTTTAAAGCAGCTAACGATATTAAAAGAACAAGTTTGAAGCTTCTGTAAAAGTCTTAAAACGAAATTTTGATAATTTGGTTAACAGTCTCCCTATAGATACTTCAAAATTAATAGTAGTAGAAATGAGTAGCTCTTTAGTTTAACATTGGAAATTAACATGTAACTTGGAAATTAAAGTTGTTACTTCTTTTACTATCGAATTTCCTTTGGAAAATCGAGATATTCATGTCGTCAGCATGGTAAGACCCAGGCCCGGGACCATGAAATGAGCACCGATTCTGACCCCGAGAACACGTTATAAGCATTTTTTCAAAACTTTATATACACATGTAAACTATGTACATATGTGTGTCATCTCTAGAGGTCACATTTTCTGTCAGATTTTCACCAAATTTGAAACAACTGTTTTTTTTTAAATATCAATTGATCGAGCTTTTATCCAAAATCGGACTAATGTGCAGGAAAGCCCCTTGTGGGAGGGGATTTAACCGAAAAAGAGATATTCAATGATCTAAAACTGCAAATTCGGTTGATTTTACAGGAAATTTTAAAATAAATATGTATTTTGTTACCATATTACCTACTTGAAATCATAAATATCCATCAAACTGTTTCACAGCCGCTAAAAGAGTTTTATTTTTGCTTTAACATCGGAATGAATAGTGATTTTATTGAAACTAAAATGATTTTCCTTTTGATGTGATGTATAACATCCAGTAAAAAAGCCCAAAGCCTGAAGATTGTGGAAAAGAGCCTCATAACACTTGTCATAATAGAACACAAAACTGAGGTCGAAGGCTGAAGTGAGGCCATGAGTGGAGCGAATGAGAGTTACAAGTTACAAGTTCGATTCACTCACGTCAGCGGCGCTTTAGCGCTTAGCTGCGTGTCGGCCTGGTTTACACTTAAATTTCAAACTTAAATTATATTTTATAACCATTTATCAAGGGACAGAATCTACATGAGTTTGCTTGTATTCGAGATATAATATAGTATTAGTTTAAATTGTATAAACACTAATAAGAAATCGAGTATAAATGTAAAAACTTCCGTACATCAACAATAGACTATCCCACATAAAAGAGATGAATATGGATAGTTGTTTTGTTAATTATACATTGCTAATCTTGCACTAAAATCAACGGATGTGTAACATTGTGGTTATTTGAAACAGTTGAATCCACTGTTAGTGGTTCGCTTTATTAATTAATCATCTATTTTGGCTGATAAGCTCCACAAATAGCTTTTAAGCTTGGTCAAACAGTTGATTGGCAAACTCTAGTTATAAATCCAAATGTATTGCTAGCAATGTGTTGTAACCATAGAGCGATATAATGATGGCTTATCCTGTATAATTTATTACATATAAACACTACCAAGCAAGCTTTGACGGAAGCCAACAGCTTGCTTGATAGTGTTGTCATAGCGTTAGCCTACGCTATCAGAACATATAGACTGTATAGTGTACACTGAACACTGCCTGCTGGGCTATAAGATAGCTTCAATATTGCTGTCAGCTGACTCTATGACAAGACCCTGTCCCAGCTTGTTGATAATGTTGTCATGAGCGTTAGCCTACGCTATCAGAACATATAGACTGTATAGTATACACTGAACAAGCTGCCTGCTGGGCTATAAGATAGCTTCAATATTGCTGTCAGCTGTCTATGACAAGACCCTGTCCCAGCTTTAGCGATAATGTTGTCATGAGCGTTAATTAGCCTACGCTATCAGAACATATAGACTGTATAGTGTACACTGAACACTGCCTGCTGGGCTATAAGATAGCTTCAATATTGCTGTCAGCTGACTATGACAAGACCCTGTCCCAGCTTGCTTGATAATAATAATAATAATATAATAATAATATATCTTTATTTCTTCAACTGTTCACAATTGTACAATAATGAACCAACACATTACATACTTTCTCAACATAAATAATGCACAACTTTAAACAGAGAAAAAATATAGGGGTCTCTTAGATAAATCTGAGTTGAGACCTCCTACAGATACTTAAACAACTATTATGCTATAAGAGAGCGAGACTAACATGTAACCAATATTCTTAAAGATAACAATATATTATACAATTGATTTAAAAGTTTACTGTGCATAGTTTAACTAAAAGGTATTGTAAGACATTCTTGTACATCCTATTAATACAAAATTACATAACACACACATAACATACACACATATCAAAATAAAACATTCAAAAGCAGTCAAGACAAATAGCTAGTATTGAACTTAACCTACACAACAAAACTAAACACACTTTCAATAAACTCAATGTTAAACAACAGTTTTTTTAGGCTGACAGAAAATAAACGGAAATTTTGCTTATTTAGAATCCTATGACTTAAAATATTATATAATCTAGGAGCACTATTAAAGTAAAACTGTTGATGTAGTGTAAGTTTTGATTTGGGAACAGGAACGGTCAAATTATTTCTTAGATTGTAGTGCTTATCAAAATTGTTGTATTCGTTATTGCTAATGTTGTAAAAAATTCTTAAAACCTTAAAAACATAGAGGTGACGTAATGGAAGAATTTTATATTTTACAAATAAAGGCCAAGAGTGTGTTAAACGAGATGTTTTAGCAATTAACCTAACAAGATGCTTTTGTAAAATAATTAAAGGTTGCAAGGATGAAATGTATGTTCCTCCCCAACAACATAAGCCGTAACTAAGTCTAGAATTAACAAGAGCGTGGTACAAATTCAAAACTACAGTTACGGGACACAAATTTTTTAAAAAGTAAAACGTACGAACACATTTATACAATTCACGTTTAGTTTTCCCTATATGTTCTTTCCACGACAACTTAGAATCAATAAACAATCCAAGATATTTCATAACTTCTGTCTGATCTACTTTTAAACAGCTACAAAAAACATTATCAGTACATGTTAGAGAATGAAATTTACAAGGAAAATCAAAATGCAAAGTGGTTTTTAGACTAAAAATTTGAATTTTTGTTTTCTCACTTAAAACCATATAGTTTTTATCAAACCAATAACGTAATGAATTTAGATCCATTTGAATTTCGTTTTGAACTGAAGCTAAGGAATCTGAGCTGTAAGAAAGAGCTATGTCGTCCGCAAAAGCAGTAATTTTTCCTTTTAACCTACCATTACACAAATCATTAACATACACTAAAAACAAATTGGGCCAAGAACTGAACCTTGTGGTACTCCGTGATGGATAAAATCTTTAGAACAACAATCAACGCCAACCCTTACACTGCCTTCTACATGATAAATAGCTAGAGAACCACATATGAGGGACACCCGAATTCCAGCCTTCCACAGTTTGTCCAAAAGAATAGTGTGGTCAACCGTATCAAACGCCTTAGTTATGTCAATGTATACAGCTGCACAAGATTTACTAGTATTTAAAGATTCATGTACATTATATAAAATTTACCCAGAGCATCTTCAGTCGACAACCCACTTCTAAACCCATATTGGTTTAAACTAAAAAAGCTGTTTGCATTGAGGAAAAAATTAATCTCTTTTTCATGAGTTTCAGAGAAGGAAGGAAGAAGAAATGGGTCTGTAGTTGGAAACATTTTTGGGTCACCACGTTTAAACAAAGGAATAACAACGGCAAGTTTCAAACAGTCGGGAAAATTCCTGATTCAAAACTTAAATTGAAATACCAAAACATCTACGATTAAAGGACTTATTTTCTTAATCAGAAATGAGTTCAAAACATCAGAACTTGAGCTATTTTTTTAGCCTTGAGATTACACCTTGTACCTCATTACTATCTGTTGGAGATAAAACAATGAGGTTGTTTCCACTTTTTGAGTAAACTTTGAATCTAAAATGTCATTAAAATGAGGTACGGAAATTGAACTTTTTAAACTATTGGCTACATTTATAAAATAATCATTGAAGGCAGAAGAAATATCTAGTTCAGAGGTATGAGGTTTCCATTTATTTCTATTTCAGAAATTTTCTTACTTGACCTATCATTACCGACTAACTTGTTTACCATTTTCCACTGAGCTCTTGAATTACCTGGTAGCTGTTAAATTTAAATAAATAATAATCTTCTTTTGTTTTGAGGATATCGTCTTTTAATTTTAATCTAAAACGATTGTAGTAATTACTTAAATTTACATTTAATGGATGTCTTTTAGTAAGCAAAATAGTTTTTTCTCTTTCTAATCCTTCTTAATAAATTATTGTTCATCCATGGATTAATTTTATCAAATTTCTTTCTTAAAATTACATCCTCTGAAGATACTTATACCATCGGTAATCTTATCAATGAATAATTTAAAGCTAAAGATACATTTCTTTCTAGATATACGTCAGACCAATCCACTTTTACTTATATAGTCAACAAGTTTGGCAAAATTAAGTTTGATTTGTGAACATCATTGTTTAACAAAGGTATTTTACAATTATTAAAAAGAAAAATACACAACCACAGTAGAATGATCTGTTACAGATGTATGTAAAATATTGCACGATTGTTATTTACTACACCCTTCGAGAAACGGTAAAAACATGGTCTAAGCAGGTTTTACTATTTAAAAAAATTCTCAATTGGGTTCATTAACTAATGAGGTGAACCCATAACTAGATAAACAAGTAAGGTACTCGTTAGCTAACTGAGAATCAGAACATATATCAGATTAATATCAATATCATTCTATAAACCTGTTAATCATATCAACTATAAATTGTTTAACTGAACAGCTGTGCAATGGTAGGCAGCAGCGAGACAGAGGTCGGGCGCATGCCCGTCGGCCGCCGACACTGACAGATAACAACAAACAATCAGCTGAGGTAACCTCACTCAAAACAAAACATTCAGTTACAGTACATACCGTAAATTACGTACATACACAGCCACACCTCCTGCTCTAAACTCTCGTTACAGTGACAGTGCATGGAATAACCAGGTATGTTTAGTAATTATTGATTCTACATTGAGTTATCCAAATCTCAGTTAACACTATTATTTCTGGCAAAATTAAAAAAATCCTCAGTTCAATAAACATGTCAAAAATTTGATCTCAAACTTCTTATGTTTTGATTTATGATTACAAACTCATCATCATTTAAAAGCCTGCAGGGTTTATATTATTGCTATAGTTTAAGATGGACATTTAAACAAAACAAATATAGAAGGAAACATAAAGTTAAATACAGTTTCACATCCACAACAACACTCACAGTTTGTCCAGATCTTCCAGAAGATGAATTTCATAACCGGTCCTCCTGGTCCTTTTTCATGAGAACTCTTCCTCCTCGGATCCATAGAAACTGTAACCTTTCTCGATCTTAACCTTCTTAACTTGCGTTGAAAAGCTTCCTCCGGGCAGGGCAGAGACTCTCGTTTACATAGATATTACTGGCCGTTGACAGATGTAGTCCAATGTGTGGTTTGTGTTTAAGTTCCGGATTTTCTTTGCGATAATGTTGTCATCAAGCGTTAGCCTACGCTATCAGAATTTATATAGACTGTATAGTGTACACTGAACACTGCCTGCTGAATATAAGATAGCTTCAATATTGCTGTCAGCTGTCTATGACAAGACCCTGTCCCAGCAGCGATAATGTTGTCATAAGCGTTAGCCTACGCTATCAGAATATAGACTGTATAGTGTACTGAACACATAACGGGCTATAAATGGCTTCAATATTGCTGTCAGCTGACTATGACAAGACCCTGTCCCAGCTTGCTTGATAATGTTGTCATGAGCGTTAGCCTACGCTATCAGAACATAACTGTATAGTGTACACTGAACACTGCCTGCTGGGCTATAAGATAGCTTCAATATTGCTGTCAGCTGACTATGACAAGACCCTGTCAGCTTGCTTGATAATGTTGTCATGAGCGTTAGCCTACGCTATCAGAACATATAGACTGTATAGTGTACACTGAACAAGCTGCCTGCTGGGCTATAAGATAGCTTCAATATTGCTGTCAGCTGACTATGACAAGACCCTGTCCCAGCTTGCTTGATAATGTTGTCATAAGCGTTAGCCTACGCTATCAGAACATATAGACTGTATAGTGTACACTGAACACTGCCTGCTGGGCTATAAGATAGCTTCAATATTGCTGTCAGCTGACTATGACAAGACCCTGTCCAGCTTGCTTGATAATGTTGTCATGAGCGTTAGCCTACGCTATCAGAACATATAGACTGTATAGTGTACACTGAACACTGCCTGCTGGGCTATAAGATAGCTTCAATATTGCTGTCAGCTGACTATGACAAGACCCTGTCCCAGCTTGCTTGATAATGTTGTCATGAGCGTTAGCCTACGCTATCAGAACATATAGACTGTATAGTGTACACTGAACACTGCCTGCTGGGCTATAAGATAGCTTCAATATTGCTGTCAGCTGACTATGACAAGACCCTGTCCCAGCTTGCAGCAAATATGTGCAATAGTGAGATATATATTTATTGCGTCTGTTTGAAACTATTACAGGTTGCAAGTAAGTTGCATTTCAGTTGCATTGAATACTCAGAATTAAGAATGCTAAAATGTTTGAGATCAATTAGTTAAAGGTAAAAAAAATAAAAAGTTTTCTTGTTTAACGAGGCAAAGTTAGGACTAAAAAGTCCTCTCAATCACTCAACTTTGACCTTTACCTAGCGTCACCGTATAGTCACTTTACATATTGTAAGTGGTGACTGCGGTAATCGAGCCCTGCCACAAGTGATGAGCTCCGGAGTCGCACTCAATACCAATCCGCCACGGATCCGCTAATTAGTAGTTGATTTAAAGACAGACTGTTACGAAATTAGAAAGTCAAAATGTATTTATTTTACCAATTACGCAAGACAAGATACATTATGATGATGAGTATAAAATTAATATTGTTTAATAGTCTTATTTATTCCATACAAAACACAAATCAATTCGATGTCAAGTCTTAAAAACATTCGATCTTCATATAAAAAGTTCATTTACAGTAACGGTGTTGACTAAAATGTGTTTAAAACTGGTATTTCATGAAGTCGAACTAAAAATTTATTTTTAATGATTTATTTCTGTGTATAGTTTTTGTATGTTCTATGCGAGGTTAAATGGGCTGATGTTAAATTGATGGTGTAGACAAGTTGACTATTTTCTTTTTTAACTTGAAAGCTACTTTTGTGTTGTTACTTCTTCCTTACAATAATAGAGCCAATCTCTTCTATATATAATTAATTGTTGTCTGAAGATTTGCAAACGTATAACAATCCCCTTCCATGTGATAGTAACGGAAGATATTATGTTGGAAATCATCTGTACCGATCTACTATTCAACGTTCATCTTTAAGTTCAGGAAACGCTTTTTGGCAGTTCACTTGTAGTCTTTCTTAATAATAAATAATCGTAAATTTTAAAACCGAAAAGAATCAACAAACAAATTAATTGTTTAGATCAAACAGCCTGTAAAGCAACAATCAGTCAGAAGGTTAGTGATAGCAGTGCAAGCTGTGCAGATAGATAGATATACAACACGAATGTTATTGACCCAGTTAGTTACACAGTGGTTGATTTGAACACCTGCCCCAGACAACTGTACAGTGTTGGCTAACTTTGATGTTTCATTAGTTAGTGCTTGTGTTGTGGATTCGAAACTATGTATTTGAAAAGAGGCCAACATGTTAGCCGCTAAATAGAGCAAGTTAATTGTGCTTTATTCTACCTTTTATTCCTGCTACTTGTGATACGTAAAGATTTTAAAATATTGAAATAAAACATACATCAAAAGGATTAGAATTGGTCCAAAAACTTTCAATTAATTTTTGTTAGGATCTTAATACCCAAGATATGAGTGATTAGATTAATATTATTTTCAAGCCTTTGATGGAGTTCAATAATTCAATTGTCAAGATGACTTTATAGGTCCAAACTTTTGAATGTTCCAACTTTGGTTATATTTTTCAAACCGTGTTGTTCAAACTTCCAGATCTTAGACTTTCATAATGTTGGGTTTGAGTCTACTTTCTAGTTAAACCTTTCAACATGACAAATTAGACATCGTACACGTTATGACCATAATAAGCTTGGAAACTGAAGTCTAAGTGTTTTATAACTAGCTAGTACTCTCCTACAAATTATAGTTCTAGTTCTACTACTTGTACTATTTACTACTTCACGAGAAACTAATACGAGTAGTTGTTATGTGTAGTGTTATTTGTGTGGCTATATACGACTCTTTAATTAAAATTAAATTGAAATTAATTAGGATGATGCTTCAGTTTAATCAAATGCAAGTACTTACTTTTATTTACAGTACAAGCAACATACTCTTTGTGTAACGACCCAGTATAACGGGAAAGTTATAGATCTATTGAAGCTAACTTCTGCTATACCTCACTTCCACTTTGAAAGCAGTCTCTTCAATCACGTATAGCTTAAATTAAATGTAAACATCACTCCTGGCTACTCAAACACTAAGGTTGGCAGTGAGAATAAAGGCCTAGAACTCGATAGAAGAACTGGTGGTTTAGGAAATCAAAATTCCAATTAACGGGGAAATGTTTATTAATCTGTGTTCAAAACGAGGTATGCTGAATATAAGAATTCTGGGAGAGATGCTCTTCCAGATGTTGGGGAGAAGATGTTGTCTTAGGAAACAGGAACTACTAGAAGAAAGAGTTATGTCAAAAGAAACTTGGATCAAAGTAAACAGAAAATAATAGCTGAACCAGAGCTACAACTCCAAAACCAGAGCACAGAAGAAATGACCGTCTAGAGTTTTTCAGAAGCCATATAAATGTAAAAAGTATTGAGGAAAACAGAAAAAACACCTGTACAATATTTTGTATATAGAACATTTATGTTACTTGTTTCGGCACTGGGAACATAATCACCTCAGAACCGAAACATGTAACTTAAATGTTTTATAAACAAAATATTTTACCAAAGGTGTTTTTCTGTTTCATATGACTATAAACGATATAAAACTATGGACTAAATACTATAACATCCTTTCATCTTCAAATAATTTCAAATATGTAAAAGATTCTTGAGAAATACGAAAACACTTGTGTGTTTTGTGTCAAGACACTTCTTTATTGGAGTCAAAAACATGCTTAGCTGGGTTTGGGTTATATAACTTCCTAAAAAGCTGTTAATTTAAATAACGCCCAAGCAAAGTAATAAACCAATGAAATTATTCGTATCGTACGCAGAGCGATTAGCAATAAGTACACTATAGTTAAACACCTCTTTTATTAATATATACAGATAAATGTTTTTTGGGGATTGAAAAAAGAAGATTAAGGGCCGTTTCACCAGAGCTTTTAATACCCCACTCGGCCTAAGCCAAAAACATCTTTCCACTCTCTCATCCTACGCTCTCGAGGTTAATCTCTGCTTTTAGTTTCCTTCTTGGGTACTTTACAATAATATTCTTGATGTTCTCCATATTTACTTTGTGGAAATCGTAACTATACAATGAAAGCATCTTGTACTTTTACCACATATACGTAAGAATTAAAAATTATGTGGTAAAAAGTACAATATGCTTTCATTGAATTTATAATATAGTTCACCTCGTTATTCAAACGTTAAAATAAAATATTTTTGATGAGAGCTCTTAACTTTTTTAGAATTGTTATTAGTTTTTGGTTTGTAAACATTGAATACGTAACAATGTGAATTAATTGTAACATTTATTACTTTCTAGGCTTTCGGTGTCAAACCGCGTCAGTGGACTAATTACTAAATTGTCAAACGTTTCGCCCATTCTAAGATGTGGCATCCTCAGTGACATCATAGAATGGGCGAAACGTTCATTAATAATTAACCAACTGACTTTATTCTGCTTACTGTAATATTGACTCCGGCCGCTCAAGCCTACGCATTAAGATTGAATACGTATCCTTGATCATGATTTTGTTAAAGAGAAACCCTAAGGGAGAAACAGCGTTAAAAGGGTAATTCTTTTATCATGTAGTTTTTATTAACAAATTTCCTTCGTAAAAATACGAGTAATATATTCATCCCATCTTCATCCACCTATATTAACCACTAGATTATGCAGCGAACAGCCTCGAAATACAAGGATAAATCAGCCTTTGGCCTAACTTTGTCGTGCTCTATTACCACAAAGATATTTGCTAACCTCACAGCCTCGCTTCAGCCTTTGGCCTCAGACTTGCTTGGTCTTTTACTGCAAATTTCATATCACGAAGGAAAAGCATTCTATGGGTACTGCATAGTTGAAAGAACTTGTCAGAGAAAGTGGTTGCCATCATGCAACGAATGTGTATTAAGTATTCATGTTAGGCAGGGAATGCGGTGGAGAAATATCGCGTAAATCAACAGTAGAAAGAGGCCGAATTCAAGCAAACATCGTAAACAAGGCAATAAAAGCAGACTCAAAATCCTTGTTGAATAGCAAATAGACCTCTCGTTAGCTTTTCCAATTTTGAGCTTACTACATTCATCAATTGTACCAGTAGGAATATTTTTTCACGATTGTCCTGTCCTTTAGGTTCTTAAGTATTTACGAGTTTTCAATAAAATTCAGCCTAAAAGCGTATCAAGTGCAAGTGCTAACGTGAATATTAGCGAATTGAACCTAAAACGTGGGTTTTGCTCTATAAACTGAATTTATGAAATGGAATAGTCGTTTACACAGTAATCAACATGTGTATTACGAATCAAAAGAATTTGACCAGTCAAACCGGGTTTCACCGCCATCTTGGTCTGGCTATAGGAATTTGTCAAATTTTGGTAACGTGTTGGCTACAGTGACATAGTTTGTATATGACATTTCATTCAAAACAGATGATTAATATACTTTTTGAGCATGAAAACCTCTTTTGAGGAGAAAACTCTCCTCCGCCTCCCAACCAAAAGGGCACTTCCGATTTTGCTGGTTAACGTTGTTTACCTAGAGATTTGCAAAAAGAAATATTTGTACCTAATTTCGTCTAAATTGGATAACAAATGCGTCCTGTGGAGGTGATGTTAAACTCAATACGCCGTTCCATTTGCTCCACGACGTATCGTTCTATATGGCGATAGAAATAAATACAGCTCAATGTATAGAAATACACAACAGCTGATCACATGATCCATTAGCTACAAATACTCTGTGATTAGCTATCAAACCGTTAATTGATTAATAATTTCACCTGATGGGAGTGTTGTATATCCTCGATTTTCTGAACTAAGCCCGTCCTTTAATCTCAACTAATGATGATGGAGAACTGTTAAAATGTTTCATGTCAATATTCGCTTGGAAAAGATAAACAAGAACTAACGATTTGAAATCATTTTACTGTCAGTGAGTTTCTGGATAGAGTTATTACTGAAATGGTTACAAATAAGTGTTATACAGCTTATTTAAAGTAAAACTAGTTCGTCTTATGGATTATGCTTCAATGCTTATCAAGATAAACATTTTTAGCAGAGTTTATTGTTGATTCCACAACTTGATTTGTAAAATTTATGTATTCATACATTTGTGTACATCCAGTATAAGTGTACACCAATGTTTCCAAGACAGAGGCAAATGAGACGAGTGACTAAGTAGATTGGATTGACAACTTTGAGTTGAAATTAGTTTGATTCATATGTCACAAAGTCTAGAAACTTTCTCTCATTCCAGTCGTAAATGTCAGAACAAGTTACGCACGTTGAGTTTAAGTAGCAGAAGCAATCAAGTAATTTGGTGGATATACAGGTGTCACGAAAATCTGTAGCGATCTATGCAGAACCAGATTTTACAAACAAAAGTAAAGTCGAAAATGTCTAGTA
Source organism: Matsumurasca onukii (assembly GCA_018831715.1). Taxonomy (NCBI): domain Eukaryota; kingdom Metazoa; phylum Arthropoda; class Insecta; order Hemiptera; family Cicadellidae; genus Matsumurasca; species Matsumurasca onukii. The sequence continues at coordinate 13,017,100 of CM032060.1, read as the reverse complement.
ATATTTTTTGAATATGGCTTTGGTTAGATTATTTACAAATTTCAAAGTCAAATTACAATTTGATTCCATTTTTAATATCTAAGTTTTTACCACATCACGGTTTAAATACAAATCCTGCTAAACGTTTCGACTTGTGTGGAGAGTCAACCAGTCAACCATATGAAGATAACTCTACTGCGAGATCCAAACGTTTACAATACAGTACAAGTATTTTGTGTATTTCAACTGTGACTTTGCAACGTCAGCTATTAATATTGACACCGGCCGCGAAAGCTTAAATTAAGATTTATTCCATTACGCCATTTTGAATTGTGATAAGTTGATATAAATATTTTTGGAAAACGTTATTAGGAAAGCAATTAGGTTATACCAAGTTTTATAAAGACTTTTGCATTTTAATTATTTTAAAACATTGCAAAATGGCGGATTTCGGCTAACCTAAGCCAAAATAAAAGCATGTTACTATACATTTTCGACTTACGTACTTTTGTATGTAAAATCCGGTTTGCATAGCGCGCTACACATTTTTGTGACACCCTGTACAAATATCGAGACGTTACGTTACGAAAATTCCTGAGTTAAGATTCTGTACACACGTTACAGCGATAAAAAATCTCTTATCTAAGAATTTTACTTTTAATTTTATTAAATCAATAGATCTCTATTTTATTGTGAACTCTTTTCAATGATGGAAATTATTTTGGAAGCGCGACTGAGACACAAGGTGCAAGGTAGGTGCTGAAATACTTCAGTTAATGACTGAACAATTGAGAACTAAGCTGTAAGAAGATCTGCTGTTTGAAGATGCAAAGCAGCTCAAAGCAATTTACTAAACAAAAGAAGCATTGCAACTGATTATTCTGAGATAGACAAGTTAGTTTTCTACCTTAAAGTTGTGTGGATATTTCACGAAAAGCCATTTGCTTTTATTAATTTGGATGGACATGTTTTGAAGTACTCATATCTTTGATACATAAATATGTTTTTAATTAATATAACACTCGAAAATGTCTCATATTGATGGGTTTAACCGTTATTTTAGAGATCATTTGACTACAAGGATCGCCAAATTCTTTTTAATATTCGCCTTTTCACGCTGACTGCTTTTGTATACAATTTCTTCTTTGATCCGCTAAATAAACTAGGCTATAATTACCCAAAACCGAAATAAATTTGTTCAAAAGCTTCCCACTGGCGGTAATAAGATTTAGTGTATGAGTTTGGCCGATAATAATCAAATTAAAGTTACATTGAAACCAAATACTTAATTGGGGAAAAAAGCTCATGAACTCTATGAAGTTATGCAATAACTACTTGTTAATAGTTTTTTTAATTAGTTTTTAAATATTTTTATATTGGTTATGGTTTTAGTTTTTCTGGTAATCTGTAGGAAAGAAAACTACGGCTATATTACCGTACGTTTTATTGTAGGGTAAACAAGTCAAAAAACAACATAAATCTAAGTCCTTTTACTTTGTTCAGGTAGATCCGCTGGGCATGACGGAATCTCCGTTATTGCTCCACTAAGTAAATGTTTAAAACGTTATTAAGAGTGCACAGTACCTGTCGGCCATTTTGTTTTTGTCTCATAAGAACAGCGTAAAAAGCATTTGCTTGAGACACTTCATGCCCACAACTTTCATCAGATCTTCTTGAAATAAGTTTTATTTGAAAGATGATAATGTACTGCAGTGTGTCCGCTGACCACCTTTTGAAAATTTTAGTAGTTTAAACGTAAAACAAAAATCAAAAACAGTTCTTAATTTTCTTTTTTTATGTCACGGTTTGATAAATGAGAAAATCCGGTGAAAACTGTAGACGTGAGAAAATGCTTGTTTTTACATTGCTATTATGGGACGAAATTCAAGGTCACAACCGTTTGAATTACTTTATTGACGTGGTGCATTTTCGGCATTTATCTACCGAAATAATGTATTTAGTCTATTTCAATACCGAAATAGCTTTTATTAAACCTCACTGCTAGAGCTTCAATTGTAGATGTAGTAGCTATTGGTAAAGGGTAAAGGGTTGCAAAGCTTGCTTAGACCCTTAACGTGATAGAGCAGTTTCTATTTAATGGCACACTTACTCTACAGTAACTGGAGTAAGCTCAGTGACTTTTCCTTGTACAGTAGACTATTCAATAGAGGCAGATGAGCTTAAATTACAGCTTAGATGTTAAGGCTTTAAGTTATAATGAGTTTTCCTTTAATAGACACCAGGTAGAAAATTACACTTTATATCCTAATCAAAACAAGTATAATTTCATGAAGTTTGGCAATTTAATTAGGGGTCGCTTAGTACTTTATAAAATACATACAATGAAAATAATATATGTAGTGTTCCAATAATTTGTGTAACTTGTAGTTTCATTAAAATGAAAATGTATTTTTAATGTCAGCCAAAGATATCTATTGTATAATCTAACGCTTTTTAGACACTATATAGCATCAGGTTGCAACGGAAAATGGATATTGAAAGAATAATGATCATAAGTGCTGTACGATCGACCAACGGCTTGGTTTATGGTTATGATTTATGATGATCTCTGTCAAGAATGATTCGTATTCCTCGTAAAATGCAACATTTACAGATTACACTTTTATAGATACAAACGATCTTCGTTGTTCATTTGTTCAACAAATGAAAGATTAAACAATACTAGCTAGCTGTACAACAAGTTCAAATTCCTTTACAACTCTTTTGGTTGAAGGAAAATTTGTTATCCTACAGACAGTGAACTGCAACACCAGTAAAGTATTAAATTAAACCCTTTGAGGAAAACTTTCTTAATATGTTGATCCACTCTTATATCCCTCGTGTAAAAGTACAACCGTTCAAGTCGTTGATCCATCGGAGTTAGAATTTACAATTAAGACTTTAAGTACAACCCCTTTCCTTAACCTGTGCCATATTTCTAGACCACGTATTGCTTAATATCCGTAAGAATTTTTAAAGCATTGTTAAAAGCATTCATCAGGGCTGATTCATGGTAATACAAAAGATACATTTTCATAACTATTTGACAGTGTCCGCATCACCCCAACCACCATTATTGTTTCTTTATAAAACCCGACCAGTGCTTTGCGTGCAAAGAAAACTCAGGAGTGTACTAAACTGGATAGGAAAGAGGGTTTAACACAACAAACCCTGTAATTCGATAAAAGGGAAAAGTCGGTAAAAGATTAAACGTACGAAAACAATATTGTGGAAGATAGACACGACATAAATTACAAAAGGCTTGTAACAAGTAATATTTTTATTTTAAAAACTATTAGACATTCATGAAAAAACAACGTGTAAACATTTTTAGCGCAATCACAATACAAATATCGGATTTCACGAATGTTTGTGTTCATAGTTATCTAGGTTCATCACAGTCGTCATTTCAGTGCAACAAAATACTTCCGACCTTTAAGTAATGACTTGAAATAATGGTGGAAACATAAGAAATAATTATTTGTATGTTCAACAAGAACTATTGAATATTTCATACCACAATACCTACCCTTCCCACACAACTGTTAAAAACATAAGCATCCATAACCACCGTTCTTTGTAGTCAAGACTGTACTTTAAACTAGTGTTAAACATTCATTATTTCGTCGAAACAGTTCTTCTATGATACACAGTTAAATGGAACTTAAATTTTCATCAAACATAGTCTTTACTTGTTAAATTACTTCATACTCCAAAAAATCACTAGGTATAGCCATTAGCCTGTTTTGCCTTACATACCCCTTTATCTTTGTCAACCCTAAAGTGAAGATCTTTAAACTAAGCTCAAGTTTAACGACTGAGGCGCAGTCGAGGACTTTAAATGAGCGAGGATCAAAAAGACACTTTTTGAGTGTGATTAAAGATACTTTTGCTACGATGATAGTATAAAATCAATACACGTATATTTTACACTGTTACTACTACTAGTTTGAACTCATAAGTCTGAGTTCTAATATTTACGTGAAAACAAGCTAGTTCATCCTGACCAATCATCAGTTAGTGCTCGGTATCGATTTGGATACGATTATTTCTCAGACAGTAAATTAAACTTCATTACAATCGAGAATAAAATTATGTACAACAGTATACTTCCTGTTTAATTACAACATATATAAAAGACAATTCCATTTAAACAAAACCATTGGAACTGGGGATGTCTTCGCCACGTAAAGATAATTAAAATTATCATCAAATCAATCCTTCATTTCTCTTAGACAAGTGCAACGTTATCTCGTCAATACAAGTATCTAAAGAAGCTGGGTTTAGAGCCAAACGAAAAAAAATGCATTCAGGAATTTTCTGGATAATCTGGAGTATTCCTGTATGTATTGTAATACTTATATATTCTTTGGGGAAACTTAAATTATTTAGCAATTTGTGCATATTATACTGTTATTAATCGTTCACCATTGTTTCTTGAACTACCCTCCTCCCAAACAACATTAAAAACCGTTCTATTTGAATTACTGGGTGCCAGTAGCGTGCTTGGAGTGCATTTTATAAATCACTGTCAAGCGTTTCTGAGAGCACCCATTTGTCTTTCTCATTTCTAAACGACTCCATTCTTATCGTGAGCGTTCAACTTTTGACTGTTGGTAGAAGGAAAAAGCACATTGTTACAACGATAAAAAAACGTACAACCTTACAATAACTACTAAGATATACTGAGGAGACAAGATAGAATCTTGAAATATAAACATTGTGGATATAATCACACATAAAATTAATAAACACTTCTGTGTTTGTAGTTTAAGGAGAGAATCTTAACTGGTTAAATAAAATGAAACATTAAACAATAATATAGATCAATTTTCAATTCACCATCAATGTCCGTTGCAGCTCTTTGATCAGTTGATTTTCAAAGCTAGCTTCAATACATACAAAGTTATATCTTTAACATCGGGATCCAAATTAATGTTGAAACCCTTAGTCCTATTGGATAATATTTTGATTGAAGAAATTGAATACTTCTACTTATCGATATGGACAACAATTAAACATGGGGTTTTATCGTTAACGACGTCTGCAATAAAGTTTCAAGTTGTATTTTTGCTTAGGAATCTAATTGGTCACTGCTCTAAATATATTTAAAAACACAACTAATATAGTATCATTCATCACCACTCAAATTCTAAACATACCTATACAAAATACACGCCAGTAAAGAAGTCAATCGATGTTGAATTTGCTGAAATATACTTTTCATGACGTTACAGTGTGACAACATGTTAACAACTATTCAATAAAGTTGTGTCCACATTGGTAGTGACAATCCTTCACAGACTTCGAATATTCAAAAATTGCTCCAAGACCGGAAACTGTTGTTTAAACGGATACAAAAACTTCCAAGAATCAAAATTAATCAAAACAAAATTTAAAAATATGTAACAACAACACTTTTCATTTTATGGAAAATTTTTATAACATTCGCTTCCCACCTTCAAAAAGGCTTGTATTTTAACTGTACCATTGTGTAATTTTTCTTTTCGCTTAACCATATTCAGTGTGTATTGAAGTAAATTAATTAGTGTAATTTCAAGTTGCTGATACAAACCAAGTATATCTACAAAATGTATGCAGGGTGTCACAAAATGTGAAAGAGTTACAAAACCTGCTAAAACTAAAAACACTTCTCCAAGTACGTCTGCGTGACCTTTCAGACGGCACAACATATGTTTGTAATTTTTAAGTTTACAAAATATTAGGTTAATATGGTTGTCAGTCGAGCAAAACAGGAGCAATGAATGCGGCTCGGTGTATAATATCTAGAAAGAGTAGCGCAAAACGACGACAATTTCTCATCTTAATGTTCACGGCTTGCTTTTACCGCCTACAGAATCTTACAAATGTTTTCTTTTTATAAAACGAAATGAATATCTTTACAGAACTAGTTTAGTTTCTTAAAACATCTGAAATCGTTGTGTTTGTTTGGGCTGTACCTGTATGTAGTACATAATTAACCAATTGACATTATGTTTATAACCACTGACTTATTAGCCGCTAATTGTTGCCTATTTAGCTTTTTGTAATCTTCATAATTATTATAACCATGAGTGACCTTTTTAAACGTTTTATACAGTTTTCTTTAAATCAGACAACTTGTATATGCTTGTTTATGGTAGCCTTTTTAGATGATTTGATTGATTTACATTGTATATAAACATTTCAACATTGTACACGTTATAAGCTAATATAATGTAAATGTAAATCATTAAATAAAAGTTCTACCATAACAAAGCATATACAAGGACAACAACTTCAATAAACGTCATAAGGGTTTCATTAATTTTGAGAAAACAATAGTTCTTTCTTGTTAACAAGATGAACAATTTCTGGAGTATGTTCAATGGTCTCAAAATAGTTCCCAAAATATTGTGAGGGAAGTTTGTATTTTTGAGCCACCTTGTACAGTGGACTTTTAAAAGTATTTTTGTGTTTATAACTCAACACATTTAAGCAGTTATGTTAAATAACATATTTTTATAAAATAAAACAGTAAACTTATGAAAAAGACACATGTGTTACCCGGTGACAATTTAACTAACAACAATCACCGCATAGTTAGAGGGGAAAGTAAATGCCAAAGTGGTAGCTACCCAAGTGACGTCACAAAGTGTTTACAACAAGTTGACAACAAACCAGTGTAAGGATTGTGTACAAGTTAGCGTGACAATGGTACAAGTTCCTTGCCACTTCAAGCCTCATAAACATACACCAACATACCTCCACACCATCTGTATCAGAATATAGCTCCGTATGTTCCTGAAGTGCTGAAGTGATAGCTAACCAAGTGACGTCACAAAGTGTTTACAACAAGTTGACAACAAACCAGTGTAAAGTTGTGTACAAGTTAGCGTGACAATGGTACAAGTTCCTTGCCCCACTTCAAGCCTCATAAACATACACCAACATACCTCCACACCATCTGTATCAGAATATAGCTCCGTATGTTCTGAAGTGCTGAAGTGGTAGCTACCAAAATGACGTCACAAAGTGTTTACAACAAGTTGACAACAAACCTGTGTAAAGTTGTGTACAAGTTAGCGTGACAATGGTACAGTTCCTTGCCCCACTTCAAGCCTCATAAACATACACCAACATACCTCACACCATCTGTATCAGAATATAGCTCCGTATGTTCCTGGTGCTGAAGTGTAGCTACCCAAGTGACGTCACAAAGTGTTTACAACAAGTTGACAACAAACCTGTGTAAAGTTGTGTACAAGTTAGCGTGACAATGGTACAAGTTCCTTGCCCCACTTCAAGCCTCATAAACATACACCAACATACCTCCACACCATCTGTATCAGAATATAGCTCCGTATGTTCCTGAAGTGCTGAAGTGGTAGCTACCCAAGTGACGTCACAAAGTGTTTACAACAAGTTGACAACAAACCAGTGTAAAGTTGTGTACAAGTTAGCGTGACAATGGTACAAGTTCCTTGCCCCACTTCAAGCCTCATAAACATACACCAACATACCTCCACACCATCTGTATCAGAATATAGCTCCGTATGTTCCTGAAGTGCTGAAGTGGTAGCTACCCAAGTGACGTCACAAAGTGTTTACAACAAGTTGACAACAAACCTGTGTAAAGTTGTGTACAAGTTAGCGTGACAATGGTACAAGTTCCTTGCCCCACTTCAAGCCTCATAAACATACACCAACATACCTCCCGCACCATCTGTATCAGAATATAGCTCCGTATGTTTCTGAAGTGCTGAAGTGGTAGCTAACCAAGTGACGTCACAAAGTGTTTACAACAAGTTGACAACAAACCAGTGTAAAGTTGTGTACAAGTTAGCGTGACAATGGTACAAGTTCCTTGCCCCACTTCAAGCCTCATAAACATACACCAACCTCCTCCACACCATCTGTATCAGAATATAGCTCCGTATGTTCCTGAAGTGCTGAAGTGGTAGCTACCCAAGTGACGTCACAAGTGTTTACAACAAGTTGACAACAAACCTGTGTGTAAAGTTGTGTACAAGTTAGCGTGACAATGGTACAAGTTCCTTGCCCCACTTCAAGCCTCATAAACATACACCAACATACCTCCATCTGTATCAGAATATAGCTCCGTATGTTCCTGAAGTGCTGAGGTACAACTGAATTTACAATGTTTACAACAAGTTGACAACATCCTGAAGCAAAATATCTGTGACAATGTTCATTGCATTGTGTGGTATTCATTTGCATTTATTTTGCCCTCTTGTGTTATGGTAAAGGAAATTCTTCGTAGGCAGATCATAATAATGTAACATAGTTTTGCTCAACTAGTGAGAGCTGAAAGTTCTGAAATCTATAAAATTGAAAAACGACCAAAGCCAGACAAACCTACATCAATAAAAAAGTGATACTTCAGAGTAAAGTTACATATTACTAAATAACTGAAAGGTTAACGTTCTAATTGCAGTTAAATTGCGTGAGTTATTTAAAACGTCAAATAAAAACATGTTTATTGTCATGCTTGTACATACATAAAAATAGTGTAATTACTATACTTATTGTTATAGTAAAATATTATTACATTGTATACTTTAACAAACACAAACAAAAAGAGACATTTTTGAAATTATAGGTAGTTAACATGGTTTCACTTATACAAATGCATAGGAACCTCGTGGTAAACATCACCTTTTAGATAAAATTCATACATTTGCTTGGTTATAATAATAAATGTGAAAAACAATGTTAAAACTTGTAAACGTTTTTTATAAGCTCTTTGCTACACCGACTTAGCCTCAAAAAGTTGCAGGAAAGTCACTCTATAAACTACCCTCAGGCATGATTAAAAACAAGGTATTAATCAACCAATATTTCCACGTCAGTCTAATTAAGTTCACAGAGTGTTCGTCGTGATTTAATAAATAACAGATGTAATATTATTCCTCCTACGTAAAATCAAATATACGGTCGTTTCATTAATAAACCAGAACCCGTAGATAAAACTATTACATCGCGACCTCTTACATAAAGTTAGCTACATGTTTTTCCTTCAGCAAGGGTAGTATAGGTATTGCGCTTTCAAGAAGTTATAAACTTAAAGATGTACTGTATGTATTCATCATACCCTCGATATACTAATTGCAAACAGGTGTGTCTATTTGGCGCACAATAAGGGTTAACATATTGTTTTAATGAATGAGATGTGTTTAACACTTTTCATAATTTTTAATTTCTTAAAAGCTAGCTCTTAAAAACAAAAATGTGAAGGGTTTAAACATTTTAATTTAATAATACCATTTACTTTTCATCTAGAATTTACTGAAGAAAAATGGTTTTGGTTCTCAAGTTTAATTTAATAGTAAACAAGTCGTATGATTAAATTTTGTCAACAGAAAGGTACTGAAAGGAGAGGAAGCTGGACTGATGACAAAAAAGCACATTCTGAAAGAAGAAGCAAGTGTGGGCACAAAAAGAAGCAAACTTTTCAAGACGAAGTTAACATATTTCTCATGGTTCATACGTGATTAATAATAATTAAAATACAGAAAACTCATAATCTAGTTCTTCTGGTTCACCCGCGTCATAACATCACAATAATTAGCTTGAAATATTTCGGTCTCACTGAGGAGTGCCATCTTCAGTTTATTGCAATAAATCCTCTGAGGAACAAGGCAAAGTACTCCCAGTTGAATGTGGAATGCTGTGGTACAAGACACGTTCCTGCCATTATTCATCGCCTAGTGACCTTAATACCCCAAGTACAGATGCTTTCTTCGATATCCATATATTGACACTGTTTTGTAGCCCTTCAGTTAAAGTGTACACCTTAAATGTATTAATAACCTAATGCTTTCTTTGTTGAAGTTTTGTTGTTGATGGTACGGTTTCTGGGTTAAATATTATTACGGACGTTTTTAATCGTTTTGAGAACAAAAACTACACGTTGTCAGTGTTCCTGATGACATTTAAATAAATAAGCTCCTTTTGTATGGTATTTAAGCAAGTGCACTCAAATTAATTAGCTCCTATCTTATAAATAAGGTTACAATTTGTCTCTGTCAATCATAAAGATTCTGAATCGGTAGAAGTTCAGACAGGTGTTCCCCAAGGATCGGTCCTTGCCTTTTTTCTTTATTGTATATATTAACGATCTTCCAAATAACATAAACACACAGTAAATCATTTATGCTGATGACAACTTTGCTCGCTAATTACAGTAATATAAATTGTTTAAAGCAGATAGCTCAACAAAATTAGGAAATATCTTACAATTGGTTTTCAGTGAATAAAATATCCTGTCATCCTGAAAAAGTATAATACTTAACACTAAACTCAAACCGGAAATCGAATTTGAATTTGTTAAACATTTAAAAATACGCATTGATTCTAAACTAAATTGGTTTATAGTTTAAAACTGTTTAAAAAATTTCAAGAGTCAACTACGTATCTGCTTTGGAAACTCAAACACTTTGTTAGTACAGACTATTTAAGACTGGTTATTTTGGCTTATTCAGTCACATATTTCGTACGGTCTGCTTTGTGGGGTCACTCTTCATCGGTGTCGGGTATGCTACTTTTTCTTGCAAAAGACTACTGCGTAACTCGGTAGGAGTGGGGCTACTTGCTCACTGCAGACCCCTTTTTATTGAACTGAAAAGTCCCACTGTAGTTAATCTTTATATTTTTTATATTAATCTCATTACTTTATACAAATCTAAATCTTTTTAATTTGAGGCAAGAAATCCATCAATATGACACCCGTGGTAGAGATAGGATGGATATAATTTCGCATATGTTAACCTTAACAGGAAATTAGTTTAAGTTAAATTGTAACAATTTATCTATAAACTACCTCAGGATGCAAGGAATATAATTTTAAAAATTTTAAAACCAACGTGTATGATTGGCTATCACGCAATCCTTTTTCCAACTCAAAGAATGTTTAGAATATGAAGTCAACCTTCAGTTAACATTGAAGTTCAAAGATTTATGTTTATTGTTAAAGTAATAATTTTGAATATTACTCATCTCTTTGAGTCGTTGGTATTCTTAGTATTTTGACTTACTTACTTCTGTAAAATGTTTATGGAATAAACTATTCTTATTCACAATGTTTCAAAGTGCAATTCCGCAAAGTCAATGTCACTTGACCGTGAAGTCTTGATTTATCTATGCTTTGTCTTTTAATTTCCTAAGGTTGGCAGTTATTTACTATATTAAAAACTAATAAGTTTAAGGAAAAGACTTAAGTGGTGGAGAATTGCACTGGTGAATGTTAATCAGCTTGTACTGTTTACTTTTACGGGCTATCTGTTCACAATCTTTTTGCTTCTCACCTGAAGACGGAGTCATTCTAGCTAGATCCCGTCGTCTGAAGCGTGTGCTTATTTTCCTTAACAACTTTTAAAAACGTCAGCAAAATTAATTTAACCAGGGAATAATTTTTAACTAGAAAGTTAAATTGACTGTTAACTGTTTTGGGGCTGTTTTACAAAGTATTTAACAGACATGCAAGACAACTGTCTATAAGGAACTGAAAGTAGAGATCAAGGCACTCACTAGTTAGTGTTCAGCCCGCTAGATGTCTCTAGTGTCGCAAGTTGCCTCCAGCCACTCATATACTCTAGGGTTTACGTGCTTGCTACACTCAGCGTTATATCCACCCTCAGTAACACACATTGCATTGGATTGGGAGACTTAAACCTTGTAATCTATACCGTAATGTGACGTAGAGGTCAGACTCTAATCAACCTATGCACTCGCTTAAAAGTTTTTATCTGTAATATTCGTGCTAAATTACAATGGAGTTTGGTTTATTTTTGCCTGAACGGTTCGTTTGGTTTTATTTAGTTGTATTCGAAAGTAATAGGGATGTATTACTGTTAATAAAACATCAATACAATAGCATCAGTACAAGCAAAGATCTACGGGATTTTGTTGGCTTTAAGTGGTCGTTAGCTTTAGATTCGTACGTTTACTTTGCTTAACAACATTTGATGAAAGACTCGGCAAAAGCTTTTAAGCTTGAAAGGATTTTGCATTTTGCCACTGGTGCTTTTTCAAACATACGAATGTAATTTTATGTATTTTACTTACTAGTATTTATTTTAATGACAAATACTGATCCCTTAATAACGTCTCTTCTACTACCAACTGAAGATGGGACCGTTATACGAAACAATGTATGGAACTTTACTCATTTGAATGTTAGGTAATTTACATTAGTGCTGAACATAAGTAACGTATATGGAACATTATATATGAAAACTTTTAAAATGCTTATCAGTCCTTTACTTAGTAATAAGAGGGACACTTTTAATTCTTCTTCTTGATTAATTGAACCTGGACTTGCATCCAACGTTCGAAGATTTAGAACACCAGCGTTCGTTTTGTTTGGCTTCGAAATTATGGCGTTATCATTTGAGAGCGTATATTAATATATCCGTACAGTTTTGCCAAATTAGCAAATAAAAAACTCTGTATTTGCCATTTGCATTGTTCGAACTACCTCCACACAAATGTATAATACACAAACAGGTTTCCTATTCATAACAAATTAATAAACACTCAAGAGTTTATATTTTTAAGGCTTTTCACACTGCAAAATAGCGTCACAGAGCATTATTGGATGGTTCAGGGGACATTCCGTGGGAAAAGTGAAGCCACTTTATGTCCGGTATGTAGTGATCTGATACGGCCTGTACATATAGTAATGCGTGGTGACTTTTATACAGGGTGTACAGAAAAAACGGGTCAGGACGGGTTAGGATATTATTTGAGTGAAAACTAAGAAAGAAAGAGAAAGAAGGAAGAAATGAATCCTATATTTTCTTAGCGTTTTACAAATCTAATACATATACAACACAATAAACCCAGACTGACCTGTAATACTAAATCTACTTAACAATACTACACAAAGAAAAATAGGGGGTTTCCGTTTTGGGATTTCCTGTAACCATGGGTCAAAAACGCATAGTTTCCCCAATAGCCGGCATTTCTGCCATTTTGCTTTTCACTATTTATTTATTTTCTCCCACACCACTAATTGGATTTGGCTCAAACTCAATATAAATGTGTATCCATGTAAAATTGTCTATGGAAAAATTACTAGGGTGATCTAGTTTACCATTTCAAAACGGTGACTATTTTATGGTATTTTTAGAGATTTTTGGTGTTACACCTTAACTAGCGAGTAAACGGCGAGGTTTGCAATAAATTATAAAGAATAACGTTTAGTGGAAAATTTAACTGTTTATTTATTGTTATAGTTAAAATTTCACTAATACTCGTACACTTTGTAGTTGTCCAAGATTTAGTTTTAAACTCCGTTTTGTACATTTAAAACGAAATAATTTTGAAACAAAACTATCTACAAGCATGTCAGAAAAGTTCTCTATTTTTCCAAATACGTCATGTTTATTCATGTAAAATTATGGTTTTGAAGTGTCCTCGCGCAGCTGAGGCGAACTTTAAAGATCATTCAAACGATCCGAGGCATCCAAACGAGATCAAGATCATCTTTCTTTGACTTTCTGATCCCTACATCTAACGAACCTTTAACGAGCAACAAAATCCGAAGTATTAAAACCGTACACAAATAAATTCAATTAAAATAAGATTTAGCTCGAGCCATCTCCCAATTTTCCAAATCGCATTAGCTCCTCCTATTTTTTTTAATCATAAATATATTTTAAAATGACACTATTACATTGTCAAAGCTGTCGATAGTATACTGGAAAATGTTAGTTGACAGCATTATAAAATACTCTAGAGGGTTATAAAATGATGGTAAATTAGCTCTGAGACTTTCATAGTCCCCAGCACGTGTGCATCGTGGTCGATTTGTTTGTTTGATTACAAACCCTCCACATTTTAGCATTGGAAAACAAATTTCAAGAACAATCTAAAGATTATTGTATTTTCAGCTTTATTTTTCTTAAAATTATGATCTATTTCCTTTACATATGATAGATTCACACAATAAGCACGGTCCAAACCTGCTGCGCCCTAGACGTAAACTTTTGTTCATACCAAAAAGCCTCTCTTTAGGACCTAGTGATCAGATATACCAAATAAAATAAACAGTTAACGCTGATAAATAACAGATAAATAACAGATAAATAAAGCCCCATCTAATTGATTCTAGTCAACAAATGTCATTGAACCTTCCCAGCAAGAGCGGATTGTTGCAAGCTGTTAAAGTAGCAATATCTCTTAGCCAGAGGCGCTTTGCTGCTCAAGCCGTCGTAAAACAATTCATTCACTTTTATTTTATCTCTTCTAGTCGTTGGTGTCTTCAAAATTTTGTTTTGAAGTTTGTGAGATTTTTACTTATTGTATGCCAAACTGGTTGTCAGTTAAATTCTTAATTCAGTCGTTCTTCTTACTGTTTTCAGTAAAAATTTAGTATGACTAGGAAATTAACAAACAATTCCTAATAAAAAAAACATAATCTTTCTTCAACTTTTGCATTACTGAGGCAGTTTGAAGTTGAAAATTAGAACTAACTGAACACATAATTATAAAACACACTTTAAATTGTTTCAGAAAATTGGGTTTTCAAGCCTTCTATCTCGTGTTTATTAGGGGTGGATTGCATTGAATTTATAGAGTTCTTCAATATGTTAAATATTTCGACGTTTGTCTGATTTTCATGAAATTTGGTACAAATGTTCCGTTTGTAAATATCTTGGTCAAATTCGTTAGCCAGCAAAATCGAGCTACCGGAAGTCCCCTTTTGGGGTGAATTTTAACCAAAAGGGGGTTTTAATTATCTAAAAACAGTAAACTTCGTCCGATTTTGATGAAATTTGAAATAAATAATATTATGTATTTTGTTGTTATACATCAATATACTAAAAGCTATGAAAATCCGTCAAGTCGTTTTAAAACGGCGATAAACAAGTGATTTTTGCTGTAACAGCAGAATGAGGGGTCCTATTTTATTGAAATTTAAAATGAGATTTCCTTTCATGAAATGTAGTATAACTTCCAATTAAAAACTCCGTAAATCTGAGGCTATGAGCGCAGCGAACAGCTCGTAATGCTCGTGATCATACAGGAGGTCAAGCAGAGGCCGAATCAAAGCAAATGAGCGCAGCGAACAGCCTTGTGATGACTGTGATGATAAAGGAGGCCAATCTGAGGCTGTAGCGAAATAACTGTAACAAATTGTAAAGGAAATTCGATTAACTCACGCCAGCTGCGCTTTAGCGCTTAGCTCCGTGTCGGCCTGTTTTGAAATATACTCGTAGTTTCTCAAAAACTATTCGTTCATTATGATGCAGCCTGTATATTGTACTTCCTTTAGTTATTTTCCAACATTATGAGGTTTTTGTCAGGTGGGTTTATACGAAATACTAATTATTGATAAGTTATGTGACAATTTCTTTTCTTTTCTCCGATACATAGTGTAAAAGTTTCGGCGACATTTTAAATTTGTCAGGGCTGTTGAAACAGGAGAGAGCACTGAGCAGTCCTTACAAAATGTCGAAACAATTCAATGAAGAGTGTTCTCGAGTGGCTTGACGTGTTTGGAAATGTTAGTTTAAAGTTCTTGAGACGAGAAAATGTATTCATTTAACCTCGAACGAACCTCTTATGTTTATAACATTTGGTTTGTAGATTCTTTCGTTTAAGTTTGTTGTTGACGATGTTTCTAGGTTTGAAATATTATTTCGTACGTTTATTATCGTTAGTGAACAAGAATAAAACGAAACTGGAAAAGAGATCTGGAATCTGAGTCCGTCTTCAGGAGAAAAGTAACCAAGCTAGCTGACTAGTCAAACACAACAAAACAACAATCATGTGGTGAGTTTTCTTTGCATGTTTGCGAATGTTGTATTATTTTCTAGGCTACTCACTTCAAGGTTTAATTTGTTTTTAGAGAAAAATTGTTTGACTGGTCAGCTTACACTGATTACTTTAGGATAGCAGTTGCTCAATTTATTATGTTTTGTGTTATATTTTAGGGTTCTCTTCACCAAGAAACAGTATGAGATTCCAGATCCCGAACTAGTATTTAACAACGAGAAACGTCTGAAATAACTTTCAAGCTCGGTATATTAGCAATTAAATTATTCATGTAGATAGTGAAATATGCCTAAACGAAGAACTGCGATGTACATTTTAGGTGTTGTTAGAGGTGGGTGAGGGGTCGAGACTACACAACCCTGTATAATTATGTTTACCTTGGCATTGTGGAGGTGGGTATCCGTGTGGACAGGATTACGTTTGTTCAACCTGTGATACAAGATACAACAAGAGTGAAAATAGATTATCTAGATGTTCTTTGTGTGCATTAAAAATGAGCAAAAGTCGTGGTGTTCATAACTTTTTGATACGTATCATTGACTTTTTGATACGAGGTCATTAACTCGAGGAATGCAGCCTGGTGACTTCAATACGAGGTGATAAAAAAAACTTTCTCAATTTTCAATAATGAGAAACATATGTAAACAGGTTTAATATTAAATCGCGACTATAAATTCAGCTACATATAAAATATATTGATTCTTTTATATCGCTTTAAAATGTCGAGAAGAAATGTCTACGATTGCTTTAAATTTAAGCAACACATCAAACTTGTTAGTTTAATATTATATTACTATCATCGAGCTGTTCATTGTATTGATTTTCAAGAACAAATCGTCAGGGCAAAAGTTTTGGTACTCTGTTTAAACCTATTTTTACGTTGTACAAAGTTTAAAAAACTTGTAGAATTGAGATACTTCTCTCATCAAATTCGCGAGCTAAATTTCAAGACTTTGCAAATATGGAAGCTATTTATTAGCTTGTGTTGTACAAGATAGTCTAAACTCAAAGTACGAATGACACACACGATGACGGATTTGATAGCACTATTTCAATTGGGGTAAAAATACGCGGTCTGAACTATTATACAACATTTTTAGTAGTCATGGAAGAGTGGACTGTAAATCATGTTTGTATTACGACGCTTTGTTAAAAATAACGAATCTGTGGTGATAGTTCAGCGACTTTCGATTTCAGAGGCACATTTCATTTGAATGGACAGTTAACAAGCGAATTTGATACTCGAAAACCCTCTATCAAATTAAGAAATTTAGATCACTGTTATTTGGTGTGCATATACATTCGGCATTATCGGACCCTACTTTTAGTTGAAAAAAATGGTGCTAATGTTGCATAACTGGCTCGTTACATACATGCTGAACACGTTTTTTGTTACAGGTCAAAAGACGATCCTTAACTTTATTAAATGCTTTTTCCATTATGGTGCGACTGCCATACTTAGAGATCATGCGATTTCAAAGATGTTTGTAAAGGTCATCTCACGTTTCAGAATATGGCACTTAGATCCACTACTGGACTCTGTGATTTTTTCTGTTAGATACCTCAAAGACAAGTCTACAGAACAACCTCGGTCACTATTTAATTGAAGGAGCAATCAAAGAAAAGTCGCAAATAAACGCTTTGTTGACTTGAGTAGAACGATTTTCAGGAAAGACTTAAAAAATTTAGAATGGACGTCACATGCCGGATGTAATTTTCACGCGAACTTTTTAAAAATGGAATTATTGAAAATACGATCATGCTCATCAATGATTTTTATCCAAAACAACCTGTACGATCATTTGTAAGTGATAGTATCAACCTGTACTTGTGATTTGGTTACAACAACTATCTGAATGGAGTTTTACTGCCATCTTAGTTTGGCTGATCGGATTGTCTTAATTTTGGTGCACGTTTGTAACAATGACATACATGTTAGGTAAAATTTAAACTACATGTAGATTTTAGAATTTTACCCTAAAACACCCATTTTTATTCAATCATCCCTCTTAAGGGCACCTTAGTTAATTCACTGGAATTCATGGTAGCGATGGTATTGGGTATTTCATGATTGATCAGCTGATTTATTATTTTGATTATCCTTAGATTAAGAAGACATTTGATTAATTATTATTTCTAAATATTCAACCGTCTTGTGTGAAAACAAGATTAATTACTAAGAAAGACTTGATGAACTGTTACGTAAACACTACTCAGTGCTTAAACCCACTTTCCCCTGTAGAGGCTTGATGAATCCGCTTCGGGAAATGTAAATATTCATTTTCCCTTTCGCTTGAATATTACCTTCACTATCAATTTACTTTTGCTTTATCTTAAAAAGTAAAAATAAACTGTTTTCAAATGCTGTAACGTATTTATTTGACGTTTTAAAACACAGTTGACATATGTAAGTAACACTGTTACGGATATCTAGTGGTTTTTAGTAAGAGAGGTTTCAATAAATTCAAAATAAACAAGAACGACACAAACCTAACCTAGAGAGTTACTTAAGGAACATTTGTACCAAATGTTATGAAAATTGGACCAAAAATGCTACCTGTAGAGTGGACACACACGCATATACAGGGTGAGTTTTAAATGTACCCTCCACCTTAACTTTTGAAAAAGGAAAAATTTGTTAAAACCGTTGGAAAATGTTTTATAGGATTATGAAGTTTGTTTTGAAGTACTTTGTGTCACCCAACCCCCAAAATTTCAAATAATACCCTCCTTTGTGGCCCCTCAAAAGCAAAAGGAATTTCTATAAAAATTCAACGACGCAAAGAAAATTCTTTTATCTCGACTCATTTTTTGTAATACCCATTTAAAGACTACAAGCAATCAGGTTTAAAATGCTACAATTCACATACAAAAATGTTGTTATGACAAATCTGTTTTCAAAATACCATATGAAATTATGTTATAGGGTTGTAATGTTTCCCTCAAAATATTTGAATAAAAATTGTACGTGACATGTGGAGTTTTAAAGCTGATTTCTTGCAAGGTATTACAAAAAACGAGTCGAGACAAAAATGTCTTTGCGTCATTGAACTTGTATTAAAATTCCCTTTCTTTTGAGGTACCACAAAAGGGGTTGTATTTAAATATTTTGGGGATCCCTTTCCCCCACCGGATTTTTGGTGGGGTGGGTAACTTAAAGTACATATTAAATACTTCAAAATCCTAAAAAATTCCTAAAAAATTGTAAAAGTGTTTTCCTTGTTCAAAAGTTAAGGTGGGGACATTTAAAACTCACCCTGTATATACATATAAAGTCTTGCTCTCAGGAGGTGATTGGACCACAAAACTGCTAATTGCACTGTCAGTTGCACACACTACTAAAACGTGTCCTTCTCTTTGACAAGAGAAATGCATAATTATATTTTCTATAGACATTTGCTAACGAGTGTTTGTAGCATACTGTAACCCAATTGTGAACGGAAGTGTCAATAAATAGTAGCGCTCTATAATTTTCAAAGAGGCTCAGTCTCTTTGAAAGAGGACCATGCTACTCTGGTATAAAGTTGTATAACCAGTTGCCTCAATCAATCAAAGTTGAAACTAGTCCTGCAAAATAAAAATCAAGAAAAACTCCCCTTTGTGCAGAAAAAATACCATTTGATGGTTAAAGATGATTTAAATTAGGGACACAAAAGCAAAGTTATTGTCAAACGTAAAGTTATAAAAACGACACGATTTTGACTAGTTTTAAGTTTAATTTGATAAATCATATGTTTGCCGACATTATATCACAAAATAAACTAAATAATACGATACAAATTTTAAATTTAAATTTACAGTATTACTTTTAACAACGCTACTTAACTATCTACTTTTTCTTAAAAATGTTTCGTTATTGGTTTACATAAACTAAAGGTTTCGTTGAAAATTCCTCTTCAATATTTTAGTGGTAAATAGCTACAATAGGATCTTCGCTGATAAAATAGTCTGTGTGGCATTTATATGTCAAACCCATTAGTTGTTTGTATGTCAACACCATACCCATCTTCAGCCAGGTGGGAAAACAAAGTTAGCATAACACCTTTTGTTTTCAGAAAAGGAGTTTAAGAAAAGTAGTTTTCTTTGTAAATTCAACTCTGCTTTTAAGGTGTTTAATAAAGTAGAGTACAAGTTCAAATTACATTTAACTATTTATTTTTAGTCAACGAATACATCGTTACCATCTACAGTGTATATTTGTAGTGTATTGTATAACATCCAACATTGTTAGCAAACATTAATAAAATATAAAATAGCTCTTGCAGCACTTTTTCTAAATTAGGCCTAACTTTTACATGTTTTGAAGCATTAAAATGTAACAGTCGTAACAATTAAACATTTGAGCAAATCATTTTTATATAACGCCGCGTTTAACAAAATATAACATCTGTGTCTATACTACTTTAGAAACGCAACTAAGTTTTAACAATCATTTTCGGATATTTATAAAATTTGTGTTTCAGACAGATGAGCGTGCTTTGAGTCGTTAAACGTTCAAAAATATAAAAAACCTTTCCTTGATTAAAAGTTATCTAGTTTCAAAACAGTTGTTTACAAAACAAAAGTGTGATTGAAGAGTATAACATTAACACATTCATTATACATCAAACATTGACTATTTATTTTATATAAAACAAAACAACGAGCTAATAATCCAGCAAAATTGTTAACGAACCTACAACATCCTAGTATTAACAGTATCACAACTTCGTATAAAATTACACACTTAAGTATTTCCTTACGTATCACAGGTACATTGATTCAATGCGCAAAAGTATAAAACTAATTGAGTACCCCTATGAACATAATATGTATATTATATAATACGTATAAGAGTATATTATACTCTTACCAATAGTTAGATATACAGGCAGAAAATTTCCCTGTCACTCTTTAGGTAGAAGTGGTTCGAGACATCAAAACTAGAAGACAAATTCGAAGGTCTGTAGGACAGATGTCTGAAAATGCTTTGTTATTCCACTGGCTGCCATTTTGTTATATTCACTAAATTAGTTTTATCTTTAGAATGGTTTTATTGATAAAACTCAAAATAAAAAACGTAAATTTATCTATATAAGAAATAATTTCGCAAAAGGATTTAACTTCATTTTACAGTCCCTTTTGTTATTTAAGATGTTATCGTATAATTTATTCTTGTAATACTTTATTTGTTTCAAGTTGTTAACTCACTTTTAAAATGTAAATTAGACAACAAAAAGTTAAAATGAGGCATAATTTTTTAAAAAATGTAACTAAATAAACGGTATAACTAAGCAATGTTAAAATAACTATCAGTATAATGGGATTATTTTTATATACAGTTATTGTATCAATTTAAATAAATAACAATGTTCACTTCCATTCGAAAAGTTGCTGATTTTCAAACGTCGGCAATTTCAAATACTGTAATTATAAGTCTTTAAAATAATAAAATCTTTAAAATATAAGAACAGTTTCAAATACTTACATTAATAACACCAAGCAAAATTCTGTATCTACAGAAAAATACAAAATTTTTGGATGCATACCGTACAAAAGATTTTTAAAGGGACTTTTTAGATTGATTTTTGGTTGAAGCTATTATTTGTTTCTTCTACTATAATTACACTGAGTTTCAGTTTTATTGATTAAACCATTTTATAGATAAACATTATTTAGTCGAGAAAAACAAAATGGCGACTTAATGGTAGACAAAGCAATGCGTCTTCCTTGTTTGATCTGCTGAATTATGTCCTAAAGGGTAATTACCAAACGTCCTGTTTTATACTTTCCAATATCAGTTTCTTTTAAGTACAACTCTTATAGGCTCTTCTCCACTCCCAAACAGTGTTTCTAAAGCACAGCCCTCAGTTTATACCCTATAAATCCAGGCAAATCGGTTTTCCAAACTTAACTATCAATCTGGCTAGGGATCTTAAATTTATGTGTATTGGATTTAACTACGCTGTTTTACAAAATTATTACGTGGACCAACTTGATCCTCCATTAAACTTTAAAATGTACATCCATTCTTGAACTTAAGTGTTTTACATAGCTATATTTAGTTAAAACACCAAATTATGAGTATTGATAAGGTAGTAGACAGGAAAAGACCAGAACCAGGTCTTCTAATGGCCAAACATTGTTTCTAATTTCAGACAAAAGCAAAATCACATGGCTTCCTTCTTGCAAACATCTACTACAATAGTCTATGAGCAAGATGACAACCATCCATTCTTTCGATTTTACCACCCTCGTGTCCATTGTACTTTCTATCAAACATGAAATCGACCCTTTTAACGAAAATTAACTGTCATGATTTCAACTTGTCTCTGAGTGAAATACTAAAATTAATACAGAACAGTCTTCACTTGTGATAATCAGTCCCACTCCTGGAAGATTATCATCATGTACCTTCTTTCTTGGCAGGAATAAGGGCGATTCTAGTGTAGCACCAGACAAGGGACGGTGAAAGACTTATGAACATATTTCAAAGAATCATTAGGTGGAGTGTTACACTTATCCTGGCGTAGAGCGGAACAGGACCTTGAGTCCTTATGTCTCTTCACAGAGGGTTGGATCTTCAGCTGACACTCCTGGAAGATCTCTATGTCCTCCACCCTCGGCTCCTGCGGCACGGGGGTCGATGTGAGGACAGGGGGTGGAGCAGCAACCCGAGGGGTGTGCCTGGGAGCCAGGTAAGCACTTTGAGAGTGTGGATACTTCCTCTCAGTACAGGCTCTAGCACTTCTTCTCCTGAAGCTCACCACCAGTGGTCTCTTGCTCAAGTCTGTCCCTGGGTCTACGTAGCTGCTGTGACCGCTGCCACTGCTACTGTTGTTGTTGTTTCTGCTAGAACACCTGTGGATGGCCAGTCTTCCTGCTCCTAGACTTCCTTCCAAGCCTCCACCGCTGCTCGCCAGCTCGCCTGACCTCCTGTGACGGTCCTTCCGCAGGCACTTGGTAAGTGAGCTCTGCAACAACAAAATTAGGGTTGTAAATATTTCTAAAGACATCAACGGTACAGTTAGAGAGGTATAGAGTCTTATATGTAGCAATACAAACTCTATAGTTAGTTAAATATCATAAAAGAATAATTTTAAATCGGTGTTTTAAGTTCATCCAATCTGCAACTGGGAGAGCTGCAATGTAGTTTTGTTGGAGAGTTGTGGACTGAACCGGGACTCAAATTTGGATCACTCCCTTGCCGGGCAAGTATCTTACAATTCAAACATCTGACGCGTTTGAATTTTAATTTTATATGTAATTTGAGTATGCCTCTCTAAACATGATGAGTGAAAAATATTTGTAGGCATAAGTGTTGGGCCTGAGGGCGTATTGGTCTTGTTCTCACCCGGCAAATGAAGGATCGGGTTCGAGTCCTAGTTCAGTTTCCATTCCTTAATATCCAGTTCATCCAGACATGTATACACATAAATAACTGTAGCAAATTAACTAGTTAAGTATCTTCCAATCTGTTCTAACATTGCATGTAATTATATCATTGTCTGGTTTTGAGGATTTACACGAAGGGAGCTGGTATAACTAAGAAGATGAACGCTGCACCAAGTTTCCCACAACAGATTAAACTTTAAGACAAGATATAGCCAAGTTAGCGAGTTGGAAACAACCCACATGTGCAGTTTAGGTTGCTCACCTCAGAGAGTACGGATTTACAATGTTATACACGTCTTCCTACGTATTTTGCAAATAACCTTGAACATTACTAACGTTGGTGGAAATATCCTTAAGTTTCAATGATTTATTTAAACTATTTTCTCGTTTTTAAGATCGACAATTTGACCTCAAAAGTAGTTTTTACTTTATAATAATAATTTTAATAAAACAGAACCGTTGTTATTATAGTTCATCTTAGCCGTGTATGTACTTTATTGTAAAGAGTAAAAAGGATGTTCTTTATTGTTTAACGAGGCGAAGTTAGGAATACAAAGTCCTCTCTACCACTCAACTTCGATCTTTACCTAGCGTCACCGTATAATCACATTACAAGTTGTAAGTGGTGATTGCGGGGATCGAACCTGCGCTACACAATTTGACATTTAGTGCTGGAGATTTGACCAATTTTCACAGGCATTGAAAATTAAAATAGATGCCAAATAAATCTGCACCTCCTAGTTTCGTTTGTTTCATTGTTCCTTGATTGGACTCATTGGAAATAATTGTAAAATAAACCGTTTTTTCATTTCATTCTACTATTACTATATCTAAGGCTTCTGGATTACACCGCGTCACAGTTGAAATACAAAAAAGAAAATTGTGCTTGGATTTTGGAGAGTAGCCTTGCTGTTGACTGGCTGAGACTGGATTGGCCGGCCGTGTCGTTCTTCTTATATACCCAAACGGTGATGGGTAGGGGGCTTTATGTTTGATTATTTCTATAGTTTCTCTAATTTTCCTAGGATAATAGTGTGAAATTTTCGCCAAGACTTTGGTTTTGTCAAAATCAATTCCGTGTTTTGTCTTGTAGCTGTGTTCTGCTATTGCCGATTTTTCTATTTCTTCTTGTTTCACACTATTATCCTAGGAAAATTAGAGAAACTATAGAAATAATCAAACATGAAGATAACTTTAACAAAGAAGACAGCATAAAATTATCAAAAACTTGGCAACCAGTTCTTCAGAAGTCCTATTGAAACCAGCCAATCCAGTTCCACAACGAGCAACAAGCTCCGCCCACCTCGGCCAACCAGGTGCCAGCCCCTACCCACCACCGCTTTTGTATATATAATAAGACGACACGGCCGGTCAACATCCGTCCAGTCAACCAGCTACTGAGGATGACTCTCCACAGCGAGGTCGAAACGTTTAGCAGTATTTGTATTTCAACTGTGACGCGGTGTAATCCGGAAGCCTTAGATATTAATGATGACACCGGCCGCGAATTATTACTCGTACATACCTTGAAAGCTTGACGGAACTTGAGTGACATGATGTTGTAAAGGATGGGGTTGATTGTGGTGGACAGATAGTAGAGCAGACCACTGGCGTACGTCATCACCTTGTAGACCAGTATCTCGGTCTTGGTGAAGTCGGTCCCGTCCCCGGAGGTGCCGTAGATGGCGTACAGACGCTGCAGCTGGAACGGGGCCCAGCAGATGAAGAAGGCTACCACTACTGCAACTGAAATGTTGGAAACAGAGATGAAATAGTTTTTTGCAAAGAATGGAATCAACAAAACAGAACCTACAGAAAAATAATACGTATTTTAAATTAGTAGTGCCTCTTCTGTTCTATCTATCCATCAATGTCACTCCACTTAAGCAATCCAAATCATCTGGAATGTTAGTCAACATCGATATCTAGTAGGGGTATATGATTGATAGTATGTAGGATACATATAGAATTGAATTTGTTTAAGATCTAAGGTAAATATCCAAACGGAAAATTAATTGATTATGAAATGAGCACCAACAAAAAGGTAAACCGAAATGTTAGTGTAGTTTTGAAGTTCAGTAACAGTGAAAAATATCTCTATGCAAAATAATGACAACAGCAAAATAGTATATTTCACTACTAGTCCCGAAAGTGGCCTTTTTCCGTGCAAGATCAAAGTGCACGTCCATTTTTACGTATGGCGAAGCCGAAGGTTGAAATGGAACATTTGTAGGTTAAATGTTTCATTTTAACCCAATGAAATAGCTTATTTCCAAAACTAACAACAAAACAACTTTTAAGTTTCTATGTAAATGACAGTTAGTGCAACTGCTTTGTAATAGTAACTGGAATACAAAACGCTAGCGCTCGTAGTGTAAAGACTGTAACTAAAAGGAGTCCAGAAAATCTCCTTCGCACTCTTTTCATTTTAAGTGAACTGAGACAGCTGCAACGCAATCAGATGTTTTTGAGATTGTTTATCTATGTTGGAAATCTGTTATTTCGGAGCAGTACGATGAAAAAAATATTCCACAGTGAAGGGAATGAATGAGGTGATAGTTAATAGACTGTAAATGATTCCGAACACAAAACTTCTGAAGTTCTGAGAAATTGTCTTGCTTTCAAAAGTTAGCTAACTTTGAAGTTTCTTTTCTCGAGCTCATTCAACTTATTTGAATAAAACTGTTATAAATATACCAGACAGCTTCTGTGTGGTTATAAATGAGTATAAAAAAGAGATTAAAGTAATTTAAAGCGGTTGTATTAGAAATATCGTTTTACCATTCCTGCTGTGAACTAGTCGCGTTTTAAATTATATTATCAGTGTTTCTGTTTAGATTAAACAAATTTGAACACATTACACTTTTGATATCCACGCATTACGACAAAGGTATGATTTGTGTGTTATTAAACACATAATTTAATATTTTTCTAGATATGACTGAAGATAAATGGTTGGATGTTAGTGCACACATTCTCAAGTAAAATATCTAAAGTGTTAGAAAGAATCAAAGTAATGCTATGGTTAAAATTTAAACCCATTTTCCTAAAATATAAATGGAAAGTAAAAATATATAAACTAGAGGAAAGCAATCAAGGAAAAAAACATGGAGATTTATTATTACTTTAGGAAACCCCTAATCACTTCCCTTCCAAAAAGGTGTGGTTGCTTTTGTTTACGACTGAAATAGCCGAACGACTCACCCAGCATCTTCACTACCCTCTTGGTGGACTTGGAGTGTTGTCCGTTGCGCTGGCTGCCACGCACGATGATTCTGGTCTCCTTCCCCGTGGCGAGGGTGCGCCGCTGCTGACCCCTGGGTGATCTGACTAGAGCGGTACAGGCGCAGTCCTATCAGCACGTACAGGACGGTGATCAGCGTCATAGGCGCCAGGAAGAACAGGAACGTGGACACGAAGAAGGAGTAAGGAACTATGAGGTTCTTGACTGTGCAGGAGGTGAACTCCTCACTTATGATGTTGCCGTCGTCATCCGTCAGATGGACCAGGCCCATCTGGATAGCCTGGAAACACGGGATAAAATGAATTGGTTTGCACTTTATTCTTCAAGCTTAGAGTCGCTTAATGTCACGACCTCCTAGAGCGGGAAGTTTACCCAGGATTTGACGGTAAAAGTTTAAAAGTAAAAATTGATATATGGTTTCGATATGTATCTATCAGCCCAAAATGTAAAATACCGTTTATAAAATAATTTTAATGTTTTAGCAATTTAATTAAAAAAATCCAATAGAGACTTAAATAACGTCCATGTTGAGAACTTAAACATTGTTATAACTATACACGTTAATTACGTTATGAATAATTTGTTATGCAATTATTGTTGTTTACTTTATAAATAATACAAGCTGAACAACAGATCAATTCTGTAAACAGTAAGCGTAAGCACAGCTCTTGGACCTTTATCTACAAAACTAAAAGCCGTGTTACCGTCATAGGAGACTGCTATTCAAAGCACTTATAAAATGCTAAATAGTTTAAACTCGGCCTTGAAACAGGAGGTTTCTCGATATATTATCTCTCAAAATACTTTGGTGTGAAATTGAAACGCTCGTAGGAACGAAAGTATTACCAAAATAGTCTTTTAAGAACTCATCAGAGTTGATGGAAGGGCCCTGTCAGTATCAAACGATCACTTCCTTATCGTCAAGGTTGTCAATCTATTGCACTCTAAAAGTGGCTCTGGTCTTTCCTTTGATTTACCTTTTACTTCATGATGAGATTTAAGCACTTTTACTCTTTCAACAAAAATCAATGAATGAAAAGCCAACAGCATAGTTTTAAATGAGACAGAATTTAAAATATTATACATAAAATGTTTTAATCTCATATAATTATTTGATAAAAAGCTACCAAGAAAACAATTTTAAGAAAAGTGTATTAACTATAACACATTTTACAATACTAAATCGTGCTTGATGAAGCTAATTTTCAGTTAAATGGCGTCAAGATGAGTACACAAAACTCATCATTATTGGTAATAAATCCATAAAACAATTTTGCATGTGCTTGCACGTTTCGGAATAGTTGAACCTTACTTTATGAAAGCTAAAGCTGTAAAATGCCACTGCCAGTAAGGAGAAAAATGATACAGAAGTTTCATTTATACAGTTAGAATAACTTGGGGTTGAAATAAGCTTGATTTGGTACCAGCAGCTGTTTTACAAAAACTGTTCCCAGGAAATGTCGTTTCTCGTTTTGGTGATGTTCCACGGCCTGCTCAGTCGCCGGATCTAACAATATTTGACTTTCGGTTGTAGGACTACCTCAAAAGCAGTGATTTTCTACTTAACCTCGCAGCGGATCCGTGGCGGATTGGTATCACGACTTCGGAGCTCATCATTCAGGTGGCGCGGGCTCGATCCCCGCAGTCACCACTTACAATTTGTAATGTGACTATACAGTGACGTTATGTCAAGGTCGAGGTAGAATGGTAGAGAGGATTTAGCCGCGATAACAAGACAAACATTACCTTTTACAATTGCCGACTTTAAGGACTGTATAAGATTAAATCACCTCGATACCAATGTCCATGCTACATCGGGTCCAAACAAATACTTAAAGAATACATGGAGTGTGAACGAGAACATAAATATAAATTGCATGCTTTGCATATATTTTGTTCACTTCAATCAATATTAAGTATTATTTCATCGCATATTATTACTTTTGGAACTTTCAGGTTATTATGAACCACCATTTTTGCACTATAAGGAAACTCACTCGAATCTCTTCAACCCTTTAACAGTATCAAATCAAATAGATGCGTTGGAAAGTGAACATGTTACCCGTTAGCTGCAGTTTGACTACTAAGACTTGTCAAAGAGCCAAATAAATGCAACAGTAAATCTTTTGAAATGCGAAAGCTATTTAAGTCGTTAGGGAATATGATAATATCACTTCCGTTTCAAGGGCGAATGGTTTGGAGTCGACCCAAGTATATCCCGCAATGTTGGTCTTAAGATTTCCTCTAGAGACTCTTATGATTTATTTCACATTCTTTCTGCTGACTTTGGCAAAACAAACTATTTAAGACACTATCTCAGCCACAGAGTGGGGTTTGTGTGGTTTAATCTGGTTATAGTTCTTGGAAATTGTGTTCTGTTTTGATTCAAATATATTTTGGGTAGTGCTTGTAACATTAAAGACTTAAGATTAAAATAGTACTCGTATAACACCAACAAAACAATATTGTAAACTTAGGGCTGTTTTATGAAAAATAATTATTATTAAAAAACAAAATATCCTTAAAAATAATGGCTTACTTAGATGAAATTTTATTCTATGTGTACAGATGGATTATAATGATTATGAATCATATTTTTATAGGCTTTTTAATTTCAAAGTTCAGTTTTTTATGCTTACATGGAATGTAGGATTAAACGTGTCTATTTAAAATGAACTATTTAAAACATTGGCCTGTTCCGCATTTAATAACTTGAGTTCGTCCCTAAGGAAGAGCCAGTTCTTGTTCTAAATAAGTTAGCACCTTCGGTAAGAAAGGAACATTGAAAAGCCCAAACCTTCTGTAAAACCACCAATAGACGAGGCGTTGAATGGCAGTGAAAGGCTTTGGGAAGATTGAAGAGGCAACAAAAACGTTTCAAAACGCTTAACGTTGTTCACAGTCGTTTATTCTCCACGCTATTTCTTTTCACATGCTAACATTACTTTTATCTTTCTCGCAATGGGCTCATTTAGTTTTTTATCACACGTTGGGCCTCCATTCTCAAGTAGATTATAACAGTGGTATACAAAATACGAAGAGGGTTTTGGAAACGTACAGTTGTGTTTGTACCCTTTTGTACAATTCGCGTTCAATTGCTTTGTATTAACTATTAGAATAATACACTATTAGCATGTTCTTCTCCTTAATTTAACTCATCAGCTTTAGTAAGCATGACGGTTCAGGGTCCTGATACTCGTGCTTCACGATGGGTTTTTATATAGATTTTTGGTAACTATTAATATTAATGTTCAGTGTTGGTCGATGCAGTAATGTACCGAATCGTTAAACACAGCTGCAAAAAGAGATTACTTGAAAATACTGCATCAACCTACAGTACAGTTGGGGGAAATATCAACACTGTGTTAAACCAGTCAGTGTGTGTACTCCCTACACGCAAGCGTGAACACACCAGCTTTCTCATGGATTTCTTTACAAGGTTTTGGCACCAATAAGGACCTTAGTTGCTATCCACAAAATGTGTCATTCACAAAAATCCCTTTAATATAAAAACTGTATTAGGTTTTGATGAAGTTTCAAATAATTTTGAAAAGAAATTGCATGCACCAATGTACTAAAAATTATGAAAAACGTTTAGTCGTTTTAAAATAGCGGTCAATTTTCTTTCGTTAGGTAGTGGATAAATTTTAATAAAATTTTAAATGAATGATATGTTGATGATATGTATTTAAATTTATCAGAAAAATCCGTGTAGCCAAGCCAGGAAGGTACAGGAAACCCGTTCCATCTTAACTGATTTGTTTTGTTTATTTTCGGTACACTAATTAGGTACGGTGAGTACTTGTCTAAACCGAGTTTCATTGAAAACGGATCAAAGTATAGCTTTTTAGCCTAAAAAAGTTATTGTAGAACCCCTACTCCCAAAAGGTACTTGCATTATAAATTATCCCACATCTTACTGAAAATTCGCTAGGATTCACAGTTGTGAATGTGGCTACGTGTATAAATAAATTGCGTGGTTCGGAAGTCACGTTAAGCCTTTGGTCCTTGTATTTACATTGGCCATTGGGCTATTAATTAATGACCCATTCTAAGGAAGAGTCGGCCTTAGTTTAGACTACACCTTCTACCACTCATCACGCTCATCTTTCACCACATATTTGCCTTAAAATACCCTCATGACAGTGGTCGGCATCTCAAATAGTGATATAGTGGTACGTGCCGGCTATTTTTCCAACATTTACCTTGGCTGAATTCCAAAATTGTATCTGGAAGATCAGTCGTAGAGTTAGTTACCTGAGGCACTGCGAGAACAGTGAGAATATCAGATGGCCATGATGAACTTGACGGCACGGGACAGCTTGCTGACCTGTGCGACAGGAAGGGGTGGCAGATCGCCAGGTAATTGTATCTGGAAGATCAGTGATCAGTTTTGAACTGACGTGAGCTAGTTACCTGAGGGACTGCGAGGAACAATGAGAATATCCAGATGGCCATGATGAACTTGACGGCACGGGACAGCTTGCTGACTGTGTGCGACAGGAAGGGGTGGCAGATCGCCAGGTAATTGTATCTGGAAGATCAGTGATCAGTTTTGAACTGAACGTAGAGCTAGTTACCTGAGGCACTGCGAGGAACAATGAGAATATCCAGATGGCCATGATGAACTTGACGGCACGGGACAGCTTGCTGACTGTGTGCGACAGGAAGGGGTGGCAGATCGCCAGGTATCTCTCCACTGTGAAGGCCGTGATGGTCAACACTGTGGCGTTGGCGGAGGTCTCGAGTGCGAAGCCTGTCAACACGCAGAAGGTCTCGCCAAACGCGTACGGATAACTGAAATAAATTGCAAACTCTTGGCAACTGTTGTGTGTTTTTGGTTTTCAACACGCCGTCTCTGCCCCGCAAACTTCCTTTTGCACTTAAGTAGCTATAAATATGCGGGGAAGTTAATTAAAACACATTAAATTTTAGTTTTCTCACCACCAAATCATAAAGAGTTTTCCACTATAACTCTTTTGTTTCACTGTGAAAATCTTGCTTTCTAAAGGACAGCAAATAAGAAACCCCTTTGGACGTTTACACATCTAATGGATTGGCAGACTGACAAAAGCACTAATCAAACACTCAACAATCAATGACATTGCCACTCTTCGTGAATCGGAAATCACGTTAAGCCGTTGGCAAATTGCATTAGTCGTTGGGCTATTAATTAAAGACCCAACCTGGGGTACAGTCAGCCCTAGCTTTTAACAAGACTACATTTCATCAACCATTAAAATACTCATCACATTCAACATATTCACCACCATTCAAAGAGTGGTCCGTGACCCAAGTAAAAGTATCAAAGTATCATAGTATAGAATGATTTACCCTTACTTGGACCAGATGTGGCAGATTTCCGGTGGCAGCCCTGACACTAGAAGTAGCAAGTCTGACACGGCCAGACTGAAGAGATAGTAGTTGGTAGCAGTGTGCATGTGTTTGTTGCGAACAATCACAACACAAGTGCTGACGTTACCCACCACACCACTCACGAAGATGATGACGTAGTAGACCGTGATGGGCACCACCAACCAGAGCGGATCTCTCTTGGGTCCCCAGTGGTACTTGGTTGATGCATCTAGGACACTAGAGAGAAACCATTAATAATGAGTTAACTGACATAAATATTTTCTCTTACGAAGATGGTGTCGAAAAAAATTAAAGAAAAACCAACTAGACCCCAGAAGGGTTCTTTTTTGTCCTTCTTTACTGCAAAGGGGACACTAGGCAAGAAGAAATAACGATAATTATGTCACATAGCAAACAAGAACTTTAATTTTCCCCTCTAACGAAGGTGATGGTTCTCTTAGAACCCCGTAGATAATTCTTTGCGGCATCCAAAATACAAGATGTGAAAAAATAATTACATACAATAAGCCTTGAATGCGCCAAACATGAAACTAGAGTCACAAGTTCTTTCTTATGAAAAATGAAACGAAACATCTTCAGGTGAGGTCTTTATTCAAGCAAAGTAAGGAGCAGCAAGTCCTCTCTTATACTTATCTGAAAATAGTGAGAGTCTCTTTGAGTTACCAGAAATTATTTTCCTTCCATCCAGAACACTCATTAGGTAAAATAAATGTTATAAATATAATCTAAGTTCTTGGGGAATAATACATATGAGACACGTACATTGTCAAAAAGTGGACTATCCTCACAGGAAGCTCAACCGCTTACCTACTCCTAAAAGGGCCTAGCAGGGCGCTCTCCAGTAGCTTATTAAAATTAAAACGCTTTTATATCAAATTTGTATTATCATATTTAACTAGACATGGACACTTCAGGTATCATGTACAGAAAATGGGGTTGCATAATGGTAATACTCTATGTAGACTCTGTGAGCAGGCAGTAGAAACTGCTAGGCACATCCTTTTAGACTGTCCCTCTCTGGAAATTAGGAGAAGGTGGCGTAATTGGGATGAAGCTACTTGTCTGAGCTTTGGGGGTCATCTTTAGGCTTTGTGGTCCCACGGGGGTGGGTCTTCCAGGCTAAGATAACCGAGGCAGTATAACAAACCTTTGGTTGACGTACAAATGGTTACTACCAGCTTAATCTAATCTAAGCTAATCTCTAAGAACAGATAGTGTTAAGGACCATTACTCAGGGACTTTGACTGCATCTAGGACACAGAGTATTGGACAAAAATAAAGTGTGTAAAAATACAGTTGTATTTTAGGTGAAGAACTAAACTACTCATCTTAGCACCTGTATGTGATTTAGGAAACAACTAAAGCGACCAGATGATCGATGAATGATGTAGATAGTTACACTTGGAGAGTTAACAGTCCGAAGTTAGAGTTACGGTTTGTCAAGCAAACGACAGTTGAAGGACTGTCGTAAATTGTACTTGAGCAGTTACTGCGATTTAACTGCTATGAAATCCTAGTCACATTTGAACAGTGACTTACGTGCCTTTTAAACTTGTGTACTTACGAGTCATACTTTTACAAGTTATGAAAAGTGCAGTTCCAGTAAGATGTAACAGTGACCTTAATGCCCTTTGTAAGGTCAGTGTGAAGTTGTTAATGTTGAAGCTTTATTCTCTCATAAAGTTGTTGATGTGTTTAAGCAAGGGGAGTTGGATTTGGTTGTAAGATTACAAATAGGCCTACTTAACACGTTTTCCTTATTCGGTGTAATTTTCAAAATAGTGAAAGACCAAGGATTGTAAACTATAATTCGTGATATAAGAAGTACTACTAAAACATGTTCGTTACTTGATAGTATCGGGTGAATATTAGTTATTATATCAAAACGTATGACAGAATATACTCGTAATATTGTTCTGCCGATTTCTTTTAAAATCAGTTATTTTTGTTTTAACATAATGTTAAAATTATGTTTGATCAGTACGTTAGCAAAGATTTTCATGAGAAAAAGATTATTCAAAAAACCTTTCTGTGTCAGGCATTTTTACTGATTAAAGTATTCAGAAAACAAATGAAGATCTTTAATTTGTTTCTAAGAGAAATTTATGTCAGAGTGTAGAATCAAATAAAGAAAGAAACATCGCTTGGTTGCAATCCGGTAATGCTGGAAAGTCACCCTCATAAAGTGGCTCTTCATTGTTTTCTCAACCCCAATAAACTTTCGGGATCTTGGTCTTTACACGCATGAGAGCCTCTATAATAATACACTCGGGTTCTTCTATTAACTTTGGGCTTAAGTCATGAAATTGTTGTTTACAGTTAAGTCTTTCTTTATTGTGAAACATCTAAGAAAAACGAACCTTCACGATGTATGATTCAAACCTTAGCTTTTGTCATCATAATAATATGACTTTACTGTTAAATCTGGTTAGTGAGTGTGACAACAGTTTTTACTTTGCGCTAACGCTCTTTTTAATATTGTAACTATGAAATTTTGTAGCTCGGAAAGCCCAATGTGAAAGTGGAACTTATCTGGCTCCAATCTGCCCTGGATAATCTTTTGACGTTATAAGTTTTTTAAAGTTAATTTGCCAGTCACCATGGGGGATATACAGCCTGCGGTGACCTTAGCGACGAATTAACTACCGACCGTCGGCTGAGGCGGGGATCGAACCTGCGAACCTGGATCCACAGTGTCGAGTGCTACCGAGTCAGCCAACACGCCGGCTGAGTTATGATATATTATGAAAGTCATCACATTAGATCATTATTTCTTGTACTGCAAGGCTTTGTAAAGCTACTAAAAGGCACTTTTACATCATATACAACGAACTTCGTAGTTTTAGCCCTCAAAACACATTTATACGCCCGTATTAAGCACCCTTAAAGACCACTCTTTCTTTATAATCCTCCTCCCGTTATATAGGGGTGGTGTGAATGCACCTAGATCAATTTGCTCTGCCACCACGAGTAATGGAAAATGGTGCACCACGCTTAACTAACACGATACCCTTGCTTCAGGCAGTTCAGTTTAGATTTATCTCTGAGTTCTTCTATGGAAATTGAAAACACGCAGAGTAAAAAGCAATGTAACCATATGTGGGATTTAGTTAGATAACATTCTTAGAAAATTCCCAACCTTACCGACGAGCTAATGTCCACTAAACAACTATATTATTGTGGACAGTTGTATAGTTATATAGTACTACCGTCAAAAACAATTTTTAAATAAAGAATAAAATAGTTGAATAAGCAGAAGCTCTCAACTCATTGGGAACAGAAGGTAAAAAACATTTCACTGGAGGCTTTGGGAAGGTATGGGGGGAGCAGGAAGGGTGGGAGAAAGAGGAACTAGTTATTGTGAGTAGGCAAGGTGGTCGTGATCGAGTGTTGGAGGCAAGCCGTCAGATCATCTAACCGGAAGTTGTGAGGAACTTGGTTACTTGATTAATAAGTGGTGGGAGCAGGCAAGAAAGGGCTTTGAACGAAATGAACTTAGTAAGCAGTTGAATATCATCTTGGATATCTAGATATGTACAATTGTACATAGGCTATAACGAGTATTTCATTGAGTAGTTAGTGCTTCGGTCAAAAACTTATTATTACCTTCGTACCTCAAGCTTGCAATTTTCTATGTTTATGCACGCTTAAAATATGATATTTTGCAAATTGATTAATTAATTACTCAAAATAACATCTCTATGTACTACTAGTTTAAAATTCCAAACACTATTCCAAACTTGCATGTATTTGTAAATAATAAACAAAATCTTATGTGTGTACCTGGAGTTGAGCGGGGGCGAAGTTGTGTTGTTGAAGAGAAGCAACATGTCGATATTTGCGCGTTGCTAAACCATCTTCACATTCTCTGCCTCAACCTGAAACAAAAGTAAGATGTTATGTTAGTACTTTTGAGTTTTAAACCGATTATCAAATTTTAAAGCTGAGCACTACGGGTACAGTCCGTGTGTTTCTTCGTGGCGCTTGACCTTGACAACTAAAAACGATTAAAACAGTTATAACTGGGTTTTCGAGGGTGGGGTAACCAACTGTTCAGTCTTTCCATGGCACTCGTACTGTGAGGCTATTACTGTACTTTTTGAAAACACCGATTTGTTCCCCACCTGTCCCTCACTTCACCAAGCGCCACGAAGAAACGCACGGACTCTAGAAAGGTAGCGATGCAGAAGTTCTAGCTGTTTTCAAATGTGCGTCGTTGTACAACGTTCCATTCTATGTTTGAAAGTCTAAGATGAAAGGTAAATATATATCAATAGGCAAAGTCACAAGCCGAGAGTTAATTTTTGTGTAAAAGAATTATGCACAAAGATAAATTAAATAAACTTTGAAATACAATAATTATTATAAAATATGTTTCTAAGTGACAGCGAGATTAAAACTGTCTACATTCGATATATTCTCATGTTATAAATTCATGGTTTTGTAACTCAGTATTAAGAGTGTGAAGAGGGCGTCAAAAACATCGAATTGGAGTAAAAGTGAAATTTTTTCTAATTTCTGATCTATGTTTTGGCCAGAAATTACGGAACATCGCATCGAAATATTCGTGTGTATTTTCGTGACGTCTTGTATGAATCATTAATTTTGTCAAAGATAATTGAAAAGTAGATTAAGAGCTTTGACAATATTTTACTTTTTAACAAGGGTTTCAGAGGCTTAAAGTACCCAATTTTCTCGTAATTCAATGTAGATTTTTCTTAAATTTTAAGTACGAAAATCTTTCAGACCACACTAAGAATAATTATATATACCTGTCACTTTAATATACAGGGTTATAAAGTCCTACTTTCATTCTTCTGTAACTTTTATTGTATGAGCTTCTTGAATAATTTTACATTGTTGAAAAGAAGAAGTTTCAAAGTTTTTTAGGTTTATTGAGAGATAATGTTTTGATTACCAACTTGATACTGCCCATTCAACACAAGATATTTTGCGTTCTTGAATTTCCAACCCAGTCACCTCATTTCGGCGAGAGTTTCGTCGTAGACTTGTGGTTTCCTCGTGAATTCTTTTTGTGGGCTATGTAAGGGCAAGGTTTACGTACCCACTCTGACAAAAAATCTTATGACCTACGGAACTGTATCATTGTAGTCAATATCATAAATCAATATTAACTTCGTGATCATCCGAATAGTGTTTGATTTTCGGCCAGATTTGCCAAGCAGTAAGGGAGGACATGGTGAGTATGGAAGTGTACTAGGAAGACAAACTTTGAAAAGTTCTCTCTTTTACTAGTATTTAATTTATGTATATATATGTAATAGTTATTGAAGGAGAGTTGTTTGAAAGTAGGAGTCTTTTTGAATAACTCTGTACTCATAAAGCCAGTTGTACTGGTGACTGAACGAGTAAATGTTTAGGCACTTCCCGGCATGCTACCCCCTCAACCACATACTCTTTTTAAGCTCTTGAGGAAACCTTCGGGAAACCCCTGAAAACATTAGTTTTTAAGGCTCTAACAAATTGGCAGTCAAAAAAGATGGCGTCTGAAAATCTGCCCTTGCACTTAGCCGATATTTTGCATCATGGCGGCAAAACAGTTGCGAATTCCCGCAAAATACGTGGCCGCAGGCCGAGCTGGGGTCCGGGGGCGCAGCCCCCAAGCAAACCCGAAAGGCAGGTACAAGTTTAAAGCCCGCATTGACACTATTTGTAACGGCGGCGTTTTAAGACTGCAACATTCTGCATAGCTTTTCTGCCTGTATTATGTACAACTAAAGTTAATACTGTTCTTAGTGTATCCTCTCAACACAACCTTAAATAACGCAGCAATAACCAGTTCGTCTTATGCACTTTGTCTTTTACATAAGTTTAAACTTGACCCAGCAGCTAGAGTGTAACTTAAGCTGCATTTCACTCGGTTTGTCACACATAAGACTGTTCTTGTTTAGAATGTCTCCAGGATTCTATTTGTTAGAGCTTTAGAGGAAATTGTAACAGCGTCTTAAAATATTCTGGGTTCATCCTCTGGAATCATTTATAAAACAAGAACAAGATCTAAATTCATACTGTGAAATAATTAATGTTTTGTATTAATTTGTTATTTAGCAATTTCAGGTTGGGAAGCAGTTCTTGTGTTTTTAATTTAGTTAGAAATTAATGCCCACTATGCATTCACTTAAAGAATGAAATTATGTATCTTATAGTTGTATGCTACTCACAACACACGATACTCATTGTATAATGTGCGTTATTTTAGTCAACAGTCTGTGTTGTTGACCGGATGTAAAACCGTTCATTGTATAACCACATATTACTAATTATACTATATAAAATAAAATAAGAATATTTTAGACTTAGTACTGGTTATACCTTTTTAATTTCATTACCGGTTTCACCAATACCTGTTAATGTTCAATAGCCATACAAGATTTATAACATGACAAAAAATAAAAGTCCAGGTAAGGTTTACATCTGGTACATCAAGATTAACACCAATGAAATGCCGAAACCCCTAAATCAATGGATACATAAAAAAAGAAATGTTCATGTCTTCAAAAATCATGTAAAAAAGACAAACTTAACAAAACTCTTTATAATACTCATTCAGAACTTACAAGACTTCTTTTTTGAAACGAAATTGAATTAATCATCAGAAACATCGACCAAAAGCTATTAAAAACAAAAAAATAACAAAATTAATAAAAAGCTAAATAATTGGATATTCCGCTACAGCTTTAAATTAACTTTACCGTAAATCATTATAAGTTTTTTAACCACACTAACGGTGATTACTAAACAAATCACTCTAACAAAGAAAAGCTTAAAACATATTACACAAGAAGTCAAGTGATTAAGTCACTTTCATACGTATTCTGTTTAACACTTTCACTGCAATCGACCTGACAATTGCATTTATTTCCAAGTTAGATTAAAGAGCCCATAGGTACCCGACAAGTCCCATAGGTGATAATGTTAATGAGCAAATAAACAAAAACAGCACTGAGTAAAATGAAAGCGCAATCTTAAAAACAACCAGACGTGGTCAAAACCGGTAATTAATTAAAAATGTAAAAAAACTACGTATATCCAAAATATTTTAAGTATATTATAGAAAAAAAATTAAACCGATGAATGACACACTAAAAAAGTATATGTATTTATAAAACTTTACCAACTGTTACAAACTATCACTTTATTTATAACATCACACGAATAGTGAAGTTGACTTTAAACCTCTGTTTTAAAATGTCCCTCAAACTCAAATTTACATCTTGAAGAAAAAATCTTTTTTGGAACAAACCACTAAAAATATTTTGACTAATAAAGTATATTTTATACAATTAAAATTATTTTTAGTGGTTTGTTTCAACAAGATTTCTGCATTATGACTTATTCCCTTATAAAAATTAAAAAATTTAAATCATTATTAATAATTTATAGGAATAACATGGTACCCTTTGTTTAATGGTTTTATATTTTAACATAATGCAACAAATTTAAAGTTAGTAACCAAATATTTAAAGGGTATTTTTTGTTTTACCCTTTTACATATTTAAAGTATCTATTTTGTTATTTTCTCTCGCATAATATTAAATTATGATATGCTATTGGGTCATATTTTGTCATTTTATGTGGTCATTAAAAATACTTTGTTGCAAGTTTGACATTTTCACAACAAAGCTATTAATTTACCACACATGAAAATCAACCCGCTCAGGGAATCCATCAGTTGAAGCGAATAATTAATTTTTTAGCTGAATTCATTAATTCCACTCGATTCCCCGGGGAAACGACAGGTGGGTTATTTCATTACGCATTATTTGCTTGTGAACCCAAATTAACCCCTTTATACACAAAACAAATTTACAACAAATCAAATCTGCCAGTTTAATTCAGCTGTTAAATTTGTAAATGATTTATAAACCTGTACAACGCAATTTTGTTTTGTGAAAATAAGTAATATGAGAGCTAAAAACGTTCCATTATCCTTTCTCAGATTACAACAGCTAGTATATAAAGTTTCTTCTACAACAGTATCGAATAGTCAAGAACTTCGAGTTTTCTTTAAACTGCGTTCTTTCTTGCACTTCTAGAGTATCACAACGAAGCCTTCTGATCATTCCTTAATTTCCGGTTGAAAATCCTTATCTAAGAAATTAATTGTTTCCTGGTTTAAGTTCGTGTTAAATGAGTTTTGCAGTTGGTTATAGTATACAGGGTGGTTTTTAATGTCCTCCCCACCTTAACTTTTGAAAAAAGAAATATTTTAGAACCCATTTAGGGAATGTTTTTTATAACATTCTAAAAATTGTTTTGACGTACTTTGCGTCACTCACCCTCACCAAAAACCGAGGGGGAGGGCCCCCTCAATTTTTAAAAATACAAACCTCTCTTATGGCACTTCAAAAGAAGGGAATTTTATTACAAATTCAACAACGCAAAAATAAATTTTTGTCTCGATTTTTTAATACCCATTTAAGATTACAAGAAATCTATTTAAATCCCAAATTTCACATACAACTTTTTGAATAACACTTTCTTACAAATACTTTATGGATTTTGTTATGGAAGTTTGTGATGTTTCCTAGAGACGACTTTCAAGGACAATTTGTGATTAAAAAAAAAGAACTTGCACGTGAAATACGACATTTTAAACCTGATTTCTTGTAATATTTAAATAAATATTACCAAAAGATGAGTCGATATAAAAATTGTTCTTTGCGTCGTTGAATTTGTATTAAAATTCCCTTTCTCTTGAGGTGCCATAAGAGAGGTTTGTATTTTAAAATTTGGGGGACATCCCCGGTTTTTGGGTGGGGGTGGGTGACGTAAAGTACGTAAAACCAACTTTAGAATTTGATAAAAGAAGGGGTCCCTTAAGGGTTTTTAAAAATATTTCCTATTTCAAAGGTTATGATGGGGGATTTTTAAACTTACCCCGTATAAATACGAGTGTGTAAAGGATTCATAACTTAAAACGAAAACCTTTACAAAAAAGGGGATTTGATAGTTCACATTACGTTCTTGATATTATACTTCGGTTTATTGAAAGTCTGAAGACACTCGGATTGAATTTTCTCAAACGTCAACCTCAGAAAAGTCGTAAACTGTATCCTCTC
Source organism: Matsumurasca onukii (assembly GCA_018831715.1). Classification (NCBI taxonomy): domain Eukaryota; kingdom Metazoa; phylum Arthropoda; class Insecta; order Hemiptera; family Cicadellidae; genus Matsumurasca; species Matsumurasca onukii. The sequence goes on along the minus strand of CM032060.1, from coordinate 12,976,261 downwards.
AACCTTTCTACTAGTTTAAGTGTGTAAACAAAACTTGAAGTGCATTTACAACCCATAAATTCACTGTAAAAATAAAATCAGAATAAATAATATTGTATTTGAAAACGCAAGTAGGATTATACACTGACATTTGAACCGTGCGAATTTCTACCTTTCATGTGGGTTTAGGTTTTCACTTGAGCTGTCGTGAATTCCACCGACAATTTAAGAATTCAACTTGAAAGTTGAAATCGCCAATGCTAATTACGTATTGAAATCCAAAAGATTAAAATTTTCTTGGTCAAAGTTTGAAAGTTTAGCTAAAACTTCAAACTTCCATTTCTCAGACAAAAGTTCGAACATTCGGCAATTAGGGTGATACTTTCCCCCCGGAATAGAGGGTTATGACAATTATTGTCCTAACTTGCCGAGTAAAGGGTATAAAAGCCTAGTGTATAGAAGCAATGACATTTAACTTTTTTTAACTGTTTTATGAGGAAAATGCAATTTCCTACAAGAGCAGCAGCTAGGCCTGTAAAGAAGTAGGGCAACAACATTATGATAAGGAACAACACCTCTGTGCCTGAGCCCTACCGCTTATACTATAACAAATGTTTAGTGTTACTTTCATTATTACATTTCCTTGTATCCATGAATATATTTTTTACGAAATATCGGCTTACTTATTCGCCGATTTGTGTTCGGTATTTATTCTGTTAGCTATTGTGCAATGAAACAATTAGGTTAGAATAAGGGAGTATCACATGATAATGCATCCGTTTAAATAGACTTTTTAACATGCTGAGTGTTTAAAATTATAAATACATATCAAATACTAAATGCATAATTTTAATATTTCGTAAATATTTTACATTGCATAACATTATCCTCAACCATTGTGCTACGTAACAGAGCGTTTAACACATTCTTTAATTGAGCGCCTAGCTCAGACCAACACTATTATTTTCAAAGTCGCCATGCCTAAAACCTCCTTTGTTGGCCACTGTGTCTTTGGTGGGATGGTTTTGGGGTAATGACCTTTTTCTACTTGGGGGTAAAGGCAGCACCTTTCTTTACATTATTTTGATATACATGAACGGATAGGTTAAAGGGTGCCGCATCTGACATTATTACCAGGTTCAGAATATTAGGCAATTGATATTTTATTCCCTACATTTCTTTAGAAAAACCCCAAACTCTATAGTATTACGACGCTTACTAATACTTTTATGACTGGGACTCGTGGCGTGGTCCAGCTTCATGGAGGTCAGGTTTTGAGGATGATATAGGTCTAAATCGGCTCAGATAGTCTCAGTGATCATCTGATGATACCCGCATCAACTCCACCATCGTTTAGATTTATCCAGTTAACACCTGCATGGTTCGGTCACGTTAAGCCGTTGGTCTTGTATTTCCATTGGTCATTGGGCTATTAATAAGGAAGGCTCGGCCTTGGTTTATAACAAGACTACACCTCATAACTCATTACTACCACTTATCACACTCTTCACCACCCTATTTGCCTTAGAAATACCATCATGAGAGTGGTCGGTATCTCAAATAGTGATTTAGTGATATGTAGAGTTTGAACCTTTTTTGGATAAAAAGCTAACCATGGTGCAAAATATTCCCCAGACTTGGAAAACTGGCGGCCAACGCATAATTCCTAATTCGAGTAAATTCTGGAGAAATAAACTAAACAATTCTGGCTCACTCCACAAGTCCACATGAACGATGTAAGCACTGCGTTGATATTTCCTCCAACTTTCTTTTCAATTGATGACGTATGAAGAACTTTGGTCGTCTGAGAACCTCACGTAGAAATTACAAAAAGCCCCCAGCCTCAAACAAAACATTAGGAGGGGTAGATCGGATTGGTCGATATAGAAGGCTTTGACCTCCCGTAAAGGTAGAAGAACTACTTGAGGCCAGAAAGTCCGATTGTACAAAGTTTACGATATATTTAGCACTGGTGACACAATAACAGTGAACTTGAGTGTGAAGGTGGCGTGACAAAGTGACGAGTACCTCGCTCCACTTTAACTCACATAAACTAGAAACACAACGACACACAGTCCACACCACTACACCCTGTATAAACTAGCTGTGCGTAGTGCTTGGGTGTAGTGAGGATAACTTTGCTAACATTAAAAATTGAAAGAGTTAAGTCTACTTTAATAACAACATTATGATCTGATCGCGTTTAATGATTGACTGGGTGTAGTATTTGCTACACTCCCGTTCCTTTCGTTATGTAGAACGCAATGTACGTACATGAAATGTTTGACTGCTTACCTTTTATGAACATCAGTTAGGGTTATTTATGTACGGTACTCATTCAATATTTTATATTACTCCAAAGTTGTATATAAATAAAAACACTTAATGACGTTTAATCCAGTCTTATAACAGCGAATGGTCACTTTTGTAGAGACACAACCTGTTTTTGTCTAGAATAAACAAGAACACATAGCTGAAGAACAATGATAGAAAATAAAAAAATATATAAAAAAAAAACTATAAATTTTGTTTTATAATAAAACTTTTCCACGAGAAGAAGAAGTAGGAAAAACTATTTACAAAACAACAAACATTATAAAACATGTATGTATCTTACTTAATATTAACACATTTTGTAACAAGTTCTAAAACATTTAGAAAACAAGAAGAAATAACAATACATATTAACAAAACTGCATAGCTCCTTTTCATTGTCAAGCACAACAACCCTCAACAAACTAACCTGCAAAAATAGAAAGGAAACAATTCAATAAACAATATTTTCGCCAGGCTTGCTTGTGGCAGAAATAAGAACGGGAACGTGACCCCTTGTAAAACTCAAGTGCAATGTTACACCTTCTACACTACGTGACTAGAGTACTACGTGACTGGCTTGGTCGACAAGTCTCTAGTGATACGTGATATTACCTAAAAATAACAATAACTCGCTACATTCACAGCCTTGCTTCGGCCTTTGGTCCCAGACTTAATTGATCTTTTGACTTTTACTGCAAGTTTTGCTACACATCATAAAAGGAAAACGCAATTCAAATTTTATTGAAATCGGACTAATCATTCCACTATTAAAAATATCACTTTTTGTCCGCCATTTTAAAATTATTAGATTGTTCTTTATAATTTTAATATATTAATAGATAACATTAAATACATTTTTCAACTTTAATACTAACCTGATTAAACTTGTTTTCATACAATTAAGTGGTTTTCCGGTAATCTGACTTTGCTGGCTGTCAAACTTATACCATATTCTTTACAAGAGCTTTGGCACATTTTATTAAATTAAATGTTGCCTGAGGTGTCAAATATGTTGTGTAAAATGTTAACAAAAATATTTATACCAAAATGTATGAAAATCGTACCGAAAATGTGACTTGGTAGATATGGACATATGTACAACACATATGTCGTATTCTACATATATGTATATAGTTTTGAAAAAAATACTGAAACCTGTTCTGGGGTCAGGATCAGTGCTCATTCCACGATCCCGGACACTGGGTCCTACCAGGCTGAGGACATGAATAGGAGAGCGTCTATTATAAATATAATTTCTTCAAAGGAACAACTTATTCATGATCCCATATTTCTAAATAAAAGAAATGTAATCGGTGAAAACCCTCAATTTTAGAATGTCAACTTTGTCAAAAGTTAAATTTGATTTGGTGAGTTTGTAATTAGAAGTGTTAATGAAGTCGAAAGGCTGAGGTTTAAATACAACTTTGTTAATCTGAGAGAGAAAGTATTGAAAATTATTTAAAAAACTGTCCCGACAGGCCTTTAATGAGAAGGAGCTTTAATAGAAAATTTCCATTGATTAAATCAAAACTTGTGAACAAAGAGCCTTCATTGATGACTGAAATTTGCATTCTTACCGTTTTTAAACCACCAAAATGAACACAATTCTTTGAAATTTCATCACTAAGATTTTCTGATAAATTGAATCGTTTGATCTTAAGCAAAAGCTATTTACAAACTGTAGGTCTTAATCCAATGTTTCAAGATATTAAATCTCGAAATTTAATTAAATTCAAGCTACTTTGATGTTTTATGCGCCAAGGGCAATTGATTGGAACCTTTGTATTAGCGTTCATATTAATAGATATATTTACATTCGACCTACAACAGGAAATCAGTTTCCGAGAATAACGGCTCTTTAATGTTTATTTTGCCATGTATACAGCGGATACATGCATCAATGACAATATTCAGGACTAATAAAAACAAGTTACTAAATTCCAAACAGGGAAAATTGCGAGGAAAATGAATCGAGGACGAAAAATTGTTACAGTCGTCTTTGGAAGAGCTGGTGAGTTGGTGTTCTCGTATTAATAACAAATTAGATTTAGCATATTGATGAACTTTTCTTTTATGCCAGAACGAAAATTCAAGACAATTTACATGTTCCATGAACAACACGCAGCTGCAGAGGGTTAATTTTGGACTTAGAAATGGACTTAGATGTGTATTTTGATTCTTCATTGAGCTTTTAACAAACGTATCGTATAGAACTAACTACGAATAAAGCTATCAAAATGTTAAGGTTTATCAGAAACATCCAAAAGTTTGCTTGCATAAATTCAGTTTTTTATTTTTCCTTCGTCCGATCCAAATAAAAATAATTTTCTATTAGGCCTACCTAAAATCTATATACTGATCATCATACGATTCCTGCTCAAATTTCCCAAAATAAATTCCTTAGATATATTTATTTTAAAAATTTCAATGTTATTGGCTAACTTGATTTCTAAACTATATCTTGAGATCAATGTTTTTCTTAGAAAGCTTGAAAGCTAAAAAAGAAAGTTTGTTTTTAACCGTTAGACTATGTGTTCCATTTTAGCTAGATAAAATTTACTTGTAGTATGTATCCATAGTAATTTAGACAAGCTGCTTGCAGATAGGCAGCGCGTAGTAAAATTGTACGTTTCTGAACTACTATAGTTATTGGCTCAATACAGCTTTCATTACAACTTTAAAATTGTCTTAAGAAGGTCGTGACTATTTTTGAATAAATGATTGTATTTTGTTTAAAATTTGCTTAACAAAATTAAAACTAACTTTCTGCTAACTTGTAGTTATAAGTTCATAACTTATATTGATGTATTGTATTGTTACTGCTAGGAAATTGTTCTGTTTGTCTGTTAATACATTTTATATCTTAAACTGCACATTTCTTTATGTCAAGATTGTTGTTTTAGGTTTTCTCCTGTAACTATCATAAATACTGATAGTAAAGGCGTCAACTGCAAGAGCAGAATCAACAGAAACGACTGAAATGTAAGTATTATAAGTTAAAAGTGAATGAATGTGGAGCCACTGGGTGACATCGCGTGGGCGAGGGATAAAGCTGTCTACACTCTACTGGCTTGAGTGTGTGATCCATCCATCACCGCCCGCGCGCCCGCCGCGAGACACTACCAGAGTGAACATACCATGGCTGATGGTGTTAGCAAACCGTGCTTATCATGAAATGTACAACGATGGGTTGCTTACAAATTTTGAGCTGAGTGGCACAGTCTCTGATGTTAGTGGTTCATGACCTACAAGCTCCAGGTGCGCTGGATATAACTTATAAGAGTGCCTTTTATCAAAAGTGTATGTCATGGGAAGTAGATTGCGCATAGATGAGGCAGGAAAATCAACATAGTTCGGCAGCCCGATCACAGATAGCGCTGCGAGGGAATTATTTAAACTGTTTCGAGTGTAGTCGAGAATGAGTTTGTTCATTCTTTAAAATCGCGCGATTTGGACACATTTAAGTCATTGACATCGGAAAACTCGGGAAAGTCAAGCCGAAGGGGAAAAGATGGCAGCGTTTGCAACTCTATCTGTCCTTGGGATGCCGCAACTATGTTGATTTTCCTGCCTCAGTCATGTGGCAACTATGCCCAATGTACCAACCATAACATTATCTTTGCTTATATGAACTATCGTGCTAGTAGTTTTGAAAACCCTATAACAACACGCATTTTGAAATGCCCTCGTTCAGTGCACTGCCGATTGAACAATAAAATATTTAACTGAAAGTAAGTTTTCACCAAATTTGTACCGTCCTACTTACCTCTTAGTCACATTTATCTATCTTCACATTAATCTATGTTACATATATATCTTTGAAAAACTAACCCATATACCAGATCAGTGTGCTTATAGAAAGTATTAACTCAATTCAATTTCGAAGTTGATTTCAAAAAGTTTATTACATATGAGAACACAATATTACAATGTTGTAATATAACGTATAGACAGAACAGTATTGGCGTAAGTAGCATTATATGATACACAGTGAAGTAAGTAATTCAAAATAATTATATAAAGAATAATGGAAATGTGAAATAAACAAGGAATTACTTAAGAGTACGCTGTAGCTGTGACCTGAATTTCGCCCCTTAAGAACAATTGTGAATTTTCCTGCGACGCCCTCGTGCCTACGATTGTCATCGGATTTTATGAAATAAACTTTAATCTTCTTGTTCTGAAACACTCTATACCGTAACTTAACCAAGATCTCACAGTTAAATAACGTAATCACGCAGTTCTTATAATCAGACGCTTTTGTCTTTATCGAGAGGGATAGAGGAGCAATTCTGAACAGAACAGAAAGAAAGTGGTGTTAGACAGATTCACCTGTACAGATCTCTCCGGCGGTTAAAGATAAGGTGTGAGCTTAGTTGTAATCCAACATGGCCAAGCTGGTAGATTGCGGTAACGACACTTTTATACTGGTTGGAAAGAACAAAGGAACAAACCCTAAGTTGTATTTAATTCTTACTTTTCTTTGCTGCATTTCAATACCAATGAGATCATTATACACATGGTATGATACGACAGAAATGCAATCTTGCGTCTTACACGGTGGCGGAAATCGTAACTGAATTTACACACAGAAGAAGATGCCAATCTCTTCGTTTTAGATACAATTGTTTTGGAAACTTATACTAAGTCAGTAAATAGTAAGATCTCAATAAAATTTCGATGTTGATTTCAAAAGAGTTTATTACACAAGATACAATATTACAAGGGTAATATAGTATACACAGTGAAAGTAAATTGTTAATAATACACCTGTTTTCTTTCTAAATAATACTAAACAATGTTAAGAATGTATAAACTAGGAATTACTTAAGAGTAGCGGTGTAGCTGTGACCTGAATTTCCCCCTAAGAACAATTGTAAAATCGTGCATTTTCCCTGACCCCTGTGCCTACGATTGTCATCGGATTTTATGAAATAAACTTTAATCTTCTTGTTCTGAAACACACTTACCGTGCTTCAATCTAGATCTTCAGGTAATCTAACACAAGTTTAATAAGCAGTAATACAAACACTTTTATAATCAACGCTTTTGTTCTTTATCGAGAGGGATAGAGGAGCAATTCTAACAGAACAGAAAGAAAGTGGTGTTAGACAGATTCACCTGTACAGATCTCTCCGGTTAAAGATAAGGTGTGAGCTTAGTTGTAATCCAACATGGCCAAGCTGGTAGATTGCGGTAACGACACTTTTATACTGGTTGGAAAGAACAAAGGAACAAACCCTAAGTTGTATTTAATTCTTACTTTTCTTTGCTGCATTTCAATACCAATGAGATCATTATACACATGGTATGATACGACAGAAATGCAATCTTGCGTCTTACACGGTGGTGGAAATCGTAACTGAACCTTTACACACAGAAGAAGATGCCAATCTCTTCGTTTTAGATACAATGATGTTTTTTTTAAATCAACGCTCTTTGTAATAGTTTTACAGCTTTAAATTTGGTGCCACTCGTAAGGTTTTTCGTAGGAAAAGATTATTCAGGTGTGACCGCAGTAAAGATAACACTCATCGCAAAAAAGATATGTAAATATTCAGACTAGACCCAATAGAAGATTATAAATTTATTCAAAACTACACAACCGTAATGCCATCTTTCACTACATCCTACGTAGCATAAGAGCGGATCCATGGCAGATTGGTATCGCGCGCGACTCCTGAGCTCATCACTATGGGGGCGTGGATTCGATCCCCGCAGTTACCACTTACAATTTGTAACGTGACTATACGGTGACGCTAAGTAAAGGTTGAGGTTGAGAGGTTGGGAGGTTTGTAGTCCTAACTTCGACATACCATTTTCCTTGCAATTCAAATCCTTCCCCACACCAAAAAGGCGAAAAAATAGACTGCACAACATCGATTAACAAGATTTAACGACACTCCAAATACCACAGTAACGAAATATCCAATAATCCCAAAAATAATAAAAGAAACCAAAAGCAAAAATATATCTTTCAAAAGTTCACAACTAAACCTTTTGAGTCGATTAACTATACCGTTAATTAATACAAAGAAAATCACACTTACACACACATAGGACAGCAAACTCAGGACAGACCGTAACGTATCCTCTATCATCCGGCTGCGGAGCAACGCGGATGTAGCATGTAAGGCGGTTTTATTGATGTTTACCAACCCCACCATTTTATAGAGATTTAACCAATAAAAGCCAAATCTGCAATTCATTTTACGATATCTTCAAAATGAGAGCGTTGGCAGCTATTATTCTGAGCAAACATTATATAAACTCAGTCTAGGCTGGACTTTTTGATGAATTCATCGTAAAATTTATAACGATATTTGGGATTTGTCTTAAAAATTATTTTGAAATCAATAGTCACACGATAGCGTTTTATCAGGTTTGATCGGTTAATGCTTGATCATTTCCCTCATCCTCAGTATGCTAGGGGTAGAACTAACCTGAATTAGTCATATGCATTGTGCTATTTTCAAATTATGAACATCCCCTTTTTGTCTTTAGTTTATAAACAACACAAATCTTTTAAAATTAACCGTGATATTTTCAAAACATCAAAGTTCACTAGATGACCTTGTAAATATATTGATTTTTTAACTACTCCGTATACTATGGTTATTTTTCCTCCAATAAGTACCTTTTCCTAGACCCAATTTCCCCCACCATTCCTGTCAACCACAAAGTGTTCTTTTAAACCGTTGAAAATGTAGATTCCATGCCTTTCCAAATAGAACCGTTTACTGCTAATATGAAAACATGTAAACAAACATTTACTTTTGAATATTTACATAACAATATTTCTTCTCTTTGTCCGTCTTTTACTCACCAAGAAGAAATGCAAGGGAAGGAAAATATTTTCTCAATATCTGAGATAACTCTAAAGTTCCTCAGGCAGGAAATGTGTAAACAGAAGGTATTTATCGCATTAAATCTCAATATGCCTGAAACAATGTTTAATCTTCTACGACGTAAATTAATTTTACGATCAAAGATGTGATGAAGCATAACGCTTTCGTTTTAAGTTAGTTTAAAAGTGTTGACGTTTTATTTTCAACTACAGCGAACACGCCAATATGTTAAAAGCTAACTCAATACTCAAGTTGATCTATGATATAGTTTTTCAATGGTATAGTAGGTTCAGTTAGTTTTGCGATTACCAGCTAATATTTAAAGTGAAACAATATCGTAGTTCCCATTAAACAACGAACTTTGCACACATTACATTGATGTGATTTGGTTCATTGAACTTCAGTGGCTTAGGGTACTTCGTTATTAATTTTACCTTCACTTTTGTTCACTCCAAAACTATTGAAAGCGTCCGTAGTAAAATTCCAACTTAGTTAGCCAGCTTGTATAATTATTATATGAAAGCTTTGTAAGGCAAATGAACCGTGTGTAAGGCCTGTGCACACGTGCCGTAAATACAGATAATTTGACAGAGACTAACAAAAATATGCTTAATTTAACTTTCAAATTGAAATGTTATAAAAGAATGTTATTGTGCTAACCTTTTTAACCTTTGAACTGGTAATATCGGTGCAAGACTTTCCTTTTATTACTTATTGGGCTATTTAACTACTACGTGTTATTTAATAACATAGCTGTTATATGTTATTGCTGCCTCATGTACCTGTTATTTGTTATTGCTACATATAACAAATAACCTTCGCATATTGTTTTGCTACATATATCCTCATTGAATATTGGGAATACAACGAAATAATAATAATATTACATTTTATTAGTTTGATTCGTACGTTTATCAAAAACATCAGCAAAAAGATGGAATATAAACAGTTATAAAGTTTTAAATATAAAATTATGAACAAATGCTCAAAATGGTTTATCGAGATCGGTGTGCATTTCATAGTCCCGGTTCTGGGTTTTACCATGCTGACGGCATGTTTCCAAAGACAATTATGAGAATGATAAAACATTATTAGTTATTATGGGATCAAATTCACCAGGTGATTTGTTAATAATAAAAAACATTTCCTATAACACTTCGCTTAGTTTTCATAATTACTGTGTTTTTCACTAAATAATTTTATATCCGAGGTCAATTAAGTTATAAAACTTCAAATTTGCACATTTGTTGTGATGGTTTTCAGAAAAGCTAGCATGAACATAATGACAAAAACAATATTTAAACGTATGTAGACAAAACAACTTTTGACATGTTGTTTATTTGAGTCAAATCTGATTTACGTATATGTAATGGGCAAGCAAGACTTTTGTTTAAAAAACAAATTTCACCTAAACCCTAACTAAGTTTTCACCACCATTACGTCCACCGTTTTCTAGAAACCACTTTCATACATAACATTGGAAACAAACTACCGTCATATATTACCGCCGCAAATAGCAATCACCGCTTTTCCAGGAAACCATAACTTTAGTACTAATACAAATATTTAAAAAAATGTAATATTAAAAGAATGGTAAAATTTATGATAGTAACGGAGAAATTAAAGTTTACCTAAACACACTTATTTACATTTGAGAAACATTTGTAAATAAAGGTTTGTGCTCAGGAAAACTTAATTTCTCCGTTGTTATTTATCGCAGGACATTACACTTGGTATTAAAATGTTTATAAAAACATTTGCCACGTATTGTTTTCTTGTGTATTACTATAAGGTTTAAGGGTTTTGGATTATTAAGCTTAGAACATTTAATATGGCCGCCATTTTTAAACCGGAAGTGAACATTATTTATTTTTTAAATATTGGTATTAATTATACTAACAAACAAAAGTTTGAAGTTTGTAACTTAATTGACCTCGAAGATAAAACTATTCAGTGAAAAGCACAGACAGACGAAAAACTAAGCGAGATAGGCCTATGTGTTATAGGAAAGTTTTGTTTATTATGAAAAATCACCTGGTGAAGTTTGATCCCGTAATTACTGGACACCCTGCATACAACTATGCATTTGATTAACAATTGGCATGTATTACGTTTCATTCTTTCATCCACTTTAGCAATGCAATAAAATAAGTATGTCTAGTTGTGCAGTTATTCGAGTTCTACTCAAAACCAAGTGTTTTGAGGTAAAGAGCTCAACAAAAATTAATAATCGAACAGTAAAGACCCTGTCACTGCAATGAAATAGCATTTATAAAACATAATTTGACGTTAATTACAAGATAACTTCGTGCTTTAGCTATGGAATATCTGTCGTAATTTTTGTCGACGTAAAAGGTTTTAGTTTATTTATCAACTAATTATTATCCCGTCTGGCCCTATTACGTGTAACCTAATAGGCTAGTAAAATTAGACGAAAAAGTGCAGTTAACGGAAAGTTTAGGTACAGTCCTAATTCCTTTTGATCTCTATGTTTTCGAGGTTGCTGAACATGAATTTGAGGTTTGCTGACAGATATTTTGGCCGGAACATTGTTTAGCCAAAAACAAAAAACAAAATTTTCTCTGTGTTTAAAAAAAAAAACAATGTTCCGGCCAAAATATCTATCAGCAAACCTCAAATTCGTGTTCAGCAACCTCGAAAACATATAGAACAAAACGAATTAGGACTGTACTTAAACTTTCCTCTAACTTTGCTAATTTGACTAGACTATAAGTTATATACACTTGTATCAGGTAAAGTGCAAGAAGTGAGTTCGTCAAAAGCTGCTTTGCTGCTAAGAAGACGTTAGCCTGTTAGTGATCAACCTGAAGAAGGGATAAATGCAAGTTGCTTTCTTGACAACTTCAAATCAGGCTAATTAATTTAATACTTTCAAACACGTTTCACCTTTACACCTGCCATGCATGGAGCTTGAATATAGTTAATGAGTTTGTAAAACTAATTATCCTATTAGCTAATTGAAACTCTCTGAAGATTGGTTGCTTAGCATGTTCGTTTGCTTGAGAACAATACTGATAAACATATGTCGTTGGATGTGCTAGAAATAAACTCATTAGTGAATTTCTATCTCGTCAAATACAATGGAAAACAATTTTGAGCTTCCTATTACCTTTTGAGACTAGTGGCATATCGTTATACAGGGTGTCCCTAAACTACTAGTCCAAACTTCAGGATATTATTCCTTGAGTCTAATCAAATGAAAAATAGTAAACTATAAGATTTCATGTTTTGTCGTTCGGCCACCTGCCACCGTTTTGTGTTTTCAGTAATTATTTGTATTTTAATTTTATTGACTTACTAGTGAATTTCCTACTTAATAATACTTAAATAATTATGCACATAGTAATTCTCTTTGTAGGAAAAATCAACAGTATTCAAAATGGTGGCCGTTTAAATATTTCAAACTAAAAAATCTAAAACTGTGAATTTTACAAAATATTTTGAAGAATATTTAAAGCAAATATTGAAGGAGGAAATATTTACATAAAAAATAAAAACAGAAAAAGTTGTCTTTTTTTTTATGTTTAGTTTTTTTATAAATATATTCCTTTAATGTCTAACAATGTAGTTGTTAACATTTCATTTAGTCTTGTCCTCTTAGGTTAAGGTTAGGCTAAGAATTATCTATAATTTAGTTTAAGTTTAGGTTAGGCCCTTGAGAACGGTGGAGTTTTCCACTGCCCGAAACGTAGAAAGTAGTTTTCTTCCCATGGTTGACAGTCCAGTTCTCTAATGAAATTGATCTCCGTCACTTTTTAAATTTTAAATTTAGCAGGGTTTTATTTTTACATTTATTTATTTTGTTTTGTAATTTTTTGTTGATGTTTTTTTTTGTTTTGTTTTTGTATTTTTTTGTTTTTTTTTTGCTAAACAACATGTCGTGTACGGTATTATAAATTGTATTCCAAGTTTCATTGGAGTCAGATCACAAATGAAGCTTGTATGACACACAAACCAATCTAAGGAGGAAAATAATCAGAGAACTTTCGGTAAAGACTATCCTTCTGTTACAGGAAATCCGCTAGTATACATGGTGACGCTTATTTAAACGCAATGAGTCAGCTATGTCTAAAATGGTAATCCACAAAAAAGTAACTATGTAGTTTTAATTAAACTTTTGTACAGGATATCTATCACATGCGTTAACTACTTCAAAGGCACAAAGGGTTTAATTTAGAGAGTGTTCATCTACATCAATTGTCAAAGAGCAACATTGTAAGTAACAATTTATTGATAAACTGTTGAACAATTTAATAATAAGCTGTTGAACAATTTATTGAAACTGTTGAACAATTTATTGATGTTGTTGAACAATTTATTGATAAACTGTTGAACAATTTATTGATAACTGTTGAGCAATTTAATGATAAACGACTCCGGAACCGCAGCTGATTGCTACAAAGCGTGTGATTGGTTAGGGTGTAAGGGATCATGTCGTGGTGGAAGTGGGTTAAACTCTGAATAATTTAGCAATTATACCCGTGTAGTAGCAGTGACCGTACTGTGAGGCTAAACTGTGTTCTAGATCTAGGAATGAGGGAGAAACTAATCACTGTTGTAGGTTTTATACATTCAAACACGTGATTGTAGATGGAATATGTTGACAGTTGTCTGCAAATGGTAGGTTGTTTGATATTATGGAACAGAGTTGCAAAAAAATGCATATGTAGAAAGGATATGACAATCTAATGTAGAAGGTTCCGCTGTAATTTAAAACTGCTAAGGCAATGTCAAAAGGTTGAGCCATAGAAGTATTAGTGGCAAGCAAATACTATGTTTAAAAGTTTTTATAATTGTGAATACACTTAAGGTCTTTTCGTATAACATTGACATTTTTTGTTTAAAGGATTTCTCTCCCAGGTGTTCTTATTTTCAGCGTATAAGTAGGAAATAGATAAGATTAGATTCAAGAAAGGAAATCTTCAATGATAAACTCTAGACAATGCGAATGAGGGAAGAATGTGCTTTTGTTTCAGCACGTACCGGCCAGTCGATTTGTCAGAAACACTGTCAATAAAATCGAACATGTTTTGGAGAGACCTTTAGTTCCGTTAAACCCATCTTATGTTTTACTTGATAGAAATTATAACTGCGATATTGAATTCTACTTGAACTAAAGTGTCATTTCATTAGGTTTTTTCCAGTAGGGAGTAATCATTAAAATAAATTGAAATTGTATTTTTTAGGGCCTTAGTTATGTAAAAGACTAACATCTACTGCGCAGCGTGTATGTTGTGGCTGCACACTTTTAGTTCTGATAACATGATATTTTGATAACGAACTTGATTGATGAAACATTATAAACGTTATCACCCTTCTCCAACATCAGAGATTTTCCCAATATAATTTTGTTAATTAAAAAGTAAATTTTACTAAACAGAAAACTAACGACAAATTCTTTTGAAAGGTTTGGCTTCAACAATTTTATGGTTTATATTTCGTTTGAAAGTAAGTGTCCAACACTATAAAAAAACTATATTTTGGAAAAATAAGTTAAACACAATACCAATTCGTATTTTAATAGTAATTGTTATATGATTTTAAAGATTTCCGGGTAAACTATATAAATCCAAACAAACTAACCTACTTTATTTATCTAAACATTGCGAATACTAAAAAACTAATTGCTTTTGGTGAAGTCAGCTGTCAGATCAAAGATCCAACAGAGTATGCCGAATGTCGAATGAAATTATTTTCAGACCTGTCAGGACTAAGCGTATTAACATCAAGTGGCTGGAAATATGTTCAAGCTAATTAACCTAATGACTAGTGGGAGGGGATGAAGTTGTTAGTGTGGGTGCAGGGCTGCTTGGAATGAGGAATATTTATTACGGCAAAGGGAAGGGGGCAGGATGCAACTTGGAAAATGTTAACGTTTCAAATACGTGACCGTATTAATTCACGCGCAGTTCACAATACAGGGTGTCCAGTAATTAGGACATCAAACTTTCACCAGGGGATTTTCAAGTAAAAATAAACAATAAATGTCCAATAACACGTAGTCCTTCTTGCCTAGTTTTTCGTCTGTCTTTGTCTTTCACTAAATAATTTTCAACTCTGAGGAAGATTAAGTTATAATTTTATAACTTTGCCCACTTGTTAGTGTAGTCGAAACCAATCTTAAAAATAAATTTGAATTATTATCCCTTACGAATTTAAAAGAGTGGACATAATGAGTTTTCTAATCTTAATAACTCAAAACTCTTAAACTTTGTAGTAAGAACACAGGTATAACAAAACGTGGGAAATGTGTTTGCAAACATTTTAAGTTTATTGTGCTGTGATAAATAATAACAGAGAAATATACGTTTTCCTGAGCGCACTCATTTATTTACATTTAAGAAACATGTAAATAAAGGAGTGCCCTCAGAAAAACTTGCTCCATTGTTAATATCAGAACAACAAAATTGGTCTTGATATGTTTGTAAGAACATTTTCCGCATTTTGTTATACCTGTATTTTACTAAAAGGTTTAAGCATTTTAAGTTATTCCTTAGAAAACTTAGTATGGCCGCCATTTTAAAACCAGAAGTGATAATAATTCAAATTTATTTTTTAAATGTTGATTTTGATTATAGTTACAAGTACACAATTTTAAATTTATACCTTATGAGAAAAACACACTCAAACACTCTTTTTGCTTTTTTGGCACTTATTTAGTGAAAAACACAGACAAACAGGCGGAAAACTAAGCGAGATATAGCCATGTGTTATTGGAAAGTAAGTGTTTATTTTGACTTAATAAATCACCTGGTGAAGTTTAATCCCGTAATTACTGGACACTCTGTATATGCTCCATACCTTTCGAGGGATTACAAAATTAAACTTTGTTTGATATTGCATCAATTTAAAAGTTATAGTGGGGTTACGCTCTATTGAGTCGCATATGAGGATTAAGCGCTTGGTCGTAATTCGCTTCGGCTTTAGATTTACTGCTTTCTAATCACAGTATTTACAACGCATATTCACCTCTCTTGAACTGTTTTTTGTTTGTTTTTATAAGTATGTAAAAGTTATGTTTAACACATCATCTATTATGGCAAAAACAATACTACAGTTTATATCATAATGTGTCATTATTATATTCATTACATACAAATATTACTGCATATATTGTATCTATATTTTCTTTGTAAAACAAACCTGGATAGACAACAAATAACTCTTATCTTTTTAAACAGTATTACTTGTGCTATGGTTTCCTAGGAAGCGTAACAGTGACAGTGGACGTAACACAATATTTAAACAGATGTAGACAAAAACCACTTTTGACATGTTGTTTATTTTAGTTGTCAAAGTTTATTTATAATGTTAGTTTAGTTATAATGGACACGCTAGACTTTTTGTTTACAACACAAAATGTGTTTTAGACGTGTTTGTGAATTATTTCTCTTGCAATTCGATAGAAACTTTCATACACAAAAAACCTTTCATCTCGAAAAAAAAATTATTTCACTATCACTCAATCCAATTGTAAACAGAACAAAATGCTTATAAAGTGTAAGTTAATAATTAACAATATACGTCAAGATATCTGAGTGTTCGAATAACGCCCTCAGTATAGAGCTCACAGTTGGAAATTTATTTTCGCTAAATGCAAGCAGCCATGTTAGTTGAATAGTTTATATGCGGTCAAATGCAGCATTGTCTTGCTCCCAATGTAAGCCATAAATTACAGGAGTTAACGTGTTCTAGACTTGTCCTGGTGTGTTCTTGCTCTGTGTCCATAAATTACCTCACATCGAACCTCACAACTCTATTGGTTTTTTGCCTTCATAATAATTGCTAACAATTAAGATTATTCATAATCTACTGTGGGCTACCGTCTTCAATCATTATAAATGTATAGCAGACATTTAGTTCAAATAAATATGTTTAGTGTTGACTTGAATTTTAAATTTATGGTTTGACAACTCAAAAATCGTAAAGTTCATAAAATATACGTACTACGTTAAACTTTAAAAGAGCCAAAATATGAAAGTTGATTATTTTCATACAGCTCTGTACTGATTTTTGTACAGCTCTAAACTTTAGAAACGTGTCTTTTTTCAAATGTAAATGCGACCTTGTAAAAGGTATAGATGTACACTCGAAACCAGAGACAGGAAGAACTATCAAACTGGGAGACACAGAACGATGGTTCATGAACGTTTGCCCTCACAGGCAGGAATCAGTTCATCAACAGACTTCCAAATTCGACTTAAAGTGCTCCAGAGCCAAAGGCTTTCAAAGCTCGTCTAAAATCAGTTTTGGTCGCAGAAGCATTTTACAATTCAAACGAGTTTTGGCACAGTTGGGAGACTCGGGAAACAAACAGACTGACAGGGGTCGACTGGGAAAATTCCAGCGAATGGGAATAGTATGAATGTAAGTTATGTATGTTTGAAAGGGATCTAGATGTGGATGAATGCAAAATTATAGGTCAAATAATGGACGATTGAGATACATGCTTGTAAACATGTCATTCAATAAAATATTTATTCATGTATTTATTTAAAGCCTTTAGTTATATTAGGTAGAACGAATATTATCTATGTTTTGAAAAGAAAAATTATATATTTAGAAATACAACACAGGTATTTCAAAAACCACTTGCTTTGCGTTCGTCTCTTTGATCATACAGGGTTTTGTAAAATAACTGAATTCTTTTCTGAAGGGGAAAATGTCACGCTCAAAGGAAATATCCAATAAATAAACATAAGAGAATGTGTAAGAATATATCAGAGGGGTGGTTTTATTTATTTTTAGCACACATCGGACGGCTGAGATTATCGTTAATCCTTCACTTCCAAGGAAATCCTTGCTTCGTGAAAATACGTGTATCACATAATAGTGGCCAATCCTTTGCAAAATACAACTTGTCTTAAATTCCCATCGAGTAATTTCAATTATTTGCTGAAACTATTTGATGCATATAAGTAATATTTATTTAGTCCAATCCCTCTTTGTCATTACTATAGCCGTCCAATTCACCCTGTATATGGTTTTACATTTTATTTATTTTATATTTCGCTTTATTTTATAACTTTTCATATGTTATATATTTATTACTATGTTTTATTTTATAATTTTGTATTGTGTCATTTTGGCAAAATTATTTAAATAATCTTAGTTTTGAAAATTAACAGTACATTTAACGTTATCATAGGCCTACATCAGAAAACATAACAATAAACCTTAACACCAAAATGTATGAAAACTGCACACATAACGCACCTGGGTATAATATATAGGTTACTCCGGAAGCTCTTGATATACATATGAAATATTAAACGCCAGTTGAAGTTGATCCTTGACGAGCTCGGTTTAAATCTCAGGTTTAATTCGTTCTCATGGGATGCTCTAATGAGGCTGCTGGATCTGCCTGTCAAGAGATAACCTTGTCTCGTACTAAAGTCTCAAATTTACAGTTTGGCATCTGATACACCACAACTCGTAACGGTTCTATTTCTGTTTGTATCGATTAAACCAACTTTGTGTGTCATTGTTTCGTTAGCGAAAATACGCAGTTAGGAAAGAAGTTTTGGCTGGATCTAATTTGTTACACAAAACACAAAACCCTGTATGTGAGTTTTAAATTTCCCTCCCCCACCTTATTTTTTTGAAATTGGGAATTTTTTAAACCCCTTTTGAGATAGGATTTTCCCCTATAGGATTCTGAAGTTTGCTTTGAAGTACTTTGTTTTGACGTCACCCACCCCACTCAAAAACCAGAGGAAGGGCCCCCAAATTTTTAAAATACAAACTCCCGTGTTATGGCACCTCAAAATAATGGGAATTTTAATACAAATTCAACGACACAAAGAACAATGTTTTATCTTGAACAGTCTTTTTTGTAATACCAATTTAAATATTGCAAGAAATCAGCTTTAAAATGCCACATTTTACATAAAAATTGTTTAATGACAAATTTTTTTGAAAATCTTTTAAGGAACACAGTAAAACCACATAACATAATCCCTTAAGGTATTTTGAAGACAAATAATTTTCATAAACACATTTTTTTATGAAATGTAGCATTTTAAACTTTGTTTTGCAATCTTTAAATGGGTATTACAAAAAACGAGTTGGGGTAAAAAATGGTTCTTTGCGTCTTTGAATTTGTATTAAAATTTCGTTTCTTTAGAGGTGCCACAAAATGGAAAGTTAGTACTTAAAATTAGATTTTCATAAATTATTTTAATATATAGATAATAAATTTATGATAAACTTTATTATAATGAGACTAGCTATAATGGAAAATTACTATTTTAAGTTATTATTTTTATCGAATTTCCTTTGGAAAAATTATATATTCATGCCGTCAGCATAGGAAGATCCAAGCTCGGGAAATGAGCACGTTTTGAGATTTTTAAAACTTTATATGTATGTATACATGTGTATCACCTCTACAAATATAATTTTTTGTCCGATTTTCACCAAATTTGGTACATATGTATTTTTTTAAATATCTCGACGTAGTTCGTAAACTAGCAAGCTACCGAAAGTTAGGTCTACAACCCCCCTTAGGAGGGAATTCTTACCAAAAAAAGGTGTTTTCATGATATAAAACAGTAAATTTCGTCCAATTCTGATGTGATTTTAGATTAATACGTATTTTGTTATCATACATAAATGTACCAAATATTATGACAATCCATTAAGTCGTTTCAAAATGGCAACAAAACAATATTTTTCGCTATAACAGCGTAACAAGTAGTCCGATTTAATTGAAATATAAAATGTTTCTTCCTTTCATAATATTTAATATAGCTCCGTAAGTCTGTAAGTCTGTCTTGAGCCGAAGCGAGGCTGTGAGCGTAGCGAACAGCCTGGTAGCCTTCGGAATAGAACATCTGAGGCCGGAAGCAGAAGCGAGGCTGTGAGAAAGTTATAAACTACGATTAAATTTATGAGAATTTTTCAAATCTACCGACTTAGGATTCGAATTTATGAGCTTAAATATTTAAGAAACACCGTTTATTATTGTTGTCCATGAATAGTATAGCTAATAAACTACCATTTCTCTCAAAGTATAATTCTTTGTAAGGTTAATATTTTATAAAATCTTCAAAAAAACTCCTAAAAATATCTTAGTATTTGTATTTTTACGTACTTTTAAAACTTACCCATTGGAATCAGAGTACATTGGAAATAATGAACTCGCTGCTTTCCAAACTAAACTGATTAGCTTAGGGCACTCAAAATAGACGTAAAATTAACAAATCCACCACTTATTTAAATATTTTTGTCAATAAAGTCAATATAGTATGTTATTTGATGTGTGATGGCCGGTTAGACGTACGACGAGCTCCGGGGAGGTACGTGGCGCACAGAGCGAGAGCGACGCCGACACTGAGTGTGGGGAGCGTCGCGACGCCGCGCGCACCCATTCATCCCGTCACCCCCATTGACATCAGCTGACTGACAGTCGTGCTAGCAGCTGTCTCAACACTCCAACTAGGAGCCTTCGTAAATCTACGATCACTATCACTATTTGAGATGCCGACCACTCTCATGAGGGTATTTTAAGGCAAATATGTGGTGAAGGATGAGTGGTAGTAATGAGTTATGAGGTGTAGTCTTGTTACAAACTAAGGCCGACTCTTCCTTAGAATGGGTCATTAATTAATAGCCCAATGACCAATGGAAATACAAGGACCAACGGCTTAACGTGACTTCCGAACCACGCAGGTAATGGTCTGATATGTCTAAACGATGGTGGGAGTTGATGCGGGTATCATCAGATAATCACTGAGACTATCTGAGCCGCTATATCATCCTCAAAACCTGACCTCCATGAAGCTGGATTACAGGACCACGCCACGAGTCCCAGTCATGATGTAGAAAAAGGCCAGAAAATGCTTCATAGGTTAAAATCAAGAGAAACCTTTGTGATATCCCAGCATTTCATAACGTGTAAATAGAACAAAGCCAAAGTTTAAACAATCATGACGATTACTACCCCTCTTAAATGCTGCTTTTATAGCGTCAATGGGCTTATTATTTCAGCGAACTTTTGTCGTCAAAGTTTCAATTTGTGTGTTTATTCTTTCAGTTTATTTTGTCACTACAAGCTGTAGGCCTATAGTTTTTATATTATAGCAATATGGCACAATAACACCGTATAGCAATTGAAGATACGTTTAATTTAGTCTAAGACGAACACTTAATAATTCAACTTGTAATGTCATGCAGTGTTTTCTAATCGACCTTAGTTAAAATTCTTAGAAGGCGAAATATCGAGATATCAGCAGGACTTTAAGTATCAAAAGTTAGCTAACTAATTTCAGCCTAACCACGTTCAGATAGCTGTAAATTCAATATCTACAGTTAATAATATTTACCAGAAGATAACTATAACTGACAAATCTTTACCTAACATAAATTCTCGTAGTTTCATTAAAAAAACTTTAAATTCCTATAAAACCCCCGTTGATCCTGACTAGGGACATGCCAGTTACAGTAGATGGTAGGTCGTTGTCATGCATGTGCCATTAGTTAAGCTAAGTTGGATAGTTTATAGCTTGAGTCTAATATTGTTGAACAATGAGTCATAAATTTAACGAACGTGTATTTGTAACAGAACCAACAAAATCCATACTTCATGGGTGCATAGGTTTTCTTTTGAAACTAATTGATCAATTGCCCCATAAATATCCCCTAGTGAAGCTGAAAAGCCAAAAACGTTCAATCGCCAATTTAGCAACATGTAGTTAAGAATAATGTGTTTTGACTTTTTTAGTGGTTTTCCCTCCTAACTATAGCTGTTAGGGATAAATTAAGGATTTTTATTCTTAAAATTATGGGATGTAGTTTTAAAGATTAATATACAAAACGTTCAGTGAATCTTTGAAAATGTGTTAGCCCTAACCAAAATCTTACCATATAAAATGTTAGTTTTAGCACTAAAAATGAGTGATATGTTATTTTAAAGTTATCAAAATAAAAAGTGCAGTAGTATTTAGAAGCTTCCATCTTCAAATAATGTGCAACATTAGTTTTAGTGATGTCAAGGATCGTTTGTTTCTGGCCGTACAAAATTAAACAATTTGCATCACAATTTTTTAGTCTTCCGCACTCTAAAAATTCCATTTGCAATCTTCAAAATTTCAAAGTGCCTATTACTCCTAGTAAATTTACTAACTCACATTTGAAACTTTAGTGACTTAAGTGGGGTAGCTCATATGTGAAATTTGATAACAAGTACTGTCAATGTTAAAAATCTCAATGAGTAATCAAGCTTTCTCGCTATCCATACTCGTGACGTGGTCCTGTAATCCAGCTTCATGGAGGTCAGGTTTTGAGGATGATATAGGTCTAAAGCGGCTCAGATAGTCTCAGTGATCATCAGATGATACCCGCATCAACTCCCACCATCGTTTAGACATATCAGACCATCACCTGCGTGGTTCGGAAGTCACGTTAAGCCGTTGGTCCTTGTATTTCCATTGGTCATTGGGCTATTAATTAATGACCCATTCTAAGGAAGAGACGGCCTTAGTTTGTAACAAGACTACACCTCATAACTCATTACTACCACTCATCACACTCATCCTTCACCACATATTTGCCTTAAAATACCCTCATGAGAGTGGTCGGCATCTCAAATAGTGATTTAGTGATTGATTAGACGTACTTGGATCCACGACTGCTCACCTCAAGGGTTGAAGCCCTGCAGTTCGCGAGTGAAGGTTGAATTGAATTGTTCATTACAGAGAGCGACGCGTGGCTATTCTGTCTGCTCTGTTTGAAGCCCTTCTAGTCAATGTCACTTTCACCAACAACATTTATGAAAGGGGTTAGTTGTCTCATAAAATGCTTAATCACAGTTAAATACAGGTGAGAATGGTTTTTATAGAAGGCTAAAACTGTTTATAGGTTTAACCTAATCTGGCTTGAATCAAACAAAGTCTGATTAAAGAGTAAATAAATGGTGGTACATATTTTACGTATATATATTAATTTCAAACTACCACTAATATTATTGTAATGTTTGCACTGTGCAAAAGTGTTTTATAATGGTAACACTATATGCAATGCAACTGTTTCAAATATTGAACAGTTCTGAAAACCTTCATTACACACACTAGAACATTACATAAACAGGCCAACCCGCAGCTATGCGAAATGTTTGCTACGCTTACAGAATCGCTGTGGCCTTCGGCCTCAGCTTTGCCTCTTAATCACAACGGCCCGCGGGGTTTTGGCCACCATTTTCAAACGGCTAAATGGATGTTCAAAACATGTTGACTATAGTTTTGTATGAGAACGGTTTATATTAATATGCTAATGCAAGCACATAAACACGAAACTGAATATCTTATACTGTATTTACCTGAGGATCATTTTGTTGATGGGCAACATAAAATCTATATTGATGTCAAGTTGCATCTAAGTCGAATTAATTTGCTGTTTTAGATCATAAACACCTCATATTTGGTGTACCTTCCTCCTCTTTCCCCCAAAAGAAACTTCTGTTATATTCATTTGTCTGGCTAACGAACTTTACTGATATATTTACAAACATTTGTACCAAATTTAATTAAAATCGGACAAAATGCGATCTTCAGAGAACTCGCATATAAGTACTACTTACAAAGTGAGTTTTAAATCTCTCCACAGCCTTAACTTTTGAAAAAGAAACTAATTTTAAAACCCTTTAGGGAATGATTTTTTAGAATTCTAAAGTTTGTTTTGGCCCACCCCCCAGCCAAAACCTGGGGAGGAGTACCACCTTTGGTGGCACCTCAAAGAAAAGAGATTTAGCACGAATTCGACGAGAAAGAAAGATCTTTAGTCTCGACTAGTTTTTTGTTACACCAATTTATTTGTGTTAAAATTCCCTTTCTTTTCAGCTGCCACAAGAAATGGGTTTGTATTTTTAAATTAAACCACTCTCACGGCTTTCGAGTACGATAAAACAAACTTCAGAATCCTATAAAATCATTCCTTAAAGGGTTTAAAAATTGTTTTTAAAAGTTAAGGTGAATGGGATATTTAAACTCACCCTGTACTAAAAACATTCCCCAAAGTGGTTTTCAAAATATTTCTTTCAAGGTTAAGGGGGCATTTAAAACTCACCCGCATTAACTCGTATATAAATTTTCCAAAAGGAGGTCCTGAGCTGTTCAATTGGGCCTTAACGTCACATGAGAGAGCAAGTTAAATATCAGTGACCCGAGGAAGCCTGTAACTTTGTTATCTGCTAACAACTGTCTAACTAACTCAATATTCTCCCTGAGTGGTTATGTTCCTCTACCTGTAAGTGTAGCGGTGGAGGACTCAACGCATGACTGTTTTCCGACCAATAACATGGTAGGATACACAACTTTAAACTCCAGGTTTAATTTTGGTAAAAGTCCGAATTAGTCATGTGAAAAGATATCTTAAATACTTTAACTGAAGAGAGTGTTTTTGGGAGTCTTAAAACTTCGAGACTATTTTATTTTCAATGTGGCATTCGGGAAAATGAGGTAAAGCACCTTACACAATACCTCTACGAGTATATTCACAAAACTGGCATTATTGTTCATTATTTGCACCAATAATTTATATTATTCCAGATTTAAATTAGCGAGTTTCCATTCACTTACGTCATAACCAATTAAATATCTCTCACACGGCGTTTGCATCACGTATATCCTCGGCAAAGATTTTATTTGATGAAAGCCTCTTAATCCTCTGTAAGCCTAAAACCTAACCGCAGCATTCGAAGGGATTTCACAGAATTAATATTTTTTAAGGACTTCTCTCTGATGTACAATTTTATCTATGTGCCCTTTAAACACGCCCCAGTAAAAGTTATTCCTGCAAATTGTATCGTTATAATGATATTCTCAACTTTGATTTAGTATTATAAAAGTGTATGTACAAATTTAAACCCATACTGTTTTTCTAAGGAAAACTAAAAATTAAAACAAATTGTTAGCCGTACAGTTAACGAATTAGTGATTTAAGAGATGAAAACTAGTAAAATGAAAATGAAAAACAGATGATTATAAAACTATTTATGCTTATAAACTGTGCGACCTTTTCAACCAAGAACCAATACCTGAAAATATTCTGTAACAGTATTAGTTAGTAGGATTTATTATGATTACTTTTAGTATCCAACTTAAACTGATCATATTTATTTAATTTCCCTATAGCTTTAATTTGAAAATAATAAAAATAATACTATTTAATAAGGACGATTCTTAATTTGATTTTGCACTTAAAGAAATGTATACCAGTTTCAACTATGATATAAACTCTAATATTTACTATTTTCCTTTCAAACGAGCAAGTAGATTCCTTCGTTAGGATGCGTTAGTCAATTGAAGTATTGACAAAACGTTGTTTGTTGGTTTTCTTTTAACAACTCTGATCTCCAAATATATTGCCTTACAATGACCTTCCAACATTGTACGATACCAAAGGCGTTAACACACTGAATGATTGTAAACATTACTTATTCTTTGGAATTCTTGGACACTTTTTAAGGAAAATTTTAAAAGAGAGTTTTCCTGATCTCCGTTTTTTGTACACAATTTCAATTTTACTTTTGATTATGCAATAACTAGTTTACTATCAAATTGAATTTTTAGTTGAATAAAATTTAGTAGGCTCAGACTCAGCTCTAATTAAATATTTATCCAAGCCACAGAGGAAAGACTAAGGGCCGTTTTTTCAATTGCCTGGTTAGCAGCTGGTTAACTTACCGCCGGTTAAGCTGTTACAGTCTGCAATGTTTACATTTTCACGCAACGTTCAAAGTACTTAAATGAATTATTTGAAGATCATTCATGCAATAAAGGTAGAGTTTTACCATTTTTATTGAACTTAACATGTACACATTATGCTAATATAGATAAAGACAAACTCTAACATCAAAATGCAAAATAAAAACAGACAAGTAAAACTTAACCTAAAAATACCCAGTTTTCCTATTGGTTGGATCCCTGTCCTAATTTTAACCTGCGTCCAGCCAATAGGAAAGCTGGATACTTTTTGAGGTTAAGTTTTGTTTTGCCTGATTTGATTTTGCAGACTGTAAACAACTTAATCGGCGGTTAGCTAACCAGCTGGTTAGCAGGAAATTGAAAAAACGGCCCTATAACCTTTTGGCTCTTTGAGACTTAAACAAGTTTACGAGAACTAGTAAAGAAACTTTAAACGTAATTTCTTTATGAACTACAGTAAGTAATTCATGGCCAAGACATCTATCAGTTTCAAGAGGATATCTAGAGTACAAGACATAAAGTCAAGTAGAAGTTGCATTAGCATGATTACGATCATTACTGGAGTTCTACTGTGCTACTTTCTTACGCCCTTGTCATTTTCCTTGAAGGTAAGGTAATTTAACAATACCTTAAAACTAATTCAATGTTTTGTTTTCCTGTTTGAGTCAGAGTTATTGTTACACAGTTCACACGCCTTTTGTTACTTCGTGTATAGGAAGGCAGGTTTGAATAGACCGCACAAGAGAGGAATGATCCATGGTTTGGGAGAACTCGCCAGCTGTTTGTCATTTTGATGAACAACAAACATTTATTTGACCAAGAATCATGGGAACTGACATGTGGTGTAACCTAATGGAGTCTGGACTCTGTAGTCCATCTGTCAGATGTATTTATTTTACTCAATAAATTAACTTGGAACACAAAATATTTATGTATACTTTCCAAACATTTGAAAGAGCTTGCTATAACAACCGTAATTTGATTCTATTGTTATGAATTTTGAGTGGTCCTTGATTCTTGATTTTTATAGTATTTATCCAGCTTTTTGGTTTACTTTTGACGTTATTGACTGTTATTATCTACGTTATTTCTCTAGTTCTCCTATTTTCTTTATTTTGAACCTATTTCGCCTCGTTATAGGTTCAATGATAACCTTTAATTGAATTAAAACCTATAATTATTATTTTTAATTCAATTTGGCTCGGGGTGAACACCTTTTAGGAATAGTAATCAAATACAATTTTCATCCTCATAAAATAAATAACGTTAGTATTTACAGTTTGTCCGGTATTATTCACAAGATACTTTTTGAACACTTCTGGAATATCCACTGAATAAGCAACGAGAAGAGGTGCAAATATTCAACCATTGTTTACACCACGTGGCTGAATTTTCCCCTCTCTGAAGCCTTGTCAATCAATTTCACTTTCCCCAAAACCTTTTCAATCTCTGTTGTAACCAAACTTCCACCCACAAGTGTTAATTTAGTTTTGGCAGCTACAGAACAAAGTGAGTTTATGTTTAGACACACAATCATTCTATATTCAGTTAAGGAAGGAACACGAAAAAAAAACAAAAGAGGAAAGTTATGTCAATTGATTGGTGGTGGGTGTTAGATGTTAGTTTGAGGGGATCAAGTGGTTAGGGACTGGTTACCCTTATGCACGTCTGCCTCTTCTGTTCGGCGGACCAGACAACCATGAGAGGGCGCGACAAGCAAGCCCGCTGACAACTACTTAGGGGACTCTAACCCCCAAGACATGGAGAGCCTTACCAACACTCGGGGGACCTTTCCCCCCAAGATTATGGCAAGCCTCTCCTGTGAAGTCGGGGTCTACCCTGCTGCCGCGTCCCCCTAAAATGATATCTGATCCAACCTCCCCTGGTGGGGAACGGAGCGTGTTCAACATCCGGGCAACTAAAAACCGTCCAGTAATTTTGTGAACAACTCTTTTTTTATGTACCCCAGTAAAAAGTAGTCTGAGCAGGTACCAACCACCGTTCTGACTGGTTGGGGAGGGTGACTGGTCAGTTTACACTGATTACTTTTAGGCTAGCTCATTTTCCAAAGTGTTGTGTTATGTTTTAGTTTACTTTTCACAACCAGATTCCAGATCCGAAATGTCTTGTTCTTTGTGTTACCAACAAACCATGAAAAATGTCAGTAGTAATATTTTAACTTCAGTAAGTCAATGACCCTTATCACTTTGAATATTAACTTTACAAATCACGAGGGAGAGCCTGTTAGATACCAGTGATAGAGGAAACCAATAACTTTGTTATCTGCGAACAACTGCTGTCAAACTGACTCAATATTCTCCCCAACACGTGTTTGGACCTGTTGTTTATCTGCATGTCTGTCAGAGTTCTAACAAACACGTGTAGTTAGTTTTTGTTGTAGCCTATAAATGTTCAACGTTTAAAAACAGCTGTTGAACGCTAGAATGGTTGTCTGCTACTGGGAAATGTGATCAATAACAACAACCGCTCTGATAGACTAAACCGTACTTCTAAAATACGATCAGAAATCCTCAAAGGCCTGCTAATGTGTAGTAACCTACACACCGTTAGTAAATAAATAAATCTTTTATTGCATAGAAAATATACATTGTATCGCAATCGTCGATAATAAAAGTTATTTAAAATTTTCCACTCACTCACATTGAAGTATCTTTCAGACGCACAGAGGTATTCATTCATTCGTTCGAATTATTCCCACTCCTGTCCCATTGTCTGTCTGTCAGTTTTTAGAGTTATGTGTCATGAACTCGTCTGTGCTGCAAAATGCTTCCTGTGTTCATGAGTTACCCAGTTCTGTGTCTCACAGTTCGGTAATCATCCATCCCTTTCATTACGTAACAGTGTATGTCTCTACATCTTACGGGGTCACACTTGGATCTAAAAGAGATATATGTTTGATGTGTTTAAGGATATAAAAGCAAGGTAGTGTCAACAGTTTTAGTTCTTTGAAAGCTGGCTTGCGCGACTTTCCCATTGAAGTTTTCCGATTGTTCGTATTGCTTGCTTTTGCAAAATGAAAAGCCTAGAGACATTTGCATTTGAGCAGCCTCCTCTCGGCCAAACCGTACGTAAGATGCGGGTAGAAAACTACATAATACGACGTCATCAGTACCTGAGTTGGGCAGTATTTTGAAAGTTGTCTCAAGACATAAATTCCTGGAAATTTTGGAGCAAACGTGTTCAACGTGGCAGTCCAGGTCAACCCTTTATCAAGGTATATCCCAAGAAATTTCGTTGAATGAACCTCTTGAATTTCAATACAGTCAAAGCCAATATTATAGTAGGTAGATAGTGCATTGATTCCACATGGCCCAGGGATGCGGCTCACCTAGTAGGTTGAATCAGCCCAGCAATAGAACGCCTGTGAGGGCTGCCGTTCTCTCCCCGGCTCGACCGAGTTGCGATTACCGAGAGTTTTTTGCGCCGCGGTTTTACTGTATTTCACACACAGCGCATTCTGTGCGTGGCTGTGGCAACCGGCGTTGAGTTGCCTGCCTACCAAGCGCCATTCAAAATAAAACACAACAAACAAGTGAGTTTGAGCGAAAAAATTGACACAGTTGAAACCAACACAATGAAACACACAAAAGATAAGCCAGCATTGTTCATTGTATAGATACACTCGGACCTCATTGCAATGGAGTCAATGGTGCAGTGTGGCTCGTGCAGCTTAGTGGCTAGTTGTAGATATATTTCCAGGATTGTATCCATTAACCTGAAAATGGCGACCACTTATCCCTTATCTCCTACACTATCTTCTGCTCTGTGCTCCCTTTCATTGGATTAGTGATAGTTATCACAAGTTACTGTGTGCACAGTGCAACTGTAAGATGTAGCAGTATTAACTGTTCAAGCTTTTTGTGAACAAATAATACTTAAAACTATCGAATTAGCTCTAATGATAAAAGTAATGTCTAATTTGCTGTAATAATAAAACATACACCTTTTGAAATATGCAAATATTCCTTACAAATCCGTGTTAGCAAACTCTTGCATCGTCTATTTTTGGATGTTCACCGGAAATGAACAATACAGGTTAATGAATTAACCATGCAAACAGTCTGTAGCACGTATTTTGTATGTTTTTTAAGTATTATTACAATCAGAGTGGCTTAATACATCCCACACATAATTAGTATAATATATTGTACAAAGTTTAAAAAACTGAACAAAGTACCCAATTTAAAAAAATGTATTTTTCTCGCGACCGGTTTCGGCTATAAAGCGGTACTTTCAACTGGGTACTTTGTTCAGTTTCTTTTAACTTTGTACAATAATTCTAGTAACCCAAAGTGAGTCAATGTTTCAAAACTAGTATAATATAGTTTAAAATTAAGAAATATATAGGGAGTTTCAAGAAAACTCGGACGCATTCGGAAAGGTTGTTAAAGTAATAGTCATAGGAATTACAAATCTTAAAAATATATGTAAAAGTTATGTCAAGATAGGTTAAAGTGTTGGCAGGCACATAGAAACTCGATTTATATAAAACAAAACTTAAATGAAGAAGTCACAAAGAAGTTGATTTAGAACCAATTTAAATCCACCAGATCCTCGTTAGACCGTTCTATTTTCTCGCTTTTACTATCGATGTTGCAGTAAATCTTTGTTGATAAGGCGTGATTTGTTTTCACCACAGATAACGCAAACAAAAATACCTTGGTTACAACAGCTGACTCAATAGCCAGGCTGGCGCTATATCAACCAATCAAAAGTTCGGATTCTGGTTTATGGGGAAATAACACAGATAAATAAAAACAACTTATTTTACAAACGTTTCATCACTATTATTTATTTAAAACATGTACACTTATACCAACACAAAAGTCAAATACAAATTACATATATGGCTCGTAAATGATTCTTTAGCATTAGAATGGAGCTGTTTAGCTATCGATTGGTAGATTTATTATAGCTAAAGTATTTATTTTACATTAGCTGTAAATATAAATAAAATAAAACATGATGGCTAAATGGATTATTTATAGTTGAATGTATAAAATATGGAAAACCTTTTGAGTCGAGTATTTTATTAAAGCTTACTAAACATCTTTGAGTTTACATTCAGTGATTTTTAGTTGGTACGTCAGACATGTTTATTCATTTCCGTGATTTTTTTACCAAGTACATACTCACATGTTTTCGTGTATTTTCCTTAAATCGTCCAAATTTATGTGTCTTTTCTATTTTTGATTCAGCATGTTACATTGAAACTTCATCGTAAAACCTACTAAACTACTTTTACTAATGTGACACCACTGAAAGCTTCTTTTACAACAGAAAACAAAATAAAGTCCTTAGAATTTCAAATACGATTGAAGAACTGTCGTTAAAGATGCAGCTTCTGACTTTTGTTCAAAATGAAGGTACTTAAGTATGACTATCTTTTGAAAACTAAGAACAAGAGCTACTTCTACAAACAAGACTGCAAACCTGCGTTGAGCTGGGTAACAATCACGTCTAGACTGTCTGTAAAGAAAAAACAATATTGTGTTATGTCAAGCTGTGAGTTTCAGACACAGAGTCAAACAACCGGATATTACTGGATTGAACCAGGTGGAAACATTTCAACCTGGAAATGAAACACTTGTAAACACAGCTGCTATAAGTGGGAAATATTTTGTGTCTAAAACGTTCTGCTTCAAGGTAGAAAGAATATCTAACGCATTTTGCTCTACTGATACCAGTTGGTACAAGAGTTAAGTTCCCAATTCCACTCTTAAGAATTTTTATTTCTTGTTCCACCCAACTAGCCTATTACGCAGATTTAAAATGTCTCATAACTTTTCTGGCTAAGTGCTTTGTAGTCAAAGATAAATAACCTATGATATATATATATAGCCTGTAATATTTATACAAGGTGAGTTTTAAATGCCCCCACCCCACCCAAACGGTTGAAAAGGGACATATTTTAAAACATTCTTTTGGAATGTTTTTATTGAATCCTGGAGTTTGTTTTGACGTACTTTGAGTTATCCACCCCACCAAAACCGGAGGGAAGGCCCCAATTTAAAAAAAATAGAAACCCCCCTCTGAAGAAAGGAAACAAAATGTTGTCATTCAAAATAAACTGTATGTGCAATGTGGCTTTTTAAACCTGAATTCGTATTATCTTTAAATTGGTATTACAAAAAGTGTCGAGATAAAAAGGTTTCTTTACGACGTAGATTGTGTTTGTGTGTTAAATATTCCTTTTCTTTTGAAGTCCCTCAAGGGGGTGGTTTGTATTTTAGAAATTTCCAGGGGCCCGCCCCTGGATTTAAGTTGGGGGTGACGCAAAGTACGTCAAAACAAACTTCACAATCATATTAGACCATTCCCCAAAGGGGTTTAAAAATATTTTCTTTTTCAAACGTTAAGGTGGGGGATATTTTAAACTCGCCCGTATAATTTCCTTTGGAAATTCGTAGCCCACAATGTGTAATAGTACTTTATTAGTATAGAAGTTTGTTTTAAAACTACAAACATGTTGCTAAATAGTATAATATTGATCTTAGCTGCTAGAAATAAGATTGATATATGCCCGAGTCAGAGATTTATTAGCAACATTAAACCGACCGTCCGCAACATCTGCTTCATCTAGATCAATACGGAATCTTGTAGCTTGGACTTAGCAAACACATTCAGTTATCAACTGTTAGACGTCATTAGGTTACTTTGAAGGTTTGTATCAATAACCAACATGTTTTATATTACGTAATGGGGAGAGTAACTGGCCGAAAGGAAATAGAAACTAACGCACGTGCTCTTTTTGTAAAAATACTATATACGTTTTAAAAGTAACCTGTAAATATTTTCCTAAGTCAATACAACTTAAAATAAATAAACTTTTCACCGCAATGCATGTACACACAATATATGGTATATTACTTTGGATAATTTAAGACATAAGTTTGTGTGTAAAAAGGGAACTCACACAAAAATAAGATAACAATGAACTAGTTGGAAGAATAAGTAATCATATCTATATCAAAACACCCCATAGTTAACCATCAACATTGTCATGAAATAAAACTATTGAAAATACAGGGTGGTTAAAAATGAATGGACACATGTTGGGATTGAGTGAGTCAATGGCCAATCAGGTAAAAAACGTGGGATTGGTTTTATAGCAAATTTATAACAGTTAATAATTACTGGTACTCATTACTTTGCAAGTTATGTTAGAAGGAAACTAAACCGTGCTGTCCGTAGTTTGCTCTGCAAGTTTGTTGTGTAAGTTCATCCTCACATCGTGTTTTTCCAAGCATTGCTGGAGTTATGCTTTTAATAACCTCTAGAACCCATTGAACATTGCAAATACTCTGTCCTTGACATACTCCCTCCCCCTTCTCAAAAAGGTCTAAGGGTGTAATGTCTGGGGAACGTAAAGGCGAAGGAATTTTTCGGGTTGTGTCCAGAACAGTGCTCACAAATAAAGTTCAAGACATTGAAGAACTTGAAACATCGGCAACGCTCAGAAAAAGCGGGTATGATGTTAAATTTAGACAACAAGCCTTGCGTTCGAACCACACCCAAAGTATAGTTCCAAACATAGCTTGAGTACCAGTAATTTGTTGTCCTTTGTTAATAATAAATCTGTTTTTAATCACGTTACAAAACAACTGCCCTAAAATTGGCCCCTTAATCAATCACAAAATGTCTCCAATAAATATAATCACCCTGTATATCCCAAATTCAACCACAACTCCATTGAGTTTATCCCTTCAGTTTTCCTCACCCCATCAGCCAAGTCTCAAGATGGGAGAAGAAGAAGGTTTAATCGCATCATAGACTACAATGGTTCTGCTTGAGAGATACACAGATGTTTATTCAGTTGACTATGATCGTTGCTCTAGCTTCTGCATTTATGTTTACTAACCTGCAATTATACACATCCATTTCTATTCTTATTTACATACCCTTTGTCAGAGCCTAGCATCCAACGCAAGGATAGACTAAATAGTAAGTGATCCAAAAGAATACATGGACGGTAATAGGCTACGAATCCAGAAAAAGTAGATAAACACGTTAAAATTCAGAGACAACCTCTGAGTCCTGGCAGAGAAGGTCTGTCTGATCTGAAAGGAAATACAAACAACTACTACTTTTCTCAATTTTATGAAATGAGTCTTGTGTTTTCTATTGCATGTGCACGTTTTGTTTTCCAGGAGCTGTCTTTGCAATTTGTAAGACACCAGTGACTTGATGATAAACTAACTCATCTTGCTCAATTATTCACCGTTGCTAATTAAAAGCATACAGAGTGACACTTGTCTAGTACCTACTCACATAACTGTGTTACTGGGGTAAAGCAACATCAATAAACATGGTGTTCCACTATTGCCTATCATAAGGTAGTATTTTTAACTGTTTAATAAACTCTCTACATGATTCTCTCGGATTACATGTTACATTACAAATTACACGAATAGCAGCGTTTTGAAGAATAAATGCTCTCAACAGTCTTGCCACAGCATACCCCAAAATATTATACCGTAGGAAAGATGAGGTTGGATTCGACCTTTTACTCATCTCAATAGAAAAACACCGGAGGAAACCTTTTCACTTACGTGATCAATGTGGTTTTCTCAAGAAAAGTTCTTACCAATATTAACTCCTAAAAACTTCGTATTAGTACGGTGTTCTCCTAAAAAATGTAGAGGCAGAACTACTATTCGTACAATTATTTGGAACATAATTTAAACATTTCTGTTTTTTCTAGGTTTATTTTAAGATTTAGATGATCAAAATATTGAACACATGCATTTAAATTTGAATGTGATGATATCTCTAAATTTTCAATTATTTATGAGCTAAAACTCACGGTTGTGTCATCAGCACACTGAATTATATCAACATAAGCCTGAAGAGAGTTTTTACCTTTATTAAAAGTAAATATTAAAAATGTGGGTGCCAAAATGTTCCTTCCCCCACCAGGAGAGGTTGAATAAGATGTTATGTGGAGGGTGGTAAACAGTAGAGGAGGCCTTTACCTCTGTTTATAAGCGGATGATTGACAAAATATTTAGGGGATTGGCTCTCCGAGTGCTGACATTGCCTCTTTAAAATCGTGGTGGTAAAACTTTCCTGAGTTGGTCAGCTCATCTTGTCTTTCTTCTCATGACAGAACGATCTGATCTAACCCCATCCTTCTTCTTAATCTATAAATCTACGAGTATATTTCCATTCGTTCCAATGGAAACGATTCATGCCCAACTAGCCGTGGCAGACGTGCGTAGGGCCCAGTCACCTGACCTTCTGAATCCAACATATTCAAGCATAACCTCTCAGCCAAGTATTCTTCTGTTTACTCTAAATTTAAGGAAAAACTTCTGGAAAACGTTTATCTGCTCACCTAATTTAACTTGTTTTACAATATGAGTAGACATACTCCAAAGTTGTTGTCCATACATTAACAAGAACCTGTCAATAACATGGTCTGTTATAATAATGATGTAAAGGAATGATCAGATTGTGAGATAAAACAAACAGCAGCAATAGAGTATAAATAGTTCTTCTCGTGGAATCAATACAGGTGGCTGAGAAAGCCAATTTCACGCTTTGCTGAGTTGTTCACCTTTCTTAAGCTATCGACATTTTCCAGCTAAACAATAGGCTATTCGTAGTTTAAACTTTTTTAGTTTAGTAGCCTACCTACGAGATGTTTACTATTTCATTCTTAGTAGCTTTTGACTTTGTTATTCTATAAATGTAATAAGTTCCTTTTCAAAATTTTGGGTAATTTTTAATGTTTGTTCTTGTGTTTCAAGTGGTTTGCAGGACTCCTTTCAAGATTAGACGGTTTTAAAAATAAGGAATTAGCCAATTTAATGTAGCTACTCGTATATTGATGTAACGTCAGGGAAATATTATTATTTTAGCTTAACAATTTTAATCATTATACTATTCAAAGTTGTTATGTTGCATATTTATTTCAGTAGGGCACTCAAAAAAATTATAGATCAATTTAAATTTAATTTGAATTTTCTATTTGATGAAATTTTTGTACTTATAAAGCAATCTGAATTAGTACGTTTCGTTGCTAAACATAGTTTTGATCCATCTATATAACCTTGGGCCTAATTAAATCATTTTACTGGTTAACCTGCATACTCGTAATAAGTTACAAAATAAGAAATATTGTGCATCAAAAAATGTCTCTTATTTAGTAAAGGGGCCAAGGTTCGGCTAGTTGATGGATCCAGTACTCAATCACAGAAGAGGTGATATTTCAACCTGACATTGATCTTGGCTGCACTGCAATATCCTGGTTGTAGTTGGAGTAGAATATGTCTTAAACATTGAACGTAAAGTATATCAAACCTATTAGAAACAGTAGCAGTTAGTTTCCTGCAATATATGTTCCACTTTCTAGAAAACTTCAGTTGAATATAAATCTTGAACGTGTGATCAATAGATGATCTAGAATCGATAGATGTGATACAAGATAATGATACGTAATGGTTGAGGCTGACTTATGCGACGCAAAATTTTGGAGTCCGAAAACACTGCAGGCATTCTTTCACCACTGCCTCCAATTGAGGAGAACATACATAGGGACAAAGCTGAAAAAAAAAACAGAAACGTTCATGTGAGGACCATTTGACTGAACTCGTGGCGTGGTCCTGTATTCCAACTTCATGGTGAGGTTTTGAGGATAATATGGGTCTAAAGCGGCTCAGATAGTCTCAGTGATCATCTGATGATACCCGCATCAACTCTCACCATCGTTTAGACATAACAGACCATCAATATATAAAGAAACCTTTTTGGAAAAAACACTGAAATGCTGTTTAATGATTTTAAAACAGCATTTTCAATAGTTTCAAAAAAGTTTCTTATGATCAACCACTCAAGTCTGAAATTGAATATAACAGACCATCACCTGCGTGGTTCGGAAGTCACGTTAAGCCGTTGGTCCTTGTATTTCCATTGGTCATTGGGCTATTAATTAATGACCCATTCTAAGGAAGAGTCGGCCTTAGTTTGTAACAAGACTACACCTCATAACTCATTACCACTCATCACACTCATCCTTCACCACATATTTGCCTTAAAATACCCTCATGAGAGTGGTCGGCATCTCAAATAGTGTTATAGTGACTTTCGTGGGATAGTTTGATAGGGGAACGGGAGTTGATTTCGGAGACGGAGTCTCACAGAACACGACAAGACTGCTTGTATAACTAGTCAGAGACAGCTGGCAGCTGATTTCTCATTGTTGGAGAATATTCGCTGCACTCACCTCAGCACCCACCACACATCTCATATTGGCCTCGTGAGGTCTAGGCCTAAGCAAACATACCACAAGAGCTGACTCCACTCTCCTCCCCACACAACAGCACTCATCGTGGTTCATTTGGTAAACTACCGCTTATAAAAATAAATATTCACTAATTGTTGGGCTCAACAGAATAAGGAACTGATATCATTACTTTTTATAAGGGTCAAATTGATTGTACAAATTTGAACTGTAATGTTTTGTGAAGTTCCTGATAACCAGTAACATTCTCGTATAAAAGATTCAAACACATGTTTATTAATAAATCAATTTATTTCTTGTACTATTCAGTTGCTATGGATGCAACACATTCATTCCAAATTATAAGTTCAACATCAAACACGAAAAGTAATTACACTGTGAAAATATTAAAAGGGATGTGCTGGCACAAAGGAGAGATACCGTACTACCCAGGACAGAATCAAACTGCAACACTGGGATGGATAGGTAACTTATCATATTCATATTTAGACTACTGTAAATATGTAGGTAATGGATACATAACGGAGCTGACGCAGTAACTGAAGACGGTTTGAAGATAATATATAGAATAGCGATGGCCTAATGAATAAAGAAATCGTTAGGTTTGTCAGAAAATTGTCAAATAAAACAACTATATCGTAAATGTGTGTTTTGTAAGTCACCGTAAGCTAGCTGTAGTGCTACGATCATGAAATACATTAATACATACCGTGCAAATAACTTGCTTTTTAATATGTTTAGTTTAAAAATACTTGCACAGCCAGAAAGGACGTGCCTTGTGTAAAAGAGGACACCTGTTATTGCGCTGAGAAGTAATGGTGATGTAACTTAGCTAAGTAAGGGTAAAGACTGACAGCAGTGTCAGCTGTACTAGATCAAGAGAAAACAAAACAATGGTAATAATATACTCATTACATCTAGGAGAGCTCCTTATTGGATTTATAATTTTGAGGTTAATGACACAAAATGTCCAAGAAAACCTTTAATAGTTGGTTGACCTTTCAGGAAAAATGTTCCCATCTACAGACCATAATATCAACTGAAGGTTATATTTACATATTTACAGAAAATAATACTTTTTTGATCACTGCAAAATGCTGTTTACAGAGTAAATGGTATAATACTATTATAATATTATTTTCTGTAGATATAACCTTCAGCTTATGTTATGGTCTGTGATGGGGTACCCTTAAGCATAGGCCTAAATGTTTTATTGAATAATTTGTGTCTTCATCAACAAAAAATAATAATAAACACATTGTTTAGTACTGAGTACCTTAGCATTATTATGTTAATCTTCAATTGAAATGTCGTTTTCTGAAGCGTAAATCATTAATTTTTGTAATATTCTCAGAATGCAAACCGAACAGCGGTGAGCAAAGTTTCAATTCCACGTTTGTTTGCATAAACGCGTTTAGCAGTTAGATTTTATGTTAGGCCATCGTCTTTTCTTTCTACCACTTATTTTCACTAAGCTGGTAACTTCCGAAATCGAAAACTCTCAGGAGTCCATCGCAAGAGAGAGAGGAATGAGTTTACTGTTGACTTTGTAAGGTCTGCGTTTAAGTTTGTAAGTATACATATTTTATGTTTTAATCGCGTATAATAGTGAACAAGAGTGCCTTTATCGATATATATTGATTGATAAACCTTCAGATTATCACTTGTTTTCAATTAACAAATCCTTTTTCATTAAAATGAGTTCAATTTTCAATTTAAACTTAAGCAGCATGTTTAGCAAAGATATATATAAGTTGGTCCAAAAATATCGTTTTGAAATTAGAGTTCTTACTAATTCAGATATGACACAAACTCAAAAGTCAATAATGTTGGTACACAATACACACTTTGCTTTCTTATGTTGGGTAAATATATATCGTACCTACCTCTAGATAAGGTGGTTCGGTAATATCGTCCACAATTTTAATCAAGGCCGTGATAGAAGAGGTTATTAATTTGTTTGCAATTTTTTAGTCTCCACGACCATCTAATTCAAAATGGTGGCTAGTCAAAGTTGGGAAAGCAGCCCGTTGTCTCATCTTTGAACGTCCAGCACATTCTACAAGAACGTTATAGAGAATTTAAAATTGCCCTGTCCTTTTTATCTTTCTACAGTCTTAAGAATAATGTTGAATTAAGTAGAAATGTCCCATTAGAAAATCTCCAACTTGCACATTATGACCATTCAAGCGGAATTTGTAAATTCTAGCCCAATTGTGTGACCTAGAATTTGTTTTAACAAACATTTATTTCCAAAACTCCTATATAGGCCTACTCAAATTTGGCCTGTATTAGCTGTTGACGCAGAGCACCTGTTGACGACACTCGTATTGAAACGTTATCTCTGGGTTAACAACTGGTGTAAGTACTCTGTGAGACGTAAAGGTGCACATTACTCCTGAAGCAGGTTAACACCTTTAGCCGAGATCTGAAGAGGAGACGAGATGTAAAACACAGATAACGCCGTGAGTCAGAGCAAGTAATGTGATGTGGCTTATTGCACCTCAATCTTGTTGTGCCTTTACTTTATACTCGTACTTCTCTGATTTATTTGAAACGTGTGTTGTAAAGATTCTGAAGTTGTAACAACGTTGAAACTCACTCTCCTCCCCTTCTACGTTTCATGTAAACTTGCGGAACAGTTTGTAAAGTTACGAAGATATGCTTTAATTAGATTTTCTAAGTTAGTTGGTTTTATTAGGAGACCAGAAAATGTATTTGAGACAACATAAGATCAACTTTGAACATGTAACTAAATTGTTTGTAGATGATAACCACCTGGAATATTCAACTGTTACAAGGTAATAGTGTTTGGCAAACATTGTGTATTCGATTGATCGTTGGGCTATTAATTAATAAA
Organism: Matsumurasca onukii; assembly: GCA_018831715.1. Lineage (NCBI taxonomy): Eukaryota > Metazoa > Arthropoda > Insecta > Hemiptera > Cicadellidae > Matsumurasca > Matsumurasca onukii. Next base: position 12,936,268 of record CM032060.1, on the reverse strand, counting down.
CCAATCTGGGAACCGTCAGCTCTAGTTTGTAACAAGACTCTTCCATCAAATACACTCCCAATTCATCAATATTCACCTTAAAATAGGAGTGGTTGGTGTCGCAAATCAAAATAAGTATTGACATGTTTGAGACACATTTTGAAATATTTCAAAAATATGTTTCTAGGCCCAACTCTCCTCCCGTTGAAAGTGACGTAAAGGGCTGTAAAGTTACTAAAACGCATTTGAATACTTAAATTCATTTCTAATTCAGCCTTAACATTTCAAATAATTTCAAATTTACATTGTTTTAAACTTAAACGTGGCGTGTTTTACAACGTTGGTTAAGACTAAGGAAACAGAACGGACGGAAATATTCTGCTTGAATTTCAAATGTAGCTCAATTGAATCGTAAAAGTGGATTATAAAGGGATCCTGTGGTCGGGTTGGGAATTATCACTGCAAAATGCTGCTTACAGAGTAAAAGTTATTCCAATTACGAATAACAAGCTGCTAGAATATGGTTTTTGTCATTTTGCTCTAAAAACAACTGCTTTAGACACAATCATGTATTGCCGTACTAAAAGTCACTTTAAAACCCAGGTAATAATAGTATATTTCATAAAAAATGCACTAAAAGACACGAGGTTAAGTTAACGCCCGAGGCGCAGCCGAGTACGTTATAAATGGTCGAGGGTCAAAAAGACACTTTCGGCCCGAGTGATGAACGATACTTTTTGTCATGATGCAAATAATAATGAAATAAATATCAATAAATATTTTAATATTATAAATAATTTAATTAGGTAAACGTTATTTTGAACTTAGCTGTCTCAATTATAATGTTTTGAAGAAACAGATGTTACACTGTTTTACTATAAATTAGTATTGAAATTCAAAACAATCAAAACAAACTTGACGAACCAGCTGATGTCCAGCTGATGTTACCAGCTGCTGGTTTATAGCAAATCAGTGTAACTGCTGTTTCTTCAAAACAATATAATTCAGTATGCTGAGTTAAAAACAATCTTTACCGTACTTAAGTTTCTTTGTAATAAACATTTATTGACATTTTTATCTCTCATTATTAGTTGCATCATGACAAAAAGTATCGTTCAACACTCGACCCAAAAGTGTCTTTTTGACCATCGGCTATTTAACGTCCTCGGATGCGCCTCGAACGTTAACTTGATCTCGTGTCAAAAAGTGTCACTTTAGGACCTAGTGATGAAATATCACTAAATCACTATTTGGGATGCCGACCACTCTCATGAGGGTATTTTAAGGCAAATATGTGGTGAAGGATGAGTGTGATGAGTGGTAGTAATGAGTTATGAGGTGTAGTCTTGTTACAAACTAAGGCCGACTCTTCCTTAGAATGGGTCACTAATTAATAGCCCAATGACCAATACAAGGACCAACGGCTAACGTGACTTCCAAACCGCGCAGGTGATGATCTGATATGTCTAAACGATCGTGGGAGTTGATGCGGGTATCATCAGATGATCATTGAGACTATCTGAGCCGCTTTAGACCTGTACCATCCTCAAAACCTGACCTCCATGAAGATGGATTACAGGACCACGCCACGAGTCCCATTCTACTTGAAAAATCTTAACTTTAGGGTTGACAAAGGTATAGGGATATGTAAGGCAACACAGACCAATGGCTGTACCTAGCGATTCATCAATTTTCATCTGTAATGTTTCATCAATATCACTTAATATATCCACGTCTTCATGTTTCATCCAAAAGAGTAGCCTAGTTGACTGAAGGATATGTATCTTTTCTCGATGGTAAAATCTCAGTGTAACAGCTTTCTGGAGTAAGAAGCGGAAGTTCCTGTTCTCTGATTACGCTGTTTATTGCTTTACACTTCTGTGTTTATGTTCGGACCTTAATCAGGTCAAGGTGTTCACAGTAACTCACACACTTTAGTTAACTTCAGGTGTTTCCTTCTCCTCACCAATTTGATATTTAACTATGATGAAACTATATATTTCACATGAATTTACCACTGTTAATCAGTAAAAGAACTTCTCAATGAGTAATCAAAAATTTGATTTATTGTGTATCAGAAAACCGTTTTAACGCAGCAGCGTTTTGACGTTACAACCACGATTGTTGACTTCTTAAAATGATTCCTGAGGACAAATAGGAACTTTAGTAAAGTCTTTCCGTTTTGTCTCAATGCGTACTTAATAGGGCAACACAATGACCACAATTAATGTCTTTCAATTCAGCTATTCAAGCTATTCAGCTATTCAGCAATTCAGTAGAGCTTTTGCTAAAGGTGGAGCTGTGATCTGTGATTGATAAAACCATTTGGAAAGGTTATCATTCATAACTGGAATACCGTTACTTTGAGTGAAGCAATTCGCAGTAATCAGATCCGCCCACAGACGAACCCCTTTCATTCAACTGTTACGATTCAGTTTTACTCCACTTGAAATTCAAACCTGAGAATTTCCTTCCGTCTCGTTTCTTAGTCTTGAGTGTTGATAGCATTGTTTGAATACATTGAATTAAGTTATTAAATTAAATATAAAACTGCGATTAAAGTAAGATAAAAATCCTATGTTATTTCAGAACATAGATGACATCTAATTTGAACCAATGGTTAGGACTTACCAATTTAAGTTGTGGTTTTACAACTTACCAGGACAGGATTAGCATTATGATTCAATGGATAACATATATAACATAAACTAAAATGTGTAATTAATGTTGAATTTGGGGCAGTTGAGTTTGTATTCCTGGTTTGGTGTGAGATTATCTTGACATAAATAATTTACAGTCGCAAAGATGTTGAATCTTATTGACACTCAGAAAACTAATTAAAACATATCTTGACAACTTTCCTGCGAGTTAGATTACTTGCGCCCTCAGTCAAACCTAACTCACATGTTTGGCATGTTTTACACATATTTTCCTCCTGGTGTTAACCATGCAGCTTCAGAGTAAGGTGATCCTTTGTGTCTTTGAGAGTACTTATTCAGGTTATTAACTGATGATAACGTTTCAACAGAAACAATACGTATGGCGTCACCAAAGCTCTGCGAAGTACTAATTACTGTGTATACCTTTTCCACCGTACCTTTGAAACTGTCTATCCCGACCATTTACTTATGTTTTGTTTTAAGAAAATAAAGGCCCTTGGGTACAAATCCAGACCCCTGATAACTTATTCGACCTACCCCCCAGACTACCACATCTCCCTTTATACGGAGCACGAACAAGGAAAAACGTTCGCAGACCAAATACCTCAACATTTTATCAGCCTTTGTCTTTGACACAATGAGAGTTCGAACAAAGACTGCGCTAGTGAGACTAAAAGCTTTGGCCTCTGAAGGACAATTTACTTAACAAAGGAAATTTTATCGAAAATAGTATATTCTTGCTTGATGTATGTTATTCATGACGACCCAGTTTGAATTTATTATATAATTTGAAATTAATTTGTTTGCATTGAGCGTTTAATTTAAAATTATATAATAAAATAGTAATCTAAGAGAGGTATTGCGAATGGAATATTACGAACACAGTTCATGTAAGGCTTGTATTGTTCAATTCCTACACAAAAGACGGTTTAACTCTAACTCTTAAATATTTTTCAATAACAAATTGAATTGATGTAAAATGTAAGCAGTAGAATTATCTAACAAAAAGAATATTGTTGGAATAAAACTTTTCCAAATCCAAATGTTTCCCGTTTATGTTAAAGAAATATATTGTGTTAAAATTGATACATGACATACTCACGAAAATTAACGGTCGCTGAATAGGTTATGGCGATTGGTTGAGCCGAGTTGGATAAAGAGTATCGGACCAATAGGAAAACTCGTGACAATATTGTAAGATAACCAGTGTTTGTTACATGGACTTGGTTGTATCCAGCTCAGCTGTACCTCCAATATACAAGACCCGCGATACAATACGTTTTTCTAACTTACAATACGTGTATTTAAAGTATTAACAAAACAAGACAGATTAAGTTTTGACATGAAATCAATGTTTTGTAGTGAATTCATTGTTTTTCTTATACACGGGGAATGTGAAGTATTAATTCCGTACATTTTACAAATTCATAGGTTTTGCTATCTATCTATCACTTTTATCGATTAAGAAAAAAATGCTATGTTTTGTTTATTTAAAATGTGTACGTGGTTTTTATAGAAATTCAAGGTGGTGAAAATATTTGTGACGTGTCTTGGTATATTATGAAAGAATTTCTTACTTACAATACCAAAAGGTTAAATAAAATGAAAAGACTTTTAAGCTAAAACAATGCAATTTCCTCACTGACGGACGTAGATATGTCGCCTCTTAATTTTTGAAATTTATATTAAAGACTATAGAATTCTTCCAGTTTGCCTTGCATTGTTTGCAAAATTTACAAACATTAAAATGTGTATAACTTTGAAATACTAATTACTTACTAATATACCATCTTTATAAATTGTATCATTTTAAATACGTAGTTATGAATATGCCAAGGCAAACTGGAGGAAAATACCTAATTACAACATTTACTGTTTGCCTTGGCATATTCATATTACCATCATATTTTATCAAGCTTCTCTTTTCTTTTTTTGGAGCCTCACTATTTGTACTACCGATAAAAAACTACTCTCACAAGTACCAGAATGTAAGTTAAACCCAAATCTCTACCCAATAGAACAGGTATCAGCTTTGAACATATAAAAGGTTCCTGTGTACATCTTTAACTTAGGATTTTATAATTACATCGCATAGCCTATTAATACAAAATTGAACAAAGCTAAGCAAAATTACGAAATTTACACCAAATTTTGGACTCGTATATTAAAATGAACAGTTCTGCCGAAGGATGAGCTACTTCAACAAGTTGTGTGCCTGGAGTTATAGCTGTCTAACATCTGTTGATACTTGAGACACTGCAAGTTGTCCTGATGAGTGCCATGCAACTGGTCCTGCATCACAAGATCCCCCAGAGCTCCAACCTTGGCCTCATACTCAGTAGCCCCGGTGGTCACCTGCAGGATCCGCCTCTCCTTCTCGTTAGGTTGTAGGAACGAGGCCGCAGGTCGGCAAGGTTTAGGTTTGAGGTCCCAGGTCGCCAGCTTGGTGGGTACTCGGTACGACGCTGTCTGGGTGGTGCGAGGAATCTCCCCCCAGTCTGGAGGTAGAGGAACATGTCTTCTTGCTCGAGTTTTGGCGGATTCGAACCCATTTTCTAGTTCACAAAAGTCCACCATGTAGACAGTGCGGCCTCTGTTAGCATGGTCCCTGGCAATCACGTCAGCATCTGGTTCTGAATCTAGGTATCTCTTTATTTTTGGGTTTTCAGACACTAACCTCTTATAACAGTGTTGAATTCTCTCAAAAGGGTTCTCTATCTGAGGGGTTTTGTTCGGGATGACATACTCACTGAAAGGGCCTGCTAAGATGTCCGGGTATTCAGGGGTGTGTGATGCTGGGTTTGGCCGGAAACCTGACTTTGTTGTGTAAGTTTGGTTGTAAACCGTCAAGAAATCGTCTTTAGTTCTATCACAAACTGTTTCATCCAGCTTTTCTTCTTCCTTATCAATTTTATATTCACACATTGCTGAAAGATTAGAACCAAATATACCGAACTAAAATACAAATTTAACCAAAATAGTTGAAACCTATTATGTTTTGTAAGCTCAGCTGTTAACTGTCATTGTGTTCCAAACCACAGTTAAATAGATGTATCAATCTGAATATTCTTATTATTAATAGATTAGAAGTGTTTAACTAGACTATAAACAATAATATACTATTAATAATAAAACTATAACGTATCAAGCCACCAGTGATTGTGTGATACTTCACATAATGTCTAAAAGGAGTTGGTTAGTTAACGTAAATCTTGAATTGAACTAAGACTTCACTGGTACTAAACTTAATAAAATTAAAAATAAAGCATTGCAGTGCTGGTTTTGCGACTTATAAAATAAATCACTAACAAAAACTCAAGTTTTGTCTAGACAGGTTTATCATTCGTCTTTCTCTCTTTTCAACTTTGATTTATTTACTTTTGTTCAACTTAATATCTTGCGTTCATTTATTACAATATTAGCCTATCCTACAGTTATCTCGTTGGAGGCAATAACTGGTTCTGACGAGAAACCGAAGGTACTGAGTAAAGTACTCATTGTTTAAGGTTAAATATTTCGTGTACAGATCACAGATAATACAAACATGACGTTAAGTGTTAACGAATAAATTAAATAAAGCCGACTGCTTTTCGTAAGGTTCCAGAGTTGGAATTTTATAATGATATTTTTTATTGGTTTAAAGATTACATTGAGTAGTGTTGTCTTAAGCTATGGTTTCCTAGGAAAGCGGTGACCGCTACATTAGCCGTAATATGACGGTGAGTTTTGTTTTCAATGTAATCAGATGAGAGTGTCTTCCTAGAGAACGGTGGACGTAAAGTACGGTGAAACTAGTAAAGGTTTTTTAACGCCAGGTTACTTATTTTGTTTTGTAAACAAAAGTCTAGCTTATCCATTATTATATACGTAAATAAACTTTGACAACTAAAATAAACAACATGTCAAAAGTTGTTTTTGTCTACATCTGTTTAAATATTGTGTTACGTCCACCGTCACTGGCACTGCAGTATTTGGTGTAACCAGTTTGTGATGTCCCACACAAATGTAGACAATAATGTAGACATGATAAATTTGATAAAGAGTGGAAAAGGAATACCTTTATTGGAATTCCTTTATCATCTTCAATCATTCATTTAAGTGTTTTCAATATTGCAATAATTGAAAATGTAAACATTGCAGACTGTAAACAACTTAACCCGTATTTAGTTAACCACCTGGTTAGCAGGCAAATGAAAAAAGACTCTAGTGTTTATGTTTATTGGTTTATGGCTACAATGTAATAACGTAAACAAAACTAGTCCCGCAGATTCCATGAATATACTTATAGAGTAAACTAGAGAGAGAACTAAGGTGGGAAATATTTGAAAGGTAACATAAATGGAAAACCTTTTCAATCCAAACTGGCGATAAAATAAATTTAAAAGCGAACATCTCGTAGTTCAATCATTTCTATACCGTGCATCAAACGAATTGAAGACCTTGTTGTTATTTAATACAACTCAATATTCAACAAAAGACATTCCAGGAAACTCTGGAAGTACTGACAATAGAGTGTATATCGTACTTTGGTTCTTTAACCATAGATCCTCACTTACGATTGGTTGAGCCGATGTGGATAAAGAATATCGGACCAATAGGAGAGCTCGTGACGATATTGTGAAGATAACCAGTATTTGTTACATGGAACTTGTTTGTATGCAGCTGTACCTCCAATATACAAGACCCGGGATACAATACGGCTTCTGGTATTGTGAAGATTTTCTTCTCGTGTTTCTTATTTTATTTTATGTAGAATCAGTAAAGCTATATGCGTTCTTCTACCTATTCAAAGTATGAAAAGATAGATTAAATAAACAGGAAGGATGAACCCTGAATAGGTCTTGTGTGTGCTATGACACAGAATATAAATTCAATGGAGAAAAGCCTTTATGATCTCTTATCCTCTTCCTCTCTGATATACCAGCGATGTTCCTGTATACTTTCTTTCATAGCATGGAACTTTGATATAATCTTTTACTGACACCTTTAGTACAATTGTAAGAATGTAGGGGTTTTATAGACAACAATGCTACAAACTCGTTTGAAAGGAATAAACCTGTTCTGAATAACCAAAACTATTCCTAAAGCAATGTGTTAATACAACGTTGCAATCAGATTGTCTGTAAAAATGCCTCAGGAATTTTCGTTTGAGACCTTGTCTGATTATCCTCACAAATCACACTTCGCTATGGACTTAGATCAACACAGATCGTGATCCAAGCTTTGTTTAGGTGAATATTTGGCACATTCTATGTAAGGAGTTTAAAATGCCTCCCCTCCCCCCACCTTTACTTTTGAAAAAGGATCTATGTTGAAAATCCTTTTGGGGAATGTTTTTAAAGGATCCTAAAGTTTGTTTTCACGTATTCTTTGCGTTCACCTACCCAAAACCATGGGGAGGGATGCCCCCAAATTTTTTAAATACAATCCCCTTTGTACCTAAAATCAATCTACAAAAGGTTTCAACAAATTCAACGACGCTAAAACACTTATTTATATATTACAAAATCAGCAAAAGGCCACATTCACATACAATTTATTTTACAGTAAAATGACAAATTTGCCTTCAAAATACTCCATGGGATTATGTGTAAAGGTTATGTTTGTCTTACGTTGTTGGGTATGTTAAAATTCCGTTCTTTTGAGGTGCCACAATGGTGAGGGTTGTATTTAAAAGGTTTAGGGGTGCCCCTTTCTCTCAGTTTTTGGGTGAGTGGTGGGTCATAGTACGTCAAAACAAACTTTAGGATCCTATAAACCAGCTCACAGTATTGGTGTAACACATAATATAGTAACATGATATAGCACAGCTGGTATAAGTCGTTTGCAAAACAATTGTTGGCCACTTAAGGTAATTTTAAAACAATACAAGAACATTCAGTTAATTATTGGCATACACTTTTAAATTATTTACAATGAAACCCGTTTAGTGAAAAGATATATTATAAAAACAGACAAATTCAGTTCTTATCCACAGAAATATCCTGAGGTAAAGAGAAGCCTGAACAGTGTAACGTTGCCATGGAAACCGGCTGACAATTTGTTTGTACAACGTAAATACGTTTGGGTTCCACTTGCCCCAGTAAAATATTGCTTTCTAAGAAATAAACGGCGTATTTTTTCCCACTACCTGTTAGTGGTGTATTGAAATTAATAGTGCAGTGATTCCTAAGAGCTTTTAATAATGAGAGCCAAATGACCGACACACAGAGTACTGTATATGCATGAGTAAAAAAATTCCAACATAGTACATACTGTGGGCTTGAAACTGCCTAAGACCATGGTTTTGATATCTAACACATTAGACTGTGTAACTTTATGCACCTAACTATAACTAGCAATTCATTCGTAAAACTTCAAATTGTGTTTAAAAGTTCAACATAATTTGTTTATAATTTGGTTCTTTGCATAGACTGGTTTGAAGGCCGAAAAGAACCTTTAATAACTTTCCACACTGGCTAGTGTTTAAAAACTATACAAATTATTAGATAGGCTGATTTTAAAATATACCAAAATCTGTTCAATATATGAAGCCATTAAATTAAGGATGAATCTTTGAGAGTCAAGTTTAATTAGGATTTTCATATTATCAAATGATCAAGATACATTGAGCCCTTACTGTACAAAATTGAGTGGATGGAACATGATTTTAGGGGCTGAGTCCGGGGGGTAAAGGTAATTTATTTTTATATTCAATGCTTTTCACCAATAGTTTAAAGGCATAAAAAGGGTTAATTTGGATACAGAAGGAACTTTAAATGCAATGACTAACGGATGCGTGACTAACGGATTTAAACGTTTTTTGAGATGATGCTGAGTAAAGTAAAAGGCACCTCTTGTCGATATATACCCCATAACTGTGTATATCTAGTGGGTTCGATTCCAATAAAATAAAAGTTTTTTGGATGAAAAAAGAGGATTGCTCAGAGAAGGGACTAACAGTTATGATCGTATTTTATGTGTGTATACGTTTTAATCGGTTAAGTCACCTTTCATTCTTGTACACGATTTAGTAGGCTTTACGGCATAAACTCGTTAAAAGCACAATAACATTTACGCCACAACACATTTTAAGTCTTATTTACGAACGGTTCAATTGACAAAATGTGAACTTAAATCGATTAGAGATGTAAATCAACAAATGAAATGGTACTTTGCATGGCGATAATCGTTAGGTCCTCCTCTAGGTATACCTCGCAAAATTACCATTTTATTCGAATAAAATCAGCTAAATCTATTGTTTATAGGGATTGCATAATTACACGAAATGCGTCTTGTTCGAAAAAGGCGAACAACATGAAACGATACCTTATACACTATCAATTACTCTATCAAGATTTCGTGATTTTTTCTATGGCAGTCGAGCGCGTTTGCCACTTCTTACACGCAAGGAGAGAAACGAATAACCGTTATCGCACCTCGAGAACGAAAGTAATTTACAAGAAGTGTTCTAAAACCAATTGTTTATGAACCCGTTAACAATTAGGAAAATGTATTGTTATTACGACACTAATGAAGGCGTGACGCAGTAGAGGTGATAATGATAACAATGTTGACACAGACAAGCTGACACTGTGACACATTGACCCAGCTGATCCATCTCAGCTGTTTATAATGTTTACCTTGTACACCTGATCAACTCGACCAGTTTCATCAACTATTAAATAATTAATTTTATTTGGAATGATTTCCGATTGTCAATAACTGGCTTCAGAGAGACTTTGGCTTTACACCCACTACATTACCACCACCCTCTTGTCACATCTAAAATTAACCTTTAAAGAAACTAAAGCTACACATTTGACTTCAAACAAGTTATTTGGTTTATTTCATTGTTAGATATCTTCCATATAAAATTATGTCTTTTAGATTCGTCCCTTTCCAAGGATCCCATTCCCCTTGTTGACTCTTCCTTGGTGTTTCTACTGCATCAGTAAAAAGCAAGGAGAATCTATCGAATCTATGGAAATTGATATCTATAGAATCTATCGAAGTTCCATTGCACGTGGAATGTATTACATAAAATATTTCAAGACGCTAGTCAACAAAACTTGAACACAATAACATACTCGTTTCTCAAAAGAAATTCAGTTCGGTCGGATCCTTTCAAATATATTTGTGATTGGCTTTCTGTATTTTACGTCTTCCCTAGATATATCGTGAAATATTTCTTGACTAGCAAAACTAGATGAGACTTATTCGCACGCTGATCATTATTCATTAAAACTGACTTATTCATTAAAATGACCTTTTTCTCCCTTGAGAGAAAAACATCATCAAAACAATACTTTATTTACCTGGGTGTTAAAGTAATACTTTGGCACGTCAATGCATGTGTCTGAAGCAGATGTTTTCAGATCAGAATGACAAAAAGGATTTTTCACCATACTACGCTGTAAACAGCTGTTTTACATACCGTACCTAATAAGTGGCCCAAAAGATTCATTTTCTTGCCCTCGCTGAGAAGACTCAACGAGAAAATCAACTCGAAGAGAAAGTAAACACCTGGGGCCGTTCTTACAATTGCCTACTAAACAGCTGGTTAACTAACAGTTGTTTACACTCTGCAATGTTTCACGCAACGATCAAAACACTTTAAAGACAGATTGATTATTCATCCAATCAAGGTGTTCTTCTTCCATTCTTTATTAAATTTAACATGTATAAATTAAGCTAAAATATTTAAATTCAAACTGTAACAATAAAATGCAAAGTCAAAACAGAAAAGTAAAGCCTAACCTCAAAAATATCCAGCTTTCCTATTGGCTGGCTGCCGGTTCAATTTTAATCACCGGTTAAGGCTCAATTGAAAATAATTGCCTCTGATCGTGTAGTGAAATCATCGTGAAGTAACTGCATTCGAAGCATAGCGACCAATAAAACAATTAAATATTGTTTATGGTTAGTTGGTTGAACAGTTGGCAAAAACCAAACTTATGTAGTAAGGTGAAACATAGTGTTTCCACCTTTACCGGAAGGGGTTTGCCCTTGAAATGTTCTCTCGGGCTGCAAGAAAATAAGCTCTTATAAACGAAATGTAGCCTACTATTTTATATTTATGTAAAATATTGGAAACCCCCTAGTACCCTTTTTAAATATTGCACAATATTTAAAAGGGGTACTATGTTTTTCCAATACCATACATCCCTGTTTTGTGATTCTCTTCCGCATATTTTATATTTATACAGTTACATATAGCCTGACAATTTTTATTTCTCTTAATTTACGTTTACAGAGTATAAGTAGTCACTGATAATATATATTGTGAAGTACATGAACATAACACAAAACAAGTAACATACACGTACACAGAGTTAAATCAACCCGGGCTCAAAAGAAGTGACGTACTCGGCCATACAAACTTTTAATCAATTACCTGAAGATATCAAAAAATAGAGTGGATTGGACAAATTTAGAAAGCAAATTAAAACACAAACTTATCCCAAAGGCATATTACTTCGTTGAAGAATTTTTTGAAGCTATAAGTGGAAACCAGAAAAGAAGACTATTTTTTGATGGCTGCGGCGCATAGACGCTACTAGCAGGAGACCATCAAGTAAGCTCAAGCAAATATATTTTATACTTTAACGGTTACTTTAATGGTTTTAAAGTTGAGCCAGAGCCAACGGTTTTATTTTCTCGGTCAGAGAGGATAAGAATATCTCGGATGCTATTATAACACTTGGGTTAGATACTTGGAGGTTTTCCAAGTAAGTTTAAAGTGATTCTAGGAGAAGCTTAGTACTGTAAGTTGTTTATATACAATGTTTTCAACTGTCTGTTCATGGAAAGAGGTTTGTATATGTAGGAATGACTGACCGGTCAATTGTAGTCATAATCTAACTATTTAACCTTAACTATTTAAGATAATCTATAATACTGCATATCTATTAAGAGAACCACAGTCATAGTTAGATACCAATTGAATCTAAAAGAGAGTTAACAAGAAAATATTGTTCATTAATTAATGAATACCAAAGCGAGGCTGTGAACGGAAAAAATAAAAGTAACAAATTGCAAAGGAAATTCGATTCACTCATGCAAGCGGCGCTTTAGCGCTTAGCTGCGTGTCGGCCTGGTTGAATTTACATGTAGAAGTTTAATTCAACTTCGATGGGATTAGCCAGCAGGGTGTATAAACAAAGTGTTTACACAACCGGATATAACTGGATTGAACCAGCTGGAAACACAAGGTGTAAATGAACCACAAGTAAACACAGTGGTACACAACAGTAGGCCCACGCAACGTTGTGTCTGAATCGTGTTTACTTGCCTTTGTGTGAAGTGCACAGCTGAACCTAATAATATGTTTAAACCAAAGACAATGTTATAGTAGGTAGAATAGCGCATAGACGGCACATGGCTGAGCCAGGGAACGCAACGTAGTTGAGACAGCCCACGCACAAAATGCTCAAGGGAATCAGTTTTAGAGTCTCATGTAGATTCACTGGCGCTGCAAAAGTGAAAGAGGTGAAAGAGTCGGCAATAGATGGCAGCCCTCTCAGCGCATTCTGTGCGTGGACTGCCTCAACGATGTCGAGGTTCCTACCTCAGCCATGCGGCACCAGCAGATATGCAGTATCTCCCTACCATTGAATTGTCTTTGGTTCCAAACAACCCTCAGACCTTATAATATTGCTTTATGCTCCAAGGGCACATCTACAAATACCTATTCTCTGTTTTTATTCGAAAGAGAGCTGTTTCATATTATAGTGTGTAAAAGCATTACATTTGCATCAATCAGTTTAGTTCTAACGATACTTTTGTTCGCTAGGTTTAACCCGCTCTCTGTCGGCATCAACCCTACTAGCGTTTGAACATATGGTAAATAGTGAACTCATGTTATTATAATCACCAGCTGTAAAATATAAACAAAGAGGCAAGAGTATAAACGATAACGTTTTCAGGAAGATTGATGAAAAATCTGGCACCTACTTGCGATAAGTTTTTCAAAAATGTTAATAAATAAACAAATATTTTATTGCCATGAACAGGTAATTTTTATAGACTATAATAACAACTTATTAGGCTAATGAAAATAATTAAACACTACATTTTGTAATAATTACTAATATTGACTTTGTCTTTAAAAAATCTTCATAATTGTAGTACACACTTGCTTGTAATTTTGATTTTAATTTAATTTTGAATTTATTTATACTGTTTTCTTCTTTCATAGAATTTGGAAGGTTGTTATAAAGTTTAGTCATATTATAAATAGGATTTTTTTAGTAAGTTGTTCAATGATTTTGAATTTTGAATTGATTACAAGTCTTTATTCTTCTAATATTTTTTATCTAAAATGGATGTTGAATTTGTTTTGATAAATATTAAAGTTTTGTAGATGTATAAAGAGTAAATAGTCAAAATGTTGTTTTCTTTAAATAAATTACACAGGAGTAAAGTTGTGGTTTTCTAATAATAGCTCTTAAAACTTGACTTCTGAAGTACAAATAGATGTTTTACTAATGGTGATCTTCCACTAATTGTTATTCCATATGTTAAATGGGGGAAGATTAGTCCATAGTACATAGTGATCAGAGTTTGTGAACTGCATTTTTCTGGTTAAGTTAATCGCACTTGAAATTTTGTTACTGATTGTGTTGATATGTTGTTGAAAATTTAAGTTTTTGTCTACGGTTATTCCTAAAACTTCCCTTCAGTAGATTACGAGTATTCTATTAGTATTATATCTATAAATTATCTCCATCTTATCTTCTTCTGGAGATATTGGCAACTGATAGAAATTAATTGAAAACAATAGGCCAATATAATTAATTTTTAATTTGCACAAGCGCTTTCAATAGCAAAGCTATCTTCTTCAGGCTGTTACAAAAATTACAAAAGTAAAATATTATTGTTTTGACAGGTAACTAAAATGGTTATGTTAAACATATGTGATGGAAAAAATTTAAAGAGGTTGAAAAGAAATTAATTTGATATTTATAAAGTATATATATTAAGTTGATGTTCTTGATGTGATTAGATCAGTAATTTTAATTCATAATAGGGCCGTCTTCGTTATTAAGTAATTTATTTTATCAGAATTGTTGATAAAATATGATTCCCAGGCATTCAGGTGTTGTGGTTTGACGATTTGTTTAATTAATTTAAGATTGTTTATGTTAAAAAAATGTCCTGTGTATATAGAGTGTGCTGCAATTGAAGATTTTTCAGATCTTCCGTATTTTGCATGGGCCAAATGTTCTTGTATCTGGTATTAATTGATCTTCTAGTTTGTTAATATATGTTTTCTCGCATTCATTGCAGCCAATTTCATAAATTCCAGACATATTAATTTTAGATGTTTTCTTTCTAATTGTTTTTAAAGTAATGTTTTGACTTAAATTTTCAGTGTTTAAGAATTTTAGATTAAGTATTATATTTAAGATGTTATGTTTTAATTAGATTTTTGAATATTATTCAGATGAATTTTTTTGTGTTATAAGATGTATTTTGATTTTCTTTGATTTTGATTTTTGTTAAATAGATGTTTTATGATTTTGTTATTATGTTATTGGAATGTTTTATATGTGCAAATTCATCTGGTTTTATTTTTTTTTTGTATAGTTCTTAGCATGAATTTATTATGTTTTATTTATAAGTAATAGGTTTGACTGTATTTTTCATTTTTTTTTATTTTTGTGTTTATTTTTGATTCCTGCAGACCTTGAATTATATGTTATACTAATTCATTTATTTTCTTGCTGATGTAAGGGAAGTGTGGTTCTGTTCTTTTTTGTTTGTTTAAATTTGGATTTTCTTAGCATATTATCTATAAGTTTTGTGTTGTATCCATTAAATGTTGCAACGTTTTTAATATATTTTAGTTCTTTAGCAAATCTATGTTCATTTAATGGTGTACTTAGAAGTCTGTCAAGTCTGAATCAATGAGTGAAAAACTGCTCTTTTTTGGTGTGGTGGGTGGTTCGAATCTTGAGTGATGTATCTGTCTGTGTGTGTCTTTTTTCTGTAAATGTCAAATTCAATTTTATTGTTTGTTTTTAAGACCGTGACATCTAAAAAAGGAAGTGAGTCATTGGATTCTATTTCTGTAGTAAAGTTGATTGTTGGGTAGATGTTATTTATTCGATCAGTAAATTGTTTTATGTTTTGGTTTTTGTCAAAAACTGCAAATATGTCGTCTACATATCTAACCCAAATCCTAGGGAAATAAGGCAAGGTTTCCTTTGCAAATATTTCCAAATGGCTCATGAAAATATTAGCAACAAGACACGAAAGAGGGTTTCCCATTGCTGTACCATTTGTTTGTGAATAGAATGTATCTTGGAAAGCAAAAGTGGTTTGAGACATACATAGGTTTATTAAATTTAAATATTCGTTTATTTCATTTTTGGTCAAATTGTTTGAGTGGAGCCAGCCTTTGATTAATTTAGATGTTACTTCTATTGGTACATTAGGATAAAGTCCTACCACATCGAAGGATACTAATTGTTCATTTTCTTCAACAGTTATGTCTTTTATTGTATTAATAAATTCAAATCTATTTTTAATGGAAACAGATTGAAAAGGATAAATTTTGACAACCTTTTCTGTAACCATTTTGCTATTAGATAAGTAGGTGAATTGATGGATGACACAATAGGTCTCATTTGATTTCCTGTTTTGTGAATTTTAGGTAAACAATACAGTTTAGGTAAAACCGGATTTGATATTGTTAGGTCCTGTTGGAGTTTTGAGTTAATCAAATCTGTACATTCTTTTAAAGTACTGTTTGTTGCTGTGATGTATTTATTCAATGGGATTTTGGAGCACAATTGGTAAGGACCTTCGTTGATCATTGTGTTGACTCTATTGTAGTAATCGGGTTTGTCAAGTACAACAATTGAATTTCCTTTGTCTGCTTTTAAGTAAAAAACATTTTCATTTAGTATATTCAATTTTGAGTTATTCTGAGTATAGTTAGGATGAAAAATGCAACATATGTAGAGTAATTAATGTAATCAATTTACAGTAATCAATGACTAATTCGTCGAAATAATTGTGTATGCGTCTTATCATAAAGTGATTTCCTTCAACACAGACTAGCAGGACTGTTGTACCATCCCATGGCGCTTAGTCATATATATGTGGGTTGTTTATCAAATGATGTCCAGCTGCTCTCTTGTCTCAAACCGAACATTTCATGTATTGTATGTGTGTCATTTGTATCACCTGTATGTCATGTACACAAGTCTTTTGTTCTAGCGCTATAACTCAACCAAACAGCACATCTGCGTCGTTGAATAAGGTGTCAAAACGATGAATATAACATCGAATTGTTGGGTTCATTTATCGTTTGTTTTGTAAGAAGTGTTTAACTGTGAAAACTAGCTATATCTTGAATAGTTTGTTCTTTAATGTAATGTTCTTTTACGGTGGATGCCTACCAGAAAGGTTCCAAAATGACTTGGTTTCATAAATATTATAGCTGAATAAAGCGATAAAAAAATAACTAATAATAATAATTTAATAAAAAAAAATTAAAATACCGATTCACAATTCTAATTTTTATACTAAAAATACAAACTATACTTCGTCTAAATTGTATAATAAACTTCCAGATGACTTAAAACAAGAAGTGTCATAGATTTTCCGGATTAAAATTAAAAAGTATTTCTTGAAGAAGGCCTTCTACTCCACACACGAATACATGATGGAAGAAATATGTGAAGATTAGTGTTGTTTTCCTGGGTCTATTGGTTGTTTATTTATTTGATTTACTCGTTTCTGTATGTTTTTGTTTGTATTTTGGGTGCGTCTTGTATGCCAGGGATTAAATCTGTCTTTCTTTCAATATCTTGGGTTATTAAAACTTTGCTACCAAGTCATCTAAGTGTCTATCTTCCAAATAGGTAAGAATTTCTCTTACAAGTTCACTTGGTAGAGGGAGATGAAGTGTGGATTGTACTTTGTTCATCAACTTCCAGCGACCCTTTGCTCGATGAAACCTTGAGATCAACACCGGTTCGTAGATTGGAAACTCTCCTGGTTTTGGTCCAAGATTTTTTATGAAGAGTTCGAGTTCGCGGTTATACAGATAGGTTGGGTCTCTGTACCTTGTAAACACATCAAGAACACAAATCCCACCAACTCTCCTAGCTTTCATTCTGTCTACCTCCAACAAACATTTCTCTCGGAAATCAGATAAATTATCAAATCCGGAATGCAAGTTTTCATCCAAGGGAGGTTCTAGGGCAAGCGATGCTGCTTTAGACATTACCATGTACTTTGCCAACGCATCTCGTAGATTCCAGAATTCAGCACTATCACATTTTGTGTTGATAATGTCCAAAGGGGTGTTTCCATCTCTGTTCTTTTTGAGAACTGATGCACCCCAATTGAGAAGTTCTCTTACAAGATTGCAATCAATTTTTGAGCATTCACAACACGAGTGAAGAGGGGTGTTTCCATTATTATCTACTGCATTCACATTACAACCAGCTAGCATCAACAACCTGGCTACCTCTGGATCACAGCTATAGTGAAGCTGTTTCACCTTCATCATTCTTATGGTTTACATTGGAGCCGTGATTTAAAAGAACTTCAATGATGCTCTTGTGACAACGAAACTTTAATGCTGACAGGAGAGGTGTGTTGCCTCCCTTGTCTGTAATATTCACATCAGCTCCTTTTGCCAATAGCATTTCAACAACACAAGAATGCAAGTTATGACGACTCACCGCACAAAGAAGAGGTGTTTTACCTCTGAGACTTTGATGGTTTACATTAGAGCCATGATTTAGAAAAGCTTCAGCAATGTCTTTAAAACCATAATAGGCTGCTATCATAAGGGGAGTGTGTCCTTCCTCGTTTACAAGATTAACATTGGCTCCTTTTGCCAACAGTTTCTCTATAATGCTAAGAGAATTTTCATGTCGAACATAATGAAGGGCTGTCCCTTTATATTTATGTCGAGCATTTACGTCAACCTCTGATCTAAGTAACAGGTCTACTACTGAACAGTTATTGTGTAGTGTAGCTTTCATAAGCAAGGTTAACTGTGAATCGTGGCATTTATGAGGGTTGGCACCATATTCCAGCAGTAAGGTCACTATTGTTGCAGCATGTTCCATCTCCAAGGGCACCAGAAGAAGAGTGTTTTTTCCCTGTCCTTTAAATTGACATAGGCTCCTTCCTTTAAAAGTGCAACTAGTATCTGTGCATCACATCTCCCAGCAGCAAAGTGTAAAGGTGTTTTCTCTGTTTTGTTTCTGGCATTCACATTCGCTCCATAAGCAATGAGTTCAGTTACTATTGTATGATCCGCAGAACTATATTTGCAGCAAGCATAGTGAAGTGGTCCATTTTGTAAATCGTCCTCAGCGTTTACTTCAGCTCCATAGATTAAAAGTTTTCTTACCATATTTACCCATCCGAGTAAAACTGCATAAAACAATGGCGTAAATTTACGACTGCCACGGACATGTACATTAGCTCCTTTCTCTATTAAATACAGTACAACTGGTTCATAAACCCGCTTAAAGTTATCGATTTCAGAAGCGTTGTCCAATACAGACATTAGTGGAGTCAGATTATCCTTGTTTCTACTCTCCAAGTCACTCCCTGCGTCCAACAACAACTGTACGATATCTAATGATTTCGATAAACTTGCGTGATACAGAGCCGTGTTACCTTCAAAATCCTTACAATGCAAATCAGCTCCTCGAAATAAAAGCTCCTTAACTGCATCACAATTACCATTTGAACAGGATAAGATTAGAGGTGTCAATCCTTTATGGTTTCTTGACTCTATATTGGATCCGTTTTCCAACAAAAACCGTAACATCTGCTTGTTATTAGGCTCAGACTCACAGCACTCTGAAAGAAGATTGTCTCCATGTTTGTCTTGGTGGTTTATATCTGCGCCTCTGCACCAGTTTGTCAGCCAAGAGGAGATCTCCCGAGTGTACTGCCACGTACAGAGGGGTTCGCTGTTCAAAATTGCTGGAGTTGACGTCAGCTCCAAAGTCCAGCAGCAGGTCTACAAGTCCGTGGTGTTGCACTGAACAAGCGAGGTAAAGTGCAGTGTTTCCAGCCGAGTCCTTGGCTTCAACATTGCTCCTCTCTCCAGCAACAAGCTGACTCCAGCCTCCCATTGGTCGAAAACAGCGCAGAGAAGTACCGTGTGACCTGCCTTGTCCTCGACTTCAACATTGGCTCCTCTCTCAGCAACAAGCTGACTCCAGCCTCCCATCGGTCGAAAACAGCGCAGAGTAGTACCGTGTGACCTGCCTCGTTCTCAGCGCGTTAACAACTTTCTCACAAAGCAGAGTCTGCAGCAGTTCCAAGTCCCGATCCTTCACACAATCATGAAGAGTTGCTCTGCCCTCCATTACTGAAACACTATAGAGACATATTATTTTAGTACTTTGAACATAAGCAACTTGGAGAATTGTGGAATATTTCAAAAGCTTTATCCTTGTTGTGTACTCTCTCGCATAAGTATTTATATGTAACTTAAGAAGGCATAATCAACAACATTTCTTTTTAATTGTTAGGTTTTCCAAAATACATCTAAAATGGTGTTTTTTCAGTTAAAAATAGTGTGGTGGACAGAGTATCATAAGGTACGGTAGCATTTTCTCAATTATTGGTACATGACAAGCTTTCTTGGGCAACATAGTTATGTGCCTTAAACTTCTTTGTTTAAGGTTTGTAGTTGACGGTGGAAGATTTTCAGGGTTTAAACTATTATTATGGACAATTTCCATCGTTAGTGAGCAAAAGGATCACGACGTTTCGGGATCTACAATCTGATCCCGTCTTCAGGTGAACGTCGTAATGGCTATAATATAATATGGATATAATAATGTTATATCTCCATGGATTATTTAATTTCTATGAAAAGGATATATTTAATTATTTGTTAGTAAACATGTCTGCTGTTTATTATTGTTGTTCTGAAATTAAGTAAAGAATTTTACTGTACAAGTATTTTTATGTATTCAATTTTATAATAACTTGAAGTAAAGATATAATAACTAATGATGGAAGATGTCCACAATAATAGGTTAAACTCTGTGCTTTATACCTAAATCCAATCTGTTTAAAGATTTTAACATTTTATTTTAACATTTTATTGTCATAAACAAAATACATTGCGTTGACATGTTGATGAATATGAAAATGATACATTATTTACAAAATGAATGGGATGAATAACAAAAATGAAGCAATGGTAAATTTAACCACTGATAAAAAAAGATCATATAAAATAAATAGGTTTAGTTTATAATTATTGAAAAGCTATTAACTGGGATTGATAAATTCTGCAACAGAGTAAGGTAAGCACAGTAAATATTACTTTAGTTTATTTTGAACAATTTGTGGTCGTATAAAGATTTTAACTTCAACTGGAAGAATATTCAAAACTGTTTGCCAGCTTGCACTGGCAATCTTTCATAATTTGTAATCTATGACTGACTGGTCTATATATTGTATTGAGCGTGTACTATACTTGTGTATGTCCTTACCTTGCACTAAGTCACATTTAGATATACAAAACATAATATATTTGCGTTCTAGCAGTGATTTTGAAACAAAGCAAAGCAAATGCTAATTAATATGTCATTGCCGTAAATGGATACACATTTGATACAGGCACGAGTATATTCAGAAGGTACATATTCAGAAATCCTATACGCCCCTACCTCCCCTGCCCCTTCCCACAATCCGTCTCACTCTCAGTTGGAAGACGAAGAATACCAAAGACCATGTTATTTAAACGGCAGTGTGAACTGTATTATCCACCAGAACACTCGGGTCACGTCCTTCCCTTTTCATCAGAAGATGAAAACTGCCTCAAGTTGGACTTGATTCTTTCAATTTATATTATTTTTGGATTGTCAGAATTCCTTCCAGTAGCAAAATTAGAACAACGATTTTTGAAAATACGAAGAATGAATAATTTACTCTGCATGTGATATAATTGTGAAGGTAGACGCAAACAGTATTTAAAACAACTGCCTCTTAACATATTAAAATAATAAGTAAACAATATTTTTTGATGGAATACAACTGAAAATGTTTTATTTTAAAAACATTTATCTGAGAAACATAAAACACTATTTTTTATTTAGGACCAACCGCTTAAGTTTGAAGCTGAAAATATTCAAAGATATTGTTCGACTTTTACTCTGCAACTGAATATTTTTGTTTACTTTAAAATAAATAAAATTAAATAAACGTTAAATAAAATTAGCAAAAGTACAAAGAGACAAGCATCTAGTTCTGCGACCTCATTGATCTACCACCTATCTTAGTTTGAGATAGACAACATGTATTTTCACTCGAAATTGTCATTGAAGAATACAATTTTTGGTTGAATAGTAGAAAATATTCCTTTCTTAAGACCAATATTGCCAACTTAGAGTAAAACTAAGTGTAAAGTCCCATACTTTCTACGTCAGACCCTGCAATTTCCCAGATTTTACCTGTTAGTTTAAAATTCATAGCATAAGTCATTCTCTCCGAAAGAAAAGAATCTCTCGGCATATCTCAAGAAATGTTGGGTTTCAAGAATTTTGCGAAGTCTTAACTGCTAAATTACTACACTGTTGATTTCGAATTTGAAATGTCATAGTACAAGGTAGATAAATAAATTATTATTGGTAAAAAGACTGAAAACTATAATAAAGTTAAATATTAATTTACAAGTGTACATCGTGTAAGTTCAGACCACTAAGAACACAAGACAATATAATGAACAATATACGTCTCATATAAACTAATGTCTACACCTTACCTTGGAGGTGAAAGCTACTGACCAGCTGACTGTCAGGCTCAATAGATATACCAGGCAGGAAGAAAGTGAATCACGTGATAGGAACTAACGTTGCAACAAAACATGAAAACAGCTGGGAAATTAGTAATTAGTTGCCAAAGTTCAATCATATCTAATGACTAAATTCTAATGACTGTGATTCATAGGAAATTTAGCTGGCCAAATGTTTGATTATTTATGGCCAACTTATTAATCTATGTTGTAAAATTACAGCACACGCACACGCTCTCATGCACGCACGTGTAGTAATACAGCACGAGGCTGGGGTCTAAGCGAGGCTATGAGCGTTGCGAATAAGTGCTACAATAGCTAACTAAAGTAACGACTTGCATAGGAAATTCGCTTCACTCACCCCAGGGACTTTAGCGCTTAGCTAATCCGGTTTTATTACTTTATTTCACATTGTTTGTATAATTTTAAATTGGTTTTATTTTATGGTATATTCAGTTTGTATTAGTATATAGAATATGTGTGAACTGACTTTATACATTAATAAATCAAACACTCTGAATTTAAAATTTCAGATAATTATTCAATGTAGTCCACGTGCATTCACTCAGGCACACGGTTCAGTAGAGAGTTCCCCTAGTTTTAAAATACTTTTATTTGCAAATATGTTTCAAATGTTTTCCTTTTATGAGAAAATACTTTCTTACCGTCCTAATTTAAAAGGAAGAGCAGTAAATTTGAAATTACCATTGTCACAAGTAAGGTATCTTCTTCTTCCTTATGAGAGCTCTAATATTGATTAATAGAAGAAACTAAGTTAAAATCAAAAACCAATATTTATAATTTTCTTATGAGGCGCCTTTCAACAGCAAGGTTATCTGATGAAGGCAGCTTTGCTGTTGAAAGGCGCCTCATATAAACTGGTTTGATTTTAATTAGTTTCTTCTTCTTCTGTTTAGTAAACAAATGTGGAACAATGAGGAAGGTTGGTCTCCTGAGATTTGGTGTCCAAAGCTGATAATCCAAGAAAATCAATATTTAAATGTGTATATAATAGGTTTTCAAAATTTTTTTTGATAAGATCCTTACTAAAGGAAGATAAAACTGTATCTGATTCTTTAAGACGTCTTATGGTGCGTTGAAGTAGTGATTTTGGAGCTTCCGTTTGCTATCAACTTAAAACTGATTCGACTATTAAACCAAAAGTTCTTAAAACTAGCAGAAAAATGATATATACATTATTCGTCACTTAAAGGTTGTAATTTTGAAATTAAGTAAGTGATGCAAAAGTAAACGATCAATTGCAATATTGGTAAAGGTTTAAAGCGGGAACAAATATCCATTATTCCATAGAGTATATTTTTTAGTCCATTAGTCCATTATAGATTTTAGAATCCATAGAGTATAGGCTATCTAAAAGTTATAGGTAGGCGTGATTAGTGTACACAATAACTAAGACTATAGAGCCTTTTCGATCCGAAGATTTAGATTCAGTACACAATTGTTAACAAATGATCAGCTACTGCATAGCAAAGCAAGAACAAGAATATATCGATAGCCCATGAATAATTCATTGATTTGCATCGATAGTTCACTGTCTCTTCTTTTATATGTATACCAGGCAAAATATATATTCAACCTGTTTTCTTGTGTGTGCATTTTCCAATGCAAACCATGCGTTATTATCCGTGATTGTTTAACACGAAACATCAATTAAAATTTACTATGAAACAGGTTTTATATTAAATGCAACGATTAAAATGTAGAATATATCGGATTAAATTTAACAAATCATGATTTTTGTAACCCGCAGTTACAAATTGAAAATACAACGAAACTTAAAAACTTAGCTGCTGCTTTCCACAAACTATAGGTACTTTTTGATCAAATGTGTTCAAAAAGCCAAATCAAACAATCAGAAGGTTAATGTTGGATAACAATTTCTTGTAAGTGGTGGAGATCAATTTACTACCTTACAATCATATCAGCTTGTGAATAACTGAGTTACAGTAGCAATTTTAACTGTAGCAAGACTGTAAAGAATTTTTCAATTATTCAAAAAAGATTAAACATTGTTCTAAACGTAAGTTCAAGGGAAACAACTTTTGAAAAGAGGTGAAGTAAATTGAATGAAATGCTTCATTATAATTTCAAATCGAGTTCAATTGAATCATGAAAGCGGAGTAAAGAGAGATTACGTGGGTGGACTTCTCACTTAAATTGCATCTCTGAGGTTACAGTTATTGCGTCTGGATATAAACCTACTCTTATATCTTCTCAAATGCTACTTTTTATATGAAAACCCTGCATCAAGTATTATTCTTTCATTCGAAACTATATAATTGTGCGTTGTTAAATACTATATTGGCTGCAGTCACAAATTTACCAAACCCTTAGTTACGTGTTAAAAAATACAAACAAATTAATAAACCACTTTTTTTTAACTGCTAGGTAACTATTTCACTTCATTGTTTGTTTGATTTTGTTTCAGTAAATTCAATAAAATTAGAAGTAAAGATAAATTTAAATCGTTAGTTAAAAATGTCTTTAAATGGAGGTCTTTACTCTGTTCATGATACTTAATTCAAATGTATCATTTTTTTGTATCATGTACATGTATACATTAAATTTTGTCTTGTCCTATTATTTCTATTTATATTAAATGTAATAAGTTATGTCTTGTCTATTTTTTTATTGATGTGTAACCCAACTAAGTTATGTCTTGTCTATTTTTTATTTATGGTAAACCCAACTAAGTTATGTCTTGTCTATTTTATTTATAGTAATAAGTTATGTCTTGTCTGTTTTTATTATTAGTAAACCTAACTAAGATATGTCTTGTCTATTTTCATTGATGGTAAACCAACTAAGATTATGTCTTGTTTTTTTTTTTTATTTTTTTCATTATGTTTACATTGTAAAGTAGTTATTTTTTATTTTATGTTAGTGTTTATTCTATAGTATTGATCACTAAATGATGTTTGTAATACAATGTGTATAAATATTGTATTTTTACAAATAGCATTTTGAATATGGGTTTTGTGGTTTTGCTACATCACAGTCTATATTAATGCAGAACAAATAGTGATGACTAGATGAGGGGTTTAATTTGAACTTTGCTTGATCAAACAGAGATCCCTTAAAAATTGACTTTATAATAATTAAAAGTTGATGATTGCACACTATGTGTGAAACAGTATCATGTTGCTTTCATCATACTGTCATTGAAATTAGGTTAGTGGAAACGTTATAGAAGATAAGAACTAATATCAGTAAGATACCAAATATAACAATGTTTAATCTTTTTGAATAATTAAAACATTATTACACGTTTGTATTTAATGGAGTTAATAGTAATCATTATCAAACCTAAATTTAATAAATGTACAGGCCTGGCCTGCATTTAATGATTTAATACAACCATATAAGTTAGTTGAGTTTTAAAGTTGAACAGTTATGAGAGTACTTGGATTTGTGAGTTATCGTGAATATTACCTTGACCTGATTAAAGTTAGCTCATAAACTCAGACTTGCCAAGCAATAAAACACTGTAATCAGTGAACAGGGACACAGCATCTGGAAAAATAGACGTTTTCCTTTTTTTGATTCCTGTGCTTTAGAAGTCATGTGCTTGAAAATTTGTCCGTATGCCTGATCAATCAGTAGCAACGTTAAAATAGTACTTTCTCAACATCATAAATGCTTTTCAATGCAAAGTTAAACAATATACTAAAATTCTTATCGGGTAGTATTATTTTCGTATTTAAAGTACATTACGTTGGATGGTTTGAAAGGTGATATAGAGGTGACTCTACGAGTACGTTAGCTTTGGTTGAACCGTTTTAGACACTTTCTTATAATAGATATTTCTGCAAAGATGTACACCGGGAAATGGAGAACTTTATGCACTAAGTACGAAAGTGACGATGTCTAAAGTGTCACACAAAAACCAATGGTGACAACTAAAAGCTGAAGTTCTTAATATTGCCATACATTTTATTCCAACTAAGTTATAAACATCTTGTTAAAAAAATATATATATAACAAGATTCCAGGTGTAGTTGAGAGAGATCGATAAGTTAGCAAAAGTGAACGGTTCAGCCAAGTGTAAGATTGGCTTTCTTGACAAACAGTTTAGTTTTCACGAAACCACTAGTTTGATCTCAGTAGAAGTGCATCGTACGAGTATTTATTTAAGAAATTTACCAGCCAATCGAATAGTACAAAAATACCACAAAGTAATCTTTATCTTGTAACGTAGTCAGTATTTCTTTTGTTTTAATCAAATTTTCATATTTCAAATATTTTGTTCTGTAAGTAAGTGTATTAAATATAGTACTTCAGTTTTGTGCAAATACTGCGGAATTGTGGGAGCTATGCTCTGATTGGCTCTGCGAAGCCACGCGCAAAAAAGGCCAAATACGTAGAACCTCGTGCTTGCTATTCTTGTTCCCGATGGCGAGTCAAATGCAGCGATGTTGAAATTACCTACACAATTGTAGTAAGTAAAATAATTTATATAATGTAATCATATTCAATAAAATTGTTGTTTTAAATCAATTTATCATCAGGTTAATTGTTGTAAAAAATAAAAAGGTTGAATACCTAATTTATTATAGTCATTTTAAATTACAATAGCAATACCGTAACTTTTTGGAAATTTAAATTCAAAGATAGTTCAGTTTCTTTTATTAATAATTTCTGTTTCATGTAACGAAAGGAGAGTTTTAAATGTATTTGTATAAACAAGGTTTCCATAGAAGTGTTATTTTTATGTTACAGGGTTCACGACTTAGGGCCAATTTTATATCTCCCCCACTAAAGTTTTGCATCTGTTGTAATGGATAAATTGTGAATTTAGTAATAAATCCTGAAGCTAAATGAACTCTACTATATTCTAATTTACTTCCCCAACCCTAAAGCTACATAACTAAATTTCAAAAATACTATGTACAATCTGTAAATAAGGAACCTTATTTTTATTATTGGGGAGTTTTAATGGTTCTAAGGATAACTGGTTCGTAATTTATTTTACCATTTCACTTTTTTTGGTAATTTCCAATTTTATGATAACTAAAACACAAAAGCTGTATAAGGCTAATTAAGTCATACAAGATTATATAATTGTATATTTTGGCAATAACTTCTTGCAAAATTTTTTTTATTTAGCAATAACGTGTTTTTGCATACAAAGCTTATAGACAGTGCACAAATAAACTACGATTACCGGTTTAAAATCTAGCAGTCTTTCTAACAAACTTTAAAAAAATCATATATTTTGCTCGAGACCACCTTCTGATTCCTTGTATCGTATACACCAACATAAAAATTCGTTAAGTAATGTATGCCATTTAAACTTAAAGCTGGGTACATTTATTTTATCAGTTGAGTTTAATAACCTTAATTTCTCAGTTAAGGTGAGATTGCTCATTTACACCAAAGAAATGTTACAGTAGGTAAATAGTGCATAGATACCACATGGTTAAAGCAAGACACACACTAAGACTCTTAAAAGTTTGCACCGCACTCTGTGCGTGGGCTGCCTCATGTGGCATCTCAGCCTGTATCTATGTATCCCAACCATAACTGTCATTGGTTTATACTTAAATTTTGACCACGCTGTGTGATGAGATGTCTAATTATCTCACTGTGTCATTAAATAGTCATTACATAGTCAACCGTCTTCAAGTAGCAATGAAGCTTGTTTTCCAAACTTGTAAGGTTTTCTCTCCTCCAATGTTTGTACAGTAAAGTGCACTTTTATCACTCTTGGTTAGTAAACATGGATGCAGAAGTGAAGGGCACTATGAAGCTGGATTGAGTAAACATCGTCTACAATCAGAAGCGATGCTGCGGTGGAATATATTCTCAACGACTTGTCTTCAAGCTTAGATGAGACTGTGAAGTTTGAAACAAAAAGTAGGATTTTAGGAATATGTCAGAGTAAACCAGACATGTTGATCGTTCTTGCGACAGGCCCTCAGACTGCAGATCATCATCAGGCACAAAAAGGCTTTCTTGCACGTAACACTTAGTTCACAGTTATACGTGAATGTAGTAGAACACTAAAAAATGAAATCAGTCTTTATTTTGTGGCGAAGTTAGAACTATAAAGTCCTCTCTTCCACTTAACCATCATAAAAATTTGAATAAGTAAACAACACGCACGAATGGACACTACATAACTTTGGAAAGTTGTCCTTGGCTAACTGGAAGTCAGTGACATTTACCGGCTCAAACAACTAAGCTAGAACAAATAACTCCCGTATTACAAAATACAGTACTACTTTCCCTTACTTGTTTTTAATCCTATCAACTGAATTCTAAAAGCTATATTAGCACACCCCTGGCCAGTGTATGGGGTGGAGTTGGATTCTTGGGGACAGTGGTTTTTTAACACCAACCAAGTCGAGTTGAGGCACATAGCACCTGAATAGGATGACCACCCTAGGCATGAAGAAGACCAATAAGAAGACCACCTCTGTTAGAATTAGAAGCATTTATGCATCACCTAAGTATTTGGATTACTCTGACGGATTCAATTAACTTTCAATATCAATATTTGCCAAGAGAGAATTACCGATTCCAGCAATAACTATCCTACTGTTTGTTTAATGTTCAATACTCCAAAGGCTAATAATCATGGGAGAAACTATTTAACGGGGTGGAGTGGATATTACTCGGCCTAATCATCCATCAAAATCACTCAACACACTCAATCATATTCACCTTAAAATACCGTCTAGGTCTAGTGGTCGGTGTTTCAAATCAAAGTATCAATTAATGTAATCCAAACAATTACCTTATTTATTCAACCTAAGTGGTTTGTTAAACACTAATGGGGAAGAAAGGAGTTGAGTACCTCTCCACTAGGTGGACTCCCATTGCAACCAGCTAGCATCAACAACCTGGCTACCTCTGGATCACAGCTATAGTGAAGCACTGTTTCACCTTCATCATTCTTATGGTTTACATTGGAGCCGTGATTTAAAAGAACTTCAATGATGCTCTTGTGACAACGAAACTTTAATGCTGACAGGAGAGGTGTGTTGCCTCCCTTGTCTGTAATATTCACATCAGCTCCTTTTGCCAATAGCATTTCAACAACACAAGAATGCAAGTTATGACGACTCACCGCACAAAGAAGAGGTGTTTTACCTCTGAGACTTTGATGGTTTACATTAGAGCCATGATTTAGAAAAGCTTCAGCAATGTCTTTAAAACCATAATAGGCTGCTATCATAAGGGAGTGTGTCCTTCCTCGTTTACAAGATTAACATTGGCTCTTTTGCCAACAGTTTCTCTATAATGCTAAGAGAATTTTCATGTCGAACATAATGAAGGGCTGTCCCTTTATATTTATGTCGAGCATTTACGTCAACCTCTGATCTAAGTAACAGGTCTACTACTGAACAGTTATTGTGTAGTGTAGCTTTCATAAGCAAGGTTAACTGTGAATCGTGGCATTTATGAGGGTTGGCACCATATTCCAGCAGTAAGGTCACTATTGTTGCAGCATGTTCCATCTCCAAGGGCACCAGAAGAAGGGGAGTGTTTTTTTCCCTGTCCTTTAAATTGACATAGGCTCCTTCCTTTAAAAGTGCAACTAGTATCTGTGCATCACATCTCCCAGCAGCAAAGTGTAAAGGTGTTTTCTCTGTTTTGTTTCTGGCATTCACATTCGCTCCATAAGCAATGAGTTCAGTTACTATTGTATGATCCGCAGAACTATATTTGCAGCAAGCATAGTGAAGTGGTCCATTTTGTAAATCGTCCTCAGCGTTTACTTCAGCTCCATAGATTAAAAGTTTTCTTACCATATTTACCCATCCGAGTAAAACTGCATAAAACAATGGCGTAAATTTACGACTGCCACGGACATGTACATTAGCTCCTTTCTATTAAATACAGTACAACTGGTTCATAAACCCGCTTAAAGTTATCGATTTCAGAAGCGTTGTCCAATACAGACATTAGTGGAGTCAGATTATCCTTGTTTCTACTCTCCAAGTCACTCCTGCGTCCAACAACAACTGTACGATATCTAATGATTTCGATAAACTTGCGTGATACAGAGCCGTGTTACCTTCAAAATCCTTACAATGCAAATCAGCTCCTCGAAATAAAAGCTCCTTAACTGCATCACAATTACCATTTGAACAGGATAAGATTAGAGGTGTCAATCCTTTATGGTTTCTTGACTCTATATTGGATCCGTTTTCCAACAAAAACCGTAACATCTGCTTGTTATTAGGCTCAGACTCACAGCACTCTGAAAGAAGATTGTCTCCATGTTTGTCTTGGTGGTTTATATCTGCGCCTCTCTGCACCAGTTTGTCAGCCAAGAGGAGATCTCCCGAGTGTACTGCCACGTACAGAGGGGTTCGCTGTTCAAAATTGCTGGAGTTGACGTCAGCTCCAAAGTCCAGCAGCAGGTCTACAAGTCCGTGGTGTTGCACTGAACAAGCGAGGTAAAGTGCAGTGTTTCCAGCCGAGTCCTTGGCTTCAACATTGGCTCCTCTCTCCAGCAACAAGCTGACTCCAGCCTCCCATTGGTCGAAAACAGCGCAGAGAAGTACCGTGTGACCTGCCTTGTCCTCGACTTCAACATTGGCTCCTCTCTCCAGCAACAAGCTGACTCCAGCCTCCCATCGGTCGAAAACAGCGCAGAGTAGTACCGTGTGACCTGCCTCGTTCTCAGCGTTAATGTCGGCAACTTTCTCACAAAGCAGAGTCTGCAGCAGTTCCAAGTCCCGATCCTTCACACAATCATGAAGAGTTGCTCTGCCCTCCATTACTGAAACACTATAGAGACATATTATTTTAGTACTTTGAACATAAGCAACTTGGAGAATTGTGGAATATTTCAAAAGCTTTATCCTTGTTGTGTACTCTCTTCGCATAAGTATTTATATGTAACTTAAGAAGGCATAATCAACAACATTTCTTTTTAATTGTTAGGTTTTCCAAAATACATCTAAAATGGTGTTTTTCAGTTAAAAATAGTGTGGTGGACAGAGTATCATAAGGTACGGTAGCATTTTCTCAATTATTGGTACATGACAAGCTTTCTGGGCAACATAGTTATGTGCCTTAAACTTCTTTGTTTAAGGTTTGTAGTTGACGGTGGAAGATTTTCAGGGTTTAAACTATTATTATGGACAATTTCCATCGTTAGTGAGCAAAGGATCACGACGTTTCGGGATCTACAATCTGATCCCGTCTTCAGGTGAACGTCGTAATGGCTATAATATAATATGGATATAATAATGTTATATCTCCATGGATTATTTAATTTCTATGAAAAGGATATATTTAATTATTTGTTAGTAAACATGTCTGCTGTTTATTATTGTTGTTCTGAAATTAAGTAAAGAATTTTACTGTACAAGTATTTTTATGTATTCAATTTTATAATAACTTGAAGTAAAGATATAATAACTAATGATGGAAGATGTCCACAATAATAGGTTAAACTCTGTGCTTTATACCTAAATCCAATCTGTTTAAAGATTTTAACATTTTATTTTAACATTTTATTGTCATAAACAAAATACATTGCGTTGACATGTTGATGAATATGAAAATGATACATTATTTACAAAATGAATGGGATGAATAACAAAAATGAGAGCAATGGTAAATAACCACTGATAAAAAAGATCATATAAAATAAATAGGTTTAGTTTATAACATTATTGAAAAGCTATTAACTGGGATTGATAAATTCTGCAACAGAGTAAGGAGCCAAGCACAGTAATATTACTTTAGTTTATTTTGAACAATTTGTGGTCGTATAAAAGATTTTAACTTCAACTGGAAGAATATTCAAAACTGTTTGCCAGCTTGCACTGGCAATCTTTCATGAATTTGTAATCTATGACTGACTGGTCTATATATTGTATTTGAGCGTGTACTATACTTGTGTATGTCCTTACCTTGCACTAAGTCACATTTAGATATACAAAACATAATATATTTGCGTTCTAGCAGTGATTTTGAAACAAAGCAAAGCAAATGCTAATTAATATGTCATTGCCGTAAATGGATACACATTTGATACAGGCACGAGTATATTCCAGAAGGTACATATTCAGAAATCCTATACGCCCCCTACCTCCCCTGCCCCTTCCCACAATCCGTCTCACTCT
Source organism: Matsumurasca onukii (assembly GCA_018831715.1). NCBI lineage: Eukaryota > Metazoa > Arthropoda > Insecta > Hemiptera > Cicadellidae > Matsumurasca > Matsumurasca onukii. The sequence goes on along the minus strand of CM032060.1, from coordinate 12,903,743 downwards.
CAGTTGGAAGACGAAGAATACCAAAGACCATGTTATTTAAACGGCAGTGTGAACTGTATTATCCACCAGAACACTCGGGTCACGTCCTTCCCTTTTCATCAGAAGATGAAAACTGCCTCAAGTTGGACTTGATTCTTTCAATTTATATTATTTTGGATTGTCAGAATTCCTTCCAGTAGCAAAATTAGAACAACGATTTTTGAAAATACGAAGAATGAATAATTTACTCTGCATGTGATATAATTGTGAAGGTAGACGCAAACAGTATTTAAAACAACTGCCTCTTAACATATTAAAATAATAAGTAAACAATATTTTTTGATGGAATACAACTGAAAATGTTTTATTTTAAAAACATTTATCTGAGAAACATAAAACACTATTTTTTATTTAGGACCAACCGCTTAAGTTTGAAGCTGAAAATATTCAAAGATATTGTTCGACTTTTTACTCTGCAACTGAATATTTTTGTTTACTTTAAAATAAATAAAATTAAATAAACGTTAAATAAAATTAGCAAAGAAGTACAAAAGAGACAAGCATCTAGTTCTGCGACCTCATTGATCTACCACCTATCTTAGTTTGAGATAGACAACATGTATTTTCACTCGAAATTGTCATTGAAGAATACAATTTTTGGTTGAATAGTAGAAAATATTCCTTTCTTAAGACCAATATTGCCAACTTAGAGTAAAACTAAGTGTAAAGTCCCATACTTTCTACGTCAGACCCTGCAATTTCCCAGATTTTACCTGTTAGTTTAAAATTCATAGCATAAGTCATTCTCTCCGAAAGAAAAGAATCTCGGCATATCTCAAGAAATGTTGGGTTTCAAGAATTTTGCGAAGTCTTAACTGCTAAATTACTACACTGTTGATTTCGAATTTGAAATGTCATAGTACAAGGTAGATAAATAAATTATTATTGGTAAAAAGACTGAAAACTATAATAAAGTTAAATATTAATTTACAAGTGTACATCGTAAGTTCAGACCACTAAGAACACAAGACAATATAATGAACAATATACGTCTCATATAAAATAATGTCTACACCTTACCTTGCCTCGGAGAGTGAAAGCTACTGACCAGCTGACTGTCAGGCTCAATAGATATACCAGGCAGGAAGAAAGTGAATCACGTGATAGGAACTAACGTTGCAACAAAACATGAAAACAGCTGGGAAATTAGTAATTAGTTGCCAAAGTTCAATCATATCTAATGACTAAATTCTAATGACTGTGATTCATAGGAAATTTAGCTGGCCAAATGTTTGATTATTTATGGCCAACTTATTAATCTATGTTGTAAAATTACAGCACACGCACACGCACACACTCTCATGCACGTACGTGTAGTAATACAGCACGAAAGGCTAGGTCTAAGCGAGGCTATGAGCGTTGCGAATAAGTGCTACAATAGCTAACTAAAGTAACGACTTGCATAGGAAATTCGCTTCACTCACCCCAGCGGGACTTTAGCGCTTAGCTAATCCGGGTTTATTACTTTATTTCACATTGTTTGTATAATTTTAAATTGGTTTTATTTTATGGTATATTCAGTTTGTATTAGTATAGAATATGTGTGAACTGACTTTATACATTAATAAATCAATTACACTCTGAATTTAAAAATTTCAGATAATTATTCAATGTAGTCCACGTGCATTCACTCAGGCACACGGTTCAGTAGAGAGTTCCCCTAGTTTAAAAATACTTTTATTTGCAAATATGTTTCAAATGTTTTCCTTTTATGAGAAAATACTTTCTTACCGTCCTAATTTAAAAGGAAGAGCACTAAATTTGAAATTACCATTGTCACAAGTAAGGTATCTTCTTCTTCCTTATGAGAGCTCTAATATTGATTAATAGAAGAAACTAAGTTAAAATCAAAACCAATATTTATAATTTTCTTATGAGGCGCCTTTCAACAGCAAGGTTATCTGATGAAGGCAGCTTTGCTGTTGAAAGGCGCCTCATATAAACTGGTTTGATTTTAATTAGTTTCTTCTTCTTCTGTTTAGTAAACAAATGTGGAACAATGAGGAAGGTTGGTCTCCTGAGATTTGGTGTCCAAAGCTGATAATCCAAGAAAATCAATATTTAAATGTGTATATAATAAAGGTTTTCAAAATTTTGTTTTGATAAGATCCTTACTAAAGGAAGATAAAACTGTATCTGATTCTTTAAGACGTCTTATGGTGCGTTGAAGTAGTGATTTTGGAGCTTCCGTTTGCTATCCAACTTAAAAACTGATTCGACTATTAAACCAAAAAGTTCTTAAAACTAGCAGAAAAATGATATATACATTATTCGTCACTTAAAAGGTTGTAATTTTTGAAATTAAGTAAGTGATGCAAAAGTAAACGATCAATTGCAATATTGGTAAAGGTTTAAAGCGGGAACAAATATCCATTATTCCATAGAGTATATTTTTTAGTCCATTAGTCCATTATAGATTTTAGAATCCATAGAGTATAGGCTATCTAAAAGTTATAGGTAGGCGTGATTAGTGTACACAATAACTAAGACTATAGAGCCTTTTCGATCCGAAGATTTAGATTCAGTACACAATTGTTAACAAATGATCAGCTACTGCATAGCAAAGCAAGAACAAGAATATATCGATAGCCCATGAATAATTCATTGATTTGCATCGATAGTTCACTGTCTCTTCTTTTATATGTATACCAGGCAAAATATATATTCAACCTGTTTTCTTGTGTGTGCATTTTCCAATGCAAACCATGCGTTATTATCCGTGATTGTTTAACACGAAACATCAATTAAAATTTACTATGAAACAGGTTTTATATTAAATGCAACGATTAAAATGTAGAATATATCGGATTAAATTTAACAAATCATGATTTTTGTAACCCGCAGTTACAAATTGAAAATACAACGAAACTTAAAAACTTAGCTGCTGCTTTCCACAAACTATAGGTACTTTTTGATCAAATGTGTTCAAAAGCCAAATCAAACAATCAGAAGGTTAATGTTGGATAACAATTTCTTGTAAGTGGTGGAGATCAATTTACTACCTTACAATCATATCAGCTTGTGAATAACTGAGTTACAGTAGCAATTTTAACTGTAGCAAGACTGTAAAGAATTTTTCAATTATTCAAAAAAGATTAAACATTGTTCTAAACGTAAGTTCAAGGGAAACAACTTTTGAAAAGAGGTGAAGTAAATTGAATGAAATGCTTCATTATAATTTCAAATCGAGTTCAATTGAATCATGAAAGCGGAGTAAAGAGAGATTACGTGGGTGGACTTCTCACTTAAATTGCATCTCCGAGGTTACAGTTATTGCGTCTGGATATAAACCTACTCTTATATCTTCTCAAATGCTACTTTTTATATGAAAACCCTGCATCAAGTATTATTCTTTCATTCGAAACTATATAATTGTGCGTTGTTAAATACTATATTGACTGCAGTCACAAATTTACCAAACCCTTAATTACGTGTTAAAAATACAAACAAATTAATAAACCACTTTTTTTTAACTGCTAGGTAACTATTTCACTTCATTGTTGTTTGATTTTGTTTTAACTCTTGTAAAATCCAAATTCAGTAAAATTAGAAGTAAATCAGAATAAATTTAAATCGTTAGTTGAAAAATGTCTTGTAATGGAAGTCTTTACTCTGTTCATGATACTTAATTCAAAATGTATCATTTTTGTATCATGTATCATGTACAAAATGTATCATGTACAAATTTTTGTCTTGTCTATTTCTATTTATAGTAAACCCAACTAAGTTATGTCTTGTCTATTTTTATTGATGGTAAACAAAAAGTTGTCTTGTCTATATTTATAGTAAACCAACTAAGTTATGTCTTGTCTATTTTTATTGATGGTAAACCCAACTAAGTTATGTCTTGTCTATTTTTATTTATGGTAAACCCAACTAAGTTATGTCTTGTCTATTTTATTTATAGTAATAAGTTATGTCTTGTCTGTTTTTATTGTTAGTAAACCTAACTAAGATATGTCTTGTCTATTTTCATTGATGGTAAACCGAACTAAGATTATGGATTTTTTATTTTTCATTATGTTTACATTGTAAAGTAGTTATTTTTTATTTTATGTTAGTGTTTATTCTATAGTATTGATCACTAAATGATGTTTGTAATACAATGTGTATAAATATTGTATTTTACAAATAAAGCATTTTGAATATGGGTTTTGTGGTTTTGCTACATCACAGTCTATATTAATGCAGAACAAATAGTGACTATGTAGATGAGGGTTTAATTTGAACTTTTGCTTGATCAAACAGAGATCCCTTAAAAATTGACTTTATAATAATTAAAAGTTGATGATTGCACACTATGTGTGAAACAGTATCATGTTGCTTTCATCATACTGTCATTGAAATTAGGTTAGTGGAAACGTTATAGAAGATAAGAACTAATATCAGTAAGATACCAAATATAACAATGTTTAATCTTTTTTGAATAATTAAAACATTATTACACGTTTGTATTTAATGGAGTTAATAGTAATCATTATCAAACCTAAATTTAATAAATGTACAGGCCTGGCCTGCATTTAATGATTTAATACAACCATATAAGTTAGTTGAGTTTTAAAGTTGAACAGTTATGAGAGTACTTGGATTTGTGAGTTATCGTGAATATTACCTTGACCTGATTAAAGTTAGCTCATAAACTCAGACTTGCCAAGCAATAAAACACTGTAATCAGTGAACAGGGACACAGCATCTGGAAAAATAGACGTTTTCCTTTTTTTGATTCCTGTGATTTAGAAGTCATGTGCTTGAAAATTTGTCCGTATGCCTGATCAATCAGTAGCAACGTTAAAATAGTACTTTCTCAACATCATAAATGCTTTTCAATGCAAAGTTAAACAATATACTAAAATTCTTATCGGGTAGTATTATTTTCGTATTTAAAGTACATTACGTTGGATGGTTTGAAAGGTGATATAGAGGTGACTCTACGAGTACGTTAGCTTTGGTTGAACCGTTTTAGACACTTTCTTATAATAGATATTTCTGCAAAGATGTACACCGGGAAATGGAGAACTTTATGCACTAAGTACGAAAGTGACGATGTCTAAAGTGTCACACAAAAACCAATGGTGACAACTAAAAGCTGAAGTTCTTAATATTGCCATACATTTTATTCCAACTAAGTTATAAACATCTTGTTAAAAAAATATATATATAACAAGATTCCAGGTGTAGTTGAGAGAGATCGATAAGTTAGCAAAAGTGAACGGTTCAGCCAAGTGTAAGATTGGCTTTCTTGACAAACAGTTTAGTTTTCACGAAACCACTAGTTTGATCTCAGTAGAAGTGCATCGTACGAGTATTTATTTAAGAAATTTACCAGCCAATCGAATAGTACAAAAATACCACAAAGTAATCTTTATCTTGTAACGTAGTCAGTATTTCTTTTGTTTTAATCAAATTTTCATATTTCAAATATTTTGTTCTGTAAGTAAGTGTATTAAATATAGTACTTCAGTTTTGTGCAAATACTGCGGAATTGTGGGAGCTATGCTCTGATTGGCTCTGCGAAGCCACGCGCAAAAAAGGACAAATACGTAGAACCTCGTGCTTGCTATTCTTGTTCCCGATGGCGAGTCAAATGCAGCAGATGTTGAAATTACCTACACAATTGTAGTAAGTAAAATAATTTATATAATGTAATCATATTCAATAAAAATTGTTGTTTTAAATCAATTTATCATCAGGTTAATTGTTGTAAAAGAAAAGCTTATAAAAAGGTTGAATACCTAATTTATTATAGTCATTTTAAATTACAATAGCAATACCGTAACTTTTGGAAATTTAAATTCAAAGATAGTTCAGTTTCTTTTTATTAATAATTTCTGTTTCATGTAACGAAAAGAGAGTTTTAAATGTATTTGTATAAACAAGGTTTCCATAGAAGTGTTATTTTTATGTTACAGGGTTCACTTAGGGCCAATTTTATATCTCCCCCACTAAAGTTTTGCATCTGTTGTAATGGATAAATTGTGAATTTAGTAATAAATCCTGAAGCTAAATGAACTCTACTATATTCTAATTTACTTCCCCAAACCCTAAAGCTACATAACTAAATTTCAAAAATACTATGTACAATTGGTTTTTTGTTACAATCTGTAAATAAGGAACCTTATTTTTATTATTGGGGAGTTTTTAATGGTTCTAAGGATAACTGGTTCGTAATTTATTTTACCATTTCACTTTTTATTGGTAATTTCCAATTTTATGATAACTAAAACACAAAAGCTGTATAGGCTAATTAAGTCATACAAGATTATATAATTGTATATTTTGGCAATAACTTCTTGCAAAATTTTTTTATTTAGCAATAACGTGTTTTTGCATACAAAGCTTATTAGACAGTGCACAAATAAACTACGATTACCGGTTTAAAATCTAGCAGTCTTTCTAACAAACTTTAAAAAAATCACATATTTTGCTCGAGACCACCTTCTGATTCCTTGTATATCGCACTCCAAAATAACCAATGTATGCCATTTAAGCTGGAGTACATTTATTTTATCAAATGAGGTTTAATAACCTTAATTTCCCAGTTAAGGTGAGATTGCTCATTTACACCAAAGACAACGTTACAGTAGGTAAATAGCGCATAGATACCACATGGTTAAAGCAAGACACTCTACTTAAGACTCTTAAAAGTTTCCCACGCACCGCACTCTGTGCGTGGGCTGCCTCATGTGGCATCTCAGCCTGTATCTATGTATCCCAACCATAACACTGTCATTGGTTTATACTTAAATTTTGACCACGCTGTGTGATGAGATGTCTAATTATCTCACTGTGTCATTAAATAGTCATTACATAGTCAACCGTCTTCAAGTAGCAATGAAGCTTGTTTTCCAAACTTGTAAGGTTTTCTCTCCTCCAATGTTTGTACAGTAAAGTGCACTTTTATCACTCTTGGTTAGTAAACATGGATGCAGAAGTGAAGGGCACTATGAAACTGGATTGAGTAAACATCGTCTACAATCAGAAGCGATGCTGCGGTGGAATATATTCTCAACGACTTGTCTTCAAGCTTAGATGAGACTGTGAAGTTTGAAACAAAAAGTAGGATTTTAGGAATATGTCAGAGTAAACCAGACATGTTGATCATTCTTGCGACAGGCCCTCAGACTGCAGATCATCATCAGGCACAAAAAGGCTTTCTTGCACGTAACACTTAGTTCACAGTTATACTTGAATGTAGTAGAACACTAAAAATGAAATCAGTTTTTATTTTGTGGCGAAGTTAGAACTATAAAGTCCTCTCTTCCACTTGACCATCATAAAAATATGAATGAGTAAACAACACGCACGAATGGACACTACATAACTTTGGAAAGTTGTCCTTGGCCAAGTGAAAGACAGTTACAGTTACCGGCACAAACAACAAAGCTAGAACAAAGATCACCAGTTTTGCAAACCCGTCATTTGCCAGAACTAATCTATCAACTAGTGATTCCCAGCAACTTGTTCCTGTCCAGTGGATGAGGTGGAGTTCGCGGGGACAGTGGTTTCTAACAAATTAATTATTTAAAAACACTGAGCTTTAGGTGCTGGAAATCAGAACACTAATATCCACAAGACAAGCACCTGAATAAGACTAATCTTGACATGACCTCTTAGAATTAGAATAATTGAGAACAAAACTCAAATGCAATATTGGTGAGAGAAGGACACTCTTCAAACCAAGAATTCTACCAACAAAGCTACTGTTAGTAAAGGCTACCGTACTCACTAAGCGCAAAAACAACTGCATCACAGAAATCAATCAAATAAAATCAAAACAAAGTATATAAGATAGAAACCCACGACCTGGTAGCTTGGGTTTAGGCCTTTTAAAGGTAGAGGAGGAAAAGGCTACGAATTATTTAAAGTTGACTTAAGGTCAAACCACATCATTATAAAAAGACACATACATACAACCATAAATAAGAACATAAAAAGATAAAAACACACGCTGATATGCCGACAGGTGAGAAGAAAGGTAAAAATTTATATCAGCACTAAAACGTATAAGTTGCATGCATCACCTAAGTATTTGGATAACTCTGACGGATTCAATTAACTTTCAATATCAATATTTGCCAAGAGAGAATTACCGATTCCAGCAATAACTATCCTACTGTTTGTTTAATGTTCAATACTCCAAAGGCTAATAATCATGGGAGAAACTATTTAACGGGGTGGAGTGGATATTACTCGGCCCTAATCATCCATCAAAATCACTCAACGCACTCAATCATATTCACCTTAAAATACCGTCTAGGTCTAGTGGTCGGTGTTTCAAATCAAAGTATCAATTAATGTAATCCAAACAATTACCTTATTTATTCAACCTAAGTGGTTTGTTAAACACTAATGGGGAAGAAAAGGAGATTGAGTACCTCTCCACTAGGTGGACTTGTACCCATTGCACCGAGCGAGCAAAGAGGGAGTGAAATATCCTTGAAAACAGGGTCATGCTTTTAACAAGTGGACTGATTTCGTTCACGGAATTGAATGCTTCAAGTTTACAGCACTTATTTACAGAAGAAGGGTTACTATTCATTCAATCCACAACGAAATATTATTCATAAGTTCGTAATCTTATCATGTGATACACTTTAAGTAGATGAACAACGTACAATCATGTAAGTATCATACTAGACACTTCATATAAATCAAAATCAGCATGACATTTACCACCTGAAATATCTACGATATTTAGAGTAGAGTCAAACAGTCAAATACGAGTATAAACATTTAGATCCAGTTTTCTTTGTTTCTTTTGTTTGTGCATTTATGTTTACCAACCAGAAGTGATAAAATTGCACTTTACTTTAAAAACATTGAAGTGAAGACATCTTTGTCAAGTTCAGAAAAACTGTTGAAAGGCTGTGCCAGGCGATCGATTCCTGTAAGATCTTCGTTTTTTACTTACTGGTGTTGTGAAATATTTTCACTGTTCCAAGAGTTCGAGATATTGTTTGAGAAACTGTTAAGAAATAATGTTAAAAGTTTTAATAATGTTATCGGGTAATATTATCATTTTTCAATACTCAGAAGTGTGATGTGGAAATATTTCATATAAATTCACCTGCATTTGAACTGAATACTCTCACTTTTACATTTGATTGAAAGGAGGGTTTAAACTCTTCAAAGTAAAGATTAGATTTAAAGGGGTTGGAAATTAATTCTTTTGTACTGGGTGATCCAAAAAGCCTCACACGTTTTAAACAACTGTTTATCAGCTGATATTATCTTTATACTGTCTATTGATGCAACAATGTTGTAGGACCATTGTGTTTTGTGAGCTATTTATAATTAGAAACCACCATATTATAATAATAATTACAACAGGCATTAATTATTTATACTGCACATTAACACAACTCCACCTGACATATGTCATTATCTAGAACATTATTGAAAACCTAAAAAAACATGTTTAATTAGTCAATCTGTACTGCATCAAAGCAATATTTCATTTTGAAGAGGTTCATATAGAAATAAGCTGCTTTGAAGATGTTGCTTCAGAATAAATTAGTTCCCGGGCTCTGAAGCTTCTATTATGCATTCTGATAACATAACGCAATTGCATTACCTCGCTCCAGGAAGGAATTTAAAATTTAAAATTGCTTTGGTAATGTTTTACTATTATGCTAACGTAGTAAAGTTCATAAGGATAAAACTAAAACTGATACTAGTAACATTTATTTGATAGAAATGAACAAGCAATCTAGTTTGAGCTTACCTTTAAGTATTGTTACAATAAATCATAGTCTAACATTTGGGGTACCATGGCACGTTCTCAAGGTAGCCAACACATTGGAAAAATACAGCCAATTTTCTAAATCTTAAATTGATATTTTACTTAGTAGAAAAAAATAGGAAAATTTTGAATTGATGTAAAATACTTTACAAGATATCAATAATGAGCCGTTTATTTAACTGTTTATAAGTATACGTGGAGTGAATCAATGAGTACTGTATTCTCACAAGTAAGCTATAGCTTTGAGTACATAAAAGTGAAATAAAAGTGTACAAAATTCACACACACAATTCAATAAACGAAAGTTGATTCGAGAGAATTCAGGCCCGGTGGGTTTATTCAACTGTTTTGGAACAGTTTGTTAAAAACACACTGAAACCCCCGTGCGATTAAGTTGTTTTTAGAGTCAACACTAGTTTATTATTGTAGATCTCTTAAATAAGCTGTTCTGTAATTTTTGCCAACAAGACAGTAAATGTTTGAGATAAGCTTAATGTAAATATTTAACAATTACATTCATCCGGACCAGAATCACTTGAATAGTGACGCACTATTTGGTGTAGATGTTGGCTTGTGTACTTAGGGTGCTTGGCTGTGGTTGTTGGTATACCAGAGCCCACAAGGTGTACTTTTGCCTCAAACCATACAGGACATAACAAGATAGCCTATACCTTCTTAATTCAAAGCTTTTAGACGATAAACTAAATATGTTTTATCTTGAAATAGCATTCATAAAGTTAACCAATGTAATGTATTTGAGCTGTAAATGTAGTTGCATTTAATTTAACTTAAAGTTATATTTTAAATGTGTCAAAGCCCTGAATTATTTACACTAACTTCATCTACTTTTATCTAAATTGGAATTTAAAACAAATTTGGTTCAATTGTCCATATTTAAGTACTTTCAAATTTTCATCGGCATGTGGTCTCTTTAGGCAAACTAAAAATTCACTAATAAAGGTTTGAACTCAAATATACCATATTAGTCTCTCCGGCGATTTAAAAATAGCTAAAACAATGATGTAACAATCTGAGGAACATAAAATAAATAATAAGAATTTTTTGAAGGATCTCTTACATAGAAAAGATCATCGTTTGCTGGCCCTTTTAAACTTTCCGGCGATTCCTATTCATGAATGATAAATTACTCAATGTTAATAATATTATTAGGTTTCCTACTTTAGGTCAGCAAGACCCCTGTCCCCGAAATGACTGTTTGAAAGGGTGGACTGATTGTTCTGTTTGTAGAGGTGTAATGAAAATCGGACAATGGACATCTAGATGGAGGGACCTAAGCAAGATTAAATATTCATGAAAATAGCACAGGTTATGTTGTATATGAAATTAATGGCTTCTTCATCAGATTTGAATGCTCTAAGTTTCAAACTATGGTGGCCCTGAAAACAAAATTACAAAGCTTTGAAGTTTAAAAGTTGTTGCTCCACAGAGGTTTGCCGTAGTAGTTGAGCATATGCCGCAAATCCGACCTAATCTATTTAATTTAGCCAAACAGGTGACAGTTCAAAGTTTATAACTCTAAACTTCAATACAAATACTACATTGTTTTTGGTGGTCAACCTATCGAGTTTGAATTTTTGGTATTCAATTCTGTATTAGCAAAGCTGTATACAAACTTGACATTATGTGATTTCTTTAAGAATCCTCTTAAGAATCGATGTTGTACATTTCCCCTACCATGACTACCACGGTAACTTCTAAAATCCACAATAACCTTTTCCCTACCACCATAATATCACAAAGACTTCGAGTTATATACTCCATACTAGCCTGGCTGATGGGGCTTCTGCCCCCAGACCCCTGCTGGCCTTCCGGTGGTTTCAGTTCGTTCGCTTCGCTCACGGTTCTGCTTCGGCCTCTCGGTTTATGCATTCGCTTCATAACTCATTACTACCACTCATCCTACACCACATATTTGCCTTAAATACCCTCATGAGGTGGTCGGCATCTCAAATAGTGATTTAGTGATACTGTCGTCATTGCTTTGTAATCTTAACAAAAGATTCGATCAGTAAGATTGTACCTTCCTTACGAGAACACATTTATCTACAGTGAATGGCACCTTGGTGCCTCATAATAAATGCATTAGCAATTTCATGACCAGGAAGTCAGGTTTATTTACAGGATATAGTGTAATTTTGATTGTACCTTATATACACAGCTATCCTTGTATAAGTTGTATCCAGACCATACTATTATAAACACAACAATAATAAAAAGGTTAGTAAAAGTATTAAATAACATTTCAGTTACAACAAGAATGAAACAAGGCTATAAAATATATAAGTTATTGATGACATCCTAAACTTGTCAATCTAAAACTGTCATAGGTTGTAAGACTACTCAACTCGTAAACCTCTTGATATTGCACAGCATTCAGGTCAAACTGTTCATATGATTTATTGTAACATCACTTAAGGTAATCTCAAACTAGCTTACAATTGTTCATTTCTATCAAATGCAAGTTACTAGAAGTACTTTTAGTTTTATCCTTATGAACTTTACTACGTTAGCATAATAGTTATTATTATCAATTTTACATTTAAAGATTTACTTTATAACTGTTTGGAATGCTACAAAAGGTTCAATACCTCCTCAAAAGAATTTCAATTTGGGCTTTAATCCCAAAACCATAGTCTAACATTTGGGGGGTGCCATGGCACGTTCTCAAGGTAGCCAACACATTGGAAAAATACAGCCAATTTTCTAAATCTTAAATTGATATTTTAACTAGTCGAAAAAATGGGAAAATTTTGAATTGATGTAAAACACATTTTTTACAAGATATCAATAATGAGCCGTTTATTTAACTGTTCAGGTCTAAGTATACGTTAAGTGAACTCAATGAGTACTGTATTCCTCACAAGTAAGCTATAGCTTTGAGTACATAAAAGTGAAATAAAAGTGTACAAAATTCACAGCTTCACACAATTCAATAAACGAAAGTTGATTCCGAGAGAATTCAGGCCCGGTGGGTTTATTCAACTGTTTTACCGCGAGAACAGTTTGTTAAAAACACACTGAAACTCCCCGTGGCGATTAAGTTGTTTTTAGAGTCAACACTAGTTTATTATTGTAGATCTCTTAAATAAGCTGTTCTGTAATTTTTTGCCACTAAGACAGTAAATGTTTGGAGATAAGCTTAATGTAAATATTCAACAATTACATTCATCCCGGACCAGAATCACTTGAATAGTGACGCACTATTTGGTGTAGATGTTGGCTTGTGTACTTAGGGTGGCTTGGCTGTGGGTTGTTGGTATACCTAGAGCCCACAAGGTGTACTTTGCCTCAAACTATACAGGACATAACAAGGTGGCTTATACCTTTCTTAATTCAAAGCTTTTAGACGACAAAACTAAATATGTTTTATCTTTGAAATAGCATTCATAAAGTTAGCCAATGTATGTATTTGGAGCTGTAAATGTAGTTGCATTTAATTTAACTTAAAGTTATATTTTAAATGTGTCATAGCTCCTGAATTATTTACACTAACTTCATCTACTTATCTAAACTGGAATTTAAAAACAAATTTGGTTCAATTGTCCATATTTAAGTACTTTCAAATTTTCATCGGCATGTGGTCTCTTTAGGCAAACTGGGGTAAAATTCACTAATAAAGGTTTGAACTCAAATATACCATATTAGTCTCTCCGGCGATTTAAAATAGCTGTAACAATGATGTAACAATCTGAGAAACATAAAAATAAATAATGAAGAGTTTTTTGAAGGATCTCATAACAAAATATTATCGTTTGCTGGCCCTTTTTAAACTTTCCGGACGATTCCTATTCATGAATGATAAATTACTCAATGTTAAAAATATTATTAGGTTTCCTACTTTAGGTCAGCAAGACTCCCGTCCCCGAAATGACTGTTTGAAAGGGTGGACTGATTTGTCTGTTTGTAGAGGGTGTAAATGAAAATCGGTCAATGGACATCTAGATGGAGGGACCCAAGTAAAGATTAAATATTCATGAAAATAGCACAGGTTATGTTGTATATGAAATTTAATGGCTACGTTATCAGATTTGAATGTTCTAAGTTTCAAACTGGTAGGTGGCTCCTGAAAAACAAAGGCAAAGCTTTGAAGTTTAAAAGTTGTTGAGCTCATTTGAGGCTTGCCGTAGTAACAGAGCATAATGCCGCAAATCCGACCTAATCTATTTAGTTCTTAGCCAAACAGGTGACAGTTCAAAGTTTATAACTCTTAAACTTCAATACAATTTACACCACTTTGTTCAAAGTCAACCTATCGAGTTTGAATATTTGGTATTCAATTCTGTATTAGCAAAGCTGTATACAAAACTTGACATTTTGTGATTTCTTTAAGACCCTCTTAAGATTCGATGTTGGTATTTTATCATGACTACCACGGTAACTTCTAAAATCCACACAACCTTTTCCCTCTACCACCATAATACCACCACAAAGACTTCGGTTATATACCCATATATTGCCATATGGATCAGTTATCAAATTACTTCATCATATGGGCTGTGTTATAACGAGACAAGTGATTGACAGTGTCTAATGCTCCAGTCACAGAGGGGAGGGTAGATGTTCTTGGTACGTGTCTTGGATGTGAATCTCAATACTTACAATTCAGTCTCGACACTTCCCCTCATCCCTAGCATGAGGGATGGTCTGCTGATTGCTGTACTTCTCCACCTGCCGTTAGTGATGATTGTAGCTGTTTATATCAATGAAACATGTTTGGGTGGGGGGTGAGTTTTAAATGTCCCCTTCCCTCCACCTTAACTTTTAAAAAAGAAAATAATTTTAAAACTCCTTTAGGGAATGTTTAAATTTAATTCTTAAGTTTTCTTTAACATATTTTTAGCCCACTAAATTTTTTTTAATACAAACCCCCTCTTTGGCACCTCAAAAGACAGGGAATTTTTAACACTTGACAAATTATCAATATATATCAATTTAAATATGACTCAAAATCCGGTTTAAAATGCCACATTTCCCGTAAAATTTATTTTGAATGACAACATTTTCTTCAAAATACTCTGAGGGAAACATCACAACCCTAAAACATAATTCCAAAGAGTAATTTGAAAAAAATGTTGTCATTCAAAATAAATTGTATGTAAAATGTTAAATTTTAAACCTGGTTTTTGTTATGAATATCTCATTTTTTTAAATTCGCCAATAATAAAAACTCCGATAAAATCCTTTGATTTGTAAAAAGAATTATGTCTAAGGTAATAATGCAAACAGCTTGTCCGTTTAGCTCTTAAACAAACATGACAAGGACAAGGTTCGATATTGGTGTCTACACAATGTTTATTTTGTTATGTAAATTCCTATAATGTTTGGGAGCCAGGCTCAACCTTGTTGTCGAGGTATTGATAAAATGTTTGACATAATTGTCAATTTGTATGCATGAGCAGTGCTGCAGGTAAATCGAAACTTGCCCTTACAATATTCAACTATGAAGTGTTGGCTTTCACATTTGCATAGAGAAATAGAAATGAAAATGCTGGGGCAAAATTAACTTCGTACGAGAGAATTATTACTTGGGTAGTTTCTTTTAATTTGTCAGTCTTATTCAAATGTTAGAACTTTAAATGGGTGTCTTTTAGCAAAAAAACTCTTTCCGTTACTAAAAATCGGTGATTTATGTAAAATAGTACTTTTAATACATGATAAAAGTACTTTTAAATCAAAGCACTGTTTGAACTGTTTCAATGTTTCATTTATTTAACGAGCGCTTTTGTGTTGAAAACAGTTGAAAGCGGTGCCAGAAGGTCTATCAGGACAAATATTTAGATTTAAAAAGCCTGAAATTTAACTTACATCCAGTAGAAAACCAACTGGGTAACCAGTCTGGGTTGGGGTATGGTGTTATAATTTCTATTAGAGAGAGTGTTATACAGGAAGTCAAGAAAATTCATAGCGCGCTATGCAGAACCGGATTCTACATATAAAAGTAAGTCGAAAATGTTTAGTAACATTTTTTTAGTTCGGCTTAGTTTAGCCGTAATCTGCTATTTTGTAAAATGTTGAAAATAATTTTTGAAACTTTGTACATTTTTGGTTGCCATTTTAAAATTTTGATAAGTTAGATATTTAAAAAAATATTTTTGGACAATGTTATTAGGAAAACAATTAAGGTTTATACTGAGTTTCACAAAAATACCACGCAGGGCTTGTCGCTTAAGCGCAAATAACACTTAATATAGTTATCCCCCTGGTTTAACAAATAATCCAGGCTTAAATTATAAGTTATTTTCAAAAATTTACAAAATAGTGAATTACGGCTAAAATAAGCCAAAATAAAATTTTACAAGACATGTTCGACTTACTTTTGTATGTAGAATCCGGTTCTGCATAGCGCGCTACAAATTTTGACACCCTGTATACATGCTGAATTCGATGCGATAGCTGGAATAGCCGAATGAGCTTGATGCAAGGAATATAAAAATAAACCATTACATCACATTTAACTGAAATTGGTTTTGAATCCAAACATATTTTAACAAAACGTGCTGTTTCAAAGTGATGCCACCACACAACTAATTTACAAGTTTCATTTTTTCTTCGTTTTTGTATTGGAATAGGTTATTTGATCTGCTTTTGGTTAAGGGGTGTTATTTCTAAATACGAGAATAATCAGTTATATATCAAACTTTACCTGGTTTAATTGTCGATCAAAATTGGCAATAATTGACGCTATTTACAAATTCTCAACAACAAAAATATAAGCTATTTGCACCCAGGCCCTGGACAATCGTCATGAAATAGAATTAGTTTGATAAATTGGCTACAGTATTCAATAGCCTTTCGCAATGCTCGGGTCTCTTGCTTGCCGGGCGATTATGCTGACCACTACACCATCCGGCCCAACTATTTATGCCTTAAAATTTAGAGACTATAACTCAAATAGTTGCAGTATATGTAGTTGGGCCGGATGGTGTTGTGACATATAATCGCCCGGCCGAGAGACCCGGGTTCAAGTCCCGGTTCGGTTTATACTTTTTATCTTCAAATTTCTTTAGTAATAAATCAGCTATTTAGCGTTTATACAAATTAAGATCTTTAAATACAAGTAGAAAACCCACCACGTTACGTGCGAACATTGGTGCGAGTAATGTGGACAATTTTGATTTTTGACTTGTTTTGATATGCGTACATTAGTCTGAATACATTTCCAACTAGATATTTATTGCAGCATTTATTTTCTTTATTTGGCTCTGAGCTCTTTTCACTACTGATTTATACGCAGCGTTTCCTTTCACAAATAGCTTGTTTGGACATGGACATATCCATGCGAATATTAATGTACGCATAAAACCTTAGCTTGGATGGGTTTATAAGTAATACCAAACTGCTTGGCCTTGGTGTTATATTATGAGTCCTTTTTTATTATTATATTATAATTTGTATCATTTCAAACTTTCTCACCGGTTTTATAGGCCTACACGTTTTCCTCCTTTGACATAGGTGAGAAAAAAGAACACAATATGATGAATTATCAAAGATTAAGATTTTTTTAACTAATGCCCTTAGAGCGTCATTAGAAAACTCTAGTGTTGCGTCAACTGGCTTGCAAGGGAACTGTTTATCCAACTTAAAACTTATTAAAACTACTTAATAGTTTACCAACTGACACCAAGACTTTACCAGACCCCCACTTCGGCCTGAGGCCTCAGTTCCGTTCGCTTCGCTCACGGTTCTGCTTCGGCCTCTCGGTTTGGGTATTCACTTCGCTAATGACTATTACATTTCAGTTAGGGTATTTCCTCGACTATTTTGGACAACAGCTTTGTTCTATCACCTTGCGAGTAAAATAATTTGCATGGAAATGGAGCTGAATTTAGCTCTTAGCCAAACGATGTTTGAAATAGATGTGATCAACCGATAGCCTTCAGTCAAACTAACATGTCTTCATAAGTTGAAAAATATTGTCAATAAATAAGAGTAAAATTTAATGTAACACTGCAAAACAACTTGGTATCAAAACGTCAGAAGAAATAATTGCCACTTATTTCCACTTATTATTGCCAAGAAATAATAATATCTTTGTCGAGATATTACCACCAAGAGTGCGGATGTGTTTCTTTGTTTTCTTATAGCTAAGTTCTTAGTGCGTCTTATGCATGTGGTTTTGTTCTAGACTAGTTTTACGTTTTAGTATTTTGACTTTAACAGCTACATGTTTTTTGGTTGTGTTTGACTGGTCAGCTTATGCGGATCACTTTAAATTAACTCGTTTTTTAATATTCTGTGTTATGTTTTAGGTTGCTTTTCACCTGAAGACGGGATCAGATTGCAGATCCCGAAACGTCGTTATCATCTTGCTCACTAACAATGGAAAATGTCCTTAATAATAGTTTATACTCTGAAATAATTGCGCTACACTTACGTGCAGCAATAGTTTTGGCCGCATTACTGGGTATCAACATTAAAATTATTTCGAAGAGTTTATTATAAGATCTTCAAATACCAAAATAAAGCAATAAACACACAAAACTAGAAAGACACAGTATGCAAATCATCCTTTCAAAATTCGTTCGGCTGTTCCTAGGTTACAATCAGATAGGATTAGTGTGAACGACTGGAAGAGGATAATCTGCTGAGAAGGGTTTACAGTCCACTGCGAGTGTAAGTGTTGTTTTTATTGTTGAGAGGACATTTCATCGCGCTGATTGGCCCATCAGACTCACATTCTCACTCAAGATAACAGTGCCATCAGACAAAACATACTCTTGTCTGGGCACCATAAATTAACTGTAATAAATGTCATAAAAGAATTTAGGAAACCGTTGTTATTCCGAGGTTAGTGTGAAGAAATAATTTAAGATAAATCAAGAAAGAGCATCTTCCAAAGTCATTTATCAGAAAAGTTTACAAAACACATTTTTATTAGCTAAGTCAAAACAAATTATTTTTCTACTTACAAAAGAGTTACATTAATAACAGTAAATCAGAACTCACACATGTACAGTACGAGACTCGACAGTAAATTCACAAGTGGGCCTAAGCGATTTCAGGTGTCCTCTGAATTTTCTGTGATCTTGCTCGTTCTTCAAATTTAAAGAAAGAGCTTTATGGAGTTATAGATACATATTTTTTAACATACTTTTCCTCCATGAATGTAATGTAATGAGCGTATGTAATTTAATGAATACTTTGTTGCAATTAACTCCAATAAAATGTATACAGCATTAGGCTTTCTAATGCTCCCAGTCAAAGTGATTCTGAAATGAGGCTGAACGGGGTTCAACTTTAGGACATCGTTTTGTTTACTGTATTGGCCGGGGACAGTACAAAACCAGTTAACGTTAGTAGATATACTAACTGTAATCCATACCTTATAAATAATATGTTGTTAAGTTTTTGAAGTCATGTAAATTGTGACAAACAAATTTCAATAGGAGAATAGGTAGAGCCTATTGTTGATCACACATTTTTCCTTCAATCATGTATTTGCCGTTACTCGACAAAATTATAACTTCCATACATTTTCAATTTCAAAACTAAGTGGTTGGTCATAAATAAAGAACCCTTTTAGATGAAAACCACTGAAAATTAAAATAAAACCCAGTGTGTTTTTAAAAATAATTAATTTTCATTTATTTTAATCTAAAAGGTTTTTACATCATCTATATGTATGTCAATAACTCTTTAAAAACTTTATTCTGTTAAGCATTTGAAAGCGTCAGCTTTTAAGTTCCTTTGTACTAAACTGAGCAGTTTAAATCCATATACAAATTACTTATCTTAAAAAATAATTAAAACCCAGAAGCTATCAGAAAAAAGCGCCAACAGATCTTTAACAAAATCGTCCCAATTTAAACTTATTCTGATTCTAAAAAGGTGTATTGATGACAAAGTGTGCTTTTAGGGTTCCAAGCAATTTAATGGAGTAATTGATTATCCAACTTACAATAAAGGCTACAACAGCTGTAACAGCTTTGAGTCGTTACTTTTGAGTAATCATGCTCTTACTTTGATCAGTTACTGACGTTGCTGATGAAAATAACAGCCTTGTCTCCCAATAAAGGTTTAAAAACCTCAACGATTTAACAACAAATTTATAGTTTTCCACAAAACAACTTGAGCTAGAGTTAAAAGTACACACTAGTTAAGAGTGACTGGACAAATGGGTAGAAAACAAATTTATGTTCGCTAAATTACAACCGAAAACTAAACTGTATTTTTTAACTTTGAAGGCAAACTAGGTCCAAGATCTTACCTTTGAATATCCACCCTCATCTGTTATTAGAACAAGGTTTGTTCTAGAATTTTAAAAGGTATTGCGGACCTTTCCATTGAATATTGAGCAAAACGTTTGTTTCAGAATCTGTCCAGTCTTTCTTATTGAAAGACAACTTAAAACATAACAAAATTATAATATGAGCTAGCCCTATTGTTTCAGGGTAAATACACCATTACAACATATGGTTGGTAAAGTCAAAATGTAGTAACAAGTGACCACGCCTTAGAACTAGCTGGATATCAAACTACATAAAAAACATAAACAACCCAGCATTCAATTGTTGATTTTGTCCTCAAAATCGATTTCTGGAATAAAACTCCATCATCAGTTGGGACTTACAGGAAGACCAGTTTTCATGTGTCATGCTTGATTTATAAACTGGTGTTCCTAAATTCTAATAAACGTTCATTGAAAATCATTTTGAACTCATCCTTTGAATGTCACTAAGAATACTATAATATTGTTACAAACGTCAAAGGCTAACGCCAATCAATAAAAAAGCTCTTAGAAACAGTATTGCAACTAGAGAAACCTGTGAATCACTCATCAAAAGCTTGAGCCTATCTCAATAAATTTTAGAAAATTCTCACGGTAAAATAGCAAACTCTGAAATCCTCCCATCGTCAACAACAAACACACAAGAGAGTGTATACAGATTTATCGAAAACATCTACGATGCCTAGTTAAATTCAGTGTGGGTAAGTTTTTACTCAGTACTATCATTTCTGAAGTACGTAGATGTACTAAATGGCGGAATTGTGTGTGTATTAGGGAGTATATTGGCCTTTTAATTTATTTTATGACAAATTTATAGCGTACATATGTGAATGATTGAATAAAACTTCTGCATCTTTCTTCTGACAATTTTCTGTAATTTCGACATAGTGTTCTTGCAAGAAGCTAGTGTGAGCTAGTGGAGGTACATCACGCTCTGCTTATATCGGAGCTAACACTAAACTACCTCGAGTATATTTACCTATTCAACTCCCACTTCCGTACATTTGAAAAGTTCAATTTGTTTTGTTTGTTGGTCAAATTGCTCTCTTAATCTCGAATTACACATACATACACCGTTTAGCGCTACTTAAGTGCGCTTAATAGTGCGCCTTCGCGTCGAAGTTAACAAATATTTCAACACAATAAACCTTCATCTGAAATTATTTATCTTTCATAAACGCTTTGTGTGCAACTTAGATATAATTAAAGAATTTGGCTCCAAACGGTAGCAAAATCAAGATGGAAAACCAAGTTATGTCTATAATTTATTTAATAAAATTTCTTTATGTTTTTTTAAATGTATATAACCTACAGTATTAGTAACCATTTTAGCGAAGAAAAGATGGCTAGCTAATAACTGTTTTGTCGTAACTTTAATTTTTTTCATAACATAATATTAACATAAAACAAATACATATATAAAACATAAAAATATATTGCCAAATATAATATTAATAACATGCTTAGAAGTGGTCGATCTCAAATATATCTAGACTCACTATCAACACAGAGATTCTAGTTTGGAAGTGGGAAACGTGCTTGAAAAAATGTGCTTTTAAAAACTCAAACCTATTCGGGTCAAGTATTGTTTATGGCTACACCAGACACGGTAATATCGGAGGAATGGAAACTTTGAAGTGTTTATTCAATAAAATCTATGTCAACAAGGATGTTCATAGAATAACTAGATTATTTTCAAGAAACTAAACTCTTTCTCCAAGAAAAGAACTTGTTATACGTTTTGCCCACGCAATGTGGTTATTACTTCCTCATCCCCTGTTCATAGTTGCATTTATTCATAAAACGAGACTGTATTTATATCTTAAACATTTGTTTGTTTCCACCACAATAAAGTAAAAATGTATTTATGTATCGTCGCATTCCATACTTTGGAATTAAACCCGTATTTTCAAACCGAACCCAAATCATTGACTGTACACGCGTTGAAATGTGTGTTTACTCCGAAAATAGAGAAAGTGACCAAACATATCGTGAAATACAATAAACTCAATTTTATGATATAAAACTAAATATTAGTATCTTCGACTTTTAGCTTTTAACTTCAGATATTAAGAACAGTGCCCCCCCCCACAGGGAGAAAAACATCATCAACCTCAATACGTCAATACATGTGTCTAAAGCAGCTGTTTTTAGAGCAGAACTAGCCTAGTTTGTCTAGAATACAGAAAGTAAACAACTTTCTTATTCCAAAACAAATACAACTAGGTATTAACAGCGGTTGTTTGTTTAGTTACGAATATACAAATTCATAAAATAAATAAAGCAAATCTTAAAAAAGGAATTGTCAAAAATTACTAATAATTATAAAAGAGTTTCGTCTAATTTAAAATAGATACATTCTTTTTTATTGGAAATTTGCTAAGATTCACCTTAGCACTTGTGGGTATTGAGCAATATATTGAGCAATCAACCTTTTTATTGTCAGGAGACCGCGAAACGGATGTTTAAGATATAAGAATTTTTAAACATTCTGTCACCTATACAATATTTATGGTAGAAAGTAAAATATTGTGTAGGCCATAGACCCGTGGTAACACTCTAATGTATAAACCAAAGATAATGTTATGATAAGTAGATTGCGCATAGATGCCGAATGGCTGAGGAGAGTCAACGTATTTGTGGCAGCCCAAGAACAGATAGCGCTGTAAGGGGAATTCTTGTAATTTTCTCAAGTAGAGCCACTGAAGCGCGCAAGTTCGTTCGTTCTCGAAAACCGCACGATTTGGTCACATTTAAGTCGTTGACATCGGACATACTCGAGCATGAGGAGCCGAGGGGAGAAAGACGGCGAGAGACGGCAGCGCTAATTATATTTTTGTCTACAAATAAAACGCATTTAATAATTTATTTTATTTTTAATAACTAAAAAATTGTCCGGTTTATCATCCCCAATATGTTACAAATTTTCATCATTAGGCATTATATTGCGGCTGTTGCCAGACAGTAACAGCCTGACTGATGATTGTAACCATAGGAAACAGCTGCAGCAGTACTGTATTTAGCTGTCGGCAACGTAGATTAACAAAATAACCCCTTTTAGCAAGAGTAAAAATAGTTTAAAACAAAATATCCATGCAATGTGAGCAAAACATGGTTAATCGTATCATTTCATTACGATTCAGTTATAAACATAACCCAAAACGGTTATAATATAAACATTAAAGAGGTTCAAAAGTTTAAACTCGTAGTAAGTCTGCACATCAAGTTTCTTCATATACCGGGTTTGTTACTTGCAGCTAAATGGGTGACCGATTTAGGTGTCAAACGCGGCAACGCACTTCAAGTCTTGACTCTGTCACAGGGCAGTCAACTCCAATGGCAGGTTTGTGTAGCGAGTTTCGGTCCATTGTGCTGCCGCGAATGCTTTTATCTCTTTGGGTATTTTGACCGCTACTTCCCTTTTCATATTTGAACCTCTAATTTTTGTTTCAAAATTCCAATGTTTGCCACTTTCTCATTAACTACGAGATGCCAGTAGGAATATGTTTAATTTGAATCCCATCGTCTTGAAATGTTTAATAAACTTCCATTGGCTGGTACAAAATTATTTAACAAACTCCAATAGATATTAGATCAACTAACGACTTTGTATCATTTAGAAAAAACTGAAAATTAAATTATAAACGATGTATTTTACACTTTGGTCGGATTTATTTATTACCTCTATTAACTATAAATTATTATAGGTTTAAATGTCTTTGGACGAACCGGGATTTGAACCCAGGTCTTCCACTTGCCGGGAAGTTATGTAAACCACTACACCGGCCCAACTATTTCTGCAGCTAGGCTTCAGTAATCAAATCTTGAATGTTTATCCTAAACACGTGGCTGTCAAGTGACTTTAAATCAACAAGCTGGAAATATTAAAACCAAATTTAAATACTGTGTCCAAATACTTATTATTATGGGTCGCTAATTTATAAGCAGTAAATGGCTAATTTATTACTAAATGAGATTTGAAGACAAAAATATTTGGACCAAACCTAGTTTGAACCCGGCGGGTCTCCGTTACCGGGCGTTATGCTAAACCACTACACCATCCGGCCCAGCTATTTCTGCCTTCAAATAAGTAATCAAACTGAATGTTTATCCTAAAGCTTGTGTGATGTCAAATAGTGACTTTTAAATCAACAAGCTGGAAATATTACAAACAGAATTTAAATACTGTGTCCAAATGACTTATTAATCTTAATTGTATAAACCTAAATGGCTTCAATTTATTACTAAAATAGAATTTGAGGAACAAAATATTTGACCGAACCGGGATTTTGGTTTAGCATAACCCGCCCATGAAGCGGGAGACCGGGTTCAAATCGTTCGGTCCAAATATTTTTTGTCTTCAAATTTATTTGAAATAATAAATCCAACTATTACTTTTATTTAGAATAAAATTTATTATAGGTTTAAATTATTAGTTACGGAATTGGACCTTGTCTTACACCAGTGGTAGTAGTCAACACAACTTTTATTATACAAAAGTACTGCGAATCAATAAATAACACCTCATAATCCATTACTACCACTCGTTACATTATCCTTCAGCAATATTTGCAAAATAACCTCAAATAGTGATATAGACGCACTATAACACAGAGATTCTAGTTTGAATGTGGAAAAACGTGCTTGAAAAATGTGCTTTTAAACACTCCAAACCTATTCGAGGTCAAGTATTGTTTATGGCTACACCAGACACGGTAATATCGGAGAAATGGAAACTTTGAAGTGTTTGTTAATAAAATCTATGTCAACAAGGATGTTTCGCCAGAATAACTAGATTATTTTCAAGAAACTAAATCTTTCTCCAAGAAAGAACTTGTTATACGTTTTGCCCACACCAATGGTTATTACTTCCTCATCCACTGTTCGTAGTTGCATTTATTCATAAAACGATACTGTATTTATATCTTAAATATTTGTTTTGTTGCCACCAAATAAAGTAAAATCTATTAATGTATCGTCGCATTCCATACTTTGGAATTGAACCCGTATTTTTCAAATAAACCCAAATCATTGACTGTACACGCGTTAAATGTGTGCCTATGCTCAAAATAGAGGAAGTGAGACAAAACATATCGTGAAATACAATAAACTCAATGTTATGATATAAAGTAAATATTAGTATCTTCGACTTTTAGTTTTTAACTTCAGATATTAAGAACAATGGTTGCTTCAGCCGACATATGCGATCAAGTGATTGGGATATTTTTACTATCGACTGATCTGGTTTTAGGTGAAAAAAAATCTACCATTCACCAAAAAACTGAGCGTGCCACTGAACGCTTTTGACTATTTGACAGATATAAGTGAACTGACATGGAAGTATAACTTATCGTCTGCTGCTGAATTGGCTTGTTTTAGATTGTTATTTGCTTTAATTAAGTTTGCTTATTATTATTATCATGGTTCGCCGTGTAATTGTGTATTGTGGACATTCGTTTATTTATTAACAAGAACATTATTAAAATTTTGTTTGTACAGCAAATAAAAGAAAGTACTGTAAAATGAGTATAAAGCGCCTATTCGTTTAACACTATAAGTATATTAATACACAATTCAGTCTATAATATTACAATGTAATAGTCTGTATAAAGAAATTTAGTCTACAATATGTTTTAACTCATTATGGGAAACGATTAATGTTCTGCTATTAGTTCAAGAGTATTTGCGTAACTTTAACATTTTTATACAGTGTATTCATACACATAGTAACCTCTACCGGCTTAGATCAACTACGGCGTAAGCCATATTTGTTGTTTGCGTTCGTCAACTAAGCGAATGATCGGAGAAAAACTACGATCTAAATCAGTGAAGAACCGGCACGTTTTGGTGAACGGAATCAGAAGTGAACAACGCGTTCAGCCGACCAATCAGTGAATATTCAGTAGCACTCAGAGCGTTCACTAGCGCTCCCTTCAGCTGAACAACCAATACCCCCAGGAGAAAAATCATCAACCTCAATAATGTCAATACATGTGTCTAAAGCAGCTGTTTTTAGAGCAGAACTAGCCTAGTTTGTTAGAATACAGAAAAGTAAACAACTTTCTTGTTAACAAAACACTAAAAATTATTAACAGCGGTTGTTTTACTGTTTATTACAAATATATAAATTCATTAAATAAATAAAGCAAATCAAAAAGGAATTGTCAAAAATTACTAATAATTATAAAAGAGTTCGTCTAATTTAAAATAGATACGTTAAAACTTTTAATTGGAAATTTTCTAAGATTCACTTTAGCACTTGTGGGTATTGAGCAATCAACCTTTTATTGTCAAGAGACCATGAAACGGATGTTTAAGATATAAAATTTTAAACATTCTGTCCTTATACAATATTTATGGTAGAAAGTAAAATATTGTTGTAGGCCATAGACCCGTGGTAACACTCTAATGTATAAACCAAAGATAATGTTATGATAAGTAGATTGCGCATAGATGCCGAATGGCTGAAAATCAACGTATTTGTGGCAGCCAAGGACGAATAGCGCTGTGAAAGATTCTTGTAATTTTCTCAAGTAGAGCCACTGACGCGCGCGCAAGAGTTCGTTCGTTCTCGAAAACCGCACGATTTATTGGTCACATTTAAGTCATTGACATCGGACATATAGCATGAGGAGCCGAGGGAGGAGAAGACGGCGAGACGGCAGCGCTAATTACATTTTTGTCTACAAATATTAAACACGCATTTAATAATTTATTTTATTTTTTAATAACTTTAAAAATTGTCCCGGTTTATCATCCCCAATATGTTAAAATTTTCATCATTAGGCATTATATTGCGGCTGTTGCCAGACAGTAACAGCCTGACTGATGATTGTAACCATAGGAAACAGTTGCAGCAGTACTGTATTTAGCTGTCGGCAACGTAGATTACCAAAGTAACCCCTTTTAGCAAGAGTAAAAAACTAGTTTAAAACAAAATATCCAAGCAATGTGAGCAAAACATGGTTAATCGTATCATTTCATTACGATTCAGTTATAAACATAACCAAAAGTTTATAATATAAACATTAAAGAGGTTCAAAAGTTTAACTCTCGGTAGTAAGTCTGCATAAGTTTCTTCATATACCGGGTTTGTTGCCGCAACGGGTGGACCGATGCTTCTAGGTGTCAAACGCGGCAACGCCTCAAAGTCTTGACTATGTCAAAGCAGGATCTTAATGGTGAAGACTGCCAGGAAGGTTCTGTCCCCTGGCGAAGCTCTGCTACCACCTACACCTCCAGGAGCGGCCTTTGTTCACCTTTTGTTCCCGCCGAGCATCAGACGTATAACTGAGCATTTGTTGTTACTTTATCTTGGTGAAAATAAATAACTTCAAATAGTTCAACATTTTAACTGCTAAACGCGTTAATGCAAATTAACGTGAAATTGAAAGTTTGCTCACCACTGTTTGGTTTGCATTCTGAGAAAATTACAAAGTTACCATTCGACCTGTTTTTTTACGTTTCAGCAGGTGGCATTCCAATTGAAGATTGATTTAGAAACTGTAAGTGCAAGCGTACTAATATTACCATTTTGTATGTTTCAAGGTCATTGTTATAGTTCCAGTTTTTATTTCTGTAACAAACTAATAACCAACTACCAACATGTGCGTCATTTGACCACGAGTCGCGTTAGATAGTCTACATCAGGATAAGATGCAAGTTACGCCACTGCCGTGAGTGATACGAATTCTCCCTTGCAATATTTGATTCTGGTACAGAAACTCGATTCGGTATTCACCTAGATTTTCTGAGCCAATATCACTGGTGCATTACAAAGTTGTTGCTTCTCACAGCCTTAATTTCCAGCCTTTGAAGGTATTTTTAACTAGCTAACGGTTAAGTGACCCACAACACACCCATTTACTGGATTTGAAATTAAGTGGTTGAAAGAGCTTTAAGCCTTAACTTCGCCTTTGTTAAACCAAATAAATACGTTTATTATTATTATACACTAGAGGCAGGAACAACCAACGAACTGAGACACAGACGGTGGTTTTGAAGTTTGCCATCTTAGGCAGGAGTTCAGCTTCTAACAAATTCCAAATTCGTCAAATGCAGCGACGTGTGTAGTAGATTAAAAATTTGTCTGAAAGCTGATTATTTCAAAGACCTTCTACAGCATATACGAGTTTATGTCATAATGAGACCTCCTCATAATCAACAGACCGGCACAACAAGCATTTAAAATTCAATGAATGAGGATTGGCGTGAATGTAATATTGTATGTCTGAATGAGATTTCGAGGATAGTGAATTAAAATTTTTATCAAATTAACTTGAAAATATTGACGATTTCAATAACATGTATTTGTTCTGCAATAAAATGATTTATTTTATTTATTTATTTATTATTTATTTATTTACTAAACCATTTATTAAACTGTTTATTTTCCAATTTACTTAAAAAACAATTATGGAAACAGAAATTGACCTGATTTTGGCCTTTTTTTTTAGTTAAGTTCTTTCATTCACAGTGCCTCAACTAAAACGTACCATTATTCGTATCACATCTAAGATCTATTAAGTTGTGGGTTAACTTGTTTTTTGCAATATTCTAGAAAGTAGAATTATTAGATTTAAGGCATTCTCGAACACCTAGAAGTATAAATGAAAGGAATTATTACTGTGTATAATGGTATGATCTACTTTACAATCAATATTAAGGTCTAGTTTCAACTACAACTTGATGGGGCAACCAATCAAACGTTGAAGATTTTTATTCAAATTTATATTTGTTCTATTCTTGATCAATTGTTGACTTCAAATCACCTTTCCTTTATCTAATATATTATTACAGTATGAACTTGAAAATGAATTAATCGTATGTTGTAGCTTATTTCATAATAGTCTGTTGAATGAATAATAAACGTCAACACGAGTAAGTTACAACTAACCAAGACAGAGCAGCGCCAAAAATAGTGTTTTAATTTTCTTGAAAGAAACTCATTTACTTTGTTTCGTAATTACATAAAACTGAAAGTATAAACTTGGCGGGCTCGTGGAGACGCCATCTGGTGGCCGACTTCACTTTCTCTTGCTAAACTTTGCCCGTGATGGATAACCCACTGTAATTAACCAACAACTTTACTTTAACACAATTAACTTGATTGCTTTGTTTGGACCTTGGTAGTAGTTTTAAATACGCATTTACGGACTGTTTATTGTAAAATTAACAACAAACTTAGTTTTAACCAGTTTTAAGTTATTTTTAAATAGATTATATGGTTTTATGCTGCTTTTCAAGAGGAAATTGTGGATATTGAAGATTTTAAAGGTTCAAAAATTTAAACTAATTTTGATTAATCTTAAAACAATGTTTATTTAATTGGAAGACTAATGTCAATTATTTCATGTCTTCTTTTTACACGTTGAGTATTTCCTCAAATCTTAAATTTATTCCAGCTCCTTGACTTTAGTGTAGGTTTGTTTTGAGAATAAGAACTCATAGGCTCAATTAATCGCGTTGTGTAACCTTTTTCGTCAAGCAGAACACCCCTGTTAGTGCCGGAACTCCAGATTAAAAACTGTTTCCTTGTATAATATTTTGGTATCTTTCAACTCAACAGCAACGCCAACTACAAGACAGTGTGTTTCGCCTTCAGCTGATTCCTTCTATTTGGAAGGGATCACAATGTAACAGATTTCAGTTTCACTAGCTACAAGCCGAAATATTTACTAGAGCATCTTCTCCTTCTCGTTAAATTTCAATCCTTACCAATAGATAATCTGTGGTCTACGTTCGGAACGTACTTAAAGGTATGAAGGAGAGCTCTTGTTTAAAAGTCTACAAGTGTTTATATTGCAAAAGTTTCTGGAGCTTGGTGTTTCTAGTTTATGATTGTGATAAAGATTTCTCTGACATATTTGACTTTGGTATCTCTACTCTATTTGAACCGCTTGATTTGTGTTCGTTTAAAACCGTCACATATAAAATGTGCGGAAAGTTATGAGTTTTGTTACTAAACTGGTTAAGGTTTATATAGATATATTTCTAATGCTTTAGAATTTAAATGTGTTTAAATTTAATTCTTGTTTTTATTTTCTGGCTTGAGAATTTAACGATTCCAGCGTGGACGAAAATTGTGTCGAAATGTAGCAGGTGCGTTTTTGACAACAGGTCGGTAGATATAAAAACGTTAGAGAGCCCTAAACACAGCATTGACTCCGTCTTAAAACACTAGCATTATAGAAATTAACTTTTATAATCCATTCGGGTTCGAACTCGTACAACCGTCATTCTGTCTTTGGAAACCATAAATAAATTATATTGTTTGAGATAAACTTGTCTACCATGTACTCTACAATAATAATCTCCTTTTTTCAAAAAGTCTATGTAGAATTCTGCGCTGTTAAGTACGATGTAAGCTTATGACGTCGACATACATCATTTTGCATTGCAGTTTGCACAGATAGTGGAGCAGTAAGGCTTACATTGATGGCTGGTACAGTTTAAGCCGAGGTATTAAACTGTTGGTAACTGTTAATCCTTTGATAGATTGAGTTTATAGTATCTAGCGCAGTTTATTTATACATCGTTAAAGGGGTGAACAAATAGTACCGATATTTGATTAAAACAAAACTGTTAATATGCAGATTAAGAGAGTGTAACTGTTCAACAACTAGTACTCAGCCTCTAAGATTATTTAGAAGTGCTATTATAAAGTTACTTCAATTTATACAGAGTAAGTTTTATATGTCCCCTTTAATAGAGGAAAATTTTTGAAAATGTCCTTTAGGGAATGTTTTTATTGGGTCCAGAAGTTTTTGACGTACTTTTCGTTAAAAAGCGGGAGGGAGGGCCCCCTAAATTTTTTAAATACGAACCCACCCCTTGTGCCACCTTATTTGAAAGGGTATAAAAACACAAACTCATTGATATCATTAAAAATTTTATGACGTTCCTGTACAAAATGGCAGCTCAAAACGTTTTCATTTTTTAAGCAGATAAATGGTCGCTGTTACTACATTTTTTTTTAATTTGGAAAAATTTATAGATTTAGTTTTTGAGTACTCAACACATTAAAATGATATGTTACAAGATAAATTTTGCAAACTTTTAAAAACTGCCCTTTTTCAAAATTTGTCAATTTTCAAAAGATTGAAAAATTTATCTTGTAACATGTCATTATAAAGCTTTGAGTACCCAAAACTAAATCTGTGATTTTCAAAATTTTGAAAACTATAGCGACAGCGTCCATTTATTTGCTTAAATAATGAAAATATTTTGAGCCGCCATTTTGTACAGGAACGTCGTAAAATTTGTTTAATGGTATCAATAAGTTTGTGTTTCTATACCCTTTCAAATAAGGTGTCACAAGGAGGGGGTTCGTATTTTAAAACGATTAGGGGTGTCCTCCCCGTTTTTGGGCGAGGGGTAGGGTGACGAAAAGTGTCAAAAGAACAGGTATAAAACATTCCCTAAAGGGGTTTTCAAAACTTTCCTTTTCAAAAGTTAAGGTGGGGGACATATAAAACTCACTTTATATAGTATATTGTATAGTACTTTTGCTCGATGGTATAAAAGAAGACTTGGATTTCTAAGTAGGTCGACAGTGATCTCAGGAAACGTTATATGACAGTGAGTTGCTCTCAGGAGTGTTTTAGAATATTGAGACAGTTATCCCAGGTACTCGAGATGAAACATAAAATATCCACTCACTCTCATCCTACATTTGTTCAAGGAAATATTCTAGATTTCAAGACGCACTTATTTTTAATCAATCTCACCTTGTAACTTCAAAAACTTTAAAAAAAGCTAAACTCACTGAAACTATATTTAAATGACATGTTTATTAGGTGAGGTGTCAATCAATAAACTCTGATTTTTTGGACCTCACTCACCTTAAGGTTAGCGGAAGACTAAAATGTCTTGTTGAGATGTAGAGCTCTTCACGTCAAAAACACACACACACACACACACATACACAACAGTATTCCGCGCTTCCCGACGTTTCGACGTCGTTCGCAACGGGTAAAAGACCGGACGAAAGCCCTTGAAAACGCGGTACGTTCATAGGTGCCGCGAAACGTCGAAAGTGCGGAAGACTGTTTATTATATATATATATATATATTATGTGTGAATTTTTACGTGAATCTCTACATCTCTAATATTACAGTCTTCCACTCTTCAAAATGAGTGAAATAGATATCAAAGTTATTCACTGAAACTAATTTATTTAATCACTAGTCTTTGGCTAAAATTAGGAAAACATGCACCTTTTAGGAGTATTTTGAAAGTTATACCATAAAATGTACAAATCTTCCTTTTTCGAATATGTATAACACTTGTCCTTTATGGTCATAATCAAAGGATAATTTTATGTTTAACATTTCATGAACGCTCACAGTTCACATTTATGTCCACTCAAAGCGTATGTAACGGAGTTATTTTGGTATAGAAGCTAATCACCACAGTTTCACCGTGTCTTAGTAATTAGCGTTATAATAAAAACACCAGCCCTACCAAAGGAACACACCATATTTTTCACAACTTTAAGATAGCTCATATGTGTGTAAGTTCCTGTAGAATATGTTGAGACGCAATATTCAAAACTTTAACAACAATTTACGACTTGTAAAACGCAAGTCACACACTTTTTAACTTTTTGACCAAGGATTAACCTTGTATGAGAGAAGATAAGGAGATCTACTTGAAAAGAGCTTCGTCTCTCTCAAGGCCAAGGAAAGCTATAACACTTTATAGAGCGCTTGTAATGACAACAAAACTATCAAACTCACATTTACTCTTAGACGCGTCTCGTTAGCTTGTAATACTGGAAATAAAACTTGTTGTTGAAGCGAAAGTACGTTTTTGTATTGTACATTGTTTTTCCATTTGCAACCGAATACTGTAATAAAGGATTTTCAATTGTCATCCTATAGAAAACATAACGCCCTGCATAAATACGAGTATTACTTACATATTAGTTTTGTAAAATTAGATTTGTTGATATTTTGCAGCTGACCTGTTGGGTACTGGTAGCCACAAACTCGAGCGAAAAGTCGCACATATTTAGGTCGTCACTCGGGTTTGAAGAGCCGTAGTGATTAACTTGGTGATTACCTTTGAAGAGCCAAAGTATTAACATGAGTTTGAAAAATGTTCAGCTGTTAAAAGGTTATGAGGAAGAGAGAATCTCCGAAACCCCTGCATCTACAACACAAAATGTTTAAACATTTAAATAATTGTTCATTAGAGGTTGTGGTCGTACTATTTCAGTTAAATAGTCGTGGAATATCTAGGACAAAGTATTTGCTTCCTCAAACTTCAAGCTGACGTTTTTGTTGTTTCGATCAGCAGATTGATTAGATTTCCCAACAGTTGTGTTTTCTTGTCTGTCAAATTTCACTAGTTTATTGGTTTGTTTTTCCTTATCTATAGAAAATGTAAGAGTTGCTAGGAAATAAATAAATAATATGTGCAATAAAGTATACAAATGTGTAGTAACCGTTGAGCCAAAACGATCACGTTAGTTTTGGAAACTGTAATAAAATACGTATTCTTCATAACAGTACATTTTTCTACGTGTAATTAAACATTGCCCGAACTGGAACTCGACCACAGAGTACATATCTACGAAGTGTTTATGTAAACACGTGTAATAATCATTGCAAACAGCTGGTTCCTGGCTACTTTATATGCATGAGTGTCATTACAGGTGACATGGAACTTTCCTGTGTTATCTGTGGTGATAATGTGGTGCCGGTAAACGTGATGATGTTTCTACATTGCAAAGCTGCTTAGCAGTTCGGTAATAATCGGGAAGTGATGTGGGGTAGATATAAGCCGAATTCTGATGGAGAAAGGATGAAGAACTGCTAATTTTGTTAGAGATATACTAGGTCAAATACATAAAATAAAGAAAATTAATTTAAACGTATGTGTTGAGAAATAAAATATCAAGGTCAAAATCGATAGAAAGATCAACGTGTCAAGGGAACCGAGATCAGGCCAAAGAGAAAGACAAGAGGTTGAAAATATTGAGAAAATTACCGAGCAGTAATTTGAAAATTACTGATGAAGGTTGAACGTCAGGATAAGGATCAGAAATGCAAACTATTTAGAGAAATATTGAGGGTGAAGATGTGGGGATATTGGTAGAATATTGTGTGCTGAAATGCTGAGGTCGAAGGCTAAGAGGGAGATACTTATGTAAATTGTTTCTGTGACATTCCGAGGTCTAAAATCAAAAAGAAGAACCGAAATTACAAAATAAGCGAGGCTGAGGGCGGTGATATGTGAAAGCTGTGACGAAACGCCAAAACCAAAGGATAGGAGAAAGAATTCAAAATATGTGAACACGCCGAGGCAAAAGGCTAATGAAGAGATCAGCAATAGGTACTTATTGTTTCGTAAAACGTCCGAGGATGAAGGCCGAAGAGGAAATCCACGATTGAAAAGTATACAGTATAGAACAATATAGAGAAGAATTTCCTACATTAACATTATTCGGAGTCCATGTGTTATGTTAGAAAGATACGTATCAAAACGCCAAAACCACAGGAGGCGACAATTAATTTATAAACATTTTGATATCACCAATTTTATGAATAAATATTGGTAAAAGGGTGCAACACAGGTTCTTTTGCTTGGCTTGAAGATTTAAATTTACATAAACTGCTCTTTAGAGCGTTGAGTTGGACATTACTTGAGTTAGAATAATTGTGATTAAAATAAAATCTGTCTTGGAACTCTATTCGTTCCTGTAGTGACAGCGTTGTTAATGTATCACTAGAAGTTCCGCTTTGCGATTGTAATGTTAACGGTACAAACTGTCGAGTAAGATTTATATAGATTTACACAGGATGTTTATTTCCTTAAATACTATTTCACACCAAATGCATTATACTATGCTGCTTTAAGGTATTTAGTCACTGAAAGGTCTCTCATAAACATAATATTGATTATATTATTTCAAAATATGTTTGGCAAGATATACCAGTAAATCAAAACTACGTTATAAAAGTTTTTAAAATAATCAACTTTTTTGTTTTGAAAAGCACTGTTTTAAACTATTGATATACGTGTTTAAATACAGCTTTGACCTGTGTACAGCAATAAACTTTATTTATTACTACAGAAGAAACTTAATAGTTGGACTACTTGTGGACCAAAGGAGTGTCAAACTGTCCGCTATACTATAGGAGTGCTTTACTATACTCAGAGAGGTATTCAGATACTATTAAATACTATTTATCCAGTTAGTCACGTGTTACAAATAAAAAACAGACAATTGTATTGTATACCGTAGCATTCATACATCATTATTGCAGTTCAAAGCACTTTCAATCATGCTTTGTCTGTAGTTTCTGTTATTAACAAGTCTACGGAATGTGTCCAACTAAATAAATAAATTGTTTATTGAAACATTGAGGCAAGGTAAATTGACAACAATTTCAAATATTTGAATCTTGGCCTACACGACTCTCAATTTTGGAATGGTTTGGACTGTGGTTGGACTGTGTGGGTCAAGCTAGTGTTGAACTATCTAGTTTCTACTGTACTTCCGTAAGAAATCCGTAAAGTTGTAGCACAAATCAATTACAGTAGGTTTATAAAAGATAAGAAACACTATGAGTGAGTTGATATTTAAGTGACCTCAATTTTAGGCGCTGATAACATGGGAAAGTTCCACGTCACCTGTAATGACATTCATGCATACAAAGTAGCTAGAATCAGCTGTTTACAATGATAAACAATCTCATTAACCGTGGTTTCATCATTCTGTGTAAACTGCAAAGTTAAGGGACAAGCAACTCATGAACTTAAATTTAACATCAAGATGTCATAAAGTACGTCGATTGAAGTAATGCTAAATTTGGTATTTCGTGACGTGTCAATGATCCATCACTTCTGCCTCGTATATATTTTTCAACCACGGAGTTTTTCCTCGCCCTAAACCTTATGTACTCATTGCTGACCCAGATATGAACTTTCTGTCTCGACGACATATTTTAAATTATTTCTCGTGGTTTTCGATTAATGCAGCTTTGAGATAAAAAAGTTTCATTAAGTTTAACGATCATCATTATCAGCCAGAAACCAGCTGTGATTACAAAAGCATTACGCTGGGAATAAAAATCCGGTAGTGTTTATTTAGATCGATGTTTTAAATGTCTTTACGTATAGGACGGATTTATATGATAAAACACTAATTATAATAATTCACTAAGATCTAATGCTTCCGGTTTACAACACGTCACAGTTGAAATAAAATTGCTAAACGTTTCGACCTCGCTGTGGAGAGTCATCCTCAGTAGCTTGTTGACTGGTTGATTAGTTATATTTCAACTGTGACGCGGTATAAAGGAAGCCTAGTGATGTTTCAACCCGCGAAAGCCTAAGAGTTAAGAATAATAATAATTGTCGCTACCAACGTTGCTATAATATAGGTTCAAAGACTCCAATTGTATAGTTCTTCATAGATTTGTATTTATTTCTTAGCTATTCTTAGATATTTGTTTGGATAAAGTAAAACAAACCAAAATTACGCGTAGTAAGGTTTGACAGACGAGAAAACACAACTTTTAAGAAATTTGATCAATCTGCTGATCAAATCAACAAAAACGTCGACTTGAAGTTTGATTTATCAATTACTTTGACCTAGATATTCCAAGGTCATTTCACTAAAACTGTATAGTCAGTATTTTCGTGATTTCTTTCCAAATAAATTCAAGTTGAACATAAATAGGTCCTAGCACAATGAACCATCTTAAAGTTTCTCAAAGATTTAGTGATGTTCTTCCTAATAAGCCCTGTTGAATTAGTACCCTTAAGTCAGGGATATACGAGTAGCTTTAGTAAAGAGACAAAACAAATCCTAAATCATCGTGGAAAAAAAAACAACTACGTGAAAACTTAATACTTTAATGTAAGCCTAGTGATTGGAAAAATCTTATTTTTCAGTTTTTGCGTTTACAAGATAAGTTTAACAAGTACGTTTTGAAACGTGGACCATTTCCTTGAACAACTGTGCTATGTGAGTGCATATTTTATGTTTCATCTCAGAGTACCTGGGATAACTGTCACAATATTCTAAAACTCTTCTGAGAGAAACAGCACTGTCATGTACAAACGTTTCCTGAGATCACTGTCGACCTACTTAGAAACTCAAGTATTTTTTGTAGATTATCAAACAAAAATACTGTATATCACTTATCACTATTTGAGATGCTGACCACTCTCATGAGAGTATTTTAAGGCAAATATGTGGTGAAGGATGAGTGTGATGAATGGTCTAGTAATGAGTTATGAGGTGTAGTCTTGTTACAAACTAAGACCGACTCTTCCTTAGAATGGGTCATTAATTAAAAGCCCAATGACCAATAAAATACAAGGACAACGGCTTAACGTGACTTCCGAACCACGCAGATGATGGTCTGATATGTCTAAGCGATGGTGGGAGTTGATGCGGGTATCATCAGATGATCACTGAGACTATCTGAGCCGACTTAGACCATATCATCCTCAGCCTGACTCCATGAAACTGGATTGCAGGATACCACGAGTCCCAGTCAAAAGTACTCGATAAATTAAAGTCGGTAACTTGTTCAAAGTGTGAATCACACTATAAAAGATGGCATTGTCTTAAAATTGATACTAACAGTTTGTTTCAATGAAATATCAGCAGTATTTGTTCATACACATCGTAGTAAATAACCTGCGTTAGTACTGTTATACATAACTCAATCTATGAAAGGATTAATAGATTAACAGTTACCGACAGTTTAATACCTCGGCTTAAACTGTCCCAGCCATCAATGTGTCTTACTGCTCCACTATCTGTGCAAACTGCAATGCAAAATGATGTATGTCGACGTCATAAGCTTACACCGTACTTAACAGCGTGGAACACTCTTCGTAGTGGACTTTTTGGTCGTGGACCTAACCGCCCGGAACCAAAAACATTGTAATTATTAAAGAGCGCATTATCTGAAGCAAAATAACCTATTTAAGGTTAGTTTTTGATTATAGAACCGTCTATTGTTGTTTCTAGCTCTGCATGTGCTCGTTCCTATAGTCGCTCGACCGGTTGTCAAAAACGCACGTTATACATTCTTGATACAATTTGTGACCTTAAATTCTCAAGTCAGACAATTACCTAAGAATTGATTCTAACGTATTTTATTCACTTTGATTGAGAAACAAATCAATTCACCAAACAAGTTCCTTTTTGGAAATAGTGTGTGCCTTTTTATGAAATTCTATCAGTTTAGCAACAAAACTCATAACTTTCCGTATATTATATGAGACAAGTTTTAAACAAACACAAATCAAACAGCTGAACTAGTGTAGCGATACCAAAGTCAGATAAGTCAGAGGAATGAATCTTTACCACATAAACTAGAAATACCAAGTTCCAGAAACTTTTGCAATACAAATACTTGTTGACTTTTGAAGAAAGGCTCCCCTTTATACCTCAAAGTACGTTTCAAACGTAGACCAAGATGACCATGTCAAACTGAAATCTATTGCATTGTGATTATCTCCAAGTTGATAAAATCAGCTGAAGCCAAAACAAACTGCCTTTAGTTGGCGTCGACGTTGAGTTGAAAGAGACAAAATATACGAAACGTTTCTCGTATTTATTAAGGGTAGTTTTCAACGCAAACTGTTATAATCTAAAGTTCAGGCACCATACCTGTTTGTCGCGCGACCAACTAAATTTATGTACAAACTACTTCTAAAGCAACCTTTTATGGCACAAAATTTAGGAGCATGATTAGATATAAGATTTGAGGACACACTCATCCGCAACGACAAATGTTTACAGTATATTTCAAGCAGTTATCAAGGTTCAAAGACAGAGCAATTGTGTTAATTGTGTTAAAATAAAGTTGTTGGTTAATTACAGTGGGTTATCCATCACGGGCAAAGTTAAGTGAGAAAGTGAAGTCGGCCACCAGATGGCGTCTCCACGAGCTGGCCAAGTTTATTGTACTTTCAGTTTTATGTAATTACGAAACAAAGTAAAAGAGTTTCTTTCAACATAATTAAGAAAACTCTATTTTTGGTACAGCTCTGTTTTGTTTTGTTATAATTTACTCCAGTTGACTTTTAATTAATCATGCAAGATTTGTTTTACCACAGACTATATTATGATACGCGATAATATACGATCTTGTTCTTCTTTTGTGAGGATTTACTGTAATGCGTTTTGGTGAAATCAACACTTTGATCAATAATAGAACCAACATAACTTTGAATAGACAATTTACATACATTTACAGTCGATTACAAATTTAAAATGTACCTTTGATGTACCTGTATTACGTATGCCGTTCGGCAACTGTGGTGGTACACTATATCACTACTGTATTTGGTGCCAACCACTCTCATGGGTATGTTTTGAGGATGATATAGGTTAAAGCAGCTCAGATGGTCTCAGTAATCTGATGATGCCAGCATCACCTCCCACCATCGTTTAGACATATCAGACCATCACCTGCATGGTTTCGAATTCAGTTTAAGCCGTGTTTAACCATGCTTTATTGGTAGTGCTTTTTAATTAATGAGTTATTCTAAGAATGGTCTTGTTTAACTGGAACTACACCTCATATGTTAATACCATATCACACTCATCCCCTTCACACATATTTGCTTTAAAAATACCCTCATAAGAGTGGTCGACATCGCAAATAGTGTTATAGTGTTATATTGGGCAAAATATGTTTTGAAGGATGAGTGGTTTGTAATGGTTATGAAGGTGTATCGATGGGTCGTCAGTAATAATAATAAATCTAAAGAGCCAACAACTTAACGTGGTTATTTCACAATACGAAAGGAAGCAGTTGGCAGCACTGCGACTCACAGTTATATAAGAGGTACAATTCTGAACCAGTCTCAGCAAGTCAATTGAGGGTGCTCAATTAAAGAATGGCTAAAGACTTGACTCTGTAACTTGTGTAGGTAACTAGTTTATTGATACGGTCTGTACGGGAAGCTTTAGATAATAGGATGTTAACAAATTTCGCGGAAAGTGCAGTTTATCTTCATAAAGTCTTATTCACGTCCGAGTTTGAGCTTGAATGGATCCCCTTCCACTCGGGTGGGGAGTAGATGCAATGGAGCATATACAACTACTCAGTACACCGTTTATAAACATGTATTTTTATTTGTTTAATACACGACTTCATCTCAACCGCCCGACTTCATCCCACCTAGGGCGAGGTTGGTCGTGCCTTATGCTGGTTCGATCTCAGCTTGGCCTCCTGTGTGACCACGGGCGTTATGGGGCCTTTGGCCTCAGGCTTACATGTGCCTTGAAAGTGTTACAACATATCTTGAGTCGATAACAAATTTCAAATTAAATTGAAATAGGAGTATTTATTCCGCTGTTGTAGCGAAAATTCCACGATTCACCATTTTAAAACGACTTAATGGATTTTCATAATTTTGGTATATTTATTAAATATTGTTAAAAATATGTAAGTGTCTTCAAATTGCATGTAATTAACTGTTTTCAAACCATTAAACCTTTTGCGAAATCCCAATAGCAGGCTTGCGGTGGTCCGATTTTCTGGTTAACGAACTTGACCAAGATATTTACAAAGGAACATGTTGTACCAACTTTCATAAAAAAACGGATTAAAAGTTATGACCTGTAAAGAGTACAACAAAAATACATATACGTACATAATATGTATATAAAGTGTGAAAAATGCTCAAAACATACTCAGAGGACATTAGTTCTCATTTCATGGTCCCTCGTATATGCTTACTTAAACTCGTTATTTGTATTAGTTATTGTTGTAGCCAGTAGGTAAACCCAACGTGTAATGTATCGTGTAATTGTTTACTGGTGGAACTGGTGTTTACTGTTTAGTGGTGGAACAAAAACCCAGCCCCAACCCAACACAATGGCAACGCAAATGTTCTGTGAATGCAGATTGTGAAGTTAGTTGATGGCGTCTTCAGTGTAGATGACATTTAGATGCTATCACCAAGTAGTGCTTTGTTTGGAGCTTGGTAGAAACAATTAAAGCCAGGGAAACATTTACCAGTAGTTTAAGAAAATAACTATTGCCGAATACATCCTGGGAAGAATAAATTTTTACAAATGAAACAGTAACACATTAGCATAGTATTAATTAAACACTTTTGACTAACAAGTAGTTAGATTGTTGCAGAAACTTACAATGCCTAAGCAACCTACTAAACCCGTGTAAAACATTACCTGACCTTGCGGAAGAAAACAAGGAACACAATATTCGAATGTTGCAGATAATTATCTCATTTGTCGTAAGTATTTCCCGCTTTCCCGTAATGCTACTTTTATTGCACGGATTGCTTGACCTTGTTTTTCTAACTCAGCATAATTTCCTTGTTTCTACTTCATTCCAATATTGTCTTCCAGAAAGACTTCCAGCTCCGTCTTTATCTTCTTATTAGGATCAGTCTATTTTAGCTTGCTATACTTAAACTGATGCGTCGTATTTTTTGAAAGATTGTTATTAGATTTGAGTTTTAAGGAACCACTAATTTATTGTTAATTTTTTGTGTATAATTTTAAACCGTTACTCATAGTACACAATAGGATTATTGGCCTTAGCTCATATGTTATGTATTATTTTCATGCCTTTAAAACGTGATTTGAATTGTTCATTGTTGTCCGATCGTATATAAATGATATTAGTTATTAAGTTGTTTCATTCATTAAGAAACCCAACAAGTTATTTTATTTTAAGAGATTCTTGGTTCTTTTATTCTACTTATGACTACAAGTATGGAAATTAAAAGTTAGCTTAAAGAAATAGGTAATTATATACTATGCATTTTTCCATCAGCCAACTTTATACCTTTACACGTTGGGAGTATGGGACATTTTAGTTAAGTTATTAATTTATTTATGGGCCTAACTAAATCTAGTTAATTTACAAATTTCTAATTATTCGATGTTAAGATTATCTTACATGATACTCATTACCTTCATAGCCTATAAGCCGGTGTATTGGTATTTAGAAACTAGGTCCACTTATAGAAAAAATACAAAATATTCTGGCGTAGTTAAAAAGTGAAATCAGGTTAAATTTAATAACCTTGTGTTCCATCGATAATAACTTGTTAGTTTGGTATTAAGAACACCATGGATTTATTCAGATTAAATGTACATGGTTAAAGTTCAATTGTATCAATAACTGATTTATAAGTAACGTTTAAGCATTGGTACTTTAATTTCTTTATCAACACATTGCTATTGTCTTGTTTACGCTGTGTGTAGTGGTAGCCCATGTATTATACAGGGTGTTTTAAAATGATTCATCGGGTTTTAAAATACTGTATTAAGTTTATTACTGAACATAATTATACAGGTCAAGGTTACACAGAATTAAAGGAAATATTTCCAAGTTCTATGTGGTAATACTACAAATGTTCTATGTGATGCCCATCGACCACGCATCAGGTTTTCAACCGATGCTGCAAATCAGCTCAAACTTTACCCAACACATCTTGGTTGATGGCATCGACTGCAGTGGTTAGTAGATCTCGAAGTTCTTGCAGAGTTTGGGGCATTGGAGGAATGTATACTTTGTTTTATGTAGCCGCAGAGGTAAAAGTGGCCATCTGAGAAGAGCTAAGTCATTTGCACCACACAAAACGTTTTATCTTGAATTTTTACCATTTCAAACAGTATGTCATTGAATTCAAAAAATAACGACGATAACAATCAAACATATCATCATAAAACTTTAGAAAATTAATTTTAACCAAGTGTTTGTCCCAACACCTTCCGACCACAGATAGGTGAGATATAGGCAAATGAAACCTGATGAATCATTTAAAAGCACCCTGTATATTACAAATATGATATGATAATAATTTAGATTTTGCACAGCCTGCAAAGCATGATAAAAGGTGTCCAATATTAAGAAAGTCTGGGGTTAAACAGTGACAAAGGCATCTTTGATCCCTTGCTTGAAGTTAATAAAGCACATCTGCGACGTAGAAGTCCCCTTCCTCCTTCCCCTTTCCCAATCCTCACCTCACCTGCTCACACTAACGAGAATATTAAAAGTAGTAAGGATATTAGAAGAGTAAAATAGATATTAAAACTTATTAATACCTGACCGTCTCAAAAAGAATATATTACATAATTATTACCTTTTTTCAATAAATATGATACGTATAGACTGAATTGTATTTCGGAAGTTTGACGAACTTGTGTACATTTTTAGGGGTCTTAGCTTATTAAGACCTTAAAATTTAATATAAATTCCCATTTTAAAAACTTAATATTAAAAACTTATATTAAAAAATTTTCAAAGCCAAATTAAATATTTTAAATGTTTTGTTATTTTAAATGAATGCCGATGTTGGTTATCAGTTACAAGAATGCTTTAGATCAAAATTGAAAGATTTAATTAAAAATCCCAAAAGCATTACTCTTTTATTTAGGCTTTAACAAAATCTTTACTTAAGCTGTTAGAAACTAATGAAGTATATAGTAAAACTACAGATGGTCCAGCCTAGCTGAACGCGCATTTCAACACTCTCACAACAAGATCATGTCACCATGGAGATACATAAATAAACAGAATTGTTTTGTGTGTTGCCTACGCGTAAATATTATACTGACCCCAATGTTTTGAAAAGGCCCTCCCCTCCCAGCCACGTCTATGAGCCAGCTCTGGCTGCCGCGCGTTCAACTGAGCTGGGCTGTCTGTATAACATTTTGTTTGCCATTTTAATTTTGAACAAAATAAAGTAAAATTATTACAAGTTAAAGACCGTTTAAAGATTTTGTACAAACGATTGAATCAGATCAGTTGAAAACTTGACACACAGTGTTTAGCTCATCCCCGAGGTGACTGACGACTGTTGAGAGGTTATGTGTCTCAGTCACTGAACTCAGTAGGTCAAATCTAACTTTGATGTGCACAAACAAACCACACTCAGTTTGAACAAATACAACTTTCCAGCGATTCACGTTCATCTATCAAACTTTTCTGTGTTTACAGCTTTACCCGTAGTGACATAAAGGAGGAGGGAGGGGTTGGCAAACTGTGATATTTAAAACTAGCCAGCCAACGGACACATTTTAGAAACTTTAATTCTCATTCTAGTTAGGCGAGTTGTACATTTTGAAGTTAATTTCTATGAGTTGTAAGAATTCATTTTTTTACAATTTTCAATCGGTTTTGCAACTTTAGAAAAAAAAGTGTGAAGACAGGTTGCTCTGGCGTAAATAAATACCATAATATCTCTTTGTTCATGGGTCTAAACAACTATTAACTGTTGAAAAAAGCTACTGATAAAATGCCTGAAATATATTTTATTTTACAATTAAAACCTAAAGACTTTTTACAAGTTAATATTCTCTTTAATCCTTCTTTCACACGTTTTCCTTTAGTTTTTAGTTTAAT
The DNA here is from genome assembly GCA_018831715.1 of Matsumurasca onukii. Taxonomy (NCBI): domain Eukaryota; kingdom Metazoa; phylum Arthropoda; class Insecta; order Hemiptera; family Cicadellidae; genus Matsumurasca; species Matsumurasca onukii. Next base: position 12,859,347 of record CM032060.1, on the reverse strand, counting down.
ATATTATGTCGCCAAGAGAAGGCTTTTTGTTTTCAAAACGTTTAAGTTGTTAACCGTTTTGGCTGACTTTCTCACTTTTTTAGGGTTGTGGTTAGAATCAACATAGTGTTTTATTGCTTATTTAATTATTTATCTCCAACTCTCATAACCATTCAATTTCTCTCTACATGCTCCTTTCAGGTTAACTTTAAGGTAGGAAACATTTGGTTAGCTATATTGGTGTTTTGTTTTGTTCTTTTAGAATTATCCAATTATTCATTGTTGATTTGCTCAGAAGAAGTGGTATACACATGGAAGATCAGTGGGGCGGGGATAAAACAGATTATATTGAAACGTTGGCTGTTAAAACAAACAGATCCTCCCTCAAGACAAACACCTCAGATTAAATTGTGTTTGTTCATATCTTCACCACAAACACCCGGGTTGCTAACAACACACATATTTATAACAAACACGCAATTCAAACTGCACAGCATATGGGGCAGGCAAAAGTGTGGACACGTCTTTATATAGCAACCAGTTTTTCAGCGCAACCGAACTCGGTACATTTCATAAAAGAACCAAAAGTACTTTTAATGCATACTGACACTTTGTCCCAGTTTTCAAAATGGGGTTGAAGCCCCATCGAGTGACACGTCGTTTTGAAGGTCTTAGAAAATGTTGAAGTCTCTATCTTAACTTAGAAATAAATGGCGTCGATTTTATATTGGATTGTATTATACAGTGTGAAAACGCCTTTATATTTTAACCAGTTTTTCAGACAACCGAACTCGGTACATTTATTAGAGTAATCAAAACCACTGTAATGCATACTGACACTGCACCAGTTTTCAGAATGGGGCATTGGGGGTTAGCCATGATTGTCATAGGGAAGCCATTGAGTGACACCTCATTTTGAAGGTCTTAGATATTGATAATTAGAAGTCTCTAGCTTAATCGAGAAAGAAATGGCGTCAATTTTAAGTTAAACAGAGTTTTAAGTCCTCTCCCTCAAATCACCCACAGAAAACTGGGGTAAATGTTAGTATGCATTAAAAGATACTTCTTATATAATATAATACGAAGTTTGGTTACGCTGAAAAAACTATAATAAAGCGTTCTACCACACTTTCGCGTAGTAAAATCTGTGTAACCTAAAATGGACGCCATTTCTTTCTGGGTTAAGATAGAGACGTCTAGTTTTCAGCCTTCATCAACATTTCTAAGACTTTCAAAATGAGGTGTCACTCGATGTGGCCCTATGAAAAGTATGGGGCTACCCTCTAATCACCCATTTTAAAAACTGGGAAAAGTTCCAGTATGAAATGAAAGATACCTTTAATAATTTTAATAATATGTACCGAGTTTGGTTACGCTGAAAAAACTGGTTAAAAAGTTATAAAGGTGTTTTCACACCCCAAAATCGACGCCATTTCTTTTTGGGTGTGACAGAGTCTAGTTTTCAGTATTCGTCAACGTTTTCTAAGACCTTCACAATGAGGTCACTCAATGGGCTTCCCTTTGAATATTATGGGTCTCCCACCCCCCAATCACCCATTTTGAAAACTGGGGCTAAGTGACAGTCTTTTTGTTACTCTTATATAATATACCGAGTTCGGTTGCGCTGAAAAAACTGGTTAAAAGGTTATAAAGGCGTTTCCACACTTTTGCCTGACCCTGTATACATGCTATATACTAGTTGTTTACAGTGCCCGTTTTCCTATTAAAAATGTAAATCTAAACTCAATACGTAGACTACTATTGTAGTGTACAAAAGGAAAATGGCAAGAAGAAGTAAATGCTATTAGCATATTAATCTGTACATTTTGAACTTGGCTAAGTGGCAAAATGTTGTGTTGCGAAAGGGTTTTAAGAAGGAAAGACAAGGAAATAAGAAAGAGTTTGTGCTACGATGTGTTGAAACGATTACGTCTGACCACAGAAAATTTCGCCACAAGCGCTCACAGAAAAACAGTTCAGCAGCATCTTAGTTAAGTTTTGTAATGTGTTTACTATTTCACTAAGAATCATTTTGTCTACGCTGTTTGTGTACAACTCTTCCTTCTGAAGCACGCACTATAAAAAAAGTCTATCAAAGGAAACCAAGCTCTAAATTACGAATATTTTACTACTTCATAATAGTAATGTTATTACCTCCCATTTTCACCTAACATAATCTGTTCTTAAAGCGTCTCAATTGAGTTTTAATCTACTTAAAACACAGCATCGTTAGGGATTCTGTAAACTCTGAAGCAACTTAAAGTTAAGTTGATCATAACTTCTAACTCTTTGTAATTACCGTATAATCCTGTCGTTACTTTAGCCTTCAACTTAAATATGAGCTCCTTCAAGCTGTGTTAAGTTTAAATGTGTTATTCTTATTTTTGTTTATCTAAAACCATTTACCTATTAATATCGAACTTATTGTTCGACTTAGAAAAACTTTGATAAGGAGGCTACCAACAAAATATGTCTATGCTTATTTTCAAATCTGTTCTCAAATCCGGACGTACTCTTCGGATCCCTTTTCCTGAATAGAAATGCACACACAAAACATATGATTATTAGGGGTTGTATTCACAGCAGGGGTGACTGAAGGGGGTTGAGAGGAATTTCATCAAGAGATCTCACTTCTGGCGGGCCCAGGTATGTGGTAATCCGGCAATTCTTACACATTTGCATCTGGATTGTAAGTAAATTATTTAATATAGAAAAAGTGACTCGTGCTGGTATTTCTCGCCTTGTTTTCCACTAAAGTCTAAATGGGAATATGTCTATATTTGTCGTGATACTTCCTTTAATAAGTCAAGTAATCGTTTAAGCTTACTGTATTCAAAGCCAATGTATAACCAGGCCGATCTAAGCGCTTGGCCGAGTAAAAAGCGATTCGGCCACGGATGAATCGAATTTCCTTTGCAATGTGTTCCTTCAGCCTTCCTTTGTTACGTGTCCTTCCTTTACGTGTTCTTTGACTATAAGTTTTATGTTTTAAAGCGATAACACGTTTCAAATTTCACTGAAATATGATAACTCAATCCGCTCTTATAGCGGAAAATCTTCTTTTTTTTGTTCCCATTTTAAAACGACTTAATGGATCTGGATAGTGTTTTGCTATATTTGTGGATATTATCAAAATACATATTTATTTCAAATGTAATCAAAATTGGACGAAATTTACTGTTTATATAGCACTAAACCCCATCTTTTTTAGAAAACTCCCACCCAAAAAATTACTTGCGGTGGTATAATTTTTCTGGTTAACGAACTTGAGCCAGATATTTACAAAAGCAACATTTGTACTAAATTTCATGAAAATCGAAGAAAAATGCGATTTGTAGAGGGTAGCCACATATATACATACTAAGTGTGGAAAATATTTTCAACCCGTGTTCTGGGGGTCAGGATCAGTACTCATTTCACGGTCCCGGGTCTGGGTCTTACCATGCTGACGGCATGAATATCTCATTTTCCAAAGGAAATTCGATAGTAACCAAGTTTGCTACAGTGGTGTAATTATTGATGGCTACTTTTTATTAGGTAATGACCAAAGGACCATGATGTACGGCCCGCAATGAGTGAGAAGAAAATCTGAAATGAAAGCACAAGTCATGACTGACGGATTGATCGTTGATGGCAGAAAACAATGTTGCAAATACGAGGCTACCTATTCAGATCCTTGAGTTTCAAACTCAACATTGTCTCTTACAAATTAAATGCTCGGAAAAGCATTTAAAACCGCCAAAGTTGAGAGGTCTTTAGGACGCAACGCCTGCAATATATTACACGACTATTCCCGCAGTACGTTGCTGCACCCGAATGTACAAACAACGCCGTGCAGCGAAAATGTTCCAGTGACGCCATTCAAGGGATTCCCAGCAAAATAGAATACATAATAATACAAAATTAATGTAATTCGTTACCCTGGTAATTTATGAAATATTATTAGTAGTTTAATGGCTTCTACATTTACATATTGTGGATTTAAAACTCCTGAAATGAAATGTTTTGGGTATGATACAATAGATCACTGCGTCTAAAGCTTCCGAGTGAAGAATTTGATAAGATTGTGAGTTGATGTGATAACATTATTATTAAATTGTTCAAGGTTTTATCCCCATACTTAATTTAGCTTCGTAATGAAATAACCCTAAAAGCAAAGTAAAACATGTGAACAAGTAATAAATTAGTCTGTCTGTTAGTAATAATTTTATGCCGAAGCAACTGGTCGCTGTGAAACCGATCGCTAACCCTCACAAAATAGCTTCTCTTTGTTCAAATAAATTAGTTTTCTTTAATGTACAACTCGATTAACCAGAATGGAAATGAAAGTTTCAAATATGTGCCCGTTGGCTGTATGTAGCTAGCTTTAAATAGCGCAGTTTGCCAACCTCCCCTCCTTTATGTCACAACGGGTAAAGCTGTAAAGCTGTAAACACAGAAAAGTTTGATAGATGAACGCGGAATCGCTGGCAAAAGTTGTATTTGTTCAAACTGTGTGTGGTTTGTTTGTGCACATCAAAGTTAGATTTGACTCCACTGAGTTCAGTCACCGAAACACATAACCTCTCAACTGCGAGTGTGAAGTTAACAGTCGTCAGTTGAGTTTAAGCTGTAATATACAAATCTTCACATTTCTATTGCGTGGTTAATCATGTGCTTTACTAAGATTTACAAAGAGGTTTTCTTCTACGAAAAGGTGTTTTTCTGCATCTGAGAACCAACACCGTTTTACGTTCTGAGAACCAATAAACTTACTTTCTCAATCGATCAAAACAACTCCCGTTGCTCTAGAACCTACCGTTTTAAAGTAAATTTCGGTTTAATTATTTAATCAAATTTTCTGCACTTTGACATTCAGAGCACTGTGCATAACTGGGCTGTTATATAATTTACTAGCCTGTGTTTCCTTTGATACAGAAAAAACAAAGGTAAAGTCTGCCTTGTTTAACAAGTTTAACCAGGTGAAGTTAGGACTACAAAGTGCTTTCTACCCTCAACCTCGACCTTTACCTAGCGCGTTACGTCACATTACAAAATGTAAGTGGTGACTGCGGAGATAGTTTATAAAGGAATTTCGTCTAATTTAAAATAGATAAATGAAATTCTTTTTATTGGAAACTCACCAATATTTACCGTAGCGATTGTGGCTACGTGTCGGCTGTTTTTATTACGTTTTCCCCATTGAAAAATCATAATTCTTCCTTTAAACTGGCAATGTTTTAGCAGCTGACAGTAAATTAACTGAATATAATTAATGTAAACAAATAAAATTTTATTATTGTTACAACGGTGTACTACAGTTGCTAGGGAACAGTGAATTAAACAACAATAATCATTCTAGTGTAAAGATATCGTGGCGTAAGCAGCTAGAGTACTTCATCTACGTAAACATGTGGTCCAGAACTGTGAGTTATAAAATTTAAGTTTAATTTTACAGGAATAAAACATCTCACTTCATGAGATGGGAGAAAAATCGATTGTAGTAGTTATACAATTGTTCTAGTAAACCCTTTGCATTCAAAGTAAACGTGTTTAAAATTTCTTTGGGTAGAGTTTCGTGTTCTTCATTGAAAAGTCAAGTCATGTTTAGAATACGAGTATATTACCGACAGAGTTATTTATTAAAACAAGGTTGAAAGGTTGTTTTCTGGTATGGACTAAAAGATAGATATTCCTATATTTAAATTTTTGCAAAATCTCCAAAGTAGACGTGATTGTGGAATAATTAAAATGTTTTAGGGAATTGCTTCCAGAGTTTGTGTTTTGGACAAGTCTTTAAAAAGGTATACATCTACTATTTGCTACCAGTGATTTATTATGTTGTATTTTACAGTCAAAATTAATTAGTACATGTATATTACGCTAAAACTTTATTTGGCTCCAAAATTTTACCGATAGCAATTGTAAATGGACATTTGCTGTATAGGCTTATGATTATCTGTGTTCATATCTTTGTAACATTTCAAATCTGCATACCACTAACTAAAATCTACAGACGTTTTTGAATCTTGTACCTATTAACTACAACGATGGTTTTGCAAACTGACCCCTTTCGAAACTAAAAGGTAAGTAACAGAGTTTAGAAATATTTCCTATTGTAAAGTACGTGGTGTATTTGAAGTATAGAGATCCTGAGGTAGATTGAGGTAGGCCTATAAGAGGTATTGACGAGTGAAATTAAAAACAAGTAACCTTTAGCAAAGCAAGTTGTAGGTTTCTAAAGATTACTTATTTTAAAAATCTCTTTAATTATTTTATTGCGAATTGTACTTTATAATAAGCTGGCAATAGGAATCAATCCTATAAAAAGATGTTTGAGTTTGATTCACTACCAGCGGCGCTTTAGCGCTAAGCTGCTTGACTGTCTGGTTTTAATGGGAAACGGCACTGTATCCATACGCTTTCAAGAAGTCAGGTAGAGGGTTCTTATCAGTTAGTTAGGCTATAAAACTTACAACATCTTGTGGATAACAATTCAAAGCTAAGGGTAAATTTTGTTAAGGTTCTAATAAGTACTTGTAATATCCGTAAGGGGGTAAGTAAATCAGGCTTGGCAAAGGGAAAGGGAAGAAGGAAGGGGACTTCTACGTCGCAGATGTGTTTTTATTAACGCCAAGCGAGGGATCAAAGATGCCTTTGTCACAGTTTAACCCCAGACCTTCTCAATATTGGACACTTTTGTTATGCTGTGCAAACATAAATTACTATACATGGTGAATTTTTAATGTCCCCCTCCACCTTAACTTTTGAAAAAGGAAACGTTTTGAAAACCCCTTTGGAAAATGTTTTTATAGGGTCTTGAAGTTTGTTTCGGCGTACTTTGCGTCACCCACCCCCACCAAAAACCAGGGGAAGCCTTTAAGACAGGTTTTAAGCCTTTACAAGACATCAACAATACATTGTAAATAATGAAGCTGCAAAGCAAGGCTTGAACTTTACGTAAGTATTGAAATATCAATATCGTTGTAGTATTTCCAGTTCAACTCTCATCAAACTTGTATACGAGTAGTTATTATCAACAACCTTTTTCTAAGAGATGACTAATCTCAACGTGTACAACCAAAAATCCATCAAGTCGTATACAACCAGTTTACAAACTAGCATCGACTGATCTAGCTATTAACTACGTTTTGAAAATAATTTGGTGAGTTGATCCAAGCTAATAATTTTAAAATCTAATGTTCTAGATATGAGTAAAGTTCATGGCTGAACTCTAAAGGGGCTCGGGAGCCAGCCCATAAACATAAACACGTGTTCGTTGAGGTATATAATTGGCTGAAGGGAAATGTCTATTACTTCCTCTTTCTTTAGAATAGCTTTTAATTTTCGTACTTGTAATAAATATTGATAAAAAGAAGCTCTTGAAATAACCTCTCATATTGGAAATTGCGACAACTTTTAAAAACTATTACACGATTTAATGACATCAAATGAAACTTTTCAAATCATTGACGTTTAAAATATTATATTTTATGGCGTGAAAATAATAATAATACCTGTACAAATTATACGAACAAGGTATGTTATACTTACTTTGTGTATTATACAGATATAAAGGTAATATTTAAGTATTTTCTTTGCACATTTAACAGTTTCTCATTTCTTGTAACGATTAAACTTTTTCCAATGAAAATATTAATGGTTTCAAAATATGTATGCATCTATTTAAAGCAAGCAAAAAAGAATAATTAGCAAAAAGAGGCTGATCTTAATAAGACGATAGGAACGGAGAAAGAAGTCATCCGGGAAGACTATTATTAGAATGAAGTAGAAACAAGAAATTATGCTGAGTTAGAAAAACAAGGTCAAGCAATCCGTGCAATAAAAGTAGCATTACGGGAAAGCGGGAAATACTTACGACAAATGAGATAATTATCTGCAACATTCGAATATTGTGTTCCTTGTTTTCCTCCGCTAGTAAAGAAACAATACAAGTATACAGGTAATAAGGTTTTGCATAGGTTTAGTTGCCATGGCAAGTTTCTGCAACAATCTAATTACTTGTAGCTTTTGGTAGGGGTTAGCACTCATTTTAGTTGTTACTTCTATGCTAATTGTTTTACTACTAAATTTGTAAACAAATAATGTACTCTTCACAGGACGACTACGAAAATAGTTAACTTTTTTAAAGTATTGGTAAATGTTTCCCTGGCTTTAATTGTTTCTACCAAGCTCCAAACAAAGCACTACTTTGGTGATAGCATCTAAATGTCATCTACACTGAAGACGCCATCAACTAACTTCACAATCTGCATTCACAGAACATTTGCGTTGCCATTGTGTTGGGTTGGGGCTGGGTTTTTGTTCCACCACTTATAAGTAAACAGTTATACGATGTACTACGTTTAATAGAACGGCTTTATCTAAAAGAGTCATCATACGTTGGACTTAGCCATAGAGCTTATTTTTTTCATTTTTCATAGCTCAGTTCAATTTGTATTCTTATTTACTTCGAAAGATATAACTTTATTTAAATGCAATATGGTTTTCATAGACTTGTGCGAAAATCAAAACTATGTTTTTTCAGAGTTTATTGAAAACATACGTGCACTGGCGCAATTTCACACACTATACGGAAGTGACTGACTGAAAGGGGTAGATATGGGCTGATAGAAAACCGAAGAGCGTTCCAGAAAGAATTCAATGGGAGGCAGATCAATGCCTTCCATCGAACCTTCTAGGCAGTAGGCAATAGAAGTGTCACTCTTTGGCTTCTTTAGAAACATTTCAGTTGTGCCAGGCGCGAAGGTAATAAACGTGTCACTCTTTGCTTTGTGACGGAGAGAGTTTCATGGAAGCCCGAAACACTGCCGCGCTCTCCAAAGGACCCACAGTATACTATATTGTAACGCAGTCATTAGAATTCCAGCACCACAGTATTTTATTGACTACAAATAACATGACAAATGACAAAAAATGAACAAACTTGAACAGATTTGTTGTTGTGTCAGTTTGGACTACAAAATAGTTTGTCTCGCATAGTAAACCAACATTTGTTTTAAAATGCAAATTAACTATGTTTAACTCCAATAAAAATTTTTAAAACCTTTAATTTTTTAAAATGTTACAAAACTATACATTTTTTTTAATTAATGTGAACTGCCATTTCCAAAATACTAAACCACTCCATCACACTCATCCTTCACCACATATTTGCCTTAAAAATACCCTCATATGAGAGTGGTTTGGCATCTCAAATAGTGATTTAGTGATTTGAACTAAAATAGAATTATAAGCCGATTGGTATACAGAATTTATTTAGTGAAACCCAGACAGACAAAAAATAAACTGTTGTAATATGTTTTACACTTCTATAACCTAAGGAACACATTACCAACGTTTTTTATTAAAGTTCCCAAACACCCTGTATATATAGACACAGATTACTCTTAATCTCCATGCAGACTGCTACAGCACAGTTACACTAATTACTGTTATTGGATAGTAATTAATAGATAGCAACAGGGTCGGGTTTACCAGATACTGTACACTGATACTGTGATATAATACACAGATCATGTTGTCTGTATACACGACAATGTAAGCTTAGCTGAGTACAATGCAATACCTGCTGTACTGTAGTTCAAGGTGATAAATCATACAAACAGCTGTTATTGATATAGTTGCACAGATTAATCTGATTATACTGTCTGTCTGTCTGTAGATGACTACATAATTATGGTTTTGTAGAAAAGCGGTGGCCGTTTTTCAAGAAAACACCCGTATGATTACATTAGCGGACCCGTGGCGGGTTGGAATCGTGCGCGACTCCGGAGCTTATCCCTCCGCTGGCGCGGGTTCGATCCCCGCAGTCACCACTTACATTTGTAAAGTGACCATATGTAACGCTAGGTAAGGTCGAGGTTGAGTAGTAGAGAGGACTTTATAGTCCTAACTTCACCTCGTTGAACAAGACAAACTTTACCTTTTTACATTGAAAACAAAAGTTCTCCGTCATATTACGGCCGTAAAATGACGGTCACCGCTTCTTATAGCTTAAAGTAAACTTTTAAACCTAGGAAGTATTATTTTCGTTTCCTTATCATTGGTAATTTTAGCCAATGATATTTTATCTCAAAGTCTTTACACAAGACTCGCAGATAAAACATAATTAATACAATTACAAAAGCGCTGCTATTGTGTTGACAAAACTTGTTGAACCCTTGTTTATGGGGTGAAATCTAGCTGCTTCGCTTGACCCAAAAAACTACAAGTATATCTTGTGATAAATATTGCTTGAAATTGTTGTCAATTAGTACAAGTATTTTAAAACACACATTGTTAATGAATAAATTGTTTCATTATATTGGTCATTTTGTTGTGTTTAAATAGTACTTGTATATCTTGTGAGTTCAAATAGATCTAAATAATAACAAACTTGTGATTTAGATTAAATCGTAGGATATTTTCACTGTTGATATACTCTTAACTGATATGGTTCTAGGAAGCGGTGAGCGCTTTTACGGTTGTAAACAGTATGTGAGTAAACTTTTGGTTGTCAATATCATTTAAGAATGTTTCCCTAGAGAACGGTGGCCGCTCCCAGATGCATGATTATATTGAAAAGTTCACAGACATATAACGTCCGTAAAATAGTGGTCACCGTTTTTTAGAAAGCCGTAGCTTTAACGTTTAGAAGAAGGTATAAAAGTTGTACAACACAGCCACTAGACAGAGATGTAGCAAATAAGAGCCGTGAAATGTGTGAGTGCAATATGTTACTGTGGTGACGTCACGGAGACTTATTGCGTCATAATCCTTTGTAGACTCCCTTTATGTGAGCTTTACGAGAGCTATAGGTCAAATCCTTTAGCAGTACGATCCTCGTACACAACGTACGGATTTTCTTGTGATATAATATATATTGATAAATGACATTACAAATCCAAAGAATTGTTGAGAGTGAATTTTAAGAAGATTCCTACCTCAGCTTCGTCGCGAGCAAATAACGGGATTGGCAGGTGCCATAGATAAGATTATCTTTAGTAGTGCAAACCCTAAAGAAATAACTTGTAGTCTACTTCTAGTGGAATTCTGTTCTGGGACTTGACCACTGTGGAAGTCTGCTGGAGCCGGGGAGACTTGAGAAGGCTGGTCTCAGCTCAACATTTCTTCCCTCTTCCTTTAAGCAGACGCGTAACCGAGTACCATGACTCTTGATAAAAAGGTCGATTCTTGATAACAGACTTTCTAAATTTGGCTCTGCCGAAGTCCGTCTCACCGCATATTATGGACTTATTCAATCACACCTAAATTACGGAATATGTTTATGGGGAGCTTGTTCTAAGTTTTACACATAGTAGGGGTTTTATACTTCAAAAAAGCAATTAGGAAAATAGCAAATCTAAAGTCTACAGACTCCTGCAGGAGGCCTTTGTAGACCTGGGGATACCCACTCGATCTTCCTTGTCTGTACCTTGAGACTGTCATGTACTGTCTCAATAAGTCCAGACCGACTCAGGGCGTGGATTTTCACAGTTATGAAACGATAAGCGAGGGTACCTTCAGAGTGTCCCAACACCTTCCTACGCTGGAGTTAAATTCTTAAATAAAATCCCACTACTCGTACATTCAAAAACACAGCAGTAAATTTAACAATTTTTAAGGCCCGATTAAAGTGAAAATTATGAGCGCATTTTACTCGCTCGAGTTTATGGACCATCAGTGGGTCAACTAATTATATAAATAAATTTGTTTCCGAGAGGTAGTGTGAATGTGATTGGATATGAATGTGTATTGTAAGTATGAATGCGAATTGGGTTGAGTGGAAATAAATTAGTTTAAACTGTTACAATAAGATACTGACGTTTGTATGCAACTTTGTAATGTTGTCTCACAATAATGAAATATTCTACTGTATTCTATTCTGGTTTGCGCCATTATGTGATCAAGGCTTTTGACCAACTCAGACATATGGTTTGATAATTATACAACGTAATTCTTAGTCCCATTCCAACTGTACTTCTGCTTTTTATCGAAAGTTGGACTAAGTGACACGTCGGAAAGATAATTCAAATTTATTAAACAACAATTACCTTTTATATTATTGGCCTACAAGGGAAATCAGATCAATACAAGTTAATAAAGAACATTAAAATACTGTATTTAATTTGCCCAGCTGTAGGACCTTGTGTTACTACAAGTTACCTTTTTGGCACCTGTAGATCCTACTGATGTTTTTTCTTAAAAGATGTTTTTTCTTTTAACAATTAATGGGTTTACCTTTGTTACTATCCTCTTTTGATTTTCTTTTAAGATCTTTTCCTTAAAAATATGTTTTTTAAGAAAAACATCAGTAGGATCTACAGGCACCAAAAAGTTAAATTATAATGAAGAACACTCAGCCAAAAGGTGTTAAGATTAAATCATACAGGACATTGACTTCGGATAAAAGCTAATCAAGTTTCAAATTACTTGTTAACTTAAGTGTTCTAGATCTCCATTAATGGCATATTGATTTGATTAGTCACTAATTTTGAATTACAAAGTCTTTTATTGAGACACTTTCACTTGAGCTGAAAATACTTCTAATTTAATCAACCGTTCAAGTTCTTTTATGTTTCAAACCTCAAATTAAAGACAACATAAATAGTGAAAGTGAAATACCGTAGCTTGCTTTAAAATATGAGGTCAGTAATAATTAACTAATATTATACTAAACGTATTGTGGCCCTTAAGATATTGTATTGTAGGCTACCAATTGTCTAAAGTTTTTCAACAGCTCTCAACTCTAAAAATTCGTAAAATTTCAGAATGTAATAAAATGTTATTAGGGTGTATTATTAAGCTAATAAATTACACAAACAAAACAAAACTCAAAATGTAAGCCCAGCCAAGTTATCAACAACTTGTCCAAAGCGATGTTACAAACTTTTTCTCACAAACCAATTTTGAAATGAAATCTTCTAATCAAGGTTTTCTGTTGAAAACATGCTGTTTGTTTGGCTCCAGCTAAATCTGTAAGTTGTGAGGTTGAACCTGTCAGTGAGCAGAGAGTTTACTGAGACAAGCCAACTCTCTGGGTGCACACAGATAACATTTCATCTAGTTTTGAGTGGGAATCAAATCAACGATAGTGATATGTGGGATCAGCTGTTGTATGGGTGGGAGGGAAGAGGGGGTGTTTATACTCACTAAGTGGGTCAGGGTGGAGCTTCCTAATTTCAGACGATTTATTTTGTCATTTATTTGATAGTTTCTATAAATAGTTCTACTTAGCTAATGCAATCAATGCTTATCTTTTGTATTTGCTTCTCTGTATCTTTTCCATCAAATCTTCTTTTCCTTTTGCGGAACAGTATAATGTACTAATCCGGAAAGATTAAAAGACTTTTTTACAGTATCCTTTTTAAATGTGTTTGTTAAACCTAAGAAAAAGTACTTATTGACTTTTTCTCATGTTTAACTCAACACAATAAGTCCCTAATCTCTCCCATTTTATGTATTATTAGCAACAAACCCCATGCATGCATTTTTAATTGTGGAGATTACTGTCAATTACTCCCTTATTAATTTATTTTATGCTCTGAAAGCCCAGGTACTAAGGTACAGTTTCACTGTTTTCATGGTCAATTCCCCCTCATTACACAAGGAACAACACTGAATACCAAAATGTGGTTTTGAATATTTTATCTCCTGATTTAAACACACAACAGAGTATTAAATCCGACTTACTATAAAAAATTCTGATGGTAAATTTGCTATCAGGATACAGCTTCTTATTGAAAATAACAAAATAATGAAGATGTACGTACATAAAATAATCCGATAAAATGTATATGATTAAAATTTATTGACTTTAGTTGGTGTTTGGTCCAATGATAGAAACATTGTTTCTGACAGGCCTCACCAAAAGAATAAATGTTTTATTGGATTATTTGATATACAACTTCAGTATTTTTATATTTGAGTAAACCTGCTTCCTTCAATTACAAAATTGTGTAATTAAATCAAATAAAAATACCAATAGCATGCTTTGATTTATTTCATGTGTTTTAAAGAATCTAACATAGTATTTCAATAATTTAAATTCATCATGTTAAATACTTAATCTTCCAAAGGAGATATTGGCAAATATGAAAGAGAATTTTACTTTTACAAAAAAACCAATACCAGTTAAATTTTTATTTTGTCTTTTTGTAAAAATAAAATGTTTTTCATGTTAAATACGGTTTTTACTTTTTATTATTGAATTGGAATTGTTCTACTTGCTGATTCCACAAACTGGTTTCTCCTTGAAACTTACATTTCACATTAATACTTTATTTGACTTTAAAAAGACTATACAACAAAATTTATTCTTAGCACATAAACATATGTCTGTTGTAAATTATAACATTAGACAGACTCTTAATTGTACTTCTTACTTGAAATACAAAATGAATATCAGATACAGTATTTGAATCTGAATTTGATTCTGTCAGCAGTCGGCAAAATGTAGGTTTGCTTCTGCAAGTGGGTCAATGTGAACACAGAACAATCTCAGTCTCGCAGAGCAGGCCATCACTTCCACTAACTTATTTCAACTTTCCTCGTAAGCCAGCTTTCCGAAGCAATTGTTGTCGGAACTTATTTCGTTCTTACGTGCTGATTTCTGCAGTCAAGTTTCTTATTGTGTGTAAATACAGTGCTTCTTCAACCTTTTGAAGTAGATTTTCTACACAAAACATTTTACAACTTGTTGAGTAATTGAATATTTGGATAGATTAGGTAACTAACAAGAATCATGATAGCAATAAAGTTATATATTTTGATTTTATTATCAGACTTCCTACCCAAGGAGGAGGTTACACAATTCGACGTGGGACTTTGTGTATATACGTAAATATTAAAACCAACTAAGCGATTACAAAACACTCAAAATTGTACAGGGTGTTAAACGAAAAAAGGGCGATGAAATGAAAGAAAATCAATTGGTTCCATAATTTTGTCCATAAGTGTATTATTTATTTTTGAGACTTTAGAGGCTGAATGTTTGGCTTTCTACTGGGTTCCCCTATAGTAATGTGCAAACCTTTTCAGCACTGCGACCCATTTTTTTGGGTTGAATATTTTTACAACCCCCTTCTAGTAACATCGTAAAGTAAAAATACAGCAATAATTAATTGTTAAAACATGTTACAACGGTAAAAAACACAATTCAAAATTTTACTAACCAAGACATTGGGTTAAGACGTTAGTGAGCACTAATTTATTAATAAATGATCCAATTATAATAGTTTCATGAAATGAATTTTTCAATTTTGAGAAGAGCAAAAAAGGAAGTTTTGTTATTGTATCAGCTGATCTCATGCAAGATGTTTATTTTCATAACACTCATGTTCTTAAAAAATGACGCTCCTCAAGAAAAATTCTACGTTTTAGAGTTATTTTGAGCTTTAGAGTCACCGGAAGTGATGCATTGTGATTTTTATCTTTGGGGCTCATCAAAGATGTGGTTTATGTCCTTCCTTTGCCAGCTACCATTCGAGAACACAGGTTTTGGACAACGAAAGCAGTAGACTTTATCACTCCAGCCACTTTGACGTTCGTATGGCAAGAAAGGCTTCCGCTTCAATGTATGTTACGCTAGATGTGAAGCGCATTTAGAATGCATAAAACCTTGTGGATTAACATGAACTTGTACATGGAATAACATTACTTTCTGAAATAAGTGTATTATAAATAAGTCTGTATGTTTGTAGTTCAGGGGTGATTGAGCCTGCATCTCCCAAGCAGTTTCCTATCCTTTTTTTGGATTTTATCTAATTCTGTTCTATAAATAACTAACGTTTCTACAGGATTAAGGCATACTGGTTAACCCAAAAACTAAGTTCAGTAACTGAGATTTACACCCTTAGAGATAGGTTTCTTACCATAAACGCTAGAGTTGATCATAGTAACGCTTGACTTGGTCAAGGCTTGAATTGTGTTGCCGCATTTGACACCTAGAAGCATCGGTCCACCACTCCACCCTAATCCAAAGGTTGTCATCTATTGGCAACGTATTTTGTTTGCAAATTTATCAAGTTTGGAAATTTATCTCTTGGATAACTTTTTGAAGGTATTTCAAATTGCTGAACTCTTCTAATTTTCCGTATTTGGCATTCATATATTTAGGGGCACAGCAAAAGTAGTGTAGCCCTGATTTTGGAATGGGGGTTTGCAGGATCATGAGGCCTCTTTCAGAGCGTGAACCTGGCTTTACTGGGTGCCTTGGAATACCCCCTGAAATATTAGCTAAATTATATTTTAAAATTCATCTCCAAGCAAACAGAGTAAATTAAAATTTAAAAGTAGTAATTTATCCAGCACTTACAATACAACTTTTTTACGCCACATAATATTTTAACCCTATTTCCACTGGTAATATTCAAATAAATTCCAATCTTAATTTGTGACAGCACCTGCATAATAATTTAGCTGTCAATAAAAACTTGAACCTCAAGTAGTTGTTTATATTTGTTTTAAATTTATTTAATCCACATCTTTATTGGTAATTTATTACCAGTTTCCCATAAGTATGATTCAGAAAGATGGGGATATATGCCATTTTCAAACATCTTGGTTCCAATGAGATGACAAGCTTTTAAATGAAATAACCATGTTGTATACCAAATCAAATACAGTAACTCCTTTCTTAAAGGGCTGTTGCCCTCACCTTCAGCCTAGAAGGAAGGAGATTTCACTCCAGTAATAATAGCTGCTCATCTACGGAAAAAATGCTTGCACCATCGTGATACCCAGCTGTTTGAGGATTTGTTTAACAACACCCGCTTCTTGAAATTTTTAAACCATCTGTTTGCACCTTATGCGTTAAGTGCATGTAATGCTATTTTAACAAGTTTGTGGTAAACCAATGGATAATGAAACCCATACATTATATAAACTACCATATAACGGTCATATAGTCAGTACAGTAAGCTGACCCATGCGTAGCATTGTTACCCTACCCTTGTCCAGCCCGACAGTCTGGTGAGATTCAACAATTGCTACTAGTAAGTACCAATTCAAGTTTGGAAATTTATCTCTTGGATAAATTTATGAAGGTATTTCAAATTGCTGAACTCTTCTAATTTTCCTGTGATACCATATATTTAGGGCACAGCAAAAGTAGTGTAGCCCTGATTTTGGAATGGGGTTGCAGGATCATGAGGCCTCTTTCAGAGCTGAACCTGGTTTTTACTATACCCCCGAAATATTAGCTAAATTATATTTTAAAATCATCTCCAAAACAGAGTAAATTAAAATTTAAAAGTAGTATCCAGCACTTACAATACAACTTTTTATTTCACATAATATTTTAACCCTATTTCCACTGGTAATATTCAAATAAATTCAATCTTAATTTGTGACAGCACCCGTACAATAATTTAGCTGTCAATAAAAACTTGAACCTCAAGTAGTTGTTTATATTTGTTTTAAATTTATTTAAATCCACATTCTTTATATTGATTGGTAATTTATTACCAGTTTCCCCATAAGTATGATCTGTAGGAAAGATGGGGATACATAATGCCATTTTCAAAACATCTTGGTTCCAATGAGATGACAAGCTTTTTAAATGAAATAACCATGTTGTATACCAAATCAATATAACTCCTTTCTTAAAGGGCTGTTGCCCTCACCTTCAGCCTAGAAGGAAGGAGATTTCCCTCACCTAGCAATAGCGCTGCTCATCTACGGGAAAAAATGCTTGCACCATCGTATACCCAGCTGTTTGGAGGATTTACCTAACACCTGCGCCTTCTTGGAAATTTAAAACTATCTTTCATTTTCTCATGTAGTTAAATGTATGTGTACATTATTTTAATAAGTTAAGATAATTATTGAAGGAATTATTACAATTATTTTTGTCTAGATACTCTTCAACCACCCTGTATATGTATACTATTAATTCGCTGTTGCTAGCCATGGTAATTGTTATATTTTATAGTAGATTTTCTCTAATATGTTGTATTTTAAAACCTCATGTACATACTGTATTTACTTAACAATGCCTATTTCATGTATTGTACAATGTGATCAATGACAATAAAGATTTATGAATTATGAAGTCACTTTGATTATTAAACCAAATAAAATTATAAAGTAACTGGAACAAGCCAATATTATAAATTATGAGCTTCATTCAATTCATAATTATCTCACTCCTAAAAGATTTCAAAATGAACCGATTTCCA
The DNA here is from genome assembly GCA_018831715.1 of Matsumurasca onukii. NCBI lineage: Eukaryota > Metazoa > Arthropoda > Insecta > Hemiptera > Cicadellidae > Matsumurasca > Matsumurasca onukii. Next base: position 12,841,207 of record CM032060.1, on the reverse strand, counting down.
TAAGTAAACGCAGAAATAAAACATTTTAGTGTAACATTCATTGTGATATGTGCATAAATCACGGCACAGAAAGTCTAAACTTAAATATCTATACTTTTCATCCAAGAGTAGTGTATGTACGGGAGAAAATTATGTATGAGGTCAAAACATTGTACCTATTTAGTTTAAATTGTAACTTGAGTAAAATGTGAATATTACTTAAATTTTAGATCTGTTTTGGCACCTGAACAGGTGTCCAGAGCTCAGAAAAAAAATTCCCAGATAATTCCAGTATTTTCCCAGGTATATTTGCTGATTTCCGAATTTAACTACCTTAATAGAGTCATAGTTACTACAGTTACAGCCCATTTTTAACCAAACCGTGAGTTTTTTCTAGCGCCATAAGAAATCATGACTTTTATTACTGTTAATCCATTATCTCTTTGACTCTGCTAGCCCCTGAGGCAAAATAACAACAACACGATACCGTTTCAAGGCGATTCTCCTAACTAATACATGCTCACACGTACCATCATGACTTTCGCTACCGCTAATCCACACCCATCGACTTCCGCTAGTGCCTGTATGCAATACTTCGACAGTTCAAGCGACGATAGACTCGTCCGAGAAACACTAATCACCACTTTGCTGCATGCCTTTGCAAAATTTCCTGGTTTAGACAAAATTTCCTATAGTGAAAATTCCTGTATAGTTGTTTTCTGGAATTCTTGTTTACTGGACATTCTGCTGAACAAAAGAAAATAAGTAAAATAGTCTCTGCAGATTTACACAAATGAAGATCTAACTAACCACTTGAAAGGAAGAATGGAAAACACATCGTAAAAGCAACAGGTGTGACATATATTTGCAAATTGAGTTAAGGCAATTTGCACATTTTTGATTCCAAAGTTAACAATATTTACAAAATTTACAGCTATATGTACAAAAGATATATTACTAATCATAACATTTGAAAAACCTAAAATAAACGTATATCAATAATTTAAAATTACCTAATCTCGTCATTATTTAGCCGTTAGTTTCACCGTTAGTCAAGCCACTATAATGCACCGACACTTCAGAATCCCTCCGCACCTTCTTTATCAACGGCAAATCATCACTGTCTTCACTTGACGCCCTTTTCTCGGCGACGGAGCCGGCGCTGGCTCAACTTTCACCACGGTCTCGCTTTCTCCGACTCATGAGAGTCGTTGCTCGAGTCTCCTACATATAGGAACACCGTTTGTTGCATCTCCACCATTCTCCACTGTATTGCACTTCTTCTCTTGTTCGTAGCTCGCTATTGTCTCTTGCTTTGCGCAGTTCTTGTTGCAGGTAGTATATTGTGCTTTGCATTCCCTCCACGTCCTCGTCCAGATCTTGTAGGAACTCGTCCAGTTCTGAAATCAAAATAGATATAACATTTTTTAGTTCATGAACTTGAAATCCTACATTTTCTTATTGTAAAGAGCACTTTTTTTCATCCTTTTAACAGATTTAGACTTGACTTTCAGATACCAGCAAATTCCTTGATTAAATCCATCAAATTTAACTACATAACACATCTTTTGTGGTTGCAGTAATGTGTGTCAGCCTAGTAACAAACTATTTTTCTTTTAGCCCCTGTGGAAGACAGGATAATTTTTGAGGTATTTTAACTTTGTTGAAATATTTCACCCAGTCAGAGATGGTTTGGTAAAAATTGTTATCAAAACAGCAACAGTCAAAAACCCAATTGGACCAAAAGGTATTTACTTGAAAAAATTCATTAAACCTAGCATTCAAACTGACATTGGAAACCAACTATAATCTAGTTCATCCAAGTTAAGTATCAGCCAATCAGTGACTGAAGATGGTACACCAGAGTGAGACAGAAATATTTCACACCAATTTTTATGGCGTTTTGATGCTGTGGAACCAGAAGAACTAGATTATAGTTGTGACACCAGCCGCGAAAGCCTAAGAACTAACTTTAGGCTAAGAGGTGTTTAAAAGTACACCAGCATAAATTATAATCTAGCAAGTACCTGACTGAGATTTCTTGACTTCTTCACTGAAACTCTTCTGCAGTGCCAGCTCACCCTCCAGCTTGGCAACTCGACCACTCGCTATCACTCGGCCCAACTCCTCGTTCTCCTGGTACAGCAAGCGGCACTTTGCCATCAACCGCTTCCCCGTGTTGCTGAAGTAACAACATACCCATCAACATCCGGACCTCAACAAACACTCACACAGTCAAACACCGATCAAAAACATTCAACTTTACATTACGTAAACAATAATCATAAAATAGACTTGACGGATGTAAAGGATGAAGGTAGAGGGCGACAAGAGCTACAATCATATCTCTAGAACTTACTTCCTTGCTACTGGACCGAGATCGGAGCAGAGATGGGCTTGCAAGGGATGTAACATCGTCGTGGAAGCTCATGACAGCACCCTTACAAATCATCACCTGACGCATAGAGCCCAACATATCACCCGAGTGGCACCAATCACTCAACTCATCACTTTCACTTGATTCACTTAGCAAGCCTGCACCACACCATTTGCCCTTTCTTATATATGTTGATGACCCATATACCATATTTTAATTTTAGAAGAAAATTAAATAATTTTTACGGATTTTATATGGTATATGAGACAGTAGACAATATAAGAACTAAATTTGCGCACATCCTTCACTTTTGCAAAATAACTAAACACTTCTAAGCACCTGAGAACATGCCGTTGCTCGTTGCAACAAGATCAAACACGCAAAACACTTTTTGCATGGTTTATTATTTCCAGCATGAGTATGGCATCTAGCATTTTGCTTACTTAAAGCTAAAGTACAATGTTTGACAAAGATACATGGGTTCATTTATAAAATTAGATAAAATAGGCAAACCTCTATTTTGATTATAATATATTTAAAACTGCTAAAACTAAAAGAAAATTTTTTAAAAGCAGGTGATTTGCTCAAGACTGGCTGGAGTCGCAGAAGTTTTAAAAGGTTTACTTCAAGAACAATAGCATTAAAATTAAAAATTTTAAACAATATGATAAATGGATGCTATTGAAGTCTGAACATAGTTATTGTGATTTCCAATAAAAGGATGAATGATTAAAATATTTAAAATATGTACGCTATTTTCAATTTCCTTCCAGTGTTAAAATTTAGAAGTTAATAGCAATTAATATTCATCTGAACAGTCTCAGTACTTCAGTACAAAATACATTACTCAAAGAATGCTTTAACAAAATAACTCTGCAAAATCTGTGTAGAAAAATTTTCTTTATTTCTACACACAAAATAAAATTTAAAATATCACTTAAAATTTAAAAACTTGAATGGAACCAAATTTGTGTAGATATTTTATACCTAAATTGAATTGCTCTTGCACTTATAACCAACACAACACTTCACTTTTATTTCCGTAGCACTTCACAACACTAAACAACACTGATCCACCATCGTCGGCAAGGCTAGAGAGACTAGCAGGGTCATGACGGGACTGTCGCAGATTAAAACAGACAATCAGCATTCTGACACCTTGTGCGAGACTACGTCCTCACCAGCTCTGTGGAGTTGCCAATCATTATTCATACATGAAAAACACAACACAATAAGACAAAATTCCTCATCAAATTAAATTTAAACCTGAAAAAATGTATATGTACTAGTCCAGATATTCAGGGCTGATTCAATTTTTAAAGTATTTGATGCTATGTTTTATAGTTTTGGAAATGATCTGTAAAGTGCAGCCTTCAAGTGATTACCCATTCACACTCTTGTAATAGATAAGCTTAGTTGGGAGTAAACTGCTTAGGAGCTAGGTATAGAATACAGGTATACTCTTTTAAGTTGCCAATCAGAATGAGCCCAATTGATTGTGAACGATTGAAAGATGATTTAAAGCAACTTCGACAAGAAAATTGTTTTTCGGTAAACTACAAAATTCTAAATCCAATAAGGAGCTCCCTAGATGTATGATGACTTCTAGGATTTGATAATTAGCAGGCAATCTAGTTTTCTTTTTTTCTTAGGAGTTGAGGAGGAAATGCTTTACATTCTGTGCTAGGTAACTTGTCCTGTACAATAGCTGAAACACCTGGCAGCTATCAATTAAAATCCTTTCTTCACCTAAAATTAGGAAGCTAACTTAAAACCGTTTGATGCTGTATCAAGCAGAGGCCATTGACCGTTAGCTGTTAGGCCTTTAGTCCGATTTTACCAATATAGAGGTATCGAGATAGATTTTTTAAGTCCTGAGGACAATTTTAACAAAGTGGGCCCCAAAGTTTGTTAAAAGACATGCTATTCAAACTACAAACGTAGAAGATAATAAAAGTGTAGAGGGTAAATGTCACGGCTTTTGAAGTTGGTGCTTAACCTTACTCAATGGCGAACTGAGTCCGCCCGGGCCGAATGGCAAAATAGTCTAGTCCGACACATTGTTTATTGCATATAGCATGGCGATAGGCAAGGACTACACTACACTAACGACCTAGCAGAGAACATCGAAACTACCACTCCCTGTTTGTTTGTCTGAGTTTGACAGCCCACAAACCCCAGTGGTTTAGTGGTTATAGTGATGGACAGTTGGCCCCTATCTGTCTGGCGTGGTTCGAATCCCACCGGTGCTATGATGCGGTGCAATGCTAATCATTGGATCATTCGGTGCGGGGCCACAATGACCGCTCAGAATCACTGAAGAGAAAATGGCTCATCAAATCCAGTGGTGGCAGAGTGGCTTTTGAGCTTAGGGAGGCACTAAATGCGCTTAGAGGTGGTTCAATGACTGGTAATGCACCGTACCAGAGAACGAATGGCTAAAATTTTGCTTACAAGGGACTGGGAAAACCCATACGGGAGGGTTTTTACAAAAATTTAAAAATAAAATTAGAGCGCAAAGGGTTAAGGTAATCTTCCCATCCATTCTAATTTTCTTCCTATGCCATAGTCTTTGACCTCAACTCTAAAGTACAACTTGATCCATTTTTATTTTATCTTATTTTTTTACCTTCAGCCTTGACGTCTTAATACATATTTAAGTTAACTTTGATTTTTTAATTTTTTGTCAAATTTTTCAAAATTAAAGCGATAGTGAGAAAACGCCAGAAGACAGGTGTTTTAAAATGATAGAGCCTAACCATTAATTTGTACATACATCTTGTAACTTGGTCATATTGTATATTATATCCTCAAAGTTTTGGGGATCTCAAAACAAAAACTAGCGTTTAGAAGATATGGTACTCCCAAGAAAACCCTCAAATAGGGAGTTTTTCACGAAACTTCTCAGTAATGATTAACTTCAATCAAGAGCTCAGACTACAAACAAATGTGCTGAGTTTGAAAATTGGGGTAAACTGTTACCCAAGTATATCTACTTGTCTGACTTGCTAAGCTTTGAAGCGTGAACCACTCAAGAAAATCTATTAGTGTGTGAATGAGGTAAGTACAGGCAGGTTAATAATAATGTCTAACTTAACGGAAATAAAACAAATGTTTGAATGATTAAACATTTTAAACAAACAGAAGGGTAAAGATAAGCTGAAAACTGAACTTATAATAGTAAATATAGATTTCCACTGAGAAATTTAAAATATTAGACAACATATAACAACATATTATGAAAGAGAAGTGATGGGCAAGTTTCAATTCCTAGCAAAGACAAGTTTTCAAGGAGTAATGTTGTTTTTTTTTACTTCAATATTACGTGTTTAACATAATAATAATTCAAATGAGCTGAAAAGAAGACAAATTTTTATGGTTTGACATCTTCTTTTACCATCTTAGCTAAAACTCTAGCAATATTAGTGCCATTTGCACTAAATAATAATGAAGTGTAAAATTAAAGGTTTTAAGCTATCAATAAAGATGATTATTTTATCTTAATTTATATCAGCAATATTCCCCTAGTTATATGATGTCTTCGTTATGTCATGGAAATGTTAGTTATAACCAAGCACTGTCAAGGTACAAATAACTGGGGATAACAGTTCATTTTAACACAGAAAAGTTACTTAAACGAATATTGTACATAGAAAAGACAATTTAATTAGAAAACCGGACTTTTCCAGCCACTTCAGGAAGAAAACTACTCCTTAAGTTTAGGTTAGGCCCTTGAGAACGGGTGGAGTTTTCCAACTGCCTGAAACGTAGGGAGTAGCTTTCTTCCTGAAGTGGCCGGAAAAGTCTGGATCTCCGCCACTATTATGAATTTTAAATCTAGAAATGACAAGTTCCATTTAAAAAGCAGTTTAAACGGTGGAAAACTTTTAAGCCATCTTTAAGAAGTCAAAACATGTTTATCATAAACAATTGCAAATTTTCAGGGCCTGGTTTTTTTTAATAATTGAACTTTGAATTAATTAGATTATACAAATTTAAGCTTCGTCTTACAATCTAGTTCACCTTATAATTTAATTGCATGCAATGATTTGTTGTTGAACTTTTCTAAACACAATAATTATTATTTAAATATAACCTTCATTACAGTTTATTTACAAAGAAACCCTTTTGGTTTTATATTCACTTCTCTATTTCTCAAAGAATGTATTCACATTAACTATGTAAAATACATAAAGAAACAACTCAACATACTTATTTTCACAAATAATTTTTAAAATTTGCACACAATATATTACAAAATATTGATTACAGGTAGACACGGTTGAAATACAGCACTTTTGGGAGTCTTGAACATTTCAATTTAAGTGAGTTCTAGAACTACCCAAAAACCTAGTTACCCACACTGTGAGAAACATGTAGAATGTCAGTATCAGAATCTGATTACGATGTACACTGACTTATTAGTCACCTATATAACAAGTGTTAATACTCAAGAACGGCACATCCTTTTTAAAAGAATTGGGCGTTTGTCATAGATTTTCATAACACAGTTAACTCTCCTGGAAAATACATTTTACTGATTTGGCCAATCCCTATAGAGGTTCCCAACTATCGAGGTTTCATCAAAGTTTACCTTTACAACGGTGTTTTTAAAAGCAGACATTCATTAAAATTGCATTAACTACAAAGTTTAAAACAAAATCCCTCCTTTTTTTCTTAGGTATTTGGTAATTTTCCTTCAGTAGGATCGGATTACGTCAAAAATTAAGTAAATTTACCCACACTGAATTTCCAAACTGATTCCATTCTCAGGGCAAGAGTGTCATATCTGTAATGTGTCATCAGAGAGTAACTAGGACCAATTCTATTTCATACCCACATAGATTTAGTATGATATAGGAAAGGATTACAGGATTAACACGTCTTTTGAGTGATGGGTATCTCTACCGTTGCAGCCCAAGACGCACACTGGCGGGGTTTTTAATTTGTAGTGTTTAGGCTCTATGCAATAGAATACTACAATTGCTCCCCGGTCTTCCCAAATTTCCGAGTTTCCGGAAAGTGTGAATTATGTTAGATAATGTTTGGGTATATACACTTAGTTGTTAAATTTATAGTTTTTCAAATGAGTACTTGTTTTTACATTCAACTGGGAAAACATTCCTCTGAAGTACTGATACATACTGAAACAACTACAGAAAATTCTAGTTCTTAGCCTAGTGCAATAGTTTGTTTTTACAAAAATAGAGCACATGTTTTTTAGAGGAGGTTTGATCACATATTAGACTAGCACTTAAATATTTTTAAAAGTCTCTTGTATAAAACATTCTTAGAAAACAACATGGAAGACAGAAACAAAATCAATGATTCCAGTAAATTTAACAAAAAAACTGATATGGCAATATTTACACTATGAACCACAAGAGTTTTCAGTTAAAGAGAGAGCTTTTAATCCGTCAATTTAATGATAAGTGATAACGCTAGTTCAGTTGTTTAAGCTAGGAAAAATATTCAAAGTAAACCCTTACTAAACACAGCTGTTCGGTTTATTCAAATATTCATAGTAGAATCAACTTTAAAACCCCTTTTTCAAATGTGTTTATGCTCTTCTCTTTCACCAACTCTCGTGGTAGTTATAGTTGAACTGATGTTTTCCAGCAAAAAAGTTAGAATAGTGAATACTGAGTGAATTTTGTAGAGGTGGCCCCATAAGTATTTACCTAACTTTGGTCAATGATTTATGGCTTAAATTAAAAACAAAGAGTAAATAAAGAACAAATTTCTTTAACACATTTGCTGCTAGCGGCACAGAACCAATCATAACATTGAATCAAAAACAAATTGCTATGTTAAAACTTAAAACATGTCCATAGCAGTGAACATGTAAAAGCCCCATTTTATGGCGAACCGCGGTTTGTTCAAAAATTATTTTCTATCCAATTTTTTAACTTGTATACTTTTGTAATAAGTCAAGATCCCAAACAAAAATGTCAATGTGATTTAATGTCATGTTTCTAAACGGCAGCTATTAATCATATTTTTATTCGCTTTCAGTGAATTAGCAAGAAATTAGTGAGGTTTACAAATAATTATCAAGAATGAATTATGGAAGAATCTTTAAGGAATTAATTAAAATCTAATTTATACCAAAGACTTGAACATCTCTTGGAAAGCTACTTAGATACAGTAAAAAATAGATTTACTTTATGTACCTGTTGTTACACCGATATTGCCGGGCTTGATTTCAACTAACTTTCATGTTTTAGAATCGACAAGTTAGTAATTCAATTTAGTAAAAAAGATTGTTAGACTTCATCCTTTTTTTTCTATTTAAGGAAAAGCTTAGAAAAATGTGTAAACAAATTGCAATTAAAAAAAACAAGAAATTGGATCACAGTGGCATTTTTTTTATGTAAGGACTTGAACTTTGATACCTGATAAAGGGTAAACAAAGAGTTGTTTTAAAGCGTGTTATTTTAGTTTTTCTCTTTATTTTGACCCAAAATCTCAAAGTTGGGCACTTTACTTATGAGACACCCTGAATCGGTCCATAATTTCAAATGTCTATTCTTTGTTTAGCATTTTGTTTTGTATTCATTGATTTATATAAAAAATTAGATAATGAAACTACTTATTTCATGATGTGCCCTAAACCATTACAGTCTAGGTATGCTTTCTTAGGAAAGCTGTGACCACTTTTTACAGTCGTAATATTAGAGACTTTTGTTGTTAATGTAGTCACATGGAAGCGAACACCGTTCACTTGGAAAGCATTGGAATTCTTTCATCTGCTTACAATGAAAACATTACTTCAACGTCTTATATGGTGTTAAAATGTGGTCACCGCTTCCTAGGTCAACACAGCTTCATACTCTTCAAAATACTTGTAAACTGCAATGTTACACAGGGTGCCCAGCATTCAGAAAACTAAACTTCCATATAATTCTCTCCTTTTCCCAGATAAATGTTGCAAATTGCCCAGTTTTGAGGAACAAGACTATAACGCTTCAATTCACATTTAAATTTACAAAACCATTAAAATTTAAAATGGGAGTCTTTAAATGGAAGTCTCTTAAGGGAGTCACAGTTACTGCTATCAAAGCTCAGGGTGAAAAAAGGTATTTGTGGAAGATGGCAGCGATCTCTACTACCCCAAAATCATGACTACCATTAGTCTGCTCAACAGTCTCTGAACTGATGTTAAAGAGTCTACGATAAAATTATTACTAACCAGGGGGCCACAGAAGTAGCTTGGTAAAATTCCAATTATTTTCTGGTTTTTTCCCGACAAAAAACACATTTTCGCAGTGCACTTCCAGTGTTGCATAGGGCGCTTTAAGCCCACAGTCTACAATTTCATCCTTATACTTGATCCTCATTACATTCCAATCCTCGTCTAAAATCAGTGACCGTCCCCGATTGCTGTTTTACGCCCACGGTAAGTTCTGAGAGCCGTTTTAGACCCGGTCGATTCCGATGGTTCATGGCGTTGGAATGTATCGTGAAGGTTGACAAAGGCCAATCGTTTGCTTGTTAAACCCGATATCGCTAAAGCCAGTCTCAGCCAGTCAACAAGCTACTGAGGATGACTCTCCACAGCGAGGTCAAAATGTCTAGCAGTATTTTTAATTAACTGTGACGCGGTATACACCTGAAGCCTTAGATCTTAGAGATTCCAAGAGCCGTTTATTACCTACAACCCTTTACGATCGCCCTTCTACGCCCGTGATACGTTTGGGGAATCAAGAACTGAACCGTTACGATCACCTTTTGCGCCCAATACTTTCGAGAGCCGTTTATTACCCGTAACACTTTACGATTGCCTTTTTATGCCTGTGATACGTTATGGGATTTTTCTAAGACCTGCAGTACGTTCTGATCGCTTCCGAGAGCCGTTTATTACCCGTGACACTTTTCAAACGCACTTTCAAGCCTGCAATTTGTTCCGAGAGATGTTTCCGGCCCCGTGGTACGTTCCGAGAGTCATGTTTGATACCCGCATGACGTTATAATCGCCTCTTTAGGCTCTCGATATTTTCCGAGAGGCGTTTCAGATCCACTGTAAGTTACGATTCCGTTTTACATTTGGGTACATAACGATAAGTTCCGATGATCATTTAACGCCCTTGATGCGTTCTGTGAAACATTTCAGATCCACAGTGCATTATGGCCGCAGTATTTTGCGATATGCTACGAGAATCAGTTTCTGACCCACGGTATGTTCCGATCACCATTTTAGCGGCGTATCGTTTCATACCCCTGTACGCTCCGATTACCTAATTGTGCCCGCGACACGATATGATTATTCCCAGTTACACCCAGAACTCATGCATATTTTCCAGTTTTTTCCCAGTACTTATAATTTCAGCATAAATCCCTGTTTTCCCGGAATTCCCGGTCTGTGGCGACCCTGCTATTATTAGTCTTCACAACAGTCTCTGAACTGTTATTAAAGAGCCTACAATAAAATCATGACCATCATTACCTCTCAAAACAATCACCAGATTCCCGTTAGCATCTGTTGCTAAATATCAAAGATCATTGCCACCCTTGATAGTATTTACGTTCCCATTAGTGTCAAAAAATCAACACTTAGGTTACCATTTGCGATTATACGTTGGCATCCATTAATTACAAAACCACACTTTTTGTTATCACCCTTCAAAAGATTTCCCAGTTTGGAAATGGAATTTGCGCGTAATTCCATATTGTTTTTCTAACTCCTGTATGCTGGACACCGTTACTGAGAATTAAATTCTTTAAGCTTGTTACTGATAATCAACAAGAATAATTTTGCACTATTTAGGTATGCTCTAAAATTTTAAGTACATACTTTAAATACTAGTACAACATTTTCTTACTACCTGATATATTGAATGGAAACAGGCTGAACATTGGAAAGCAAATTTATTTACTCCTCGGATCACTTCATGAGTAAATGAAATTAAAACTAACACACTTTCAAAAAACTATTGAATCAGGGAAAAACTGGACCGATTATTGCTCAAATTACATTCACTGCGACAACTCACGATACTACCGCACTTCATTAGAGAAAACTCTTCATCACACGTCACGACACAACACAATTCTTAACACTTGCACCAGACAAATAAGCCTGGTCATTCACAAATCACTTGTACACAGCGCAGACGAAGCGACTAGATGTGAAGCGAAGATACCATTTACCTAAATCACTTGGGAATATCAATGATCAACAAGTTTCACAACATATGAATGTCAAGACAAGCAATATTATGAATCATATCGGCTAGATAGCTTATTTAAACTTATAAAATACAAACTTAAAGTAATAATCATCGTATTATTAACTTAAATATACCAATACCGTATGCTAAGCCAACATAATGTTCTCACTAATGCAACTTTCTTTTTGTGTTTACTTACTGTTTAAGATAAATATTGAGAGATCCGTGCAATAAGCTTAAAAAACCATTATTTGGTTAAAAATTAGTAGCCTTCAAACTTTATAAGAACGGTACCAATATTTCTAATAATTTACAATTTTAAAATTGAATATAGCTTAGGTATAAAACTACTTAAGCTAAATAAATAGGTCTTAGATTAAGGAAATCTTTCAGGAAAATTTAGAGGTTGTTTTGACCATACAGAACACTTATATGGGGACAAGCTTGGAAATTAAAAGAATAAGATGAATATGTTTCAATATGGAAGATCTGTTTGAAAACAAAATGTTAATGTATTGAAACATTATTGGGTTTCTAAATTGTTCGTCTAAATCTGAAAGTTAAAATATTTGTTTAAAGTTCATAATGTCTTATACACTTACAGACTTATAACAAACCATTTAATAGGAGATCATACAAACGTTTGAATTCCTCGAATATTCAACGCACAGTTCATTTTACAACTTGCAATAAAATAAAACCAAAAAGTCGAACACAAAGGTTTGAGTTATTTGTTCACGCTGAAACTGCACATAACGTTTAGTCAGCTGCACTTGGTCAGATGTTTACGGATTCAAAGTACAGTTACAGTATGATAAACGGAAAAGCAATCAATCATACAACGGAACCACAATGATTTCTACCTTCGTGGTTGGTAGCCTGAGAGAGAAGAGTTTCAATATACGCATCTTGTTGTTTCCAGTGGTTGAGAAAGTCATCCTTGGAGAGAGTTTCGAGCTGCTGGTCACTTAACTTCACTCTGGCCGGGACCACTGCAGAAGTCGGTGCTGGAACCTTCGAGGCCAAAGCTGCGACAGGCTGAGCCAAAGGAGGAGAAGTAGCCACGGGTTCGTCTAACATGGTCCAATCTTTTCTCAACAAACTTTTTTTTCAATGCACCAATTAACGATACTGCAACAACCTGAAACAAAAATATGTTATTTGTAATATAAAAGACAAATTTGAGATCTGATAATCAGGATTTAAATAAGACTCTGCGCTACCGTACCAGACTCAAAAATTTAAATTCAATGCTTTTGGGAATTTTGAATTTCAACCTAAAATTTACAAAATTACCTAAAGGAAACTTAGAGAAAAATATGAAATCCTAAATGGTAAATTCTTTTCAATTTGTTCAATCATCTCCATTTTCATTAAAAGAATTGTACAATGACTTTAATAAATTATTATTGTTCACAGTCTGCAACAACATAGGATGTTAAACATGTTCGTGTGATTGCTTGTTAAATACAGTACGTTGGGTTTAGCGACATGGATCACCATCCATAGTGCTAAGTGTTTTTGTTTTTTTTTTATATGTAGTGACAAAACTACAATAAATTCTAAAAGGCAATGTACATTTTCAGTCAGAGCTGATAGCTATTTCTAATTGAATATAATAAGGGCAGAATCAAAAATGTGGAACAAAATCCAGGCAAACAGGATTTTTTCATACGTTTGCAATAATACCCTACAATAATTTGTTTCTGATAACACAATGTTTTAAATATAAAATCTCTCGGTCAGGGCTTAAACTTAGTCTAGATACAAAGTTATAGTAGGATTAAATAAATTGATATAATTATAATTTCAATTAATTTTTTCAATACCTCGAATCCTTAAGTGTTAATTTCAAAGATCAGTCATATTCTAAAACTAATTGCGCCAAATAGGCTACTAGATAGAGCCTAGGTCACGAAATAGTTATTGACCAAAATAATTGAAGCTGTGTTCAGGCAAATGACACATTTGTAGGAATGCATGTGTCATCACTCGATATGACCTAATATAGTCTGTATTAAAAACACTACAACACAATTTCAAATTCAGGAGCTTTTATTATGATGACTTCACCTCCTACCCGGAAAAGGGCTCTGATGTAAAGTAACCGATTGAACAGACTGTGGACTGTGGAAAAAACAAACCCTCCGTATAAAGGTTAATCCTAAATTTAGACTATCGTATTACCTTTGAAATGGAAAGGAAACTGGCATGCTTGAATGAAAATTGAAAACTCAAGTTTTACAAATTTTTTACAAATACTACTTCACAGTTCACTCAGCAAGGCATCCATTTTGAATATTTGAGCTACAGCCTACTTCGAGTTCGACGACTTTACTTACTATGCCTCACGAATCTAATTTTCTCATAACAATAAAGAAACTATACAAAAAACGATATTTCTTAAAATTAATAACCTAGCTCTGCTTTCACTGACTAATAAATCAAATACAAGTTTCCCTTCAATCTTTGTATGATTATAAACAAGTATTTCAAGAGTAACATTTATATCGGAGCACAGAGCAATCGAGCATTAACTTATTGGCCTGGGGCGGTGGTTAGGGGATGGAATACATCTAAAAGTGCCAACCCATCTCAAAAACTATTTTTATTAATTTGAAATCGGCAATACATTGGTTTTCAATGAACACGTTTTGAGCATTTTTCAACACTCGTATAATTATGTATATGAGCTTTTTTACATAGGTATATATTCCTGTTACAAATGTTACGCTCACAATAGGGATCTCACAAACTAGACAATTTTCACTTACGGTCAAAAATGAAAAAGGTGCAATAAGCTCATTTAAAAACCCCGTTCAAAATGTACAGTAGCAAAACTAATGAAAATTCAGTCGTTTCAATATGGCGGACAAACAAGTTAGTTTCTTTGTTACAGCGTTATAAATAGTCCGATTCCAATAAAATTTGAAATACATTTCCCCTTCTCGATATGTAGTAAAACTTGCAGTAAAAGCAAACGTAAATCAGAGGCAAAAGTATGTATATCCTTCAGTTGATGTTGCTGTCGATGCTTCTGTCGGTCAAGAACTTTGTTCTCGAAAGGATGAAAAGGCCTAACCAACTAATAAACAAGTTTTATTTGTGTTTCCACCAACTCCAAATTTAGAATGGTGTTTTTTCCAGTATCATAAAAGTGTCACGCACTGTCCATATCTTCGAGAAAGTCGACCCGGCATCCATCAGCAGTTATAGACCAATTTCTTTTTTCCCGTGGTAGAAAAATGTCTTTGAGGCAGTTGTGAAACGGCAGCTAGTTTACCACCTTGAATATAATGCTTTGCTTAAATACTCCCAGCTAGAATTTGGACGCGGGAAATCTTCAGTTTCGGCTGTTTCCGAATTGATCGGCCAAGTAATGGAAACTTATGATGACCAGGGTTCTGTTGATGTCATTTTGGCAGACCTACATGAAGCATTCGATACTGTTAGCCATACAATTTTACCAATACAAAGTCTCGCAGTGGCCAGTGAGTGGAAGTGCTCTGAAAAGGTTTGATTCCTTCCTGTTATATCAGTTGGCTAGAGCTAAACCAAAATTAGTAAAGCACGGCGCGCCACAGGGATTGGGGGTTTGACCAGTACTTTTTCCAGTAACGATGAACGATATTGGCCAGTTGGGGAACATCCTGATGTTTGCGGACGATAGAACAATATTGTTTTTTCAGCTCATCACAAAGAAGAAAAAAGGTCCTGAGGATGTTCAATGTTCTCCCAGCAAGATTTAAGAACCCGGATTCGAGGGCTTTTGAAAGATTTCTGAATGCTCGGCTCTTAGACAATCCACCGATGTATTCCGTTTTATCATTGTAGCCTATCACATAGTTATTATTATTTCATTCGTCACACATATTTATTTCATCGTTATTGTTATATTCTACTACACAGTTTCACTTATATTTATGTATTATGTCTCAATCAAGTTATCATAGTTGTAGTACTACACTCCATTTGATCGTATGTAAATTTACATTTCTAATCACAACCATCTATTGTACCATATATATATTGCCATCTAGCCTAGTTCTAGTTGTATAATTATTATAATGAAAATAGCTGTTGACTCAGTCTATCCAGCAATGCTGGTCATTGACGCAGCAGAAGGTATTTATGTAAGCCAACGAATCTAAAATGAGTTTTGATATTGACTTAAACATTTAACGTCAATTGTTACGCAAAATAATTTATTTTGTAGCACTTTTACATGTCTGTCATGACCTTTTTTAGTTTGTTCTTTATACTGTAACCTTGTGTGTTTTATATATGCAGTTTTATAATGTGTTTTATTTATGTAACCTTTGACGTTTGTCCATTCAGTTGATGTTTTTTGATTATACAAATCTTGACTTTGACTTTCTAATATAGTGCTTCACTAAAAGATTTACTTCACTAAAGTGTGTTGGTATAGGCAGCACCGTAAAGTTGTGTTGGTCAACCTGATATCTTTTCAACAAAACTGTCCTGCAGCAGGAAGTTGGTCTCGTTTTCTTCCGATCTCTCCAGGAGTAAACGGTATGTACAGTACTTGGCAGAAAAGTCTAGATTATTAAAATCGTAATTTTTAGAAATTATTCATCTAATACATTTCTTGTTGTGTTTGGACAATTCTTATTCCATCCGGTTACTGACCCTCTTTTAATAGCTAATTGGTCAAATTAACGAAATCAGAACTCCACGTGGTAGTTGATGACGCCTTGGATAGTACCACTACATTTCATTAGATGTTAGGAGCTAGGACGTCATTCAATTTATTTAATCTGTAATTTCGGATTAGCTTTCACTATTTCGATTTTCAGGCCTACGATGATGTTAGGCTAGGACTGGTTCAAGTCATTGGATTGACAAGATTCTGCAATAAGCTGATCATGCCCCCACTAGCTAGCCAATTTGTGACACTGCCACGCCACTGCTAGAGTAGGCTCTTTGCCCCTTAAAATTGCATTGTTCTCCATATTGGGATGTAACCTGATTGTGTTAAGGCTACTGGATGCTTCACATTAGTGTGCATGATACTTAGGCTATGGTTAGGGCCTAATCTCTGAGTGTATTGGATTTGCAATTAAAGGAGAAGTTGTAAGATTAAAATTCTTGTAGGTCGAATCGTATAGGCCCTAACCTAGCGTGGGAAGTTGTTTAAAGCTGGGCATGATGGTGAAACTCGAGACATTTTGGTTGTAAGATCTTTTGAAGCACTTTGTGTTTTTTGTGGTAGGCCATACAGTTCAGAAAACTATGCTGGTAGGCTCTATTCAAGGTATTGTAGGGGAAAGTCTTTTTAAGTTGCGGAACATTTGATAATGGTTTAAAGTTGGGACTATTTTACGTGCGGATGGCGAGTCATGTACCAACCGTGAGTCCGCTGTATCCCGTCCTTGAGTAAATATCTTTTGTGCATTGAGCGTGTGTGAAAGGAAACACCATGTCCGTTACGGCAGTGGAAGGTGATAGTGTTTTTAATGGTTTCTGCAAATTTCCCAAAATTAAAATATTGTTTTTTTTGGTTTCAACTTAGAAAAGTGCAAAAAGGCACCAGTCACTATACAGGGATCTGCAGTACTTTTATAAACGGAGGGTGTAATTGTTTCAACTATCAGTTGTTTGCTGAGTTATGTGTGAACTGTTTGGATGTTTTCTATTGGTACCATGTTTACACCAGTCTCGGCCTGGCGAAAATGTTACAGCCAGTGCTAATTAGCATGAAGCGCAGAGAGGAGATTTTAAACAGGTGTGACGTAGGTCCCTTCTACTCACCCGTTCAATTTCCCATCAGGCGGCTTGGTATAGTCCATTCCATAAGAATCCAAGATGGCAATTTGTTTACAAACATTAACTATTAATTATCTTGTTTTCTTTAACATATATATTTTAAAATTGTTAAATTTACTTTGATAGTTTAATTCAGTTAGGTTGATTCTGTTTTGTTATTTGTATGTTGTTATGCAATAAGTATTGAAGCAAAATCCAGACTAATAGGGATATGTTTATGCGCAAGTCATGCTCCATGCTAGTTGACGCTATCTGTACTTTAGTCATAGAGTAAAAGATTTTTGTATTACATGATAGATCGATGCAGTTGGTTGTGTTCTCGCTAGGTCGTTTCGATCATGTGTCCTCTTATCGAAGTGACGCCAGATTGCTTCCAATGGAAACAATATGCAGGTTGTTGACTATCTGCATGACACACAAGGCCCTTACACTCGGGGAGCCGCAATACTTGTCTGTATACTTGCTAGTCTTTATAACTTCTTGTTTCTTTATTTATTCATGTAATATTTGTGTTTGTTTATTTATTTATTTATTTATAAACCATTTTACATTATTGATACAATTGGCTGAAAATAGAAAATACACAAGAGTAAGCACAGAAACATTAATAGAACAGACGGTAATATTTATACTGCTTAGAAACATAAGGCGGGTCTTCATCCACCTACATCTTGGTACTTTTTTACATTTTTTTGTCTAATTGATTTATTTTTCGGGGTGGTAATGGGTACTACATTAGGGACATGTTAAGTAATAAGGCGCTGAAAACATAGAAGATAACGGACAAATATGTAAAAGCATACATTTGAACAACCGATATAACAGTGACACAGTGAGATTAATATAATAAATAACTAATAATGATGTATAATTTACGATAATAACAATAACCAACAAGAATACAATATAACATTTGATAACGGACATAAGTGTTATTTATTACTTGTAACTTTTAAATTAATTTATGTTGTACACTGTAATTATAGTTTTAAATGTAGTAATGTTAAGTTGACACGAGTTGTTCTGAAAACCAGTTGTAACTGAGAAACGCTCTAATAAAAGGCATTTTTATTTATTTATTTAGATAATTGAAATGTGGCAATCCAAATCGCATCATAAATTTATTAGGCCCATTTATTTCAATAATTAAGCCTATTGAGCAGAAGCTTGTATAGTTCCAGATTATATAGTTAATCAAACTGTTGCCAAATGATGGACTATTAAAACTTTCGTTCTGCTGATTTTCAGTGAGAGAAAATTATATCAACTGATGGCAAATTTTAAATATTTTATCTATTAAATCTGGGTGTTAACTAAGCTAAAAAAGTAAGGTCAGTTAAAATTTTTGATTTTGAAATAATGCCAGAAACCCCCTTACCACGTTTTCAATGAAGAGCCAAGAATATGTCTCAAAATTGACTTCATAGGATGGTGTTATAAATATTTGGCATAGATCTATACGTATTCAGACCTAATCCTGATGAAATAGTAGATTTTCACAATAAAGATGCAGTTGCCATAAAGATTTAAATTTCCTTACATATAAATTAATGCTTAAATAGAAGCACTTAGTTCCTTAATATACTATATGTATCATTGTTGATTTATGCTTACAGAATCATGGCGGACGCAGCTCCAGCCGAGCGTGGAGGTAGAGGTGGGTTTGGTGCCCGTGGGGGTGGCAGGGGAGGTCCGAGAGGTCGGGGTCGTGGCAGAGGTAGGGGACGTGGTCGTGGTAAGGAAGCTGAGAAGGAGTGGATTCCCGTCACCAAACTGGGCCGATTGGTTCGAGATGGAAAGATCCGCAATCTGGAGGACATCTACCTCTTCTCACTCCCCATCAAGGTTAGTCTGGAGTTGATTTTGGAAATGCCTTGTATGTAGAACTGAAAAAAAATTTGGAGATGATTTTTTATTTATAGGTGCAACTTACTTGTCAAGAAGCCAGTGTAAGGGCTTACTACCTACATTTTCTTATCCTAGACTTGTGTTCGAACTAAGTTACCAAACATTTCTTAGATAAATGTCTGTAAAGTTTTTTATTTGTTGTAGGAGTTCGAC
This sequence comes from Matsumurasca onukii, assembly GCA_018831715.1. Taxonomy (NCBI): domain Eukaryota; kingdom Metazoa; phylum Arthropoda; class Insecta; order Hemiptera; family Cicadellidae; genus Matsumurasca; species Matsumurasca onukii. The sequence goes on along the minus strand of CM032060.1, from coordinate 12,821,833 downwards.
ATCATTGATTTCTTTATTGGCTCCTCACTCAAGGATGAGGTTTTGAAGATTATGCCCGTTCAAAAGCAGACCCGTGCTGGACAGCGAACCAGGTTCAAGGCTTTTGTTGGTATGTCTCATTTTTAAAGTTAATTAAACTTTCTATACGTTGGGTTACAAAAGCTACTTTCATTAGGCTTAGGTATTGAATTACTTTTGTAGTTAAGATGCTTATTTTTGATTATATATACTGTAATTTACAATGTCTCGGCTCACCGGCTTACCCGGGTGAATGGCGTCTGACCTGGATCGGTTAACTAACCTAACCTTTGTTTTTGGCTAGGGATGTTTTCAAGTGTGTTTGAGAGTGTGCTCTTTTAGTTTGTTAAGTGTAATTTTAGTTGTTCTTTCACATTCCTATAATATCTTTTTAATCATCTTAACCCACAGATTAAAGCGGTACAACAATAACTGTTGTGTTGTTTTTCATAACTTCAAGATCAATTTTTAAAGCAAAAGCAATAAATATCAAAAAGTACGTATATAGCATTGGATCTTGCTGTTCAGTGATGTTAAATATCAGAGCCAATCCTTTGATTCTCTGTGAAACAAATCATATTTTCTGAGAACAGGTTTCAATTTTTAAGATTACCATTACGGTACCAGACAAACAGTTCTTGAGAAACTTGATTAATTTGATGTTTTGTTGTTTCAAACTGGGTCGAGACAAGTCAGTCAGTGACTGGTAGTCCTGATGCCATAGTACTTTCTATTGGTGATTTTATGGTTGCAATTTACAATCGGCTCTCGGCTGCCGGGTAGATAGCGTCTGACCTGGATCACAGCTGATTGCTCGGTTAACTAACCTAACCTTTGTTTTTGGCTAGGGATGTTTTCAAGTGTGTTTGAGGAGTGTGCTCTGACTTATGGTCATTGCAAGATATATCCTTTGATGCTTTGAAAGTTACAGCAAAATGCCAATGACAACGATGGGAGTACGCCATTTATTGGTCGCCTTTCTGTCGTGTCTAACTGGCAGACATTCTTTCCCAGGTTAAACACAAAGAACAACTGTTTCCATCCTTCTTAGCTTGTTTAGTTTACTTACTCTTCTAAGTTATCTCTTTTTGTCTTGAGAAGGGCCCTAGTAGGGCAGAAAATTTGAGATTCTTGAGTTCTTCTATGTGTTTCTACTTTATCCAGATGAGCCTGCTCTCCTTTCTATTCCTTTTTGATAGCATACTACTAGTCCTTTACATAAGGATCCAGTTTTAGGTGACCGTTCTGAATTGTATGTAGGTTCCTAAGTAGGCGACAATAGTCCAATTGCATAATATTTTCTCGGTAGAGTAGGGGAAGTACGCACGAATGAAAGTAAATTCGGCTCTTATAATGTTTACGAACCCTTAAGCTTAACTTTTTTCTCTCAAGTTGTGTAACTTGGCCAGCTCGAAGCTGCAACAAGATTATATTTTTGTTGCAGTCAAAACTTGGCCAACAGAAAATTTCACTTCTATGGTCACCAGTTAATAATTTGATTTAATTTGGTATCACCCAAAGTGAAAACAGTTGTTTTGGAAAATCTTTAATTGAAACTCGTAGAAAGTACAGCTTTCTTGAATGTGTGACAGGGCAAATATGTTATGATAGGGCAACCTATTTTAATTAGGTTTACAGACCCTATCATTGAAAGAGAATATTCTTTATTATTACAATTTTAAAGAGCACGCATGGCGTCAAAATACCTGTACATTATAAGTTAGCTGGTGATTTCAACTCTCTATGACTAGAACATGTAAACTATTAAGATCAAGATTACTTATTCATAAGAAAAGGGTTTATACGTTAAAAATTTCAGCTTTTAAATTTAGGACTAACCGCAATTTTGATAGTGTGGTTAATTGTGTAGCCTGGTACTTTTAGCCTAACCTTTTTTCTTTGCTAGTTGTAACTCATGTGGCCAGTTCGAAGCTGTGATAGGATTACATTTTTGTTGCAGTCAAAACTTGGCCAACAGAAAATTTCACTTCAATGGTCACCAGTTAATAATTTGATTTAATTTGGTATCACCCAAAGTGAAAACAGTTGTTTTGGAAAATCTTTAATTGAAACTCCTACAAAGAACGGCTTTCTTAAATGTGTGACAAGGATTTTAACTATGTTTACGGACCCTATCATTTGAAGTTAGCTGGCAATTTTAACTCTGAGACTAGAACATATTGATACTGCACTGTTCAGTGGTAATGATGTGGTAACCAGACTGACAAAGTACTTGCAGTGCTCACCATGTTTTATCCACAGAGTAGTCAGTACCGCACGTGACCAGGGGGTCGGGTGCGTTACCTCTGTGGTAGAGTAAGCGAGTGTCGACCTACCTCAGGTCTGCCGTTCTGGTCAGTCCTGAGGCAGTGACCCGCTCGCGGGCTCTGAGAGTTGGCTGCAGCACAGTTGCTCTAGCCATAGTATTGAGCCAAACAAATCAGATAATTGAGATAACAAAGATAACAAAGAATAGATTGATGATTTCATACTAAATTGCACAACTAGTACCTAACACAAAGTAATTTCTTTTCAAATGTCACTGAGCTTCACATGATGATAACATTTAACTGAGTATGTATGATGAGTAAATGGCTTAATCTTTGCTGAATGAAGCTGTAGTGATGTTTGGCTTTTTCCTTGTGATAAAAATTAAATGTGTTTTGAAAAACCCACCATTTGTCATTATGCTATAAGGGACCGATGATTGGTTGAAACCCACGTGTATAGATGTTACTTTCAATATCTCACTGAGCTTCACATGATGATAAATATTTCAACTGAATATCTATGATGAGCAAATGGCTTAATCTTTGCTGAATGAAGCTGTAGTGATTTTCAGCCTTTTCCTTGTGATCAAAATTAAATTGATTTTGAAATACCTACCATTTGGTCATTATGCTATAAGGGACCGATGATAGATTGATAACCACCTGTATATATGTTACTTTCAATAACTCACTGAGCTTCACATGATGATAAATATTTCAACTGAATATCTATGATGAGCAAATGGCTTAATCTTTGCTGAATGAAGCTGTAGTGCCTAAGTTTGCTATTTGCCTCATGATCACAGTGAAGCGTATTTTACATTACCTTTCGTTTGTCTCTTAGCTATCGGAGACTCCAACGGCCACATCGGTCTGGGGGTGAAGTGCTCCAAGGAAGTCGCCACTGCTATCCGTGGTGCTATCATCTTAGCCAAGCTGTCGGTCGTGCCCGTCAGGCGAGGCTACTGGGGTAACAAGATCGGCAAACCCCACACTGTACCTTGCAAGGTGAGATATGAGTGTCAGAATAAGTAGTGATTTAAGAATCAACTCAATAAGCATCATATAACTTTTGTAGTTTTAAATTTTGTGGTTAATTATTAAGGAAAGGAATATCAGCAAGCAATGATGAAGTTTCTTTGAATACTTTTGCGGTTTCCACCAGAAGGAATCCCTAATGATGGCTTGAGATGTCTGAAAATGCTGAATTTTTAGTTTTCAATGATTTAAAGATTACTATAAATTCCTAATATAGAATAATTGTGTATAAACAAAGGCATTTAAAACAAGTGAGTACCCTTTTCATATTTTAATTGGCTTGCGACAAGTTTAGGAGAATAAGTCCATCGTAAATTGCTGTTCATGAAAATTGACTAACCTATTTGACAAAATTAACAATTTAAAAACAAAATTATTGTTAATTTTACAACAAAATATAAACTGTACTTGAAAGCATTAAAGACATAATATAGCAACTTATAAATATTTCTGATTACTGGTTAATTGAATATTGCATTCTTTACAAATTCATTGTGTGCAAATTTGAGTGGTCCATCAGATTGAATTTTTGGAGTCTTTCATAGTTTAGTGTTTTAAAATTTTATATGTATTCAAGATCCGTTCATAATTTTCATGTACAACACCCAGCGATGGGCATAGCTCAAAACCGATTAGTCGTCAATTAAAATATGAAAAAAGGGTACTACTCTGTTTTACTGTCTTTGTTAAATAACATTAGTAGCCCTAAGTGAATAATTTCTGTTTAAAAAGCATTATTGTATTATTTTAAAATTATAGAGTATTAAGATTGTATATTATGATTTAATGCAAGCAAAGAAGTGGTTTAACTTTTGCGCACCAGAAGGAATCCTAATGATATGCTGAGTACTGAATTTGCAATGATTTTTAAGATAACATAAATTTCTAATATAGAATTATTGTAATATTTTAAAATTATTGTTAAGGTTAATGATATCAGCAAGCAATGATGAGGTTTCTTTTAATACTTTTGCGGTTTCCACCAGAAGGAATCCCTAATGATGGCTTGAGATGTCTGAGAATTGCTGAATTTTATATATTCAATGGTTTTTATAAATTCCTAATATAGAATTATTGTAATATTTTAAAATTATTGTTAAGGTTAATGATATCAGCAAGCAATGATGAGGTTTCTTTTAATACTTTTGCGGTTTCCACCAGAAGGAATCCCTAATGATGGCTTGAGATGTCTGAGAATTGCTGAATTTTTATATTTTCAAAGATTACTTATAAATTCCTATATAGAATTATTGTAATATTTTTAAAATGGTTGTTAAGGTTAAATATCAGCAAACAATGATGAGGTTTCTTTTAATACTTTGGTTTCCACCAGAAGGAATCCTAATGATGGCTTGATGAGAATTGCTGAACTTTATATATTCAATTGTTCAAAGATTACTTATAAATTCTAATATAGAATTATTGTAATATTTTAAAATTATTGTTAAGGTTAATGATATCAGCAAGCAATGATGAGGTTTCAATACTTTTCGGTTTCCACCAGAAGGAATCCCTAATGATGGCTTGAGATGTCTGAGAATTGCTGAACTTTTATATATTCAATTGTTCAAAGATTACTTATAAATTAATATAGAATTATTGTAATATTTTAAAATTATGGTTAAGGTTAATGATATCAGCAAGCAATGATGAGGTTTCTTTTAATACTTTTGAGGTTTCCACCAGAAGGAATCCCTAATGATGGCTTGAGATGTCTGAGAATTGCTGAATTATTCAATTGTTTAAAGATTTTAATTTCTAATATAGAAGAGTAAGAGTATTGTCAGCATGGTAAAGTATACCTACTAAAAGAAATGTCTTAAAGAGACAAAATGTGCTTAAGTAAGAACTGGGACTTGAATGGGTCTCTCAACTGCCAGGTTGTGGTCCAGCATAATGATCTTAATGATAATTGTCAGATAATGCCTAAGATATTTTTTGATGCTTCAAATTTATTTAGTAATAAATTAACTATTTAGAATTTATACAAATTAGTCCATAATCATCTTAATATAGAAGTATATTACTTAAAAGATGGGTAAAGAATATCAGCAAGCAATGATGAAGTTTCTTTGAATACTTTTGGGGTTTCCACCAGAAGGAATCCCTAATGATGGCTTGAGATGTCTGAGAATTGCTGAGTTACATAAGTTTGTTTATAATGCTGTTAAGATTTGTTTCACTCTTCTATGTTTATAAATACTTTTCTTCAAAATATATTTAATTTGGTTGATTTCTTTTATCTTATGCTCTTTTCTGCCCCTTTAAGCTTGCATCTTAGCTTCTTAGTAGAGGTGCTAATATGCGGGGGGTAAATCAATGCAATTTCTTACACAACTCTCTGCCGTTTGGCTGTTGAGTTCCAACGGAATTGAACACTATTTTCTTACTGTGTCAATTGGCTGACAGATTCATTTCTCCGATAACTAGAAGTTGCAAGACGGTCGCTACAGCGATGCTTAGTCTCAATGCCCACTGTTAACTAGGTGTTTGTTCACAGGTGACTGGAAAGTGTGGTTCCGTACAAGTGCGTCTCATCCCTGCCCCGAGAGGTACCGGCATTGTCGGTGCTCCCGTACCCAAGAAGCTGTTGCAGATGGCTGGTATTGAAGACTGCTACACTTCGGCCAGAGGCTCCACCGGAACCCTTGGAAACTTTGGTTAGTAGAAGAATTCAACTGATGTTTTTATAGTTTAGACTGTTTGGCAGTTTTAAATGTTGAACTTGTGTTAGAACAATTGAGCCAGTTTCTTGCAAGGTTGGGTAAGATGTAAATACCCTAAATCTGTTGATGCATTTCTTTGCTTTTTATTAGTGACATAGTTTTGTTGGACTTTTTCTCTGTTATTGTGCCAACTGAATTATGAAAACAAAGAACACTAAATTTCAGTACTGGCGAACCCAGTATCATGAGTACTAGGTGTAAATTGGCCAAGTTCAAACCGATGATGACAATATCGTACCGTACCCTGAAGTAACATACAATCCATTCATTCTGTTGTTACTTTGTGTTGATTACGAGGCATTTGACTGAGGTTTGATTACATTACCAAAACTAATGTATGTCCATATCATGATTTTTGCTGTAATTTATTGATAAAGAATTTCTAGCCAATGATGATCAATTCACTATTAAATGAAGCCCTGATTAATTTTCTAACATGCACTACCAACTGAGGCTAAAGCACCAATGCAATGTAAATTATTGTTATAGATCTTAAAACGCTAAATAGTTAATTTATTACTTAAAAATTTGAAGACAAAATGTAACAAATTGAACTTGCATAATGGCAATTATTATAGTTAATTTTAGAGATAGTTCTACTCTAATACACTTATTTCAGGAATCTCAGCTATTATTGTTTTACTTTTCTTCTAAAATGGATTGTATCATGATTGTTAAAATGAATTGATTTTGTAACAACTAAGTTTAGATAATTGAATATTGGCCTGTGATGATTATCTCACTACTTCATGAATATTGATGATTTTATCTTATTACATGCACTACCAACTGAGGCCACCCATTTTGTATACCATTCAATATAATCCTTTGCTTTCACTAAAACCTAGTTGTCATTGGGTTTGAACGGATGATTTTTTGTGTGGAGTTATTTACTTGAATCTCATGACTTATCTAGCATCCAAGTAACATCAAACCTTCACTGTTGTTACTTTGTGATGATTACAATATGCATTTGACTGAAGTAACATCAATCCATTCATTCTGTTGTTACTTTGTGTTGATTACGAGGCATTTGACTGAGGTTTGGCAGTGGTGCCACTGGTCTGAAAGTGAATCAAACTTGTGCCTTTAATAAGCCCAAATTTAGTCTTTGAATTAAAGATTTACTGGAGAAATAGATTTTCTTTATCTACTTGGGAGCATAATGTTAAGTGCAATTTGGAGAAGTGTGTGATTACTGAGTAGTCAATGGTATAGTTGAGATTCTTTTGCGGTTTCCACCAGAAGGCTTAGATTTTTCTTTTAAGAGGTAACATTTTCTTTGTAAAGTTAATTGTAAAGGACTTTAACTCTTATTCAAATTAAAGTTTATATTATCTCCCTGTACTCCGCATGTGAAAGTAGTCACTTCTGCTATCACGATTTATACAGGGTAAAGTAACTCATTCTGATACAAGGCTGACTGTATGGTTGCTATCAGCCTCCCGAAGTTTGATACATTAAGAAGTGAATGAGCTTGTTGTGGTACTCAGTAGTTGTATTGTGAGAGGCACTAACACCTAGTTTGTTTTGCAGCCAAGGCGACGTATGCCGCTATCGCCAAGACCTACGCCTACTTGACTCCAGACTTGTGGAAGGACATGGCTCTCACCAAGGCTCCTTACGCAGAGTTCGCTGACTACTTGGCCAAGAACCATCGGCCCATTGCCAGCGGTGCCGCTCACACTGACGCCTAAACACACTTGTGGAAAGACCTGAATAAACTATTCCACGCTTAGAAACTGTGTTATCCTTCATCCTTGTGTAATTCTTTTGAGTAAATTCATTTTTGTTGTTGAAGGGTGTTTTTGTAGTTCTAGTACTTTGAGGGGATTCTCGGTTGTCAGTTAAAACTTACCAAAATACATTATCAGGGTGTCCACGCTACTGTAAATTTCTGCATAACACTGGGGACTAAAGACAGTGCAGAGATTACTTTTCAACCTTGAAAATTAACCTTTCAAATTGTGAGTAATTTCAGGATTCAGTATACCCTAATAATTATATACTGTCTTGATTTTAATTTTGTCGGTGAGACCCCAGTAACTATTTTTTTATGTGATAAGTATATAGGTGAACCACACGTGATGAAGTACATAGAACTTAAAATGGATATCATTTATAGACTTGAAAGACTTTTCTAACTTTTGTCTTGCAAGCTCTTTTTTATCATGAAGAGTTTTCATTTCAATAGCTTGCAAGCAAAACCCACTTAATAAAAGAAGCCACATCAAAAAGACCTAGGTAACCAATTTGTAGTGTTCATCATGGTGTAAAGTCTTTGGAAGATAAATTTATTCTTAAAATATGATTGTGAGTTTTCACACAAGCTTTTTATTATAAGACATGGACTAGCTTAAGAAAGTCATAACTTTCCTTGGTTCAGAGGGATTAAAGTGGTCGACTGTTGGATTGCACGTAACGCATAGGTTCATGGGGCTCTACCACTTTGAGCCTTGAACTTCAGTACTCTGCAACGGTTTGAACTGGAGCCAGAAGGAGTTGTAACAGATATAAGGAACTTATTCAAGCATTTTAATTCAGGAACTTGAAAACTATGAAATCACCTTATACAATACATTCAGGGGAATAAAAGTATAGAAGAAAATTTACAGGTCCTAGACATTGAACCCAAAGGAGAAAAATTGACATGCAAGGAGGATTTGCATTACAAAGAAAGTCCCCAAACCATGTTGAATTCAACCCACATAAATGTACATAACCCTATTTTTAATAAAATTTCAAAAATTAAGAATAGTTATAGTATTACAAGAGTTAAAGAAATAGGTTAAATTTTTATGCTGTTTAAGACTGAGGATTTACCATGTATTTATTTATATTAATGATTTTAACTTGCATTTTGTATCTACACACTAAGGCTTGACCACCAAAATTATTTTGAACATTTACCATAACGAATTAAACTTCACATTTTTCTTCAAAATATTAGTACAATAATAATTCTGTGACTTTCAAAAAATTGCACGAAGTGCAGTTTTATTAGGACTGTTATTCCTCAGAAGATTTCTTCAGTTGTTGATGTTTCTATAAAATTTGTATCCATAATGATATTTAGTTATTGACACTATGAGTACTACTGTACGTATTTTCTTTGAGATTTAGAATACACATATACCTTCATTTTGAAACCATTGAAGTGTAAATTCAGAAAATGGAAGATTCAGTTTCCAAACTAAGGTTTATTAGCTATAAGTTATATCTTCCTTTTAGCGTCTTCAGTAGAGCTTTAAAATGTATATCCCAGTTAGCTGTCACAAGAAATCTTCCTCGAGTCCTACTCGGCTACTCCACGTTTGTTGTACAAGCTTTTCTTTGAATACTCCAAAGTATCGTTAGGTTATCCATAATGAAACAAATCAACAACATTATAAACCAGTAAAATAACTCAAAAGCACAAATGACAGCAATATATCGAGGTTGGGTTTTTGAGCTAACAGAGCTTGTGCTGCTATCTTGCGGACTAACAGCAGACTAACTGTGATAACCAAGAAGCATCAACAGTAAAACGAAAAGATTTAAATATGCGTTTTAATAAGCTGCCATATTTAGATCAATGTATTATTAATGTTTTTATAAACTCACTTGCACATTGTTTATGGCACAGTTAAGAATTTGTATAGCAATTAATCGGTTTACAGAGTTTAGTTACAATCGCCCGACTTCGTTCTCGAAAGTCAAGTCGAGACACTGTGCCTAAGTATCAATCCAGCTTACTAAATTCATTCGACGAACGGAGAAAATCATCAAGAACACTTCTACCGATCCTTAGCCAGTACGGGTACCCCCTGTACTTCCAGGCTGAGGTCAAATATCAAGTCAAGTAAACTTTTAACAACACAAGACACAACTTGTATAACATATCAAGCGCATAAACGTGAATTGGCAATGGAATAAGGACGGCGACACAGCCAAAAGAGCCAGAGTTTGACAGGGATTTAACAAAATTATACACGTTACACGTAGTATGAAGAAAATAGCAAACAATTGGTAATTGTATCTATTTTAAATTTAGTTAACCTAGCTTTGACACCCGCACTAGCATGCCAGTATTACTTGGCATATATTGTATATATGCTAGTATTACTTACTAGTTAGCTAAGAATTGACCAAATTGACAGTAATAAAAACTTACGCATTTGTAACATCAATAGACGTGACATCAGGAACTCTAATGAGTTTATTTAAGTATTTCAGGTTTCCTAGCAACAAAAATAATCAAATAATTTTATTTTCAACAATATTAAAATACGTTACAAACTGACCTTACGACTGTTTCATGAATGACAATAATGAAATATTAAATTGCTAGTCAAAACAGTTAGGGAAATATAGCTAAAATGTCGTAATAATCGAAATCAGAAATGCAACATTATTGAAACATATGACGCTGAAACGATTAGTGCCAAAACCAGCAGGTGGTGTGGGAACGGCGTTCCCACACTGAAAAAATGCGTTTCAATTTGTCGACTTTTAAACATTTTAAAACATTTTCGGCGGAAGGTTTCCGGATTTCCTTCCCTAGGTGTTTCATACACTCTTAATCTGTTTACAAAGTGCCTAGGTACCATACAATTACATTAATACTTATGACAAACCCAGATAAAATTTTGCGTTCCACTCTGCCATTTACTAATTACACCACTGGCCAAAACTCTCATGTTTACTACTTTATACCTCCAACCCTTTTGGCATTGAGGTTTCTACCGAACTCCCAAACTAAATAAAACTATTAATTTCTATTGAGTTAGAGAATGCCAGGTGTTGGTAAAGGTACTTAAACAGAAAAGATAGAAAAACAACAATTAAAAGTATGCGTATTTATTAAAATTCCCTTTCTTTTGAAGTGCCACAAGGGGAGCTGTATTTAAAAAATGTGAGGGGATTATTAGGATTAGTTTGGGAGTGAGTTTTTTAGTAGTCGTCATCTTTATCAGATAGGCTATACCGATGAAGGGATCGTGTCTGAATGTTACATGCAATGTACAAAAGATGTAATAAAGATATTTTGACTTTGATTTACTATTATACTGCTGTTTTGTAGGATAAGCTGATTACACTTTGACACACGTATTAGTTAGTATTTTGATCTAACCAAGCAATGTAAGAAACTCCTATAGTACCTTACTTTTGGCTGGGATAGAAGATGCACTTACATTCACAACCTTGTTTCGGCCTAAAGTTTGCGTTCTTATTATTAGGAGGTTTTTTGGTGTAATCTTCCCTCCCTAAAAGGAGAATCCCGGCAGTCCGTTTTTGCTGTCTGATGAACTTGACCAAGATATTTACAAAAGGAAAACTTGTAGAAAATGTTATCAACATCAGACAAAAATTGCAATCTGTAGAGAATATAATATAAAGTGTTGAAAAATGCTCAAAACAAGTTCAGGAGGTCAGGATCGATGCTCATTTCATAGTCCTGGGTTTTGGTCTTACCATTCTGACGCCATAAAAATCTCATTTTTCCAAAGGAAATTCGATAAAAAATAATTTGGCTTGCATATTATAACATAAACATTATGTGTTGCAAAAACCAAACAAAATATTATGGTAAAATTACTGAACATCGACAAAACTAAATCTGGATTAGGATTATAATGTCTAAAACTAGCTTGTAGAGACCAATTAGAATGTTTTCAAAATTTGTTTATAACAAATAGTCTTTTTTTAAATGTTGATAAAATTAGTTTTATGATTTTCCATTAAACAAAATAAAACTTATAGAGCTACCCATTACAATAGATCAAAAAGACATCAATAAGATTAGTAACACAAAATTGTTAGGATTAAAAAATAGATTGTAATCTAAGTTGGGACTGTAACATAGAAAAAATATCAAATCAAATGTGTTCCGGTATGTATGTATTAAAAAGAATGTCACTTTTATGTAATTTAGAAACTGTAAAATCCATCTATTTAGCATGTTGATTCGCATATTTCATATGGACTCTCAATTTAGGGGTATGGTACAAATAGTAACCTTGATAGAATTCTGATACATCAAAATAGTGCTATTAGAATTATATTAAACCTCCACACCCTAGATTTAGTAAAAGAACAATTCTCAGAACTAAGTATTTGTACAGTTTACAATCAGTATGTATTGAGCTGTATCATGTTAGTAAATAATCACACTTTAGATTTACGTAATACATTTCATTCTTATAAAAGCTGTAATACAAATCAAATAGATCTGCCTCAGCATATTTTTGTTTCTTTTGGTTACTTAAAATTTAAGGTTTTGAAAAATCAAAGACGAATCGAAGGAGAGAATTCGACAAGAAGATTCCAACACACGCTACACAGATGGAAACCCTCACAAAGAGGCTTTAAGAATGTGTTCAGAATAAAGGAAGCCCCCTTTGACCGATGTGGTTTTCAACTCAGGCCAGTACGCAGCTAAGCGCTAAAGCCGCTGGTATGAGTAAATCGAATTTCCTTTGCAATTTGTCTCTCCGCTTCAGCCTTCCTCAGATTGTTATGTTCTATTACAACGGGAGTTACGGGTTTTACTGGAGGTTATACTTCATATCATGAGAAAGGAAAACACTTTTTCAATTTCAATAAAATAGTACTACTCATTCTGCTGTTACAGCAAAAATCACTGATGGATTTTCAATTACATTTTTGTATATTGATGTATAATAACAAAGTTCCGGTAGTCGGATTTTGCTGGTTAACAAACTCGACCGAGATATTTACAAAAGGAACATTTGTACCAAAATTGGTGAAAATCGGACAAAAATTGCGAACTGTAGAGATAATATACACAAGAATAAAGTCCAGATTCTGTGGGTCAGAATCGGTGCTCGTCACAGTCCCAGGCCTGGGTCTTACCATCTCATTTTTTTCAAAAGATTTTCGATAAAATTAAAGTTGTCATAAAGTTCTACTAATTAAGACTTTGGTTGTGTAAATAACATTTAAAAAATAATTAAATACTCTAATAATGACAGTTTTTCTTTAAATCTTTCCGTTTCATTGCTGCTAGACCATGTAGATGTTACCCGTGATCCAACTCACTGATAGAGAATAAACCAATACTATTCATTGAACAAACCAAGTCGGCGCTTTTAACTACCTTGCGAGAGTCAAAGTTACTCCCGCCGTTACGAGTTGTGCGTCAGAAAATTCTGTGTATTCAGACCAGCTTGATAAAAAATTGTATTATTAACCTTTTTTTTTTACAGTTTAACTTGATCAAACTTGCAAAATAAACAATCTACATTAAATTAATTTTACAGTATTATATGTGGGTCGTTTAGGGGCCTTAACCCAAGGGTTATATGGACGGGAGGTAATGAAAAACCCCTTGCTACGTCCCTAAACCAGTGAACACTGACGCAATGACGCACTGACACACTGACGCCGCTACACTCATTCACAAATACAAACCTTCTCTGATCGTAACATATCAACGTAACATGTGTTTGTAAAACAAACAAATATTATAGAATGATCGTAGTAAGTATTGAAAGAGATGAAGGACTCACAACCCATTCGTAGGAGTACGTAGAAATAAGATAACTCTCGTACGTTTTTAATTTTAAGCTCGTTCTGGGGCAATGTGGGTGATTATTTATTAATTACGAATGCATGCCTATAATTTACAGAACAAGTAATTGACGGCTTTATATAAATTAAATAAACCATGTTATGTCTCTATGAACGGTAAAATGCGTTTGTTCATTATTAAATATTTGAAAATGTTGATAATTTCTTGTCTTAAATTTTGCAATACCAAGTTTTTTCAGGACCATTTGTTGCGACGGTTTAAATGTTCGTCTTTGTGATCGTCAGAACTCATTGTATTGTTAATCAGCGTTCAGAAAATAACCCAAACTTGGCGTATTGTATCTGTCCAGAATTGGGTGTTTATTTTGGTGCACAAGAACTCCAAGGTTCCAGTCCAGAATAGCGTCACGTATCCAATCAAAATCCTGTGCGCTCGATTTGTTTTAGAAAAATATTCACATTTTCCAGCGATTCGCGACCAATTTGATTCAGGGAGCATATTGAAGTAGGGTAGGTCGATATGAGTTGGGTGGGAGGGCCATTGAGACAGCGGAGTGGGCGGCAGGAGGGCGAGCCCTGGCCGGGGTGGTATCGATACCTGCCATCGATACTTTTAGTCGATATTTATGTCGATGTTATAAACCCGTCGAAATGTTACTCATATTTTATGTATAAATCTCAATAAAACTATCGCTATAGAAAATGTCGGAGAGTTAGCTTCAACATCAGCTATTTAGATTATACTTGGTTGATCAGAAGTGTTATGTGTAGTGTTTAAAATATTTTCATCCTAGACACCGCCTCAAATTTCAATGATAGAGTCCGTGCGTTTCTTCGTGGCGCTTGGTGAGAGGAAGTGAGGGGACAGAGTGGGGGAACAAATCGTTGTTTTCAAAGTACAGAGCCTTTCTCACAGTACGAGAGCCATGGAAAGACTGAACAGTTGGTTACCCCAACTCTCGAAAACCCAGTTATAACTGGTTTTAGTCGTCAAGGTCAAGCGCCACGAAGAAACGCATGGACTCTACCAAATTATATTTACAAGAAAATGGCAAAATCAAATACGTGTTGAGCTACAAAATGGTACTTTGGCAGTTTAAAACAATCTTGCAATTTAAACTATTTCTCCCTTCCATAAAATATGACTTTGGAGTATTTTCAAGAAGTATTTTTAAGATTATTTCTAGAATATTTATCATAGAGTTTTAATCAAATGATGTCGAAAAACGTTACTTATAAACTCATAGAAAACGGTGTTTAGAAAACCGCTGTCTACTCAAATAGGTTATACCAACAAATATTGTAAATATTGAATTTCCGTTCAGCCAAAATAGCCAAGGCCATTAAATATGACACTATAAAAAAAGCTTTCCTACAGCATTTCATAAAACTCTTTTGGCCAAGGAAAGTGATTCATCGTTTCGAAACGCATATTTACCACACAAAAGACAAACCAGCGACGATCATGTCGGCAAGTTCGACTCTCGACTCACGCAAGTATCGATATTCCAACCCTGGTTAGTGGTTGGCAGTACAGTGAGTGCTGTGACTCGCTGCACACATCGCGAGTGCGAGAGTGTACAGTAGATATGTAACAGCAACCATGAGACAACACCGGTACCGTGCCGGTGCCATGCTTCTCTACACTGGATTACCAATTCTTACCATACTCTTGTACCAAGGTAATCAGTAATCAGCTATGTCGTCTAGTTACTCTCTTTGCGTGGGCGCTGTAGTGGTAAGGTGCACGCGATTACCATACTTGCCGTGATCGCTTACCTAGGTGATGTCATCGAGTCTACCTACTGGGGTCACTGTGTCATCAACGAGGCATGTGCATGCGGAATTTGGGTGTTTGCAACCACGGTTGGCAAAGGGGAGTTAGAGCCAGTGATGAACAAGGGTGTCTTTTTATCAATGACGTCAAAATTCAGAAAAGGTTCTTATGTTCCCAAACAAAAACAAGGCATATAAATAAAAATTACAGCATAGAAAATATAGTATTTCATTTCGAAAAATTTGAGATTGTTCCAATAATTCAGTAATTTTGTTTTCCTATTAAATTACACTTCATTTCTACTCGAAAGACAATTCAATTGGGGTTTTACGAATGGCGAAGGTATTCAATGTAGTTCCTCTCCGGTACTCAGGTAAAAAATGGCACTGCCAAGGAATTTCTCAAAACGTGCTCAACAGTTATTACCAACCATAGTGATATATTCTTAGTGAGAAGTAGATTAAGTTTTGCAAATATTAAATTATAGAACATAATCATAACTCTATGTGAAAACATTTTCAATAACTTCCATTAATATAGTATTCGATCGATTGCTAAAAACATATAAAATAAGTTCTTAAACATTGAACCAATGTACCAAGCTGTACATTCTTCTAATATGATGTAGCTAATTTTACTGTCATGAACTTAAACTAAGCTATCTCTATTAAAGAAAGCCTTTTACCTCACCCTAAAATTGTAGGGGCGTTTTCATAATTTATTACCTAGAACTCTAATTATTTAAAACCCAAATTGATTATTAATATCGCTCGCAACTTAAAAACTATATTTGTAGACGTAATTGAAACTTTTTTTAAAACAACCAATGAGGTGGAAAGGTTGCCAACGGTATACGCGTAGACCCACAATCAATAACGCAATATTATATGAGATAAAATACAACCATCCCCGGTAAAACCATCAACAATTTCTTGCAAAAATGCGAAAAGAACTCGAACTAAGATGGCTGAAACCCTACCATGTGTGTTTTCTCAATAAAACTTCGTCTGTGACATACTTAGAACAAAGAGAGCTAGATTTGATGTTAAAGTTGTGTACGTGATGTAACAAAGGTTTATTCTAAGCAATAAACATATAATTGGTAGTCTATTCTCAGCGAGTGGGTGAATGGACAGCTGTGTAGGTGGTGGGGGTGGAGGGGTTGTGAGGAGGGGGAGGCAGCGCCCCCTCTCTTGCTTCATAGAGCTCAGTTCAACTACAATTAGCAATCATTACATAAACTTTATTTCTGTTCTGAATTTACGTAACTTTTTGCAATAAATAGCTTCCTAAAGTGGGTGGAGCTTGAAATAATTGTTAAATGAAAGTGATGGTGGACATTACCTCTTAAGGGTTAGGATAACAAATGATCGATCTACCTTTTCCAAAGAAAATTAACGGGACTTTCAACAATTTCATGATAGCTTTTACTGCCGCTCTGAAGCCAAAGGTGGAGGAGTTGCAATTTTTGTCAAAAATTCTCCGCACTTTACCCCAAATTGACTCATTGAATAAATAGACAAACATTTCGAAATTACAGGGGTAAAGACTCAAACAAAGCTCGTAGTCATCGGACTATACAGATCTCCCAACAGGAACGAAGACATTTTTCTTTCAAAATTAGAACAACTGTTGTCCGACCTAACAACAAAGGGTCGCCGTTTCGCGGTCTTGGGGATTTCAACATTGATATCCTTGACGTCAACCATCCCATGACAAAACGGTTTGCCGACTTGCTTAAGTCGTTTGGACTTGTTTGGTCGATGAACTCGCCAACGAGGGTCACCAACCACTCAGCAACAGCCATCGACAACGTTGTTACCAACATGACAGACGCAAAAGTCAGCGTGATCATCACGGCAATTTCAGACCACTATGGACAACAGGTCCTCATCATTGTCAACCAAAACGGGACCCACCAATTAGAAAAACAATCAGAAGCACCAGGTGGAGCTTTCTAATTTTTGGTGATCTTGTCGAACAGCAATTCCAAAATTTCGCGAACACTTTCAATTTCCTCTTAGACGTGAGCTGTCCCCTCAAAAAGACAAACCAAAATCCGAGAGCACAAAGGTGCGCATGGATTACCAAAGGTATCCTAATTTGGAGAGAAAACCTCTTATTTTTCTCCAAAATTAACAAGCACACTGCCAATTTAGACCTCAATTTGTTTTCTAAATTATAAGCGGATTTACAGAAAGACCATCAAAGCCTATGATGGGTCTAAAGCATTACTGACGTCAAAAAACGTTTCACAAACCGCATGGGCCATTATTAAAAACGCGTACCCAAAAGGGTATCGAACTGAAAATTGAAAGCGAACAAGTCAGCGAACCACACAGAGTTGCTGATGAGTTCAACAAATTCTTTTCTCGGTCGGAACTGATCAAGGCCTTAGTCAGGCCAAGAATCAGACCGCTTACCCATCAATACCGAGTCCTACAGCTTCCATGGCTTTGACTCCGGTCACAGAAGAGGAAATTGCCAGAGTGATAAGAGATTTGTCTAAAAACAACGATTCGGAATATGTATCAACGTGTCTCATAAAAAAAAGCCGAGCATTTGCTGATGCCACTTTGATCAATCTCTCTTTTCACCCAGGAACTGTTCTCTTCTCACAAAAATGCAAAAGTCACACCAATTTTTAACAAAGGGCGACAAGGAAGTGACCCCTTTTCAACTCAAAATTATCGCCCGATCTCAATCCTACCAGCCTTCAGGAAAATTTTCGAGAAGGTTTTCCTCATTCATGAAGGACGAAATTTGGGATGAGATCTAAAATGAGAAAATATTCTCTAAAAGACCGGTCTGATAGTTCCGTTGATAACACAAACTCTCCATGACATGTAGTCACTTTTCATGTAGTCACTTTCATGTAGTCACTTTTCCAAAAACTTTTCCTGCGTTTTTTAGACAGCGAAAACAGCAAAACTAAATTCCTACCAAAGCTAGGAAACCTCTCTCTCTCCTCGCTTCAATGTGCGGTGACACGCCGAAGTCCTCGCTTCCGCCTGCGTTTCGCCTGCACCTTGCCTCGCTCCGATGTGCGGCGGGCCTTTGTGTGTGTGCCTGAACATTGCGCCCTGCGATTGGTGGTTGGTTGACTCATCAGTGACCAGTGGTTGTAAAGCGTGCTCACAGTACGCTGTACAGTACAGGGCTGAGTACAGTACAGAGAGTTGACGCTGATGGACGAGTCCATGCTAGCTCAGAGCCACAATGTCATTCCATTCAAATCCAACTCTAGGCTAATTATTTGACTTACTATCCAACAAACATAATGATTTGCTAGTATATTTTATACATTAATTGGGCAGTATTTGTAAATAATGTAAATAACAAATTTATTTTCGTTCTGAGCGCCGATGGGGCCTCGTAAGCACCGGTAGCTACGGAAGTTTGCAGGCCCCCGCACGGTGGGGCTGTGGGGTGTTATTTACGCCACTGCTGCCCAATTCAGGTACTTTTGACGGCGTATTACGGAGTTATCTACCCACACCTGTCTTACGGATTAGAGTTGTTGGGTGGTTGTTCAAAACGCAATTTTCCAGAGCTTTCATTCTAAAAAGCAGTTTGGACAATCGCAAAACTTCAAAGAAGAGAGTCGTGCAAGCCAGCTTTTCAACATTTGAAATTGTTGACTTTACCTTGCCTCTACATTCTTCAAACTTGTCTTCTTTTCAAATCAAAATGTGACCAGATAAGAGGAAGTGACGTTAACTCTTACGAAACAAGAGGCAGGAAGAACTACCGAACTGGGTGACACTGAACGATTGTTCATGAACGATTGCCTTCTCAGGAAGGACAGAATTTTGAGGTCATACAAGATTGCATGTTTTAAAATTTAGTCAATATTTTGGGAAAGCCATGTTAGTTGGGTTTCAACAGTACAACTTAAAATTGTAACACATTTAATATCCAAACAAACTCAATTCCAATTGTATATAGTTTGCAGGGGCAATATAAAATATTAGCCCAACAGTCTTCAGTAACGATAACCAAGTGCCCTAGTACAGATAGATAGTATAAATCAATAAATTCAAAGCATCAGAATTCCTCGAACCTGGGTTTTAGTATTGCCAAGTAGATTAGGTTTGGGTCAAAACTATCTACGGGTTGATAAACTAACTCCGTGTTCACCGCAAAAAAGGCTGAATTCGTCCACCCAAGGAACACATGACACCGCGCACGTAACAACGAACTACACAACGGGCTTTCCTTCAACTGATGCAGCCTAACTGTCCAATCCTCCGTTTGCAAGGGTTTCGTAGAGAGCAGATAGCACTCTTATATAAAGATTAAATTCGGATATTAATTATTATGGAAAGACAGAGTTTATCTGTGTTTGCCTGTGATTCGATTATTAGGAAATGATTGCCTGTGTCACTTGATTATTAGGAAATGAAAGTTGACAAATTACTGGGTCAGTCAATATGGAAGATGATATTTTCAACCCTATTACAATGTGGATTCCGCCAACAAGACTTGCGCAAACCCTAGTAGACAATGGAAAATTAAGTCAACTCGAGTGGACTTTTAATATGTCCTACTTAAAGTGTATCAAAAATAAAATTTAATAAATGTGTATTTCAATTCGTCAAAACATTTGTGTGTTGTAATTTTGTAAAATAATAATAATAATAAAACGTCTTTATTTGATTTAACGAAAAGGCGAAGTGGGAGGCCTTGTGCATCAGACATTTTAAGAGACCGGGATGAAAGATAATGTTTGCGAGCTAAGGTGCGTGATGGACTCCCCTGCTTTTGCGAGAGGAGCAAAATAATTCCAGTTTCCAAGGAATCGATGGCTAAAGCGCTGCTGCAACTATAAAAGCTGTATAAGAAACATAACCTTATATTTGATATTGTTCGCATGTCGGTTGATATGGCAGCTTCGCCGAACTCGGGTCTGTGTGCTTTATTGCGTATGCCGATCTCGAAACTACGGTTGGTACACCTGACGCAAGAAGGAAGCACAACAGTTGACGGCATTGTGACAGAAAGTACATAAAGAAGAGCTACAGCCACCTGAAGCCTTGCAGTCTCAGCAAGCCCACTGAGGGTGCTCGATTGCAAAATGAGTGAAACGTTTGGGACTGTAAATATTGTAAATAGTTTATTGACGTGGTCTGTACCGGAAGCCTTAGATGATAGTCAACTG
Source organism: Matsumurasca onukii (assembly GCA_018831715.1). NCBI lineage: Eukaryota > Metazoa > Arthropoda > Insecta > Hemiptera > Cicadellidae > Matsumurasca > Matsumurasca onukii. Next base: position 12,801,310 of record CM032060.1, on the reverse strand, counting down.
TGATACCATCGATAAGCTGGGTGAATCTTGTGTGAACAAATTTCGAACGGACGAGCGTAATGCTAGTATGAAAACTATTACACAAACCATTTTCTCTCATTTTATTTATCTAACAAACTTTCCACCAAAACGAAAAACTCGTCAGGCGTCAGCCATGTTCCAAGCAAAGTCGTATTTTCAAAGTGATAAAGATTTTCAAACGCTATTACGTTATTGTACTCAAGGAAGTGTATCTCTTCAAAATGTGTTTTTCAAGAAACATGTCTGTAACTTGAAACTGGCGTTGAGGAGGACATCTAAAGTATATTGTTGTTTGAAAGTGCTCTACCACGTGTGTTGTCTGCGATCTGGTCCCGGTAGAGAGCTCCAGCCTGAGCTCACTCTTGGGCACGTTCCTATTGTTGTCAATGTTAGAGGTATTAGTTGAAGTGTTCTTGTCTGACGAGTGGAGTTGGTACTATTTCTTAATCTCGACCTTCATCTAGCGTTACCGCGTTACTTGAACAGATTTGTCAGTGGTGACTGCTCCAGTTCAAACCGTTGCAGAGTATTGAAGTTCTAGACTCAAAGAGTTGTAGAGCCCCATGAACCTATGGATTATGTGCAATCCAACAGTCGATCACTTTAATCCCTCAGTACCAAGGAAAGAGCTATGACTTTTCTAAGAGTGTATAACTTGTTCAAAAGTTGCATTGATATCACCCTTGGTAAACAATTTTGGGTGACATGATTTCCCTAAAAACAAATTTCCTCCGCCATTTGGAAAAGTGGGAATATTCCTTTACGTTTTTTGAAATTCTTTTGGGAACACCAAGCTGCATACTTGTTTCCAAGCTTCATGAGCGTTAACACCAATTCTACTTTTGAGAGGAAATCCAAAGTTAAGCTAAAAAAATTGAAGGCCACTAAATATCCCCTACGAATAAAAGAATATCTTTTTGACGGCGTGAAAGTTTTTACCGGTTATATAATATTATCTCCTGTAGTGCCTAAGGCGCTTTAGTCATCGAGTCTTTGGTGACTGGAATTATTTCGCTCCCCTCGCAAAAGTGGGGGAGCCTAGCACGCACCGTAGCTTGCAAATATTATCTTTCATCCCGGTTTCTTAAAATGTCTGTATCATTAGGCCTCCCCTTTTACCAAATCTCAACACGAAAAGTTTTGGACGAATTAAAAGACACGTTTATGAAACGTCATTCTTGATACACTTTAAGTAAGACATTTTGAAAACCATTCGTTGGCCTAATTTTTCATCTTTTGTCTACTAGTGTTTGCGCAAATATTTTTGGGATCTTTTGGATTGTAAATACCAAATTCCATTGACTGAACTAGTGATTTTTCAACTTGCATTGCCTCACAATCTCCGCCTAGAGAGATTCCTACTTTCAACGATTGAATCTCACTTGCACCCAAACTTTTCCCACCATCACTAATCTCAACTCTTGTCAACTCGTGGTCAAGATGGCCACCTTATTACTGTAGTCAAAATACTTCAACTATCGTCCAAACAGTTGGAAATGAATCTTCAAAGGAGGAAATGCAACCATTCAAAGTAAATAAGGATTTCCACTTTCTAGTAAAAATTTCAACTGAAACATCGGGTTCTTAAGTCAATTTTACACGACGAGTTTTCTACTAAAATCGTAATTTAAGTAATTAACGTTGGAAATCCAGCTTTCACGAAGAATTTCCACTTGAAAGGTAAGAGTTTTGCATTTAAAGACGAAATATCAGATTCCAACTTCAAATTATAGAGAAATATCATCTTGCATATTTAGAGTCTACTCTTCTAACGTTTGCATAGCTTGTCGTCATCAGGAGAAAGGGTCCCTCGTTTCCCGTACCTTCCCCTAATCTCCCCTTCTTCTTATTGATATAAAAATAAATGGCGGAAGTGATGAGCTACTTTGGGTGGGCATTTACTATCGGTTAAAATGTAGGCAGCAGTTCGAAAGTACCCGCGTTTGAACATCATTGTAATAGAAGAGGTTTTATCAATTTGTTCTAAAACAGCTGATTTTTATACATGTAATGGCGTGCTAAAGTTGCACTTTTATTCCATGGGAAATTAAGGTTTGTTTTGATTATCTTTTACTCCTTATGGAAAGAGATCATCTAAATATCTTTCATCGTTTGTACCAAAAGTGTATTTCTGTCCACTACTTATTTAGCGTCTTCGGCCGCTCATCAAACGTTTAACATGAGAGCTTGCATTAAAAAACTTCAATTTAGGACCTAATAACGAAGTATTATATTTTGTCATTTCTCTATAAAAACACACGTATTAACGTGAAAAAATTAGCCATTTTGATCCCTTTTAGGTTGGTTTTTGTGATCTTTACTCCCCAAGGATGACTGTGGCTGCTCCTCGGACATTAAACTAGCTCATTTCATAAAGCTTCACTTTAGGGCCTAGTGAGGAAATATTTCATTATTTAAATCGAAATGTTAAGCCTAAACCGTTATATTTTTTAAACCATTTCATTTACTTGCATGACAACTTATTAATGTTCATACTATCGTATGATCATATTTGTTCTTTCCAGAGTCCACAGATTTAATGCTCAACTATTTCAACCAAAAGTACACCAATGGAGCAGTAAAAATATATATTGCGACTTAACGAAAAGTAACAACGAGCGGATATAATACGCAAATTCTCTCTTACTAAACCTCATTATTTGTAATGAGAGTAAGTTCATGTCTTCATGATACTGGAAGATACCGTCGTGTTACGTTTAATATGGCGTTTAAGCTAATTTACTTTATTAAATGACAACGTGAGCGAAGGTTTTTCTAGTATTCCGTATTGTAAAAGGTCTTAACAGGAAAGTTACAAGGATTAATTTCTGCAGGAGCATAAGGTTTTCCGGACGTTAGTCTATCGATTAACTATTACAAACTTGTCAGTCCTTTACATAACAAATTGAAAGCATGGGGATGATTTTATAAACTAACTCGACCTTCGTTGTTTTAACAGTAAAATACCTATAAATTAATTTTTGAGTTTGCCTACAAAATTTTACGTTTATTAACTTCAGGGAACGTTAGAACTAAAATTGTCATTTCTGCGTTAGACTGTATAAAGGAACGGCAGGAATTATTATATAGTTTTGCATTTTTTGCTACGTGATTGTACATACACTCAGCTATACAACAATGGTAAATACGCGTGGAGCTATTATAAAAACCACGCATTTCAACGAGATCCTTTAGATTCCTCGGAGACTGACATTTCCTCCCCTAACGTTAGAGTGCACCTTACTTCAGACACGTAACTTCCTATAAGATATCTGGCATTAGGGGAGATCCTCCCCTTGCCACTCGACACGGGGGTGTTCCCGAGGGGACCTTGCCCAACACGGCCTTGATTGTGCGAACCTCGCGCGCACTCACCCACGCACACGCTCACCCCTCTGCCCGTGCTGCTGATCCAGTTAATGTTAATGTCCAGACCACGCAATTGGATATTTGTTCACCCTGTTTGGGCGGAAATTGAGTTCCGTTTTCAGGCTGTAACGCCTCTTTCACTCAAGATTATTCTCGGGGGTAGGTTACACTTAGGGCGCAACTGTACTCAAGGCCTAAGCCAAGATTGTGCAACAGCATGACTCACAGGCACAAGATAAAGATGGGCTGATTGTGCGTCAGAGGACAGTGTTGCGCGAGGTCATGATTTGAGTGAATGATTAGTTTGTATGCATGTCGCGTACCACCGGCCAACCGTCCATTCACTAATACATGCAAACCGATCTATTTACATAGTTGTATCACCTCACAAAACTTGCTGGGCTTAGTAAAACGGAACCATAAGCAATCTAGCTCTTTTAAATACTAGGCGATTAGAAAAACAGCATATATACATATTGTAATTCATCTGAAGTTTACGGGTGGACCTATTTATTTTTATCCTCAGCAAGTATCAGGGAATGTCCGTCCTAAAGTAATACTAGTGGAGCAATGGATTAACTTGGCTTAATTAATGGATGCAAAGTTTTCACTTACCTACAGGGTTGTTTCTCCACTCCAGTACAAATCGCAAAGCTTTAGAGTACTCTATAAGATCCTTCACACGACAAGAGTTTCTGTCTTCATCTGTTATTTAGATGACAGTTGGAATTTGATGGAAACCCGTAGGATGCCTGGTTGAATTCTACCCAGGATATGGTTTGTTGTTAGGGGGAAGACGAGTTGTGTTGTCTTGTTCCAATTTGATGAATGAAATTGTCTTTATCAGTTGGTTTAACGTACTACAGCACCGGTATTGCGGAGTTCACAGTGATAAAGAGTTGTCATTACTTAAGTAAAAATACACAATTTTAAAATTTGAAAAATTGTGTGTTACTTTAAATTATTAAAATGTTTGACTCAATATGTAGTGTTCGATTAAGAATAAACCACCATACGTGATGATCAAACTTCTCCGCAGCATCATCAATTCGTCAGCATTGTCCTCTGGGGTTTCTGTGACATTATGAACAAAGAATCTCCTTTACAATCAAGCTCACGTTTGAGCTTGCGTACTTTTTACAGTGTTTGGTTACAATGTGGTACTCTCACTTAAAATCTGTCAACTCGTTTGGTTGGAACCTAATTTTGTTGCTGTTGTTTCCGTTTATGGTTCTAAGGGCCTTTCTAATTTATTTTAGCCTCTTTCGGCTGGGACTTTTCTGATTCGCCTAAGAATTTTTTCCCATAACCACAACGTGTTTTCTCTTTGTTTTCCTCGACGTGTATACTCTGTGGATGTATACGCCCTGCGCTGATCAGCTGGTTGACTCGGTTCCTCAGCAGCCAGCACTCTGTACCTGTTGCCTAGCTGCCGAGTGTTCAGGGCTTCTGCGCATGCGTCAGCTGATCGACTCAGCCCCGGCTGCCTCACCTGCTCCCCCTCTCCCCTCACCTACTGAACATCAGCATCTCCACATCATCTCTGTGCGCTTCCCTTATCACAACAAGCTTTCAATTCACAGAACTGTGATAGAGGCATTTGTGAATTCTGATGAATGCAGAGGTTAGTTGTGAGGACAGCTGTGTTAATGTTGTGCTGGCCAACTCCTTTCATTCAAGAACAGCTTTGCCGCTATGAAAATACCAAAGACGCTGTATGGTCACTCCCATTACAACGACTGGCCAAAGGTTTTTTCAGTTTCCTTGACGCCCAGAAAGTGTTTAGCGAATTTGCTTTGAAAAATGAGATATTCATTTCGTCCCCTTGGTAAGATACAGGCCCGGGACTATGAAATGACCAACTGATCACGTGTTTTGAGCAGGTTTCCAACACTTCAAATACATATGTATATATGTGTGCACTCTCTACAAATCGCATTTGTTGTCCAATTTTCGTGAAATTTGGCACACATGTTTTTTTGTAAATATCTTGGTAAAATTTATTAGCCAGCAAAATCGGACTACGCTCGTGGTCATATAATAAGCAAAGCTGAGGCCGGAGGCCGAAGCGCGGCTGTGAGCGTAATGACAAGCCACGTTACTCCTATGGTAATAAGGAAATTCGCTTCACTTATGCTTAGCGGCGCTTTGACGCTTAGCTGCGGGTCAACCTGATTTCAGTTATCTCTGTTATCAGTGTGTAGTTGAAACCCGATTCTGAAAAATATGTAATTTACATTATTTTGCTTAAATCTAAATTGTTGAATCTTGTTGACAATTTTTGATAATATGTTTCCAAATTGGGAACCAAGGAGCTTAAAAAAAGATTGTTTTGAAAACTTTACGCACTCAGAATTTGAGGTTTGGTGACTGTTAAAATTGTGCTTAGTTTACAAACCCACAAACAACTCTTGCTGTCTGTTGATAAAACTACAAACCCATGTAAAGTTGGTTAGACCCTCCTGAGATGTATGGGGCTTTTCCATGGGTCATAGCCTTCTAAAATAATGGTCGTAGCAATAATATTGGAAACAGAGCTTTAGAATTAAGAGCCCACTAAGGAATATTTAGTTTGTTGTTCTGTAAACTAAATACTTGAATATACAGTAAAAATAGTAGGAAAATACAGTCTAAAATATACAGACAGGGTAACATCAACAGCTTCATATTTCTGAATGGTGGGCTACACTCTACATAACACTTTCTACTGTAGGTTTCCTCTGTAGGTTCTTAGGCTTATTTTTGAAAAAAAGTTCGTGTTTGCAAAACCTCCTCACAAAACTATTCAGTAGGATGGATGTAGATAGATTTAACACTTTTCTTGAATTCAAGTCTAAACTTTTGCGGACAATATCTCAAAATTAGGTTGAGCAACGACTTCTCTATCAATACAATATAACCTACATAATGTTTTGTCTAGATTAATGTGATTTAAGTTGTCTCTAACTATAGTTATAGTTAGTCCAAGTTTGTAATGCTGGGCATAATTGTTCAAAATGTAAGGGCGTGGTGCCTCATTCAACATTTGAAAATGTTACATCCAGATTCACTATTACGAGTACAAGAGTTGTAGAACCTGATACTCATCACCACTTCACCAGTACGTCGTCAAGAAATTCGAAAAAGTTAACAATGTATTTCTATACTTAGCTTTCCTCGACGTGTATACTCTGTGGATGTATACGCCCTGCGCTGATCAGCTGGTTGACCTGGTTCCTCAGCAGCCAGCACTCTGTACCTGTTGCCTAGCTGCCGAGTGTTCAGGGCTTCTGCGCATGCGTCAGCTGATCGACTCAGCCCCGGCTGCCTCACCTGCTCCCCCCCCCCCTCACCTACTGAACATCAGCATCTCCACATCATCTCTGTGCTTCCCTTATCACAACAAGCTTTCAATTCACAGAACTGTGATAGAGGCATTTGTGAATTCTGATGAATGCAGAGGTTAGTTGTGAGGACAGCTGTGTTAATGTTGTGCTGGCCAACTCCTTTCATTCAAGAACAGCTTTGCCGCTATGAAAATACCAAAGACGCTGTATGGTCACTCCCATTACAACGACTGGCCAAAGGATCTTCTTTTTTTCAGTTTCCTTGACGCCCAGAAAGTGATTAGCGAATTTGCTTTGGAAAAATGAGATATTCATGTCGTCGCATGGTAAGATACAGACCGGGACTATGAAAAAGATCACCGATCACGTGTTGAGCATTTTCCAACACTTAAATAAATATGTATATATGTGTGTACTCTCTACAAATCGCATTGTACTGTCTATAGAATTTGTTGTCCGATTTTCGTGAAATTTGGCACAAAATTGTTCTTTTGTAAATATTTCAGTAAAATTGTTACCCAGCAAAATCGGACTACGCTCGTCATATAACAAGCAAAGCTGAGGCCGGAGGCCAAAGTGGGCTGTGAGCGTAATGACAAATGTTACTCCATTGACGCTTAGCTGCGGGTCGGCCTGATTTCAGTTATCTCTGTTATCAGTGTGTAGTTGAAACCCGATTCTGAAAAATGTGTAATTTATTATTTTGCTTAAATCTAAATTGTTGAATCTTGTTGACAATTTTGATAATATGTTTCAAATTGGGAACCAAGGAGCTTAAAAAAAGATTGTTTTGAAAACTTTACGCACTCAGAATTTGAGGTTTGGTGACTGTTAAAATTGTGCTTAGTTTACAAACCCACAAACAACTCTTGCTGTCTGTTGATAAAACTACAAACCCATGTAAAGTTGGTTAGACCCTCCTGAGATGTATGGGGGCCTTTTCCATGTCATAGCCTTCTAAAATAATGGTCGTAGCAATAATATTGGAAACAGAGCTTTAGAATTAAGAGCCCACTAAGGGGAATATTTCATTGCTCTGTAAACTAAATACTTGAATATACAGTAAAAAATAGTAGGAAAATACAGTCTAAAATATACTGGCAGGGTAACATCAACAGCTTCACATTTCTGAATGGTGGGCTACACTCTACATAACACTTTCTACTGTAGGTTTCCTCTGTAGGTTTTGAGGCTTGTTTTGAAAAAAGTTCGTGTTTGCAAAACCTCCTCACAAAACTATTCAGTAGGATGGATGTAGATAGATTTAACACTTTTCTTGAATAGGCAATGTCTCAAAATTAGGTTGAGTCAACGATTCTCTATCAATACAATATAACTCATACAATGTTTTGTCTAGATTAATGTGATTTAAGTTGTCTCTAACTATAGTTATAGTTGGGTCCGAGTTTGTAATGCTGGGCATAATTAGTTCAAAAATGTAAGGGCGTGGTGCCTCATTCAACATTTGAAAATGTTGGCATCCAGATTCACTATTACGAGTACAAGAGTTGTAGAAGTTGAACCTGGATACTCATCACCACTTCACCAGTACGTCAAGAAATTCGAAAAAGTTAACAATGTATTTCTATGCTTTTATTAACCTCTCTAATTAGTCTTTCCTTTATCAAAAATTTCAAAAACAGACAAAACTTTTTGACGGATACATTTTAATTTGCTGACGAAATTGTTTATATTTTTTACCCAATAATATCTTCTTCTGCCTGAAGGTGCAGCTGATACTCATTTTCAGCCCATGTGATCCCCTCCCCCCTCTTATTCATCCAACCCCTTGCACTGCACTACTCACGGTGCACAATGGGTCGTGTGTCGACACCCCTCCCTCCCTTATCAAGCGGTATAACAATTAGTGATCATATCTTAACAGCCATCTTTTAATTGGAGCCCGAGGCACGTACAAGTGTGTCTTGACTTGTGTTGTACAATGGGGTAAGTGTACTGGAACAAATAACAGAGGGGTGGAACATGCTCATAAATCCCACGCCCTTCATAAAAGTACGTCTCGTGATGGCGATATTTTTTGAAATTGGCTTTGGTAATGATTTATTTTTATGGAACAATCCTTGGTTTTGATTCGAAGGGTGGTCGTATATCAGGCCTCATAGTAGCTCAATGTGTTACAGCACTGTTAACTTTACACTTGATCGCTTCTTAAATCCTTTATAAAAAAGGGAAAATAATTTGAAATGCATAAAAGGTTTTCAAGTTATTCGGAATCCACAAAATAAGGGTTTGAACGATACTGAGATCGAAGAAGTCTTCTCCACCGAATTCCAAGGAATACACCTTGATTGTCATGTAGATAATACCTGCCCGAAGATAGCCTCAGACATTTTTGTTTTGAGAGAAGTAGCAAAATACTGCCCTACTCGGGTACCGATGACGGCGTATATCAGATTAAAACATCTCTCTTACGGACTGGCTCTGTGAGGTGGATGCTCATATACGAGTACATTAACTTTTCCCAGTAATTATTTGTACTCTGATTATATTAATTCCTTCTTAAAACCAAGATGTGAAGTAAAATAACGTATTCAATGGCTCGTTATTACGTTTAGTGCAAATTTTATGATATTTATTCATTATTTTCCACCTCAACTGTGTATTTTTACTATCGTGCTCGACGGTATGCTTACGTACTCTCTCACAATGCTCAAAATATTTGTAAAGGTTAAAATTTTACCATTTCTCCGGACATTTTTAACATAATTCAGCAATTTTTCAAGGACCCGATGAATTCCAAAGTTCTCTAGTTAGTACAATATTCAAACCCAAAAATATTTATACGCGTTTGTACGTGAACGAGTGCAGTAGCAGAGCTGCATGTTTCCCCTCAAATCCATGACAATACCTTTTCTCCCTTCCCTTCACCCTGGGGGTTCTATTTACAACTGAGGAACATCTGTTCATTACTTATAGTGCACGCAGCACGTGCATTAGTTCTCTGGAGGCAGAAAAAATCAACAAATCGCTTACAACAAAAGCTAAAATTTGTAATGCGTTAGTAACATTTGTTTATGTATGCCATGTATTTGATTAACATGCCAAAATCAGCTGATTAAATACTGTGTGCGTGCACAAATTTTATATCGCCGTTTAGAGGCACAGCATAGAACTAAAGCCCAATACAGAAAATATTCTATGGATTTTGAATGAAATCATCAGCAATAATATAGCAAAACTCAGCGAAACATTTTTCTAGTACCTTCTCAGTACCAAAGAACGGTAAATAATAAATGCAGTGAGTTAAACGACCATACTGTGCGTACACAGAGTTGTAAATTTTCTTCGGTAAAAGTTGTTCAATTTAATTTAATTTGCAACAAAATAATTGCTTTCTTGTCAATGTTTGTAATATATTAAAATATTTTTAATGTTTACTCTATTTTTTTGTTTATTTGACGGGATAAGTTCTGTTAAGTCGCAGACTCGCAGTAATAAATTTAAATAAAAATACGAGTACCTAAATCGTCAGTACTTCAAAAACAGACATCGTGGTTATAGAGTTCGAACACCAAAATTATTATTTAAGATCTAAAGGTATACTGTAGAATATATCTAATAGAATTCAGTTAACTTTGAAAATTTCGTGCAATTAAAGAGATAACCCTTTAAAACCATATTGTTGTTGTCTCATTTGTTTAATGTTGCGCGTTGCGTTTATACGAGTTTACTTTTCTCAGTCTTAGTAAAGGTAAAGTTTGTCTTGTTTAACGAGGCGAAGTTAGGACTACGAAGTCCTCTCTACCACAAACTCGACCTTTACCTAGCGTCACCGTATTAGTCACATTAAATGTTGTGGTGACTGCGGGGATCGAACCCGCGCCACCGGGTGATGAGCTCCGAAGTCGCGTGCGATACCAATCCGCCACGGATCCGCTTAGTGTACGAGTTTTACATACGAATTTTCCAAAACATTGAACTTTGTACTACTGCAGAGACTGAACCAAAGTAAATTAACGACTTGACGTTTTAAACGTGTATTAGATGAACGCACCAATATTATATACCACTTATGTAAGTGTAACGTATGTTGGAAAAACACATTACATAAGTGTGGGAGATAACGGTTGACGCAAGTATTACTCGATAAATTTGATTTCAGATTTGAAATTTAATTATGGCTGGAATGTCATTGTCGGCCACTGCAAGCTACACTGGTGTTGATCGTAACATGGTTCTTTTCACTCAAACCTGAGAAAAAAAAATGTATTAAATGATCTCCGTGAAAACAGTTCATTCATTAGTACCTACAGCTTATGTATGGTTCACATGCAATGAATCCAATTCTTATACAGTGTAGTATATTATTTCCGGAGATAACATTGAAATTATCGGTCTGATGATTGGTGCAAGAGGAACATGACCAAAATTTACAAGTGACATTTTTACCAAATTCAAATTCCAAAGTCTACGATTGAAGAAATTATTATCACGTCATTAAAATACTCAGTGTTCATTCAGGAATCATTTATGTAACAAGACTAACTCTAAATTTATATTATATACTATCATTATTGTTTTTATATTATTTGTTTTAGCAGACCCAAGTTGGAAAAGTCGTTATTCGTTTTTGAATCAATATGTTAAATCCCTATTAAGTAACAACGTATTAAAATCAATTAAAGAAAACTATTTTATTCGACTCGGCATTATTTTTAAAGTTGAGCGTTTTGAAAAACTGTGCCAAAAAAACCTCTTATTTAGCTTTCTACCTCTCTAAAAATACTGAAATCATTGTGCTGGCTTGGAAAAATAAAATCCATACATCACGAACGAAACGCAATTAAATAAACAATACAGACAACCAAACCGACATGTCCTTGCTGTAAAGCTCGCTTTGTGATCGGAGCGAATTTTCTTTACAGTTTGTTATATTCCAATTCGCGAATTGTTACTTTAATTCTCTGTGCAGAGCCTCGATTCGACCTTCGGCCTGAGCTTTGCCTACCGTATGATGTCAGAACGCATGGAACATTTTAGTGTAAACCTCAAAAACCAATGCATAACATCGTCTACTTTTCCGCAATACAGGGTTATTACAAATGATGTTCCTGATTATGATTACTGTATAAATATTACTGGGTAGATTTGTTTTTAGACCATTTTAGTTGGTACCATTGGAAAGAAAAACTCATAAAGTTTTATTTGTACTGGTTTTGGTGCGTATCTGCTGTTTTTAAAGTCAATTGTTGTACGTGTTGTGTAATGGTTGAATTTGAAGACAGTAAAGCTTGTTGTGTAATGGATTATCTCATTAGCCATTTTTTTATTAATGTGGAACCAATTCTTAGAACCAGGTTTAATGAAGATCCTCTTAGTAACTAATCTAATCGCAAGTAGTAATTACACTTTAAAATAAATGGCCGCATTTGTTAAAAAGTGTTACTAATGCACATCATTTGTGCTTGGGACATGGATCGGGCGTGGAGGTCCTAATGACGACGTACTCCTGAACTGGCCTCAATATTTCAGATAACACCCGTGTTATTTTTCTTGTTGGGATACATCAAAGATAAGGTGTACACACCACCATTACCATTAGCGGCAAATTTGAGATCAACAATGGATTACCAATGCCATCGAAAAAATCTGTTAAGACACTCTCTATCAACGTGGCAAGAGCTTGATTATAGGATTGACATATTCTGTTATAGCACATGGAGTACCCATATCAAAATTCATATTTATGAGTACTTGTGACGAAACTTTTGAGTTTTCTTAAAATGTAACCATTTTATTTCTTTGTATAACATATATAACTACATTTTATATACACTTGAAATCGTGAACATCATTTGTAATAACCCTGTATATTGTTTATTTATTTATTTATAATCACAGGCGTTGCCTCCTATATAATCAAATTACGAGGCTGTGAGCGTAACGAATTAGAGTTAGTACAAATTGCGAATTAGAGAGAAAATTGCAAACGAAATTCACTTCACTCATGTCAGCGGTGGGTTGAAAAAGATTGTTTTCCTATTTTAAAATATGTTTTGTACATTGACCAATAAATTATTATTATGTCAAACCCCTTTTTAGTCGTTAAAAAGTATGGTCGATTCTTAGGATTAGACTAAATGACATACATATATATTATTCTTTTATTATTCTCTGTATTAAAGTCAGACATAGTACTTGTATATTTAACGAAATACCTTAATTACTAGCAATTTTGAGTTTCGTGTAGATTTACACCCAACATTTTCAAGACTCTTCAGAGAAGTTCTCTACTGAGTGTCACATCATATCTTTCTTGAAGAGTTTAAGATTCAATTAAACGAAAGCCAAATAACGGTGGACGGAGTAGTGGAGTGAGGAGTGCCGCCCCCGCGAGCCGCCGCCCCCACACTAGTGTATTGATCTGCCGCCCCCGTACCTACCACCCCCACTTCACCGACAACGACACGTATTTTTAACGGCAAGAAATCATCCCCTCTCACCTTGTGAACGTTTCTCAATGGAGACTCTGTTTCCACTCACGGTGCTCTCAGTACGCCTGTCGAGGTCAAAGGGAGACTTAAAGGGATTTTTAAAACTTTGATGGGATTTATGAATCGGGATTTGGTATATGACTTTACCATGAGGGATTTTTATGGTACGTAATTACAAATACGAATGACCAAGCCAGGTAACACGTTTCTCTTCGAAATAGGGGTCGTTCATATAAACGTACCAGCGGGTAGGGTAGAGAATTCGGGTTTACGTTATATAGGGTACTGGTACCCAAAATTGTTACGTAACGCCACCAAAATGTCTCTTTTCTGAAATTCTTTTGTTTCTACTCAAATGTTTAAACTGGTTAGTATCTGTACGTGTATAGCTTTTCAGAGTTACATTACGTGAGGGAAGATGGGTTTAGCATTGCGGTATCGACTATACCTTAATTGTTACGTACATGGATGACCAGTCAAAAAATATAGGCGTGTCTGCATAATATTAAACTACTAATACAGTCCACAACTTATAAATATGTTAAAAAACTAATTTGAAATTTCAAATCACTATTTTACATTATTAGTTAGTGTTCATAGCGTAGGGAATGTAGTAGCCTACACTCCATCGTACAGGGTTATTCAAAGATAATATCCTACTTTCAAACAACCCTCCTTCGTTAATTATTTCTTAGATATAGATAAATTAAATACTAGTGAAAAGAGCACTTTTCAAAGTTTGTCTTCCTTAGCACACTTCTATAAATGCTCACCATGTCCTCCCCTGACTGCAATTGGCAAAAATCTAGCCGATAATCAAACTCTGTTCCCGTAGATCAAGAAGTTAATATTGATTTATGGAGTTGACCGCAGCTCTGATACAGTTCCGCAGGTCAACTAGACTTTTTGCCAGAGTTGGTACGTAAACCTTCATCCTTACATAGCCCCACAGAAAAATTCACGAAGAAATCACAAATCTATGACGAAACTGAACTGACTGGCTTTTTGCAAATTCAAGAACGCAAAATGTCGTGTATTGAATGAACAGCCACCTTGTTGGTAATTAAAAGCAGAAATTACTTCTTAGTATGTAAACAAACTTTGAAACTTCTATTCAACCACGTGTAAATTTATGAATGTATTATTTATGAAGCACCTTTAACTATAAAATTTACAGAATAATGAAAGTAGGACATTCTTTTTAATAACCCTGTATAAGTTACCAACTTTAATAACAGGAAACTACACGATATAGGTTATGAGAATAAGTTTCTTTTAAGTGGGTTGTGACCAAATAGTCAAAATATAAACTCTTTATCTGTTTCTATTTTTAGGAGTATTTTTGTCGAACTACAACCTTTTTTTATATATTAAAACCCATGCGTTTTTATTGCAGTACCGGTGAACTGGGCAAGTGACCGGATGATGGGTACGGAGGCTCCTCATCACTACGCACACCGCGGCGCCGCTGCCCAGATGTACGGGAGTGCAGCTCTGCGCTCCCCACCTGCCCCTAACACCCAGCGACACCACAATGGCAGGGGAGGTAATATACCAGGTTTGAAAGTGTCTTAGCTTATTAATTAATTGATTTCAACATAATTTACACTTTACCTAGTTTTAGTTTAATCAGAAGTAAATAGTAAATAAAAAAAAACATAAATGGTAAAAACTTAGCCAATAGAATAGTTATAAAATTACCCATTGATACAGTGAACATTCATCGACTGCACACATTTAATGTGCTTAATGGAAATAATTATCAATATTTTGACAGACTAATAGCAAATTTTACTACCTGCACCAACTGTACTGGACTGGTGTCAAAATAGCGAGCAGATGGATCTCTTCATCCGAATAATACAATTGAAATATTGAATTCGATTAAGGTTCAATTAAGTGTTCTATTTCTAATTGACTATGTTTATACCAAATCTGTGTTGCTCACTTTAGGTTTGACACTAAACTAGATTCACATCAAGGCGCAGGTAACACACGGTGCATGTTCCCGGCCTTGGCGAGGTTACATCATGGTAAACTTTTGTTTAGCTGTGGCATTTTATTTATTAAAAGTAATAATATGGTAGACAAAACCACAGAGTTCTTTTTACAACCAGGTCAACTAATACAAAATAATCATAAGATGGTTGGTTTTGTAACAGTATGGAGAAAGTGACAAACTTTATTAATAACAAAGTGTGTGAAGCACTTCCGTTTGTCTTTGTCATGCGTTGAATTTCCTCATTTCTCAGGGACACATCAGCCAGAGCCTCCAAATCCTCATCAGCACATGCCCTGGTCCAAGGACAAACTACCGAAACACATGCAGCCAGACTTTGGGGGAGGAGGTTTGCAGCCACCTGTCCCACAGCTCAATGGCAATCCTCGCTGGCCCTTACCCATGGTGGTTGATCCAGACCACAGGGTCATCATCCCTCCACCTTATGAGGACCCTTACAGTAAGTTATTTATGTAAAAAAATAATTAACTTATAATTTTACTGTTAACTTTTACAGTACATTACATTTTACAGTAAAGCGGATCCGTGGTGGGTTTGTATCAACGCAACTCCAGCATATACCCGTGGCATGAGTTGAATCCTGCAGTCGTCACTTACAATTTGTATTATTATACGGTGACGCTAGGTAAAGGTCGAGGTTGAGTGGTACAGAGGACTTTGTAGTCCTAACTTCACCTTGTTAAACAAGACAAACATTTTTACATTTTTATTACTCACAAACCTCCAAGTGATAACTTTGTTCAGCCAGTGCATTAACTAACTGAATCCATTTGCTTTGTAGTTGACAAGGAACACGGTGTAGACTCCAGGCTAGCAAGCTTGCCATGCGGTGGGCTCTGTCGAGGCCAAGAGTTCCTGTGTGACATCTCGTGCACATGCATCCCGCAGTCGTGGCACTGTGATGGCCACGCTGACTGTGTGGCTGACGAAGACGAGATAGATTGCGTGGACACAGAGGCTGAGTGTCTTGAGGAACAAGGATACGTCCGGTGCCCTCGAACTCGCAAGTGTATACGCAAAGAATGGCTGTGTGACGGAGAGGATGATTGTGGTGATTTCAGTGATGAAACTCGCTGTGGTAAGTTTAATGTTTATTTGGTCATAACTTAAGCTGCGTACCGTTTAAGTAACTGTATTTTTTAAAGTGATTCTCACTGTATTTGTTTTTTTAATTACTATCAGGTAGTGTTCATTATATCATAAAAAATTAACAATTACTTTTAACTTTATTAGTAACAAAGTGTGTCAAGCACTACCGTTTGTCTTGGTCTTATGATCTTTCTTTGAGCAGGTTAGATTTTTTATGCAAGTTAGGAAATATTGTACGTACATGGGATGAAAAAACTCAAAAGAAAACTGTTGTGGTAAAATAAAAAAAAGATAACAAACATAAGTTATTGCAGTTCTTACAAAAACTCAATAATTTTCGAACCCTAAGCAGAAAGAATTGTACGACCTCAACTTGAATTATTGCCTTGTTAGTATTTATTGCTCCCAAAAGTATAACTGCATACAGCACTTTAACTTACCTGATTTTTCCAACACTAAAGTAATTTGAAACTTTCCAGGTTCTGTACCGGTGAATTGTACAAGCTCAGAGTTTGAGTGTTCTAACGGACTCTGCATCGCTAACAGTTGGGTGTGTGATGGCGAGAACGACTGCAAGGACTACTCAGATGAAATGAATTGCACAAGGAAAACGTAAGTCACTACCTGTTCACGTTACGTCATTTGACAGCCTTATCAATGAATACTTTATCTAATTTGTGTTTTAAAATTACACTTGAATACCACATGCCTTATTTTTGTTCTGTTGTGCTGGTTTACATTGTGAATGTGTGTTTGCAGAGATTGTTCGGAGCTGGAGTTTCGCTGCTCTGATGGGAGTTGTATCTCGCTGACTTGGAGATGTGATATTGAACAAGACTGCTCAGACGGATCTGACGAAGCAGAATGTGGTAAGAACTACGGTAGTTCAATACTCTGCGTCTAGTTTGAGTAACCACCAATGCTTGTAATATTTTTCAAAAGTAGGAGCCTAAAAATAGTTTACACCTCCTTCATTCAACATAAAAATTAATCCGTGTTCATTGGATGTTTGCTGAAGTATTTATGCTCATTTTAGTGCTCTTTTATAATTTTTCCCAATCTGACTTCTTATAGTGACTAAACAGTGTCAACACCATGATTTCTGATAGGAAAGCTGAGATAAGTGCAGACTGCAGAGTGAATGAAACATATATTTTACTCCTGGAAATAGCCTCAGCATACTCCCAAATCTCTAAACATCCTTAAATCCAAAATTATCCGTAAGTTTAACATGTTAAAAAATTACTAGATATTTGCCTTCAACTCAATTAATGTCCTAGAACTTCTTAAAATATTATAAAGTGACGCCTACAAAAATCACTTTGTCTGGATGTGTAGATGTGGAAGTGCCTTCCTGCAGTGAGAGTGTGAGTTCGATGTACGCACTCAATGCAAAGTGATTGATTTCGCTGTGACGGTGATGACGACTGCGGTGACTGGAGTGACGAGGACGCTTGTAAGACTATTGTGGAAGGTTTAATCACTTTGTCTGTGTGTGTAGATGTGGAAGTGCCTTCCTGCAGTGAGGGTGAGTTCGATGTTCGTACCCACGCTGTGTGCGGATTGATTTCCGCTGTGACGGTGATGACGACTGCGGTGACTGGAGTGACGAGGACGCTTGTAAGACTATTGTGGAAGGTTTAATCACTTTGTCTGTGTGTGTAGATGTGGAAGTGCCTTCCTGCAGTGAGGGTGAGTTCGATGTCGATCCACGCAGGTGCGGATTTGATTTCCTGCTGACGGGTGGACGACGGCGGTGGACTGGAGGACGAGACGCTTGTAAGACTATTGTGGAAGGTGTAATCACTTTGTCTGTGTGTGTAGATGTGGAAGTGCCTTCCTGCAGTGAGGGTGAGTTCCGATGTTCTGCACTCACGCCAGGTATGGATTGATTTCCCTGCCAGGACGGTGATGACGACTGCGGTGACTGGAGTGACGAGGACGCTTGTGAGACTATTACGGAAGGGATTTGCGCTCTACATCAGTTCAGGTATCTAGCACTCTCTTTGAGTCTATAACAAAATATTTTGTCATTCTTTTTATCTTGATGGCAAGTGGTACAAGGTAATTCCACTAATGTAATCTATCGGTAATTAAAACTAATTTTATTTGTTTAGCCATAAACCTAGTAAAAAATGTACTGGAACAAATTATGCCTAGTCATAGAGAAAACTTATTATTCATATGTGGTGATTTGTTTTTAAATGCAAATCGATCAACATCCGAAAAAATCTGAATAAGGAAGGTCTAGATGAATTAGGTTCTATCGTGTTTATTTATTTGTACATTAATGAACTTAGCAAAACTATTGGGAAATGAAAAATATATATTCTTTCAACAGATTTTTAAATATCTATACATGTGATGATTGGCTGTAACACACAACTTAAAGAAGCTCGGAACTACTCATGCTCTTTTCTGTCATCTTTTGACACCCTAGAACTTGTTTGTATGGGAAATTAAGTAATTCTTACTTGACTTGAATATTGTCTGGTTACTCAGGTGTAGCAGTGGGAAGTGTATTACTGAAAACTGGAAGTGTGACGGAGAGAGAGACTGTGAAGGAGGTCAGGACGAGGAGGACTGTGAGAAGCAGATGACACGGACATGTGGCCCAGACGAGGACAGTACGAGTGTCAGAGTGGCAGCTGCATCCTGGTAAGAAGGTCCTGTCTTCATGTGGAGACATGGCTGGGACTTAACGTAATGTTACGTGTACAGTGCAAAATTCCTTTAGGCAAAATAATATTATACATGAACTCTTCAAATAATTTAGCAAGTCAAAGAGATGCCCTAAATCTCCACAATTCTTAATTGTGCTTGCTGATTTAGGAAATCTGTGAAAGCACAGTAACTCTGTTAAAGAGATTAAGAACTTTCAGTTTTACCACCTCCTAAAATCTGGGCAAATCCTTGGTTGTGATTTTGTTCTCTCCGGCCGATATTCAGTGAATTTAGGATTGTTAACAGGACATTACAACTTAGGTAAGGCTTAAATAAAGCATTTTATTCTATTTTGTAGTCATGTGGCTTTCCCTTGGAGGAACGTTCAAGGATAAGACACATTGGAAGGAAGCACAGAACTAGAGTTCAATATTTACTCCAGAATCCATTTGTATTTACAATAAAAGAAAACAACAAAATCACAAAGAGTACATTAAGAAAGAATCAGATAAGAAAGTTAAGGTCAACTTTACACAGATAATTCTGTTAACTGAACTCGTCAGTTATCGATCTGTTTCTTGCTACAGAAAACCTGGCAGTGTGACGGAGTGCAAGACTGTTCTGCTGGCGAGGACGAGGGCAACTGTGTGATCACGTGTGACCCAGAGCTACAGTTTACGTGTCCTATGAACGATACCACCGCGCTGGGCAACCCCAGGCAACTGTCCAGTCGTGTCAACCGCAACTATCCTCCTGTTTGCGAAACGCTCGGCAAATATGACTGTCCACACGGAGAAGGTAAGGCAATTGTTTTACTGATTACATTAAAAACACAGTATGAAAAATATTTAGTATTTGACAAAATGAGAGCTCTGAAATGACAAAACATTTCAAAAAATAAATGTTTGAAAAAAAACTGCATGTTTTACAATGTTTGATATTTGTTAATTTGCCTTGCAGATGAAAGAAACTGTCCTAAAAGAGTCGCTTGTGATGCCGATGCCAAATGTGAGCAAGTCTGCACTTTGAATGCAGACGGGAGCCATGGCTGTACTTGTCTACCAGGCTACACTATTGCAGCTGATGGAATGCAGTAAGTAGCTCACTGTAAACCATTTTCCAAGCCCAAATCACTCCAGGACACAGGCCATATGATACTTTGAGTCAATTATTACCTAGGGAAAAATATTTTAATGGTTTGTCAGGGAAGAATTTTGTGGTAAAATCTTCTTTGGACAAGATTAATAATTTAGGATAAAGCATAAATACACTTGAAAATGTAAGATCCATTCTGAAGCACAGTTGTGTAAAGGTCCTCTCAAGCTATTTGTGGCACAGAAGTCATTAATGAGAAGATCTAAACACCCAAGTCTCCACAAAACTTGCCTTAAAGTTTAAACCCAATCCAAATTAAATCTGTAGAAATAGAAGTCCATTCAAACAGACACACCGGCGCTGGTGTACTGCAAGAGTTTAACTTTAAAACTCACATTACAAACCCAAAGATTAAGGTTGGCGTCAAGCTATTTCCTTTGACTCTAATGAAGTACAAAACCACATGGGTTAAAAGCAAAATATTATTTATGTGAGCCCAGGGAGATTTGTGGTACAAAGATAACATTTTTATTTAAATACTGTACCATTTAATTTATTTTTATAATAACATAACAATTGATGTTAAGTTTTGTTTTAAGCATATTTTTTGTATTAGCAAATATAAACTAGATTGGGTTTTCTAGCATTTATTTGCGAATAACTGGGTGTAATATATCAAAATTTCTCATTTCATTCCTTTATTGATTTTTATTGTCATAATATCTTGCGTGCAGCTGCAAGGACATCGACGAGTGCAAGTATGTGACGGAGCCAGTGTGCAGTCAGTTCTGTGAGAATACGGTCGGCTCGTTCATCTGCAGCTGCTCCAAGGGTTACGTGTTGCGGCCGGACGCCAGGACCTGCAAGGCACTCGGCAGTCCTCCCACGCTGCTCTTCGCCAACCGAGTTCACATTAGACAGGTATGACATGGGAGTTATGTGACTTTATTTCCTTTGGCAGAAGGCCCAGAAGCACCTAACCAATGAAACATTAAATTATTAGAAATGTATGTTTTCTATTAAATTTTG
Organism: Matsumurasca onukii; assembly: GCA_018831715.1. Classification (NCBI taxonomy): domain Eukaryota; kingdom Metazoa; phylum Arthropoda; class Insecta; order Hemiptera; family Cicadellidae; genus Matsumurasca; species Matsumurasca onukii. The sequence goes on along the minus strand of CM032060.1, from coordinate 12,780,242 downwards.
TGACACCGGTAATTATATCAAATTATCAATCAAAATAATTCTGCTAAGCTTGTTAGCAAAACTTTCATCCTCATTCTGTAAAAGGACAAACTTAAGGAGAGAAAAGCTTTGTTCACACATTCAAAACGTAAAAATTGGTTATTATTTGTTGTTTTGTCATAAAACAAAATAAGAACCCACATTGAGCAGTGAAGGTAATATTTGTCAATTGATTAAGAGTTTTTCTGTTCAATTGTGTAAAATATTTATATCTCAACCATTTTACTTCTCAAAAATTTAAACAATGATTTCATTTCAGTTGAGTCTCAACAACCTCAAGTACACAGCCATACTGAAGAACCTTCACAATGCCATCTCCTTGGATTATCACTACAGACGAGGGCTTGTTTTCTGGTCAGATGTCTCAATGGACTACATTCGAGTGGCTCGGCTCAATGGCACAGATCCAGAAGGTAATTAATTCCCTTGATAATTCCCTTAATTGATTCCTCAAATGTTGTAGGTAAATTATCTTCATACAATCAGAAATGTTTTTAGTTTTAAAATATATGCAATGTTTCAATTTGCACACATGATAACTAACCAATATATAGGTTCAATTTGTGCAATAGAAATGCAAAACATTTAAATCCAAAAAGTATAAAGAAATTGTAACTGGCGCTGAAAAAACTCACTTTACAGACAGCCTGGACTTTTGCAGAACTCACTATTTTACAGTGTAGGTGATTTTTAACAGTTAAATGTTGATGAGTTAGAACAAAATCAAGAAAAGTTCAAAACTCCTTGTTTGCTGCCAGATGTGATCCGATGGGGGTTGGAGAGTCCGGAGGGGTGGCCATAGACTGGATTCACGACTTGATCTTCTGGACGGACTCTGGAACACGACGAGTGGAGGTGGCATCCCTGGACGGAACTAAGCGGCATGTCCTCGCCTCTAATGATCTGGACAAGCCAAGAGCTATAGCAGTCCATCCGGGGAAAGCATTGGTCTTCTGGACTGACTGGGGTTAGACATTCAACATTTGTATCTCTAGTCTGTAAACTATTTTAATACTAAGATAGTACTCGATTCTAACAATAATTTATGTCTACTCTAAGAGTTGCCAAATGAGGAAAAACGGAAAAAAACAAAATTCAAGGAGTAGATGTGTCTAAAAAAACTAATTTTGGATAGACACTTTTTTAGGAAAACCAGTTAAGAATTTTGAATTTGCTGGATAAGGACACAAGTTTAGGAAACCATAATTTTGTTGATTAATTGTAAATAAGCAATGGCTTCTTATGTTATAGTCCATGAATTTTTAAATTCAGCCAATGGTTAGGATGTGTGGCGAGTCAGAGAAAAAATATTTAAATCTTACAATGATGTCTGCAAACAGGAAGACCATATCTAAAAATCCTAGAAACCATATAAAATTTGGTATATACTCTTAAACAAGGGCATAGTTACTCTGTACTCGGTAAAAAAGGATGAATTGATCAGCAAAGCTTTTTTTTCAAATTTTACTTCAAACTTGAAACCAAATAGTATTTGTGTGATTTTTACACTAATTCAAGGCACATATTTTTATTAAATTACGTCAATTAGAACTTAGGTATGTTTTGATGCATATTTAATACATACCTATTAGGTTTTACTAGTACAGTAGTCTTAAAAATTAAGATGCTAAAAGACAGTATGCAACTGGATATAAATTCACGTACCTCACCTGTGTTGTAGGACCCAACCCTAAAATAGAAAAGATTGAGATGGACGGCACCAAGAGGATGAGCATCATAACTGAGTCTGTGTTCTGGCCCAACGGGTTGACAATCGACTACACAGCTGATCGCATCTACTGGGCGGACGCTAAGCACCATGTCATAGAGAGTGCTAAGCTGGATGGCAGTGATAGGCGCAAGGTACATCTCTATTAAATAACCACTAGACAACTTTTTTATTATATTTTTTACTTAAAAGTATACAAATCAAAATTTATAGGCAGTGACAAAAGAGTGAACTCTACAATCAGCACGTATCAAAGACCAGTCCTGATACACTGAGGAGCTTAAATCTTTTTTGGTCCTGATCCATAACCATGTCAGACCAGCTCCTGACCTAAAAAAAATGAATGAGTACTATTCTTTGTAACTCAAGGTAAAAAAATAATTGTAAGATACAGATAGCCAAAAAGAAATATAATGTTTTAACTATACAAAAGGCCAAAAACCCTTGTAGGGGAGACGGCAGTTGATAAACACACATAGAACTAAGAGGAGCCTGGTTTTAGTGTTTGCAAAACTTGAGTGAACCTTCAATAAGTAATTTGCTAGCTCTGTTTCAGTCGTTGTTGATGTAATTTGTAATAGAGGTGGTAGGTAATCCAGATGACTGAATAAAAAATGTAGTACAGACTGGCAGAATCATGCTTAGGCTGGAGACTTGGGAGAGTTGAGAAGTTAATATTGTGTTTCAACCTTTAGTCACAATAATTTTTTCTAAACTAGTCATAAACTTTATCTCTATTCTTGTGGGATATAAGTTGCTGCCAATTAATCACGGACAAACCATTTCTCAAATACAAATTGCTGCTTGTGTCGAGTTTTTTATTTTTCTTATTCTGGCCCAGCAATGGAGGAATGATCAAGTTATCGAGGAAAAATCCAATGGGTAGAACTCTTCTAGAAGCATTTTGTATATTACTAACTCTTTCCCAGAAAAACTCCCATATACCTATACAGGACAACTGTGCATCCAGGAAGAGTGATTGCAAATAAAATATACTTTGTTCTGCCTGCAGGTGGTAACAAAGGGATTGCCTCATCCCTTTGCTCTGACCCTGTTTGAAGACTCTATCTACTGGACAGATTGGCACACCAAGAGTATCTCTACTGCCAGCAAGTCCTCCGGCTCCGGCTTCCGCACCATCCACTCGGGCCTGCACTTCCCCATGGACATTCACAGGTCAGGCTGATTGAAAACACTATTTCTTATCAGAAAACATTTCCTGAGAGTCTTATTCCACAGTGATACTAATCATTCGTCAAAATCACACACTTTGAATTTACATAAATTATTGAAGCTTTGAGTTTTTACTAATTATGTTCAAAAGTATACTTGTTCAAGTTTGAGAGAAGATTTGTTGAGAATGTTGTAGTAAGGTTACTAGGTTTGTAATAGTTGGATAATATAGTTGAAATAATATTGCAGTTAGTTGAAAAAAGATTAAACAGGAACCAAAATCTGCACCAAATCAGCCCGGGTTGGATTCCCGGGCGCAGTGATAACTTTTCACGATCGCCACTCCCCATGGTTCGGAAGTCACGCTAAGCCATTGGTCCATTCCATTGGTCATTGGGCTATTAATTAATGACCCAATCTGGGGAACAATCCGCCCTAGTTTGTAACAAGACTACACCTCATAATCCATCAAAACACTCGTCACACTCACCATCATTCCATATTCACCTTAAAATACCCTCAAAAGAGTGGTCGGTGTCTCAAAGCAAAAGTAAAAAGAAGGAGTTTTGGACAATGAGTTTTTGATTTATGGGAAGGGAGAAATTTCTAACTTCCAAATGCATATTTATTGATATACAATTTTGAAAAAGAGGACAAATTTACCATTTTACATCTATTGTTTTAAAATCTTTTGAAAGGATTAAAACTTTAAAAAATTGAAAGGTGACTTTTTGATCTGCTCCTTATTACTTAAGAGAATTTAATAAGGGACAAGGACAAGAAAACTGTATGAAAACTTCTCGTTTGCAGTACTTCCTCAATTGAAGTCACACTAAGGCTGCTTTATTCAATACGTTTTCTTCTGTTTCTTCAAGGATATTAACTCACAGGATACTGCTAAACATCTAACTGGTGAACTATCCAACTGTTGCTGATACCCTCCCTTCACTAGCTCCAACCGATAACTGCAAACTGATAACTGTGGGTTTGTGTTTCCAGTTACCATCCACAGCGACAGCCAAACTACACCAACCACTGCGGAGATGACAATGGAGGCTGTTCTCACCTATGTCTCCCGAACTCTGTCAGCTTCCAGTGTGCTTGTCCTCTCGGTCTCAAGCTGATCAACAACAAGTCAGTAAACACTTTATTTGCAATTTTTGTTGGTATACCAAAAAAGCATTTGACATATTTTTCAAATGGTGCATTATAAATGCTTTGCTGCAATATTCTCTTTGATAGTGTCCTGAACTAATACCAAAACCTATCGTATATTGATACGTTACCTACCTCAATTTTGTTTTGCTTAAACTCCCCTGTCAACAGGCGTACATGTGACTCGACACCTGATCAGCTGATGATATTCGCTCGCAAGAAGGATCTACGCCTGCGCCGCCTGGACACTGAGGACCAGAGTTACGACATGGTGCTGCCAGTCGATGGTATCAAGTCAGCGGTGGCACTGGCCTGGGACTCCAACTCGGACTCCATCTTCTGGAGTGATGTCGAAAACGATCTTATATCCAGAGCCTTCCTCAATGGCAGCAAGCAGCAGCCCATCATTGCCAACAACTTAGGTACACTCGTCTGTTTGGGTTTTGTCCTCCTTGTTTAATATAGGACTAGCTACTTTAACCTTAAATTGTGAGGTTTAAAAACATTTGTATTGGTTGTTTATTGTTCAACAAGCTTTATCCCAACTTGAACTTTGGTTTATTGTAACAGAGTCGCCAGCAGGGTTGGCTGTAGACTGGGTGACTGATAAGTTGTACTGGACGGATGCGGGAACCAATCGCATTGAAGTGTCTACTCTCAACGGGTCGTTGCGCTCTCTGCTCATCTGGGAAGGTCTGGACAAACCTCGAGACATCAGTGTTAATCCATTGGGTGAGCATAACTAATAGTGTATTTGTTGGTAAGATGTATTTTGTGTTTGTATGCGCCCTTTCTTGGTGTATTTGAAACAAAACAGTTGTTATTTAACGACTTGATATTTGGGTATTGGAAAAATTACCAATTAGACTAATTATTCCATTAGTTTTTGTTTACTAAAATTTTGTCCAGTGTTTTCAAAGTTCTAGTGGCCATCTCTAATTAAGAAAAAATAATATTATTACTGAAGAAATTTGAAGACAAAAATGTTTGGACCGAACTGGGACTTGAACCGGGTCTCCCGCTTGCCGGGCGGTTATGCTAAACCGCTAACACAACCGCCGTCGGTCAAACATTTTTTCTTCAAATTTCTTCAGTAATAAATTAGCTTTTTAGCGTTTATACAAATTAAGATCTAAGAAAAAATAATATTTAGATTAATTTCTATAAGCTCACTGAAGAAGGTTAATATTTTATTCAATCGTTGAATTGAAATAGTTTTTTTGTCAGAGGCGAGTTAAGGTAAAAAATGTGTATTTACTTTTACATTTATCTCGCAGGAGGCTACATGTACTGGAGTGACTGGGGAGACCAGCCGAAGATAGAGCGGGCAGGAATGGACGGGTCGGGCAGAGTCACACTTATCTCCAACAACCTGACTTGGCCGAACGGACTGGCTATAGACCTCGAGCGAGGCCGCCTCTACTGGACCGACGGAGGAACCAAGGCTATCGAGTACTCCAACCTGGACGGAAAGCACAGGACTGTTCTCATTGGTGGGTTCAACTGACTGTTAGCAATATAAAATACATTTCATCCACAGTCAACTTCACTTTACGTCAATAGTTGATTAATAGGAATCCAACCAATTTCAATTGCCACTTAATAAGTGTTTGTAATATTTTTCAGGCTCTGAGCTGAAACATCCTTTTGGCTTGTCTCTATTCAAAGATAAGATTTATTGGACTGACTGGATCACCGCTAGCATCCACGTTGCTAACAAGGACACTGGGAAGAATAGAAGTGTTTTGAGGTCAGTATTTTTTCTATTGAAGCATGCTAGTAGTATATATTTTCTGTGATGGACTATTCTTCGTTCTTAGTTGTTCTGCTAACCTCACAAGTGCTTACAACTTCCTATGTTCATTATCATTACTAGAAACCCACTACTTTTATTGGTTTGCTACCCAGCTCTACTGTGGCTCATGATCATATTTTAGTTTTCACACTTAATTCTTTGGTATTAATTTCTTCTAATTTCATCTACACAGATTTTTGTCCACTTTACTTGATATTAATCAAAGGATAATATATTATAGTAAAACAAACTACTATCACTAAAGCTACCATATATTCTGTGTACAAAGGTCTGGAGTGAGCGGGCTGATGGATGTGAGGATATTCCACCGCAACAGGCAGATGCAGCCGTCCATGTGTCATGCTAACAACGGAGGCTGTTCCCACCTGTGTCTGCTGGCTCCACATCCTGAGGGCTTCTCCTGTGCCTGTCCCATCGGCATCAAGCTCATGGTTAGTACCCTCACTCAACTCTTCATTAGGCTAGTAAGTAGGAACAATTCAATTGTCAAATGTTTGGATTTTTAAACCAAATTAGGTATGACTAAGATTTCTGCCTGTGTAGTAGATATGAAAAGATCTGATTGCCTCAAAACCAGCGCTTTCGTTAAGCTATAAGAGCAGTACTAAGCTAGTTCTTGGAGCTGGAGCAATCTCTCTGATAGATATTTCATCATGGAAACTAACAGCTGACTTAACTCTTAGGTTTTCGGGCCGGTGTCAAAACTATAATCTAGTTCTTCCAGTTCACACCGCGTCAAACAGTGACTGATGATGGTACTCCACAGTGAGACCGAAATGTCTGAAGCTAATTATTATGATGTTTTGACATGGTGTGAACTAGATTATGGTTGTAACAGCTAATTATTGTTATTTAATTGTCCTGTCCTTTTTGGTTCTCCTGCAAAAGGTACAAGTTGAAATTGGCCGTCGTTTTCTGGATGAATCCTTCAACTTCTACAATGAATGTTACTCAGGTTTATTCCTTTCCCTGAATATGGTCTTCATCAACATTTCTTATACAATATGTTGGTGTTTGTTCACAGACTGATGGTAGGAAGTGTGCCCCAGGGCCCACCAACTCCTTGATCTTCGCACACAGGGAAGACATACGTCAGATATCCCTGGATGTACCTTACACAGTTGACGTGGTCTTGCCCCTGCCCCAACTGAAGAGTGCACGTGCTGTCGATGCTGACCTAAGAACAGGTCTGGTTTAGCATTTTTAATAGTTTTCTGTTATTTTTTAATGTACTATATTAAGTTTTTTTTAAGACCTCGAGCAAAGTTTTTCAGATAAAAAAGTGTGTGTGACAGTATGAGTGCTATTATACAAAAAGAATTATATCTTAAGGCAAGGAATACACTTACACATCTAAACAGAGTTTTCTTAAAAACAATGTTAAAATTATTGTTGGTTGGTTACAGGAGAAATTTACTGGACAGACACAGAACTAGATGTTATACAGAAAGCCACTCCTGACGGAAACAACTTGAAAATAATCATCGGTGATGGATTGGTGGCAGCGGACGGCATCATTGTTGACTCTACGGGTCGAAAGGTAGGTAACAAGATTCAGTTAGAGAAAGTTTAAGTTTCAAAAATATTTTAACTTTCACATAATATTACCAGATGTCAAAGTCATCTTTGGTCATCTCATTCAGCTGAAAAGGCACAATTGGACTTTATTTTGGAAATAGTAAATTTGATAAAACATTTTATATAATACTATACCGTATTACCATTTATTTTCCAGCTTTACTGGACGGATGGAGATCGTAAAAGCATTGAGGTGGCAGAACTGGACGGGACCAACCGTAAAGTGTTGTTCTGGTCTAACTTTGACAAGGTGAAACCTCGCGCTCTCGCCATCCACTACCACCTGGGGCTCTTGTACTGGTCTGACTGGGGAGAGACAGGACGCATCGAACAAGCTGGCATGGATGGCAGCAACAGGTAACTCATAGTACTCACTGAATTCATAGAGTTTTATAGTTTTCATTACTATTACTAAAGTTGTATGAACTTTCCTCAAGGTAATACTTGCTTAATGGAATTCCGGTTGTCCATGGAACATTTCTTAGCAAATATAAATGTTTAAAAATACATATTAAACTGTCTGTATAAGTAACACTTACATTTTCAAACAATAAATTAACAAAAGCAAATATGGCCAAATAATTCCTCATGGATTTTTTTCAGAAAAATACTAGTCTCAGTGAACATCCACTGGCCCAATGGGCTAGCCATAGACAGACCATCAGGGCGGCTGTACTGGAATGATGCCAAGCTGAAGACAATCGAGAGTATCCACCTGGACGGCAGTGATCGGCAGACTGTGCTAACGGAGCTTCCGCACCCTTACGGTCTCGTCATCGTCGGCTCACACATCTACTGGACTGACTGGGAGACTGAAGCTCTGCATAGAGCCGAGAAGAGTAATGGTAGTGACCGAACCATCATCCGTGGTCACCTGCGCGGTCTCATGGACATACGCTCCATTCAGGTGGGTCTCACACAATATTCTCCATTAGCTCAATATTTATTGATAAAGAAATATGGCAATGTACAGAAATAAGTGTACTATATTTTAAATGTTTTCTGCTCCAAAAAAGTGTTTGGAATTTTTAAAGCTTTCAAATAATTTATTATATTAGTTTTGATTAGTTCTTTTAATATCAAGTTTTCCAAAAGGTTGTCCTTCCTACAAAAAACAATACACAAAAAACCTTTTGGTTCTTGGCTCGTTAAAAAACTGTTTGATTTATAAATAAATAACCAGGGTGAGTAAATCCTGGGAAAGTCAGGCAATTTTTCTAAACCTAGAAGTCATTCAATTTTATTTGCTAAGTACATGTTGGAAAAAAAAACATTTTCTAGGCTGTATTTGAAAATGAATGTTAAAATTCACCCTGAGCCGTTTTATTTGTATGAAGCCATTAAAGATGTCCGTAGGTGCCACCCAACTCAATTTTGCAGACCTTTCAATGGATAACTCAGCCATATGAGTAGGACATTCTCTTGAGAACCAGAAAACCTTTGCAAAACTCACACATAATTTAATGGGATAGCTAATTCCAAAATCTCAAGGGTTGTGTTTTTGAGAGCCTGGAATATTACATAGTACTAAGTCAAATTCACGAATAAATATATGAAATGTTAGTAAGAACCTTCAATATTTCTATTTCATTTCTTTCTTCTATCTCAAAAAATTATTTAACACATACCAGCAATAGTTATTAGGATACCAAACCATATATAACAATATATGAACCTACTCATCAAACAAAGTGTATTACAGACGGACAACGTAGCGGAGAATGCTTGCGGAGAGAACAACGGTGGCTGCTCGCACTTGTGTTTACGCTCGCCTGTAGGCTACACATGCGCATGTCCCACCGGTATACTGATGTCTGCTGACGGACGCACTTGCAACCTGCAACCCAGCAACTACCTGCTGCTGGTCACCAAGAACAGCTAGGCACGAATCTCCTTCGACACGGAGGACAGGTTCGACGTCACCCTGCCAGTACACGGGATCAGCAACGCGTTCTCAGTCGACTTCCACTGGAACAAGAGCCTTATCTTCTACAGCGACATTGACCAGCATGTGATAAGGTGAGCTAATGATGGGCAGACTGTCATTGCTCTCAACTCTAGTGTATTTGCTTTTAAGCAACTGTACTTTGATGTTATGTTAGAAAATTCTCAAAGTATCGTTTCTATTAATCCTCACAAAACAAATGCTCATTTGTAATTTACTTTACTGAAATCATGAACATTGTGCTTTTATTCAGGAATAATAGTATTTAGTAACATTTAGTAATATATAATATAATATAATGTACACTTATCATAGAAAAACAGCTATGTGGAAATTTTGTTACTGAGTTTTACAATAACAATAAGTAATCCTGGTAGCCTGTGCGTAGAAGTTTATGATTAATAAATAACTGAATAAGTTTAAACTAAAAGTTGATTGGTGGGACTAAAAGTGGCAAGATGTACAAAAGGGTTATCAATAAATCCTTCATTCCTCATCAATAAATCTAGCCATCTTAGATGTTGGGTGAGGCTGGAGTAGGAGATCAAAGCCGCAAGACACTTCTGCCTCTATGTTGATAATTTTAAATTTGTTAAGCCACTGGAGAGGAAGTAAAGTTCTGTGTGTGTTAAGATGTCAGTGCATTCGTAATTTTTTATCAGGAGAGGGGTAGGGGATAAGATATAAGTAGCAACAGCAGGTAAAGTAAGAGTAAGTTAGAAGTTATTTTGAAATGGAGTTCTGCCCTTGTTTCCCAAAATAAAAAATTTTCTCCCTCAAGCCACTAGACTTTACAGGGTATCTAAGCCAAACTAAGACTTCAAGTTAAATAAGTTCATTGACCCCTGAAGTGTGACTGCGAACTGAACCGTCCGCAGGAGTTCTTCTAGCGACCCACAGGCAGACCATGAAGCCCCTGTCAAGCAAAGACGTGCCGAGATCAGGAGCTGAATACTGCCAGACAACTAAAAAGTTACCTAAAATTAGTGTTACGTTCTCTTGTTTTTCCCAGTTTTATCAAATAACCAGAAAGCAAATGCCCGCTAGCAGTTCCTTGTGGAGAATCTTAACTCATATAACTTAACATGTACAGATCGGTAGACATGCTGAATCTCTCGAGCACAGAGGACATCATCGACACCAACCTCACCTCCCCGTATGGACTTGCTGTGGACTGGATGGCTAACAACATCTACTGGACCGACTATGGCAGGAGAGTGGTGCAGGTCGCGCGTCTCGACTGAACTTGCCGCAAAACCATCATTAGCACCGACCTGTACGAGCCCAGGTCCATCGCCGTGTTCCCCAAGAGAGGGTGAGTTTGTGTACATTAATCACTCTTTGCATCATTGGTATATCAGAATGAACACTTGGCCTGCTACTTCTTTAGTGACCACTTTTCTACAGCGCTTGTCCTGTAAAAATGAATAAAACTGCATCTTTTATCATAAAAATATAATTACTGTAAATTTGAACTATTTTTAAATTACCTCAAGTCTAATAAACCAATGATCTATAACAGCTTAATGGTTACTTGTACATATCATTCTAATAGATGTCTTCAATCGGTAGCAAAATTTAACTATGGGCAAAATCTTAATTCAGTACTGATTGTACACAGATACTTGTTCTGGATAAACCTGGGAGACGAGCCAAAGATTGAGCGCTCTCTGCTGGACGGGTCGATGAGGACCGTGATTGTGAAGGAGGACCTCAGCTTTCCTCAAGGACTCATCGTCGACCCGGAAGAGAAGAGACTGTTCTGGGCAGACGCGGTCAAGGACTCTATCGAAATTGCAAACCTCAACGGCAAAGAAAGAAGACCTCTGATCCCCCTGGATGCTCATCCTTTTGGGCTTACTCAGGTTTGTAATCCAATCTATTACCAGTAAAGTCAGCCCACCTCGTTGACTATTGACAAACCGTCGTAATGCCACTTACTAAGTTGTTTGACAAACTGTCAAATTTCAATTTAATAAGTTGTGGCTTGTTTACTTCTTAACCTGATACTATTTTTGATATGAAGTTATTCTTTTTTTGTATAATTATTCCGTACTCTTAATACAAATTTCAATAATTACTCTGGTCTAAAACCGCCCATTATTTAAAACTTAAAAGGAATTTTTAATCAACTCAAGTACTTAATTTTAACTATAACAAACTTCAAATTTGTGTGTGAAATTTTTTGTATGTAAATTTTAGGTTATGGTTTTATTTTGTCTAGCGAAGAGACACCTTAGATTCACACATATAGTAGAAATTACAGCCCAAGTACTGTCTCTCAGTTGACTGTAAAACTTTGGCAAGCCTCTTCCTTAATGAGTAATTATCAGTACAACATCAGTATAACCTTTGCCCTACTGTTCCAGTGCGGGACCACATCTACTGGACGAGTCTGTTCAAGAAGACAGTGGACCGTGCCGACAAGGAGGCGGGCGCTGCGCCTACGATCCACACAGCACTTCCGCGGTGATGGAGATGCGCTTTGTGTCAGCCAGCAAGCAGCAAAGCGTGAACCGTGTAGTATGTTCAGCGGTACTGCTCACATCTGTGTCTGTACCTAGGAGGCATCAACTACGCGTGTGCGTGTCCTGACGAGCCTGACAGCACGCCTTGCAGCACAGGTAAGTGTTGAGGCTCTTGTGTATATTGCGCTATTTGTCCAGTATTGGAGTCCTTACTATAAATACTCAACCAGTGTTGTAAAAAACTATCTAAGAGTTTTTAAGTGAGAATCTATGACCAAATAATCAAAGAAAATAACCTGTGGTTAAATAAATCACTTCTTGAAAGAAGGTGCTTAAGTGAAAAACAGGAGATGAAATAGTGAGACACGAGCGAGTGAATAATAAAATAGTGTGGTGGAAGAATTGGAAGAAGTGTAGTATCTTATAAACATGCGAAGAAATTAACTTCGAGACAGTAAAGTGAAGAATTCTTAATTCTTAAGCTTTGTGACGGTGTCATCATTAATATCTAAGGCTTCTGGTTTACAGCGTCACAGTTGAAATACAAATACTGCTAAACGCGATCCTGGCTGTGGAGAGTCATCCTCAGTAGCTGGTTGACTGGCTGAGACCAGCAAATTGAGTCTAGCAGACTAGAAGTAAGAGGCAAGAGCAGGCCTACTTGTGGATCTAAATTGTAAATGTTTTGATGTATTTGCTAATGTTACACGAGCCAAATTTATCATTGGCAGGCAAAATTTCAAAAGTGATTTCTACCTGCAGAACCTTTCATCATAAACTTTTGATAATATGATCAATACTTGTTTAAGCTTTTGCAGAGCCGATAATGAAGGTGATTTTGCCGCATTCTGAGTTGGATGTTGAGGGCGAGTCCCTCACACCCACCTCGAGACCCTGCCTCGAAACTTGAGAACACCTCTGATCCCCTGGATGCTCATCCTTTTGGGCTTACTCAGGTTTGTAATCTCTAATACCAGTAAAGTCAGCCCACCTCGTTGACTATTGACAAACCGTCGTAATCACCACTTACTAAGTTGTTTGACAAACTGTCAAATTTCAATTTAATAAGTTGTGGCTTACTTCTTAACCTGATACTATTTTGATATGAAGTTATTCTTTTTTGTATAATTATTCCGTACTCTTAATACAAATTTCAATAATTACTATGGTCTAAAACCGCCCATTATTTAAAACTTAAAAGGAATTTTAATCAACTCAAGTACTTAATTTTAACTATAACAAACTTCAAATTTGTGTGTGAAATTTTTTGTATGTAAATTTTAGGTTATGGTTTTATTTTGTCTAGCGAAGAGACACCTTAGATTCACACATATAGTAGAAATTACAGCCCAAGTACTGTCTCTCAGTTGACTGTAAAACTTTGGCAAGCCTCTTCCTTTGAACTAATTAATCAGTACAACATCAGTATAACCTTTGCCCTACTGTTCCAGTACGGGGACCACATCTACTGGACGAGTCTGTTCAAGAAGACAGTGGACCGTGCCGACAAGGAGACGGGCCGCATGCGCACTACGATCCACACAGCACTTCACGGCGTGATGGAGATACGCTTTGTGTCAGCCAGCAAGCAGCAAGGCGTGAACCCGTGTAGTATGTTCAACGGGTACTGCTCACATCTGTGTCTGTACCTAGGAGGCATCAACTACGCGTGTGCGTGTCCTGACGAGCCTGACAGCACGCCTTGCAGCACAGGTAAGTGTTGAGGCTCTTGTGTATATTGAGCTATTTGTCCAGTATTGGAGTCCTTACTATAAATACTCAACCAGTGTTGTAAAAAACTATCTAAGAGTTTTTAAGTGAGAATCTATGACCAAATAATCAAAGAAAATAACCTGTGGTTAAATAAATCACTTCTTGAAGGTGCTTAAAGTGAAAAACAGAGGTGAAATACTGAGGCGAGTGAATAATAAAATAGTGTGGTGGAAGAATTGGAAGAAGTGTAGTATCTTATAAACATTAACGAAGAAATTAACTCGAGACAGTAAAGTGAAGAATTCTTAATTCTTAAGCTTTCGCGGCGGTGTCATCATTAATATCTAAGGCTTCTGGTTTACACCGCGTCACAGTTGAAATACAAATACTGCTAAACGTTCGACTGCTGTGGAGAGTCATCCTCAGTAGCTGGTTGACTGGCTGAGACCAGCAAATTGAGTCTAGCAGACTAGAAGTAAGAGGCAAGAGCAGGCCTACTTGTGGATCTAAATTGTAAATGTTTTTGATGTATTTGCTAATGTTACACGAGCCAAATTTATCATTGGCAGGCAAAATTTCAAAAAGTGATTTCTACCTGCAGAACCTTTCATCATAAACTTTTCGATAATATGATCAATACTTGTTTCGCTTTTGCAGAGCCGATAATGAAGGTGATTTTGCCGCATTCTGAGTTGGATGTTGAGGACGAGTCCCTCACACCCACCTCCGAGACCCTGCCTCCAAAACTGGAGAACACCTCGACCTTCTTGTTCCTGGGCGCCGGCAGCCTCCTTGCCATCAGTATCATAGCCGTAGTCATCTTCTTCCTCTGTCTCAACCCTAAGTAAGTTCATCTAAAAGTGTTAGTGTGTTACAAATCTTTTTCTGGTAGTTGGTTATTTTACCATGTATACTTAAGGCCTGAGAGTCTTATTTTTGTAAACAAACTACGTAAAACTTGGCTCTTATAATATGAAATCCTGTTGTAGTAGACACAAGAGGAGGTCTGACAAGTACTTGTACGAGGGCGGACCGAAAGTGTTGACGTTCTCTAACAAACTACAGCACCTCGAGCACTGAGCAAGTGACACACTCGGACAAACGCACCTTCTGGCGGAAACTGAAATATGACAAGTCTCAGGTATGCATCTGTATTACAAGAAATATTGATGCAGTTGTATTGGATAAATCACATAACATTATATTTAACAAATATCTAAGCAAGGGCGTTTGAAGCCTAATTATTTTTGAACAATTATGCTGAGGCTAGCCTAGAAGTTTGTCTGCTTATATTTGTTAATTTTATTTAATTTTTTAAGTACTTTGTGTTGTAAGTGAAGTGAAGTTTTTACAACGCCAGATTCCCATAGATCTGCAAGTTTATCTAGATTTAAGTGTATAATTAGTAGAGAAAATCATACTGGTGGGTGAATTTCAACCATGTTACTCAAGTATTTGAATTATTTAGTCAATCTCCAATTTTGGGCTAAAATGAATAGTTGTGGCCATGCATGACCCAAATGCCAAAGCTTTTAACTAATTCAAACCGAAGCCAAACAAACATTCCCCGGTAATACAAAATTACTGCAGCTTCCGGAAAGTTTACAATAAGGCGAAAGGCCAATTGAAAGAATACTTTTCAGCCACCGTGCAGTTCATGAGAATCTGTCTGACGGTGTTAGAAATTCCACCAGAGTATACACTAACAGAACTACATTTTACTCATTGAGTTCATTCAGCACTACCTAGAATATTTGAACCTCATTTTGTAAATAAGAGAACATGAATTGATGGTTGTCAAAATACAATTAAATAAGCAATTGTGCGAACACATATTGAGCAAAATCAATAGCCACCTTAACATATGGTATCATGAAGTATAAAAACAAACAGTGAAACGAGAAGGCCAGTCATTGATTGAGGGTTCACTTACCATAACCTGACTAGGGGTTTGCTTGGTTTTAAATATTTGAAGTCGGTTGATAGCACCGGTCAATGAGGTTGAACCTTGAGGAATACTTTTGTTGAAGCTTTTCATGTATAGTGGCATATTGAAACAGAGAATGAGTAAAAACAAAATATAACATTGCTAATAAGCATGGAGAAACCTACCACGCATAGCAGTTAATCCTTAGCAATGTTATATTTTTTTGTTTTATGATATATGTTTTAATATGCAGCTCAGCATGAAAACATCAAACCCTTGAAGGCTGTATGCCCCATCTTAACCCGCTGTCCATTACATTTACAGACCGCCTTAACCACCAAATACAGGGATGTTAGTTGTCGTAATCAATGCAAGATTTGTGGTCAAGTCTGGGTGAATCCTTCAATTAATAACTACTTACCACATCTCTGTGTTTTTCAGCAATTGTTTTTTCAGCTATTGATTGTATTTTATATTAAAGTTTTTTATCACTATAACGCAATCTTCGCTTTTACTTGGTTCATATTTGTAATTGTATTTTGACAGTTTTCATCAATAATTTTCATGATGATAGTGCTATATTTTTAAACATTATTGGTTGGAATAGTCCTAGGTTAGCCTGTTAAGATATTAATTAAATGTTCTAGTTAGTGTAGTCCTCTAAGATGGTAAAGTTTCTAACCACCAAAATGTTAAAAGTAGTTTTCCACCTGAAGCTGAAAATAGTTGTATTATTAAATATTCCATTTTCATTTGTAAATTCTTTTGTTAATTTCTAAAGTCAATCCAAGGGTGTGATTCCGGCAGTCGTAATGGCTAATAATGCTTAAGTGACAGTTGAGTGATAGAAAGTGTTTTGTATAACAGTGGTACATTTTGTTGACAGGAAAGAGTGTACGATGTTCACAGTGAGTCAGACAAGCAGAATGCGAGTCCCGAGGTCGTGAGTCTCATCCCGGCTCCTCCCTCCCCCACCCACTGTGCCGTCGACCACCACCCTACGCCTCTAGACAACGCACTGTAAACACACAGCACACCCAACACACGTTACTTCCTCATTCTTCAGTCCAACATTTGTACTTTCTGTGCTAGTAAAACAAAATTTAACATTTTTTGGTGAAAATCTCCATTATTAGGGGTTTTGGTTCTGTTTTTTAGGCAAAATGCTCTTTGACGCCTTGGAAAGTAAACAATCTGTGGAAATGCCTTGCTGGATAGGAAAAGGTGTAAACGTTTAATAAAATCAGCTCGAGATCAGAAAAATGGTTACACCTGTTTCCATAACTGAGCATGATTCTTCTTCAAAAAATTATTTTTAATCAGGGAATGGTGAATTCTTGGCTATTTTCTTACTCGAACTTTAAAGTAATCAAACTTAAGGATCAATTATTAATTGAGTTTTCACCTTTGATAAAAAAATCATAACCTATGAGAGAAACGTGTAGAAACAAAGCCTAGTTTTTATATCTACCAACAGTTTTAGAGATAAAGATTATCATCAGTAGACATTGATATTGTACTAGATGTACAATGTATTTTACAAACTAATTTTTAACGAATCTTGGATTAAAGAATGATTCCAGTAACATTAAGTTTGTTAGTTTTTAATTTTTATTAAAGGTTAAGGTTTCTAAATACGAAAGTATTAGAGCTTTATTGGAATTAGTTTAAAATAAAACACAAAGAACTGACACAAATAATGAGGATTCCTCAAACTGTTAGGCACTTACGACACGGGCAGGTAAAACGTGAACATGCCGGTGTCTCAACTATACCGTGAGTGAAACAGAACCAATGAGTTGAAATGGAAGTGTGTTAACGAGCCTTATGTCGTGCGTGAGGCAAGTGAGGGGGTTTAACCCACGAGTGGTGTTATGCCTGTGGACGAATCATGGTAGCATCACCGAACCGATACCAAAAGCGATACTAAACTCATATTTTCTGATAAAGAGGGGTTTTGATTAGTAAAAGGGATTTCATGTCTGGAGAGTACTGAATAAAAATGTGTTTATTTTTGAGAGAAGAGCCACAAATACAATTTATGGTTGAAAGAATACTTTTTCCAAACAAAACAAGTAAGCCATTATAGCATTTTTACGTCAAAAGTTAGTTCTTCAGCTTGAACTCTGGGGAATATTTACCATTAATGAACTAGTAAAATTGTCAGCCGTTGTTCTCTTTATTTCTGAAGGAAATGTAATGGATGCTACATGTAGTACAGGAAAACTGTTAACTCGCGGGTCGGATGCTGTTTTCAAAGAAACTTGTTCCCGCGGTTAGGCAAACAAAAGCCGGCGTTTGACCTGCTCACGTGGTATAGGCCTTCAGATGCTCATTCACTGTGTGAATACATTTAAGAGATTGAAAATAGATGTATAACTTATGAATAATTTTTAAAATAATATAATATAAATATATATATAAATTAGTTGTTTCTACTGTAAGTAAATTAGAAATCTCCTACCCTTAATAAGTGTGTTAAAATGTTGCTGATGGTTTAAAAAAATATCTTTAAAGTGGATTTTTTAAGGTGGAAGTGTGTTCATTATACTGCTTGGTCCGGGCTCAGACCAAAAGGATTATGAATGCAATCGTCGTACTGGTAATACATTAATTTGGTTTTCATCTAAAGTGTCTTCCATTTTTACAATGATAGAGTTTCAAACTATATTGTTTCAATTTTCTAATAAAGAAACATAGTTCTCAACTAAAGTCAAACTTTTGTGCTGTGCAAAGTTTACCACTAAACTGTTACAGTATTTCAGTTGTAATAAGTTGGTTGAAAACTTTGAAGAATGGACATATTTATTGGCACGCTATAATTGTACCTGCAGTCCGGAAGTTTGAATGTGGTTATCCAAATTCAAAATTATTGTAAAAAGTTTGAAAATGTTTCTTCTAAGTTAGTCTTATTTTATGATATACATAGTTCCACAACTACACACTTTTTGATCCCTTTCTGGTTGTAATTTTGAAACGTTTCCTGGCGATTTCTTATTATAATAAAAATAGTCTACTGTCATTCCACCTTAAAAATATTTTTATAATAACATTTGTTTACACCTATAATAATTATTGTGTTACAATTTGATTGAGGTGCTCGTTTCCAAACAAATTTGTACACTATGACAGCCATGACTGTCTGCATGTAAAAACTATTTTTGAAGAAAGACTGTGAAATAAAAATATGTTTATGTCTTTAATTGTGTTTTTTTATCCCTGGGAGCTGTTAATTATTGTATTACATACACCTTTGGTAAGTCAATGCCACCATTGTCGGATTACTCTGCCATGGAATTCTCTCTCTTTTAAATTTTGTCAACATTCTTTTTACTTATCTATGCAGATAACCCCTATAGTAGGAGACAGAAAGAGGAGATGGCTCCACAAATTGATAGCATGGCTTCTTAGCTATTCGAATGTGAACCTTTGCAGCTCCCAACCATATGGCTGCGTGACCAACTAAACTTGCACATATCATATCTATATTTACGACTTTCACTGGATTTTGGTGCGGGTGGTTTATTCACTGCTTCACTAGCAATTGAAAATGTGATGGAAACATTCTAAAGTTATCTGTAAGCTCTAATAAGTTCTAATGATTTATTAATAAGCTTAATTGCTGTATTATGGGTACCCAACCCATTCTTCAAGCTTCGGAAGGGTGACCTAACCAACCATCATATATATAAATGACTTACATACCGCCGTCTTTACCTGTGATTTCGGATAGCGGAATGACACGCGAGTGAGTGAACGCAAAACTGTTTCAGGGTGCGGCAAAAGTCAGGGTACCAAAATTCAGTTAAACTGTAGCTAGTATTAAACATAACTATATCAGTATTATTTTAATGTACCTGTTAGAGAAGCTGCTAAAAGTGACCACCTTCATATTGTCTATACACTTGTAGCACCTTTTCAACACTAATCTACATATTTTGTTGCATAGTTGTGGTGTGAATAACACATCAAAATGTTTTGTTATCAATTCTTTTAAATGTTCTAAACTTTGAGGTTTCTCAGAAAACACGTGTTCTTTTAACAAACTTCAAATACTAAAATTTCAAGGAGTTAGGTCTGGGGACCTAGCAGGCCAATAAATAGTTCCTCTTCTTCCTATCCATTCATCGATATTATCATTTAAAAGGGCTCGAACAATCAGGGCGTAGTGCGGAGGTTCTAGCTGTCTTGCTGCCAAATAATTGAACGACGATGCAACTGCTCAAAGATGGGACTGTTTTCCAACTCTATGGACACTCCATGTAGCATTTCTAGGTTATTTTCCGCATTCACAGTGCCATCATAAAGTAAGGTCCTGTCACACCTCCACTCCAAATGCCGGCCCAAACTGTATAGCTCCTGGGACATTCAACTCGCCGGTACGGCATGGCCATACCAAAGGGGGTCAGGAGGGTTCAACCCCTCTCCCCGACCCAGAAATGTCAAAAGATAGCAAAATATATCTATAATTAAGTAAGTGTATTACTGAAAGACTACCATCTCAAAAATGTGTCATTTAGCGTCAATGCAGAGCCAGAACGTTCAGAAATGTATGAGATAACGGATAATGCTAGAATATTTTGCCCTCAGAGAGATACATCGGCAGATCGCAGCCAGTTGCAAGATAGTTCATAGCACAGACAGTCCTGGCGTAATATTTCAAACCTCCTATATACAGTATTATGCACATGTTTTATTTTCCTGTATTCACACAAAATCATTGTTTTAGTCAGGCCTAAACTTAAAAAATATATATCGTCTATCTAACGAGTGTTTCAATCTAATACACTTACGTTTTGTATTAAACTAGTGTGGTCTATTTTATTGTTTATTTATGTATTTATGTAGTAAACCAATGTGGCAATGTAAAAGAAAGTATTTGAAACAACTGTACAGTATTTGAAATGGTAAGTCAATGATCGTTCAACTTTTAAACTCATATGCACTAAGGATCATGGGTCAAGGTAATATTATTTTACATAAATGCAGTAATGCAAGTAAATTTGTTTCCATTAAAACTGTAATCAGTATGCCGTATTTAAGTACCTCATTGTAATACTGTATCCAAAATCTTTTTCAAAATTTGGAAATTAATCATGTTTTGTTGGCTTCTAAACTCTTGTTTACTAAGAATAAAAAAACTAAAAATGCGTTTTCTATAATTAAATTTCACAATGTTTTCCGGGGGAGGACCCCCGCCTGCCCGGTTTGTTGGTGGGGATTCCATACCCACAAACCCCCCGGTGCTTAACCCCCCCCTAAAATTTTATCCTGGGTATGGCCTTGGGCCAAGGGGTGTTCCTTTTATATAGCGCTACGCCACGTTTCACTGAGTGAGGAAGGGTCAAAAATGTACTGCACCATATAGACGGCCCCTTGTAAAAGTAATTAAATTCGCCTTCTTAAAGGCTTTAAAATTGATTATTCAGGTAATTTATATATTTTTTAGACCAGAAGCGTCAAATCGCTTAAGTATGCACAACGGAGCGTATAAGATCAGAAGATATCGGAAGTAAATAGATATGGCCAATCGGTAAAGTAGACACTTGTTACGGATAAGAATTAATCATATCACGTTTGCCTATTTTCATGATATTGTATTAAAATTAATGTAATGTTTGTGCACAGTGGTTATTTTTCACTTATATAGTGTCGTCTGTTTCGGCACGTTGTCAGCTATATATTGAAAGCAGTATTCAGTTTCCTGCTTTTCTTTTTCATCATTTATTCAGCTTACGACTTAACTTCCTCCTTCTTCATCACAAACATGGCGGTGAGTAAAATTATTGTTAAAATTGTCATATTTTATCTTAATACATCCGCAGTTTAAATATTACCATGAATTGATAATGATTTTACTCTTATATTGAAAAAGTACTGGTCTTATTTTACCTTATCTTTGACCGCTGCCACCAGTAATAAATTATAAGATTTTAACATTTTACTAGATAATATTTAAGTGTATTTTTAGAACAACATAAACATTGAAAACTAACTCAACTAAAACAACAACTATATAAATATAAACAGCTGGTTATATCACACAACCCCTGTAATTTTTTCTGTGGGGATACATCAAATATAAGGCGTAACACACCACCATTACCATTAGTGTAAACCTGAGATCCAGCAACAGATAACCAATGCCATCGAAACAATGGATCAAGATTAAAGAAACACTCTTATCAACGTATGACAAGGGTTTGACTATAGGATTGAAATCTTTGTAGCACAAGGGCACCCATATGAACAACTTAAAATTATAAATACTTCAGGACGAAACTTTTTGAGTTTTTCTGTGTCGTAACCATTTTGTTTCAGGCAAACATATAAAACTAAATTTTATATAACAATTAAAAATCGTGAACATCATTTTGTAATAACCCTGTACAGTCTCACCGAAATGCACATGGTAGCCCTCGTTAATAATTCTATCTACAATGCTTGGGTTTGTCACGTTATTTTGTTTAATCTCTGTACTGAAGACATCTTGTTAGATAAAATAGTTTTCAAATGTTTACTGATGATACAAAAATCCATGAATGGCTCTGATTTACAAAATAATCTTGTTTTGGCATCACATGGAAGCAGTATAGGCTACACATTGTTCCTTTGTCAGAGATCTTTGCCATTGATCCATATCCTTATCATAAATGATTACTGCCTAAAGAAACTGGTCTTTGACCCCTGCAGGTCAGATCAAAAATTGATTGCATTTCTTGATTTTTTCACTGTCTTGTACTCTGCCCTAAACATCAGTTTTTTCCAGTTGTTGTTAGAGCAGTTGTAGGGCAGCACAGCATTTCGCTATGATCACATACAAGATCCAACTTTAAACATATAGTTTTGGTGAACTCAGCTGCAGGATGGAGGGATGACGCCAGTCCCTTGGGTTGCAACGTAATGGGTTTGGGACAAACTTGCGTCTATGCGTACAGCGAGGCTCCTCCGACAGTAACGCTCCAAGCGGAGACAGAAGATAGCCCAACTAACTGCTCCCCCTACCACTGCCACTACATATTCACGTCGTTTGTGTTAAACTGTCATGTCACTAAAATAATGATTACCCTCTATCTTTTGGTAAAAATAAACGAAATCATAATAATATAACCAGAATTATATTAAACTAACTAAACACAGCAACTTTAATAGAAGCTCTGTCACTAGACGTAAAGTGAGTGCTTTTATGCGAGTTCAAGTTTGATGTCCGGTATGTAGCCGAGTTGTTTATAGTTATAAAAAGCCACTTTAGCGCCATAATACATGGGTCTAAAACTGGTTTTTAACACTGAATGACAAAAAATGTTATTATACACAATTTTACTGAGAGAATAATTAACTGTAATACTTGCAAAACTGTAGTAATTTTAAGCTTCTATTAACATTCATACAATTATTTATTACATATTTTACAATTAGCGTGTTTCTTGACATTACTTATCTTCTGAACCTTGTAAGCCTAAAACAATGCCCAATAATTAAATAAAGTTTAGTGCATCTAATTATATGTATTACACTTCTTGAACCACATATTTTATTATAAACCATTAATTTTATTTATTACATTAATCAATGTTAGCTGTTTCCTTTACACATACTAAATTACACAAAGCCAATGCTTCATGTCCTTCAACAATGTAAACGCAAAATCATAAACATTGTCGCCTATATGTTTTTATGTTTATTGTTTTAAATTTTGATTTAAAGATAGTTTGTTTAGTTCTAATTTAAAGGTCAGTTGGAATTATTGTTTTGTTCGATATGGTAATTTTGTTGATCACGTTTCAACAAATCAAATAAATTGCATTGCATATTTAGACCTACTAAATGAATAAACAAAAATATATGTTTAAGTTTAAAACTAAAAAATTAATATTTTTAAATGTTTTCCGATTAATTTAAAACAAAATGTTTGTTTTGGTTTTGTGTAGAGTTCAACATATTTTAATTTACATAAAATATCGAAACACATTTCGTCTTAATACTCTCAACATACAGTATCAAGAAATTCTCAAATATAAAATGCTTTCAAATATACATGTCTCCTCCACCCAATCAATATGGTGAATAATACATTTTTTTCATTGGATAACCTTGCGGATAGAACATTGAATAAAGAGCTGATCAACTTCTGTGGACGTCAGATTCACCGGGCCCTCAATATGACCTATGTATCTGTATAATCCTAAAACCACAATCCCCGACCAAACTTTCATGTTCAACAACAGTTCTAATACATCTAATTTAAATAACACAACATAACAACAGCTAATTATTAGTACTGTTAGTATTAACTTGTTTAGTCAGTTAAAACTAAATAGCAAATACTACGTATATTGTTTGGTATACTATACTTTACGAATAGTCCAATTATTGATAGAACTTATTAATTATTATTACACTCGACAAAACACAATAACTCACAAGTCAAGACAGCAGACGATAATTAAGCGCGAACAAGATAACATGTATGCGAGGTGATAGGAGTAAAGGTTGCAGCAATCTCCGCTTGGTGCGTTACTGTCGGAGTGAGCCTGCTGTACGCATAGACGCAAGTTTGTGGACAAGGGCTTGGTGGTGGGGAACCCAGCTGCTGCTGGCCGGACATAAATTGGGTCTATTCCCGGTGTATTCAGTGCGCAATCCAGTGGAAATAAATAGAGGTTCGGCATCGTGAACGCAGCCAGTTGCAAGATAGTTCATAGCACAGACATTCCTGCGTAATATTTCAAACCCTCCTATATATTATGCGTGCATGTTTTATTTTCCTTATTTCCACAATAAAATCATTGTTTTATCAGGTTTAAACTTAAAAATTCTATATCGTCTATCTAACGAGTGTTTCAACTAATACATCTCACGTTTTCAGCTAAACTAGTGTGGTCTATTTTCATTGTTCATTTATGTAGTTAACCAATGTGGCAATGTAAAAGAGGTATTTGAAACAACTGGTACAGTATTTAAATGGTAAGTCAATAATCGTTCAACTTTTAAACTCATATGCATTAATATGAGCATGGTTCAAGGTAATATTATTTTTACTTAAAATGCAGTAATGCAAGTAAATTTGTTTCCATTAAAACTGTAATCAGTATGCCGTATTTATACCTCATTGTAATACTGTATCCAAAACCCAAAATTTGAGATTAATCTTGTTTTGTTGGCTTCAAACTCTTGTTTACTAATACTAAAAAACTAAAATGTTTTCTATACTTAATTTCACAATGTTTTCCGGGAGGACCCCTGCCTGACCGGCTTGTTTGGGATTCCCATACCCACAAACCCCTGGTGCTTAAACCCCCACCCTAAAATTTTATCCTGTATGGCCTTGGGTGAAGGGTGTTCCTTTTACATGAAAAGCGCCGCCACGTTTCACCTTGGAGTGAGGAAGGGTCAATAATGTATTGCACCATATAGACGGCCCTTTGTGAGTAATTAAATTCGCCTTCTCTTAAAGGCTTTAAAAATTGATTATTCAGGTATTTTATATATTTTTTAGACCAGAAGAAGCGTCAAATCGCTTAAGTATGCACAACGGAGCGTAGGAAGATTCAGAAGATATCGGAAGTAAATAGATATGGCCAATCGGTAAAAGTAGACACTTGTTACGGATAAGAATTAATCATATCACGGTATGCGTTTGTCTATTTTTTTCATGATATTGTATTAAAATTAATGTAATGTTTTGTGCACTAGTGGTTATTTTTCACTAATATAGTGTCGTCTGTTTCGGCACGTTGTCAGCTATATATTGAAAGCAGTATTCAGTTTCCTGCTTTTCTTTTTCATCATTTATTCAGCTTACGAAAAATTAACTTCCTCCTTCTTCATCACAAACATGGCGGTGAGTAAAATTATTGTTAAAATTGTCATATTTTATCTTAATACATCCGCAGTTCAAATAATACCATGAATTGAGAATGATTTTACTCTTATATTGAAAAAGTACTGGTCTTATTTGATAATGGTATTATCGCACTTTTGTAAATTGACTCGTAAAACAAAATTTAGTCTCAACCTTTGACAAATCGCAGTTCACCTATACTTGGATTTCTTGTATTGATTTGTATACAATAATCATGATTTGTATATTTAAATCCTGCTTGTTTATACAGCTACCAAACATTAAAAAATATATTATACTCCGTTTACCGTACTTTACTACTTAAGGCTAGGCTTTGCTGACATTCCTTGAAAGCCCTAGGCTAGGTAATTAGAAATTTTTGTGTGGTATCGGCACTTAGACAAAGTATTCGATTTTTGTATGGATAATTTGGCCAACAACTCGGTTTTGTTAGCGTATTAACTTCAGAGATACTTAGTTAAATAAATGGAAATCGTGACCTCAACCTATCTTTATGTGGAGTGTCACAACGTAACCTCACTCTACTCTACTCACTGAGCTAACCTGGCTAAGCCTACTGAACAATCTATATCGTACTTTCCTATTTAAAAGAGTTGCAGTTACCACCCTCGACTAATAAGGTAGAAACTCGATATGTGTGTGTGCTAATTACCGCTCCATCCTCTCTGCTCTTCGTCATAGTAACTTACTCAAATTTAATACTTTATATTTCCCTCTACGATAGGCGTGAATGGCCTTCCTATCTCTTATACCTTCAAATCAACTTGTCCATTACACTAGCATAGCTGCAAGCAGTTGCTCATTTTAAAAACAGGTTTTTATTAATCCCTTAGTTTTTAAAGTGCGTATGTTTTGTACAGACACTTTGTAATTTTGTTGTTTTCCTAATTATTTGTGCGTTGTTAGTTTCTACGTCGTAGATATTTTTATAGAACTTGTTTTTGTGATTCAGCATAAAACCCTTATAATTATCTTGCATTTAAATCAAGCTAGAAACAATTATCCCGCTCAAGTAATGGTATGACAATGATTAGCACGAAGTAATTAAGGTTTCAGATCCATTTCTTCCCAAGACGATACAGAGTCTTACAGATTCCCTTGCTCAAGTTGAATGAAAGTGTATCAGCTGTAACTTCATACAAGTTCAAAACAATAACATAACCTACCAGTAGTTATGTAGCTGATTTGTTCATGTTTTCTCATGAAAATTCCTCAGCTTACTATTGGCTAATACTTATAACATACGGTGCTGTGTACAAAGTACCTTCCTTTCAAGTCAGATCTTGTCAAACATGTGCCTCAACCATCCTCAACTTTCCTGTCAGTTCAAGTGATAGTGCAGTTGAGTGTGGTACTAACTTCACTGCAATGAAAAAGTTTCTATCGGCTTTAATTAAAAAAGTGTCTTCGGACAAAGATGTAAGTAGTTTTATTGTTGTAGACATGTATTCATTTTTTAGTAAGCCAATCAATCTTTTTGTGTAACTCACATTAGTTGATTTCACAAAGTTTTCACAAAGGGTATCTTCAGAGTTTAAACTATTATTGCAGACATAACCCCTACTTGTTATAAAAAAGGAAAGTACTATTCAGTAAGTAGCATTCAGGCTCATTATTTCAAGTGTGAATAATTTCTTGTTGAATTACAGGACAAAGCTAAGAAAGCTGCCCCAGCCAAAGTTGGCACAGGGAAGAAGGGGCCCAAGAAGGAAGCCAAGGACAAGAGTAAAAACATCATGCGAGATGTCCGTATCCGCAAACTCTGTCTAAACATCTGTGTGGGAGAGTCTGGTGACAGACTGACCCGAGCTGCCAAGGTAATGTAGAGCTTCGTCGCAAGTCCACAAAATGCAAATATCATTTTCTTTATTAATATGACAGTTCAAGATTAACTTTCTTTCTCGCTATCAGAATATCTGACCTAATTGTTAAAGTCTGTGGTATTATTCCAATAAAGTTATTTGTCTTCTCTGTCACTGTGACAGACGAGTCACCCACTTCAAATTAACTTCAGGCTGAATAAAGTATTATCAAGAGGTTAGGTTAGTTTATTTTTTGTGAAAACATTGTTTTAAATAGTTTTGCAACTTTCTCAAAATTAAAACATTGTTTTTAGGCTTTTTTGGAAGGTTTCATCTTAGAAAAGTGCCTGTCAGAGAGTGTCTCGGTGCGTAGCGTGCGCCTCCGCTCATAATCCCAACTTAAAAGCAATTTTTAAATATGTTCCGAGCCTTGAACAATTTTTGATTTGCATAGGGGTCATCTCCTCATTGTGCCAAATCAGTTTATGCTAGTTAGAAGACAAGTCACTATATTGGAATTTTACCAAGTCTGTAAATATTCATCAACAATAACAAAACAAACATTGCAGTAGAATCTTTCTTAGTTGAACTAACATTTAACCAAGCGGCTAAAGTTTCATCCATAAAGCACAGTTTTCGGTGCTTTGTTTCTGGGTGAGTTGTTTACAGCTGGTCTCATTCCTTAGCTAAGACAGGAGTAGAAAGTGATTTCTAGGTATCTTGTAAAATTTCCGAAGAGATCTTATCCCCTTTATTCGGTTACAAAAAGAGAAGTTCACAGTTCTGGGTAGATATAATTTTGGTTCCACTGAACGAAATCCTAATTCTTCAACATAGTAGAGATCAAGAGGTGCTAATTTAAAACCTGTTCTTGTTTAGGTGTTGGAACAGTTGACTGGACAGCAGCCAGTATTCTCCAAGGCTCGTTACACTGTCAGATCTTTCGGTATCAGGAGAAATGAAAAGATCGCCGTCCACTGCACTGTCAGAGGCGCCAAGGCTGAGGAGATTCTCGGGCGAGGTCTGAAGGTATGTGTTGAAGCATATTCTGTGACGGTCAATCCTGTAGAGTTAGTTTTCAATATTTATAAACTAGTTAACTGTGTCATTGGCACACTAGAAGTTACCTCTTGTGGTAGGTGGGTCAACCTGACATGGTGTTGCTCAAATATTTTGCTCCTTAAACCAAAATTAAGGAAGGGTGTACACTTGTGCCACAGCACATGTGATATTTGTAGTGGACACTAGAGTAAGCGGAAAACATAGTAGCCAGAATTTATAGTTTTGTTGTGGATGCTCACTCACAGAAATCTAAAGATCGGTATGAATGGAGGGACGCTAACGGGAGTCTTGATATCTTGGGAAAACTACAATAATATTAGTGATTTTGTTGCAGTTGCTAATCGTCATGGAAAGTTGTGATTTAATTGCGGAGGTTAAAGGGAGTCTTTAGACTGTCCTGAACGGCAATGAAAGTTGTAATTTTGTCGCGGACGCTGGCAAGAGGAAAGAATGTTGCTGTCTTCCATAAATTTACTGTTTCAAAAATTGATGGGAGTAATTGCAATTTTTTTAGCAATTCAACATTGTAATTAAATTGAAATACAAATTGAAGCTTAATATTATTGTACAACAAACCCGTGAAATCGGTAAAATTACACCAGGAAATACACGGGAGTTTCCTTTTTCCTTTCGTAATCGTGACACTTTATTATTGGATTGTTCCTTTCTCAATAAATACTGGCTGACATGTAGAAGAAAGTGGGTAATACCTTAACTACGAATCAAATCTTGGATAAACGTGGGGATTCTTATAAATGTATATTGTTGAACAGGTACGTGAGTACGAGTTGAGGAGAGACAACTTCTCCTGCACTGGCAACTTTGGCTTCGGTATCCAAGAACACATCGACTTGGGAATCAAGTATTACGACCCGACCATTGGTATCTACGGTCTGGACTTCTACGTTGTGCTCGGCCGACCAGGTGATTACTTAAGTTCAACTAGTTTCTATGGAATAAACTAGTGCAATTGTTGTAAACCAGAAAAGCTGTTGTGTGAAGTGCTCATTGCAACTGGGAAGACTTCTTTTTCAATCTTGGCTTATTCATTTGTGACAGTTTTTTAGCCAACCAGACAAATTATCTCTTCTAATTCAAGAGACTTTTAGTACTGAAATTTATCTTTCTGAAATATTGTATTGCGAATAGTTTCTTTATAAGGGTAAGACCAGTTGCTAGATATTAGAATTTCATAAGGAAGACAGACAGGCTTCCCTTTTAAATAGGTCCACTCCTCGACAAAAACTCTAATGAAAGCGAAAGAAATTTTCAAGTGTTGACAGGGGGTCCAGCATCGGGGAATTCCAGGGACTTAGGCCTATATGGGAATTTTTAGATACGGGAAGTCGGGAATTCGGTCCCTAAACTGAGAAATTTTACGAAAGTGGTGATTATGTCACGGACGAGTCTAGATAATGTTGGGAACGGTATCGAAGTTGTGATTTTGTCGCGGGCGCTACTGGGGAGTCAGGAGATTGTCGCAAACGGTTGCTTACCTTGGTAACACCAGGACACTGACCTTTCCACCCCAACCCCGCGGTGGGCCAATTCCAGGAGAAAACACTACGTTCATCCGTTCTAAAAACAAACGATAACTCAACGTGTCATACTGTCAGTGTGTTTTGTTCAAAGATATTTTTTGTGCGCATACCTGCGTTTATAGTGTGTCATTGTGCTGGTTTGTTATTAAACACATACAGTATGACATAACTTGAAAAGCTAGTTTTATTTATTTTACCAACTCAACAATTTTATAAATTTTGTCTCCCTAACAGTGTTTTGATTAGGCGGATTTTAGGATTAACAGGGTTTGGGTTAGCGAGACTCTAGTGTTTCCTAACATATAAATTATTTTACATAAAATAATGCTTTTGTACTGTGATTATTAATTAAAAATATATATTTAGAAATAAAGCTTTTACCAAAAAAGGATTAAAGCGTTATAAAATTAGTTTTAAATCAACCGTTTGTAATTTAGTTTGACAAACCCTAAAATGCCTTTTCATCAAATTTAAAAATAGTTTATTCCCCAAATTTATTATTATTTTCTTATAATGTTTAAACTTGTAAAATAGTAAGTTAGCTTAGAATTTCTTGCCAACATGAGTCAGGGTGAACCTATGAACAATGAACCTTGTTTAATGCTATTTTCAGTTAGTGGATAGTCGGTTTTAACACCTGTTAATCAGTGAGTAAATCTACGATTAATTCTTGCGATGTTTGACCGATGGCAATGTTGCAGGTTTCAACGTAGCTCACAGGAGGAGGAAAACCGGAGTCGTTGGCTTCCAGCACAGACTCACAAAGGAAGATGCCATGAAGTGGTTCCAACAGAAGGTAATTGACGCTGGATTTTTCAAATTTGAGTTTTATTTTTGTGAATCTCAGTCATGACATCTAACCAATCAACAAAAAGTTCGCTAGTTAATAGTTAATCATGATTAGTCACAGAGATTTTACTGAAAAAATTTGTATAATAGCAAACAAAGCATTTACAGTAGACTCCCTCTGGTTCGGCCGATTACGTAAGGCTTGAATATAGGCTAAAAATCTACCTTTTTAATATATAGTATATCTATTTGAGCGGTTTCTTTTGAAATTAGTCCCAAATCCTAAGGTTTTGCTGTGTGGTATTTGAGTTTTTGACCACAACAGTTCATTTAACGTAGGCCTTAGCTAAACTATATCAGTTTTGGAGCTCTAAAGAGCCCCCTTTAAATTAGCATTCATACAATATTGTCTCTCAACCAGTCTCAATATCGCCATAATTTCGGTTTGGAGTGTGGTGAAATTCGCTAAACTGAATTTCAACACACTCACTAAACTGAATTTCAACACACTCCAGACAGCAAAGAAACATTCTCAATGGTCCTCCGATGGTCTTCTTGCATTATTTACGGTTTTTTCTGAACAATTTCGCCAGTCCAAGATCTTAAAGGTCGGGACGAGGCTTGTCTTCAATCAACATGGCGCCATCTTGAATTTGGGAAAAATACTCGTTACACTCTGGTTTTGGTCAAAACATTGTCTTTGTAAGCTTTTTAATAATTCCAACCGTTTCTGGCGTGTGCTCACCAAGAAGAAAGCAAAACTTCACTGCTGAACTTTGTCCATTTAATTACACCTCTAAAAAAAAACGAGGCAGAACTAAAACTACTTTAAAAAAACACAGCTCCTCTTCACAACCTCTCAGACTGGCCACACCTAGTGCACTGAATCAGGAAGAGTTGCGCTTTCATCCCCTATCGGCCAAAATGTGACTAAGCGCGCTCGCCATCGACCGATTCCCGATACTTTTGGACCCTCGTAAAGGGTAACTTAAGTTAAAAGGGGTGATGACAAGACCAATGACATTAATTTTTATTGGATAAAGCATGTTTCTTGAATACTTAAAGCATCATTTACTAGGTTTGGTTAATGTTTATGTTTTTACTACTATTCGTTTTATGCTTGTGAAGTATATGAGATCTAAAGATGACAGCATTGCTAGCCTGATTTATTAATGTTTTTAACATAACGACTTTTTGTTTACAATTTTCTGCAACAACTAATATGTTTTGTTTTTTCCTTTTCAGTACGATGGTATCATCCTTCCTGGCAAGAAGTAATTTTAACATTAAAAATAAATGTTTTATTATTTAAATATTGCTTTATTTACCTTATAGTACGTTAAGTAAAATTACATACAGGGCTAAACTGGTTATGACCCTGCCATATCCAGGATATAATTCAGCACATCAAAACTAGATAAGAAAGAATACAGTGGCACATGTGTTTATCAAAAGTTTGCTTCCTCTTTAGTCGCCTTTCTCTACTAAATTAGTTTACTAAGTTTATACATTTATTGTTGGAGTAGAGCAGGATTGCCACAGTTAGGAAAATTGTTTAAATTATGTTGGAAACAGCACATTCTTCTACTGAGTGTTCCTAAAATCTGATAATATTTATATGTATTGTTTCTGGGCCAACGAAAGTCTAAATATGTTGGAAAATCCTTGTGTCCATAGTTCATTCAGGGGCCATTTTGTTTCTTTGTGAAATCAACACATTCACTGCTACGACATGT
The DNA here is from genome assembly GCA_018831715.1 of Matsumurasca onukii. NCBI lineage: Eukaryota > Metazoa > Arthropoda > Insecta > Hemiptera > Cicadellidae > Matsumurasca > Matsumurasca onukii. Next base: position 12,747,904 of record CM032060.1, on the reverse strand, counting down.
TTTAACATGAAAATTTATATTTGATTCAATGTTATGACCGTGCTGCTAGCAGCGAATAGGTTAACAGCAAGTTTTTGTAAGAAAAATGAAATATTCGTTATTAGCACGACAAGACCTAGGCCCGAGACCAAGAAATGAGTACTAATCCTGACTTACTTCACTTTTCCAGACCCGTTTGAGAGTTCCCTTAACGTTTGAGAATTTGTTCAACAGTTCACTTAATACTACAGGTTGCACTTTTGTCAGATTTTCATATTATTGAATACATTGTTTCTTGTAAAAACATTTTCCAGAACAAATTCTTGGACAGCGTTGATTTTAAATCGACAGGAAATTGATTCTCCAAAATGATTGGATCTAACGATGCCTAGGCTAGTGGTAACTATTGGGTTCAAGCCAAAGATATTGTTATGGCAAGTAGATTGTGAATAGTTGTCACATGATTGAGGCAGCAAAATCAACATAGTTGCAGCAGCCTGAGCACAGATAGTGCTGCCGTCTTCTCTAGAAGTCTGATAATAAAAACGTTTTTAATAAAACTTATTGAGGGGATACCACCCTTTAGTTATAAAGAATAGTATTACAGTATAAGGGCCGTATTTCTAAAAAGGCTGCAGCCTAAATGACAAATTTCAGAGTGACAAGTAAGACCATTTTTAAATTTATAAAATAAATTCTTTTAAGTAAAATTACATGTTCACTATGACTTTTTAACTCTTAGTGCATAGTCACCTATTATTTTAATGCAGTACAAGATTAGTTTGAAAATTGAACACACATTGCCTAAAGCATGGCGGAGTTAGATTAACAACACACTGCTATGGTTGGATTGCCGACATGTCGAACTAAATAAATACAGTACATTCAAAATGTATGGTATTAACTTGAATAAGAATAAAACAGCTACAATCTCACCTACATCCGCTACTTGAAATAACTTATCCTTTTCTTTTTTTGGGGGTGCCATAGCATGTGGCGAACTTATGTATCTAAGTACCTTACATTTGATTTTGCCTTGACCGCGATATCTCGCCCATGACCCAGAACGACTTTATCAATAAATATAAACTAGAGTCTGCCTCAGTGGTCATCTCAGATAAAGGCTAAACTCGTCCATAAAGGCACATACAGCACCAGCTAGTAACTGCAGACCTTCATTCAACTGATGCCGCCTAACTTTGTCAAATCAACCGTCTGCAAGAGTTTTTCCCCACAATCAAAAAATTATTTTAACATTAATAAACAATTTAAACATGAAATATTTGGAAACTATAGGAGTTTCCAACACTTGTACAAAGCCCCAAGTTCTTTAATTGTTTAATAGCTAAAACAATTTTTAAACTGTCTATATTTCACTTTGATCCCATAGTTTAAAAAAACGCTTCACACATGTAGGTAAGCTTTAGTTTTATTGAATAATAAGAAGAAACTATTTGTAAATAAAACCAATATTTATAATTTAATAAGGTACTATGTTATTGGTTTTTTATTTTAAATTAGTTTCTTCTTATTAATCCAATATTAGAGCTCACTTTTCAATATTTAATAAGAATGTAAAGACTTTTAACTGTTACAGTTCAATGTATTTGGATTATTGAGACCTCACAAGAGTTGCATGAGATGGACCCTTAATTTCAGTGATACATCTCCATTTTTCACTTGTAAACGATAATTTCGAAAACATTTCTACACAACGGTTTGAAGACTCCTCTAGTTTGCAAATATATCATGTTTTAATGTAGAAAATTATTTTGAAAGGTAAAAACGGACTCCCTAAATTCTTTCATTGAAGCTGCCAAGAAGAGCAGATGCTCTTAAGTATGCACAGCAATTTGTCGGCCATTTTGTTTTGTCCCATAAGAACAACGTGAAAAACAAGGATTTCTTGAGACACCCCAAGCCTACTATTTTATTTAATCTTAATGAAATAGGTTTTATTTTAAAGATAACAATGAACTGCAATGACTCCACTGACCAATTTCTTATTGACAATTTTATTTTTACTCAGAAAATTTAAAAAATTATTACAGAGATTTTAATGTATAGCACGATCTTAACTATTAATGTGAAATGGACTTTGCTCAGCAAAACCATTGAAACATTTACAAGTAATCACTTATTTCAAATAAATCCGATGAAAACTGTAGGTAAACAACTGTGTCCCAAGAAATTTCATGTTTTACATTTCTCTTATGGGACGAAATTCAAGGTCACCGCAACAACTGCCCCGAGGCTGCAATAAACCTTAGCTTATAGGCGGCATGCTCTTAAACCGCCCTGTACAGTATTATGTTTTTATAATCAACTGCCTTCATATTTGGTTAATATACAAGAGTCCAAAGACTTGACTTTGGTATCAATCACTAGAAATATTGATTATTGAAACAATCGGAGTTAAAATAAAGGAATACACATTTTAAAATTTATTAAGAATTTTAAGTTTTAAAATTACTCATAAAGAGGAAAGACTTTTCTGAGCTTGTTTGTAAAAACAGTACATAGAAGATCTTACACAGTGTGGAGTGTGGATGGCCAAGGTAGGGTATTGTTGCCTTCTACACTGGCAGGAAACAGCTGATATATGTATAAAAGTGGGGACTGAGTCCATCACATGCTGTGCTCTAGTGACGAATTTGATCACTACCCAGTGTTGTGGTAGTGTTTTGTGTGCTGAGGTGACAATAAACCTTCCTGCTTGAACCACAATCTTAGACGGAATTTAAGGGATAGTGAAAATAGAAAAACAATGAGTCATAGAGGGAAATTTATTTAAAATTGCATTACATATACAATAATTAGTATTTATGTCTAAGACATACACCTTCGTTTGTTCACATTTATATAGTACATTAAAAGTAGAAACACACAGTAAAAGGACCGAAATAGCACGATTAACAATATGCAGTTAACAACTGCTGAAGTTGAGCGGACATTGCTCTACGCAATGCACTACTCGAAACACGTTATAAAAATGTACATTTGCATAATTATATAAAAAATAAAATTGCAGTTTTCATATTCGGCTGTAATAACAACATAGTTAAAACACAAACATGAAACCGGTGACTTATTTGGTTGAGACACCTTAACATGGAACACAGTTTAGAAATAAATATTGCTAAAAATGCATTGATGATTCAAGTCATTGTGGATGAGAGTCCTGATAATCGGGTGGATAAGACATATTTCAATAAAAAAGTACAAATACTTGTACCTATTTTTTTCATATGAAGAAGTATATTGGTCATGTTTGAAGGATTGTTTATATGTATAGATTAAATTTAAGTTAATATCAGTGGTATTGGTTAAAATGTTGACAGTAAATTATGTTCTGTTTAGTAAAACATATTTTTAACTATCTGTATTTGGAATTCACAAAGTTTGTTTACTGAAAATATAAGCATTTTTTTAAATAGCTAATTTGCTAGTCACCGAGTGCCTAAGCAGCTTGTGTGGTGACCACATCAGGGAATTAGCTACCGACCGTTAGCTGAGGCGGGCGCAAATCTGCGAACTCGCACACCACCAACTCAGCTACTACCTGCTGGATGAATTTTCATTCAAAATAAAATTTAGTTTCCTTTTTTCAAGTAAATAAACTTGCATATTTTATAAATGAATCAAAAATATTTTGCCCACAATTCTTCAGTTAATCCCGTCTATATTGTCTTAATTAACAAATGCACATTATACAGCCTCATACAATTCAAATACATCATAAATAATACTTAGTTTTACATATTAATACATCTGTTAAGGGACTCAACATTGTATAATACAAGAGGGTTAGGTAGAGTATTTCATACAGTACTTTTGATATGATCATAAACCAAGAACTACAAAATCCTTAGTGAGCGCCCTCCATTGTTCAAAACTTATTGAAGATTTAATACAAACAAATACTTTTGAAAATCTTAAATAATTTTATAACTTTTTTTGGAACATACCGAATTTGTAATAAGTGCTTAGATCATGTAATTGATAACAGAACACTTTGAAGACAGTGCTGGATTTCAAATTCAGTGAGCAAGACTATGAATTAGCCAACTTTCTACAATTATCAATATATTGTTCAAAAGGTTCAGTCTTAGGATGTTCTTATAGCAATCAACGATTGCTTGTAAAGGTGCTTTTCTAATTTTGAATTAAACTAAAAGCCTCAATTGTAACTTGAGTTGTAGCAAACACTTATCAAAATGTATATATTTTGATAATTTGAAGACATAAATAAATTAAACTTAAAGTAAGACAAGCGATTGTATAAATAAAAATGTTTGAGGGTCACAGCCTTTCCAGAGAGAAGGAAAGTTGTTGCGAGGAGGGTGCTGTCGTGAGTGGTTAACCCTTGCTCTCAACAACAATGGTGCTCAAGCCTTTACTGCTCACGGTGGTCTTGAACTGCTCCGGGATCGGGAACTCCGTCTGTAACAACCATTGCAGTACTTAGTCAATGGCAACCAACAGTCAAGTCCGGCCAAGCTGATCAGCTACAACCCTAGATTACAAGTGACAAACTGCTAGACATCTCCATTACTAAATTAGCTGCTTTCACTCCGATGGTACAATATTTCAATGACTAAAAAACTTTTGGTAGCCTTGTAAATGTTAATAATGTTTCTTAAATTATATGGACTATTTATAAACTCTTTTTATTGAATTTCCTTTGGAAAAATAAGATATTCATGCCGTCAGCATGGAAAGACCCAGAACCTGGACCATGAAATGAGCACTGATCCTGACCCCCAGAACACGTTTTGAGCATTTTTTACAAACTTTATATACGTATATGTTATACAAGGTGAGTTTTAAATATTTCCCAGTGTCGGCCTTAGCCATTTGACTCGTGATACAGAGCTTTAATTCAATAACTTTAACTTATTGATACTTACAAAATCTCCGTTTCCTTTGGGCACCGACACATTCATCTCGGAAGACTTGGAGCTGATGATTTCCACATCCAGTGACTCGGGACTGAGGTAGATCTGGCAGCCGTCTGTCTTGTCGACGGATATCGTCGGAATCTTACCTAGCACCTACACAAACCACCAGTTAGATATTGGTCTGCTCGCCGCACTTGACACTAAACTGTAATTCACAAGTAGTTGAAGGGGGGAAAAGAAAAGATGCTTAGTGATTTATTTTAACATAGCATTTCATTTGAAGGGAGGAAAGACAATGTGTTTGAATTCCACAGAATCAAGGAAATATAATCTTGGACGTGCTGCTAATCTATGGATGTTGCTATTCTAACCCAATTCTTTAAAACTTCTCAGCATATTGCTTAGGAAAAACATTGACTAAAGACTTGCAGTAAACTCTAAAATTACTCAACTCAATATCCTCCCTCACTGCCGTGCTCAGAGGATTATCAGAACCTGCAGGTTCTTTCCTCAAAATTTTAAAAATACCTTTTTTGCACCTAAAGTGGTCATTTTAATCTTAACAAGTCTTAAATTTCCAGAAGAGGAACCCTATAGCTCCAATGGGCGAGTCAACCCTCCTGAAAATACAGCCTTGATACCCAGCAGACATAATAACCATTCACCAGTCAATTATTCTTAATAAAAAAGGTTTTGAATAGTTAACCTAATAATTTGTAATAATAGAATTTTTTAAATTTTGGAATTCTAGAACGAACACAAACATTGCAGAATCAATATCTAACCTGCATCTGCACAGACTGGCAGTTGATGAACTCCACTGACGAGACGAGTGAGTCGAAGACGATGGCGGACTTACGGCACGAGTGAGGAAGATGGAGTTTATCTTGCCCTTGACAGTGAGGGTTGAGTCTTGACAGCCGTACATGTAGACGACGTTGTTCATCTCAGCTCCCTCAATCAATAATGAGTGGTTCCCTCGTTGATGTTCCTGCCCGAAAACAACATATTTAGTAAAACAGTTGAGGATCAGTAAACCAGAACTAGGCAAAAGGTAGCAAAAGCACTGGTGTGAACAACACGAGGGTAACATTTTCATTAACAGATGTTAATTTTCAAGCAAGCCTCTTGGCCTTCAAGCGGCAATTGCTAATATAAACTAAGGAGAATAATAACTTTTCTGTCAAAACCTTGTAATACCCAACTCTTTTTGCAACTCTGACCTTAACAGGGTTTATGAAGGGTAGCAGAAAAGAAGGATTTATTAGGCTTCAAACTATTGGAAAATAAGGTGCACTTTCACTACAAACTACTTCCTGACAAAAATAGCACCACTAGTTTTACACTAAGATAAAATGTGTATAAACAATGCCAACGACTTCTCCAGACGAGTTTAGACTTGTGAGGACCTTAGCTACGCTGCTCCATGCTCACAGCTTTACTGCAGCCAACCAACCTTAATTGAGGGGCTTGAGCCGAACTGAGTAAACATTAAGTCACTAACTCCAAAAGGCATCTTTTATTAAGTCATATTATACGCTTTATAAATGCATACAGATTCCAGTTTCTGACCAACCTTCTGAAAAGAAAAAACTACTCACCACAAGCCACTTCTTGCCGTCCTTGGTGAACACGGGGGCTTTGTTGGCGGGCGGGGCCTTGACGGGGGTGGCGGCGGGGGCTCCCGAGGACGCCGGGGCCTGAATGGAGCCGGCCCGGAGGAGGTTAGGGTTCTTGTGCGTCTGCATGTCGTTGGTCACCTTCTTGAGACCTGCATGCACACAACACATACCTAAACTCATGTGATCGTAGGCACCGAGTAGTACAACACACACACACACTCACAGAGTCGGACAGACAACGAGAAGACAACAGAAACAACTCAGTTTTAAGTGAAATTCTACTTGATACTATTGAAGACTGGACTTGCCAAACAAGCTTGAAGCCAAAAAGATTTACTCTTTATGCAACAAATATTTTATAGCATACAATCTTTTGCAGTTTACAGGGTTAACGGCTTTAAAATTGACTTTTGGCACAAAGTTAATTTAGCAATTCTATTCTTCAATTATAAACTTCTTACAGTAATAGCTGAATTTCCAAAGCTACAATTTTAAAACACATCTATAAGGATGCCAAGATATAATTTCTCAACCTCTAATTAAATTATTCTTTTATACACACAAAATCTATTCACAAGTTGAATACATGCTAGTTGAAATATTACGACAAACCTATTTAAATTGCTATGTGTTAAATATAAAAAGTGTAAAACTAGTTCTAATGATACCAACAATATACTGAACAACACTAGTTTATATTTTAAAAATTTAAATGTTACAAATGTAAGAAATGAAGCAAGCCCAGGTAAATGAAAGAAATTGCTAAAAACACCTTGTTATAATATCAAACTGTTAAGAAAAAATTAGTAATCTTCAGCCTTTGAGGAAATGAGAATGAAAAATAATTATAATAAATATTTATGTGAAAAATGCCCAGTCAGTGAAAGCAAATAAAAACAGCTAGATTGAAAAAAATAATCTAAGAAATAGACTGATGAAGCTGAGATAAAGAGAGCAAACAAAGTGTTCACAACTAAATCTAATGAGTCATGAAATCTTTTGGTGCAATTGAAAAGACAGTACACGCAATTTACTATTACAGACAACTCTGCTTGTTTTTGGCTAGAAACCACTAATGTACAAACATTAAATAGGCTGTAAGTACAATCTATGTGCAAACTCTGAGGTTAAAAACACTACTGTTGCATTTCATTACATGTGTAACATGGTTCATTACTTTCACATTATTTTCTAAGTATCAAATACAAAATGTTGTGTTTGAGTGTGAACGAAGAAGAAACTAATTGCCATAGTTTAATGAGACATATAACATCAACACGAACCTTGAACATGTAAACCCTTCACACACCATGGATAAATATAGACAGGGGTATGAGAATATCTATATTTAGTCATTTTCCCAGACACAAAGTTAGAGCTAAATATGACATGTCTTCAAAATACGAACAGTTTTCAAAATAATGCACTAATATTATGATGTAATAAAGGTTAGAAAGTAACTTGTTATTGTATTGGCTGGCTTGATTTGATCACTTATGTAACGATTGTGTTTATATGCTTTTAATTAACTATGATTTAATTACTTAAGACATTTTAAGACAAAACTTGTGAACCGAACTGAAACTATGAGTATATACACGTCAAATAAGAGATTTTATGGTAGTTATTAGACTTGAAATCACAAAATTTAACCAAACTTTTCTTTGGAAAAGGCGATGTTATATAGTTTTTGGTGTTTGAATAGTGGCTGGACGCGACGCAATGGCGTGAGAAGGGCGACGACGAGTGTTAGTCGTTAGTGACATGCAGCATACGCAAGCAGCAGGCGTGACACGAACAACGAACACTAAACCTACTCTTGGTGATGTCGGCTCCTTGGTTGATCTGAGCGAACAGAGCCGACCTGTCATTGGAACCGTCCAGAGCTAGAGAGTCTAGGTCAGGCAGGACAGGGGGAGGTGGGGGCATCCCCCCCGGGGGAGGTGGGGGAGGAGCCCCCGCACCCGTCGCACCTGTCTTGGACCAGACCAGTCCTGTCGTGTGGTGCTGCTTTACAAACGCCTGCAGCTCCGTCAGTGTCTCTACCCACGCCTTCACCCAGTCCACGTGCTTCTGGTCCCTGCAATCCACACAATGTGCATTAGTACTGTAACAATCTGTCGGAAAATTATCAACTTTTGTATTTTGTTGCTCAATGAGCGGACTGACCTTTTAACAGACTGACTTAAGAAATAAAATTAAGGATTGTTATGAAGAATTAATAGTCTAAACTTTATCTTTCTAAAAAGGTAAACAGACTCTCGTAAGTTCGGCCACCTCGAGACTGGACTCAAGACTGAACTTAAAAGTGGCTGAAATAACGATGCTATCTAAGTATGCACAACAGTAAAAAACGCAAGTGAAATCAAAATCACTAACTGTAGGTCGACTACTGGAGTCTACTGTAAATTTGAAAGAAGAACAGACACATTTTAGAGCAACAGAGTGAACATTTAAACAGACACAGTTTGTCGACTTAACGGCACTTCCACACTAACTGTACACCTTAACACTTTTAAATATCTTTAAAATATGCCCTAGTAGGCCTAGTTGACAACTTAGTATGTTCTTCTGCTGTTCAGGTGGGGCTGCTATCTCTTCTTTCTATTCGTGGGTAGATCATTCTAGTCAAATGCCCTATTTCCCGTTAAATGTAAAGATAGTTACTATTCTATCATTAAAAGCAAGTGATACTGACTTCTGCTTCCAATCTTTGAGCACCCGGTTGGTGTAGAACTGACCCGCGTCATTCATCTCCTTCACGTAGGGGCGGGGCTGGGCTCTGTAACAACAAACACTTCTTTATAATCACTTTCTCTTCCAGCAAACCCAACCGTCACACTATACAAGAATAAAGCGACTTGACTTATAAAAATTCTAACTGTAAATTTCAGGATCAAGCCAAACTCCAGCTAAATTTGGAACTCAAGCTATACTTAAACTATTGTACACTTAATTAGCTCAAGCAGAACTTTTACAGTTGAATCTCACGAAAAAATAACTAGGTTAGGATCTCCTAACAGCAATCCAAGACAACTCAAAAACCACACCATTTTGTCTAGAGCTCAGTTTCGTCAAACATATTGATTCAAACGAAAAGTTAGCCAGTACTGACCACGGTGACCCAGCCGAGCGCAGGGATACTCTCACTGATGGCGCTCAGGTGGTTGAAGAAAGGTGACGCTCTCTGCTTCTCACGCACCTCCTGGATAGCTTGTATCTTCAGTGAGGTGGGCTGCAACAGTTGACTTTGCTCTGTTGGTGACGGTGCTTGTCTTGACTCCGCCAGTTGTAGGTACTGCAGCTGCACCCTGAACACAACACAATCACGTAACAAGTGTTTAAAAAAGTGTGGTTTGAATGCATTAGAACTCCTTGAATCATATTTCTCTTTTTTGGTGATCCTAAAATGAAAGTCCAGTCTTAGTTGGTTTGGATAAACGGGTTTCTAACTTGCCACTGTCTCAATAAATTTACACCTATTTACATGAGTACTGAAAAACCTACAAAATCTTTGTAGCCAGATCAAAATGGCAGCAAAAATCTGTTGTATACAATTTTTTTGAAATTGGATAATGAATGCAGTTTTTAGAGCATAAAACCACCATTTTGGGGTAAATTATCCCTCTCCCCCACTAAAGGATATTTGCTAGGATTCACAGTAGCACTAAAGGCTCTGTGTCAGCTAAGTTGTCTCATTGTTTTTGGTCCGGATCCTGTTCGGATTAGCAGGGTTCAGATTGCAGGACTCTACTGTATACTATTTCTCAAAACATAATGTTTCTTAATGGGAAGAAGCTACGTTACTATTTCTTTTTTTAATGCACTTGTTAAGGTGTCCAGTGTTCAGGAAAACAAAATTCCTATATAATTCTCACATTTTCCTGGGTAAATTTTGACGATTTCTTCGCTTTGGGGTTCTATTTAATTAGGCTTCAATGTGCAAAAATTTAGAAAATTGTTGAATGCTATAGTAAGTTCTCTCTCCATGGGGGTCTTGTGTTTGTAGCTTTTTCTCTAACGTAGGTTTACTTATATAGTTTTTGTTTAAGAAAGTTATAGTTACTCTTGCCGGTTTTTGCATTTGTCTCAAGATTTGTAAGCATCCGTGAAGAAATCACAACTTAGATTGCTGTTTACGACAATCTGTAAACTCTTATTAGGGTTTGCAACGAAATCACAACATTCACTAATGATTGCAGCGCTAAGCGCCCACAACCAAATAACAACTTTCATTACCGTTCATGGCAATCTCTAGATTTCGTTAGTGTCTGTGACAAAATATTGACTTTTGAGACCTCCCTCTCAAAATTTACCAGTTTAGGAACAAAATGTTCACATAGGTGTACTCACTGGAAGGCTTCACTGACGAGTTTAGCGTGTGTGGCCACATCGCCGCCGATCTTGCCGGAGAGAGCGATGTACGAGGCCAGGGGAACCGACACAATGTCTTGGAAAGCTTAGGAACTCATCGTGCCTGCTCCTCCACTCACTGGAAGACTGAAGCTCACTCCTGCAACACAACATGTGGGAATATGTAAATACTGTTGCTTCTTTAGTGACTGGCTGACAACACTATTAATCACTTTTGTTGTAGATTAATTGGAAAGAGTTTGGTATTCAAAAGGGCCATTTTTTCATAGATTCACTAACACCAGACTCCTTTTAAAATAAACCACCTTTGAGTGACTTTAATTGAGGAGTGTTATAAACATTTATCTTTACTGGGCTTTTGATGCATTTTTAATATTACCCACACAGCTCATGAGGGTATTTTAAGGCAAATATGTGGTGAAGGATGAGTGTGATGAGTGGTAGTAATGAGTTATGAGGTGTAGTCTTGTTACAAACTAAGGCGGACTCTTCCTTAGAATGGGTCATTAATTAATAGCCCAATGACCAATGGAAATACAAGGACCAATGGCTTAACGTGACTTCCGAACCAGGCAGGTGATGGTCTGATATGTCTAAACGATGGTGGGAGTTGATGCGGGTATCAGATGATCACTGAGACTATCTGAGTCGCTTTAGACCTATATCATCCTCAAAACCTGACCTCCATGAAGCTGGATTACAGGACCACGCCACAAGTCCCAGTCAACCAAGAAATCAAAACTAAAAATTAAATTTATAACTGCACAGAACAAATTAATTTACCCTAAGTTTAGAATCTGTTTGTATTGAGTAAAAGGGAGCAAAAAATAATCTTATTTATGTTCACAGCTCATAATAGTACACAGAAGGTAAAGAGATGCATCATGTTGCAGTTGGAGTAGAAGTGTATGTGAGGATGAAGGAGACAGAGCCGTCGATAACATTGTGAGATGAAGTGGGAACTGCTCAAAGAGCTGATTAACCACTCGTCTGCAGACACCTGTAGCACCTTTGCATCAATCAACTCCAGCAGTTTGTAGCTGATATAACCTTTACCCACACAGTGTCTATCCCTGATTAGTATTTCATTGAAAATCAACATGTATTTAATGATTGTTGGTATTTGATTAAAGGAATTGTTATTTCATGAACCTTTTAAAGTTTCCTTAAAGAATCAATGGTTGTTAAAAATAACTAAATTTATGATTGCACTATTATAGAAGATAGAAAATAAATGAAAACGAAGAGCTACATTCAATATTTTGTAAACTGAATATGTTACAAAAAGTAAAAAAGGAATATTTTTCATTTATTTTCTATCTTCTATATAGTGCATTAAAGTCATTGGACATCTAAAGAATTCATCTAAATTTATGCCAGTTTAGAGCAATAACTTTATTGTGATATTTTAGTTTTCTTGTTAATTATTACTCTAATTGCTATTTGTTCAAGCAGGACAATTGAAGTTCTACATAACCAAGAAAGGAATCTGAAGGATCACGATAAATATATTAATGATATTTTATTGCGAACACAAATAACATGTAATGCAATTGTCAATTGTTTAATAGATAAAAATGTCTATACATTCTGACATTGATCTCCCTTTCAAACATACAAATTGGTTCGTTCCTTTCCTCTCACAAGTTGTTCCATTCTAGCACCTTGTCAGCACAGAGCATAACTATGCTTGGTGTTTGTCAGTCAGTGTGATTTCTCTTATCTCAATCACAAGCCATTTACACTATAAAATATTTCTGCAATCAAGTTTCTTTTTAGAAAATTTTAAATGCCTTTAGGTAATGGTGAATTTTAAATAAATTAATAGCTGGTTAAAAAGTTGTTCCAACCTACTCCGTGCTGGAATACTAAAATGCCTCTCTTTTTTTGAAGCTTCACAATTGTTCAAATTACTTTTTAGCCATCTACGTGACGGTTTTAAGTCAACCCTTAATGATAGTAGAGCTTCAACATTGTCCGTTTTTATCCCAAACATAGTCAAACTTGTAAATGCATGTGAATCTTCTGGATGTATTAGTGAGACCAAAGAGGAAACTCGCTATTCAAACATACTCGCTACAAAAGAAATAATTCACATGTAATCAAATAAATTCAATGTCACTTTTTCCTTTATGATTAGACACAGAATTACAAAAAACTATATATAGGGTGTCACAAAAATAAGTTGAAATTGCCTAGTAAATTTTTTTTTTGGCTTAATTTAGCCGTAATCTGTCATTTTGTAAACTTTTGAAAATAATTAATAATTTAAAACTTTTTGAGATATATTTGTAAAACAGTATAAACCTTGTTTGTTTTTTAATAACATTTTCCAAAAATATTTTTTATCTAACTTATCAAATTTTAAAATAGCGGTAATTTAAAAATTTTAAAATTTAATTCCAATTTGATTTTATTTGACTTTGCAATTAAAGGTCCGCATTTTCAAATTTTATAAGTTAGATACAAAATATTTGGGGAAAATGTTATTAGGAAAACAATTAAGGTTTATACCAAGTTTCATAAAAATATATCAATAGGATTATGAATTATTAATTATTTTCAAAAATTTACAAAATGGCGGATTACCGCTGAATTTAGCCGAAATAAAAATGTAGACATTTTCAACTTACTTTTGTATGTAGAATCGGTTCTGCATAGCGCGTTACACGTTTTTGTGACACCCTGTATATTAGAACTATCACACTAAAACTTAACTTACCGGAGAAAGCCACGCAACAAGCCAACATTTCGCGGCGGATATTCAAGCTAGACTGCAAGTTTAAGCGAGACGAGACACACTGGCCAGTGACCAGCCACTGAGACTAATTACTGCTCGCGAGGCACTTGTTTGTCTGTTAGACACTGGTCGCTGCCTCAGTTAGTGCTCCTGACCGAAACATTCAGATTCGGTAATGAAAAGCAACATATTAACATTTAATTGCTATCATAATAGGGCTATTAAACTTACAAGAAAGCCTAACTGTACATTGATATGATGACGGGTTCCTATGCATTAACATGCATTCCTTAGCATTATTTAATATATCACTGTGTTTAGTTTTAAACCATTAAGGTTGTTGATAGCGTTAATTATTAGCTTAGCTCTCAATTGGTGAGATAGTTGCAACTAGTTCACTAATAACTTAGATGTGACGTTTTTAAATGCCCTTTTTTTAAAAAGAAATATTTATTTTTATTTTTGTGGATTATTTTTATAGTAGCAATTTTATAGCAGCACAAACAGATTTCATTACATTGTTTTTAAAACTTAAAACTCTATAACCAATAAAAGATAATATTAAGGTAATACTCGTATCTCATCACATCTGAAACGTTCACTAGAATCAACGTTAAAAATGCATTTATTTCAAACGGCAAAGTGTCGATTGGCAAAAACACAGTGATAATGTCAAACTGCCTTACAAATCTCAACCCTAATATTCAGGTAAACAGTGTCAAGGTTATAAACTGGCATGGACATAGGAAAACGTAAAGGAAAGTCGTAGAGAGATTTTGTGGGCTGAGTAAGAGCTTGAGGTAGAGGAAGAGGTAAAGATTCCTTGGCAGTACTCTTCGAGACATAAACCAAGCTGCGTTACAGCTGCCGACATTTCTGTTTGTCTTCACTACTGGGACTTTTATATTCAACTGTACTCTTCTGATTTACCTCTGTTATTTGTTTGAAAACATAGGTTAATTGGTTGATTTAATGTACATGAAATACAGCACAGACACTCAGACAGAGGTACTTACGGTGCGAAGAGCTAGAGTTGGAGAGTGAAACCGGTGTGTCTGAGGTCGCTACTGTCTGCTCCAGACGAGTCGTCACGTTCTCCAGACGAGTCAGCAACGTGTTCAGCTCTGCCGACGGTGACAGTAGAGTCTCCTGTCCTACAAACACGAGTCAGTCACTCACAGCTCGAATGCAAACACTAATAGTATAAGGTGATTCATTAGTAGCACCAAAGTTGAAAGTGCAATAAAATGCACAGTATTTTGTGAAAATGTAGTTTTTTATTCAGGAACATCTATGATTCTGAAAAATACGTTTTAAAATTTAAGGGCACTCATAGTAGTAAGCATAGATGTGATAGCGGATCCGTGGCGGATTAATTGCTCACGATGCGACTCCAGACTCATCTCTGGTGGCGGGTTCAGGTCCACGCAATTTCCACCCACAATTTAATACTTAATACTTTGTTTTGAACATTGACCACTCTTGTAAAGTATAACTATCTGCGGAAGGCGGCTAAGGTAAAGGTCGAAGTTGAGTGGTAGAAAGGTCTTTGTAGTCCTATCTTTGCCTCTTAAACAAGACAAGCTTTACTTTTTTTTCCCTTTAAGCATATAATGTGGTCATTGCATATAGTAATTTTCAATTGGCCTTAATCTATCTGAATTACCAGTCAGCATGAAGACATCAAGTATGAAGTAAGTATTGACATGGTCTAAATCTGCTCACAAGCGTCTTGTAGGCTGGTGGTCAAGGTCTAGGAATTCAGGATCCTTTACTTGAGCCTTGTTTCTGGACCTGGGCCCTTTGAGAGCCCTGGTGCCTTAGCCCCAATCTCGCTGGGCCTATCAACAGAAGATATATAGTTCTAGTGTCAGCAAAAAATATATATATTTTTAAAACAAAATCTCTTAAGCAATTTAAGAACATTCAGATCAACTGGGCTGTTGAAAAGATCCATAGTTGATTCGAAAGTTATCTCCAAAAATAGAAATTCAAGTACTTGGAAATCCCCTGTTTTTTCATTGATGCCATTTATTTGAACCTTTTTTTAGATCTAATGATTTCAAAGACAAGACAAGAATGTTGGCCACTGTCCAAAGACTCGCGAGTGGAATCTCTTCCTTTGACCATTCAGCTTTCAGTTGAAATCCGTCCAAATTACTGCACCACTCTTCTTAGCAACATCTACCACCACACATTGTACCAAGTTTTAAAATGTTGTATTTTTAACACATACAAATATTCAGTCAGTAAAATTATGATTCTTTATTTTAAATTACTTTCCCTGACTAAAACGGCAATCTGAAGTGTATTTCGAGACAAATAGTGTTATCTTTTAAGATAAATGTTTCAATTGGATATTCAACTCTAATTTATTATTTGGACAGTTGGCAAAACTGCTATTGAGATTACTGATTAGACTAAGATTGAATACTCATTTTTATGTTATTGTTGTATTTACTTTATGTTCAGAAGTGTAATGTTTACAATAATCAACTGAAAGAAAAATGTTTATTTCTCCTCATGAATTTGTTACATTTTCCCCCCTTTAATGTTTAGATTATCGAGATTTTTAATTTCTGGATTGTAAAACCAGATTGTAATCAGTAAAGTAAAAGTACAATATAAAGTTTGTTTTGTTTAATAAGGCAAAGATAGGTCTGCTAAGTACTCTGTAGCAGTCAACCTCGACCTTTACCTAGCGTTACCGCATATTCACTAGACAAATTGTTATAACTAGCTACGGGGATCGAACCTACACCACCGAGTGATGAGCTCCGGAGTTGCTTGCTACCAATCTGCTACCAGTCTGCTGTCAGTCACAGCTATTCTGAATGATTGAGGTTATTTTGCCTCTATTCACTGGCATGGCTTTTATGTTAAAGGAATAACTAGTGAAGATTCTAGTGTTCCGTTCAAACTTCATGTGTTAACTAACAAAGGCTATAGTTGAATTGGATAAGCTTACAATGTGTCATCGTTTGATAGTGTACAAATAGCAGATAGCCGGGTATAACATTGTAATCTGGCAAATAGATTGTAGCGGGATTAGCACAACAGTGAAGCAATTGAACACAACTCACCGTGATTAAAGCTGCGTTTCAACTGATATTGCACGGATTAACTATGCGATTTATCTCGTTTGCACTCTCAACAAAAATTAAACAAATATTAGAGACGGTTTAGTTAAGAATGGGTTTAAACAGGGTTTTCATTCTCGTGGATAATTAAATTCATTTTAGTATTATAAAATAAAATGGTTTACTTCGAACTTCTTCATTTATTAGTAATAACTTTATTATTTGCTTTTAGATTGACAATTCCTTGTAAAGTTTACTAATATTTGGTTGTTTAGAGGTCTGAAGTGGAATATAGAGATTGTTTTAAATACATGACCTTGCTGTGATGCCACTTATTGCCCTAATGGTTTACATAAGGAAAGATATATCTTTGGTTAGGTTGAATTATTTTACGATGCTTAGAGACAGTTTCAAAAGACAATTTAAACTAGAAAATTGTCACTGTATGGAGTGTCTTGAGAAACATGCTTTCAGAGTTAGGTTATTTGGTTCCCCAAGTAAAACAGTTTACATTTCTCTGTGAAATACAGTGATAGGTTTATATTTATTTGTCAAATTCCTTTATGTCTAGAAATGAGAAAACCTTTGTAATATTATCAATTGGCGATGAAAAGTTATTTTTTAAAGAAAGAGCATTAAAAAGAATTAGTGAGTGTTCCAGGACCAAGTTGATATATATTTTATTAAGAGTTTACATCAGCTCTCCTACTGGTAAGCTAGAGCTTGGTCAAGCCCTTGGGGTTAAAACTATTTAACAGTCAACAGTGATTGTGTGAAACAGTAAAACCTAGTTACTCGAGACAAACAAGAAAGCTGTTTGCAGATTTGGAACGCTGTGTTTACAACTGGACTGGAAATAAGAGCTTGGACTTCTGGACTTCTTCCAATCACTGTCCTCTGCTTATTTATCATCCTCTGTGATTTCAAAATGACCTAAATATAAATAACTCAACGGACTACAATACATCGAAGGGAATCTATGCTCTGAGTTGGTTTTAGAGAAAATCTTTCAAGGCAAGGAATATCAAAGGAAGACGGTTCGACTGTTTCTTCGACCAATTTAAAGTTTCCTCACATGGCGAGTATAATCAATGACAATTGATAAGTACCATTAAGAGATATAACTGACTGTTCAGGTTGAGAAGTTACCTTGACCAAGTCTTGTTGGAGGATGAGTAACCATTACCACATTCCTCTGAACCTGGTTGGTGAATCACAGGTAGCATTATACCTACATCAGCATTATATTTACCTCAATATTCAAGTAAATATAATTGTGCTTGACCGCTTGAATTTCACAATAAATACATTACATTTACAACCCTATGTTTAAAACTCCTATTCCATAAAATACAAGTAATACATGTTTTTAATTTGTTATGGGCCTATGCCATTTGTTTAATGTCATTTTAGTATCAAATTTAATGTCTGACATTTTTCTAAAAAGTCATTAGGCTTCATCGTTGAAGTGTGCTTTTTTCAAAATCAAAACTAGCTTTATTCTTTAGGTTATTACATAATCAAAACTAATTTCAAACTACCGAACTAACAAGTTTATAACAACAAAATATGTTTGTAATAACAACTAGATTAACAAGGCACATAAAACTTAACCTTTCCAACAACAAACCCAGCGTACACTGGCAAACCCTCAAGAATTCACTTGAAGCACCCGCTAATCAAACAAAATGCACACTCTAGAACAAATATTGTGCTCACCAAGTCAGTAATCGCTGGTACAGTGTAAACAGATTGTCCTGCACAATAAACAGCTGGATATAGAGTGCACAAACACACAACACGCTTGGTCACTAGATACTGAAGTGTGAGAAACTGTTGGAGGTGAGGTTATGATGATGTCATCAAGCTAAAGATAATATTCTGGCCAGAAGCCACTCCCCCGCACTCTTCAACTATCAGCTGTTGTTGAGTCGTGAGTCGTCT
The DNA here is from genome assembly GCA_018831715.1 of Matsumurasca onukii. Lineage (NCBI taxonomy): Eukaryota > Metazoa > Arthropoda > Insecta > Hemiptera > Cicadellidae > Matsumurasca > Matsumurasca onukii. Next base: position 12,729,264 of record CM032060.1, on the reverse strand, counting down.
CCGAACTCACTACAGATGACTCAAAGTGTGTTTGTGCTTATGACAAGATTAATCTTGGTATGTAGATTAAGTTTTATTTTTTGTGTAAGTGTAAAATTGTTGATTTTGATACTTTGATTGATTAGTTACTAAAAAGAAGACGGTTTTTGGTTTACAAATACAGTATCAAAGGTTTGAAATAGATAAATTAGTAACTTGAAATATGATTTAAAACATTAAATAACCACCATTAAATAAAAACCAAAAACCCTACTACCCCTTTTACCAAAATAGTGTATCATAGTTGAATGGTCAAGGAGGAAAACTTACTATACACTAGTGCTATAGGAATGCAAACTATACACTGGGTGTGCCAAAAGTATGGAACATATAAAATTTAGGTATAAAAATAAAATAGATTTTAGGTCGGGTTTCGGACATTGTTTTCTACTCATTGAGAGTTTCAAAAGTGTTTAGAGGGAAAACCTTTAGTAAACAGGTTATGTTGAGTTTGTGATCAAAATAATGATCACTATTCACTTCTTCAAGAAAACATAACAAACCCAAGTTTAAAAAAAGCTTTGATCCATCTAACATGGTGGATGTTTCAAGATTCATACCTTTAAACTAAAACCTGCCACTTCATTTAGAAACAAAAATGTGTAACATTGTTTTCTACCTTTATTTTGATGTGCAACTTGTATACTATCATTAAAAATTCTACTGACTCCATATGGGCCGGCACCCATGGGCAATAGATACTCAGACAAGTTGCTCAGAAAATTTGCTTGATTCTAAAGAAAAGTTGCTTGATTCTGTCTTATTATTTATGTGTAAAATTAATGTACTTCATTTATTTGGCTTTGTTAAAATGTTATGCAGACGGTTCCATCTTTTAGTATACCCGGTATTTAGACTGATGAGAATGGAAAAGGCTTGTTAGCGCATCGGGACCGATGATAGCGCTGCTTAACGATGAACGTACACACATCAGTTGGTTGTTTTCCCCTTAATCTTCTTTTTATTGCAATTTAAAACAAGAACATTGCAAATCTTGTATTTCTTTCACAAAACGCCTGATATGTAAACCACCGCCATGGAAAACAGAACAATTATTGACTAATTAGTGTACTTTCCACTGAATGGGCGCAGAACTAAAACAATCATGCGTAACAATAATGTGCACAGTCGGAGCAAAGGATGGAAACTCAAACAAGAACACGAGTTAATTAGTGCAAACACACCGGTGTGGTAGGTGGAGAGTGGGGAGGAGGGGGTCCATAGTTACGCTAACGTTGACAAGACTTACGGTTTGTGATACGTTAACTCTAGCGGTTGGTTCAATCACGGTACTGTACCTGTAACAAATAAACATGGCTGTGAGACATTGTCTTTGTAAGTTGCAATTTGCTGTAATAAAAGTGGATTAATTTCCATTTGAAAAGTGATAACCCCTTTGACTAAAATAGCTACTTAAAGGTAAATGGTAAAGTTTGTGTAACGAGGCGAAGATAGGACTACAAAGTCCTCTCTACCACTCAACCTCGACCTTTACCTGGCGTTACCACATAGTCACTTTACAAATGTAAGTGGTGACTATGGGGATCGAACCTGCGCCAGCAGAGTGATGAGCTCTAAAGTTGCGCAAATTTCCAACCCACCACAGGTCGACTAAAGTTGTCCACACCCCTGAAGTGGAACACTAGGTGCCTTCCTAAAATATGTAGTATTTTATTGGAAATGTAATGTTTTGAAGCATTTTTTATGTTGGTGCAGAAACCCAGTATTTTCAAATATGTCTTTAAACATTTCAAGGGTAGGGTTCTGAGCCTCTTTTTGCATTCCTTTGTAATAGCCTGCAAAGAATAAATATTTCCATTTAAATATTTGTCACCAAAATATCACCATTAAATCACCAAATAGAGCAAATTAAATTAATAGAGAGGTTTGGCAGTCACCAACCTGCCAAAACCTCTAAAGATCTATGTTTAAGGGTTAAGCCCATCACCCAGTGTGTCTTTAGCTATATTTCATATCCATACAATATCCACAAAATTATTGGCAACACTTATAAGAAGAAGATGGTGAACTAACGGTCAAACTAAATACAAAAGATATATAGAAACTACTTTTTGTTAACTTTAAATTTGCAATTTTAAAAATATACACACAGTTATGTTAATAAAGCCCCAGGCAAAGCGCGAGTACTCTCAGCAGTCAAACCAACTTTATATATTGTTATAAAAGCTTTAACCACAAGATTTAATAAAGTTATATAGTTGAAACGTAGCCAACCCACTGACCCACTTAGCAGAACTACCACAAAGTAATTAGGTTCATCGTATATTCTCGTGTATAGCAAACAG